>OX421974.1:100067982-101550482 GCA_949128135.1 Parasteatoda lunata | reverse complement strand
GTCTATTATGTTAGCCCAACAATACTTTACTCCATCAGTGTGACAACCATGTAAACAGCAACTAATCGAAAAAAAATAGTTATGGAATATAACTATTTTTTAGACTATATATATATATATATATATATTGTCTAAAAATAGTTATATTCCTTAACTATTTTTTATCGATAGAAAAGTAGATAGATTGATCTTAAAATATTTTACCATCATGCTAATTTAAAACTTTTGTAGTAGTTAACTTTATCAGAAAAAAACAAATTTTCAATGCGCAAATACCCTACCACTTTATTCAGAAAGGTATTTATTACATCATTGCAAAATCTTGCGTTTGTCCCTTGTGAGCTAAGTTAAATCATCATAGCAATTAATAAATTATCATAGCATCATACAATTAAATGAGGAAAAAAAACTTTCGTTTGCATATGTTAATTAATTAGGAAGAGGTTGACCAGACAGGCTTGTGTATTTAAATTTTTATTTAAGATTTATTAATTTTTAAATCATTGACGCAGAAACAGGTTGTTAGGAATCCCGGAACTGAACTTAACTTACTGAACTAACGTAATTTACGGAAACTGGATATAACAGAATATAAAGCGGCAAAAGTTGAAAGCTCATTTATGGAATAAAGTGTACAAATAATAAAAGAATATTCAGTGCGTAATGCAGGTTCAGTAAACTTTTTTTGTGCATGTGAATTTAGTACCTCCATTCAAAGTCATTGTGATTCAGGTGGAGTGCTTCCTTGGTACCTTTTAGTTTGTTCAGCAAACCTCGTTTCTTAATTACTTCACTTATCAAAAAATAAAAATAACAGATGGCAGGAGAATTTAAATAGGTTTTAAGGTATAATCATAAAATGTTAAGAACAATTTGTGAGAAATATTCAATGCTAGATGCAGATAGAATTATCCTTCATTTTGTATAACTAAATTCAGTATTTTATCGACGCCAATATTGTGTGGAATAGTTTGTGATTTCTTTTATTGTGATGAGTAACACTTATAGCAGATATTTAAAGGATATAAATCAGTTCTTAAAATTCACGTGCAAATTTTAAGCATCGTGAACGAAAAACATTCAGTGATTTGATACATGACCTTCATTTTGTAACATTGAATGTAGTGTTTTCATCGTGTCATCTTTAAGTAAAATAAATTATGATATCAATTGCTAATTTCATCGCTTTGAAAGCCACTGTTCCCTAATAATAGATAAAAGCATAACATATGTTAAAAAAACGTAAATAGGTGTTTGACTACAACTCCAATTCAAAATATTAGAATAACGATAAATAAAGCACATAGTGGTTTGATATATGCATTTATTTTGGTAAAAATGAATACCTGAGAATTTTGAAGTGTGTTATCACATTCTACATGTTTTGTAGAAGAACATAACATAAATAAATTATTATGATAATGCAAAAGTTTTTACAATGAATTTTTTCTAAAAATTCAAAAAATTAGAATAATTTTCACAGTGGTTCAAAAAATTAGAATAACATGAACAAAAATAGCATAATTCATTTAAATGTAATCTGCATGAATAGTTAATACTTAGTGGCATCTCCCTTAGCTTTAATAACGTCACGCAAACGATTTTGCATACGATGCACTACTTTTTTGCAGTCATCTTTGCTGATAGTTGCCCAAACGGATTTCACGCTTTCTATGAGTTCATTTTTGTCCTTTGGAGCGAAATCCTGAAGGCGTTTCTTCATTAAATCCCATATATTCTCGATGGGGTTCAAATCGGGTGAATTGGCCGGCCAAGGAAGTAATTTTACTTTATTGTTAGTAAGCCAAGTAGTGGTGGCGTTTGACGTGTGGCAAGATGCAGAGTCTTGTTGGAAGATAAAGTCATCCTCAAATAGATCTTCCGATGACGGAATCATAAAATGTTCAAGTACCTCCTTGTATACTTCAGAATTTACCCTTCCTTTCAAAATGCACAGCTTTCCTAAGCCCTCAGCACCCATACACCCCCAAAACATTACAGAAGTGCTAAACTTCACTGAGCGTTTCAAGCAATCTGTGGTAAAAGCTTCTTGCTTGCAACGCCAAACACAGACACCCTGATGACCGTGGGAAACGCAAAACATCGATTCATCGCTAAAAAGTACGTTATTCCAGTCCTGAATACCCCATTGCAATCTGTCTTTGCACCACCTCACTCTGGCTCGTTTTTGCTTGCGTGTAAGTAGCGACTTTTTCTTGGGCACACGTGATTGAAAATCAAGTTCATGGAGTCGTCGTAGTGTGGTAGATGTTGAGGCATCCACTCCTTGTTCTCTCCACTTTCTACTTATGAATCTCAAGCTCTTGAAGCGATTTTTAGTGACGACACGTTTCAGCATTCTGTCTTGTCTTTCGTTCGACCCATTTTAACTCCCAACTAACTAAATCTGATTTTATACGCTTACTAGCTCTACAGTGGCGCAACTTATGCAAATTTTATGATTAACGTTGACCAATCACACAATTTTACAGATATTCTAATATTTTGAATCGCCTCTGGAAATATTTTAATATTTTGAAAAATTTCAATGTTTTTTTATAAAATCTCTAATACTTCTTTAAGCGCGTGTGAACAATAATATCATACGTCAACTAATTGTGGACGGTTAATAATTTTTTCGTTCGCCACCGTTGTTTATTTTTAAAGATATCACGCAGTTTATAAGGTAATACAATGCCTTTTTTGGTTATTCTAATATTTTGAATTGGAGTTGTACAACGATAGAATAATGACTATAAAGTATAAGCAAAATTCAGTGCTTGATGCAGGTAGAATTATCCTTCAATTTGTATTAATGAATTCAGTGTTTTAATAAGTCATTGTTATATGATATAATTTGTGATTCAGTTTGCTATTATTCAAAGCTACGCTTCAGATTGTTTTCACTAAGCAAAGTATTAAGTATAAAATTTGATAAAACTATACAAAACGAAGTTATGTTAAGACGACGAGCACAATTGAAAATCAATATTCTGTGCTTGACACAAGTAGAATTATCCTTCATTTGAATCATCGAATTTAATGATTTCTTCAAAATCATAATTATGGGAAACAGTTTCAGATTCTTTTTGCTCGTTTTTAAAGAGAGTTTTTTTATGCCGCTCAATAATTTTAAACTGAAGAATTTCATAAACCAGTACAATTGTAGAAATGCTATATCCGACGCCCAACAACATAAATGCTCCTTCAAGATCAATCAAATTAAGAGCCTTAATTTTTTCATTATCAGGAGAAAAATTTAGATGATGTTGAAAACGAAACTTAAATATGAAATGATCCAAATCTTTTTCATAAATACCGTGTTTAAAATCTTGTCAAACTTCTTCCTAAGTGGAAAACTGTCAGCTAAAAGAGAGCAAAGATTAGCCAGGTAAATATAATCTTTAGAAACGACAATCTCAAGGTCTGGAGACGCATAAAGTTTTCTAGAAACGACTGCCATTGTGACTGCATAGTCATTTTTCAGTAATGGAGACAAAGTATGAACATTTATAGGTAAAATCCAGTCATTTCTTGTATGATGTCTGCGAGCTGATTATATTTTGAGAGAGGACTTTGTCTCAAATTTTCTACGAAAAATCCTCAGATTTGCATCAGCCGCCGCCTTATATTTCCCAGCTTTTACAGCTTCTAGTAACTTCTCATCTGTATCAAGTGATGGTGGTCGCTTGGGCATCATCATAGTACCAAGTATTACCGCCATATATGCTAATGCGAGAAACAGCGCACATATATTCCAAAATAAGCATAGAAATTCTTGTGAATATACTTTCTCTATCTTTATAACAGGCTCTTGCAATAATAATTCTCCAACTCTGCTGAAGCAGATATCAACAATTGAATATTTTCTTTTATGTATCCAATAGGAGATAAAGGCTGTGATAATAATAAAAATCAGAATAGCTAACCACAAGTAGATGTCAAAAATTTTGATTATCAAATCAGGTTTTGTAATTGGATCTGGCAACTTCGTGATGAAGCGAAAATACTCCGTCCTATATGAAACCGTATTGTAAGAGAAAAAAATTACTCCAATAATTATGAAGCATTGCGCCCATTGCGACGTCGGTTTCGTTTTTTTTTAATCATGCCTGGACAGCCTGTCCACGAGCCATCTTCTAATCTAACGCCAAATCCATCATCGTCAGGAACAAAATAATCGAATTCCACTCCTAAGTTCTCAGCTATAGCTTGGACCACAGAGCCTTCAAAACCGCCACAACCAGGTATGGGACCTGGGTATCTAACATTTGTGTTGAGTAAACTGTGTTGCTCATGAATGCACATTCTGTATCTTGTTCCATTTCCTGGAAACGAGATTAACTTTTGTATTCTTGTATGCATTCTGCTTCACACTAAATTGAGAAAACTGAAACTTGTCTTTGACTTACGATACGAAAGTTTGAGGGTTGATAATGCGCGCCCTAACTCAATTACATGGGAATAAAATTTTTCTTAAAATGTATGCGCATTAAAACGATTCGAGTTTGTATTATTTTTAAATATAAATAAATTAAATGTTTGTTTATAAAAGCTTTGTTTTATTTTAATTACGTTTTTCAAGTACGAAAATTACGTAAGCTCCTATTAAACTGCTATTTGTTTGGTTTGAAATTTTGATACCGCTTTTAAGCCAATAATTACATTAGCATTTATATTGTGTGGTAATTAAAAAGGAAAATATATATCATTGCTGTTACTCAGTTTATTTTATAGCACGCCAACTCTGTTATAAAGAAAATCAATGTTAAAATATTGCGTGTCTATACCCAAGTGGCACATAACAATATAGCATCACTGTTTTAGAAAATATAAAGTTTAATTCCATAACTTTTGAATCTCCGATAGATAATAAAGATGTTTTATATAATGTTAAAGACAACAAAGTTAGATTTTAACACTAACTTGCTTTCACCGTAGCGTAATTTTATATTAATTTCGATTCTAGATAACATAATGTTTCTACATTTAATATAATTAACTTCAAAAAATATCGTTTTTCTTAGAGAATTAAATAAGTGGGAATAAGATTTAGGAGGCAGTAGAATAATTGGACAATAAAGATTCTATTGATTTTATTTTTTTATTATGAATCAGTATCTAATATACAAGGAATAGCTTTATAATATCATTTAATCAACTATTTACTAGAATTTAAATAAGATAATATCACTGGATTCTGCTATCTTCCATTTCCTTTTCATTCAAATCATATTTAGTATCCCTCTGACTTTCATGAATGAAAATATAGTATATTAAGCTGGAAAACATTGAGTAGCTAAATTTTTATTGGTAAAAAAGATTTATATTTTTATTTTAGTTAATTACATAAAGTTCTTATTGTAAATTTAATCTTGTCAATCGTCTTTAAGTATTTAACTATGTCTTAATTTTAAACATTTTTTAAGAATTATACCTCAACATTAAGTGAAGTTGATTATTTATGTAACATAATAATTAAATAAAGTATTCCTTCCGAAAAAAAAGGATTTTGCTACTCTAATATTGCATTTGTAATATCATTATTATAATATTTACTAACATTACTAATATTTTGAAATTATGTAATAAAAACCCCAAAGGAATTGTTATATTAATATTATATAAATTATTATTTTTCAATCATTATTTCTAAATAATTATTTTTTATTAAATAAAATTATGATCTGAAACATTATATAAATTATAGTATATAAATATAGTACATAAATGATAGTATAAAATAGTATATAAATTATATATTATATAAATTATAGTAAAAACATTATAGTATATACATTTTTAAACTTTTAAATAAAGTTACAGCTTTATTTAGTACAAATAATTAAAGATTTAAGTTATAGTTTTATACCTCAGTTGTGCCAGCCTCATAATAATTGCATATTCAATAAATGTTTCTTTTTCTCGATAAATATTGACCAAAAATAAGCACATTGTTGCTAATCTATTCTATGAATTTAAATCAGTCATTAAAACTGTTATAAGTATGACATTTAATCATTTCTTATAATTTTTAATTATGATTAAAATTAGGCAATAAGGCATTTTTACTTAAATATGGCTGTAATGACAAGGTATCCGACTACCTTCGGAACAAAAAATTTCAGGAAACAATATTTTAAACAATATTATTGATTTTTATTACATATATTGATGTAAATAGAAATAATTAATAGCAAAAATTTTAAAAATACCAAAAATAATTTATTTAAGAGTGGTTTTATAATGTTTTTTAGTGGAAATTAATCGCTTGCGGAAAACACTCTATATTAAAAACTATCAAAGAGAAGGCAATCAAAATTTTTATCAATACTTTAAAGCTATCAGTTAGTGTAGTGAACCACAGATTAAGAGATATCTTGACTAGAAAAAAAATTATGTTACATTAATCATGTTTTTTCAAAAATGTTCTTTTTTTTTCACTTTACGTAAAAGAAAAAATCCTATAAAACAAAATCTATCCCAAGTTATCTGAATTTTAGAGGTTAGTTACACAAGCATATATGTAAGAAACATTCACTGAAAATTTGAAGACAAAATCACAAAATTTGTTGGAGTTATCTTGTTTTTCGTAAGTAAAAAATCGCAAAAAACTCATTTTGAGAAAAATGCAATTGAAGTTTATAATTGCACTTTACTTAAAATTTATGACTGTTTGATAGCTAAATATTATTATGTTTTATAGGCACTACTCTTCTTACGATATATGCACAGTTTTACACTTTTATTTAATGCCTGGAATTTTCTGTGCACATATTTTATATTAGTCAGTTTTACTGCATGAGCATTCTCATAATGTTATAATACTTAAAAATGCATGTATGGCAATTAATAATTATACTTTATAGTAATAACAGAAAATTTATTAAGAATTTTGATATTGTGAATATGAGCAATTTTTAACACAAACAGGACAGATATTACAAATAACTTTCTTTGAGGTATAAAATGCTTTTGCATAATCACACTTTTTGCACACCAAAGTCAAGTTAGAAGAGAGGCCAAACCTTGAATCTTCCAAAATATTCAACTTGTTATCAAAACAAATCGGGCAGCATAATGAATTAAATACAGCAATTAGGATCTCCATATCTATAATTCTATTACCACATATATTTTTATCCTCCAAAGAGCTCACTTCATTAGTACAATCACTTGCAAGATATATTTTTGAAGAACTTGCACTAACTGAAACATCAATCTTTTCAGTATCAGCACATTTATTATAATGTTGATTTCCATGAAATTTACGTTTTTTTGATCGAGTAGTTCTGTTCTTACCCATTTCGTTTAAATTAGTACAATTTTTTCTAAATAAATCAGAGAATTTGTTAAAAATACAACAAAAAAGAAGAAATAAAATAAACGCTTCAAATGTAAACAAACAATTGCAAAAATTCAAGCATATTGTTTGTTGCCAACTAAAAAAAGCACAGTTACATAAAAAAATTATTCAGATTCATTAGCCGAGAGTCTAGGAGCCTTGAATATTAAATATTTTTAAATTTTTTTACGTAAATAGAGAAAAAAATTAAAACTATTGGTTAGTTTCGGTTTCGTTTTTATCACTTCCGGTAAATTTGACAGCTACCATTCATTACTAAAATTACCATAACTAAATTTTTATTTGACGCATATGCAAAAACAAGACATTTTTGAAAACTAGAGAAATGGGGCAACATAATGAGACAATAAGCTGAACTTTAAATTTTTCGTCGAAACACTCGTTTTCAAGGTGGTCGGATACCTAAAAAACGTTGCTCCGAAACATCGAATATGTAAAAGCGTCAGTTTTTTACTTATTTAGTATGATATCGCAAAAATGATATAGTTCGAGTTTTTAAATAAGATACCGTATTGGATACAATACAGGATAAGAAACAGTCCTGTAAATATGTTATAACTTTTAATAATTCTTTCTAGTCAGAGATATTTTTTTCTTATTCCGGAAAATGAGGCTGTTTTGAAATGGCTGTTTCAGGGTACAAACAGCCCTGTTATAATTATATTTTGAATTTTTTTAATAATTGTAATCATACTGAAAATAATTAAAAAGAAACCAAATTATTACGATGATTTTTTTGCACCTACTTTTTTGTTTACCTTACTGAAATTCAACGTATACATAACTTAATTTTCACAGTGCCGAAAATTTCTCGCAAAAAAACCCATGAACCTGCTGTTTAATCTAAAGAGAAAAGTACTATTTGTGCATGTGCACATGGCAAAAAATCCGCCAAAAACATTTTATGAATACTTTAATGTTCGTGTTCTATTTATGTCAACCAAACCTAGGTAATAACTCAGTACTTAAAAATTCCGATAATAAAAAAATAGTAATAGAAATTTCCTTTTAATCCGTTACTACAATTCTCAATTAAAACATATTTTTCTCAATAGTTAATTATAATATAAAAATTATAATAATTATTATAATATAAATATTTTTTATAAGCCTAGTTAGTAAACCTAGTAAGTCGATAAATATGTTGCAAAAATACATAAGTTAACACGTAGGGGAGTGTCGGGTACCCCCGCCCACTGTTAATTTCATACATATAGAATACTTTCTCAAGTCAATGGGCCATCGGACATTAATTGTTATATTAAAAAAAGATTATTTTCAAAGTTTCAAGTATTTATGCAGCTGGTAACATGGTAAACAATAGTTTTGAAAATATTGTAGTCAAATACTGTAGTCAAATTTTGTAAATTTCTATTTTTTTAAGTTAAACTATTCTTTTTTTGGTTTATTCCTTTTGCATTATTTAATTAGATGATAAAACAATAGAAACATACAAAAATATTGATTATTACTCAATATTATACAGAAATATAAGCAATACTCCTTAAGTGGGCGGGGCTACCCGACTCTCCCCTATACTTTAAAAAAAAAAAAGCCTTCCAAAGCTTTCGCTAATATTTGCACACAAAATTTCACTTGCATCAGTTGGTATTGTGAAGGGGTACTAGCAAGTCGTATAAATTAATTTTGTTTAAAATGATGTTTTCAGATAATTTTAGTAATCTTTGTTTAAGCTAATAAGAGATAATGCATGAAAAATATAGTATAGGTTTTCATTCGTTTTACATTAGCATTTCCTAAGGGAGAATTTAAAAAATTGTGTTAGCTGCATTGATTATAGTCAGCCATAGAAAAGCCTTGAACTTAAAAGAATATGGAGCATGATTCATTTGTCTTTAATTCCTCAATATCTGTAGTATATTAAAATACAGAAAATAAAATTGACTAAAATAATAAATTTTTATACAGAAAGCTGGAAATTTAATAAAATAAAAAAAAAAAATTTGGCAGTAGTGTTCCCTCAAAAATTTGTGATATTTTTGTCAAGTTTTGCACGATAACTCACCGAAGATATATTTTTTGGCAGCTATTAAGACAATGTGGAAAAAAACATTATTGTAAGTCTCATCTCATGTATAGAATGCCGCTAACTTTCTATTATTTTTGGGAATATTTCTGCTTGTGGTAGCTAAGTTTATGCTCTAACGTATGATTGTTTGCTTAGTAGATTTGCTTTAAAGTTTCTTTCGACACTACTACTCTTGTTATAAGCTAAAGTTATATACGCCTGTTATAAACCTGTTATAAGTTAACACTCTTATTTTAACTGAGTAAACAAATAAATTACAATTAGTTATTATAAAAGGAAATATTTATTGAGATGGGGCTGCCTTAGGCTCGTGTCGTAGAATGGTGTACCCAAATCTGTCTGGTCAAATAGAAATGGAACAATAACATGCCTTTTTTTTTGGATCATTTTTATTTTTTATTCCGGAACTTCACAATTCACAGGCACAAGAAACATGTAGGGGAGAGTCGGGTAGCCCCGCCCAGCGGGTACCCTCGCCCAATGTCAATTTCATATGTATAGAATATTTTTTCAAGTCAATGGGCCATCGGACAATAATTGTTATATTAAAAAAAGATTATTTTCAAAGTTTCAAGTATTTATGCAGCTGGTAACATGGTAAACAATAGTTTTGAAAATATGTTGAATACAGTTGTCATGATATTAAGAAAAATTGGTTGAATGTTTCGATTAAACTTCATTTTAATATTAAAAAAATAATTTTTTCTATACATACAGCATTAAAGTATGTAGTCTTAAGTTTAGTTTGCACAAAGAACGAAGTTTATTTGTGAAAAATTGTTCGAGTAATTACAAATTTACAAAAAAATTGGATTTCGGGTAGCCCCGCTCACATGAATGTTAGGTATCACAGCCCACTTTTATTTCGTCGATAAATGTACGGTTCAAAAGGTTTACTTAAATTAAATTATTTTCCTTAAATATTTAATATAAATATATATTAATATTCTAATATATTAATATACATTAATAATAATAAAAAATATAACATTTGTTGTTAATAAATGATAGAATTCACTAAAAGTATATAAATATGTAATAAAAAAAAATAATTTTGTGATAAAAATGATAAATAAGTTTTATCTATTGTCAATACATTGGTCATTTTCATTTACACCTGAAAAAACAATCATAAAACATAGTTTTTGTAACTTGGCAGGGCTACCCGACACATTTTGAAAAGAGCTGAAAAACATGTTTTTTTTAAATTTCTATTTTTTTAAGTTAAACTATTCTTTTTTTGGTTTATTCTTTTTGTATTATTTAATTAAATGATAAAGCAATAGAAACACACAAAAATCTTGATTATTACTCAATATTATACAGAAATATAAGCAATAGTCCTTAAGTGGGTTGCGCTACCCGACTCTCCCCTATAGATATGAACACTGGAAAACTTCTATCTCATAAGGATGATGGACAGGACACGTGTCTCCTTCTCTGCATGCTCAACTGTTATTTTCTTTTCACAAAAATCAAAGAGCAAAAATGTAACTATATTCGACTTATTGGATTCGCATAAAATGTTCAATCTCAATAAGATAAGAACAATAATAAAATATATAATAACCTTATCCCCTGAGCATGCAGAGAAGGAAAGCGAATTTTACCAAAAATCTCTTGCTCATCTACTGGAGCACCAACATTCGAATGATAGCATCCATCCGGGCAACCGGCTTAGCCAAACTCGCGGTAGCAGTTAAAACAAACTAGGTGCAAAGCACCTTTACAAAAGTAACGTTTTAAATTTAGATTAGAGCAAAACTTTAAAAATTTGGGTGTGTTGTGATAGTATCATCACAAATTCCTCTCTGGAATGGAGAAAAAAATTTATTTGCATACTAAATTTCATTTTTATTTTTACAATCTAATAAATTAGAGTACCCGTACTCGAAACCAATATATCAATGGAACAATATATCAATAACAGTATTTCAGTGATACAATAATAGTGAAACAATACTGAAAAGAAATATATAGTATATAAAATACATGAAAAATTTTCGGGATTATTATGACAAAACACAAAACTGCCCTCACATGTGTAGTAAAAAAAAAGTTTAAAAAGAAATTATTAAAAAAAAAAAGATCACAGATACCGGCCCATTATACTTGATTATCACAAATCTTGGAATCGTAGTCTATCAAAAATATACCTGCCACCAAGTATATATGCCTACCGTTTGAAATGTAAAGATCTAGAAAGTTTCTATCTTTTAAAGGTCACACTACACAAAAAAAAACAACTCACATCATGTGCACTTGAAGATCACGCAGACTGATGAAGACAGTGCACATAATGACTGAAGATAACGCCTAAACACCACATTTCACATAAGATGCGTCATGGAAGGAGATTAGTCCTGAAGCTTCAAAAGTGTTAAAAAAAAAGTTCATAAGAAAGTACATCAAAAATTTCTTCAGTACCACCAAGTATTATTTTCAACTGAAGATTGTAGCTTTTACTATGTGCAGTGGGCTTATCTTGCAAAAAGATTTAATTTGTTTCTAGGCAAATTTTGCAGAACCATTATTTAAATGTTTATGAAAAAAATCATTAAAAAAAAATATCAAATACATTGAAATCAAAATCAAACATAATTTTGCAATAGGTATACTTTCATACTTCAAACTCATTATCTTCATTTAATAGCAAATATATCTTTAAATAACCAATAGTTTGTTATATATATTGACTCAAAACAACCAATTGATTAAAATTGAATTTATAAAAATTTTAACCCTTTTTTATTAAAATGGAATTATTAAACACAACAATATACATATATATATATATATATATATATATTGGATCATAGTTAGTAAAAAACAATTAAAATTAAGTAAAAGATATTCATGCCTAAGATATTCATAGCGATCCATTTTATACTCTCTCTGTAAGTAAACTCTTATCATAGAGGAATCAATTTATTTCTCACATTCAATACAAAATAGAAATCGCAACAAGCTTTAGCTGGTAAGTTTAGTGGTAACATTTCTGCAGGCAGCATTATTAAAAATTATTTCCTTTTACACACACATGCGTTCTCAATTTTGATTGGCTGTTTTGTACGTTACTAACACCAGAAGTCTTCTGTGATTGGCTATGTGTTATCATTCCACTCTCTTCTTATATTATATATATATATATATATATATATATATATATATAACCATCTTGGATAAAATGTAGTAGGGATGCTTATTCCACATGTTCTGTGTTGTGATGACATACATGCAGGCATCTTGAAACTTTGACATTTGACAACAATGACAAGTCTATAAATTGGTCTTCAGATTCTTTTCAGTGATTTTTTGGCAGTAAGGTGTACCACCCAATTTTAAGAGCCCACGTACTTTACTTACAATTACTTTAGACAGCAGAGTATCTGGGTATAAAATTCAAAGAGGATCAAAAATTCTCTGTCAAACTATCGGATTAAACTGTAGAAAAAACATCTTTTTCTTGTTATGTTTGATTTAACTTGATATCCAAATTTTAAAAAAAAGCAATCTCCCTGCTTGCAAAAGCAATTCTAACATAGGAATAGGCTTCCCACTTTGTCCTGAAAGTATTCTTAGCCTCTGAAATCGAAACATGACTCACTTCACACACTTTAGTAAATTCTTCAATTAATTTCTCAAGCTTGTGTTGACTCGATACTGAAGTTGCGCAGTTATTAACATGTAAAGACTTTAAAATACCAATTGTCTCTTTCATATCTGTTGGACTTGTTTCGAGGATTGTATTGATTAAAGAAGACAAAAGGAAAAGACTACATCCAAAGACTCTGTTATGTCGAAAAATCTTAATTTGTTTCTTTTCGAAATTTTCCTACTAGAGGAATCCTAGATAATCATGGTCTTCTTTTGGGTTGGAAATTTGTAGAAAATCTTTTTTTTTTTAATGTCAGACACTAAACCAAAGCAATCCAACAAAATCGTATCAACATTCGCTGGGCTCCTTTTACGCACAATCATTTAATGAAGGGGAATCTTCCTCGTGTAAAAATGCATCAGATGCTGGCCTTACTTGAGTTCTAGAATGTTCTTTAAACACTCCTCTGAGTGAAAGGTGATGAGAAACGTTTTCAAGTTCATAGTGCGGAAACAATTCTATTATTTTGTATTCTTCCCATTCCTTGAAAACAACCTCGTATTCTTCTAACTTTAGTTTTGATCTTGCTTGAAGTTGAAAAGCTTCGTGCCGTAGCAATAGACTTGTTTTCCTGTCGAGAGTGTTTAGCTTCTAGCCACGGTAGACGAACATCATATTGTTCCATTTCATTATTCAATTTTTTTTAATAATAAAAAGTGGTAATCTCAAATTATTTTAGGGACAACTTTATAACGGGATCGCTTCTGCCTAAAATACCCCTTAGTTCAGATATGCATTTGCATTACATGGAGGAGGAAGACCACGAGAACCTCCCGCAGTTAGCCTGATAGCAAAATGACTCTAACTCATGATCACTTAGGATATTTCACGTCAGTGCTGTGGTTTGTGCAAGCCGGATGCGGATTCGTATTGACCAGTCATAGCTGGGATTCGAACCCGGTTCACCCCCTTGGAAGAGGAACGATCTCTTATCTTTAGCGAATTTAGGTTTTTTTATGTCAAAATCACCAACAGCCATGGATATTCTGTGTTCGTTTTCAACTTCTTTTCTCATAAATGGCCTTTAATTATCCTGTCTATCATTTGGAGTTGGTCAACTTTTGATTGTTTTTGATGAAGAGACTGACTTTTGTCATTGCCATACCCTTCAGGCATCCCCAAGCATATCCTCAGGAATGCAAGACTCTACTAACGGGAACAATATTACATCGCATATTTTTGTGGTTGCACCTAAAAATTCCAGAGCCCTTAATTATGATACGAATTATGATCATTAAAAAAACGATCTATACATTTGCGATTTAGAGTCCTTTATCACTATAAACAAGAGTTCTCTCATCCTTACCGAATGTTCTTTAAAAAATTTCTGTTACTTTCGGGTAATTTTCTGCCTTATGTAAAATGCTTTATACAAAATTAAATTGATATAAATATTATTAAAATCAGTTGGTATCTTCCCAGGTTTAATTTTTAGAAAATTCTTCCTACTTTGAACATCATTATGCTACCATACTGTAAAATATTTCCCAATTATCACGCAAGTACGCAACTATGGGTAGGAAATTTAATCATCAAAATTCTTAATATTTTACGTAGATCATAATTAGGTCATAAATCCAGGTTTTTAGGTGTCATACTATGGAATAAAATTCACAATTAATAAGCAAAAGAAAAAATAAATGAAGAAATATACAAGCAAAAAAAAAAAAAAATATGTGTTTTATTTACTGACGATGTCGCTGTTAACCTAATGAATCCGTACATGCGAACTTACTGTTTAGACTGTTTTTTCCGATTTGAAACAGAAAATAGAGTTTACATACTTTATCGATTATATTAATTTTGATGTTGTTATGATTTTTTTTTCAGATTGGTTTCCATTTGTAATGGTTTTTATTTTCAATTCACTTTCATCTATTTTTCATGATATATGAAAATATAAGCATTTTATTCCGAGCACGAAAGTTGCTAGTTGTGGTTGTAGATATTAGAAACATATCACGTGTATTTACAAAACCGTGATAAAAAAGTATTTAACCCTTTATTTAAGAACTTAATTTTATTTCGTGATGCAAGAATGATGCTTTGGCATGAATGACAGATTATTTGTCTTTGAACTAAATAGTTATTTACCTTTTAAGATGACATTCGTTTTAGAAAAGTAACGTGTCGTAAAATAGTAATTAATTGAAAGTGAATGTCCAATTTTATTTATTAACCTAAATTAAAGTAAATGGACATTTGTTATAAGTTTCATGCACAGTGATAATAGAGTCCATGTAAAATATTAAAATGTGGTAGCCAATTTTCTATCAAGTAAAAAATAAGAAGTATTAATTTAAAGCTAATAAAATACTTATGGTTTTTAAATTCATTTAAATTTTAATATATCACCATTTTTAGTTTTATAAATACATGTGATTACTTAAACAGTTAAAATGCCGTGAAAGTTTAAATATTTCGTTTCATCCAAAACCTCTATATGTGGTGTAGAAATCAAAAACGTCCAACCCAAATGTAAATGCTTATGTTATTATTATATGACAGTGAAAATTTAATTTCTATGGTTTCAAAATAAATGCTGTTAAGGAAATATTTTTTCTATTCCTTTTATATTTTTTGAAAATATGAAGATGTATTTTAAAGTACCGACACTGAAAAATAAATGACATGAAAAGCGTAACAGAAAAATGAACAGGCATGGCTAAAAGAAACGCATGCAGCAATTAATTTCGTATTTTATGCTTATGTTTCAACTTATATATTTAAAGAATTATTTAGTAAATCATGACCATTTGCATGGTTTAAAAAAGAAATTTTTATGTTAATTTGGCACGCCTTTTTTTTCTAAATTAATAAGTAGGAAATTAATAATTTTGGTATATTGATCATTGAAAGAAGACATTTTGTGTTGTATCGAGTTCTTCAAGCACGCTATGTTTCTTTTTGCCTAAATGTAACTTATTAAATTTTGAGCTATGTTTCTTTTTTAGACACGTATTTTAAGTTTTACCAATTTTCTTAAAAAGCATTTTCAACTATGTCTAATACATAAAGCACATTTAAAACTAGAACCATTTTCTTAAACTTGCACTTTAGGCTATTACAATTTGTTTAGCCAAATCGAAGTTATAATCCGTTCTTTCACACGCATTTCACATTATAACCATTTTCTATTACTCACATTGCAAGCTATAAACATTTTCTACAACGAAAGTTTCAAACTATATCCATTTTCTTTAACGAGTGTTTCAAGCTAGCACCATTTTCTTTAATGCGCATTTCGAGCTATAACCATTCTCTTTAGCAGATTTCAAGCTATTACCAATGTCTTTAGGGCATTTCAAGCCATAACAATTTTATTAAACGTGCATTTTAAGCTGTAACCATTTTCTTTCAGTCGCATTTTAAGCTAAAACCATTTTCCATAGCGCATTTCAAGCTACAATTATTTTCTTCGGTGCATTTTACGTTTACGTTTAAACGTTTACGTTTAACACAACGTTTAAAGTATGGTAGCAGAGTTATATTAAGTTGCCGGCGGCACTGCTATCTATCTTACAGCTATGACGGAATCGGTTGCCGCAAAAATGTGTCTCTCTGGCAGGTAGGCTGGTACGATACTGTTAGTGACTTCAGCTAAGTATTATCGAAGCTATACTTTGTTTTTGTCGGGCCGATGTTATTGCTTACTTGTCACACTTATATAAGCCCGCCTTAATTGATAACAACACATTCAAGTTTTTGCGATAATGATCCCATTACAAAACTGATGCCAGTTTATATTGGATCAATTACTGACCGATAAACCGCAACAATATATTTTGAATATAAAATAACATGGCACACATTGAATGTAAAATAACTACTAGAAGAAACTAAAACAAAAATGTTAAACTTTGTTTTTAAAGAGGACGGAAAATGAAAAAATATTTATATTTTTTAAAATCAAAAATTTAGGGTACTTCAAATTCCAAAGAATAGAAAGAAGGAGATATCAGATGCCCATATGGAATGGCCATATAGAAAAGATGGTTTTTCGCTTTGAAAAAATATTATATTCAGATCTTTAGTCTACTGAAGAAACATGGTTTTTGGGTATTTTTTCCCATTTTCTTCATTTATTTTCATTTTTTTATAGCTGTTGAATCTCCTGATTTCCGCCAAAGACTTTCTTCTTATGTTTGAAAGAGTAATAAAAAGTATACGTGAACAACATTACTCATAAATAAGTTTTATTTTTGTTCATAAAAGGCATGTTTAAGACAGCCGAGAAAGTTTCCAATGTAACATGCCTTCTATCTATGGCCAAAAATGCGTTGAATAGTTTACCTCAAAGCCAGAGTTTGAGTCGTCTCGGCGACTCAAGAAAGTTGTCCCAAGAGACTCTCCGCGTGACTCGCAGAGAATATCTAATTTTAATGAATATCCAAGAGAATGGTGTTCTACTAATTGCAATCCATACTGACCATAAATATTGCGAGACATTTGCTGCAGCAAATCTTTCAACATATCTTCGTCCCATAAGAATATAACTTGATTCAGAAGTTGCCTCACTGTGGCTGAAAGTTTAACTCTGGCCTTCAGCTTCAGACATTTGAGAATAGCAAGTTTGAATATTAGAAGAAGATGCATATGCAATTGAACCATTACCTTTTTGCGAATGATACCTTTATGAAATTTCAGCTAGCATCTTACGTCTTTTTGTAGGACAACCTTTCGGATTTCGATTTTTTGATGATTAAAATTCTATATTCGAATTTCACACAAATTAAGTCTGTCTAGTTTTAAAAACACAATTTTGAAAAAAAGTTACAAAACTCTGGGAAAAAATCTGGACAAAAATATATAATAATGTATAAAAATAAGTTATAAGAAAATTAAAATGTAAATTAAAAAAAAAGAAAAAACTTTCAGTTACGAACATAATAGCAAGAGAGGTAAAAAAAAATCTGTTTAGGAAAAGAAAACAATAAAGATTAAGAGTTAAAATATGCGACAAATAAAATCAAAATGGAATTTAGTTCTAAAAAGAACTGTTGGTAAAATTCTAGAATATCCCACCTCTTAGCAACTTTTTGAAATCTCTCGAAGTTGACGATTATTATTGCGATCAACTTTGCTTTTTGGGCCGGTCAGGTGGCAGAGTGGTTGGCTTGCCTGACTGTGAAGTCAATGACTGCGGGTTCGAATCCCGAATGGGCAGGGATGTTTCTCTCTCTGTGTTGTTCTTTGTTGGGTGAATGTGGCCCACCCTATGAACGGGTATCTGTTTCAGTGTGGCGTGGTTAATGTTGCTCGCTCCCGTGACTTAGGTTCACAGGTGTCCACTGGGTAACGTAAAATGAGCAACACTAACGGCATCGTCCGAGTTGAAGAACGTTCAGTACTTGCCATTTGGGAAAAAGAAACATTGCTTTTTGGTTAGTGAAAAAAATTAAAATATTACAAATTTTTTAAAATATTTTTTAAATAGAATAAAAAATAACTTACCTTTACTGTGAAGGCTACCTTACCTTTACTCTGACCGCACAAAAAAAATTACAAAATGAAATAAGAACTGTAATAAATGAAATAACGGTTAAAAAATGAAATAATAACGATGATTCCATAAGCAAGAGACCAGAAGCATAAATGGAAAAAAAAAAAACCCTTTTACCTCTTTTCTAACGACATCCAACTTTCGCGTAGGTATTCATATCAAATAACTAACCAGGTTTAAGAATTTTGGTGTTGTGGTGTGATCAGACGTTCAAAATAATCTCCCCGAAATATCTTCTTCTTTGCACTGGTGTGTGATTTTCAGTAGATACACTTAATAGTTAGATAAAATGGTGCCAGGTTTAGTTAAATATTAACAATATTATTAACGAAGGTTTTTCTTGGATCATCACTTATAATTAACCGATTTTAGAATTTATTAAACATAATAAAATTATTTCTATTCTGACTTTTGGTTTCCAGGTTCTTTTCAATAGCATTCCCCTTTCAAAACTAAAAGATGTCCTTTAGAATTATTATTATGATTATTCCAGTATATCCTTAATTGTGATTTTGATTATTAGGAAATTCTATTTAAATTTTAACTTTTTTTATCACTTTTTTTCACTTTTTTATAATTATCGTTACTATGAAAAACATATTTTTATTCAAGTTGATGGAATACCACAAGGATCTAATTTTTTTTTCCTTCTTGGCTAACTTATTTTTGCAATATTATGAAAAAAAAATACTCATAATATTAAATTTGCTGATGATTTAATTTTCTTTAATTTACAAGAATATACAATTTTATTAAATAATATTTACCCAGGAATTAGTCTTGCTTCGTAATCATGATGATAGAATTAGTTCTAATTTTTTGGCTTTGGGTATTATAAAGGGAAAAAAATGCTTTGTTGATTTATACGATAAAAGAAATGATTTTAATTTTAAGATAAATAAACTAATTACTTGGAATTCTAATATTTCTGAAAACATCTATTTAAATACCATTTGTAATCAAATGAATAGAATCAATGTTTATTGATCCAAAAACAAATAGACAAACTCTTCCAAAATTTGGTGAAAAATAATGGATACCCAACTAAAGTAATTAAATTGAGTTAATTGTGTTTAAGTTAATTGTATGTTATTGTATGTATTTGAGTTAATTGTATGTTATTAGAAATAAATTTAAGAAAAACTTCTTTGTTAATTTATATATTTTTACCATGTGCAAATCCATTATGGGCAAATCCGTGGTTAAAAAACTGTGCAAAATGGGCAATTTGTGTTTCTCTTTCTCTCTTTTTTATAAAAAATAAATATTAATTTTCTAAAATCATATAAATTGTATAATTAAATATCAATTTTTTTAATTATAAACTTTTTTAAATTATCCAGTATAATATTACCTTGCGCACATCCTTTTTTGGGGCAATCCATGATAACTAACAAATCAAACAGGCTTCAGTACTGCAGTAAGAACGATCTATAAGCCAAAATCCCTCTCTTTATGCTTATAGCACAATTTGCGCTTCTGTTTTCATATTTTGAAATCTGGCAATCTTATTACGAAAATATCTTAAATAATTCTTCAAAATTTGCCCGTATATGTAAGTTAATTTGAATTCGCTAAGCGCTTCATTGATTTCGTTTTGTGTTTTGTGCTGTTTTTTCTTTAAAAATTATTTTCTGCCTCTTACGTGTTATTAATTACTTAATGTGTTCTATTTCGTTTCATAATTTTTTTTTCAGTGCTCCTTACACTATTGTATTGATATATTTTGCTTTGTCTTTATTGATGCAATATTAGAAAGCACTCTTTTTTCGGATATAATCGTGTAAGATGATGAAGAAATTATATGTTTTTTTGTCGAATTTTTATTTAATTTTTTTAAATTTTTTTTATTTATTTATTTAAAAAAATTTGCTATTTTATTTTAATAATTTTCCTCTTCTCTTTTCATTATTGTGTAATTTTTTGCATGTTTTCTCTATATTTTATACTTATTTTATGAGTTCTATATACTTGCAACTTATGGGCAGTAAATAATATTTATTAATTTTCTTCATTTTTTCTTTCTCCCTTTTGTGTTTATTTATTGTGCTATATATATATATATATATATATATATATATATATATATATATATATATATTTACAGAGCTTATCAACAAATAGTACTCTGATATTGCTGAGATATGATTATAGTCTGTAGTTGAAAGAAAGCGCTCGTAAGTATTTTCATTTGGATAATACATATGTTGCTGATAGTACAAATGATGCAAGTCAATCATGCAGTTCAGCCGTGCGTAAGTTAAGCCTCCAAAGTCAAAGAATCCGGATAAAACAAAGTGCCACCATTTTAAGTGCATCATCCGCAAAATACCTTTTAGAGTCAAAATATTTTTTCCGTAAAATGTTATACCGTAATTTCTACAGTAATATTTATTGAATTGGAGTGACTTGGTGATTTTAGCATAATTATCACTGTAAAAAGATACACAATTTAGCATAATTATCACTGTAAAAGATACACAAAAGATACAAAAGATTACAGTATATCAGATTATTTGTTCCGTGAGGTGTTCTTTTGAAACTGGATTTTGTGGTAAAAAGTACACGTACCCTGAGTACATGCACCGTACTTTCACCGTGCAAGTTCTTTTCACCGTAATTTGATACAAATATTTTTACAGTGCATGTATCGATGTATTAGTTCAATTCATGGATGTAATAAATCAGTTCGCCTATTAGTTTTGATGATGCGTTTAGTTCAGTTAATGTATCAGGGTATTAGCTCTATGTATATATTAATGCATTAGTTCAGTTTATGTATAAAATTATCAGTTTATTTCTTGATCTTACAGCAGTAAACATAAGCAGCGTTTGTTTGTTTTGAAAGACTTTATACATAATTATATCGTAAAATAATGCTTAAATTGTTAAAAATTTTTACATTCATTTATATATTCTTTAATTTTTTAATTTTTTACGTCTGGCTCAGTTTATAACACTTTAATTTATTTCATTTCGATCAATAGAGTCATTCGAGTTTTGAATAATATAGCCTCTTTCTATATTTGTTCAATTAAATTCAACTCAACATCTATTATATAACTATTATATAATTTATCGTTGAAATTATTGAGATTTGTTTACAAATATTAATTCCTACTAGGAGGCTTCGCCCCCTGCTCGCTAGCACTCGCCAACCCCCGGAAATGCTTTCGCAGTTCATTTCGGATTGCTTCGCAATCCAATGCTCGCTTTCCTCGCTCATTGGATACGTTCTTAATGTCTAGCTTTTGTATACTTTTTTGAATACTGAAGTTCCGAAAACTTTTCACTGTAGAAAATTCTAAACCTGTACATTTCAATATTAATTTGAAATTGCAAACAGTTCACATATTTTTCTTAATCACACTATTCTAAATTTCAGTTGTTGAGAAAAGTAAGTGTTGTAAGTTTTGTTTTAAAGTCTTTCCCGCCAGAGTGTTAAAACCATGTGTTGTAAAACAATATGAAATAGTAGTCTGAATATGGCGATACAACACTTATAGAATTGTAGGATTAGTTACGTCAAGCGCTCAGGTATCTTAAATTTGATCTAGTTGCGCTATGTCATTTTGATTTATGACGCGTTGACAGTGATGTGCATGCATATTTCCTGTTCATTTCCATCACTGGAATTCCTACAGAGATCACCCATTGTTTGAAAAGATTGGACATATGAATTCACTCTGTTCAGATATACAGCTATTTCATGCATAATGTTCGCATCACATTTGACATTAGCTTGTTCACGCATTCTGTGTTCAACTGCTGTATCTACATCATAAAAGTAATTCTGAGCGTACTTTGGCTGACAACCTTCACTTGGTATCAGTGAACCAACACGATGGTAAAATGTGTCATGGATTTTAAAATGATACATTCCACCGGTTACACTTTCATCTAAGTGTTTCTCAGAACTTATCATGGCAAATGCAGAATTATAGGAGCGAATATTGTCCAAATAATTTTGGGATCGTTTCTTTGCAGTATGATCTAAAGATGTTACACCAGTAATCAAATTCTCAAAATATTGTGAATGCGACAATAAAGGAAGATCAACCTTGCCTTTTTGACAGCAAATACCATATTCATTGCTACTTCCTGTCTTCTCTAACATAAAATGCTTAGCATGACAAAAGTTACAAATAAAAGTCATAGATCCAATAGTAAAGAAGTCACAATCGTCATGAACAGTCAATGCAGATTTGTAAAAATCTCGAATTTGTAGAGGTGGCGATTCCCTTCGGCGAGAAATGCTTTCCCGTTTAGAATTCCGCCATTCATTTCTCTGACGTCTGCCAGAGATATTTCGACGCCTGATAGCAGGCATTTTATTTAGACAGCAGGCACTAAATAAATAAAAATAGAACTAAATAACTAAGATATCGTTTTAAATCTCAAATCAAAATAATTGTTTGTAGAAAGTTTGTTTTGGTTTGAATATTCGCACGATGCCATTGCCATTCTATTGTAACGAAACAAAAAATTTATCATGAAACTAAATTTATCAAAGGAACTAAAGATATTGAATTCTTTTTTTAAGAAATTCAGTTCCGTTTTTTTTTTTTTTTATCCACTCTTATTTTTGTTTATCAATCTATTAATTCAGAAATGCTTTATATCAAACGATGCTTACGGAAACAATGCTTATGCGAACCACCCGAAAAATGATTTGCTGAATTCTCATTGGTTGAAACTAAATTATTAATTTTATTAATTAATTAAAGGAAATTTTCATAATTTAAGACCTTATTGCACATCTACATAACAATACCTTTAAAACGACACCTTATTTTTTGAATTCTGTTGCGATGCTTACGGAAACAATGCTTATGCGTACCACCCGAAAAATGATTTGCTGAATTCTCATTGGTTGAAACTAAATTATTAATTTTATTAATTAATTAAAGGAAATTTTCATAATTTAAGACCTTATTGCAAATCTACATAACAATACCTTTAAAACGACACCTTATTTTTTGAATTCTGTTGCGTAGTTTGGGAGTTTTTAGCGAGACAAAATATTGCTAGCCTATTAATATATAGATATGATATCATTGATGATATCACAAATAATCTATATATATATAAAAGTGAATGTGTGTCTGTCTGTCTGTCTGTCCCCTATAGACTCCTAAACCATCTGACAGAAAGCTATGAAACTTGGCATACAGATAGTTCAAAGCACGAGGAAGGTTTCTGTCGACATTAGAACATTCTGCGACAAACCGTTCCAGCGATATCAGCGAAAGTCGAAATGGAATTTTCTGATTGGTTAAAAGTTAGCCATTGTTTTAAATTTTGCTATAAACGATTCAGTTTTTAAATATCTTGAAGATAACAACAGTGATACTTTCTATCTTATAGCTCTATTCACTTAGAAGAGTAAATTACATATACTTTAATATTTAATTATAACTCGCGCAAGTTTCTTTATGTCAGGTGAGCACAAGCACGTAAAATCAACGAGAATTGATTTCGTAATTATTAGTCGTACCACGGATTTAGTATTCGCGATCGCAACACTCGATACGCCATCTAGCGGGAGACTGTAAATATCGTGCATTAGTTCCCACATAACCATTGGCAATGACGGACGCCATTTTCTTAGCATAAAAAAAGAAGCAAAATTTCCCTAAAGAAAAGGTAAAACTTCTTGAAAAAACTAATCAGAACATGCCAAACATTGAAGCAGAACACGCCAAGCATTTGAAAAACAAGTTCTCAATATTTTTTACCTTTCTATTACCAACAACATTACATCATCTCATGATTACTTGCTGTTACAGATGTGTGTATTGCGGTAAAATAATTTTTCTGTCTTCAATTCATTACAAGTTAAAATGAAATCAACATTGCTTTCGTCATTCCAATGAATAAATGTGTTCCAATGAATTCCATACAGAACTGTAATAGTTATAGAATATTCTTCTTCATAGAATAGTATATATTTCTGTATCTACATAATTCAGAAAACAACAATAAAGAATAATCCGAATTACTTGAAAAAGTATCTTTTGTGCTGATTATAAATAAATTTTTTATCGTTTTCTTGTTAAGTGTTTTTTAGTTTTGAAAGAATTTCAACTAGAATACAGCTATTCTGTTTTTAAGCTACATATTAAAATTCATATCGAGATCTTACAATTATAAAATTTTGATGTGTGGTATGTTACCTAAAAGTAATGAAGGGATAAACTATGCATATATTATTTGAGAATAAAGTTTTCAAACAAAGAACATATCATTTTGGAATTCTCCGGACTTATAAATCAGGTAAGTGTTATGATTTTTATAATAAAAAATTTGCTTGTAAATAATTTTTTTTCTTACTTGATAATCGTTCTCTACAAAATGGTTTTTTTACGTCTGATTAAATACTATAAGAATTTAAAAAAAGAAACAAAACGAAAGTTCTTATTGAAAAATGAGGAAATTTTAAAATCGTTTTTATCCTAAGAATTCTTTATTTTACGTTTTTTAGTTTATAATTTTTTGATAAATTTGTTGTCAAAATACTTTTTTTGAAAAATTAAATGGTATTAAATTATGTGTTTATGTATACTTCTTGCATATTCTAATATTTGAAGTAATATGATTCAGAAAAGTATGGAAGAAAAATTCGGTACTTACGTATTAACCACAGCTACAGATTTGGCAGATTTTTAAGTGCCGCCAATCTACACTTAAAATTTTTGGAAAAAATCTTAAAATGAAACACTTTGTTTAAAATCAAAGTAGTCAATCGGATTTAGGTGGAAAATGGGCCGATATAGAGTTTAGCATAGATTCAAAACAAACTTTTCTCTCACCTGATTCTATAGCCATTATGAACTCTAATAAATAAGATTCAAAATGAAATAACATTTCCAAAACGGACTTTTACTAAAATAAAGTTTCATGTTATGGACATTGGTACATTTTCGTTATATTTCACTCTATAAAATATTTCGCTCTTAAAAAAATAAAATTGCATCTTGTTTTGTTTTTGGCAAGTCCCAAAGACGCATTTTCATAACACTAAAAATGGCGACAAAAAAAGAACAGTTCTTTTTTTGTTTCGTAAGCATTCTTTATTTTACGTTAAAATTTAAATGGGCCTTTCATGTTATACCATTAAATTTAGTAAAACTATTTCTCAGGCATTAGGTTTGAACTTTTATAAGAATATACCTATTTTTTTTTCTTTATTTACAAATATTTTTCTGATGTGTTCTGGATGTTCCTTCTTTAAAACAAAAGGAGATACCATTTTGTTTTCGTTTGCATAAGAAAGAAAACATGCATTTTTCTTTTTTAAATTTAATCAGCCACAATAAAGATGGAACGTTACAATGCTACATGCTACATTAAAGACGTCTCCAGTGTAACTGAATGACTGTTCATATGGAAATCGCAGGGATTCGGCGCATACAACAACGCCCCCTATAGTTCGTTGCGATCGCGAATTTTGAAAACTGTTTAATAAAAATAAAAGCAAATTTCATTCAAATTACACGTTTTCAGTAATTATTTATATTTAGTATGCAATTTTGGGTTAGCACAATTAAATATAGTTTTTGAAGGTTTCGTTGCTGACAGTTGTCATTTGAAAACTATTAGATTGTCTGTTATCACGAAGTTTACGAATTTACATTCATTTTATTTCTTTCATTTAAAAAATAGATTTTTGTTTTAAATTTTATCATTATTATATTTCTTATTTAATTTATTTAATTTTTATTGCTTTTTTTATTATTTAAAATAAATATGTGAATTTTCGATTTAGCAAATTTGTGACCACTGTCAACTTTTACATTTCTTTTTGTTTGAAAGAGAATATTTGCAGAAATATGCCGCCTAAACGAATCGCTCTTAGTCGATCAACATCTCAAGGACGCAAAAAGAGAACTACCCGTGTTTCAGAAACATCGGAGCAACGGGGAAAAAGACTTGAAACTAATCGAGAACACAAATGCTTTAGCCCGATCCTTAGAAACGTCTGATCAACAGGAAAAAAGACTATTAACAAATCAACTACGCACTACTCAAGCCCGTTCGTTGGAAATATCAGAGCAACGGGAAAGAAGACTGTTAACGAATCAACTACGTACTACTCAAGCCTGTTCGTCGGAAACATCAGAGCAACGGGATGCAAGAAGGAAATTCAATCAAGAACGCACTTCGCTATTCAGACGCTGCCAATACTCTGATTTGAATCTCAGTGCATTTCACTCTGATCCGACAACCAACTATAGTCTTCGCCCAAGTGTCATCATAGGAAAAATGGATCAATTATGTATGTTTTGTAGTGCTCTCAAATTTAAGAATGAAACAGCTGGAATTTGCTGTTCTGGAGGCAAAGTGAAACTACCAGCCTTTACGTCGCCAGCCGAGCCATTATGAACGTTGTTATCGGGTCAAGCAAATCAATAGAAACTTTTCTTGGCAAATATATGTCGGTACATCCGTGTTTCCAAATGACTTCATTCGGTGCTACAAGCGTCAGTGAGCATATGGGTAGCCAGAGTTATTTATTACATTCACATGCAATCCTGGTCGAGCTAAAATTAAAGAGCTTTTGCAACCTAGGCAAACATCATCGGATCTTCTTGATGCATTACCGCACATGAGTTAAAACAAATATTAAGCTCTATACTTGGTTTTATTGCGAAAAGTCATGTTTTTGGAGAGACAAGGTACTTGATGTATTCCATTGAATGACAAAAAAAGAGAATTGCCACATAATTTGGCTTATTGAGAAAATCATACCATGCCAAATTGGTCAGCTCATATCAGCAGAAATACCAGATGTCGCCATTATACAGACTTTTTTCAGATCATCATCCAAAATATGTTTCATGGTCGGTATGCATCACCATACATGTCTGTTTGAAAATGCACTAACGATATCATAGAGAATTAACTGTTGAGACTATCACTGGTTTTTTCACCATTAAATAAAATTCTCATTTCAAATCATAATCGCAAATCTCATTTACGCACTTAAATACAAAATTAAAATTCAAACTGAAAGTGTTGCAACGCACGCAGGGTACAGCTAGTTATTAAATATTATTTACCTCAAAAAAGTAGGTATTTTGAAATTTGTTTTCGAGCCCTTTATTTGAAGCTTCTACACAAATTGCAATAAATATTATAAAAGTTTTAAAAATGTGGGCATTTACAAAAAATATATTAACTTTTTCATTACAAAGTTCTTTTTAATTATTAATTGTATACTCTGTGTAACTTTTTAAAAATATACTTAAAAGGAAAGCGGTTAATTTATCTTTAAAAAAAATCATTTTCTCAAAACAAAAACGCGTTCTACATTACATGCCTTTAAAGTTTTAAAAACATTTGTTTTCACAGTAACCTAATTTTAAGCGAAAAGAACCACACAAAAGAAAACACTAGAGAAAATTCAATTTTCTACAGGTTTTTCTATCGACTAAGATAATTACTTTGCAGTCCAATGAAGCTTCAAATTGGAAACTACGCCTGGCGTTAGTTAGCTAAGTTTTTTACTCACTCCTCTATTTTCAAAATATTCAACAGAAAGAGTGAATACATGCCTGAGTTACGTTACCTACCTTTAAGCAACAAGCTGAGTTACTTAAGATGTTGTTTTTTTTCCACAAAAAGAGACTATTTTCTTCACTGGTTTATAGGTGCAGAAAAAATATTGAGGTGCAAGTTATTTATATAGCTTTGTGGAGTTTTATTAAAAATAAATGAGTGGAGTTGTAATCTGTAAAATTAGTTTAGAATACATTTGATTACAATGATTAAAATGAAAATAATTTTGATTATTTTTTAGCATCGTCGGCTAAATTTGCCCCTCTCATTCACATTAAAAATTTTAGGACGGAGTTTTTAAGTTATGGAGTTATAATTAATACATATATGTACAGACAGAGACACACACTAACTCTCCGTTTTCTTATTATAGATTGATAGCAAATTTTAAAGTTATATTACGTTACCTCATCTCTAAGAGATTAGGCTTAAAATATTTCGACTTACCTTTTCACAATTACATACTAATATGGTATAATTAAGTGATTGTTTCGAAATGTTAAAACATGCAAAAAGAGACATATTTTTAGTTTTTTTTTTTTCGGTTTCATATTTGACATTGTAATTTAACATTAAAAAGAAAGATTTGACTAAAATGAAATGACAGAGATCTGTTTTCTTAATTATATATTTAAAACTAGCAGTTCAGAAATAATAGTTTTACTTGCAAAAACGGAAGTGTATGCCGACCAATGTTAAAATAATGAAACAAGGATTTTGAGTTTGAATTTAACGAGCTTTTAAAGTCCGAATAATATTTATAGATACATTTGAAATTTATGTTAAGAAGTATTTTTGATTTTATTCCATTTCCATAATGTCTCATGAATAAGAAATTCGATATAATTTGTTAATTTATCAAATTAAACATTTTATAAGTTTTATTCTTTTCCACTTGAAATATAATTTAAGTCCAATTTTGTAAAATATCTACAGCATTAAAGAAATTTTAAAAGGACAATATAGCCACCAGTAAAGCATTAAATTCAAAATTTTATTTTAAAATTTTAAAGTAAAAATATTAGTTCGAGACTAGCTGTTCCATTTTTGGGACATTGGTATTTTAAGAGTTTTATTTTTAAACACCATAGGATTCCTTGAGTTATATTCTGGGCAAATGCTGTTATGAAACTTATTTAAGAAAAATGATGTTAAAATGGAAAAAGAGGATGAACGTGTCTAGACGCATCTTTTGTTGAAAAGTTAGGTGACTAATAACACAGTGATAATATCAGAGATTACTTCTGTATTTAGAAAGTAATGAAATACATGCATTTCTCTTTTGTTAAAATTTGAACTATGGAAGGAAACAATTCTTATAAAATGTTGACTTTTAGGAGTGTTATGCTTTTTCTTGTGTTATTTGGCAAAGATAGAGTTGAAACTTAACAAAAACATTATTTTTCAATGAGTTCCTAACAATAGTATTTATTTCTTGGTATTGGTAGTTTTTCTTTCTAATTTTTGTAAGTTATATCAGTTCCAAGAATGAGTTAAAAAATAGTAGTCATTTTTTTTCTTATTTGTCTCATTAACAAATTTTACTTACTCTATGTCTAAGAAATAGATGACGATATGAGAAGACTTCTTAGAAATTTTTTCTGGTTTAAAATTGGAAGATCTAATTGGAAGATTTCTTATGTCAGAGATCAATGAGTGACCAAAAATATTTTCGTAAGGAAAACATAGAAGAAAATTTTTATAGAGCGTGTAATTGCATTCTATCTCTGTGGAGTTGTTAAAATCGTTTTTAAATGTGACATTAGGGCAAAATAACAAAAAAGTCAAATTCCAGGAATGAGTGCATTTAAAAACAAAAAAAGAGAACTGAATGCTTCACAACAAAGTCAATCAAGAAAGTAAAATTTTTATAAACTAAAAGAATTTAAAAAGTTTGAAATACTTTTTCAAAAATGTCCTGAACTCAGAAATTGTGATACGATTTATAGGTATTTTATACTCTACTCCTGGGGAATATGCAGTTTATTTCACCAATATATGATCATTTTATGTTTTAAAAAAGTCTTAACTGTATAGATATTTTACAAAATGATGTATTTTTTTTTTTCATGGAAAATATATAGAATATCTCGTTAATATATGATCAGTATAAGCTATACCAAAAAAACAAACAATTAATATTTTGCAGTTTTTTTAGGAATTAAAGTGGATACCATTCTATTGCAGCCAAAGACATATACTAGAAGGCAGCTATACCAATCATGTTCACCGTCAGCAAAAAAAAAAGGTTATAATAAACATTAATCTTCCAAAAAATAAATATCGTTAAAACCGTATTTATTTTTTTCATTTAATGTCTTTATTTTATGTATTGTCTTTAGATGCCCTTTAATAATGAAGTTTTCATATTTCTAGTCATTAGGATTATGTCGGTATTTAAATAGTTGAAATTTTAAAGTGGCAAATAAACAGGTACAATCAGTTTATGCAGCTCAAAATTCAAATTACCCCAAAAATCAGCTGGAAATAAAATATATTTAGACAACATGATTGATAGTGTGTACATTTCCAATTCCATTTTAAAAATGCAATATATCTGTATTATATTCGTGTCGGATATAATTTGTCATTGTAACTATAAAGCAAGTGTTCATTTCATAGCGAATATCACATCGTCCATGTATTTTTCAGTGATCCTAATTCCCCGAAGAATGCAACATTTAAGGCAGTAGTTTTTTTAAAAAAATTTTAAATTAGCCTTTATTAAGTTTAACTTAAAAATCTTAGAATCTTAGAATTAGATTTGGAAATAACAGTGCTTTACGAATTTCTCCCTATCTAGTTTATAAATAGTTAAATTTAAATGGATAGTTATAAATTAAATAAAAAAATGACTGGGCAAAAATTAGGAACTGCCTAACCACTGAGTATTCTATAAATTTTATTTTCAGAAAGCACTTGAAATGAATGAAAAATATAGACAAGGAATGACTTATCATGCTCTTCTCAAAATGAATATATAGTTGAAGATAATTTGGTAAGTTCATGCAATAACTTAAAATGTATTTAATTCATTTATTAAAAATAATTTTGTCTGAGCTTACTAGTTGAGTGTAATATTATATATAGAATACCAGTTTTGGTCATCATGTAACTGATATTGGCAAAAGTAAGTAGCGTATGTAATTAAGTAAAAAGTAACAATTTGTCCCCTTTTTCTTTGAAAAAATGTGAATATAGTTCATTACGGTTTACATAATCTAAAATTCCAATAATTTACTACATGAATAATACTTTACTTATTGAATCATTTGCGGAGTTATCAAATTAATTATTTTTAAAACGAGTATCTCATGTTGCGATTAGAAGGGAGTAATTAAGCTAATTATGGTGTTAATTCGTTTTTTATAAAATCTTGTTATATACACGGGAAAAAAAGTTCTAATAAAATTACCGCTCTGTATGAGAATGACATTTCTGGTTAGAAAATATAATAAAACCATTAAACCATGCATTTAGTAATTTTTCTGTTCATATAGTAACGTTTAACGGAAATTTTGGTTTTCCATCAAAGATTTAATAAAAAATACGAAACTGATAAATAAATTTTGCAAAATAACAAGGTTTTTATGACATGCTTTAAGGAATTATAATAAAATTACTAAATTTTGCCAATTTTTATCACATACTACATATAAAACTATATTTTACGGTAAATATAGCCAAAGTCATTACCAAAGCTTTTAGATAAAAATCACCCAGCTTTTCGGTGTTTGGTATTTTTACATAGTTTGCAAAAAAAAGCGTCACAAAATAGTTTCTAAAAACTTTCAACAGTTACTCTTAATGAAAATTCATAATAAATCTGATAAGTCAATTAAAACTCACTCGAAACGAATTTTGTGAGTTGCAACAAACAACAAAGTAAATTATTGTAAATTATGACATAACATTTTGCTAAGAGATGATCAAGACGAAGCTGAAGAAGAAAAGGTTAGGTTTTGCAATCAAGTTAGCGATATAAATTTATCACAATACATTTCATTATACATTTTTAATAAATTCTCTAAAAGTCGGTATTCCTAACTAATATTAATATTCTTTAACAATATCATATTTTATATGTAAAGATTTTAATTAAATTAGTTTTCTAATGTAAAAAAGAATAAAAAAATACCTCAACTCTTGACTTAAGATTGCGTTAGCTTTCTACTTTCTGAAAGTTTATTTCTTTTATTCCAATTTTCCTTTGTAAGGCTTTTATAAGACGTGAAAGAATTTTTATGATTTTATTAAAATCCTTTTTTCCTCTTTTTATATAAACCCTGTTAAATTATGTTTTGGTGCAGTAAAGGATAAAATCAATCTTTTGTTTTTTCGAGTATTACTAAATAAAATAAGACATTAAATCCGATTTCTCAAATGTAGATAAAGTTCGTTTAATCCTATTTTTAAAATTTTGATGTTATTTAAAACCAAAAATAATCTGATATTAAAATGAAAGAGATATTTTCATTCTCATAAAATTACCTCATTTTTGAACTTTTCTTAGCGAGAGAGATTATTTGTTATTTTTTCATATTTACTTAATCATGATTGATTCTAAATGTATATCTAAATTTATCAATGTAAATCAAATAATCTTTTCCTATAAGAGTAAACAATTTGTTCATAAATATTTTTAAATATTTAAAAATATCAATAAAATTTCCTATAATTATTTTTCGAATTTATCTACTTTTGATTGAATTATTCATTGAATCATATTATTATGAATTATGTTGATTTTTACTTGATTATAGATATATATCTACTTATATGATTTATTATGGAGTTAATTTTACTTATATGATTATAGTTTTATAGCTTTATAGTTAAGCATCAAATGTTAGATAAAAATCTTTATTTGTATTTTCGTAAAGCTGGTACGAAACATGGTTGCTGAGCTCTCTCTTAATTTTGAAATATTGCATTGAGCTTACTCTTAAATTTAAAAAAAATGGCCAAATCATCTCAAATGTAAACATGTTTTAGTAGTTTTTCAACTTGACTACACAGTAAAAAACTTAGGATCAAATTACGATATAAAATACTGGCACTTAGGATGCATTATCCGTAAAGTCAATTTCACCGTAAAATCCATTTTTCCAGTAAAATATTAAACCGTATTTTTTACAGAAATATTTAATTAATTCAAGTGATTTTACTGTAAATATTACGGTAGAAATTATGGTATATCAAATGTTTGTTCTGTAAAATTTTTCAGTAAAAATGTATTTCACGGTAAAAAGTACCGACCCCCTGAATGCCGGTCCTTTTTTCCGTTATTTGATCCGAAATGTTTGAAAAGTGTATGCGTTTTTGAGATAAAGGATAAAGCCCAGCATGTATGTTTACGAAATAACGCAAGACAAAATATTGTGAACTGCAGTAGCACAATCATTAAGTTTTAAAGTTGAAAAATTGTTTCTGTTTTGTTATATTATCCCTAGTTGAAAAAGTGTTAGAAATCAAATATCATTTATGCTGACCTCGCTATTGAATTTTCAACTGCAATCGTCATGTAATTAATTTGTGAAATTATGTGACATTGAATATTATAGTCATGCGATATCTTTTCTTCTTATAACTACAGCTTTATAAGAAAAAAAAACTAAATTTAAAGATTTACTTTATATTGAGTTAATGATTTAATGACCAATTTGCTGAACTCCGCAAGCTAGTGGCCAAATCATGAAATTACAATCTTGGGCCTGCTTGATTGCAGTTTTAGACAGAAATTACTAGAAAATGACATTAATGACAAATTATCTTAATTTTATGCTTTCTAAATATATGATGAGAAATATATATATGAAATAAATATATGAAATTGCATTTAAATAGGCTCAGAAATAGTTACTATATCTTAATTTTCTGAATCAGCAATCATATTGGTGATATGCAAGCTAGTCACCAAATCAATAAACTTCAATAAAACTGCTGATTTTGACTAGCACTAATTTAGAAAATGTTAGAATTACATAAATTAAGGTGATTTCGATAAATAAATGTACTGTTTCTATTGGGCACGAGCATCCAGTCATGAGGGGGAGGTGACCCTTATAGAATACGATGACAGTTCCGCTCAAGGTAGCAATTTAATTAACAAACCTTAAGTTCCCTTACTTCTTTTTCTTATTTCTTATGAATCACCCTGAATAAAGTGAGTTGTTTCGTTACTTGTTTACAAGCATTTTAACATAACAGAAAAGAATTTATGCAGGCAATATATATTTTCCATATTATTTGAGAAATGCTCATTTCTTAGAACTTTCCTTTATTTATATAGTACGAAGAGTAAATTCAATTTGCATGAAGCATGATTATAATATTTTCTTTTCGCGAATTTCCGTTTCTGAGAATCGCATATATTAAATCTTTGTTCTCCCAACTTCAAAATAAGAATAAAGTTTTTGTTTATACATAACAGTAAACTGCGATAAAATATTTATTAGATTTAAATATTTTGCAGAATGTCTTGCCCGTTAAGAAGATTTATTTCTAGAGAGGAAATGCATATTTCGTATAATTTTGAGCTACTTCACTGCTAAATAATTATTTAGATAGTTTCCTTTGCGTACCTTTGTAACACTTTGCAGAAAAATTGAAAAATAAAATATAAGTTTTATGTCGTTGTATAATATAACATTATCATTTCTAAACTCAAATATATGGACTTTACGTAAATTTTTTATTTATTTACCGAATTTCCTCTGTAATATATCGTAGATTAGCATCACGGTTGTGTACTTTCCTATGATGTTGCATAATCACTGTACAAACTTTACTCGAAATTTAAGGTGCAATTAATTTAAAGTTTTAAGGTGAAAAATTAAGGTTTTTAAGGTGCAAAAATAATTTGAAATTTTATCTTTTATTAATATATTTAATTTTCCAAATATTAGGTTGTAAATTGTACTGTTTTGATCTATTTTGACAGTAAATTCTGACTGTAACCAGCATAAGGCATAAGCAAACACATGTCAGTGTAGACACTTGGTGGTGGAGATAGTTTGAACATCATTGTTCAAACTATCAATTTTTAATGAGAGAAATATGAATTCGTTACAAATGTAGCATATTTGATGTTGCTTATTTTTTAAATTAGAATGATTTTATGTATATGTATTATATACATATATAAAATCATTCTAATTTAAAAAATAAGCAACATCAAATATAACGATTTCGCAAATTCAGATAAAGTTCCCTTAATACCATTTTTAAAATTTTGATATTATATAAAACCAAAAATAATAGAAAGATATATTTTCATCGCTGTAAAATAACATCATTTTGGAAATTTTCATAGGCATTTTCTTAGTTGCTCGAGGCCAACTCACGATAGTCAAAATTTACCGCAGTCACGTGATTTTCTCACGTACTTATCCCTTTAAAGGAGACCTTACAAACCTTTTTTCTCAGTATCTATGTCAAAGTATTCTAGTATTAATACTGTTTTATAGTTATGTAATTCACTTATGTAATGCATTGATCATTTAACAGTGAGAGAAATATTGCTAACTACCTGGTCTCCATTCAAACCATTAAATTTTAAATTTTTAAGTGGTTATGAAAAATGAATAAACTTAAATTTGGTTTTGATGCAGTAGAAATAAGTTATTTAAAATAGATCTCAACAAAAAACGTGTTGTAAAAGCCACACGTGTTGTTTACAGAAAATTTAAATGCGACAATTAAAATTGAAACTTTTTGACAACACTGATTCAAAAAGGGTTAACAAATTTGTGCTTGTCAATTTTAAAAGAAAACATTTATATTGTGCAATATGTCGGTAGATTCGAAGTTGCTTATATATATGAAGATTATGATGTTCAATAACTTTAGAAAACAATGGACATTGCTCATTCGTCTAATCATAAATCTTTTCTTTTTCCAAAAAGAGAAAACTCAAGAGAAGAAATAATTATCAAGTTGCTATTTCCAGTAACTGATATAACTACCAAGGCTGCACTTTAATGCACATTTTAAGGCGACAAGTCAAATTTTTTGACAAAATAAAAAACAAATTGCAAAATATTTTTCAAATATATTGATTTGTGATCCAAATGTTTTTCTTAGCATAGAAAAATTCTCTATTACCAATTAGTGTTTTAATTAAAATATGTCAACATTCTTCAGTATGGCTTAGATTGAAATGAATTTCATTTTGGGTTTAGATATACCTTTCTGAGTTCTAATAACTGACAACTTAATAAGTTGAAAAATTCATGCTGACTAGCCTCATCCAGTGAGAGATGTCCACGGTATTCTCAAAATTCTTTATGTTTTGCTTTTAGTAACAATTTTAAATTTGTTGCTCGCCAGCTATTAAATCATCCAAAACACCGAAAGTATGAGTTCATTCCGCATAGTAAGCAGCAGACATATTAAAATTATTTTCATCTCTATCGTGAAACAAGATAGTAAAAATTCTTTCCAATACTCGTTAATGCGCGAAGAAGCAGTACAGTGTATACAGTAGTAGTACAGTAGTATTACGTGCTGTTTTAATTCTTCACGCACCTCTCCAGACATAACATAAATACCATATCTGTATGCAATTTTATTTTATTTTATAACCAATGTTTAACAGCCAACACAACACTGAGTTTACAACTATTAATGCTAAACTCCGTAGCATTGTCATTTTGAACCCAACCCAGAAAACAAGGGAACTCCTGGATCAAATATTGGAAGAAGTATACCTTTGAGGAAGACTTTTGGATGGAACTTACCCGCACTTACGTTACACTGAGAGAAAGACCAAGACCCCCCCCCCCATTTAGCCCGACAGCCAGGGTATTCTAACCCATGATCCGTCTATCACTGAGAATATTTTACGTCAGCTCTGTAGTCAGTGCGACCGGGAGCGGAACAGCCACAGCAGGAATTCAAACCTGGGTTACCTCAATGGCAGACTAGCGTTTTGTCCCACGAGTCTCCGCTGCTCATATCTATGCATTGACTCGAAAAAGGCACTTAACAAAGGCTGTAAAATTTAATTTGATTAAAGGCAGCAAGGAATTTGGGCATCTTAAAATAATGCATACTTTAATAAATATGTTTCAAATTTATTTCTCGAGCGTTGGATGGATACCATATTTAATATCACACTATGCCGGTCACAAAATTGAAACCATTGCTATTTAAAAAGTTCAGAATTCTTATAGCCAATTTTAAATATCCAGAACTTTTTTTTTAAAAAAATTGAAGAAAAAAATTTGTTCATCAAAAATGTTTCGGAAACGTCTATAAAATGTTAAAATATTTTCTAGAATCTTGAAACTGTTGAAATGTTTGTTCTAAATTCTTATCAAATATAATACATACCGTAAATTTACAAGCTTTTGAGCATGAGAACTTATTTTTTTAAACTTTGTGATTTATCCAAACAAAGCTGCGAGGAAAATTTAAAGCTTCTTTTAAAAGGCATTCTAACAAGGTATAGTATTTTTTATACTTTAGCGAAACATATTTAAAAGATAGGAAGTTTAGTATATTTCAATATTAATGAATCAATTGAACGCTATTAATAATTATTGTGAAAAGGAAATTCTTTAGACATGAATTATACAGCGTGTTACGTAATATCCTTCAAATCCTTTTCAAAAACTAAGACCTAAAAGTTGATCACATGTTGAGTTACAAGTTTAAACTTTAGCACAGTAAGAGCAAAATGAATATCATAATCTGGCGAATCACAGTTGAAGAAGTTGGCGTACTAATATCTGTTTGCTTTTGAGAGAAAGCTGAGATGAGTTCAAAGGTGATTATTTGATAACGCCATAAAGTTTCAACTGAGCATAAAGCTACCCGTTTTATTGTACACTTACCTCCATTAATAAGGATTTGTCAACTTTCGATAGCGTATTTTTATCCCGCTTAAATTTCCCCTCAATTTGCGTATTTCATTTAATCGCACCCTATTAAACTCATAATTTCAAGTCTTCATTATTTTCAAAAGTCCCAAATATCCTTAGTTTGAGTGGTCTTTACCATACCTCCTGTAATTGTTTTTTTATCGTTATCACCATAATCAGATTCGTTTAATTAGAGAATATAGTTATAGGGAAGCTATTTTTTGAATCATCACAAAATAAAATATCTAAGGATGAATTTTCTTTAAATATTATGTAATAAGTCAAGGTTACGTGAACCCAAAGCTGCAATATGATCACTTATGAAATTTTTTAGAGAAGTAATTGACTCAGTTTTAAGTTTGTCTGCCAGTTGGCATCACCCTGCTGATACCTATGTGGTTTTTCGGGATTCAGAGTTCTGTTGATGTTATTCTAACGTCCTGCATGGTGCGGAAAATTTCGTGCCAACTGAGGTACAATAAAATTGAAGATTATCTAGTAAATGATCTGATGAATTTAATAATTAGATTATATAAAGTAATATATTTAATTAGTTAATTTATTTTTTAAACTTTTTTTCATGTCAGTTTGATATAAACTTTTAGCAAAAAATTACCTTTAAATGGTTTTCACCATAGAACAGGCTTGCATTCTGACAACTTAATAAACTTGTACTCTTTACAACCTAACAGCTATTTTTTAATTTTATTCTTCACATCTGTCTATAAGCAATCCTATATATAAATCTTCGATAAGTCTCTTATAGTGCAATTTAAAAATAATCAACAGTAACAATTTAAGCAGAAAAAATCTATACTACGTGATTAAGGTTAAAAAAATAATGTCACAAAAGCAGACAGACCATAGTTTTGATTCTAACGAAGATCTGGAAGAAAAATAACACGCAAGTTACAACAACGAGAAAATAAGAGATTCAACAAATGAGGGGGGATTTTTGAACAATATATCCTCGCTGACCAAGGCATCTCACCCAACCCCCATAATACTTCCATCTTATCTACCTTATTTCGTTCGAGCATGTTGCGCTTTTCTTTGAAAAACTTTTCTCTTTGTTGCAACTTGTTTGTAATTTTTTTTCTCCACATCTCTGTGTTTTTTTGCTTGCATTGTGTTTCTCTGTTCTTAAGAAGGTTTTTACTTATGGGTTTGGAGTTACAGTACATCTGTTTCTGTGCCATTGTGTGCATTCACGCATGTTTGAATTTATCCATTTTTAGAAAAATTCACTGGGAACCTCTATTTTCTTTATTTTACTAAAACAATTGAGAAAATTGAATAACGACAAAATAATTAAATGCTGAAATCGTTATTTGCTTCCAATATTGCATTTTCAGTATGTTGATTTGCATCTTCTTTTCAATACCAAATTTCAAATTTAAAAATATTTCGTATTCGTATACTTGAATTAGTACGGAGTTTCTATTACTTTGTCTATGATTCATTTATAGTGTATTCATAATTAAATGATGCACCTATTTTATTGGACTCGTGAGCAAACTTTTCACTGCAGTGGAAACGTCCAACTTTACAGAGAAAAATTCTTCGGCTAAAGTGGAAGAAAATCTTACAAAACAAAACACACACGACTTACTTTTCTTATTCTAAACTACTTTTTCCTCACAATACACAAAAAATATATTTTTTTTTTCGAATTCCCGTTGCAAGTTCTCTTTGAAACTGCAATACACATTCTCTGCACACGTAAAAAAAGTCTCGTATCTCAGAAGTGATTATTATGGGAACGGATGCAAAGAAAAACTGTTTTAAATAATAGTGTCTATGCCGTTTTTCCCAAAGAAAGATTGTAAGAAAGACTATAACCCGAGCCGAGTAAGATCTTTCTTATCTTTCAAAAGAATTTCCTCTCTGTATCCTATCATTAGTAAAAAAGAAAGAAGAAAAGAAAAGGAAAAACTAATAGAAGATGAGCAGAACAATGAAACAAAGCGTAGAATTTTTTGAATTTTACATGTCATTTCTTTTCGCCAAGTAATACCAATCAGGAAAATAACATAATTTTTGTAAAGTTAAATAGCAAACGGAAATTACGTTTTATAAAATTTAATGAAGTACACTACTTTTGTTTTCAACTTGATAAGAAAGTATGTTACAACTTATCCACGAAACATTTAATTTAAATTACATTGTAGAAAAAAATAAAATAACTGAGATAGTATTAATGTTTTTATGAGAACGTAACATTAAGAAGTAATTGTTAATTGTGTTAAATTGTATTCAAGACTGTAATTTTTAATAAAGTATAGTTTGGAAGAGTAAGACAGAATCTCTCTTCCGTGTTTATAGTGTATTCCGATGTTTAATTTATTTAGAATTATAATTTCAATGGACAAAAGTTATTTACTCCTCAAGAAATTTATTTTATCTTATGGTGGTTACCTTTCAGCTGTAAATATAATCTATTACACTATTATCATCACAGGGAACTTATGTTTTATCTGAGTTTCGGCCACTTACCTATTAGCAAAACTTCTCAAATTTCCTTTCAGGTTCTGTACTCAATGCCAATGCAAGTTAAAATTGTTTTCTACATGGTGCAAGCAAAAGCTGTTTATGATTTTTATTTAATTGTAATTTCAATAACTTTGCCAAGTACACAAACTACCAGGTACAAAATTAAGAAAACGAAAATATGAAAAAAAAATCCATTAAAAAAACTACGTTTTGCAAGTAGATTAAAATTAGAATATAAACTCGTGTTTATTTTTTCCTAATTAAACTTAAAACATCAATGAGAATCTGAGTATGGTCAAAACTACTGGAATACGGTAAAATTTACAGTGTTTCTGATGGTTGTATGGGGAATACCAAAACGCTTGGATATTTTTACTGAAGCACTACGGTAATAATTTTGGTAAAGCTAATGGTAAAGTATATGACTTTATAAGATGTGATAAAACTTAGTAAATGAGGCAAAATTTGATAATTATACTCTGGTACGTAGGAGCATAGGATAAAATTATTTATTCGGTTAGATTTATTTTTTGTACTAATTACTAAATATGTAGTAATGAACTACAATTTTGAAAACTAGAATCAACAGTAAACTGTTTCCAAACGAATGTAAATATTATCAAATAAATGGTAAACATACCGATCAAATATTTAAAAAAAACAGAAAATTTATTATTTAGTACAGTAATTTTATCAAAATTCATTTGGTAATAATTCTCAAATTTCTTTCAAAATTGATGCATTCTACATTTCCGTTTCTTTTTCAATACACTTGAAAAATGTTTTTTTTTCTTTCAAAAGTTTTATTTTGTTTCATTATTTTATGAATTACCCCCAAAAATTTCATTGAAAAATAATCAGGAATTTTTTTTTCGATTTCGTATTTACTTTCAAAATAATTTCAAAATGAATCATGAATAATAATACTTTTATCTATTTTTTGATAAAATTTACAAAAGCATTATGGATAAGATTCTTTTAAAATTAGAAAAAATAATGCATTTCGATACTTACCTGAAAGTATTAATTAGTTATTAAAATAAACTTAGATTTTGATGAATGAAATTAAATACTTAAACCTTAAAAATGAAACTGGATCAAACTGTTCCAATATCGAAAAATAATGTTCCTAAATATATTTAAATCATAATTAATATTTATATTTAAGGGATGCAACAAGTAAGCGGAAGGATGAATATTATAATTATTGTTTGATAAAAATTTAAAATCGTAGAAAAGTTTCAACTAATGTCTTTTTGCATTTCAAAATTGCAACTATCGTTGTTTCGTGACAAATATCATAATTATATCATAATGTTTAATAAAGCTTCTTTCTTGAAAAAAATAAAGCTATTTCTATTCTAAAATAGGGCAGCTTTTCAATTTTCCTTTACATGAAGTTTCAGTTTATGAGGGCGTAGTTATTCTGAGTACATGTTTTTTTTTAAGTGTATTTTTCTTGTATAGTGCATGAGTTTCAGATATTTTAATTAAAATATTTTTTTCTAAATTACATATTCTACTATGTTACACTAAAAAAAAAATTTTTTTTTTCAATTTAAATAATGGCGGTGCACTCTAAAAATATTTTAAGTATCGCAAAGTCACTAATTTTAATGTTTCCTGAAAAAGGAAATCAATGCTAAAAATTTAGTTATTAGAAACAAAACACTTTGTAAGAAGTATTTGAGCATTAGTACTTTCAAGTAATAAAGTAAAAGAGAGCAGTTTTATTCAAGTTGTATCCTAACATAGTATCATGTTTTAATTCAATCAAGTAACGTAGCATCGGGTGTTACCCAGCTTCAAATCTGAGAGTATCATCTTGTTTTGGGATGTAAATGCGGCCCGTTAGAAATGCTGAACGCATTGCCACAATAATGCAATTGCTTAAAATGACTCTCTTGACTCACAATTGGCTGTAGCAAAAATGCTTAACTTTTTAATATTTAAGAGCCCACAAATATTTTATTATTGTGTTAATATTTATACAATGCAAAATGAAGTTAGTCTTTCATTTATTTTCTTTTATAATAGGAGCAGATTATTTTTGATATCATGAGATGAGATTTATTTTTAAATATATTCCCAATTTTCAGCAAAATTTGCGTCTTTACGATAACGCTCCTCCTGATAACGCGTCTTTATACTTACTTACAAAGCAGCTTATCTTCGAATTTGATGACTTATCAAAAACTGTTATTAATTGAAGTTATCGTTGTCACCACTTAGAAAATGTAGGACTCACTGAATTAGATTCAGGACTCATGTAATGCTAATGTATATTTCATGTTATCTTGTCCAAATTAGATCGCCAGACAGCAGCACTTCTCTAAACTAAATAAGGGTCATACATCCGTGTTTAAAAGTAAAACATATGATTATTTGGTCTGTTATTCAAATATAAAGAAAAATAAATTAGTGATAAGATACCGTGGGAAAAGCTTTTAATAAAAAAAATCTTTTAAATTTCTGGAATACTGACAGAAGAATGCATATTCTGAAGATCTTAAAATTTTTATATTTTGATATATTAAATCACCAATGTTGATACTTCTGTTTATTTTATATAATATAATAAACAGTGTATAAAATCGTTTAAAAAGCATAAAATATTTAATACGAAATATATTTATAGTGAAATTAAAATACACTTCAAAATATGCTTTTTTTTCATAAATTTTACATTTACATTTTTTACGTAAGAATAAAAATAATAAATAATTAAATTATTCTTTTTTTATTTATTCAAGTTTTGCATTAAAAGTTTTTGCTTATAGAGATAGATGAATTGTATTTTGTTACTTACTTGCAAAAAAACTAAAATATTTCAATAAAACAAACATTAATAACAAACATTTCAAACTTTTTTTAAAGATTTTAACTATGACACATACACGAAAAAGGATATCACAGTTTAAAAAGAAATATCTAAGAAGGTGATTTTACGTCTCACAATCAGTTTTGTAAAATAATTTACTTCATAAAAATGAATAAGTTTTTTTCAAATAATTTTGATGAAGCTTACTAGTAAATTAAAACTAAATCAATTACTCTCGTAATAGTAGTCATGATATAGGATAATTAAAACGTATTCATTATAACATTACTGTATATGATATTGCATATTATTTAAAAACAGATAAAAAATTGCGTTTGTGTTTGTAATGGTATATCCTTTTGTTAGAGGAGTTAATTTGAAAATATAAGCCATTTATATTGATATTCTACTAGAATATAAAATGTTCATAAGAAACAAGACAAAATCTAATTTTCATAAAAATTTATAGAAAAATTACATTCTGCATAATATCAAAAAAATAAATTCACATATTTATTAACAAAATATTTGTAGAAAAATGAATAAAAAATATTGTAAAAACCAAACTATTTTAAAAATTTACTTTCCTTTTATGAAATAAACAAAATCTAAAGTCATCAATTAATATATGATATTACAATCTTTTATCGGACAATTTAAAATACACGACTTTATTTTATAATATTTAATATTACTATCAAGGATAATAATAACGTAATTACTACCAAATACTAATGAGATGAACCTTACAATATTTAGCAGTCATATGTCTAATAGTCTATAGTAGCTTATTTATGGATTTGCATTACATTAGCTATGTATAAACAAAACATTTAATCTATTAAATTGCATTTATTTTGAACGCATTTCCCTTGGATCAAACGGAGAAAAGAGTTTCTTTTTGTGGTTAGTTGTAAAATTAACACAGATGGAAAGTTGAATAATATTTCGTTTGAAATTGCATTTGATATTTTTTAACAATTTGTAAACATTGAATTCACTATTTACCTGTTAACTTTGGAAAGCACATTCATATTTGCATAGGTGGATGATTTTTATAAATTGATATGGTAGCAATGTGTAATAGAATGAATCTAATTCACCAAAGTCTAAACTTACTTAAACTTATTTATAATCACTGGGACGATATAACAGCAAAAAAAGGGGAAAATTAAAGGTCATTATTTACTCACAAGTACTAATAAGTATTTTTACTTCAGTGATCGAAAAATAAGAATTTACTTTAGCCACATTCTTTAAATGGTAGAATCTCTAAGATAGGCAAATTACAGTCTCAGCCGTTCAGAACAAGCTTTTCACGAGTTCTTGTAAGATGGCATTTTCTGTCAATCTGAAGATATGTAAGTTCTTAAATCTATTTTGTGCTTTTGCAATATTGATAGTCAGAATTGCAGTATAAGGCTAAAGTTAAGACTCTGGACAAGGCAGTACTTTCGGTTGATTCCATTTTTACAGTACCAAGTCTATATTGGACCAGTCCATGACGTTTAGGCCCCGGTATTTCAGTCCGGTTATTTTAGTCCAGCCATTTTGTTTCCTTTGCTGTTTCAGTCCCGATACTAATTCAATTCATCTATTTTGATAAGGACATTCCATCCAATTTCAGACTATTTTTTATTACAGTGGTTAGGTTTTAATGAACCTAAATATAATATTTTAGTTTATTAAATTATTTATTTATTATTTCCAGTGGCAGAAAATCAGGAAGTTTAAATGGTTATTATGTACTTAAAAAATAATAAGTGTGAAATAAGTGTGTCCATATTATTAAGAATGCTCACGAGGGATTGCACACAATATTCTAATGAAATAACGAAAAACTTTTTTAAGTTTCAAGTAAAACTATTTTTTTTTTGCATTTGATTATTTATGTATATGTGTTAATTAATATATAATGTAATGTGATTGTAATGTTTGGTAAACAAACAAATAAATAAAGATTTCTGCGCAAACCATATCCACGCTGTGTTAACTGGAAACTCTTTTTAATCGATTCCTACTTTGAAAAAAGAAAACATTTGAAAACGGAATGAATGTTAGCAGCCAACAACTAATAAAATAGAAATAAGGATATTTACAATTACATTGAATTGTTTTGCATGTTTGGTAAAATATAATTACATTTAAACATATAATAAGGAAAAACAGAAAAGGTTATGGAAGGGGCAAAAATTAACCGGACTGAATTGGAAGAAACGAAACGTCCTGACCTCCCAACTTTGTAGCTGGTGTTGTTGTCCTAGAAATAATTTGGGTCTAACTCACGAAACTGTCCCAGCTGCTATGGCTACTATAATCCAAAACAGTGCAGTAGTTATTGGTATTTATCCCTCCTTTCCTTGTAACAGATTTCCAATTCATGCAAGGAGAAAAACCCTAAAACAATAATTTCACATATGTTGTTTAAATGTTGTTGTTTCCAATCCCATCTAGGATAGCTATACTAGATCCATGAGGCCGTGAGTCTTCAAAAAATCGAGGAAAAGGAGAGGTCTCTCAAGAACCTCTTCCATGGTGAAATCCAGGCAATCAAGTAGATGATGAGGACTAGCCTTACTGGACTTACACTTTTTTTAAGTTGGGAAAAGTTTAATTTGCTCACTGAAAGTGAGGCTCTTAGTATGCCCACTGACAAATCTACAGGTAGCGGTTTGGTCGGCACGTGTACCCTGAAGGTCTAGGGCTCCTCCAGGACGCTTGCGGGGATACCAATTGTGATCCGGTGGAACAAGTCAAGTTTTATTAACTTTAGATTTGCTGATAGTTTAATATTGCGGATGTTGTTTAAATAACTGGTTGATAGAGCATTGACCAAGCATTATCACATAAATTTAAAAATTGGTGGTGATCAATCGTAAGAAATTGTTTTAAAAAACACTGTTAGAGTTGATATGATATTTAGGGTTCAATGATACAAAAACTTTGCTACTTTTATGACATACAAATGTAATGACAAATGGAGATAAATCAATGTTTTTATTTCAATCAGAAATCGAGACAAGATTTGGTTTTAATTTTATCTATATTGAGTTTTAAGTATTTCTGAAAAGACACATTTTTATTTATGCTGTTTTAATAGTTTTTCCTTTTGTTTAATTGAATTTCCAACTAATTTCCCACAAACTCATTTTTAAAAAAATGCAGAAAAAACATCTACAAAGAGCAAATGCAAAATCTTTTGAACCAATGGATTTCAATCAGCCAGTAATTTTATTTGTTTTTAGGAAATTAGTAAACATTTTCAGATGTTTTGTTTTAAAAAAAAAGATACAAAGTGTAAACAGGAAATTATAATTTTAGAAATTTTTTAGATCAACATGCTATGTTAAGTAAAAAAAAAACCTCAATTAAAGTATATAAATGAAAAAAACAGAAGCATAGTATATTCAGTTATATAAAAATTAAAAACTTACATTATTTAAAATTTTTATATTTCAAAATGTTGAAAAGATGCTTAACTTTTTTTTGTATCCTGTTTCTTGTATATACGTCAGAAGAATAAACATAGTTTTATTTTTAAAAAAAGGAGGTCAAAAATATGTCCTGTACTCTAATAAATAAAACAAATTTGGAACACTATTTTAGAGCATAGATGATATTTTTCAGCATAATATTAAATTAATACGATAAGAAAACCACAATCTGTATAAACGTTTATTTAGGAAAGTTGGTTTTTTCTAAATGAACATTCATATAGAAAAAATAACTAAACTATGTTCATTCGAGTGATCTACAGAACTAAAAAATTAGTGTTTTTTTAAAAAAAATTAGAGTTGTTTCAACGAAATCTACTAATGTTTCTACACTTTCCAGCTGTGTTCGAGTGTCTCACGTAAGTTTTCAATTCTGAAGTCATGTGGTATGTATAAGTCCCTAGTTTTGCAAATACACATTAAGCGGAAATGACGTTGATGGATCATCTAACTTTTAAAAAAATCTGATATAGTAAAGATATTTTCAGGCCAACGACGTGATGCCATTTTTCCAAAAAATGATGGATAAGAAGAAAAATTCATATTTTTTTAAAAAAAAAAATAAGAAATAAAGATTTATGGAACGAGAAACTTACAGAACATATTTATCCGTGCACAAGCAAACCTATCGAGCAATTTTTGAAAGATATTCCATCAGATACATATTTTTACAAAACAAGGAATTTAGAAATAAAGGAATATGGCTATAAATTTTTTTTTTTTTTTTTTTTTTTTTTTTTTTTTTTTTTTTTTTTTGCAGCAGTTTTCAACATGTTTCACACAGTTATATGTTTCAAAAATGAAAGTAAATCAAAACCTTAATTTAAGGTAGCGAAATAAACTTTTATAATGTTAAGTAGTTTTAAAAATTTAAGCAATTATAACGAATTTCTTTCTTTTTATATTTCAGACTTGGATAAATATTAGTGAAAGGCAACATCTATTCAAGCTACAGAAAAACATCTTGTTCCCAAAGGTAAATAAAGGAAATCAAACCGAGAATGGACTTTGGCATCCTACAGTTACTGTTATTTTTTCTTTAAACGAAGAAAATAATTCCCAGGGTTATCGGTTTAAAATTGACTTTAGCTTTGATTTTTCTTTTATAGAATTCATTTGTAAGAACATGTTCAGTAATTTTTTTTTCCTAAAAGCTATTTATTTATTTTTTAAAGTAAATATTAGTTGATGCATTAAACACCACATCATGAACCACACCGAATGAAAGAGAGGTTTAATACAAACACCCATTCATGGGTAGTTTATTTTTCAGTAAGTCTAAACTTTTTTTTTCCGAGTAAATGAAAGTTTTAGTATGATTTTTGGTTCAATATTTGTTTCCTTTCATCTGAAGTTAAAAATTATTAACGAGTCTTATTTTTTTAGAAGATACGTGGTGCCTTATGGGATTATAGACACCAGAGTCGTCATATTTTTGCTATTTGAATACCTCTAATTTCTTGGAAATCAAGTTGAGAATTTATAATATTATTATTAAATGGTAAATTGAGATAGATATTGCACACTTAAATGTATATAAATATATTAAAGCCATTAGTTATTGAATTGGGATTAATTAATCGGTTTCTCACCAATAATTCAATTTTTTTAATGCTTTTATTGTTTTCTTGAAGAAATAGAGTCATTTAATATGAATATTTTTTTTTCTATATTTAATTTGCATAGGTCGGTGTTTTTTAAACTTACTTTTTCCTCCAAGTCATTTTCATAATTAAAAATAAATTTTTTTTTAGGATTTCTTTTTTCCTTTTCTTAAATGTAATTTTTTGTTGCTTCAATTATTGAATGTGAAACATCACTTTAAATTTAGGTACCTCGAGGTATTCAGGTACTCAGTCTCACCCCACTGTCTCACCCCGTTCAGTCTCACCCCGTTCTTACCCTCTCTCTCTCTTCTAAGGTTCTCAAAAATGCATTTTCGCTTATTTACTCTCTAATGTTTTACAGAGAATGTTAGAAATTCTGGAGCACGTTGAACCATAATATCAAGTAATTTTACTATGGTACCAAGTTAAACCATGTCTCATTCTCAAACTTAATCACACTATAATATTTATTGACCTAATTGGAAGCAGAGTTAAAGTTAACTTCTTGTTCTAACTTAAAGTTCTAACTAATATAAAGCCATACTCATAGTCTTCCCCGATAGTGCATTTTAACAATAATCACATTTTTTTTTCTGTTACGTGACTCGAGATTTTTTAACAGATCTAAGAAGGCTATCGCATTGCTGATTGCAAATCAGTTATCAGCTTCTTCTTCCTCAAGCTACAGATTTTAAGCAATTTAATAATATAGTCCGTAGCAAGAAGTTCGAAAATTCATTTGAGTGAATACGACGTCTAAGTGTCATCACGTAATTTGTCAGGGACAATTATAAATCTTTATGGTAATCATTAAATCATCATGGTAAATCATTATGAATTATTGCTTACTTCATTCCTTTACTATTTACTATTTCCTTTACTATTTGCAATAGTGACTGAAGCTCTTACATAGTGAGTTTAGTTTCTATATCACGAATCCATGTTTTTTGAATTATATTTAATTATATAAATTCTTTATTTTTATATATATTCTTTATTTTGTGCTTCCAAACGAAAAATAGACTAAAATAAAGATGCCATTTGGAAACAAATCCTTAACTTTCGAAAAAAAACAACTTATTTCAGACCTCACACAACTCAAATTAAGTAAGATCATGTGATTGTATAAATAAAGCAAATTTTTTTCTCAAAGCGCTCTATCTCGAATTAAACTAATGGCGTACTTACAGCGTAAAAAAGAAGAAATGCGGTAAGTTGTTATGAACAAATATTCAAATGTTCAAGTTGCTGTTGAAGAAGCAGAAAAGGACTTTGATGTAAATTTCATTCAAAATAATACATTTATGATAATAATACATTCATTGGTATTATCACTGCAGCAGTACAACTTTTTATACACAGCAAAACCTACTACTGATAGAACTATTGGTTTATTTTGACACTTTTTTAGAAGAAATATAGTGGCATTTATTCTATTAATAACATTAGAGGACAAACATTTTGTTGCATTTATGCAAATGCTTCATTTCACCTAATTCTGTTGTGGGGATTTCAAATCTGTAATTAGTTTTGATCCTAAAGATACTATTCTTTGACAAAATGTGCAAGTTTAGAAACGTCATATATAACAAGGGGTCACTTAAATGTTGTGACAAATTTCTAGGGAAGGTAGGGCGCATCATCGGGATTAAATTTCCTTAAAAAAAATCGTGCCCTGTAAAATGGATGTACGCTATTAGGGGCACTTCCCTATTATGACCTGTTCAGAACCAGCATAAAGAAACAGTACATAATAGGAATGTTTCCATAGTGGCGTATGACGACTTTACCTGTCAGGGGTTACTATAAAGTTTTAATCTTGATGATGTGTCCTAATTCCAAATGAAATTTTTCTCAATATATATGCAAACCCTTGTTGTATAAAACGTTTTTAAACTTGTACATTTTGTAAGAAAGTAAACCAAAAATGTCATTAAAAAACTTGTATCTAAGAGAGAAAAACCGATTTCAGATTGGAAATCAGCCACGCGAAAATATCCATGATCTGTTAAAAAAATCTCATGCAAATAAATACAAACAAAACAATATATCCAGTGTAATCAATTACATTTTTATCTGTCCAAATTTTTAGTTTTCAACAATGGTAGTGGACAATGAGAAAATAAAAAAAAGGAAGACATTTACTTTAATACATTTAATAAAAAATAATTTCATTCATTTGATTGATTTTGCCTTTAATAACTTATGCTTTGCTTATTTTGAACAAAAAAGAAAAACAAAGCTGCGCTTACCTTATTTTTAGACGTATTTTATTTGTTAAAAACAAACACGTAATTTATTTTGTTAAATTTTTATCGAATCTATTCTAGGAAATATAATTGGATATGCAAAGTCAAACTTGAAGTTGTTAGGAGAATAAGTACAAGCAAGGACAGTATTACAAGGAGACAAATAATAACAAAAATTTAACTTTTTTAAGCATATTTGAATTTTATACGATTCTTTTGAGGGAAAGAAACTCTTCCGTACTTTGATATGAAGAGTTTTTTTTTAAAAAAAAAAATTATCGCATACCTTTATCCACCTACATACACGAATTAAAATAATGATGATATGAGAAACATATTATTTTCTCAAATTTATTTTTCAAATGAATGACATAAACCTGCTTTGTCATACTTATTCTTCAAAAAAAAAATTATGAGAATTATTAGTTTTGTTAAAAATAAATAAACCTAATTAGAGTTTATGTTTAAATGTTTTGAATATTTCTGCATATAAAATAGAAATAAATGAATTTTTAGTTACAAACAATAATACTTGTATTAAACTGTATTTCATAATAATATTCAATTTCTAATTTAAGTTGGATATTTAATTTATCAAATTCGATTTACTTACTTAAGTTACGCTAAAAGTAGTACAAAAATATGTTAATTAAATTAGAATAAATTTATAAGAATATCTTAATCGAAGAAAATATCTATTTTAATTAAAAAAATAAATTTTCCAGTTCGGTATGAGTTTCAAAATAAATTTTTTTCTTTCTTTCTCATATTTTCAGCTACAAATCGAATTATTAAACCAATGTACGATATTAATGTACATTGGTATGTTATTAACGTACCGTTATGGTTTTTAAACCGTTTACAACTGGTGCAGTTGAAAATCTGTGGATTCAAGACTATACGGTTTTGCATCAATTTACAACTAGCATAGTTTCTAAGCCTTAAAAATAAAACTTAAAACAGATATTATATATATATATATATATATATATATATATACAGATATATAATAAACAGATATATATATATATATATATATATATATATATACAGATATATAATAAACAGATATATATATATATATATATATATATATATATATATATATATATATATATATATACAGATATATAATAAACAGATATATATATATATATATATATATATATATATATATATATATATATATATAAATTAACATAATTATTGAAAAGTATTTAAAAGTTTATTATTTAGCTTGAAGATTATCCGTAAACTCAAATTCTACATATGTAAGAAGTAACCTAAAACATTAGGATTTTTTATTGAAAACGTTGTTTTGAAAAAATATTAGTCTATTCTAATTATCTAAGCTACTTTGAAATAACTTATACAAATTTTGCTACTTGAAGTTTGATCAGTTAAATCGAACAATTTTAACTGTAAAAACTGAAAAAAGTCTTTACATTTTTTTAAAAAGTGTTGTTATATAACGAACTAAAGGAAACAAACTTGATTGCTTAAAACTATGAGATTGCTTGAAATTATGTTTTCAATAATAATAAATTAGATAAATGAAAAACACGAAAATCAAGTAAATTTAAGAGATCCAATATTGACACATAATCTCAAGATCAAGAAACACATATTCATTGTTAAAAGGTAAATATCTTGAGATTGATTGATTGAATTTTACTTGAAAAAGAAAGCGCTGAAAAAGTTTTTATAATTCCTAAAAATTATTGTAGGATACGTAATAAAGGAAATAAACTTGATTGGCTTAATCTATGAGATTGCTTGAATGTATGTTTTCCAAAATAACAAAATGGATAAATGAGAAACATAAAAAACAAAGCAAATTAAAAAGGTCTAAGATTACCACGTAATCTCAAGATTAAGAAACACGTTAAAAGAAAAATCGTGAGAAGGTAGATAATAAGAATTAAGTTTATAGTTTCATGAAATTATTCTAAAGGCATAATATCAAAGTAAATAAACTCATTATTATGTATTCCCACTATTTTATCTGACTTAATATCATGAGTAGACGAGTAAAAATCCAATTTGGTAACAAACACTAAAATAAACACAAGTTTATAAAATAAATTTATAATTCTTAAAATTTTGAATTTGTTTCGTTTTATAGAAAAGGCTTTAGATAAGTAAGAATAAATAAGTAAGAAAAAAGACGATGTCAGTTAATCTATTTAAGAAATGTAGCCAAAGTCTTATATCTAAATAAAGAGGTTCCTTTCACAGAGTTAAATACTTTATTTTGACCACTATTTCTTTAAGAAAGCTTGGTCTGGAAAACTTGATAAAAATATTTACAACTTTTTTATACAGTATATAAAAAAAATGCTGATAGATAGATTACTTGCTCTATATAGCGCCTCGTCAAGCGAGTAAAAATGCATTCGATGTTCTTCCAAACTATTTTATTTTCTCGGTTTCAACTTTTTGGTTTAATGTTGTTTTATTTGGCATCTTTTTCCTGACAGAAAATGCATCCCACCGTTGACTGGAAACATTTCAACTTGCGTGGAATTTTGTAAAATTGAGTCCATCCATCAACGTCACTTCCGCCGAATGTGTATCTTTAGAAAGATAAAACTCAGAGTATATCAGCGTACCACGTGACTTAGGTATTGATGATGTACGTGAGTTGCTCAATTGAAACTGGTGTAAGACTGAATGGTAAACGTATCTGAACATTTCGTGTCAAATCTTGAGTTTAAGCCACCACTCAAGGAATTACTTCATACCTTGAGTTTCAATGATTTCTGTGTATCTTCGAAAGCTGACTTTCATATTAATGCACTAAAATTGATATTTTTTTCCTTGCTTTATACAAAAAAAAAGAGAGATTACACTTTACAGTTGATACGTTTTTTTTCCCTACAAAATGTTCTAAATGAAATTTAGCAGAAAAGTAATTTTGTCAGAAATTCTCTTAATAAATACAAAATAATTAAATCAATTTCCCACTTAAGTAAATTAGTAAAATAGGAATGGCGCAGAAAATTAATTTAACAGTTTTCTTAATTTTAGTTATTTTTATCAAAAAATATATTTCGTATTAAGACTTTCAGATATTTTAATATAATTTTTATAAGTTTTGCAGGCAGTTTGGAAGAAATTAGTAAATTTGTAATAAAGGGGAATTATAATGATTTAAATTATAATGAATTCAAAGAATTTAGTTTGTAATACAACGATAATTTTATGCATTAAAATTTAGGAAAGTGTACCAACTTAAAACTTAAGTGTCTGAAGTTTTAATATTAAACTCCCAAACTATCAGACCGAGAGCAATGAACTTTCATATACCGATAGTTTGAAGCACGGGAAAGGTCACTGTTGGCATTGAAACATTATACTACAAACCATTCGAGCAGAGTATGCGAAAAACGATTTTTCTCATTAAATTAACATTACGCATTGTTGCTTTTTTAATTTCAGATGATTCTTATTTTAGCTTACAGCTCCAATTTGTAAAAACTTAGCTTCACCGAGAGTTGATATCACGTTTCTAATAATTATTTATCTTTGGTTCTTCACGTCTGGGGAGTACAAGTAAAATCAACGTGAATAGTTACCGTGGTTAATAGCGGTTTCACCGAATTAGTATTCTGAAAACTTATAGTATTTTGAAAACTATATATTTTAATTTTTGTACTAGCCGCTTAAGGCGGCCAGCTGTCTGCCACGCTAAAGGTTTTCACAAATAAAGTCTTTTAAAACATAGCAGGAAATCTGAAGATTAGTGGACAATTCTTCCTCCGCGTTCTTCAGATGTTTCTTGGGCCCTAGCACTGCTAGTAGAGACACGATCATCTTCCAATCTTCTTTGACGTTTCTCAGGTGTTTCTCGAACCCTAGCACTGCTAATTGAGACACGAGCCTCTTCTAATCTTCTTTGACGTTCCTCAGGTGCTTCTCAGGCCCTAGCACTGCTAGTTGAGACACGATCCTCTTCTAATCTTCTTTGACGTTCCTCAGGTGTTTCTCGGGCCCTAACACTGCTAGTTGAGACACGATCCTCTTCTAATCTTCTTTGACGTTCATCAGGTGTTTCTCGGGCCCTAGCACTGCTAATTGAGACACGAACCACTTCTAATCTTCTTTGACGTTTCTCTGATACTTCTTGGGCTCTAGAATTGCTTGTAGAAATTCGGTCATGTTCCATCCTTCTTTGACGTTCCACAGACGTTTCTTGGGCCCTTCTTCTTCTTTGAGAATCTCTTAATATCTTTTTCTTTGACAAAATGCAAAGTCTTTTGGAAGGCGGTTCTGCCATGTCAGTAATCGGGTTTTTAAGAAGTCAACGAATACTTTAGAATAACAATTACTATGAAAGCAAATCATGAAACTTCAATATTAAAATCTAAGTGCTTACCTGCAAACTGAAACTTTCTGAAAATAACTAATTACATTTAATAAAAATTGTTAAAATAAAGAATAGAAAAACCAAAGAGATCCAAGGTCAGTGTGATCGTTCCTTCAAAAACAATTAAATTCCTATTTTATATATTATATAGCTACAACGCTTAAGAAAAAAAAAACTAAAATGCTAAATACATGAAAGGAACACGAAAACGAATTAATTTTTTATGGTATCAATTTCTATTTCTATATAATTTTTTATGGTATCAATTTCTATTTCTATATCGCTGCAAAAATCATCGCCTTCGCTTAAGAAAAAAAAATAGAGCGTGGAAAGAAGAAGAAAAACTTATTATAACAATTATGAACTGCGACAAATATATCAAAGCGAAGCGTTCTATTTATGTATCGAATATGCTGCCACATTTTTAATACAAAAGTTGAACTTTTCTCCACTTTGATAAATGTAAACTAATGCGAACCTTACAATTAAATTATTAATTCCTTCGTATATTATTGGTTTAAGTTGTCGAAATATAATATTTACTGGAAGGTTCGCATTAGCATACATTTATAAGAGTGGAGAAAAGTATATGCATTTTTAAATAGATTTTTGAATATGGCTCTTTGAAGACGAAAAAGCATAGATTTTCTTACAAAATGACTGATAACTAAAAAACTAATCCAAATTTTTGAAAAAGAGAAAAAATACTTCTTCATTATGTCAAAAGATAATTATGTGCCGAGTTTCGTGCCTGGGCGAGGCTTCTTTGGCGATATATTGTGATTACAGACAGACAGAAAAACAGACACACACACAGCCGCGTTTATTATTATGTGTAGATACATAGATCACTTTTGAGAAAGAACATACAAGTGAATTTTTGATTTAGAAACTTTACGCCCACCGTGAACATTTTATTTTATAACCGTCGTTGAACAGCCGACTCAATTTTTGATTTACGACTATCTATGTTCTATTCTGAAGACTTGCAATTTTTGAAGCTAATCTAGAAGACAAGGGAACTCCTGGATCAAGTAGTGGGAGAAATTTGCCTTAGTGGAGGACTTTTCGATGGAATTAACCCGCATTTGCGTTGCGTGGTGAATACCACGAATACCACGAAAACCTCCCACGCTCAGCCTGATGCGGAGGGGACTCAAACCTATGTTCTGTCTACCATTTAGAATATTTTACGTCAGCACCTTGATCTGTGCGAGCCGGGTGCGTTATTCGAAATGACCAACCACCGATGGGATTAGAAACCAATTCACCTCATTGGAAGACGAGCGCTCTATCCCCTGAGCCATCGTCATCAACATTGACATCTCTTTTTGTTTGTGAAAAGGAGTCTTTGAAAATGCCGTCTTGCCGAATCTCTATTTGTCGATCCATACCTCAAATGCACACACACACACACACACACACAAAATGAATGGAACAACGATAAAGATTGAGGAAAAAGAGCTAAGAAGCGAAATTAAACTAATACAATAAATTTTTATATACTCTTTAACACTATTACTAAGTTGCAAATTGTTCACGAATTTTGTTTCAAATTTGATACTTTATTAAGTTTTAAAGTCTGCTAAGTTGTTAAATATATATATATATATATATATATATATATATATATATATATATATATATTAATTTCTTTTTCAATAAGAATCTTACCGAAATAGAAAGTTAACTATTTCCTAAAACTAGATTCTTTTCAGAATAAGTTATACTAAAATAACAAAAGTCTTTGAAAATGCCGAAACATTATATATATACATATACATACATATATATATATATATATATATATATATATATATATATATATATATATATATATATATATATATATATATATATATATATATATATATATATATATATATATATATATACATATATATATATATATATATATATATATATATCTTATGTGGCGCCATAAGCTCTGGTATTCCTTCGTCTATTGGCATCACTATGTTGCGATAGTTATTATTCATTTTGTTCCGTTGTCTTAAATAATATTTTAAGTAGTGTTGAATAGTTAATTATTATTTTTCGAATAATTTTGTATTTTTATATAAATAAAAACTAAGTCCTGATGTAGGTATTTAGATTTATTTCAGATCCTTTATAAAATGGCTATAGAAATTATAAACAAAAATGGTGGTATAGTGCCACATTGCCGTAGCTATTATTGGTGATGAGTCTTGCCTATTTTAAGCAATAGCATAGGTATATTATACGATACTGAAGTTATGGCTCAAGTGGTGCGTGAGGAAGTACTTCAGCACTTAATGGAGAGAGCTTTTTCTCTTACCTCACGACATAGATGGAAATAATTTATACTTATGCAGCTTATAATGCTGAAATAATGCAAACTCATACTTACGGTGGTTTGTTTAATTAACTCTCTACTGGAGAAATTTTTAATTATTACGATATCACGGACATCTCTAACATAATTAAAACTGAAATCAAAGTATTATGTGAGCAAAGCCGTGGGAAACAACTAGACGGTGAAAAAATTTGTTTCATGTATTGTTTAATAATTAGGGTGTTAGAATTGGAGGAGGGGTTGAAGAATTAGAATATTTAAATAAAGTTGTGCAGTGCATTTATATTGGTTATCATTAATGTGTATTTTTGTAGTACTAAATAATTTTTATTGGTGATTTAGCGAGTCACCAAAGGCTGCTAGTTCATTTATAAAATTTTTATATTTTTTTCTTTAACACTATATATTCTTGTAACTCATTGTTAGAACAATTTTATCCATTACCTGAACTTTCAGTAAATGAAAGTTTGAAGCTGATTTCAAAATTAATTTTAAAAAATCTTGTTGAAAATTCCATCAAATTTAAGTGTTCCTCACAGTAATAAGCTTTATTTTAATGTTTTTATACTCTTCTTTCAGAAAATTTTCTTTCGACTATGAATCATTTCTGTTACAATAAATTTAATTTTCTAATTATTTAAGAACTATAAAAGGAATTATCCACCCGTTGGTGTTCCCACCTTATCGTGGTGGCGTGGTTTGAGTGTGTTGTCGATCCCGAGAGCTATGCCGGCGGTAGCTTAGCTACGGGCAGGGTCACCCAAGCCGGACAGAACGGAGGGGAGACACCAGACAAAGAGGAACACCCTGGTCCTCCAGGCTGTGGGTTTGGCGTGGGGCCAACTACTCCACACTGTAAAAAACTTCCAGTTCAAATAGCTCAACAATACGTGGAAACCGGCAGGACTCTACCCAAACGACTTGGAACGGAAAAGGACTTGGCACTTGGAAAATTGGCACTTGGAATGTTCGCCCCTTGTATAAAGGAGGTGCCCTGAAAAACTTAATTGAAGTACTTGTCAACTATGATATTTATATCCTAGCAATCCAGGAGATCAGATGGCTGGGACAAAGCATTTTTGATAGGAAGAATTGCAGAGTTTACTATAGCTGCCAAGAAAAATCCCACCAGTTTGGTGTCGAATTCATTGTAAGCAAAAAACTAAGAAACTTAGTTATTGATTTTCAGGCCATAAGCATGATGATTTGCAAAATCAGAATCAGGAGAAGACTTTACAATATAACATTGATCTGCGCCCATCCTCCAACAGAAGACAAAGACGAGGAGGAAGATCTATTTTATGACCTACTTATGAAGTGTTACGATTCCAGGATGCCTATAAAAGGTTCCAGCTTTACATCCCTGTCCAGGATGTAAAGCTGGTTCTTGGAGACTTCAATGCTAAGGTTGGAGGAGAACAATTTATTAGATCCTATGCTTCTGCTGAAAGCCTACACTCTGAGACTAACAGAAGAGGACAGAGACTGTTTGATTTCGCTGTTTCAGAGAATATGTTTATATCCGGTACAGCATTCCTACATAAGAAAATACACAAGAACATCTGGCGATCCCCAGACGGTTTAACCTTTAATCAAATAGACCATGTACTTGTAGATACAAGACATCGTAGCAATGTGCTAGATGTGAGAAGCTACAGAGGAGCAAATGCAGACACCGACCATATTCTGGTCATCTCCAAAGTTAGACTTAGATTATGTAAGAAATTTTACTCGAAGAGGGAAAACACCATTACTAAACTAGACAACGCTAAATTAAATGATCCCAGCATCCTTAAAGAATTCAAGTGCAAACTATCTAGATCCATTGAGCTGGAAAAAGAAAATTTAAATAGCACCTTCGATTGGAACTCAGTTAAGGAAATCATTTTAAAATCAGCACGTGAAACCATTCCATACTTAGAAAGTAATACCAGAAGAGATTGGTTTAATGACGATTGCAGAAATACTTCTGAGGAAAAGAACAAAGCCTACAGACTGGTGATACAAAAACATTATATCAGAATTTATGAGGAAAAATACAGGGATCTGAGGAAAACAGAAAAGAAATTGCATAAAGAAAAGAAAAGACCATATCTAGAGAAATCTCTAAAACTCCTTTAAAGACGGAATAACCAAAAAGAATGTAGGAGGTTCTATAAACTAGTAAATAATATGAGAAGAGAATTTAAGCCAAGATCTATCACCAGCAGAAATAAGGATGGAGAACTTGTGAGTGAACTCCATCACCTGCTTAAAATCTGGAAATGCTATTTTCAAGATTTGCTCGAAGCAAAAAATGAGACTCTCAACTTAGAGAACAGTCCTGAAGAACTGAACCCAGTTCAACACGTAGACATCCCCCCACCATCTCTAGAAGAGGCTGTCCTAGCTATTTTATTTTATTTTATAACCGTCGTTGAACAGCCGACCCAACTTAATGGGTTTACGGCTACTAATGTTCAACTCCATAGCCTTGTAATTTTGAACCCAATCCAGAGGACAAGGGAACTCCTGGATCGAGTATTGGGAGAAATTTGCCTTCGTGGAGGACTTTTTGATGGAGCTAAACCGCATTTGCGTTACATGGAGAGGAAGACCACGAGAACCTCCCACGGTTAGCCTGACGGTAAGGGGACTCTAACCCATGATCCGTCTACCACTGAGGATATTTCACTTCAACACTGTGGTCAGTGCAAGCCGGATGCGGAATTCGTATCGACTGGGATTCGAACCCGGTTCGCCTCATTGGAAGGCGAACGCTCTATCCCCTGAGCCATCGCGGCTCTGTCCTAGCTATTAAAAAAAACTAGCTACTAAAAACTGATGAACCAGAGCTTCTTAACGCCATCAATAATATCATGGTTAAAACTTGGGATACGGAGAAATTGCCCATTGAATGGGAAGAAGGCTCCATTTGCCCCATATTTAAGAAAAGAAAGGGGACCAACTTGAATGTCGTAACTATACGGGCATAACATTCCTCGATCCTTTTTTCATAAATGGTTACACCTTTGAAAAGGTTAATGAATTAAAATACCTTGGAACAATGATCAATGACCAAAGCAGCATAAAAACAGAAGTAGACAACAGAATTAAAATGGCAAACATGTGTTTCTTTGGATTAAGAAAGCAATTAAGATAAAGGCTAATCAGTCGAAGAACTAAATTAAAATTTATAAGACTCTTATTTTTCCTGTATTGCTCTATGCAAGTGAAACATAGACACTAAACGCAGACACTCAGCGTACTCTTGTTTTTGAAAGGAAAATCCTTAGAAATATTTTTGGTCCAGTAAAGAGACTGTTGGCGAATCAGATACAACTTTGAATTATATAGACTCTATGAACAGCCATAAATAGTACAGGTCATCCGAAGCAATAGATTAAGATATCTTGGCCATATCTGGAGAGGTCCAGAAAATAATGCAGTCCGAATCGCCACCTTTAAAAATCCTTCGGGATCTCGGGCTAGAGGAAGACCTCCAACTAGATGACACTGCTAAAGATGTAAAAGTGTTAAAGATAAACAACTGGAAAAAAGTCGCTATGGACAGGAGGCGTTGGAGGCTACGCGTGGTTGAGGCAGCCAAGGCCTGTAAGTGTCTGTCGTGCTGAAGAAGAAGAAGTGGAAGAGAAAAAGGAATTATCCTATTGATATTAAATTTTTTTAACATACATAAAAGAGGCTAATAAATTAAATTATCGGACTTATCTTTTCATTCTCGTCATACACTGTTAAAATTACAAGTCTAAAATTATGGTAAAATAACTGGCAGCTGTCTGTCCATCCCATTAACCGTAAAGTTTACGTTTAAGAAAAAAAAATTTCCTTTATGGTTCTTTAACCATTTACAACTAGCATTTTTCAAAAACATTAAAAAAAATATTATTTAACTAGACATAGGAGCTCGGCTTTTTGTAAGGCAATGGGCATTGACGAGTGCCGGACACTTGAAATTCTTCATATGTTGAAGGGAATGGAGGAAATATTGTGGTGTCAACACTAGGACTCGAACTCCAAGTCTGCTGGTCATGAGAGTGACATATAAGCCCGCTCGGCTATGATATGTATGCAGTTGCAAGGAACTAAGTAGCTTCATTCGGTGGTTCTAGTTGTTGGAATTAAATTCTGGTTGTTTAACCGTATTAGGTGAAAGCAGTTAATAAACAGTTTTGCTCAGACTTAACAGTTTGATTACCATGTTATTTATGGTTATTTGACTCTTTTGATCAAATATGGTAAAATAATCATTCAATAAATTGTCATTTAACCATTTTTTTTCGAGAAATTTCTAACAGTGTACTAATTATTGTACTCTTTTAGAAATATTCAATATATAAGTAATCTTTGTCTAGTTATTAGCTAAAAATGATTGAAAAAAAAGTAGCCGTCTTTGGTAAAAACTTCTTATTCTTCATCTATTCGTTGTCCCGCTATTTGTTATTTATTGTAGTTTTAATATAAATAGTTTTTGATAAACTGACGATATAAATTTTTTCTGCACATAATAAAGATATAATTGAATGGATTTAAACAAAGAGTTGATAATTAAAAATAAATAAAGACATGACAGAGACTCTAAATATTAGAGTGTGTTTTCTCTTACAGCTTAAGGCATCAACTGAATAATTGCTATTCAATAGGAACTCAACTGTGACAAAAGTAAGTAAACAACTTTGGAAAATAAGTTGCTGTGATGCAACATTTGCTATCGTTATATCATTCCCAACGCACAAAGCATTGCATAAGTAACATAAGTTCTTTCAAACTGATTCTTTTTAATTAATATTTAAAGTCCATAATAATAACATTTAATAATAGCAGATGGAATTGTTACAAGAAAACGAACATTAAGTTAAAATAATGTTCAAATGACAATAAAAAAAGTTAAAAAATACATTTTTACTTTATTTTTATTATTATTTTGAGCAACTATTTTGGTTTAAAATAAATTGACCGCTTCTGCTAACAAATTGTTGCAAAATGCATGGGAAGGATGAAAAAATGTTTAATACACTGTTAGAATTTTCTTTCTAAAATTATAGTAAGATAACTATCAGCTGTCTGTTCACCCGATTAATCATAAAGTTCACGGTAATGGACAATTTTTACATTTATGGTTTTGAAACCTTTTATAACGGTTTTAAGACCATAAAAAGGAAATTCGACTGGATATAGGAACTAGGTTTTTCCTTAGGTGAAAGGCATTTGAGAGTGCAAGACACGAATTGGGGAGTACAGGACAATTGAAGCTCTTCATGTGTTGAAGGGTCAGATTCACAGACAAGTTCTTTCAGCTATAATATGTATGCAGTTACAAGGAACTAAGTGGCTATATTAGGTGGGTTCAGTTGGGCAATAAATTACTGCTTGTTTAGCTGCATTAGAGGAAAACAATTAATAAGCTGTTTTTATCTCAGTTTAGAGCTTGATTACCATCTTATTTATGGTTATTTGACTGTTTTGTTTGAATATGGTAAAATAACAATTAAATAAACCCTCATTTAACCATTTTTTAAGAATATTCTAACAGCGTACCTTTTGACGCCATCGGTAAAGCTTAATGTTATTTTCAATAGTATGTTGCCAAGAAGGGAAATAGGAAACGTAAATGAGTTTGGAAATAAGAGTGTAATCAACAAAAGAACTATGCTTTTGAAATGTAAGGCAGAATTCTTAAAAAAGCCTGAGTTTTTCTTCTCTAAAGAGGAAAATAAATTGATTAATGATCACCCGCACCTGTTTGCTTTATAAACATTTAGGTTTAAGTACTAAATAGCAAAATAAGGTGAAATGTGATATTGATACCAGAAATAAATAAAAATGTCATCCATATTTTTCATTTTTTTCTCAATTAATAGTACTAATTTTAACAACAGCACAGCATTTCTCCATTTTCCCCCTTCCCCCAGTCAAAAAAAATCTGTCGCCAAGTCTAATATTTTTAAAAATTATAAACATACATTTTTTGTATCTTTAATATTAGCACTTTGACGGTGATCAGAAAACTTGTAGTATTAGAGGATCTCTTGTTATATGCCGTGGTCGCTAAATACAGCTTTTACGGTAACTTGTTTAGATAATGCATATTTATAGCTTCAGTTTAAACATCATATTTTATCTTTAATTTAGCATATTATTACTCTATAACATCAGAAATCATAGATGGGAGAGTTGCAATATTTTCTAATAATTAATCAATCTAGTATTAATTTATTAGATTCTAATAGTTTGTATTAAACATAATACATAGTATTCTGTGCTATAAATTATTTGAAGTGACTTTGCATTTGCAATTAGTACTTAAGTGTGTATTGAATTGCGGCTCGTATATGAGTGAAATCAATAAAGTAGGTAGTTTGATGAACAACGTGTAACTTAAAATATGACACAGCGATTTATTACACTAAAGCTGGGCAGTGATTTGGAGTAACGTTTTGATAATTGCCTATTATAACAAACTCTTTTGCAAACATTTAATCACGTTTTTAGGAACTTAAATTGATATAAAATTTCTTATATAAATGTAAAGGAATTGAACAAAAAGTACGATTTTACAACTATTGCAATAATTCATTAATACCTAAGAATAGCTCCATTTTATTAGTATAAGCTGCATTATAGCGTTTAGTACTTTTTATTTGGGCATAAGTCTAAATTATTTGAGGTGTTTTTGCTTGCGCCCAGTTAGACTAGAATTACCAATATTTTTACTGAATTAATTAAGTTAAACATACAATCTTCCTCATTCAAATTCAATTCATCATACACAAGTGTTGCAGAAATAGGGGGTTAAAATTGTGATTTATAGTTTAATCATCTAGTCTTCAGAAAAACGCAAAAATCACGTTTTTGAAGTTATACTTCTTATGCGACTTGCAACAAGAAAGCGTTAAACGTTTAACGCTTCATTTTTATTGGCCGGGAAATCACGTGGTAGGATCCAGTTTTCCCTCATTCATTTCCATATTGTTTTGGTTCTCACTAGCATAAAAATAATAAAAGTCATAAAACTTTTGTTTTTCCATAAATATTTCAGTTTGATTTGATACACATATAATTTAATAGGGTAGTATTTTTTATTTTCAAACTTAGTGGATAACAATTGTAAAAAATGGGTGAAAACAATCCCACGGACAATGCGACGGATTTAAGGTTATGTCAAGGTACGTCTCTTGTGAATATCAATTGATTGTTAGGTTTTCTCTTTTCTAATTGCCATTTATATTTCATCAAACGCAGTCATGAGGGATATTAAATTATTTATTGCAAAATTTTTATTGCCACTATCCACTGCAGGTTCACAAGCTCTGGCAGACGTTACTGGTGAAGAAATTGATTATTGTGAGCGGCCTGTGATCCTTGCAGGAGATTTTAATATGAATTTCTCGTGGGTAGACTATATTTGAGGGTGCCCCTTGATTCTCGCCAAGTTGTGAACGCGGTTGATCGCGAAGCTGTGCGATGCTGAAAACCAATCGTGATTCTGATTGGTTTAGATTTTAATCGTGACTCTGATTGGTTTAGAGTTTAGCGTTGTTTTTAAATGAATTTTCAAATGTAATTTCAGAGATGCGTTAGTTCTACTTTGGATACCGGCTGGTAAGGTTACTTTTGCTTCTGGTACAAAAAATAAATACTGTAAATAAGATAAATCAATTTTGCAATTCTATTCACGATAAGTTTAGACAGTACCTAACTGCAATTAGAGAATTCTGTGCACCAAAATCTGAAGATATTCAAGCTTAATGAAGAAGTGAGTTAATTTTTTCTTTCTGTGCTTACTCCATTAATTTTTGTTTCGATTCAAAATGCATTTTATTGGGTTTATTAATTTTGATTCTATTGTGTTCACTGCAATTTTAAAAAGTTTTGTTTAAATTTTCCAATGTTTCATTGAAATATCATTATGTTTTGGCCGCCATTCCTGTAACCACGGCGTTCCGGGCAAACAAGTATGGCGGCAAACTTAAGTCGCAAATTTCGCCAAGGGGCACCCTCAAGTATATTTTTCCCAATGATCCAACAACTAAAGGGGGAACTACCATTGATGCAGTTTTCGCAAGAAATATTGAAAAAATAGAACTCAAACATTTCGTATCTTACTTTAGTTATCATAATCCCATTGTAAATTTTATAGATTTTGATATTTCTCCACTCGAAAATAACAATTAAATGAGGCGATTAATTGTGAATTGTAAGCAATGTTAATGATTAACGTCGCAGGTTACGAAGTTTAACTTCTTCCGCGCGGAGGGATTCCACGCACTATTTTTTTTTTTTTTCCAAAGTACGCCGTTCTAAAATGTAAATTTGGAGAATGTAAATATTGAAATCATTTCGTCATTTGCTTCAGATTGAATCACTTTTCACTTAAAAAGAGATAAAAATCAAGGACCAAAGATTTATATCACTGATTTTAAGATAAGGTGAATGAGATTGCTACATTTTTACTGTGCGTCTGACATTGGCTATATTAAAGTGCATAAAGTAGTATCTAAGTATTTTACTTCTTATTCCAGACTACAAAGAGAACTGTAGATGAAATAAAAAAAACTGTTCCGACAGGATGAGTTTCATTTAATCTAATCGCTGATATACTAGGGTACAGAACTAGGAAGTGAATAGATACACATCTACGAAGAATTACTTTGGACTGCAACAAAATCAAAAATGAAACTGATGATTAGATATAGCATGAAAGATATTAGTTAAAAAATTTAATCATAGCATAATTGCTATCAGAGCAGTGTTCTAACTTTGAGTACTAACGATAGTGAGTAGGACGAAATTGTTCAAAACGGTTTCCAAATGGAGATTGAGAGTTGATCAAAGGCAGGCTAAGGAATAACGTTGGACTACATTTGCAAGGCTGTCAGCACACAAAAAACACGCCAGTGATGCAGTCGGTAAAGGCATCGCTCACTCAACTAGTGGAGAACTGGGGATCGTATGCTTGATCCTAACAGAAAAAAAGCAAGTGTAAATACGCAGCAAGGTGAAAGCTAATACTATCGGGGTTGAAAATCCTGACAATGGTTGTGGGCTGGAAGTTTGGAGAGAGTTCTCAGGCGTTGTCTACATCGTCAAATGGGGCATTATTAACGTAAGCCGCTCCCTGAAAAATGAAGCTAAGTGTTTGGTCATGGTTGGATGATGCGTGATGAGAGTGGGTCGGAGTAAAAAATTAAATTTATCTCCATTACGCCTCGATCGACGACAATCATCATCATCATCATCAAAAACGCGCATCTACTTGTAGATTGAAGAACTTGCCAATTTCTTAAAATTTAAATAACATTATTTTTATAGGTATAAATATTATAATACCTAAATATTTTTCGTTTTGTTATCATAAAAAGTTTCAAGTCACTCTATCAAAATACTCAATTCTAAGCGCAATTTTATTTTTATTTCTTGATATTAAAATCCCTTCGGTTCCGTGATGCTCTGGCAAAATTATGTGAATCATTGGAAGTTTTTCTATAACAATCAATCATAGAAAGTTCTTCCATTGAATAACACGGAAAAGAAACTGGAAGCAAAAATGAAAAATGTTGGCACAAACTATGTTTTGTTACTTAAAAGTCTTAATCACTATACTAAAACAAACACGAATCCTAGTTATTTTTAATTGCTTTATCATGTATACAGAAATAATTTTTATCCTATTAATTTTCTGTTAGCAATCAGAAAATTGAGAAGCAATTGTTGAACCCGAAATTATCATTAGTGGTAAATTGACATTAATTCACTTTTTTGTAGAAAATGTCTGCGTGACTAAAATATTTACAAATCCTAGTTATTCTGTAATGTTTTTCATCGAGTTTATTAAATACTTTATTTTCGTATTCGTCTTAGTGTTTAGAAAATTCAGTAGTAATACATTGTAGGAACTACGATGTAATATCTCGCCAAACATAATGTTGAACAACACCATAAATTGTATGAAGGAACAGTTTATTCTGGTTTAATACCAAATTCAGCATTCATATACGATTTAAAGGGTGTAATTTAACTCTAAGCACATAAAATTGAATAATTTTGCACCAAATTTCCACGCTTTTACTCCTTACGAGAATTTTTTCCACTTCCGAAAACAGCAAATTTGTCTCTTGGCGAGCTATTAAATATCAAGAAACCCTAATCAGAATAGCGCGTAGCGCCAGTAGTTTGTTTACAACATGGAATAATGTAAGCTGGTAAGAGTTTGTTGTAATTTTTAACACGGATATTTTCAAAAGAAACAAAAGTTCACTGCTTCATACAAAAAATATAGATATGCTTAATACATAATACAATGCGTAATGCATAATACATTGTTTTTTGTTGCAATAAGGATAATTATATTTTAATATACAAATCTCTCAGTACTGTATTAACAGATTTTATAACGCCTAATTTCTATCCATTCTGATAAGCCTAGTTCGAATTCTTTGAGAATTCTCTCTATGCTATGCGGATACTTGATTTAAAAACTTTTTTTTTCAGAATTTGTGTATATATGCTTTTTAAATTGATGATTCTTACATTATATTGTATTGTAAAAATAACTTTACTGGCCTTTATGTGTATCTTATCTTAAGGTAATAATAAATTTTAATTTTATTGAATAAAACTGGTGGCGGCTACTTTACACTAAATAGTGTAAGAACATTGGTGCAGTGAAACTCCAGATCTAAGAATTCTGTACGTTTCACTACACCACATTGGTTTAAAGTAGTTGCCATAATTTTTGTCGCGGAGCTATACTAAAATTTTTTACAGTGTATCTTTACCTAGAAATCACCATACTTTACAAGTTAAAATAACAAAAGTCTTATTGATTAATAAACTTATTGACAAAATCTGTTTATTCTTCAATTTTCATCGAATTTATATAATACAATTTCACTGTATTATTAATGTTGTTAATATTATCGTATGGGTTAGCGTTGAGGAAATTCCAAAGTAAAATATTTACCCTGAAATTACCATACTCAACGAATTATTGTGACAAAAGTCTTAGTGACTTATAAAAAAAACACAATTCGGGTTTTCTTCATTGTTTTATGAAAATGCAATATTTTTTTTATCGTATTTCTCTTAGTTTCAAGAAATTCAATTGTAAAATATTTAATCTGGAATATCCGTATTCATCAATCTTAATGATTAATAAAACGATAACCGATCATGGTTATTCTTCTTTTGCTTTATCGTGGTTATACACTTTGATCAGCCTTAGCAACTAATAAAGCAACAATAAAAACAAGTCCTAATTATAAAAAAAAAATCAAATCATTTTATCGAGTCAATGAAAGTAGCTTTCATAGAAATTCTTAGCAATTAATAAAACAAAAACAAGTTGTAATTTTTTAAAATCATTTTATCGAGTTTATGAAAGGTATTTTTATCAAAAGTTTTACCATAATAAAACTAATAAAACAAAAACAGTTAATATTTTAAAATAATTTTATGGAGTTAAAGAAATGTATTTTTATCCAAAGCCTTAGTTACTAAAAATAAAGAAAAAAGTCCTAATTATTTAAAAATAACTTTATTAAAATTTATAAAAGACACTTTTATCATACCACTTGCAATAACACTATAGGTAACATGATAGCAATAATGCCTCCAGTCATGTCTGTCATCTGTTACAATAATGGTTTCGGTTTATTTTATTGTTCTTGTAAAATCACAATTGGAAGCATACATTTAAAAATGATAAAAATGAAATTAAATAAACAACAAAGCTCTTAATATATTGCTTAAAACAATCAAAGTGAGGTTTGTAACATATACCATTCATTGTTTGTGCAGTCCTTTTAAACAAATGAGGCAAGAGCCGCTCTTAACCGAAAATCCGATCCAAGAGTTATCCTCATTAACAAAATACCCTTTTACGAGTGTAAGGGAAAGGACAGTCTGATAAGCTACCTCAGGGATGCTCTTGTGCAGCAGTTCAATTACAGAGCACGGCTTCCCATGAATTCAAGATTCACGGGGAATTAATCCACATCGGTCCCATGAGAAAATTATTCCCTTAGATTAAGTATTTGCGAGCCTGGAAGCTTATTGTTTCCAGCCATGGTTTCCACACACCAACTCTTGCTTGTTTCGGTACTTAAGATTAGCATTTATTATGTTGCCTAAATGCTAATTTTTAGGAGGAGAAGAGTTGCAAAATACTAGAAGGCCATTGTTTAAATTTTATTCATAAGGAGAAGCCGAAATAACCTATAGAAAAATGATGGTATTAGTTTAAATTTACTTTACACTACCAGGTTTTGAGTTATCTTATGATCTATGACTCTCATTTAAATCAAAAGAATATGATTTCGAGAAATTTTCATAAATAGATTTTGATGATTATGAATAAAGTAAATGGCCAGTGATAAAACTAATTCAATGAATATTTGGGATATTATTGAATAAACAAAGAAACTGAATGAAATAACAAATTTTACTGTCATGTCTTCATCAGCATGGAAATTAAATGATCTAATGAGTTGCTATTTTAGCTTGAAAATTTACAACTTTACGTGCATATGTTTCTGAAAAATGAGAAGTGTGGTAAATCCTAGCCTTTACGGGTAAAGCAAAAGGGTAAGGATATACAAAAGTGGTTTGGTTTCAGTACGAAGTATGAAAGCGAAGTATATTTTAATATAAATCTATCTCTGCCTTATACCAAGCCTTTGTAGCAAAACTTAGGAAACCTTTTATAGGCAGGTGTTGAAAACGCCTAAGTTTCACCGTAAAGGTTAGGTAAAGGAATTGAATAATATTAAAATATGCTTTATGTTTTTACTATATTACTTTAGTATATGTTAGGTTTTACTGATAAAAACTGGGACTTGATTTCGCGCTTTTTCAGTAACATGTATACCGACGTGTGTGTGCACAGCGCGCAAAAAAAGTAATCCCCATGAATAGCTTTTGATCTAATGATCGATTTTCATGTAGTAAAATCCAATCTTAATGGTTTCAGAGCCGAACCTTAAATATGCCAATTAATTAGCGCTAATGATGTTTTAAGTTGCAATCAGACACAAGAACTTACTTTCTCTGAATAAGCATGCTTTTTTTTCCAACGAATTTAAATTCTTGATCCTCAAAATATGGAAGGTAGCCGCAATCTGGAAAATATAATCTAAAATGTTTAGGCAGGAGGGCAATCGAATATATATATATATATATATATATATATATATATACATATATATATATATATATATATATATATATATATATATATATATATATATATATATATATATATATATATATATATATATATATATATATATATATATATATATATATATATATATATATATATATATATATATATATATATATATATATATATATATATATATATATAACTTAAACTGTGTAATTTTAAATGACAAAATACAGAATTTGAACGAAATAAATTGAATAATTTCCATGTTATCAAACGCTTAAAATTAATGTATTTAAAAATCTCGTACTTCATTAGACATGCGCTCCACAGTGACTGATTTTAATAGACATTTGTAAAACTAATTGACTATAAAGGTCGAAAATTAATATTTGAGCTTCACAAAGGCAAATAAAAATATACTTAAATTCTGACGAACATGACTCAAATTTAGACAAATGGACAGAAGGAAATCATAATAAATTCAGTTTGCTTGTTGAATGAGATTGATCTCTACTACATCTAGACTACTGATGCAATGCTTCAAATTTAAAGAGAGTTTTATCAGAATTTTTTTTTTTATTATTAGTGTTGAGAATATTATTGTATGGATTAACGTTGTGGAAAATCCAAAATAAAATATTTAACCAGAAATTACCATACTGAACAAATTATTGTTGAAGAAGTCTTAGTGACTCATGAAAAAATCATAAAATTTGGTTTTTCTTCATTGTTTTATCTAGAAAATGGAAGGTATTTTTATCGTATTATTCTTAATTAGTTTCAAGAAATCAAGTGTAAAATATTTAATCTGGAATATCTGTACTCATCAAATTGTTGTTCAAAAATCTTAATGATTAATAAAACGATTGCCGATCATGGTTATTCCTTTTTGTTTTATCGTGGTAATGCACTTTGATCAAATGCTTTAGCAACAAATAAAGCAAAAACAAGTCCTAATTACAAAAAAATCAAATCATTTTATCGAGTTTATGAAAGACGCTTTCATCAAATACCGTTCTAAAGTCTGTTCTAAAGGCCTTATCAAATAGCGTTCCAAAATCCTTATCTTATAAGAATTTTATTTGTTTTTTAATTTTCGGCCTTAATTTGTTAACATTGATAAATGTATTCATGCAAAACTCAAGCGCTGACGAGTTACGTAATAGGTACCATATATACGTAGGCAATTGGTCTAACGTAGCTGAATGGAGTTAATCTCGATTCTGATGGAAAGTACTGCAAAAACATGTTCTGATTAATCTAATACCGCACAGCATTCGGGAAAGACAATGATAAGAAAGTTGAATTTATTTTAGGTTTATTAATTGCCTTTTATTTTCAGAAATTATTTCGTTGTTTATTCAGTATCAATTTATTCGTTATTTTCTTATTTTGATTCACCCAGTACTAAGAACAGGTATTCTGCTAGTTTTAAGCAATTTTTTAGAAGTGCAATCATGTCTATAGATTTTAAGGAAATAAACATTATTTATTATTATATAGACTGCAAAAAAAGTCTAAGAGTTTAGAATCAAAAGTCATAGCAGATTAAAAAGACGAAAAAAAAAATTTTAACCAATAGATTTGGTATTATTTTCACTGAATAGAATAAAATTAAAATCTATGATTTTTTAGAACAAAAGAATTAAAAGAATAAATATTAAATTACATTTTTAAGTTATACTCACTATTATGAAAATATTAATCAATAAAGTGACAATAATAATAATAATAATATGACAATAAATAACACGTGGAGTTTTACAATAGAGACTTCGCATTTCCACATTGATAGTTGTGTTTACAAGAGAGTTGCCATCAACAAAATGGCGGCGTGTTGCTAACTTTCGTAACTATAGTGTGTCTAAAAACGCACGCTATGGTGACAGTCAGTAAAAGAAGAAACTTTAAAATTAGTGAGAAAATATTTCCCGTTGTGATGTAATTTCATGTAAATTACATATTTTAAATTCGAGTTTTCTAAAGCTTAAAATAATATCAAGTAAACTGAAAAAATTCCTGATTAAATAGTGGTAAAAAGTGCTGGCCCCCTGAATACACTATTCGTAAAATCTTTTTTCCCGTAAAATCCTTATTTTACTGTAAAATGTTATACCGAAATTTTTACAAAAATATTTATTTCATATTCAGTAATTCAGTGATTTAACAACAAATATTACTGTAAAAATTACAATATAACAGTTTTTTGAACCCATATTTTGACAGAAAACTTTACGGTTGAGATGGATTTTGTAGTAAGAATTATTATTGGCGCCCTAAGTGCTGGTACTTTTTACCGTGATTTGATCCAGAATTTTTTAATGTGTATAGACCTATTATCTTTATTGAATGAAAAGGATGGCTATGAAGCACTTATTTTAACGCAAGTCTTTTTTTCTTCCCTGTCTCTATAGAGCTCCAGAGGATTTGAAGACTTGTTTTATTGTTCCGCTTCCCAAGTAGTCTATAAAACAGCATTACTTTAAGAAAAGAAAAAAATTGTCTTTTGTTTGGATCCCAGCAATATCGAAATCATCTATCAATGTCACTTTGGATTTGAGAAAATTTAGTACATTTGGTATATAAGTTTGAGTATAACTCAAAATGTTTTTCAGTTATTGGATTTAGTTTAAAGTTTAATAATCACAGATATGTAGAAGTACACAGTAACGTTTACGTTACTCTAATGCATTGTTTTTCTAACAAAAAGAAAATAAAATTTTGAGGTTAAATTAAATAAGTTTTAAAATTTTTATTTGTCATATTTTTTCTATATATTTTTTTAATTTGTAACGGAATGTTGGACAAAATATAATCTTTAAGATATCTTTTGTTTTTTCAAAGCAGCTTTAATTATGAAATTCTTAAAATTTTTATTTGTATGATAAATTATTCCTTTATTTCTCAATATTATTTATTGAGAAATAACTATATTTTGGTTAGAAAATAATTGGGTGATTCTCACGAAATATGACAATTCACTGTCCCTTGCGCCAAGATCTAATACTATAATACTAAAAGAACTTTTTTTAAAAAAATAATAATAAATAGCATTGCTGTTAGCATTTTAAAATAACTTTGCAGTAGCATTGACTGTTTTGTACAGTTGAAAAATTTAATTGAACTTCAAAATGTCATTCTCCTGGCATGTCCCAAACAATGTTTCTAAAGATAACTAGCTTCAAAACTTCCTATAAATTTTTCAATATCTAAATTTTTTTATCTCAACCGGTGTAAGCATTTCTAGAATATACGCAGGGGTATTATTTACAAAAACTTCGTTTAAATTAATTTTTTCTGTCAATAATTTGTTTGTCCTAAGAAAAATCTGCCATTTTTCTGGCTACTTTTATTTAGTGGTTTATAGCCAAAATAGCCAGCAATATATATCTTAGATTGATTAGATACCCTCCTATATGAACATGTCTTGTTGCCTGAATAAAGAACCAATTTTCCGGTTCAAAATCTTTTTAAAAAAATTTTTTCAAGGTGAGTAGGTTTTTATGTTGTCATTTTCCTGGTTTCTTGAAACCATTAATAACATAAACTAGATAGATTTATCTGAGTTATTTTAAGAAATCCTGTTGTTTTCTACAGAATATAAACGTCTTAGGCCAAAATATTTAATTAAAGTAAAGTTATATGCTATAAAATGGCGAATTTGTCATTATCCTGGCTGTCATTTTCCTGGCTTATGAATGCCAGGACATTTAAGTGTTACCAGAATTTTTTTTTAACTGCTAATACTGTAAGGAGGTAAAGCAAATATTAACTCAATACCAAGTTTATGTATGATTGTAATATGCTCGGATGTAATCAAAGTTATTTATTTATTTAATGATTGATTATTATCCACAATTTTATTCTGTACATAACAGCAAAATTTTTTTGTTGATTCTTTCTACAGTGGATAAAAAGAATTAATTTAAGCAATTTATGGTTCATCTAACATAAAGGCTTCAGTTAAGTTACTTTCTATTAACTTAAAATTACTGTTTTTTAAACTTCTAAGCTAATATGTCATTTTCCTGGCATTCATGATTTGGTGAATTTCTATTTTATTTTTTCCCCGAGAAAATGTCAATAAACTACACTGCTGTCTGTAAGATGTTAATAGTAACTAAAGAAGTATACAAAAAAATTTTTAGATTATTTTGACGGCTTTAAATTTGAAGAAATTCTTTGGTCCGAATTGTCATATTTCGTGAGAATCACCCAATTATGTTTTTGAAGTAAACCATTTCAAATTTCATATAACCAAGTTTTGATATAACCGGTTACATATTGATCGAAGTATTTATTTATATCAGGATTCCCACTGAAGTATCTATATATAGCATAAAATAAATACAATGAAAATTCTATTCTGATAAGCATTCAGGGATTTAAAAATTAAAAAAAACATAATTTACTTAAAATTTAACATCTTTAAAACCTTTAATATGTGAAAATTAGATCAGATTTTAAAGAAACCTCAAATATAACTTTGATCATATTTTTCTTCATTATTACATTCTTCATTTGTTTATTGTTTATACTACCGACATTGGACCTAAGATTTTGATCTCGAACTTATACACTGTAACTGAGCTTTATGTTCGACCCAATAATGTCCGACTGATAAGGTCAAGGGGATAAGGTGACAAGTCCAACCGATTTTATCCGACAACTACACTTAACAGAAAATAAGATTTACCATATTTTTTGCATGATGCATATAAAATCTGTTTTAATTGTTTATAAAAGTGTAAAAAAGGGTATTATCACTTTTGAACTTACTTAAAATAAATCGTCTAGCAATTGGAAACTACAATATTATTGAGTATTATTAAACTTAACTTAGTATTGTAATATTTGTAGTGTTTCAAGAAAAAAAAAAACTGTAATCGAACATTTTGAAACTTTGTTGACACCCTACACTGTCTTTTATTCATCTTTCTAAATAGCATGGTGTCTATCTGTCACTAGGTTTATATTTAGTAGTCTGGTAAAGAGCTGCAGCAATATAGTTAAAAATTCCGGGTTTCAATTTTATTCACCTAACCAGTTTTGAACATTTCTTCCTTTCATACCCGTTATATGATCTGAAGAATGGAGAATGTAAGGAAAGAAAATATTGCATTTTTCAAAGACTAACTCAAAAAAATTCAGCTTTGGCTTTTTAAATAAACTTTCAACTCTCCGAATTTTACGGAAATTTCTTAGAGTGTATAGTTTTATAAACAAAAAAATTATTGAGATATATGAGATGGAACAAATAAGCTGAATTTCAAGGTTCTTTTAGCAAGAAACAAAAACAGAAAACATTTCATAGAGGAATAAGAAAATTTATATCTTCGAGGATTAAAAGTGTTTTCGAAACATAACTGGAACATTTTGTGCTGCGTGGAAATAATAGTAGCTACTGCATCAAGTTCTACGTTTAAAACATTTAGGTTAAATAACATAATAAACATTTAAGTTTAAAAAAACACAACTTATCTTTTAGTATATTTATGAAACATAATATTATTAGTATAAACTTAAATTGCAAGCAGAACTATTTCACAAAATATATTCTTTAGTATGATATAAAATTTTCTCCACTCTTGCAGCACAGTCTAACAAACTGCAGCTAAACTGTATGCCTTTTTATGAACGTAATTGCTTGAAAAGGAGCAAGGAAAAAGAAATATACTTTTAGAATACTGCCATAAATTTTTCTCGTTTAATATTTTATGATGCCATAAAACGCTGTTCGGACCACTAAGATTTTGATCTTCTAAAAAGGAGTAAGTAGATATGTAGCGTTAAACGCTCAATTGAGTCTATGTCCATGAGTCTAATCATGCTTGTAACTGTAACGGTCGTTTGAGTTTGATTATAAAACCTAAAATTGGAATTTCTTTTTTTTCTCTTTTTTTTTTTTTTTAACGCATTATCGTAAATTTGAATTTAGTTGAATAAAACTTTGGTATTAGTACTCTATAATACCACGATTTCATGATTGTTAATGCAAATTACAATGACATTTCTTCAAAATATTGGATAAATACAGAATTTTAGGTCTCTTTTATATTTATTCATGGTCTGAGATCAAATATTTGAATAGAAGTAATACTTGGATTTTTAATTGATATTTTACTTTTGAATTTTTTTGTCTTCAGTTCTCTAATAATAAGTACCAATTGAGAAAAATTGTTTGAAGAATTTTTAAATTTTAAATCTTCTATAGTATTATTATCAAAAAGCTAAACCAATTGACAAATAATTCTTCTGCTCATTAAATAAATAACATTTCGAACGGTTTTTTTTGAGTCAGTAGAATTATTATGTAGAAAAAATTGTGAAAGAGACACCAAAACAAGAAAAATGTACTGTTTTTTTTTTTTAAAGGAATGCTTAGATCTGAAATTAAAATAAAAATAGTTTTTTAAATACGAATAAAAAGTAGAATGAACAAAACTTTTTTTTTTGCCTTAACATATAAAAACCCTTATTTGCATGAAACCCATTTTCGTTAAACAAAATTCTTCTTTAATAGAATTATATTATTTTCTTTCAGAAAATGGGAAATAAAAACACTTAGTCTTACATTTTTTTTTAGCAAATAAAATTATTTTTAAAAACCGAAACAAAATCAGTCATCTTCTGTAGAAAATATTTTTATATATGTTTTTATACATGATTATATTTTTTAAATACTAGGGAAACAATTATTTCTTAAAAAATTCTAATAACAATAACAAAAAGAAGGGTTTTATCAAATTAAATTTCCTTGCAAATACGTGAATAATAAGGTGATATAATGGGTCATCACAGTAAGGAATTTTACAAGCTTGATTTTTTCTCTAGTTACGCTAATACGTTTTTGCAACTCTAAAATGAAGTATTCAATTCGCATTGATTTGAAAAACAAATGAAATACTATTTAGCGTCTTTATCATATTTTTTATTTACTCTTGTATTATCAATATGATTAAAATAACTTCCTTTTATTTAAAAAGAAACCGATATACCGGGTAGGATTTGCTACTTTGTGCAGGATTTCGCAATTTTTGAACTTTGACATGTAAAAAAACTATGTTAATTCAAACTTTAGTAAAATTTATCGATATTATATCCATAACTGGACTCAGACGAGTGAATTTGATCAATATTGGCATTATTTGTATGTAATATTTACAAATAATAAGTTTAGACATAACTTGCACAAAGTAGCCCCCAAGCTGGGCTACTTTGTGCAGCGATAAGAATTCAGTTTAATAATCATGTTTTTAGTAAAATATTGATATAAAATTGTTAAAAAGTTAATTATTGACATTTTAAATAACAAAAACATCAAGATATGTAAAGATATTAGTTTGAAAATAGTTTCAGCGTTAAAAAACCATTTTTTATAAAGAATTTTTTCTTAAAAAGAATGTTTATTTCAAAACATTTGAAATCCTCGAAATCCTCAATTTATCCTCGAAATCGGGAATCTTCCTGTTTGTGGGGTTAAGGTATCGTTTGGTGATGAGCCTTAGATCAAAAAGTTGCAATGGGACGCCCCATTCGGCCAGAAGTGCACAATACTTAGATAGAACTTGCTCTTCAGTTTCTGACAAAATTACCTGATGTCCTATAAAATATATTTTTATGTGTTAAATCGTTTGATTAATTCATTAGAAAAATCTTTGTAGAAGAAAAATAATAGTTTACCAGGACGCTTCACGTGTTTCTTGTGAATTTTATTAGAGATAGTATTTCTGTGGATTTTGTACTTCCGAGAAGCTTCTGCAATCGACATACCACCAGCAACTGCTTGCAAGCATGGTTGCAGCTTTTCTGAAGTGTAATCACGGTAGTTTCTCGTTTCAGGTATTTTTTTAAAACGTCTGACTATTTTTCTGTCGAAAAAAAAAACGAATCAAACTTTGCACAAAGTAGCCCCACAGTGCATTTTTTTTTCATTTTCCGTTTATTTGTTATTAATTTTCAACATTTTTTAACGCTAACATGATATAATTGTTTATTAATATATAAATAATAAATTTCGCACTTACGACAATTGTTTTATCAACCACTTTGCATTTCACAGCTGAAGTTTCCACGCACACTTCTCGACGTCCGACGTTCTCGGAAAATTGTTGGCATTGGATAAACAAAACACACTCTGAGATTGTTTTAAAATTCGAAAAAATGTTTGTAGTAATAGAGGAGACTTCTGTCTTCAAATTCCACACATTTTTAACGTGAAAAAAACATAATACTGAATAGCAGCACTTGAAAAGTGCCAAATTAGATATTTGCACAAAGTAGCCCCACATGACGGTATTCTTTTCTTTTGGTTTCTGATCTAATATTTTACATACTGGAAAAAAATGTAAAACATATTGATAATTCAACGAGAAATATTGAGACAAATCCATATTAATTTATTCGTTTGAATAGATAAATGAAACTTGTCAAGAACATAAATGTCTGTTACATTCAACAAAAAGGAAAAAATAAAGAACAAGGAAAAATGATAGTATTGAACATATTTATACTAAATCATAACTTATCCTACAAAAAAAACTACTTTAATTTTCTATAAATTTTAATAACTTTAAAAAAAATCTAAGCATTTCACATAACTAAAATTAAACAAATTAGCAATAGATTCATCGTTTGATACGTATTTAAGCTTACTACTAAATAGAGGTGCGGTTAACGTTAGAGAAAAAAGCGCTGCGAAAAACAAAAACCGACGCACTTTTTTATATGTGCTATTAAATAAGTCAGAAATCCATAGTGAACTAACTGATCGTCAAGACATGGTTTCTAGTAGAAAACTGAAATCATGCATCACTGGCAGTTGCCAGTGAGTGGATGGATAACGACTTTGATGAGCCTGTAGAAGGATGTGCGCAGTTTCGGTCCTCATTAAATTGTTCTATAGTACAAAATTCGAATTAACATCCAGGCCATCGAGCTACCAAAACAGAGGAGTAGTCCTTCTGCATAGAAACGAAATTGTAATGGTTTGTCTTCGGATCATCGCCAGGGCTGTTTTCTAGAACGTCTCCAAAAGCCCCTTGTGCAGCGACGTAAAAGGTACTACTTCTACAATAATAAGAGTTAATCATTTTTACTGCTTACATTCATCCGCAACTGAACAATAAATTTGCATTTATTATAGTTTATTAGATCTATAATTTTAAAAGGAAGTACTTGTGTCTATGAGTGTCTTTGTTATAACTTCAAATTCATTTGTGCTAGGGTCTTAAGATTTGGACAATGCATGCTGGAGAAAATATAGCCAGCCTCTTTCAAAAACTTTAATTAGTCCATTTGGAAGAGCCTTTTGCAATGTGAATTTTACTCAAAGGTTTTGCTATTGTTTAAACTGCAGACGATTCTGTTTTTTTCTTCTTCCAATTTTTATGATAACATCAGTGACGATTGCTAACATACTATTTTCTGTGTGATCAGAAACAAAGTTCATTGCACATTCTTCCACAATTATTTAAGATTTTCTTTGATTCATTATGTCGTTAAAAGATAACTGATAAACATAAATAGCATGGGAAGACTACGTCATCGAAATGCATAGAATTTAAAAATTTGAGTGAAATCTCGTGCTTACTTTGAAACACTTTTTCATAAAACTAAATAATATCAAGTCAAAAATAAAAAAAAAGCCATTCATCAAAGAAAAAAATTAATGGATAAAATTATATTGTTGAGGTAAATTTTGGTTATCAATAGTTGGTCCTAAATAATGACATCATTTTCTGTGTCAAATGATTCTAAATAAATTAACTTAATTTTGATGAGCTACATTTCTAAAAGGGACAGGTACAAATATACTCAAATAACTTTTGCAAGAACTATAAAGATAATAGTATCAATTCCTTGCATTAAAAAAATAATTTGTGTTTTTTTTTTTTTTTTTCAAAATTACTTTTAGATGTTAAAAACACAAGCATCCAAATGTTAGTCATGCCTAAAAAGAAAGGATTATTAAAAGTTTGAGACTTTTACGAGCAATTAAATAGTCAAAATTATTTGCTATACAAAAAAATTTTTACTTGATAAAAATTAAATTATATATTTTTGGAGCCTACTAATTTATTTCATGAATATAAAAATTAATTTATTATTCAAAAATCAAAGTTAGTTTGCATATAGAGAAAGGCATGATGTTTTTATTAATTTCTCAATTATTCCATAAGTTTTTTTCCGAAAGTAACAATTTGCCATGAATATTTCGCCAATTAGTGTAAACAATGCGTTTAACATTAATCTTAGGATTTACCACTACAAAAATTTAGTTTTGCTGCGAATTGATATTATTTTTTTTGCTATTTCTTCTAATTACTATGACATCAAAATTCGAAAAAATCTAAATATGAAGACCTAAGTCCAGAATTATAATAAAATTTCACACAAAACTAATATAGTAAACCAATTTTTGGTTTGAATTTTTACGCAAACCAATATTTATAAGCTTCTTAGGCTAGTTTTTTTTTTAATCATGTTTTAGTCATTCATAACACTTCAAACTTTTTGATCAATATGTGTATAAAATTCAACTAACAAAGATTTTTAAAATCAAAAAAGCTCCAAAAAATAAAATGCACTAGTTTCTATTTTTTTCTTAAAAAAAGGTAATCAATGGAATTTTTCGATATATAATACAAAGCACTTGCAAAAAAAAAAAAAAAAAAAAAAAAAAAAAAAAACTTGGCTAAAGTCAATGGTGAAGAAAATCTTGAAACAAAGAAAATATCTTTCCTGATCCTCAGAGTCCCGAGAGATCTTAAGCATTGTCGTCTGAAAATTGAACTGGAAGTTTGAAATTACTTCTGAATTCCTCAAGTTTTCTAAGTTCTCAAAATTAAAAAAAAAATGAACAAAAATACTTTCCTTAAAAAAGTTTTCGACTCGAAGTTTTCAAAAAGAAAACATTGTAAATAAAATGTTTCGCTCATCAAATTTAAGTTTATCAAATTTAAGTTTATAATATTTACATTCATAGAATACTGAAACTTAATAAGCTGAAATTATTGTAAATAAAACATTATATAGTGCAACTAACAGTAGTTTTTGTTGAATGCTGCATCATTTACGAAAATGATGGACAATATGCCAGAGACGGATCGTGGTTTTGGCACGTTATGGCTATAACTAAATTTCTACGGCCATTTTACCTTATCCTTTCCCCAAAACCCGTCGCGAGGTATTATTTGAATTTCACCTGAGACCAACTAAATAAATCATAAGAGACTTCATAAATAAATTTCGATGGATCCCGGCTTGTTCATTGAAAAGACTCACTAAACAGTATTAAAATTAGGTACTTTATTTTATGTCGTACTAGAGCTGCCTAATGAGCTATTGGCGACGGTCTAGGAAACATCCCTGAGGATGTTCCGAAGACATGCCATCACTTTCCAATTTAATTGCCACTTTCTCAATTTAACCAAAGATCTGAGGGGAAGGAGATTTTCTCAAAATCCCTGTACCCATGGTATTTCTCAGTGACCGACCACAAGACTTTCGATTTTACAGATTTTGAAAGCACGTATGTCACATGTACTCCGTGGATCTTGGCGGAGTCGAGGATTGAACCCCAGCATTAACGGACCGAAGTCTGATTCGCTAACCACTGGGCTACCACGACCTCCGTACTTAGACCAAATATGTAAAAGATAATGGTTCAGTATGCAAAGAGAGAGGCTTTTATGTTTTTATAACTAACGTGATATACACAATCAGAATGCATAGTAGTAAAATCATATTTATTTTGTTAAAGTAATTAGATTAGTTTTAATCAAAAAGGATTTTTTAAATATTTTCTTCATTTTTAAATTTGCGAGGGGTCTGGACGCCATGTAAACTTTCTCTGGCTTGGGCAATGTGTACAATCGTGATATAAATAGGTTTTGAATTATAAGGTTTGAATTTTGTTAAATTCACCAGGAATCTATTTTCCCTAAAAGTATTTTAAGCGATGCATGTCTTTTTATTCGTCACTTCTTAAAAATTTTAATCCTCGTAGGAACACAGTTGAGACAGTAAACGTCTACTCAAATGGGTATTCATCATAACATAAGAACTAATATTATGTTTCGATCATTTTCATCAGCAACAGTAATAACGATACCATTGATAACTGTTTCCATGCAGGACTTAGAGCACGTTTTATTAGGAAAAAAAACTAGTTATCCTACTAGTGAATTTTATTTTTAATTTCTGCTGAATCGTTCTACTTTTAGTACAACCGTGAAAATGCATCAGAACATCTTTTTAATACATCAAAACACAAAATCCCTAAAAGTATTGAGCGCTTTCGATTTAGATGGTAAGAAAATAAAATTTTAGAGTACTTGAACTCCTTGTGACTTTATTTTAAATTACTTGAAAAATGGTCTTGGTTAAACATATTTGAGAATTATTGATTTTGCTCAAGTTATTTTTTAAAATTTTATTACAAATATTCGAATATCGTAAGAAGACAATAACACAAAATGCACAGTATACAAAAAAGGTACACCGAGAACAATTTTTGATCTTAACCTTAATAATGATCAAGTCTTAACCTGCTATGACTCAATCTAAATTGTACAAAAGGGTGACTAATATTCTAATTAAAATTTGCTGACGATATTTAAAGTTTAAAAAATCAGACACAAAAACGTTCTTTCTCTGAATAAACATAGCTTTTCCAGACATATTTGGATTCCTGACCCTCAAAATATGGGGTTAGTTCTGACCTGGGTTATATAGTCCAAGTAATTCGATCACGAGAACGGTTGAAAGTTTGAGCCCCTTAATGTTACTTTTAATATTTGCGTATTTTGCCATATCTTGAGAACTTTTTAAGTGAATCGGATCTGCACAAAAAAACTAATTTTTCATAATTATTCACTGTAATTACATTAATTGATATTTGAAAAGTTTGAATTGGAATTGTAAGATATAAAACTTTTTTACATCATATTAATGATTGTAATTTTGTTAGGCAAAATACAAAATTTGCACGTTATCTAACAAGTTGTTCTTGAGAAATCAAATTTTAAAAATTCGTATATATAAAATTTTTTATTTCTCAAGAACCATTGACCTTCTTCATTCAGATTTTCAATTTTGCAATAAAAAATAACATTTCTTAAAATAATGTAGAAGTCTGTATACATTATAATTTCATACTTCCTGCGTTCAACTATTAAAAAATTAAATCATAAAAAATAATAAATGAAAATTTTTTTTTTGTTTTTTAGAATTTAATTTCATATATAATTGAATTTTCTATACATTATAATTCCAATTTTTCCACGTTTCAGCCATTAGGTAATTATATAATAAAAAATAAAAAATAATAAAAAAATATTCATTTCATGGAACTACCTTTGGATGAACGAATTTCAAAATTATTAATTTTATTAAATATCAAGAGGTCTAAAATTTCGTCATAACATACGACACCTTACATAACTATTGGAACCATATTTCCTTAATTGCAGCTACCAAGCATAATTTTGGAAAAAAAATGTATGTTTATGCAGTGAAAGTACGTATTGTGTATGTTTTATTAACCTAAAATATAGTCTTCAATAATTAACCAGCATATTTGAAGTCATCCCTTTAAATATTGAAGATTTTGACTTAGTACGTGAAGATTTTATCATTAGAACAAAAGTAATTTTGGGTGTTCCATTATTTATTTATTCATTTATTTATTTTGCTCAATGTACCATTAGCATCTCTAAGTAAGTTTTTTCTTCTGAAAAATAAGAATATTAGAAGAATTCATCATAAATAAAGATCAATGTCTATGGTACTATTTAAAACTTTAATGCATGATGACATTCCTAATAAGTATGCAGCATTTTCACTTACTCGGTCACACAATTCAGGAAAACTCTGGTTCCCCGGAAACAAATTTGTTGTCAACAGAAAAATTAATTAAACAACAACAAAGCTAATTGAAATTTCAGATGCACTGAAATTTTTCCTTTTAAAGAATTCAAAAGAGTGAAATAAACTTTTTACTCATTCTAAAACTTGAACTGCAGAGAAGATACATTTAGAAAAGGGGACTTCAATGCAATTAAAGATTCGGAGAAAGCTTACTAAAGGAAGTAGTTAATTCGACTCCATATGGTCTAGTGGAAGTTAATTAATCTTCTATTCTTTGTATGAAAATGCCTTTTCTAATGCATCAGATATTCATTAGAAGTAACTTTCTTTTTATCATACTTTTTTCAGAAGTTGGAACTTGTTTATGTCATATACTATGTTCTTCTAAAGTGCAAAATCTAATTAGAACACTTGAATGTAAGTATTACGCACTATTGTTTACGTGAGTATCATTTTTATATGTAACTGATTATGTGAATTCAAATCGCACATAATAGGGATTGTGATTAAGGATGACATAGTAATTCATAACTGAAAATTTCATCATACACCGCTAGGGGCGCTTTACCATTATGGACTGCTCACGTAAGCAGCTAGTTATGTTTAATTTTATGTCAATTATGTTTTTCCCTTAGATACTCGCGCGAAAATTGCATTGGCCCGGAAACAATTATTTTGGTGTAATTTAATGAGCTCGTGATTTACTTATTGAGCTCGATTAGTTGGCAGCCAAATCATTATATTATTAGAATAAAATAGCTATTAATGAGCTTATTTGAATGCTTGAATGAGAACTGGATTACAAAAATGCTTAAGTAAAATTTTAATTTGTTTTGTTTTAAAATTATTATAAACATTTCAAATTTATCGTATTATTATATTTATGATGAAAAAAGGACACAAAATATCAAACAAACTCAAAGAGACTAGTTTAAACTACGGGATAAGAAAATAAAATAGCTTTAGAAGACTGAGATTCTTATTCTCATAAGAAAATTAGTTAAATAATTTTCAATTCAATTAATCGAATATGTAACAATTACTTTAATATTATGCCGAAGAGATACAATTGTAAGTGCGCTTTCAATATGGAACAAAAATATCAATTTTAAAATGCATAGTTTTTCATTATTTTGTTACTAAACCGCAGAAAGTCCTAATGTCCGGAAAATTTAGCATCTACTATAAGATGGTGCCTATTTTGCGTATCGATTGAGGTTTGGTTTTAATCATATTATATTATTATAAGATTATATATTTAAATTATATTCTTCTAAATCGATATCAAAACAATTAAACTTCGATTACAAATATTTAAATTTGCTTAAGTTTAAAGTTGTTATTATTGTCTAAACTTTCATTAGGCAGTGGGCACTTTGTCAAATTCACCTTGAATTCATCTAGGTTCAGTAAAATGATTGATATACAGGGTGATTCGTAATCACTGCTCTTAATATATATTTTTAGAAATTTTATTATTTTTATTTAATAACCGTCGTTGAACAGCCGACCCAATTTCATGGGTTTACGACTACTAATGTTCAACTCCGTAGCCTTGTAATTTTGAGCCAATCCAGAAGACAAGGAAACTCCTGGATCTGTACCCCCAGAGGATTTGATTTGTTTTGGGAACATGGAGGCAGATTTGAGACTCGGCAGATTTAACGTGCATCAGTCACCATTTACTACATGGGGAGTTTTCGGCCGGCGAGGATCGAACCCACGACCTCTTTGACCTGGATCCAGTGCCCTACCGACCAGGATATGTCAAAAATTAAGCTTAAGTCCTGCGTCGCAATTTAGCATTTTAGCGAGAAGGAAACGAAAAGATCACTGAAATATGCCGAATCGTCATTACGGATGGTGAGATAAAACACAGTTGTATTGCTGATGAAACTTCGATGTTTCTCTAATAATCACTCTCCACTTCTTCTATGTTTCTCTCAGCAATCAAGCTTGATTTGATGTTTGGAGTCCCATCTACGACAGCTGTGAATTATTGCGTTTTGTTTGGTTTTCTTTTTTTCTTCGCATAAAATTAAATTTGCGAACCGTAATTTGCATACAATGTTTACCTTATTTTTTTCAAGCTATATCTTAAAAATCATTCAATGAGTCATTCAATATCTATAAATAAGTCTAATGAAAGTGAAGAAAGAATAAATAATCCACAGAAATAGACATTACTCTTGGTTCTTTACTATAAAATCGAAATTAAAGTATTGATTTTAATTTGTTTTGTTGAATGTTTTTCCACGTTGCTTGGCTATATTAATTTTCCTAGTTTATAGATATGAAAAGTGAAATGTGAAAAGTAATTCAGGAAGAGTAACTCTGGTATTCATTTGTAATTCAGGAAGAAATTACTTTTAAGGGCAAATATTTTAATGCTGAGATCAAGAAGTATAAATAATTGGGATATCTTGATTCTTGAATTTCTCAACTTTTATTATGTCGCGTTAAACACTCTAGCCCAGCAAAAGTAAGCATATTTTCTGTCATATAAAAACTGAATTATTATCTAATTTAATTCTTGTCCCAATAAATAAAAATCAGAAATAGAATCTGTAATCTTTTTATACCACAACCCTGAATTGAGTGCTGAATAAAATCTATTTTTAAAAATTCCCTCGACATTTGTCTTACACATTAGCATAGAATTCGATAATCACACATATGGTGGCTGAATGTTTTGATTTTATCAAAATTCGTTATTATTTGTCACGTTTTTTTTGTCAGCTCATTTGAATGCGTAAAGTTAAAAAAAAAGAGCCTTGGTAATAATATAATCAATTAACAGGCAACACAGGGGATCCTCAACTTTTAAGTGGCGAATATTATTCTATCGTATGCATGTCACACTTGTATTTTTCATTTCTTTATGGGCGGAAGTGTCTTGCGGGACATTGTCCATTTTCAAAATGTATTATTTATTTTTATTATTTATCATATTCGAGTCTTCATTAAAGCAATTTATGATGATTGGCTTACACCCATATCACACTGGAATGGAATAGTGAGCAATAGGAAATGCATTATCCGCATTTTCAGTCAACAAAGAAATATTGGTGTTGCTTTTTTGTAGATTTTTTTAATTCGCTTTAAAAGTTCAGGAGATGTAGCGAAATACGCAGAAAGTAAAATTAACATTAAAGGGTCCAAACTCTGAATCGCTCTCTTGACCAGCTGATTGATCCCAGATTACGGCGACCTCTTATACTTTGGGGGTCAAAAATTCCAATCAGAAGATAGAAAGATAAGTTTATTCAGAGATAGTATGATTTTGCCTTTTCTTCGTAACTTAAAATATCGTCTGCAATAATTAACTAACATATTTGAGGTCAGCCCCTTATACCCAAAAGTTATTCAGGGTTATCGATTTTTTTTTGTATCAAACAAAAATAAGCTATATACTAAAAGGCAAATCAGTTAAGTTAATGCACTTTTTCGTTTAAAAGAACCGGGAAAAAATGCCATTGGTGCCAATGGTGTTTAACTAATTTTAGTAATATGTAGTAATTTAAAAAAAAAACAAGAAAAAAATAACTCCAAAAAAATTTAAAGTTAATGGTCCAAAGATTATTTTTCGTTTTGAAAAACCAAGAAATCGCCACATGATTATTGAAGCCAATGCTTATATGTATTAAGTAAAATAAATATATAAGCTATGTACTAAAAAGCAAAGTTAGTAGAGAAAATGTACTAAGTCATTTATTGGGAACTGAAAAAAATCGCCATACGCTGATGATGCTTAATGAATTTTTTTAATATATACTGCTGGTATTATGGTAATTTGTGCAGTTTTAATATGAATTCGTCAACTTGTTTACGTAGTTTCGAAAATATTACCGGTGGTATTAATATTTTAATGAAATAGAATTAAAAGACAACTTTTTTTCTTCACTGTTTATTAATGGTTTTGACAGTATATCAAAAGCAGGATAAATAAATAGTCATGATTTAAATTTTTTATCAGATTTCTTTGTGATTTTAGAATTTTGTCTTTATTTTGCAACCAATGATAAATGTATTCCTTACAAAGCTCAAATATTAAAGGATTCCGTTATAGGTACCTTTGTACCTATATACCAATGAAAGAACAAAGCATTATATTTAAACATTTATTAGTTATTAAAAAATCACCAACATTGAGCAGTTTTAATATCGATACTGTGGAAATAAGTGTTTTACATTCCCTTAAAAACGATACATACCGGAAAAAATTACTTAATAGTGAAAAATTTTAACTACCATGAGTAAAAGCAGCATCATGTTAAGTAATGCTGAATGCAGTTAATCTGTATTCTAATGGAATGAACAATAAAAAAGTGTTTTGCACTTTTTAAAATTGTATAGCCATAAAGAAATAATCGAAATTATTTTAGCTTTCATAATTGAGACAGTGTATGCTTTTTAGTTCTCTTGTATGATTTCGTAGTGTTGTTCAGCATTATTTTAATGATTATTTTCTTTGTTATTCACCCCGTACAAAGAACAAGTATTTAGGTAGTTACTTCATTTAAATAATCACAAAAATCTAGCTGTGTTTAATAGTGCTTTAATTTTATACCAAATTATTAAAATTAACTTTAATGATTTTTAAATTCTAACAATAAATTATTTTTATATTAACTAGTTCGTTTGTTGTTGAAAATTTAAAAACATAATCTAATAAAATATTACAAAATAAAAAAATTTCAAATAGTATGGTAAGTACCTTATAGTATGGTAAAGGCATTTCTGGTAAAAAAAATCTATAATTCTGATTAATGAAACCAAAATATATGGTATGTAAACCATTCATTTAACAATTATTTATCTAGCTTGGTAGCTCTTTATTTGAAATTCTGGTTTTCAAAATTATAGTTCTTATTACCAAAGATGTAGTAAAAAATACCAAACTAAAAATTAAATTTAACCGAAAAAATAGTTTTAATGCCAAGATTTAAGCCATTATGATAAATTAATAATTGTTAAAAATTTTGAAAAAGTTTGAACAGTTTGAATAAATTAAACTGTTCAAACTTTTAATTTATGACATTAATAAAAATAGTATTAATGTCATAAATTAAAAGTTTGAACAGTTTAATTTATGACATTAATAAAATTTTTTAGATGTTTCAAGACAAAATGCACCACCCTAAAATAATGGACGATATACTTTGAGTTTTCGATATTTTTCTTAATTTCTCAGGAACACTTAAAGGATTATTTTATAACTCTATAGATGCTTAGTTCATGCGAATTTTTATACTTAACAATAAGATTTTAAGCTTTCAAAGGTTTAGAACACCGACAATAAATTACGAAAGAAAACAAGTATTTTTGAACACCCTTTGCTAAAAATGCAAGCAATATGCTTGTGACTTGTATTGATTATTTTAATTGATTTCTCTAATAACCTCATAATTCTTGTTACATCGTGTATAGCTTCGTTATAATTGTTGTGTCAATCATATCATCATCGGCTCTATAGTGGAAAGGTCAAAGTATTGCTGTAATAAAAATGCGAGCTAAGTTTTTTTTTTTTTTCTTCTTTTTTTTGTAATTTTTAAGATGAATTTAAAAGCAAACTGTTTGCAGAGCTTATGGCAAAACCCCAATAATAATACCATTTGAAATACAAAGTTAATTCACAACCAATCTGCAGGAGGTGGGAGTAATTTAGCAGAATGGTTATGACAGTTATAGGTTACAAAAATTTCAAAATGTTTGAAAGTAAAGGATATTTGTTATTATTATAAAAAATAAAGCTGCTAATTTTTTTTTATTTAATTGGTGACGAAACTTTTAAGAACATAAATTAGGGTGTAATTTATTTAATTTTGAGTTTAAATTGTTACTAAATTTTTGATTGCTTTTTTTCGTCATTATCTCCTTTTTATGTTTTTTGTAACCCTGGAACGAAATACAAACATTAAAAATAGAACGAAACGAAGAAAAAAATTTTAAATATTTTTTTTTAAAGGAAAGAATTTATTATAAGATTTTTTTAAATATAAGACACTTTTAATAAACTAGAAAATAAAATAACGAAAAGAAATAATCTAGTCGTCAGAAAAAAATTGCAATTTTTTTAAACCATATTTAATATTTTTTTTTTGTCTCCTTTTTTCAATATATTTTAATCATTTTTCTGATATTTTAGATGTGTGCGAGTGTGCCTGAATATTGAAGAAGAATATTTTTATATATTCCATTAAAAAATAAGTTAAAAACACCATTTTTTACTGTTTCTAAACATCCGTTTAAAAAAAAGAATTGAAAATATGAATTAGCACAAAAAAAAGTTAAAACTTTATGAACTTTAAAAAATAAATAACTTTAAAAATGTGCTTGAACCTGATAAATAACATTTTTAAATAATTTTTTTGCTTTATTTGCACGAAAAATAGCTTCCCAAGATGCTTAAATATCTTAATCTCGCTCAATTGCGAGCATACATTACCATATAATTGATGATTGCTCTGTGATTGTTTTCTTCCTGCTTTCTATTACAAATAAATTAGCTAAGCAATTTAAAAGTCAAGCATATCATAGCATATACTATTTATCAATAAATATTTCATAGCCGTAAAGTAATGAACATTCCTACTGGACTACAGAGAATTAATAGACACAGCAGAAGCAGCATGTAAACACTCAACTCCATTTTCTCCATTGGCATAGAATATTAGCTCCATTCAAGAGCGTTGAGGATAAATTGATGTTTCGTCTGTGAATGGTTTTTGTTCTCATTCGCTTTACTCTCTTGTTTCTTAATAGAGATCTAATGGACAGTCTATATTAAGGGTCATTACATATTCCCTTTCAGTGTTTTAGGGAAAAAGATTTGGGTAATAAATTGAAACCCTTCTAAGAACTGCTTCATCGTAAAGTAAGATAAGTGAATCCCAAGTGGAGGATTCTTTAGCTAGATTTCTTTGTAAAGCAATTAAAGTTAAAGACATTTTTGAATTTTAATACCTCAGAGGTTGCATTACATTTAATTATTATTGGTCCTCTATCATCCTATGATTAAATATCTGAAAACCAATTGAGACGTAACGATAGATGTATTATTATTTATTATGATGGGCTGCATCAGATGTATTGTAATCATTTAAAATAAATTAAATAAAACAATGATAATAAAAAACGTCACACCAAGAATAAGTTACATAAAATAATAATCCAGACAGTCAACAAAAAGAGATAAAAGCAAATTGAAAAACTATCGAATTAAGATCCGACATTATAAATAAATGTTTAGAAGCATTGGTCATCAGTGTATGGAGTATCGGGCAAATATATACCGGGTAATGGCACTTGACCTTAAAAATAATATCAGTGTAGGATATACCGGTCAAATGTATACCGGGCAGTGGAACTGAACCTTAAAAACAATAGTGTAGGATATACCGGGCAAATGTATACTGTACAGTGGCACTGAACCTTAAAAAACATCAGTGTAGGATATACCAGGTAAATGTATACCGGACAGTGGCACTTAACCAGACCTAGTATATATTTCGGACACTTACCAAAAGTCTAGTCATACTAGTTCTAGTTAAGTGCCACTGTCCGGTATATCCTACACTGATGTTTCTTCTAATGTATCGTCAGTAAGTATCAAAATATCGAATAAATGTAATTATATCCACGAATAAATTAATATAAAATCGGATGTTATAAATATTTCGGACATTCACCAAAGCGACTATGTGATTGTCGACATTTACCGGTGAAAGTCAACAACCACCAATTTCGGTCATTCACAGTAACATGCACATCATTTGCACAACAACCTCATTAGGACGTTTATTTCATACTTTGCCTAAATAGCATTTGGCATTATATAGAATGCCTAGGCAATATGTGAAATATAAATCATTTTATACTTTGCCGGCTAGTTTTAGGCATTATATATAATGCCAGATTTCATACTTTGCCATTAACATTAACATACTATCGCATTCTAAATGAAAAAAACTGAAAAAAATGTGCAGCTTGTACATTTTTGTGGTTGTTGTTACGGCAAATATTACGCTTTACGTGAAAAAATTTACTCAGTTTAGTACTGACCAATGGTTCTAAAAATTTATTTATAATGTCGGATATCATACTTTGCCGGTAACATATATATTTTTATTGTGAACATTACGGTATATTATTTTGCGGTGAAAATTACATTTATGGATGATGCATTTAAGCTACATTTAACATTTATTTTATATCGTAATTTGATTTATTTTGTACAGTATAGACTTTTAGTGTCTCTCCATGTTTATGACTCTTTCTTATCAGAGAGATCACAGACTGTTATGGATTCCCGAAAAGTTTGTCAAAAGTTTTCAAACTAAAGGAAAGTTTGTCCCAGTGTCTAGAGATTTTAAACGAAGATTGAAGGAAAAATTTTCGCTCCCGACTTTAAAAGTCGTTTGAAAATTTTAATTAGTCCATCGAGAGAGACATTCGTAAAATGAGATTTTTTGCAATGGCTTATAAATTCTTTAATCGTTTATTGTTGATCGATAATGCCATCTAAATAAGGCCAAAATAATCATGTGAAGACGTGATTAAATTTGTAGTTTTAAAACCATCAGAAACGACGTGTTTGCATTGTTATAGGGAAGCTTTGGAACATGTTTTTATGAATAAATAAAAATATTGAAATCACCTTGAAAAAAATAAGTAATGCACTTAAGTGCAAAATTAAATAAAATAAATTATGCATTTTTTTGTATTTAATTTTTGCAATCTTAAGTTGATCGAGTGCAATATTTCATGCAGCATTTATAAAAACGCAAACAATTTTTTTTTTTTTAAAATTAGAAAGGCTTAATAATATTATTTTAGTAATACTTACTGCAGTATGATGAATTAAATATTGATTAATGGATGAGTTTGTCTTTTTTTTGTTATTTTTCTCAAAACTAATTTTCGTATATTTTCCCTCATTCAAAATACAATATCTCAAAATATTTTCGTTTAAATAACTTGAAATTTTGCATGGATATTTTTTATACATACGTCTAAAAATAGACTATGGACTAGTTAATTAGACAGTTATTTCATATTTTACAGCTAAAATAAATGTAATTAATTTCAATTTTTTGCTTTTTTTCCCAAATACGTTTCGATATTTGCTGTAAAATATTTAAATACTAATATTATGCCTAATGCATAGGCTAATCCTTTAATTGAGTTAATTTGAGTGCTTTAAAATAAAAATGATGGAAAAATAAATAATTTTTAATAAAGTTATATTATTTATGAAATTGTTTGATTTTTGGTTGACTTGACAAGTTTTTCCCTTTTTTAAAAAAATAAATATTTTTTTGTAATCATATCCCGTTTTAGTGTATAATTCACACATTAATCTAATTAAGACATTTATAAATAAAAAATTTCAAAAATTTGTCTCCGAAGGTATTCGGGTACCTTAAGTTTTATTTTTATGGTTTAGAAACTATACTAGTTGTAAATAGCTATACAACCGCATAGATTTGTGCTCATGGATTTTTACCTGTACCAGTTGTAAGCTATTTCTTAACCTTAAGAGTAAAGAAATGTTCCTAACCATAAATTTTACGGATAATTATATGCTCAGACTGCTGTTGGTTATTTTATCATAATTTCAGAATGAAAATTCTAACAATGTAGTTAATCTACACTATGATGAGTTGATCCTTTAAAAATGTATTTTGATTAATTTTTTACACAAACTCACCAAAAAGACAGAAAAAAAAAAAAAAAACAAAAAAAAAAAAAAAAAACTAAAAAATTATAATAAGTTTATATTTTTGAAATAAGCGGTTCTATGCATGATTGCGTATCGTTGTTTATTACTGAATATGTACTTTTTTGTTTCACTCCGTTCAAAAGACGATTATTTACATAGACCTAATGAAGAATGCAAGTCAGAACAATCATGTTTTTGCAAAAAAAATCTTAATTAGAAAAATCTTGCGCTGCTAACGAATTGTTACAATGGAAAAAAAATTATTTTAGCTGAGCAAAAAATGATTTATATTTCATTTCCATGTTTGAATAAAGTAAATGATTATCGTTTAAAATAGATACCTAACTTACAGACATATGCCCAAAAATCTTTTTACAGCAAAAATATTAAATTGGAACGAAGGTTTAATTAATTTTACTTAATATAAAATAAAATAGTTAAAGTTCTTTAATTAAAATCAACTTCAAATATTGTTTATATATTTTAAAATCTTGAATTGTGTTTCAATTAATTAAAAAATTAATATGTTTCTGAAGATTATTAATTAGTGCGACGCAAGTGAAATAAATTGAAATTGAAATGGAATTGCACTTACGAATTTCTGTGATTTTAATGAAAAACTGTAGTCATAAATTAAAACTGCAGCTTACAAAATAAATAAATTAAAAATGCATGGAATATATAGCTTCCTTTTCACTTCATTTTTCCGATGAAGCATACGAATCACTTCTGATTCTCTGCTTCCCTGTTTTTATTATTATTTGTTTTCCATTCTATTTTTAGAACCCCTTATTCGAGATAAGTTTTAAAATAGTTCGTTCTTTTAGAGATCATTTTTTTTCTCGATCGTAAACTGTGTTTCTTATCTCATGTCATCAGAAGAAGATGCTGGAAGATAAGAGGATGTGTTGTCTAATACTTTTTTTTGTCAAATAGCAAGATACAAACAGATACTTGAATGTTTTCAAAGTATTGTCTTTCCAAATAGTACAAAAGTTATATTTTCTTTTATATTTTTGTTTCTCGTTCCTTTAAATATCTTAGTTTCTTAGAAGTTAATAACGAGATCTTTTCGTAGGAATAGGCAATAACGAGAATTGTTCGTATAAAAGATATATTTCTAATTGTTTTTATTCCTAAAGAAGCTTTCAAGATATAAAATAATAATATTTTTCATAAAAGTATTAAGAACAGTTAAATATTTATGAATTTTAAAAGGAAAAAGAATAAAAAAAACATTTTATTATCATTTTTGGCACTCAAAATCGGATTGATAAATTTCATGCAACGAACAATAATGTGAAATCCGTGATGGGAAGAGATTGCTGCCGTGAGCATTACTGCGTAGGCATGGGATTTTATGTAATGTGGAGGCTTGTAATCCACCTTACTTCAGATCAATGAGATCAATATGCCTGATATGTAAATATGGCCGGAGCACAGTGTTAACCACTTGGGCATCATACCATAATATTAAGCATCATATTTTAGGTGTCATTATTTTTAAAATTACACAACCTAAATCATGTCTTCTCTTCACTGACAACTGACTGTTGAAGGTGTGCCTTTCTACAGTATTTTAAACAATGTGCTTTTATAACATTGTCGCACATATCTTGCATCGTTTCCTTCTTTGCCAATAATAATGAAACGAGCTATTAAAATGTATTTGACAAAGAAAGTTTTAGAAATTCTAAAGATGATTAGATTAATCCAACTATAAATGTATTGTGTTTTGATACAGGAAGTGAGCTTTAAACTCAACCTAAATAACGAATGACAGCAAACGTATTTTATTATGGAAAAAAAAAGGTATCCCTTACAATATTCCGTAGAGTAAAATACAGATCAGTTTGCTACACATAAATTTTCATATATTTTCCAATTTTTCCTTAAATCGATTCTATATTTGTTGCATATATATTTTGCTGCGTACTAAATATCGCTTTTATAAAAATCATTTTCTAGAATTTATTTAGAAATTATTTGAATTTATTCAGAAATTACTTGAAACAATATTGAATTATATATAAATATTTTTTTTTCTTATAGTTATGATTTTTGCTCCTATCTCTTAATGCTAATTTGTTGTTTTAGGCATGAATTGCTTATGCACAGGCGTAGAATACTTCATACATTTACCAATTATACTCTTGAAATAAATTTTACTTCTGATGCATCTATTTTCTCCAGTGCACTATACGCCGTTTTTTTTATAATTTTTTTTAAAAGTTATTTCATATATATTATACAGATATTATTTGAAACAATATTAAGTTATAAAAATATATTATATGATTTCTAATAATTTTATCCCTTACGCTTAATGCTGGTTTGTTGTTTTACGCATTTAATCATATTATCAGGTCTAGAAATATTAAACAACTATTAAACACCTCAGCAATAACAGAAAAAAATTTATATATTCTTAGTTAATCGTAAACTGAGTAGAATTTTTGAAAACGGGTCTTTTATGCCGTTATGGAAGAGACAAAAAGTACCATTAAGGATAATAATCCTTTAAGACAATGCCGTTATTAGAGATAGAACGGAAACGGGAAAATGATAGTAATGCTCACATAAAATTGATGGGAGCTGAGCGATTCTCATCCTTTGTCACTGCCGAATCGTGATTAATGGGATCTATTCACAGTACTTAAGGGACTTCTGCCAAAATTGGAACCAATGTAGTATATTTAGTTTAGGCTTATTTGGATTGTAACAAAAAAAAAAACGAATTAATATCCACAGTATGTTCAATACATTTTGGTTCTAAAAAAATTAACGAGTTTTTAATTTAAATAAAATTCTATTTTAGTTTAAAATTAATACGGAAGAGCACTTAGCCGTTTTGGTACGCGTTCGAGATTGGGTGACTAATTAAAAATAGCAAACCCTTAATTTGATTTGGTTCACGCTGTCAACAATTATTATCCACAGTAAAAATAATTAAATAATGGTATTAATGACATCAAACAGGGCCGTAAGGACACGGAAAAAAATTATGGTAAATTACCGTAGCGCATGGTACTGGTATTTCGTTTAAATAGACAATCATAATTCTGATTAATAAAACCAAAAATATACGGTAATTATTTGGTAATTTTTCTGTTCACGTTGAAGTGGTTTTTCAGAAATTCTGGTTTTAAAAATTATGAATCTTATAATAAGTTAAAAAATACAAAACTGTTCAGTAAATTTAATCGAATAAATGATTTTCATGTTATAAATATCATTATCAAATTACCAAATTTACGAAACTTTATCGCACATTATGAAACCATATTTTATTGTTGATTTTACCAACTTTATTATTAAAGTGCTTCAATAAAAATTACCGAGTCTTTTGCTGTTCCATTAGAGCCAGGAACACGATTCATTTTACCATATTCTGACTTTTTTTCTCAGTGTACTTGGATAATTTCTCATTTTTTCTTTTAAATATCTCAAAGATTTTACGATAGTCTCTACTATGAGCATAATATTATTAACTTTTGTCTTTGAAGATTCTATGATGTGAATATACGAGAAATAAGAAAGGAAAGAATCAAAAATGTGGGAAAATATTAAAAAAAGGCTATTTCACTAATGTATGACAAAAACGACATAATTGACAAAATACAAAATTTGAACAAAATCGTTGAATTGTACTTGAGAAATAAAAATTTAAAACCACTACTGTAATAATAAAGAATACAAATCATATGAATAAAAGTTATGTTCTTTCCGATGTAGTATATTTTTGTAAGTTACTTAACGTTATTAAAATTTAGCACTAATTAATGAGTATACATACATACATATTCCTTTTTACTCCGTATTGGAGTGTAGGGCTTATATCATAGCTTTCCATCTCACTCGATTCGTGACCAGATATTTCATCTCTGTCCATGTCTATTGTTTTCAATTTCCGATAATTCCTATTGTTTTCAATTCGTTTACAATCGTACTGTGCCAAATATTTTTAGGTTTTCCTCTTTTTCTATTACCCCAATTCTTCAAATCAAAAACTTGTTCTACATAAAAAAATTTCAGGTTTTACGTAGATGACCGATCCCTTTCCATTTACGTTTTTTAATTACTAGAACAATCGGTTTCTGTTTTGGTTTTCTAAGGATTTCTGCATTAAACGTTTTATCACAAATCACTTAATACGCAAAATTCTTCTTAAAGAGTTCTTAATAAATACGAAATTTTTTTCATTTTATTTTTATTTTAGTGCTATGACTCAGATCCGTATAGTAAGACAGATTTAACAAACATTATTATTGAAAATTCTTTTTTTTTCCCAATGGCAGGCACTGAATTTGAATCTATATTGAAAATTCTAATTGTTGTTCTATTTGTTATGTTTTTGATTTTCCTGAATAGTGAACTGTTTCGGGCTTCGTTAAATCTATTTAGTATATCTTCATCAGTTCATTTTGTTACAGAAACTGAAATCATTAATAAGTATACGTGGGATAAATTCCCTGAACCATTGAGATTGGTATGACAAGAAAATCCGATCATTAAAACAAACTTTTTTTTAAGTCTTATCTTTTCTCTTTTTTCCTTATTAGTAATATATTAGTTAGATTGTCGTAAATTTATATTTCATCCCCTAATCATTTACTTGGTGAAACTTTTTTTTTTAAATTTATTTTCCCACAAAGAAATCTTCAACGGGTATCTGCCTTCTCAAAATGAGATCCAAAAGCGGGCCAAATGAAACAATTTCAATGAATGGTTGAGGAAAAGACGTATATGTACTTACTTTTGTATATTAGTACGTTACATTTGTTGTGTTTTGTATGTTAGAACATTTTGTGCATTAGTACTTTACATTTTGTATATTAGCCTTCTACTTCAGTCTCGGGAGATTGAAGAGGCTTCAAATCTCGTAAAGCAAAATAAAGTTTACTATTATTATTGCGTATTCAACTTAGGTGGTTTTTGTACGCGCACACCAATGTGAAGAATTGAATAATATGTTCTATTTGGCACCATATTAAGGTTTCAGCAATCCGCAACTTATATAGTTAAACACAACCCCGAAGTGTTTATTAGTTTTCTGTTACTAGTCTTCTTTTCAAATATTTCCCAAGATTTTCTTAAAATTTAAATATTAAACTAATAAAGCAATACTTAAGCGTAATATTTATTACATTATTATTTTTTAATAAAAATTGGGTTAAATTTTCTTTGTAAGAATAGTGTAAAAATTTATTTAGTTATTTTATTTGGGCACAGCAGCAAAGCAAACATTCTGACATCCTTCAACTAAAATTAAATTTAAAGAATTATCGAACTTATATCACTTTACTCAGTCAAGTGTAAATTACAATAAATTGTGACAAGTCAGTCACCACTAAGTGCATATCTGAGTTCGTTATGTTCGCAAATGTAAAGAGTGTTGGGGTGAAACACTTCCTTTAATTTTACTTTTTCGATTGATTAAGCATTCAAGTTCTTTATCTTATTATTAGATTTAAAGCGTTAAAACTACTCCATGCGGAAATAATTGATATTTAAGTCCTGTGACGAGAGATAATTCTTCTAATTTGCTCTTCAAATAGATAATTCGTGACACTCTTTAAATATTTAATAACTAATCCATTTTGTTTAGAAAAAATAGAGGCTTAATTTTTAAGAAGAATTTATTTTTAATCAACAATGCAGTTTTATTTATCTAATAAAATTCTATAACTATTCACTTTAATAAATAAAAGAAGAGTAACTTACTTATAATTATGTTTGCTCTAAAAATAAATTTTAATTTTACCCGAGGATTTTAATGCATTTTCTTCCTAATGAAGTGTATTAATAATTGCAAACTTCATTTTTTACGTTACTGTGAACTTTATTCAATAACAACAAAAATTTTATTTAAAGAATAAAGGCAAATATTTAAAACATATTCATCACTAAGAAGACGATCTTGTTTGTGTTGTAGATGTTATATTCTATAATGTTTCCTTTCTTAAATAAACAATAAAAAGTGTAAAAATATTAAATAAATTAACCTAAAATATCATATTAAACATGAAAGAGTACACATCAAATACAGTACATAATTGAAAAAAGAAAAAAAAAGCAAATTAATACTAAATATATTTTTTGAGAAGAATGTGTGTTTATAGAAGAATAGTAGTTTTCTTAAAAGTATACATTTTATTTGCAAGCTCAGAGAAAAATATGAATTTTATATAATAATTAAATGTCACTTTATGAAAGATTTACGCATTGTATTTAGTGACATGATAATAGTTTTATATATATCATAATATAGTTTTAATAACTATAAATATTTTTTAAAGAGTATTTTAGTCTAGATTTTATAGTAATTGACTTAGATAAGTAGGTACTTTATTTAAGTCGCTCTAAAGCTGCACAATGGTATTGGCGATGGTCTGGGAAACATCACTGAATATGATCCGAAGACATGCCATCCCAATTTTGATCCTCTGCAGAGGGGATGGCTCCCCTGCTTTGGTAGCCCGACGACCTGGGCGCAAAGTTGAGCACTTTACGGTAGAACAGTTTAATGAGGACCGATACCGCACACCCTTGGTCCCTGCGCAGGCTGATCAAAGTGGTCTACCACCCGCTTACTGACCGCAACCAGTGCTGCTTGACTTCGGTGTTCGACTGAAAACGATGTCTTTACGATCAGTCCACTGTGGGGCTAATTGATTTAGAAGCTGATATGGCTCTGAGCTCTCGGTAACAAAGGTTTAAACCGGAGATGTGTCTTTTTATCTAGTTAGTGTGTGTTATTTATCCTTGAATTGTCAAAAATGTAAGCACATAAGAGTCTAATTGAAATGCGATTTGGTATGACAAAAAAAGATTTCGAAATCATGAGGTTGCGAGAAAAGAAGTTTTGTTATATTAGATGACTAAGTATATTATTATACAGTATATATGCTAAGTTTTTTCTTAGTAATTCTTCAGAAAATTAGTATTTCTTTTCAGCAAGAAATTTCATTTTGAATATTTCCTTTTTTACTTAAATTAAGAATATCCCCTTTTGCGTCTAAAAAGAATTGATAGCCTTTTTTTATTAAGAAATGCAAATAAAAAGTCCAACAAATATTTTTGTATTCTTAAACAGAGTAGATAGTAGCAAGCAATAATATTATAAATTGCGTACTAATTTTTTATCATTTAATATCAAAACCAGTCTGCTAAATTTGAGTATGTTTCATTATTAATGAGAGTACGAAGCGTACGTTTATAAATATGTATACTTCATTGTCTGTGTCAGTATTGATCAGATATCCTACTCATTGTATAGACTGCCAAAGTATTATACTAAATGTAAAATGTTCTTTAGGCAAAGTATGAAATGTTAAAATCACTATAAGCTTTGTCTAATCAATGTACAGTATGTTTAGGGGATTTTCAATGCTTATTCTGTACAATATATATATTGCGGGTTTTACATCTCCAAATTTGGTGCTGAACAATTAAAAAAAAAATTTGTGAACAAATAATATATTACAAATTAACAACTGTTATGCTGAAATATGCATAAATGTAACATACTTCCTAACACTTAAAAACTAAATTATTATCTTATTTACTCCTTTTCTCAATAAAGAAAAATCAATAAAATAATCGATAATCCTTTAAATAAGCATCGAACTGAGTGCAGAATAAAATCTCTGATTAGAAATTACATCTGCCGAACACATTAGCAAAGAATTCGAAAACCATTCCATGTTTGTTAAATGTTTTGACTTTATTAAAATTCCTAATTATTACTTACATTCTCTTTTCTACCAACTTCATTAAATTTGTAAGACTGAGATAAAGAGCCTCGGCAATAAATTAAAGCATTTAATAGCCAATACATGGATTCCTCCACTTTCTTTGGCGAAAACTATTCTATCGTATACATGTCAAACTCGCATTTTTGATTTCATGATGGACGGAAGTGTCTCGTGGGGTTTGGCCCTGCAACCACACCCACTAGGCCATTTTAAACTTTATTATATTAGAAAATCATATGTATATTAAAAATGAAGATGACTATTTATTTTGATGAATCTCCACATTTCCGAAAATAAAAGATTTTTATTATTTATCAAATTTTATTCTTCATTAAAGCAGTTTATCATGTTTAACTCTGGAATAAAATGACAATGCTACGACAAATGACAATCACCATCTTTATTCAACAAACGTTCGTCATGACATCAAATCTAGCTATAAGGTACATGGGTTGAAAGGGAGTAGTTAAATCTAAACTCCCATATCTGTAAAAATATATACGTCAAGATCGCACGAATTCTTGCTATTTATGAATTATTTTCACGACCGAAAACCTTAATTTTTACATATTTTCGACGCTAGATTGCTTACATTCGAGTTCGAGATGGCATGAATTTATTGTTGCCTTTCATGCTGATACACATTTTGAAAAACATAAAACCGTTGTTTTCAAATGTATGTATGTTTTCGCTGTGCTATACGGATAATTATAATTTTAAATATTAGTTAATTGTATTAAGCAATTCTGTACTAATATGAATTCAGCTTAATATTATCTCAATGCTATGTTACGGTTTTTGATTTTTTATCTTATTTCATTATAAGAACTAGTGTGGCTTAACCAAAACTTACTGTTCGTACTTCAATTTTTATGGTAAAAATAACTTCACTGACTCTTAAGTGTGCCATATCTTATTGTTATTCTAAATTTTAGGGATACTGGAGATCACAAATGATGACAATTATTTAACATCAAAAGTAGGGTAAAGGCACATTATTGACACTTCAATACAGCATTTTTCGTGTAAAGTAGTTGCAATAATTTTTACTTTTAGAATATACTCTAAAATAGTTTACTTTGTACAAACCAGAGGTGACATGATTTGCGATTATTGTTTGTTCGAGAATTATCAACAATTAAACTTATCAACAGTCCAAACTTACCAACTTTATCAACAGTTAAAAAAATACCATCTTAGGTTGATCTGTATCCCACTGCGACGTAAATTCGCAGTCACAAGTTGACGGGCTGAAAGAAGCAATTTTTTACATATATAAATTTATATAAAGCAATTATAAAGCAATTTTTTTATAATTATAAATCAATATAAAGCAACTATAAAGTATATTTTTATAATTATAAAGCAATATATAAAGCAATTTTTTTTTACATATGTGAATTTTTTTTTGGAAATTCTAATTTGTTCTCAAGTCATTGTATTTAAATAAATTTTTCGCTATTTTTTTTCATATTTTCTTGTTTTAAATGAGGATTATTTACCCATCATAGTAGAAAATTGTGTTTCTTTATCTCGAAATTTTCTTTTTATAAACTCATGCTTGACTTGTCAAAAGTAACAAAAATGAAGAAATAAAAAAAGAGAAAGATTTTAAATATTGCCTGAAATTTTTAAATACATAAAAGACACGAGCGAGATAAAAAAAACGTTTACATTTTTGAACGTTACATATGGCAGATTGTTACGGTATATATTGTTAATAAGTAAAATTACTTTTTGTGTCATAAATTTTGTATTCTTAAGTTTAACTTTTTCTTCAAGTACAGCTGATTTTGTTTTTCAAATCTAATTAATCATTCATTTCACTGGGATTAACATATTTACAAACTTTTCTTGTATAAAATTATGATAGTTATATATCTTATAAAAAAAATTATCTTTTTTAAAAAAAAAATAATTTTTATGCAATAATACAATAAAAAAATAATTGTAGAGTGCTGTTGCAAAATAAACCACTGATTCAAATTGTAATCACATAATCAAGTCTATAAATGTTTATAATTTTATTAAACTATTCTAAAATTAAAATATTCCAAATTCTTTTTAATGTAAACAATGTTATTCAGTTATACGTATTAAAAAATAAAAAATTCTAAAATAATTTTTTTATTTAGTAAAATTTTCTTGAGAATTGATCGAATTATTTACTATTCCGCTAATACAACACCTCCTAGAAGAAAGAAAGCCTCCACACGGATCAATTTAGTAGTCCTGCGTAACGATCACAAACTGCATAGTGGAAGCAATAAAGTAAGTTGTTCCAACGATTTGACCACAAAACTGCGCAGTGAGGGTTAATCAGAAAAGTGTAACAATGTTATAGTATAGGGGAAAATTGCTTGATTGTAGTAAATTTTAAATATCATAAATTGTGTCATGCTGAAATATAGAAATATAAATTTAAAAAGTGATGTAGTACAAGTAAAAGTGCGTACTTTTTACTTTTACTTTCGTTACAAGTAACGAAAGAAAAGTATTGCTTTGTATGGTTTTTTGTACGATTTTGTAGTACTGATTCAGTTCATGATTCAGTACTGATTTACAGATTCTTTTTTTTTTTTCACCTCGAACAAAGAACTTAGCTCTCCTCTTGTAAGCAATAAAAAACTGAAATAAACTAAGTTATAAGCCTGAAATGAAATGAAAGGTTAAAGGTGAATAGTTCATATCAATTTTTGTTTATTTAAGCGTATTAATTTATATAGATTCAATAATAATTTACAGCAATGTTTTCACTTTAATGATGCATCGTATTAGAAAAAAAAGCCCATAATGAACAAAACCAGCTATCCTATTATTTGTTTAGGCATTATTTGCTTTTAAATATTTATTTTAAGAATTAATATTAGAATAAAAGTGTTATGAGTTTATGCAAGAATAAAAACAGATCTCCTCAAACACTGAAATTATAATTTTATGTACACGAAATTGTGATGTAGCTGAATTATACATTAAAGCTTCATTTTTAAAAGATGAGCGTGCATACAAAGCAGGACTAAAATACACAAATATTCATTGAGCGTATGAAGTGAGCTCGAATTGCAAAACATAATTTTTTGAAATAGCAAAACTAATAAATCAATAAATAAAGTTTAAAAACTGCTTTTTGTTTCTTCACGGGACTATATTCTAAACAGATTTTCAACGGTTGAAGGAAAAGTGATAAATTAAATTAGAGTGATAAAATGATGAAGCGAATAATTAGCCACACGTCATTTTAAATTTTCTTGCTCTTTATCACATTACTCATATGAAGTTTTGTTCTATAACCGTTTCTTTTTGGACTGTTTTGCAGTTTCTGCATGATATCATTTTTGAAGGTTTCTCAATTTAAATTAATCGTACAATTTTTGGGATTTAAATTTTGTTTACAAAAATTACTAAAATTTTCCAGTTAATGGGGAATGAGTTATACTTCAGAAAGATTTCTATTTTCAAATTAGGACATAATTAAGATGGAAAAGTGTGTTAAACTCGTTATATAAAATAGATGTCTTCAAAATAAATTATTCTTTTAGGTGAAAAGACTTCTTCATCACATTATATTATTCTCAATTATCTCTTATATGTGAGACGTTCTTGTTTTCATGAAATTAAAAAGTTATATTATTTTTGCTTGAACAAATAAAATTAGTATAAAGTTTAGAAAAGGGTAATAACTACGTTTTCAACTCTGTGTCAAAGGTGAAGAGAAGATATAAATGAAAAAGGGCTATTTAATATAACGTTAGAAAACGGTAGCTTTTCCTTTTATGCGAGGTCAGATTTTAGGTTTTTATTCACTCAATGTATTATTTTTTCAAAACAGTTATTTGCAGAAATTAACCTTTTAAATCAATTTAAAAAACCTGGTTTAAAAAATGATTTAAACCGAAGTAGTTCATTTTTTAATAATAATAATAACCTGTTAATTTTCGACTCCGCTTTTGTTTTTCTGCAAAACATTTTTGTATCGATTTAACTAACTTTGTTCTTCAAGTATTAAGCAATACGAAATGTATATTCGAATTTTTCTCAAGAATGAATTTCTAGGCAGAATTTAATAGACTTTAGTCTATTAAATTCTGCCTAGAAATTCATTCTTAGTATTGTTATTCTTAATATTGTCGTGTTTTATATTGTTATACGTTTTGTCCAATAATGGCCAACCTTTTCTCCATCAAGAGATATTTCGTTTACTTGCAATATAATATTACCTCTCTATATTGCGCAAGTATCCTCATGCCTACACGTAGGAAAATATTTTAGTAAAATTACTGTACTTTACTGTAATAACTTTCTGGTAAAAAAAAAAAAAAACAGTTAATTTTGGTTAATAAAAATCAAAATTTTCGCTATTTAAACCATTCCTTTGATAATTCTTCTTTTCGTACTGAAACGGTTTACCAGAAATTCTACTTTTCAAAATTATAGTTTTTATTACCACACATTTAGTAAAAATACTAAACAAAAAAGTAAATGAACAGAATAAATGGTTTTTATGCCATGTTTTAAGGTATCATGATAAAATTACGAAGTTTTACAATATGAACTAAATTTTTTCATGTATTATAACGTACTATTTCATTATTGATTTTACTAAAACACTCCGGTAAAACTTAACGAGCTTTTTTGTGTTACCATGGAGCCATAAACACAATAAATTGGTTCAAACTCTTAAAATTTTGACCATACTTTTATTCCATTGTATACGTTTTTGTTCGCTACTTAATATATATTATTTAAATATTGTTTGCACAATTTGGCTCTTCGAACCCTGAGAATATCCTTTGATTGTGTGAAAATCCAATCACTATATCAAAAGTTATCAAAGTGTTCCATTATTTAGTTTGTGCACATCCTTTGTATTATATTCAGAGTCGAGTTTAGTAAAGCTAGTGTTTACTGTTTGGGACATTAATTTCTTTTTCTATCTGGTTAATCTAGTACAGGTTTATGATATAAATTATGATTATTAAAAAAATTGACTATGTTAATTTTAATAATTTGACGTAACAATGATATTTACTATGATATAATCTAATAAAAACATTGAGAAATTGTACGAATATGTTAACAAATTGGATTTAAAAAATAAATAAATATTTTTTTTGCTCTATAATAAACTATTTAACATCATGTAGAGTAACATTAAGTTATTTTTAAAAAAGAATAATTGCTAAGTACGTGGACATTTTTTTTTTAATATATCTTATATTTCATAGTTTTTTTTCGGAAACATCTTTGATAATTTAGACTCGTGTATCTTCAGTTAGTAAAGATATTTAAAAGTAAAGTTTTAATTAATATTCTTATAAATACAGATTATTTGAAATTATTTCTCTAAACTATAATCATGGCCAGCTCTTTTTTAAGTATTACTTAAGCTGAATAAGCCTGTTACCAACATTTTATATTGATTTTGACAGATAATGTTTTTCATCGCTAAATTTCATTACCGTTAAGAAGTTAAAATAATTCAAGACTAATATGGTTACTAGAAATACAAAACTTATCCAAAAAAATATATATTTACTATTTGCATTTTTACCGATTCATACATAAAGAAAACTTTTATTTTAAAATGACCATACTTTGTGTTAAAGACATTTCTGGTAAACGAAATCATAATTCTCAGAATTAAACTGAAATATATGTTATTAGACCAATTGATTTGCTAATTTTACCATTTATTGTTGCAACGGCTTACCCTTAATTCTGAATTTTAAAAATTATATTTCGTAATACCATACATTTAGTAATAAATACAACACTGCAAAGTCAATAAATGATTTTTATGCCTTGCTCTGAAATGTCACTGTACACTTACCTTACTAAAATATTCTTTATAACTGTCGCTCAGTTTACAATTTATTTCGTCTTTTATATCTTTTGATAACCATGAGTCTTACCAAATGTTATTAATCTGTTTCCACTTCTATGATTTATTCAAATAGTGGATCGAAGTTAAATGATTATTAATTATCTCTTATTCTAATATAACTTCTCAATTATAACACAGATTAAAGAAACATGAATGATGGCGTCAGATGTTTAGTTAAAGTGTTGTAATGATGCTAAACTCGTATATATCAAACCTTGTTTTATCCATCTTTAGTGGGGAAAGTAAGATTTATTTATCGACATATTTAGGATTTCTTTTCAAATGCAAAGAACGGTATAACAACTCTTCTCAGCGTGAAAAAACGGCAAAATTATTCCAAAGATAACAATAATAAACATCTAGTGATATAGCGGGAATTGATCCATCACTTGTTAGAAAAGGGAGGGCCTCTGAACGGATCAAATTACGCAGTTATGTTCGACGTAATATAAACTGCGGAGTGGGGATCTTTACGAATAATGCCCCTACGTTCTGACTACTAAATAGCGTCTTGAGGAAAAAAATACGAAAGACATCTTTACGCTCGGACTTATAAAGGATCGGATTTCTCGTTTATGGTAACCCGTGCAGAGGCCTTCCCTTATCTAGGAGATGTTGCTCAAATTCACAACAGCTAAACATCATTGTGGTTAGTGGAACAACAATACTGCAATGTGTACAGTAAAATGACCATGTGTTTTCATGGCATTTGTTTATGTGGCATGTTGTCTTCTACCAAACACTCTGAAGTGTAGAGATAGTGGATTCAATACATTTGAGCTGTTTTTTTTTTTTTTTTTTTTTTCATTTTTGTGCTATCTCTCCTGTAGTTTGACAAGAAACAAGCTTATTTTACATTAAGCACACAAGCCTGCATATGCAAATATTACAAAACATTTGCATATTACAAATTTACTGTTACACATCTATGGTTACGTTTTGATTCGAAATCTCTTGCCCCCAGTTAGAGTTTGGCAAAACAACATTATTATAATAAAAAATAATTAAAAAAAAGTTTTTACTATTTTAAGTATTATCCAAGATTGTGTGCTCAATTAAGATTAAGTATGTAAGATTGTGTGCAGTGAGAGAATGTTCTCAGTGTGAGAATGGCGGTAAAAAAACCTTTTGAATCTAACTCTTCAGTTTAAACTACAAAGGTGATATTCTTCCCGAAAAACGAATCATTAAAACATTGTGCCAAATACATAAAATAATACAAATAAAAAATGCTTAATTTATTGTGCCGTCTAATATATATAAATATATATATATATATATATATATATATATATATATATATATATATATATATATATATATATATATATATATATATATATATATATATATATATATATATATATATATATATATATATATATATATATATATAATAAAATAAAAAAGTTTCTCGAGAATGATAAAATTCACATAATACATTGAAAACTCAACTAATTTTAACATTTCTTTTTAATCCAATCATACTGGATTTATACAACTTTGATACTCAGACCCAATAACCAGGAGGGGAAAAAAATATGAGAGCATTCTTTTCAAAGTGAAAAAGAGAAGGGAGAAAGCAAGCAAAAAATAAAAGTAAGAGAATATTTGGTTTGGATGATCTTCTTTTGATTACATCGTGTGCGAGAGCAATGTTGGAAAAGTAATCACTTTTTGAAAGGGAAAGAAATATTGTCAAATCTATTCTATCAGAAAAGCATTACCTATCGATTTTGTTTTGTTTATTGAGTCAAAAGGAAGAGTTTTTGAAAGTTTTTTCGTCAGAAAATTAGTATTTCTTTTCAGCAAGAAATTTCATTTTGAATATTTCCTTTTTTACTTAAATTAAGAATATCCCTTTCTGCGTCTAAAAAGAATTGATAGCCTTTTTTTATTAAGAAATGCCAAATAAAATCCAACAAATATTTTTGTATTCTTAAACAGAGTAACTCAATATTTAAAAGTAATAAACTAACTTCATTTGTTACAATATAACAATATAATAGCTTCTATTAGTGTCATTAATAGTCTTATATATATATATATATATATATATATATATATATATATATATATATATATATATATATATATATATATATATATATAGAGAGAGAGAGAGAGAGAGAGAGAGAGAGAGATGTTATGTTTATGTTAGATGGACCATAAATTGCTTAAATTAATTCTTTTCATCCACTGCAGAAGGAATCAAAAGCATTTTTGTTGCTGATATGTACAGAATAAAATTGTGGATAATAATAAATCATTAAATAAATAAATAACTTTGATTACATCCAAGCACATTACAATCATACATAAACTTGGTATTGAGTTAATATTTGCATTACCTCTTTACAGTATTAGGAGTTAAAAAAAATTTCAAGTAGTACTTCAATGTCCTGGCATTCATAAGCCAGGAAAATGACAGCCAGGATAATGACAAATTTGCCATTTCACAGCATATAACTTTACTTTAATTAAATGTTTGGTCTAAGACGTTTATATTCTGTAGAAAACAACAGGATTTCTCAAAATAACTCAGATAAATCTATGTAGTTTATGTTATTAATGGTTTCAAGAAACCAGGAAAATGACAACTTAAAAACCTACTCACCTTAAAAAAAATTTAAAAAGATTTTGAACCAGAAAATTGGTTTTTTATTCATACAACAAGACATGTTCACATAGGAGGGTATCTAATATATATACTATTAACATAAGATATTGATTGCTGGCTCTATCTATTTTGGCTATAAACCACTAAATAAAAGTAGCCAGGAAAATGACAGGAAGTTTTTGTAAATAATACCCTCTGCGTATATTCTAGAAATGCTTACACCGGTTGAGATAAAAACATTTATATATTGAAAAATTTATTGGACGTTTTGATGCTAGTTATTATTGGAAACATTGTTTGGGACATGCCAGGAAAATGACATTTGACAATTAAATTTCTGAACTATATAAAACAGTCAATGCTAGTGCAAAGTTATTTTTAAATGCTAACAGCAATGCTATTTATTAATTTTTTTAAAATAAAAGTTCCTTTAGTATTATAGTATTAGATCTTGGAGAGAGAGACAGTGAATTGTCATATTTCGTGAGAATCACCCATATATAAACTCTTAAAACATGTAGTAGTGGTGGTGACAATAAAAAGAAAATAGAATACTCAGCCTTTCGTTACTTATAAATCTGCTTTACTTTTGGGCATTTTCCTTTACACATTTGTTTAATATTAATAAACAGAACTTTTAAAATTCTTATTTTAAATTAAAACATATGTAATAATCCATATTTCCCGTATTCCGTATTACACGTTTTTTTAACTTTAGTTATCTCTACAATGACAGAAATATTGTGTTAAATTTGAGATTTTTACAAACATGCCTAATTAATCATACTGATCAATATTCACTGACAATCATTAATAATGTGCAAAATTTGGGACATCTATCAAAAATCACGGCTATTATTAATAATCACCAGTTAATATTTATTTTACCTGGACTTATTACTTCAGCCGTATCTTATTTACCTTAAACGGTTGTTCCCAATTTTTTGATTCGTATAGGTTCGGATCCTTTATGAATGATCATCTTTTGGCAAAACCTCAACTTAAAGACTATAGTTCATTAATAATTATAATCCTATTAACTAATAAAACTACTAATTATTTTGTGATTAATCAATGTGAAAAATGAAGTTTATCATCATTCTAACGAAAATACTCTTAAAACTAGTTTCATGCTCAGCAGTTGTATTCTCAGGCATGGAACGGAGTTTATAGTTTAGCCCTAACTTTGCTTTTATTGTATATCTAAGGTGAAAGTTATATTAACAAAATACTAAGCTGAAAGTGATAATAAAATAAAATATGATTTCATTGATCTGAAAATTAATGAGAACTGTTCTATTAGTTGAGAATGGTCCTCAAAAACCTATTTCCTTAGTGTTGAATTCATTTTGAATTAGAAATTTTGACGGAAAACACTGATGCAGTTTTGAATAAATGCATATTCCATATTTCTTAATTCATTCCATACAATGTTATTAGAAAAATGTATACAAATCTACATTCTAAAGTTTTGTTATTACTTTAATTCACCGTTATTTACGCTAAAATAATTTCATAAAAATGGTAGCTCACTTAAATAAATAGAGTTTTATTTATTTGATCTAAATTGAAGAAATTTCAAAAATCATATCTGCTTAAAAAATTTGTAATTCTTGGAACCTTTATATTCCTTCTACAAAACCTTAGAGTTTCGTACACCTTTTTGGAACTGCTGCTTCAATAAAAAGGCACAACGAGTTTGAATCACTTGTATTATGCGGTTTGCAAATTTTCATGGGTGGTTTCTGAGAAACTAATACTTATACAAACTGAATATTTACTTAAAATAGTCTTTTTTTTAAAGGTAGAGAATTCATTAACTGTGAAAAGATAATGTTGCAAATTAGTTTCTTTAAAATCTAATGAATGATTTCCCAATTAAAAGGATTTTCTTCCTCCATAATCAGTTTCGAATGTCTTTAAATAATTTCCCCATCCTTTTTAACCTCTTAACTATTTTTCAGCACATATTCTTCCATAGAAAAAATATCAATACAAAATGTCAACCTAGATATTTGATAAGGACAGCATAAATGAAGTAATAACTGGAGATCGTAACAAATACGTTGGCATTTGTAATGACAATTGGCGGCTACAGTAACAAAATGTTCTTAAATAATACTACAATAATTGTATAGTTTGAAACTTGGCAAATATTTTTGCTTAAGAAATAAACAACGGTTAATGCGAAGCAATTACGACAGTTGGCTGGCGGAGCTTCCTAACTTTCAAAATAAATAAATAATATAAAAATATGAAACAAATGCCTCCATGAAACTCTTTTTTTTTCTTCTATAAATTATTCTAGTTTTCTGTATTTTTTTAATTTCAGTGGACCGTAAAAACATCTATAATCCAAGAAGATTGTATATTAGTATATTAGGTAACTAAACCCGCAATGACAGTAATACCTATAACCACTATAAATTAGAGCTGTGGAGGATCAAGGGGTAGAGCTTTCACCTCCAAATGAAGCGTGCCGGGTTCGACTCCAGAGATGGCAAGTTGAAACGAATTCTACATCCAACTGGCTCCGATGACAGTGCTAACGTAAAATAACCTTAGAGGTAGGCGGATCATTGATTAGAATCCCCTTGTCGTCAGAGCAAAGGTTTTCGTGGTTTTTCTCTTCATGTAACGCAAATACAGGTTAGTTCCATCAAAAAAGTCGACCACGAAGGCAAATATACCCCAATATTTGATCCACGAGTTTTCATGTCTTATGGATTAGGTTCAAAGTTGCAAGGCTACGAAGTTGAACATTAGTTGTCGCAAAACCTAAACTTTAATCGGCTGACCAATGACGGTTATAAAAAAATATTATTAATTAAGCCTTGGTGGCTCATTAAATAGAGCACTGGTCCGGCAGTGACCCAGATTCGAATCTCATCTGATCGATATGAGCTCAGCACCTGGCTCGCACCGGCCACTGTTCTGAAGTAAATTTTCTTCAGTGTCAGGCGGATCATGGGTTAAAGTATCTTCGCCGTCAAGTGAAGAGTGAAAGATTTTCGTGGTTTTCTTCTTCGTGTAACGCAATAGTATGCTCATTTCAACAAAAAGTCCTCCACGAAGGGTAGTTTCTCTCAATACTTGATCCGGTAGTTCTCTTGTCTTTTGGATTGCGCTGAAAATCTGAAAATTTCAAGGCTACGGAGTTGGACATTCATGGTCGTAAACTTAAAATTGGGTAGTCGTTTCAACGACGGTTATAAAATAAAAAATAAAAAAATGAAAACACTATTAATTAAATTTTACTAGCATCAATAATATTTTGGTGATATTTTTACAGCCTACAAAAATGAAATAGTACTTACAATTGCATATAGTTTAGTTATAAGAATATTAAATTTTATTCCTTTGATTTTAAATATTAAACGTCAAAATACTAATATTTTTTAATTGTAACGCCATGCTTGCTTTATTCAGAAACCAGATTCAATATTTGGCAAATTCCTCTAATTTCCTCTACTCCCTTTTTATACAAATGGATTGTAATATTTATTTTACTAGTTAGAAAAAAAAATTGTACTAGTCGTTTAAAGTGTTAGGAGCTCAAAATTAGTAATGTTAAAAAGTTTTACATGCTCATAATAGTCCAAACATATTTTTTCTGATTGAAACTCTGCAATGAAATAGATGTTTAACTAGTCTTCTTTAAATTTAACTGAGTTTAACGTAGTTTAAAACGTTTCTTATCACTTCAAGAAAAATTTTATTACCAGTAACTTAATAGATTTAATTTTTTTCTTACTTGAATGCCGAAGACTATAAAACCTTTTATTGTCATCGCATCTACTTACACTTCCAAAAAGTTTTAATCTCTAGCTTTTTTTTCATGTTTACCCATGAGAGCCACAACTCAAATATCAATCTCACAGTGGAAACTTGATTAATCTGCAGCTACTAACACTAATCTACTAAACTGTCTCTGAGGAATATGTCAAACAAACTTCTTTTTTTATTTCAATTTTTCAACAAATATTTAACGAGAGGCTACATATTGAAAAACTTTTAATCTTAAGTTTCTTTAACAAATACTTTTTCACAACACTTTAAAAAAAATCTAATAAAATATTTTTTCTCTCATTCAGGCAGGATTTTGTTTTTTCTCATTTCGCTGGATTTTCTTAAACAGTTACTTCATCAAAATTGAGGTGGTTTAATAAACAGCCATTATATTTTTTTGTGTGTTTTATTAATGTCTTAAATTAATGATACATTTGCTTATAAAAATCTCAAACTATGCAATAACCGTAACTGTGAAAAAACGTATGTAGTATAATATATAGTCATTATATTTCTTTGTCTGTTGTGTTTTAATGTCTTAAGTTAGTGATAGCGCTGCTTATAATATTTCTGCATTGGTGAAATATCACCATTAATTGTAAATGTTTAATTTGATAAATTCCTTTTAAATTTCTGAAATGGAAATATTATAGTAGTTGTAAATTTTTATAGTTATTAAAAAAATTACTATTAATTATTTGAATGTTTTAAATTGAGGATTTGTGAATACATGTAAATGTTTTAAATGAATGGATTACAGTTATTTTAATTCAACAAATGTAAGCAATTTTTAATGAATTTCTACATTCTTTGTGCATTATGTTGTGTTTTGACGCTTTAAATTGTTAGAACTAGTATTAATATTAGTAATTAGTATATTAGTATTTATATCAGTATTAATAGAATTGATTTTATAAGTAATAAGCTAAATAATTACCATTAACTGTAAATTTTAAATTTGATTAATTCTTTTAAAATATCTGAAATTGAAACATTATAGTTATTGCATTTTTTATAGTTATTATGAATATTGCAATTAAATATACTAATGTCTTAAATTGAGGAATTTCGAATAAATGTAAATATCTTAAATGGAAGGATAACAGTTATTGTAATTAAAGTATTTGCAAGTAACTTTCACTGTTCCGAATTCAAGATTTACAATTATTTATAAATGTCTTAAATCAAAAAATTAGAATTTTTAAATCGTTATGCAACAGTATTCAACAAATTTCGTAATTTTTAAAAAATGAAATTTTTAGTGGAATTTTCACAACATTCAAAAAATTACAAATATATTTTAAATATTTACACTGTTGCAAGAATTATTCACACTTTCACAAAATTGACATTAATCTGATTTTCACATCATTAATCTGAATACAAAATAATTTGAATGTTAACATTTATTTACTTGAGCTTTTGTTTCCTTTGGGAGAAATTTAAAACGAGACTAGGGATTTGAGAATTTGTAATAATAGTAAATTAGCTGTAAAAAAAAGCAAATGTAAACGAACTGAGTCTAATTTTTTGAAAACTAAATACTTGTGTGTTTATTTTTTCTTCATTATTTCTATAAAAATAAACGGAAAGAAACAAACAAATTATCTTGAAAAGAAACCTGTGAAAACAACTTTTAAAACTGCTTTAATAGAAAAAATAATCACTTTCAGAAAAGAATGTTCAGAAAACTATTAATATTTATGAACTGTTGCATTTAAAGCGTTTAAGGAACATTTGTTGAAAATTCATCCAATTATCACAACACAATATGCAGTTTTATTTTGAATTTCAACGAAGTTCAGAATGTTTCCTTTTAGATTAAGCTCATTTTTATACCATTAATTTTCCTTTAAGTAGGCTCTTATAAGGAAGTTAATGACCATTTTACGTGCCTGCCCCTCTAAAAGCGATCGTCATTCTAAAAATAAGTTTGCCCTTAGTTGTATGCTACCTATGTGGCTCATGTGAATAGAATTTTCTTAGTTGTATCTCATTTTATATTTACGTAGAAAATTCTTTAAACTTTATACACTCTACTTTTGAATATAATTAACTTTTTTCAGGGTAATTTTAAATTATTTAAATTATTCTTATAAAAATTCAATTAATTATTGAATGACATGATAATTTTGACTGTTTTAAAAAATTATGCATTTTTGGCTGAAATAAATAATATTTTATTCTATCTAAGCAAAATAACATAACTTTTCAAATGGAACTAGGGATAAAATCTCAATGCAAAAAACAATTTAAAGTTAAGAAATCCTTTAATGAATAGCAATTTTATATACAATGTCTTAAATAAATTTCAAATTTTGAAAGGGGTCACGAAAGGCATTTTAATTTACGAAATAAAGAACAACAGACTAAAACGAATGTTCTTACAAATGCATTAAAAAATGTAAAAATTGGCAAAGGAAATTGATATTGGTAATTAGCTAATAGGCTAACGGACATGCAACTACAAGAGAAAAAGATTGAGGGCACCACTAAATGAACTTCTAAATACCACCATATCAAGGAGTATCAATGCATATTCTTTCGAATACATTAAACATAATTTTTAAGTAATGGGAAAACTGAAAATATAAATTGTACATTGGTAATTAGCTAAAGAACACACAGCTACACGAAAAAATGATTTAGGGAATTGGTAAATGAGTATTAAGTTACCATACGAAAATTTAATTCACAACCATAACGTGAGGTTTATATTGAAGTTACTCGTAGCTCCTTTTTAAAATCCAGAAACTAATTTAAGATCATGAATACCTATTTATAAAGTAGAGTGAATTGTAAGACCTTGCTTCAGAAGGTTCATTACACTAAAGAAAAAGTAACTCCCTGAATGACTTTTGATCTGATTATCGGATATCCAATTACTGAGACTCAATTTTAAAAGCTCGTTGGCTAAGTATGCTAATTTTTTATTTTAAACAATGGTTTAAGAAATGAAAACAGGAAAAAATATATATTTTCTCTTAATAACTATAACTTTTATCTATCGATTGAGGTTTTTGATTCTCCAAATATGGGTTGTCATATTTTGCAAAATATGTTTCGATAGTTTTGGCAGGTAAGCGGTTAGAAGTTTGCATTCCTCAATATTAATTTTACTTTATGAGTATTTTGCTATATCACGAAATTTTTTAAGCAAACAGAAACTTCTTTTTACTTACAATTGTAAAATTTGTTTATTAACGTTCGTGTATTATTTATTTATTCGTTATTCTTTATTAACTCGGAACAAAAAAATTAATATTTAGTTATTAGTTTTTATTATTTTATTTAATAATAGTTGAAAAAAGTTTGGATAAGATATGCAATTTTATACACAATTTTAAACATAATTTACGAGTATGGTTTGAAATGATGAGCTACAGTTTTAAATGAAATTTCTCGAATTGTTTTCAAGAAATAAAAATTTAAAAATACAAATGTGTGAAAATACGTGAAAATTTTTTTAATAAGCAACCTCTTTTAGCATCGAGACTTCAAGTTTTGAGAAAGTCACATCAAACAATTCGATTTTAGCATCATTAGTATTAAAACTTTCTTACGCACCTTATGTTTTTTCTTAAATATTTGAGAAATATTGGTTTTTATTCGCACAAGAAAATACACATGACAGCAAATAACAAACAATTTCTTAAAACTATTGTTTTGGCGAAAAACATCTTGTTAGTGGGATAATAAGAAACAAACCACTGATATGACTTCGAAGTTGCTTTGATCCACTAAGGTCCCAAGTCTCAACTGTGAGGAAAAAAAAATAGAAAATCGAACAAATAAAAGGAGTGCTTGAAGAAGAAAATGCAGGTAGAAATAGAAGGAAAAGAAAGACGTCAAACAACTAAGTACTGACACCCATAGAAATTGGGATTAGATCTCTCTGACAAGTGATAACATAGATATGTAGGACCACATTTATCTTCGGAACTACCAGGATTAGTCTACCAAAAACAAGAAAAAAGAATGCTGGAGGTATTTTTTTCATGTTTACATTGACACTTTGAGGACGTCCTAGTCTAATCAGGAAAGTTTTTTATATTTTATTTCATTTTTTTTTAAGCAAAAACAAATAATTTCAGATTAAAGATAAATTTATTTTTTATTTGTTACTTTCTGTAAAAATACGAAACAAAACATTGCCGTAGAAATTTTTTAACTCCAATAAGTGAAAATTTTTTATTGATTCACCTTTGAAATAAATAAGTACTTAATTATAATTATCCTCAACATTCATTTAACCCTATATAGAATCATTATTTGTTTATTATTTATTAGATGTTCCAATGCAGCTTCATATTATTAGGTTTGATATAATCTGAGTAAGAAGTTCGACTCACTAAAATAAAGATTAACCAATAAATTAAATGTGATTTTCAGAATTAACCATTACTTTTTCAGAGCTTAATAGGTAGTTCAATTTTATTTTATTAGTTCTTGCTAAGTTTTCACTAATTAAGTTTTTAATAAAAAACGTTATGAAAAAATCAATATAAAAATTGCGTGGTTTCTGATTATTTTTGAAATAAAAATTCGGTGACGTTATTCCCATAAGTTTTGAAATAATTAATGACGATTTTACTTGGGATCATCGAAGATAAATAGTTCATAAGAACGTTCGTTAAAACTAGTTTTTAATTGATTAGAACTGAATCAGCAAATAACTCATTCTAAAAATTATATATCTCAATTCTATGAAAAATTCTTTCTTTTGGATGTAGGTACAAAAAGTAGACAATAAGGTCCATCCTGTCTTAGAACGCATATGCACCAAATTTAATGCAGATTGGTTCAGAGTTTAGATTTGTACAAGGTACATATACATTCATGCATGCATTTAAACATTCTTCTTTAGTTATAAAGATTATTAAAATAATTTATAAGAGCTGTAAATAATTTCAAGCGATTTTTATGTGTAAAATTATCTTTTTAGAAACGAGTTTTATGATTGCGTACAAAAATTATTTGATTTCTTCAATGGTTCCCGGGGCAGAGTGAAAAAAAGTGAAATTAACATTAGTGCTCTAAATTTTCAACGGCTCTTCTGCCTAGCAATATGTATTTTATTTTTTAGATTGCTGATTGCCCATATTACGATATTTATACCAAGGTCAAAAATACAAATGCAGCTGTGTCTTAACTTATGTCTTAACTTAAACATCGTTTACACAAAAATTGTAGGTATAAAAGGCAGTTAACTTGAATCATTAAACTTGCAACCTAGTACTTGACAATCTTTTTTCTTTTACTTTGTGATTTGTTGATTTCTTATGGTTTCTAAACAATGGAATTCCCAATAAGGCGCCTCTAAAAGCATTTCGGTATTAGTTTAGGTAAGGTCTAAAGCTAAAAACTTTAAAACAAAACTAACACTTAACAAAAGCTTTTGTGAGAAAAATTACTGTCTTATATTTTAGTGAATTTTTGCAAAGCAGCTTTAAATTATATGTTCTGCAATTTTTCATGCTTTTTGGTTCTATTTTTGTATTTTGGTACTTTTAAAAAGATATTCAATGTGAGCTGTCAAAATCACAAAAAATTTGCATAAGAAAATTTTAATTGGGAATACGTGGACAAGTGAAGAAAGAAAAGCACTTTTATGATTTATAGTATCTGAAATAAATTGAGAAAAAGTAACGTCGTAGTTGGTACAAAAATCTGAAACATGAATACGGTGTTTGTATTTGAGGATGACTTTGCCACGACTACGATTGATAATATGTTATTGAAATTCTGTTAAATATACGCCAAAAAAATCTAACTTTATCAAGCCAATGGACCGAACAAACATACATGTAGTAAACATATTTTTTCTTAAAATATTGCTTATTATACATAGTATAGTGTTTTAATTAAATTATTTGATTTGCTTTTATAATTGTCATTTGTAGCTATTAACAAGTGTTCCTACGATTCGACTTAATTCCTTTGGCTGACTCTTCATGGCTTTAAAGCTCTCAGCACGCAAAAAAAAAATGTAAACTTCCTGAATAACATTTAATCTCACGATCTAATTTTCGTATTAGAATTCAAGTCAACGTAACTTCACGTAATAGATACTATTTATTTTTTTGTAGGCATGACTTTAAATATGCTAATTAAGGTAAAATCCTAGAATAGCAAATCCTTTGGCGACTTTTTGAAATCTCTCTAAGTTGGAGATTATTACTTGGATCAAAACGTTATTTTTTATTATTAAAAAACAATTTAAATTTATACAAATGTATTAAAATATTATTAATAAAATAAAATAAAAAGAACTTGAAATAAGATTACAACATACCTCCCCGAAATATCTTCCAGAAACCTAGTTTTGCGAGATTTCAAAATGTCGCTTGGAGTGATTTCAAAAAGTCGCCACAGCGAGGGCTACTTTCGGATCCACCCGTTAATTAATTAGAGCAAATGATATTTAAGGATACGAAATCAGGCACAAAAACGTATCTGAGTAAACATACCTTTTTTTTGTCCCTCAAATATCAATCTGAAAAGTAACATTACAAAAGTTTAGGCAGGACAACCAGTCAAAATTTTAAACTCGTTACTGTTAATTTTAATTTTTGAGTATTTTGCTGTTGAAAATTTTTTTACACAATTATAAAATATGGTTATTCAAAGACAATTCCAAGCAAATTATAGTTTTTAATAATTATTTATTATTTTTGTTGTTTTATTTCAATTTCGAATAGCAGAAAATACAGATTTTTACATCATTTAAAAGTATTTAATTTAAGAAAAAAAGTATAAAAGCAAAAAAAAAAAAAAAAAAAGAGAACGAAATCGGTCTTCTAATTTATGAGGTATCTCATTTTAAAAAATTGTTAGAAAGTTCATTTTTAAGTTTTATTGCATGAGGAAGACAACTTTCATTGATATAAACTTTTTTATATGCATCAGACAATCTTTTATTTTGTCAAAACTAGCTTTTTAGCATCACATTTAACGCTTTGAGCAAAATATTCCTTTTCAATTGTGAAATTATATGCCTATAACGTGATCAGTACATCCATCATTCCATTAGTAATCTATACACAATAATAAACGCGGCTGTGTGTGTGTTTGTAATCACAATATATCGCCCCAGAAGCTTCGCCCAGCCACGAAACTCGGCACATAATTGTGTTTTGACATAATGAAGAAGTCTTTTTTTTTCTTTTTCAAAAATTTGGATTAGTTTTTTAGTTATCAGTCATTTTGTAAGAAAATCTTTGCTTTTTCGTCTTCAAAGAGCCATAAAAATGCATATACTTTTCTCCACTTTTATAAATGTATGCTAATGCGAACCTTACAATTGAAATATTAATTTTTGACAACTTAAACCAATAAAATACGAAGGAATTAATAATTTAATTGTAAGGTTCGCATTAGTTTACATTTATTAAAGTGGAGAAAAGTTTAACTTTTGTATTAAAAATGTGGCAACATATTCGATACGAAAATAGAACGCTTCGCTTTGATATATTTGTCGCTGTTCATAATTGTTATAATAAGTTTTTCTTCTACTTTCCACGCTCTATTTTTTTTTCTTAAGCGAAGACGATAATTTTTGGGGTAGACTATATTTGAGGGTGCCCCTTGATTCTCGCCAAGTTGTGTTCGCGGTTGATCACCAAGCTGGGCGATGTTGAAACCCAATCGTGATTCTGATAGATTTAGATTTAAGCTTTATTTTTAAATGTTCAAGTGTATATGCAATTTCAGAGGTTCGTTAGTTCTGCGTTGGATAGCGGCTGGTAAGGTTACTTTTGCTTATGGTTCATAAGATCGAAGGTTTGTGGGCAATCATAAAAAGGGACTATAAAAAAAAATTTCACCGCCAGTACGGAACCACGGACACCATTTTCGATTCGTATTTCGCTGAACTTATTTGGCAATGGAGGTACACAAATTCCATTCCTAATAAATTTAGACAGTATCTAACTGCAATTAGAGAATTCTGTGCACCTAAATCTGAGAATATTCAAGCTTAATGAAGAAGTGAGTTTTTTTTCCTTTTCTTTCTGTACTTACTCAATTATTTTTTGTTTCGATTCAAATTTAACTTTATTGCGTTAATTAATTTTGCGTATATTGGGTTCATTACAATTTTATACAGTTTTGGCCGCCATTCCTGTTACCACAGTGTTCCGCGCTAACAGAAATGGCACCAAACATAAGCCGCCAATTTCACCAAGGGGCACCCTCAAGTATATTTTTACCAAAATAAATTCGTTTTCATGTTCTTTTCATGTATTTAGCATTTAAGTTTTTTTTTCTTAAGCGTTGTAGCTATATAATATATAAAATAGGAATTTAATTGTTTTTGAAGAAACGATCACACTTACCTTGGATCTCTTTGGTTTTTCTATTCTTTATTTTAACAGTTTTTATTAAATGTAATTAGTTATTTTCAGAAAGTTTCAGTTTGCAGGTAAGCACTTAGATTTTAATATTGAAGTTTCATGATTTGCTTTCATAGTAATTGTTGTTCTAAAGTATTCGTTGACTTCTTAAAAACCCGATTACTGACATGGCAGAACCGCCTTCCAAAAAACTTTGTATTTTGTCAAAGAAAAAGATATTAAGAGATTCTCAAAGAAGAAGAAGGGCCCAAGAAACGTCTGTGGAACGTCAAAGAAGGATGGAACATGACCGAATTTCGACAAGCAATTCTAGAGCTCAAGAAGTATCAGAGAAACGTCAAAGAAGATTAGAAGAGGATCGTGTCTCAACTAGCAGTGCTAGGGCCCGAGAAACACCTGGGGAACGTCAAAGAAGATTGGAAGAGGATCGTGTCTCAATTAGCAGTGCTAGGATCCGAGAAACACCTGAGAAACGTCAAAGAAGATTGGAAGAGGATCGTGTCTCCACTAGCAGTGCTAGGGCCCAAGAAACATCTGAAGAACGCGGAAGAAGAATTGTCCATTAATCTTCAGATTTCCTGCTATGTTTTAAAAAACTTTATTTGTGAAAACCTTTAGCGTGGCGGACAGCTGGCCGCCCTAAGCGGCTAGTTTTTAAATAATTCATAATGTGTTCTTCAATCAATTCTTTTTATTCTGTAAAGATATAACGAAAATTATTCGTCAAAAAAAATTTTTTTTTCACCTGATATTATATTAATAACTCCACATGGTTTTGCTGAGCAATGGCATTTTGAAAAAAAAAAAAAAAAAAAAAAAAAAAAACATGTTAGAGATATTTCTTTTATATTGTGTCAGAGATTTAAATGCATCATTTTTAACATATGATTGTACAAAATTTCGATGAATTAAAATCTCACAACTCTAAAAAAATACATTTTTTACGTTTCATTATCCCACAATAAGTTGTACATATTCTGGAAACAAAAGCAAAACTAGTTCAGCAATTACTTGCTTCAAAGTATTTTACGATTGAACTTATCGAACTATTTTTATTTAAAAAATAAATAAATGAAATATATACTTCTCCTGTTGGGAATCTTAACTTAGTGAATATAAATTAAGTAAAATTACGGCATCTATCTTTAATTCTTTTAAATATTTTTTGTTCTTAAAAATATTTTCCATTTTCAATTTAAAATTTTTAAAACTAAAAAACTAGAAGTTGTAACAAGTCTGCTCGAAATACTTTAATAGGTTAGATTACATAAATATTTTAAGTATTTAGAAATATTTTTTTAAGTCAAATTTGTAATGAAAATAACTGTGCATATGTCTATTCCAAACATTTTATACAACTTAAATTAAACTTTATATTTCTTATCTAATGTTAAATAAATCGCTTAGGATATACGTTTTTTAAACTTTCTGTAAGAGATTTTTTCCTGTTACTTGGCTTAAAAAAATTATTTGAAAAGCTTTTAAGGAAAAAATACCTAATGTTTTCGATAAATAGCTATAAAATAGCAAAATTATTTTTTTGGTGGCTGAAGTAAAGTGCTTTAGTAAATTTTGCTGTTTGCTAAATTGCAATGCATTTATTTTTCTTGATTCTGAACTGAGAGGGAAATTTTTTTGTTATTTTTAAATCTTACTAAATCTCTTTTTTCTTCTTCTTTATTGAAGGCATTCTTTTTTATTATTTCTTAATGCAAAACTACAATATACCGAAGTACAAATGTCATTTTTAAGCTATCAATAATATACATTATACATACATGTATATATATATATATATATATATATATATATATATAGTCTCAAATGCAAATAATTTTTTACTGAAAGTTTTCCTCCATTCATGGTTTAGGGATTTAAATATTTAGGTCGCAGTTTCAGAAGCAATTGCATTATAAAAAATGCCGAAATAATTTGAACAGTCCCGCTTCTTATCCAGGGATCCAGTATTTTCTTTTACCAATTGGATTGAAGTATTTGAAGTAAATGGTAAAAACAAGATTAAAATAATAATAAAACTTTAATTTCACTGCAGACCTCGAGGGTTCAAAATTAAAAAAACAAATGTAATTCAATAGACATTTAAAGTAAAATCATAAATTTTAAATAAATTGTATAAGAACTGGAGAAGCTAAACCTCCTCTCGACCTGCCTAATCAAAAGCCAATTAAAAGTGTATTATTTCATTAACGCTCTTAGAGTGCATTAGAAATTCTTTATATGAGCGTCATTAGAAAATGACGCTGTCAAAAGTAAAGCCAATTTAGCCAACCTCAGAATATCACACGTTATTATTTAAATAATTTGGCTGACAATTTCAGGCTAAAAAGTTGGTTGGAAATTAAAGTAAACCTAATTATGTGTATGCTAATGTTAAATGTAGGCGAAGAAAAAGGGTTTAAAATTGATTTTGATTTTAAGTTGACATTACATAAAATGATAGTTAGTTATACACTTTCCAGTTAAATTGTCCCTTTTTAGAATCTCAGTAATCTCATTTAATTGCAAAAGTTGTGATTTTTGACTTCTTACATTGTTTACAGTTATTTTTGGATCTGGTGTTTCACGCGAAAGTATATCTACTTCAATAGTTGTGCAAACTTTTGCATATTCAATTCACTATTCTTACATACTTAAGTCTTAATGACCAGCAAGATAATCTACCTTTTAAATATTTATTATGTGTAAGCCAACTAGATCTCCATGGACAGCATGAATTGTCTTTTTTTTTTTCTCTGGTAACATAATGAAAAAATTTGATATGCCTATCCACAATAACAAGACACAATTCTTTCGTTGAAATAATCAAAAATAATTTTAAATAACTATAAATTTCTATACGGTGGTAGAACTTTATTGAAAATTACTATTGTTTTTGGTTTAATTAACGCAAAATTGATCTGGATCGTCGAAGTTGCAGTAAAGCAAGCCTGCTTCTTTCCCCAATCATGTCCTCTCTCCTATATGAATGAAGCGTGAGTATAGTGTGTTTCTATTAGTTTGTCATATGCCTATGGTATTTTCGTTTAATCGAACTATAAAGCTTTGGTGTCTCACCTTATAATACCATTCGAATTTGGGAATACTATAGGCTTATGGTGTTTTGCAATATGAATGCCATACAAATTTCTATGGTATCCATAGACGTATGTTGTCGTGCCATATGAATTTTTATAGTTACCGTAGGTTAACATAGATTACCATAGGCGTGTCTATGACAAATTTTTCTAAGGGAATAGTTTTGGAATCCAAATCAACAAGATGCGCTGGAAAAAATTAAGAAAGCTCTGTGTGTAACACCAACACTAGCTCGTTATTCACCAAAGTGCCAATTAATTTGTCAGCATATGGCTTACGAGCAGTGTAACTGCAAGCTGAATGAAGATAAATAGTTGAAGACTTTATCAGAGACAGAACAATTTTATGTACAAATAGAGAAAGAAGCTCTAGCCCCATTACTTGGGCTATAAGTAAGTTTCAAAACTATTTAATTGGATTATCATTTATGATTGAACCCGATCATAAACCACTCTTTTCCATATTCATTGTGAAGTTCTTGGGACATTTGCTTGCTATGCAATAAATATTTCGAATGCATCTCATGCGTTACCTGCGTTTATAGATTACTTATCAGACCATGCATCTCATGAGTTTTATTGAATACTTATCAGGTACGAAAGTGAAAACAGCCTATGCTTTGTCGTGTCACTACTGCAAAAAGAAAAAAAAAGTAAAACAGATCTTTCCGAGTCCGAAATTGAGCTCCATGTAAGCAATGTAATGACATAATTAGAAGCACCAGATAAGACATTATATGACAAAAGAAAATCTCAGAAAGAAGAATTAGCATGCATTAAAGTAAAAAAAAAATCGAATTAAAAATGGATCTTTAAACATAGTGTCAACTCAAAAGCTATTTAATTTTGACCAGTGTGACATGAACTTTCAATACAAGAAGATATACCGAACTACAAAATCGTTATTCCCGAGTCTAAGAGAAATGAAATTCTAAAGAAAATAAACGAAGGTCATATTGGAATTGAAAGAAAGTCGTCAACGTGCCAATCAATTTGCGGATTAGCGAAGAGGGTCATCTCGCATCAGGAACCTGTTAGAATCTTGTCATATTTCTATTAAGGCAAAGTAACTGATAACAGAGCCTATGACACTAACGCAAGTGAAAGTAAACTCATGGTAAATTGTAAGAATCGGTTTTTTCCCGAATAGGGAAAAAAACTTATTTATTGATTACAGATTACTACCCAAGATATTCAGAAGTCTCATGGTTACAGTCAACAACTACACCATCAGTGCCAAAGCTATATTTGCTAGACATGGTTATTCACCAGTAGTAAGGTCGGTCCTCAGTATGTAGCTGAAACTTTTAAGAAGTCGGTAGTGAATGTGGGTATTCTCGTATAAGGGTTATACTTAAGTCAACTTAGTTAACTTATTTATTTAATTTGGTAATTTAACTTAGTCTAAAGTTTTCATTTAGTATTTTGAGTTAATAACACAGTGAACAATAAATTTTTAAGTAACAAATGTAAACGTAATGAGCAGTTACTTAGAACTGTAGATAACGCATATTATATTTTAATAACAGAAAATGCCCATCGCTTAATTACACGTGTATATGAATTTTTGAAGGCATTTAAAAAAGGTGTGTGTGGGTAATTTATAAAATCTATTGTAAAATCTCATAAAGAGTTACTACATTTTCAGATATGATATTTTTTTAAATTGATGGGATGAGATGTCGGTTACATGGATAATATCTTGTGTCCATTAGATGTTCATAACAAATACTACTGATGACAGAATATTAAATGGATTTTACTAAAATTTTATAAAAGCTTTGTATTTCTAGAAGAGGATAATTGGATTTGTTTGAAACTGGAAACCTGTTTTTTAGAATAAAAATTAGGATATTTAGTTAATTGAAGCTCATAATAAGCGTTACAAAAAGAAACCCCGACTTCTTCTTAAATTGCACTACTACCAACTGCAGGTGTTATCCATCCCAATAAATGTCGTTTAAATAATCAGAACAAGCTCCACGGTCCATCAATGATTGATGTTTAATACCTACCAAAAATGTGCACCCAGCTTATAAATAGCAACAAACAAATTCAAAAGAAAAAAATCATTGAAATGTAACATTATTTTGATTATGAAAAAGAACTTTGCAAATACCCATCATTAAAAGCGTGTGCTGATAAAATGATTCCAGAATTAAATAATGATGATGGCAGATGCAATTCACAAAGACATTTTCAGGAAGATACATTAACGACGAAAGCAAGACTGATGAGGCAGAATTTATTTATGTGTTTGTACAGAGGCCAGGTTGTCCCAGGTTCGGAATTCAGCAGTGACTGGTAGATGCAAATTCTGCAACCGGCTCACACTGACCACAATGCTGACATAAAATATCTTTAGTGGTAAATGGATCACGGGGAAGAATCCCCTTGCTGTCGGGCTAACCGTGGGGATAATGGATTCATTCGCCACTTTGCAAACAGCCAAAATTATTTTACACTGTGCCATTCTAATGGAATAATTCAACTGTTTACAATCAATCACTGACATTTAGAAATGTACACGGCTAATAGAGTTATCCGGCGCTTTTCAAAACGACAAGCTTCATTTTGCAGTGTGCCAGGCAAATGGAATAATACGAACCTTCGAAAACAGCCTTCGTGATTTTGTATTGTCTCCAACATTTTCTAAGCACACTGATATCGCAGGCAGCTCACATAACTATAGACTAAGCCAAAAATGCATAACTCATTGTTCAGTTTTTACATGCAGTGTGCAATAAACCAAAAGTAGTGAAGGCTAATTATAAATAACCCTTTTAAAGTTTATTACAATCAGCCAAGGGAAATTTAAACTAACTAGGTTATTCTGTGCCAATTCCAAATTAGTCTAAAGGCTGATTGCAATAAACTTAAAAACAGAAGACACATTTGAATATATAGGAGAATTTTAATTAGCTTGGTGTGTTGTAAAATGCTGGTACTTTTATAAAAAGAGCTTTATTTTTCAATTTCTTTGTCATACTGGGCATCATAAAGAAAAAAATCCGGACTAACAATTTTTTTAATATAACTTTATTAGAAATAAATAAATTACTATGATATAAGAGTTAAGAGTAAACTTTTGCTAAGAAGAAAATTTAACTTGTCTTAAAGTGGCTGCCTTTAACAGTGATCAAAAGCCTTAAATACTAATTTAAAATTTTTGCTAAGAAGTAAATTTAACTTGTCTTAAAATGGATGCCTTTTACAGTGATCAAAAGCCCTAAATACTAATTTAAAACTTTTGCTAAGAAGTAAATTTAACTTGTCTTAAAATGGCTGCCTTTTACTGTGATCAAAGGCCCTAAATAATAATTTAAAATTTTTAGCAATCGGACACAAGTGTTCTACAGGTCGTTTGCTCCATTCCCACTAACAGGATTGCTTTAGAGAGTTCAAACTTTTATGCATAAGGATTGTGTATGGATTGTGTATAGAGCAAATGAACGGTTTTGGATTACCTTGATAGACAACTCTAAAATAGCAGATCTTTTGCTTGAAATTGTAAAAAAAGCCAAAAAACAATATGTAAACTAAGAGATTTGTTGTAAAGTATTTTATAATTAAAGTGATAGATAAAAGAAAGTAACAGACAAATTTAAAATAAATTACTTCACTTTTATTCTACATTAACTTTGTCAGAGTCTTTTTTTTCTCTGCACGATATATATGCAGTGAATCAATCTATTAAATATTTCAACATTGTATCATGCACAGAAAGAAATATTCGAAACATATAATAATATGAAAATTATAAGCATGGGTGTACTTTTTATTTATTTATTCAAAAACGTGATAACAAAGTCTTCTCTTTCAAAAGTGGGCTTTTCGTGATTTTCGCAACAAAAAACACACTCGATGTTACTGTCATACACACCCTTAAGAATTTTCTTTTTTAAAAAAAATCATAGTTGAAGGGATTTTTATTTCAAACATTCTTTATCCTGAGAGACAAAATAATTATTATTTTTTCTTAGAGTTTCAATTTTGACAAAGATTTATGTAAGCTGCCTCAAGCCATGGCAAATAATAAGAATTTGTCACTGAATAATTAGTTGCGGATCATTTTTCAAAAAAACTTCAATTTACTCTTGACTTCTTATCAAATTTAGATTATCAAACTGCCATATGTTTTTTTTTCCGAAAATTAATGATACAAAGTAAAGTTGAAAACTTATTTATTTGTGTTTTTTTAAACCATCTATCGGTTGCACAATTAATGAAGTTCTCTAAATTAAACAAGTTCGTTCTCGGTTTTTTCAAGCATCAATTAAAACAGGCGCAGACTTTTTATAGCCTGCCTACATTTATTTATTAATTTATTAGATTATTATAAAATTTTGTATTGTTATTATTTATCATAGTTTTCTTAATGATATTTTTATTTATAATAATTCTATAAGCTGGCTTGAGAACTAGGGTTCAATCCTCAGTGACACCTTGAAGCCTTTTCAACCTCAGATTGAAGGATTCCATAGAGTCTGAGAAGCAAATGCGGCATGTGCGCGATTACTCCACTGCAACTGTATCATTGGTCACGAGATTGTAGATCCCCAACCTCTATGACCCAGAATCCAATGAGATGTTTCAGGAATGATTTATTTTATTATTATTATTTATAGTTTCTATGATTATTTATCATTGGCATAATTATTAAATAATTTTGAAACAAAAACCGAAAAATCTGTTGAAGCCAGCATCAAAATTAATAATTCAGACGTAACGATTTACACCTCTCTAAACTGAGAAAAAAATTAATTTAAGAATTAAAAATAAAAACTTTAAAAAATATTCTGCGGTTGACATTTACGTCATTTCTCAAGAGCCACACATGAAAAAAAAAGTTAGTCATGATTTAGTATTTATTAAACGAAACTTTCTGTCAAAATTCCAAACTATCTTTTGAAGTGTTGTCAACTACAGAATTTTGTGAAAAGATAAATGTATATAAGAAATATTTCATTCAATTCTGAAAATGCATTTAGGAAAAGGAAAAAAAAGCATTTGATATACAGGATTATAAAACAGCTTGCTTTAGATTATGTAACTTTAATCGAATTGTATACAAAAATTAGTTAAAATGTTAAAAAAGTAACAATAAAAATGATGCGCAATAAAAATGATAAACAATGCCATGAAAATTTTTAGGCATTTTTTATTTGCATTGTAAAAAAAGTTTTCACAAAATTAGAAGAAATGTGTCGAAATATCTCTGTAACATAGTCGAATTTAACGAAATTATATTTTTTCGTAAAAATTAAAACAGCATTTACTTATTTTTGAGCAAAATATATAGTCTAAAAAATGTTGTGGAAGAAGAAATAGGTGAGAGAATTCGTTGTTTGTCGTTAGCATACGAACCAAGGACTTCCGGGCTTATAATAGGATGCTCCAACCTTGCGGTTTCCAATTCTTTTTCAGATAAGGAATGCTACATGATTAACTTTCTTTAGGTGGTGTAATAAATTATCCTAAATAAAATTCATCACCGATCGTAGGCATACCAAGCAAAAAAAAACTTTTTATTTTGAAACTATTTATTACGAAAATTAAAATTTTTTCGTTGTTTAATCAATGATAGTCTTAAAATTATATTTATGTCAGACAGTTGTATTCGTAGGTCAAGAGCAACAACTAATCTAGCTCTAATTTTTTTTTTTGTTACATACATGAGCTAAAAAGGAATAAGGTAAACAGAATTACAGTTCTCCTTGAAGTGAAAAGAAAATAGAACTGAAATGGGGTTACAGGAGAGATATATTTCTGTATTGGTAAATATAGTTTTTTTTTTTTTAATGGAAAAATTAGATGAGAAATAGTAATGCATATTTTTATAAATGCGTATCCTTTGTAAAATTAATTCAATATATTGAATATTGTTATTAAAAAAATTTTACACAAATAATTTCTTAAAAGTAAGTAAAATATTAAAAGAATAATGAAAAATTGTTTCGAAATAAATATAATAACAAAATTCAAAAATCAGTACTGAAACTAACTCTTGCAGCCTTGAGACTGTTCCTTGGAACCCTAGGGTTACACTGAACACCTTTTAGAACTACTGCACTAACCATAGTTGTTCTCCTCAGTTCAGAGAGTTAGAAAGCTTTACATAGTGGTCGTTGCAATAACAGTTGCCAAATATTAAATTCACTTTATATAGCGAAATAAGAAAAATGTTAAATTAAAATTTCCGATCTCCAAAAAATAGGCTATTAGGATCATATTTTCCAAATGGTGAAAGGCTATGATTATTAGAATAGCGGTTTCTAAAAGATGTTGTGTGGTACCCAGCTGTAGGGTTCCCCTGAAGAGTCACAAGGGCTTCGAGAGTTAGTTCAAAAAAATATAATGATTTTTGAATTATCTAATTATATTTATGCATATTATTATAATTTTATAATACAGTGATAATTATATTGTATCTTTACTTTAACGACAGCCACAATTCTATTTATTTTTGGTTTATAAATGCAACAAAAAACAGATTCAGAGCTACAAGTTGCTCTTTACCTACGAATTCTGACATATATCTAGTTTTAAGATTAATATTGATAAAATGTTGTAAAAATTACAATCTTCGTAATAAATATTTTCAAAATAATTGGTTTTCCTTTGGTTGGTATGTCTACAATCGCTGATGCAGTTAACTTAGAACTATTTATTATCTGAGTTGCGTTAAAAGAAGGCCAATCATTTAAGGTTTTACAGAGATCGTTCGGAGATCTTTTATTTGATTCTTGCCAGCAGAAAACGAACATCTCTCTCATACGTTTCTGCCTCCACACCATTTTTGAGATAATAAGAATCCTTAAAAGCATCCTAAGCTGTTCCTGAAAAATCAATATATGTTGTTTCACTTTTGCATGTTACTATACTCAATAATAAATACATAGGGTTTTCATATTCGACTATATTTATTACCCCTTCAACCTATATTACCTACCTACCCCTTGCCATAGGGCTAACCGTGAGAGGATTTATTAGGTTTCCTTTCCATGAAATGCAAATGCGGGTGACTTCTATAAAAAACTCCTCTACGAAGGCAAATTTCTTCAAATTACTAGAACCAGGAGTTTCCTTGTCTTCTGGATTGGGTTCAAAATTACGAGGCAACGGAGTTAAACATTAGTAGTCATAAACTCAAAAAATTGGGTCAGCTATTCAATGGCGGTTTTAAAATAAATTATATTTATTACGGATATTTCTTTTGCTCAATTTTGAGAAATTATTTTTTGCAGTGTCTGGGTGCCCGAGAATGCTTTAACTGAATAGGTGTAAAGCTAGCACTGTGCTTGTTCGGTAAGTTGTAATTTAAGCTTCGATGACTACATAAAATACGGTTGCGTCTTCATGCAATAAATTCGTTCAAGGCTTGTTGTCTTTTGAAGTTTGTCCAATCTCTAGTTTTTCCCTCAAATTTTCTCTGTATTTACGAAACACTCTTTAGACTCTCAGCATTAAATATAATAATTCTCTGATGTTTTCGAACATTGAATTGCCCTTGCATCGAACGTTTATTATTTTTTAGCGATTGCATGCGTTTATATCAGAAGTTTTAACCATACTAGGAATAAAAACGATTTACTAATGGAAGCCGCAAAACGTACTATATAAATAGCTACCGCAGCGTACAATTTCCATTGTATGTTCTATCTATAATTATCTGGTTTTTTAGTATACCAGCATAACAACGACTACTCATTTTTTAGTTAATAAATGTCATGACCTTTTGTCACTTCAGTTTATCTGATTATCAGTTCCTTGTTAGTGAAAAAATTATAAAATTAATAAATCAGTACTGAACAATACTCTTGCACAAAGTTGAAAAACAAATTAAAAAACGATTAATGAATTTTAAATAATTAAAAATTTACATTTATTATTATTATTTGTTGTTTTACCCGTTATTCGATTAACGGTTTTCGATGGAAAATACAAGGTTTTAGTAGTTCATCTCATTAAAACAAAAATTACCTACATTCACTATTATTTGTCATAATGCTGTAGGCCAACTCAATGATATTGATACTTGAGCAATTTTCTCGGTACTCGTTCCTTTTGATGGGCCATAAAGAAATATATCTTTGTAGAATCTACATTAAAAAGGCATTATTATTCAGAAATGCCTATTTTTAAAATTAATTAAGCAATATTGGCATAAATTTATTTTTAATTGATATGGTTAAAGGCAATTGACATTATGGTTATTTTATGCGATACCCATAGAAAAGTAAGATTTTTTTCTTCCAAAATGTCTTTTTATTTCAATAAAAACTTACAAATTTATCTAAGCATCATTGTCGCGCAAAAATAGTACGGTAATATTGTACATTTCTACTTAAAGAATTAGTACTGCCATGGAAAGAAAAAAGGAACACAAGAGTTTCACGATAAGGAAAGTGGCTTGACTACATTCTTTTTCTTACTAACACTGATAACGCTAAAATAGAAATTCTGAAAATTATAAGAAGAAAAAAGAGAATTTTTAAAAAATTGCAATATGCATTTTATCACATAAAAATCCCAAATATATAAAAATCTCAATTTTGCTTCTTATAACTTACGTTGATTTTTCTACTGCACGACAGCTCATCATCTCTCTGCACTACATTATTGTACATAACTTATTTATTTCGTTTTAATTACCATTAATTTCCTTTTTTTAGTGTTTTAGATATACATTTTAAAAGTATAACTTAAAGAAAGAAAAAAAAGTTTGAGAAGAATTTAAACGCAGCCCGCCAATGCTACCACGTTCATGTTGATCATAGAGTTTCGATAACATAACGAATAAAAAAAAATGTTAAATATTAGAGAGCGTGCAACAAACTATTTTTATTTTAAATTGATCTATAAGCTAGTTAACAACACTGATGTTATATTAAAATATTTGAAAAAATAGAATAGTCTATAGTTCAAATTAAAGCAACGGCTAATGCTAAACTAATCAGAATTTTTTTTCTTTGAATATCCCTCCCGGACGATCTAATTAAAATATTTAGCAAAATTTTTGGAATTGGGAAAAAATTCTCTTTTCTACAGCTCTCCAAGTTTCCAGATAATAGCATGTACGGTACTGGATTTATATGAGAGACTCATGCGCAAAAGGACGCGCGAATTCTTTCTTTTGCTATTATAGATAGAAACCATTTAAACATAAAGGGAAAAAAACTGTAGGAAAAAGGGTATCGATTGTAAATTAGAGCATATTTATCACAAGTTAAAGCTTTTAAGTTGTTATGACAAAATTTTTATGACAAAAATACATGTTGTACATAATTTAAGTTCCAGCGAAAATAATTCTTTTCAGAAATTAATTTTAAAATATTTGCCACAAAAATAAAGAATTTATATTACAATAAGATCAGAATTTAATTTTGCTTGCTACATTGTTAACATTTAGTGCGTAACATAAAAGCAAACCAAATTCCTTTATCCACAAATCTGATATTCTTCCATATCTATATTATTTTGAAACACAATTATTACTTCACTTCAATACAATAATAAAACAAGAAACAAACACAGAAACAATAAACAAACACAGAAACAATAAACAAAAATGAGCAACATCTGGACAAACATCAAAAATAACTTAAATTTCATTGAAAAAAAAAGTATATTATAAAACAAAGTCAAAAACAATATTTCGTTTTTATTATTCATTATTTTTGTCAAATTTTTAACGATCTCTTCAAAGAGATATATTTCAAAAAAGAAAATAAAAATTGTTGAATTAATAATTTATCAAACAAACAGTGAAAATGTTTTAAAGTAAAATGTATCATGACTTTTTGACACCTATTTATGAAAGTCTACCCTAAATAATAGAATGTCAAAAACAGAATACAATGAGAAAACAAAAAGAGCATATGGCGGATACAAAAAAATACTCTTCTATCGATCAAATTTCTTTTCATAGATACTTTTTACGTTAAAATAAGTAGGGGAAATATTTTTATGTAACAATTTTTGTGTAGAATGATAATAATAATAACTCCAGCACATGGTCCTGAACTAGATACTTTTGTATCATACGAGCTAACAGCTGTGGCTAGAAAATTTATTTAAAGGGAGAAATTACAATTGCTTCTACAAACTACGATTGCTTCTACATACAAAATAGGATATAAAAGAGAAAAATAATATTGCATTCATGGGAAATGTACGATGTAAATGTATGGAAATAATGCTAAAAAATCATCACGGGAATCCTATATACAGCATTGAATTGTAGAAAGATTAAAGGCGGTGCATAATAATTTAATTGATAGTACGTTTGACATTAAGCTGAATTTAAACATGATATAAACATATTTATACGAATTGTTAAAATAAATTTTCGCCGGTACAATTTGAAATTGCTTAGTAAAATACGTGTTTGTAAGTTTAAATTTTACCTAACGAAATTATCAAGGTTAATAACACATAAGTGCTATTAACTTTCGTTGAATTTTAAGAATTGAAGTGAAAACAATTTATATTATGTTGCAATGTATGACAGTACTTTATAAGTATAAAGGCATAAAATATATCTTAAAGTAATACCTAAAAAGCAATAGACAATACCATATACATTGAGTCGCGGTGATTCAGGAATGAGGAGATCCAGGTTTGACTAGTTGATACGAATTCTGCTCCTGACTCTCAATGAACAAAAAAATTTTAATGTAACTATATGGGCTGATAAAATGATTTCAAAGTTAAAATATGATGACGGCGGATACAATTCACAAACACATTTACAAGGAGAAACAATCAGATATATGAACGACGGAAGCAAGCCTGATGAGGTAGAATTTATTTAACTGTTCACATTTTCATCTAAATCTTTTATTGATAGGTTCATGAATTTATTTATTTAGGCATAGTACCGCGGTGGATCAGGGGATAGAGCGTTCGCCTCCCAATGAAGTGACCCAAATTCGGATTTTAACAGTGGCTGCTTAGTACGTATTCTGCTCCCGGCTCGCACCGACCACAGTGTTGACGTAAAATTTCTTCATTGGTAGACGGATCATGGATTATAATTCCTTTCTCGTCTAGCAAACCGTGGGTGGTTTTCGTGATTTTCCTCTCTATGTAACGCAAATGCGGGTTAGTTCCATTAAAAAGCTCTTCACGAAAGCAAATATATTCCAATACTTCATCCGAGAGCTCCCTCGTCTTCTGTGTTGGTTTTAAAATTACAAGGCTATAGAGTTGAGTATTGATGGTTGTAAGCTCAGAATTGGATCAGCTGCTCAAGACAGGCTACAAAATAAAATAAAATACTGTATACAGCAAGAATATATTAATATATAATAAAGTATTAATGATAACGTTTGAATAGATGTTTTGATAAAAAAAATGGTAGGCTTATTTGCAATTTAAACACGCTAATGTGAAAAATGTTTTCTTGGTTAATACTGCTTGTTTAAATTGAAAATTTTTATATTAGATTAATGTTTATATAATTGATAAAATACAAAAGTGTAACGTTAGATTGTGATACCGCAATAGGCATTTTTCAATAAATCCCCAACCATGGATCTCTTCCAGTGCTCCTACTTGCCCGTTGAACTTCCCGGTCCCAATCATTGAATACAATTTATGTTTCAAAAATATTCTTGGTGTGAAGAGAATGATTTTCTTGATCTCTTTGAGGGACTTCTTTTCTTTTTATAATTTTGGAATGTGGCCATGTTCAATTTAATATTTACTTAAACTATCAATTTTTTCCAAACGATTTTATTCCTTCACTGCTGGAAACCTTTTTCAAATGAGTTCTACATACACTGCATAATCCATTGTATTGAGTTCCTTCAAAAAGAAACTGGAACAAAAGAATACTTACAATGTTTTTTAAAATATAGACACATAAAAAACATGAATGCTCATAGTATTTTACTCACAAAAAGTACTGACAAAAAAAGTACTTTTTTTGCGCAAACTGTGCATTTCAAGCAGAAAATTAAAAATGAAATCGTATACATTTTCTTTTCAAGATTGTAGTTCACCCCAAAAATATGTAGGCAATTTTTTTTTATAATTTGAAATGAATAATATCTTCAAACTGTAAAGAGAGGAAAACTTTGAACAACGCATATGTAAGCCAATTAATAAATATCTTCAAACTTGAAAACGTATTAAAGAAACCTACTAAAAGTAACTCCCTATACTCAGAGAACGTAATTTTATACCCTGCATTGTGTAAAGTATCTGTCTCCATTGTTCGTACTAAGTAGCACAAAAATGTGTAATTTTAATGAGATACACATAAGAATAAGTAAAGTTATTATATAAAGTAAGAATCATTAAATTAGGATGCATATCTACTCGCATTCTCAAAATAAAATTAGCCCGTAAATCAAACATATTATAGTGAAAATATACAATATTCACAATATATTCACAATATTCACAATATATTATAGTGAAAATATAAAAATAAAAAAAAATTCAAATCAGATAATAACTATACAGTATAAAAAAGAGATTACGAATTTAAATATAATTATCCATTTACTTATATTAATGGTCAACTTTTGTTTTCGTGCATGTATTACAGCATAGAAGATGACAATTCCACGCCAGCTCGTACTATGTTGCAATCACTTAACTAACAATATAGAATCATGCGCACCATAATTGTTGTATTCGGAAGCATAAATAATTTATGTATGGTATGAATCCTCGTCAGCTTAGTGTGAGCATGATTCCACTTGCATGAAATGCATCTAGCAGTAGAAAGAGTGTTTCTTCGGAAAAATTATAACTAAAACTATTTTTTGGCGAAAAGCTTTATTATGGCATTATAAATGATGCCTGTAAACACTCATATTTTCCACTGTATGTTAATTGAATTGCTTCCAAACAGGCAAGATATGCATTGTTTTTAATGTATTTTTTACGCTAAATTGTACAAAACTAGTCTTGAGATGATCGTACTAATAGTTCACTTATATTAAGTTTTGTATACAAAAAGTACAAATTTGTATCTGTACCTATTTACGAAACTGATATTGCTATCTAAACACGTGACAAACTTGATTACTTATATAATTTTAGTCAAAAATATGAATCTGTTTTCAAAAATAAATGTGTTTTTTTTTTTTTTTTTTTTTTGGAGAAAGTGCCATGAAAGTTCACTATAACGAACTTCTTTTTTGTTTATAATAGGACAACTATTTTGATTTAAAATACTAATCTGAAGTAGATAGTTTTTGTCTACAGATTGTAGACTGAATAACGTAGCTTTGTACTTAATAAAACACAACAATTTCTGGAAGAGAAATGTTTGAACAACAAGTTTCAATATTGTGATAAGTTTTTTTTTTTTTTTTTTTTTTTTTTTATCAGAAGGAAATGAAATGAAATGCAATACTTTCTGACATTATTGATAACAGTGAATGTTAATTTAAATAGTACGTTGCAATTTGTGGAAATAAGGGAGTATGATAGATATGAGGCCAACGAAACATGCATTCTGTTTAAAGTACAATGCAAGAATTTTTTTTTAAAAAAAAGACCGAATTTTTTTTTCTATAGTTGGGAAGAACACAACTTACCCAGTGCTTGAGTGCGCATTACTTTATAAAAATATTAGGTTAAAATTGTAAAAAAAAAAATCTTCGTTTTTCACCTTTTTGGGTTTATACTAGAAAAAAAATCTTTCATTTAAAACTTTTTCGTATACTATTGCTAACTTAAAAACCAAAACAATGTATTATCTTAATAATTATTTTATCAAAACAGCGAAAGAGTAGCACTTTTTAACTCACGATCAAGATGCATTTTTTGCATCTTTAATATTAGGATTTTGTTGGTAACTAATTTGCCAAAATAGCAGATGTATCGTAATATATGATATTAGTGATATCGAACTTTTACAATATGTTTTATGTATTTTCATAAGTTATCTACCACCTGCATCCAAAACATATTTTAGAAAATATCCCTTTTAATTTGCGGGTCAAGAATTAATATTAATTGAAATAAAGACATGGTTATTCAAAGAAAGTAAACATTTGTGATCAATTTCGTAATTTGTGCACTAATTAATTAGTGTGTTTAAAAATAGGTCTGAAAACTACTAAGTCCCAAAATGTGCAAATCCGAATATTAGATTAAAAGTTAAAGAGGGTGATTGTTATTTTCATTTTCCTCACTAATATCTTTTTATGTATGATATTATTTGAAATGTGTGATCAAAATAAAAGTAAAAACGTTTTAGGGTTTTATGAAATTCAAAAGCAAAAACGTAAGGTATCTTTTTTTTATCTCACAGAGCTAACAGCTAAACTGACAGATATCGGATCCAAAGATAAATTTATCGGGCTTCTAACCATATTTCACTTCGTGGGCGTAACAGTAGCCAAGAATATCTTGGTTTTTCATATGTCATAGAAATAAGACCGATTTATTACGTCAGATTTTTAACGCTCAAATTTCTTTTCTCTATAATATAAGTACTGATCCAATTTTAGATATTGCAAGCATTTGGAAATAACAAGGTGACTGAGTACGGTCAATGAAAAGAAATTGGTGAAACATAGGAGTCTGTATAGTTTACTTATTTGGAGCATAAAATGACGTAAACAAGTAAAGCAATTATTTGATACGAAACTGAGCATAAAAAACTTGGAAACTGTTTGAAAAAAATCAGGATTATGCTGAACATCATTTCTTCAATTGGAATCAATAAATTTGGTTTTCTTTACACTATACACTATTTTCAAACTTTTATGCTTCTGAACGAAAATATTTTTGGCATTTTTTTATGTCTACGTGCCTATAAAAATGAACACACACCACACATGCATGACCGAGCGCTTTTAGGTTCTTTTTACAGCTATGGTGGGAAAGACACATAACTTTCATACCGTGAACGGAGCCTTAGCTGGTATCCCCACTCGAAACATCCACTGACTATTATCGAAATTTCTGCCTCGACAGATTTAATGTGCAACTTGCTGTATATACATCCGATTGTTTAGTTGGAATTCGCGATCAATTCATGAATTCCAGATCTCCGTCAGCAGAATGAGTGACGCTTTTATCGAATTCGTCACAGGAGCACTAATAAAAGCTAACAATTATTAAAATAATTTTAGTTAAGATCACAGTAGCTCATGCCATTGTCACAATATTCGCAATATTCAATGTGTTTGAGCCGTGGTGGCTCCGGGGATAAAGAACCCCCCCTCTACATGTAACGCAAATGCGGATTCGTTTCATCAAAAATCATCCATGAAGGCAAATTTCTGGCAATCCAAGAGTTCGCTTGTCTTCTGGATTGTGTTCAAAATTACAAGGCTGCGGATTTGAACATTTGTAGTCATACTCAAAAATGAATCGGCTGTTCAACGGCGGTTATAAAACAAAATAACTTTGTCTATCATGAAATAATATGTGAAAAATAATTCTGAGATCATAGTTAAAAATTATTTACTTTTTGTGACTGTCTTCAATATATGTATTCCTATTTGTATAATGTTTTTAAGAAAGAAAATTCCATGAAAAGAATTTTGTAAGGAAACGAAAGATATAAAAGAAACTACCTTTCTTTTCAATTTTTTATTTAATTAAAATTTTTTTTTTTTTTGGCTAAGTGAATAAAAGTAAATTTCATGCATTTATATATTTGAATGAGATGTAGAGTATGAAAAAAAAATGCAAAATCGAAAGGAATAAAATTAGTTTACATTTTCGTTGAATTTCAAAATAGCAAAAATATTAGTTCCCGCGAGCATTTTATTGTAGATTGTGCTATAAAAATGTTTTTCTTTTGATTCTAACTATTTTCTAGAGATTAACAAAATATTTATTTCGTTTCAAATTGCATGCAGACTTATGATTATAACTTAATTTTGATATAATTTTGATACTGATAGCTTACAACAGTATTCAAATAATCAATATAAATAAAGTTATACGGTCATATTAACTTCATTTTTACGAATTATAACTAAACTAAACTCAGTTTCGCGTCAGCCTAAAGAGAGCCAAGGCCTACTATACCCATCTCAGTTTTCTTGACCTTGGGCTCTGGAGTGCAGGAGCAGATGTTCTGGTTGGGTGGTCAACCGAACGCGGAACCCCCAGTGTTGTCCCCAGCATGCTTGGTATTCACTTTATCGACCCACTGAAGCGATGAAAGGCTCAGCCAACCTTGTCTGTTCCGAGGATTGAACCCAGGACTAGTGGCATGAGAGGGCATAACTCTAATACTCCGCCTCCGGGTGTCTTTTTAGGAATTATATTATCAATAAAAATATATTTAAGAATTCGGCTTTTATTGTCAACGTAAGACCAAAACTTATATTATAATAGCTCCTTAAAAAAATGAACAAAATGGTCAACATCCAAGTTGCCAATTTTGAACGATATTTTTTTGAAGTCAAATTTCAGGGAAAAAAACATGAATTGTACATTGCAAAACAATAATAGTTAGGGAATTAAGGAAGGAAGTTAATTAAAGGAAGTTGTTTGAGTAGCCGATGGATATGTTTTTATGCATTCCCGGAACAGAAAATTTCGATTGAAAATTTTTGTCAGGCAGGACAGTAGGATGTGTGACCACAGACAAAACATTTAGATTAAAGCGACATACTTTAGCAAATTTCTGTTTAAAAAATAATGTTTGCTAAACGCTATCAATTAGCTTTAAATTTATAGTGATCTGTAACATTAGTTAAATTAGTGTTGCCAGACAAGCTACAATGTACTGGGAAGAGGTGAAGGATTATGTAAACTCGGAAGGCAATGAAATCGGTTTTATATATTTTAAATGTTACACGGTAAAACTTTTTAATCAAATTATGGTTTAAAAGTACAGGAAACTTTGAATGCCGGTATTTTTTACAGTAAAATCTATTTTACGGAACAAGTATTCTAATATACCGTAATTTTTGCAGTAATATTTACTATAACTGCAATCGGAACCGGAAATGTTTACAGTGTAGAATTAATCATTAGTGTACAGTGAACTGGAAACATGTACAGTAAACATTTTGAAGAGTAAAATAAAATGCGCCGATTCTTTTAATTATATACAGTTAATGCCCCAGTAAGTATTGGAATTTGATGGGAAAAGTTTGTAGAAAGCTAGAAGTTATATTAATCGGTTTGTTCTAATATCTACTTGAAGAGATTGAATATTTTTTATATATTTATATATTAAACTTTAGCCATAAATATTGATAATTGTTTTGAACTCAAAAATTGATAATTTTAAAAACAAATATGTAGTAAAAAATTATAGGACAAAAAATTTACAATTGAAAACTAAAATTTGAATTTGTTAAACTATTATATATAAAAAAAATACTTAAACATAAATAATTTACTGTTATACACAATTTTATTCATAAGCTCTTGTTTGTTTACCTTATTCTGAATTAATCAGCTTCTTGCTACTTTAAAGTCTATTTATTTATTTTATATGTTATTTTAGTAAAATCCAACATGTGAACCCGTTTAGACAAGAATTTGTTCCTAAAATGTGTTTGTGTCTTGCAAACTTTACTGCCGGAAAAGATGATGTAAAAAATTAATTCAACTTTTGGAAGTAGTATTTTTTTTTTTTTTTTTAATAACGGCAGGCACTGATTTTTTGTTCTTCGCCATCATAGAAGATTCCGGAAGTGATGCTCATTTCTCGTTACCCAGTGGGCACCTGTGAACCAAAGTCACGGAAGTGAGCAACGTTACCCACGCCACACTGCCACAAACCCGTTTATAGGGTGGGCAACATTCACACATCAGATGACAACACAGTGAGAGCAACATCCATGCCCAGAGCGGGATTCGAACCCGCGGCCATTTTGGAAATAGTATAGATTTGTGTTATTTTTCAAGGGTGTGTTCATTTGTTTACTTATTTGAATGAATCTTTTAAATTGCATCATACTGTTCTGAATATTCTATTAAATGTATTTACGGGACAATTTTTTTATTGTGATGATGAAAATAAGAGCTCTATAATAAATGGTAAGAAAATTTTTAAAAAATGGTTTCTGTCTCACAAAATAACATCCATGAGGGAGGTCCGTATAAATAAATTTCAGTTGTAAAAATCAATCAAAATCTTTTTTTTTTTTTTTCGGCACAAAGTTGGCCTTTCTTGTTTATCAAGACTTGCAAAATGATAAAATTAGTTTTTTTTTTTAAAAATTTTCTGTATCGTTATTTTAATTTTTTTTTTCGGGGGTGGGGAATATTCGAAAGGACAATATAAAATTTGTTAACATAAATAGATATAGTTCTAATATCGTTACCAATACTTTTAGAATTCTATTATAATGCAAATTATTATAACTAATTATTATTACTAATTAGAGTACTATTTTTAGAAAGTGAAATTAAAATCAACACATAACAAATTGCTTGATATTTTATTTTAAGACGAGTTTTTTTTAATTTCGATTTCACTTTAAATCATTTGGTGAAAACATATACTTCCATTTGGTAGAAACTGTTGCCTCTCCACTCGCATTGTCACCTGAAAAGTTTTTTGCAACAGCATAGTACAAATCTTAAGTTTCTGGGTGTTTCTTTATCAGCGCGCGCGCTTTGGCTGTTTAAGTTATCATAATCTCTTACAATGAATTTTGATAATTCACACCAGTCTCATCTTCATAGTTGTCACGGATGAGAAAACGGAGATTTGATAATAAAATTCCTAACCTATGTAACGCTAGATGTAAAATTTCCAACTCTTCAGAATGATTTCCTTAAAGAAATAACTTGATTTGATCAAATTTCTCAACTGATTTGGTGAAAAGATAAAATGATAATGTTTAGAAGTTAACTAAATAAATTAATAATAAAAATTATAAATATTTACTAAAATTTATTTTTTACGTGGAATTATCTCTAGATAAACGAACTTTATAATTGTTTGCAAAAGTTTTTGCAATTCGCTGTAAAAGTTCTCGAGATATATAGTATACAGAAAGAATAAAATTAACATTGAGGGTTCCAAATTTGGACCACTCTTTTGATCATACTAGGGGTATCATATTTCCCAGATTGCGGCTTTCTTTTTTTTTTTCGGGGAGGGGGGTTCAAACATCCCAATTCGGTGGGGAGAAAAAAAGTGTGTTTATTCATGAAAAGTACGTTTTTGTGTTTGATTTCGCAGCTTAAAATATCTTCCGCGCCAATTAATTAGTCAACCCCTCAAGCCATTAAGACTAAGTCCTAGAACGAGAAGATTCGATCATTAGATCAGAAGTTATTCAGGATACTCCGTTTTTCATTTCCGCACTGAACACTGGGAAGCGGCACTTAACCTTAAGAAAAAAGCATCTATGTATGCTATACCGTGAAGTTGTAGGTAAACCAGGCAAATGTATACCGGGCATTTACACTTAACTTTAAAAGCATCAATGTAAGGTATGTCTAGCAAATTTATTCTGGTAAGTGGTACTTAACCTTAAAAACATAAAAGCAGCAAAACAAAACCCTGTATTTAAAAAAAAAAAATTAATAAAAAAAAAACGTATGTGTAGGGTCATTTGAAAAAGTGCTTTGGAATATAAATTTTATGAGTCAAAATCATCGGTAGGAGATGATTAAGTAAATTTGAAACAACACTGAATCCAAAATTTTGGACAAACTAGACAATTAAATTCTTCGTCTTGGTGATGATTATTTTTAATCGAGTTACTTCCACTTAAGGAAGATTAAAGATAAAACTTTGAAGTGAAAGTAACTCGTTGATCTAATCATCACCTTAGACTCTTAATTATTCATTAAAATATGCTTCTTTGAATTAATAAAAAATTGCATTATTATGTATACAAGAGACTTTATACCTAAGTTTCCTCTTTAAAAAAAATCGTAAAAACAAATGCGTGTATTGAAATTAATAAACGGCTGTGTATATTATTAATATAATTTTGTGAAAAACTTACATCTTGGAATGATTCGTAGCTCATTTCTCTATTAGTTTTGTATATCTTACTATATTATTAAATTATTGATGGGAGAAAAATCTTCGAAATATAAACCTTGTTTTTGAACAGATCCTTCTGTTATTATGATATAAAGAATGAATAAGCATTTTTTTTCTAAAATTGTTTTGAAAAGAAGCTCGCATTTTAAATGAATGAAAAAGAACTTTCAGCGAAATGAAGTTAAAAATATAACAAGCACGCCAAACACAAGTAATTTAAACAAAATCAAAGAAACCTTAGAAAAATTTTGATTTCTTTTTCATCCGGAAAAACTTTTGAGCTCAAAAAGGTATCATAAATATTGTAATTTAAAATTGTTTATTTCCTCTGACTGTCTCAAAAATAAGTTCGTTTTTGACAATAACAATAAATAGAAACAGCAGCAAATTTTTATTGCATATCAAAAAGAAATATTTTGTGTAATTTCTCTTAGTATGCATCTATGCAAAACATTTCTAGTAAAACAGCATTGTAGAGGCTTCCTTTTTTCTCATTTAATAATTGTGGGTGAAGACAATAAAGTATACTGAATGATCAAAATATGCTCTTACATATTTAAATGAAGTAAGAGAAAAAAATAAAACTATGACATAGAATAATATTGGTCTGAATTTCTTTAAAGTTTCTTAAAGTAGAAAAAAATTATATTACTTATAAGTTTTTCATGGTATTTTGTTTATAAAAATATTTCTGAATAGGTTTTGATGCTGTTTTTTCAGGTATTGTAAAATTCTTCATTTATTTGCAATATGCATACAATTATATTACTCAAATATTACTTCTATAATTGCAAAGTGAATTGTTCATAGCTAAGTTTCCACTGAAATTGCGTTTGCAAAACATTTTGAGATTATAAAAAGCAATGTTCCCTTTAGATTTGAACTGTTATGCGTTATTAGGTTATCGTTATATATTTTTAATAAGTAAAATCTCTTTTAATGTAAAGCTTCATAATGTATGCCATATGATATGTTTTTAAGTTTTTTTTTTCCAAGTAAAGTTGATTATTTTTTTAAATCAAGGCGATCGCACATTTCATAACTCAGTGAAAAACATTCAAATAAAATTACCGTTCTTATATAGTAATGACATTCCTCATTGAAAAAACATAATTTTGGTAATAAAGCCAAAATATATGGTATTTAAACCATTCATTTGGTAATTTTCCGTTAGTATGGTAGCGGTTTACCGAAAATTCAAAATAATAGGCCTAATTACCACATATTTACAGTAAAAATGCAAAACTGAAAAATTAATTTAACCGATTAAATTGTTTTTGAGACATGCCCTACGGTATCATTTAAATTATCAAATGTATCCTGTACTTGAAAACTTTATTTTATTGTTATGTTTATCAAAATCTTTATCAAGGTAAATTTAACTGAATAAATGTCTTGTCCCAATCTATCAAAACTACCAAAAATTTCTTCAAAGCTATAATTCATTTTACGATTTAATCGGTGGTTTCAAGCCTTGTGGTCTATGCTTTGTACCAAATCTAATAGTAACTGTCAGCAACTCTATGAGTTACTTAAAAAGGTGGTTTATTTAAATGGAAAGTGATCGTCTTCAAATGGTAGGTAGGTTACGGTTAATTATGTACTTTCCCAATATATTTTTCGATCAACAGGAAAATGCCCTAAATAATGCTTAGGAAGATCAAACTATTGTATACATTTATTATAAGGGTTGTATTATAAGGGCTGTCAGCAACTCTGTGAGTTACTTAAAAAGGTGGTTTATTTAAATGGAAAGTGATCGTCTTCAAATGGTAGGTAGGTTACGGTTAATTATGTACTTTCCCAATATATTTTTCGATCAACAGGAAAATGCCCTAAATAATGCTTAGGAAGATCAAACTATTGTATACATTTATTATAAGGGTTGTAAGTTTTATTTATTTATTCACTTACATATGAGGGTTTCGTTGTAAATACAAAGAATAGTTTAAAAAATTGTTTTCAATTAGGAAAAATAGATTTTACATGAGTGACATAGATATCAGTAATCCATTCTGAGTTATAGCGGGATTCGATCCCACTACATCAACACTTTAGAGTGGTTTGCTGTGCAGTGATGCCATACGAAGGCCTTTAATAACAAAACAATACATTACTGAAGCTTTCAATGCCGAGAGGTGTTGTCCTTCGACCAGGAGCAGACACTTTGACTGGACTCTGAAATTATAACTTTGAGTGAAACACAGCAAATTACTACAAATTGTTAAAAGCTCGGAGAAATATTAGACAGAGGTCTAACATTTCTTCAATTTTTTTTTGTTGTTCTAGTTTCTGATATTTTTTTGATATAAATTAACAAAAACTACATTTTATTTCCTTATTTTCAATACATCGCCATTTTCAGTACATAGAGCTTTATAGGTTAAAAAAATTACAATTAATTAGATTTTTTCTTAATTTGAAACTTTAATAGTTCCATTCAAAAAAGCTAAATTTGAAAGTTTAAATTATAATATCCACCTAAACATTAGACTGTTTTGAGTAAAAAATCAATAATTCTTCTAAAATTATGCATTTTGCAGGTATTTGTTGTAATGGCAATTTATTAATTCAATTAGAGCTCCAACGAGAAATCGTTTAAAATCAAGTTATTTTTAATTATTTAAAACGCAATTTTTCAAATTGTTGACACATCTGGAAAATTTCTGCATTCTCTACAAGTCGATTTGCTCAAATTTATATTTTCATTGATTTATATCTTTGCAACCAATGAGGAATAAACAAAATGTGTGTATATTATTTCATAAAAACTAACAATTTTTAAAAAAAAATTTATCTGAGAGTGAAATTTCGGGTACTATCCATGACACTTTCCATACACCTTTACATTATAAAAAATATTTATTCCAGTCTATTTTTCAAAGCTTCTTTAAAAAAAAGATGTGCAAATAAAGACTCAACTAAGACGAGATAAACTTTTCTTATTTCTATTGGTTATTTATTTTGTGTTCTTCAATATTATCTAAATCTATAATTCTGTTTCTGTTCTGTTAAAGCATGTTATTTTCCGCTTCATTTTGTCATCAAAGTCAGCATTAGATTTGACTCCTGTCATCTGACATTATAAATGGACGTCAATAAAAAAACACCATTTTTTGACTGGAGATTTGACATATTCTCGAAATATTTCTCCCATTTTATGAGAGGTTTTGACAAGAAACGATTATTTCTCTTACCACAGTGTTCTTTGCTTTTGAAAGCTGTCACTTGCTCATATTTAATGTTTATTTCAAATATTTGAGTAATGACATATTTGAGTTACCAGATGAAACTTAAACTTACAGACAAGATAAAATTATTCAGATTCATTTTGTTTTTAAACTCATTTTAAACAATTTTCTACCAGAAAATATTTTGACCCATTTTTTTAAATATTTATTCGTGGATTATTTAGGATATTGGAACGTCCGATACATGAATATTTTCTTAAAATTTGGTGCAAAGAAGGAAATTGTATGACGTATCATTAAAACATTAGCCTAAATAAAGACAGACAATTTAAGAAAACCATTTTTTGTTGTACAATGATTTTTTAAAGAGATTTGATGACTAATAGTTTCTACCTCACTTGAAAGAGGGTACATAGCAATTTCTTCTGGGTAAATTTCTTTTTTATCGAGTAAACATTAGCACACTGTTTTCACTTCAAAGTTAGATTAAAAATCTAGTGAGAAATAGTCTTAACTTGTTTTGTTTCAATACAAACGTTACGGAACTCTTATTTTTAATTTATATAATGAAAGAAATGAAATTCTCGATAACTTTTATTCTTTATTAACTATAAAGCAAAAATTTATTGAAAATTTGTTTACACAGATTACATTTTATGAAGCTCGAATTAGTTATAAGTACTATAAAGTTTTAAAAATATCTGACTGACAAAAGCATGAATGAAAGAAACAAAACTTATAACTGGATAAACTAAAAATTAAAGCTCGCAATTTTTATTCGCGATCACAACACTCGAGTACGCCATCTAGCGGGAGACTGTAAATATCGGGCATTAGTTCCCACATAACCATTGGCAATGACGGACGCCATTTTCTTAGCATCAAAAATGAAGCAAAATTTCACTAAAAATGTGAAACTTCTTGAAAAAACTAATCAGAACATGCCAAACATTGAAACAGAACACGCCAAGCATTTGAAGAACAACTTCTCAATAATTTTTACCTTTCTATTATCAACAACATAACATGATTTCATGATCACTTGCTGTTACAGATGTGTGTATTGCGGTAAAATAATTTTTTTGTCTTCAATTCATTACAAGTTAAAATGAAGTCAACATTGCTTTCGTCATTCCAATGAATAAATGTGTTCCAATGAATTCCATACAGAACTGTAATAGTTATAGAATATTCTTCTTCTTCATAGAATAGTATATATTTCTGTATCTACATATATCAGAAAACAACAATAAAGAATAATCCGAATTACTTGAAAAAGTATCTTTTGTGCTGATTATAAATAAATTTTTTATCGTTTTCTTGGTAAGTGTTTTTTAGTTTTGAAAGAATTTCAACTAGAATTCAGCTATTCTGTTTTTAAGCTACATATTAAAATTCATATCGAGATCTTACAATTATAAAATTTTGATGTGTGGTATGTTACCTAAAAGTAATGAAGGGAAAACTATGTATATATTATTTGAGAATAAAGTTTTCAAACAAAGAACATATCATTTTGGAATTCTCCGGACTTATAAATCAGGTAAGTGTTCTGATTTTTATAATAAAAAATTTGCTTGCAAATAATTTTTTTTCTTACTTGATGATCGTTCTCTACAAAATGGTTTTTTTAAGTCTGATTAAATACTAAAAGAATTAAAAAAAAGAAACGATACGAAAGTTTTCATTGAAAAATGAGGAATTTTTAAAATCGTTTTTATCCTAAGAATTCTTTATTTTACGTTTTTTAGTTTATAATTTTTTGATAAAATTGTTGTCAAAATACTTTTTTTGAAAAATTAAATGGTATTAAATTATGTGTTTATGTATACTTCTTGCATATTCTAATATTTGAAGTAATATGATTCAGAAAATTATGGAAGAAAAATTCGGTACTTACGTATTAACCACAGCTACAGATTTGGCAGATTTTTAAGTGCCGCCAATCTACACTTAAAACTTTTGGAAAAAATCTTAAAATGAAACACTTTGTTTAAAATCAAAGTAGTCAATCGGATTTCGGTGGAAAATGGGCCGATATAGAGTTTAGCATAGATTCAAAACAAACTTTTCTCTCGCCTGATTCTATAGCCATTATGGACTCTAATAAGATTAAAAATCAAATAACATTTCCAAAACGGAAGTTTACTAAGATAAAGTTTCATGTTATGGACATTGGTACATTTTCGTTATATTTCACTCCATAAAATATTTCGCTCCTAAAAAAATAAAATTGCATCTTGTTTTGTTTTTGGCAAGTCCCAAAGACGCATTTTCGTAGCAATAAAAAATGGCGACAAAAAAAGAATGGTTTTTTTTTTTGTTTGTTTCGTAAGCATTCTTTATTTTACGTTAAAATTTAAATGGGCCTTTCATGCTATACCATTAAATTTAGTAAAACTATTTCTCAGGCATTAGGTTTGAACTCTTATAAGAATATACCTATTTTTTTCTCTTTATTTACAAATATTTTTCCGATGTGTTCTGGATGTTCTTTCTCTAAAAAAAAGAGATACCATTTTGTTTTCGTTAGCATAAGAAAGAAAACAAACATTTTTCTTTTTTAAATTTAATCAGCCACAATAAAGATGGAACGTTACAATGCTACATTAAAGACGTCTCCAGTGTAACTGAATGACTGTTCATATGGAAATCGCAGGGATTTGGCACATACAACAACACCCCCTATAGTTCGTTGCGATCGCGAATTGAACATGAGAAAGTTGTTGATTTTTGAGAGGTTGTTTTTGTTATGGAATTTGTGGTTCATGCTAACGTTCACCGTTACGGGTTTTTCTATATTTTTTTGCAAGGTTGTAACTAATCCGTTGCAGGTACTTTAATGTTGTTACTTTATGTGTAGTTTTTAATGTGTTTTTTATTAAAAAAAGAACTGTTTCTTAATATAGCTTACTACGTCACAGTACAAATAAAGATTTTCTAAAAAAAAAATTGTAGTTTTTTTAATTCGCAGTATTATTTTTTTTTTCAAATTATGAGCAGACTAAAATTACAAAATAACTTTTTATGCACTTTTGCTACCATCTTTGGTTACAAACAGGAAAAACTACTTGATATTGAGTCTCTAGTTTATAGTTATAAAAAATGTTATTAAAAAAAAACTTTCTTTTATCAAAAGAGTTTTTTGATATGATCCTTTTGGAAAAAATAAAAAAAATATCCTCCGCAGTTTAATCCGAAACAAAAGCAATCCTTCAATTAGTGATTTATTTTTTGCATTTGACATTTCTCAGGAAGAAAAATTTTATTGATCTCTTTATTAATTCTTCGAACATTCCAAATTTTATAGTCACTATAGTTAATATGAAATCTTAGAAGTTTTCAATGAGAATAAAATGTTCATAAAATATATAATTATATAATGTATTTATATATTAAATTATATAATGGGACAAAAATTTTAAAAATGATACAAGCGTGTAATAGAGGAGAAAATAAGTTTAAATTTTTTGTACTATAAATCATATTTTTATTTAATTCAAAACAATAAAACTAATAACTGTGGGATCTCAAACTATTAAAACATAACTTAAGAATTTATTAAAATAAAGTCTTATCAACAACAGTTTTTTTTCTATTTATCTTCCTAAGGAAAACTCCAAGTATTTATTAATTGGACAAAATTAATTTCAAAAAATTAGGAAGGACATATAGAGTTGATTTATTGTATTTTAATACATTCTCATTGTTATAGTAAAAATTGAAAAAGAAAACTAGAGGGTTAAGTTACCCAGTTAGCCGAGATAACTTTTCTAACCAGAAGTAACCCATCGAAAACTTTCAAAAAAAATCTTTAAAATTATTATTTTAGAAATGTTACCTTTGCTGGGCCAAAAAAAAGCGAAAATAAGATTGAGAGCAAATGAAAAAAATTTATAAAGTACCCCCTGGGTCAAAATAGGAAATTTCGAAGAGACAGTATATTAATATTCAACCTAAAAGGTGTGGTTAAAGTTCAACATAAAGTTCGATAATATTTAACGAAGTGTATTAGTAATGAGTTTGTTAAAATTAACATTATATTATGGTTTGATAACAAGTGATGAAATTTGATAAATATGGCAAAATTTCATCATATTAATCTTAAACATGGCATAAGAAGTCATTTATACGGTAAAACTTGCTTTTCAGTTTTCTATTTTTTTACTAAATTTGAAAACCAAATAGATGTGAAAACCAAATAGTTGCAATAGATACCAGATATACTAATCTAATACTTTGCACCTATACTAGAGTATTTTGTATGTAATGAAACAGCACCAATTACTGTAATACCAGTAGTGCCTCTTACCATAATTAATGGAGTATCATTAACGTCAATAATAGCATGAAGATTTCATACATTTCTCCTAAATGAATTAGTATCCTTTCTCCATTAACTTTGCTTTTTAGTATATAGTTTATTTTTATTTCAAATACAAGTAGTATCTTTTTCTCAATTTAAAGAAAAATGTCAATAATTCCACGGCAATTTTAACTTTTCTCTTAAAGGAATTAGTAATATTTTCCCGTTAATTTTATTTTCCAGTATAATTTACTTTTTTAATTTTAATTCCCTTTTATTTCAAATCATTAATTTTTTTAAAAATGCGTTTTAGAAGTATAACTATAAACAAAATAAAAACGTAGTTTCAAATAACTTAATAGAAATAACACTAGTTTGTAAACTTAGTCCACCTGTGCTACGACGCTTACGTTGATCACTGAGATTATTCTACATAGCGTATGAAAAATAGTTAAATATTATAGAACGTGCAATAAAGTCATTTTTTGATTAATGAAAGCTAACAAATATCATTGATGTTATATTTAATATATTAGATTAAAAAAGAATTGTCTGTAGTTGAATATAAAACAATCTAAAACGAACAGAAAATTCTTTTTTCTAACTGTTTTAAAGTACAATCTATTTGAAATTTTTGAACTTTTTTTCGGATCGTAGGCAATAATTACCTCCCTAATCCACTGCCCGAATTTCTGGACGTTGGCACATATCGCTCAGGAGTTATTCGTGAAAGAGACACACACAAACACTTCATTTTATTATTATACATTTCTGAAATTCATGTGTCCTATTCTATATAAATTAAGAGCTAATGAATAAAAAGAAACTGAACCAACACTAATGAAAACAAGTAATTATGTGCCTTTATGACAGTTTTTGACTACTATAGTCTATACATAATAATAAACGCGGCTATGTGTGTGTTTGTAATCACAATATATCGCCTCAGAAGCCTCGCCCAGGCACGAAACTCGGCACATAATTGTGTTCTGACATAATGAAGAAGTATTTTTTTTCTTTTTCAAAAATTTGGATTAGTTTTTTAGTTATCAGTCATTTTGTAAGAAAATCTTTGCTTTTTTGTCTTCAAAGAGCCATAAAAATGCATATACTTTTCTCCACTTTTATAAATGTATGCTAATGCGAACCTTAAAATTGAAATATTAATTTTCGACAACTTAAACCAATAATATACGAAGGAATTAATAATTTAATTGTAAGGTTTGCATTAGTTTACATTTATCAAAGTGGATAAAAGTTTAACTTTTGTATTAAAAATGTGGCAACATATTCGATACGAAAATAGAACGCTTCGCTTTGATATATTTGTCGCTGTTCATAATTGTTATAATAAGTTTTTCTTCTTCTTTCCACCCTCTATTTTTTTTTCTTAGGCGAAGACGATAATTTTTGGGGTAGACTATATTTGAGGGTGCCCCTTGATTCTCGCCAAGTTGTGTTCGCGGTTGATCGCCAAGCTGGGCGATGTTGATACCCAATCGTGATTCTGATAGATTTAGATTTAAGCTTTATTTTTAAATGTTCAACTGTATATGTAATTTCAGAGGTCCGTTAGTTCTGCGTTGGATACCGGCTGGTAAGGTTACTTTTGCTTATGGTTCATAAGATCGAAGGTTTGTGGGCAATCATAAAAAGGGACTATAAAAAAAAAAAAAAAATTTCACCGCCAGTACGGTACCACGGACGCCATTTTCGATTCGTATTTCGCTGAACTTATTTGGTGATGGAGATACACAAATTCCATTCCTAATAAATTTAGACAGTATCTAACTGCTATTAGAGAATTCTGTGCACCTAAATCTGAGAATATTCAAGCTGAATGAAGAAGTGAGTTTTTTTTTTCCTTTTCTTTCTGTACTTACTCAATTATTTTTTGTTTCAATTCAAAATTCCCTTTATTGCGTTAATTAATTTTGCTTATATTGGGTTCATTACAATTTTATACAGTTTTGGCCGTCATTCATTACCGCAGTGTTCCGCGCTAACAGGAATGGCGCCAAACATAAGTCGCCAATTTCACCAAGGGGCACCCTCAAGTATATTTTTACGAAATTAATTCGTTTTCGTGTTCTTTTCATGTATTTAGCATTTTAGTTTTTTTTTTCTTAAGCGTTGTAGATATATAATATATAAAATAGGAATTTAATTGTTTTTGAAGGAACGATCACACTTACCTTGAATCTCTTTGGTTTTTCTATTCTTTATTTTAACAGTTTTTATTAAATGCAATTAGTTATTTTCAGAAAGTTTCAGTTTGCAGGTAAGCACTTAGATTTTAATATTGAAGTTTCATGATTTGCTTTCATAGTAATTGTTATTCTAAAGTATTCGTTGACTTCTTAAAAACCCGATTACTGACATGGCAGAACCGCCTTCCAAAAAACTTTGTATTTTGTCAAAGAAAAAGATATTAAGAGATTCTCAAAAAAGAAGAAGAGCCCAAGAAACGTCTGTGGAACGTCAAAGAAGGATGGAACATGACCGAATTTCGACAAGCAATTCTAGAGCCCAAGAAGTATTAGAGAAACGTCAAAGAAGATTAGAAGAAGATCGTGTCTCAACTAGCAGTGCTAGGGCCCGAGAAACACCTGAGGAACGTCAAAGAAGATTGGAAGAGGATCGTGTCTCAACTAGCAGTGTTAGGGCCCGAGAAACACCTGAGGAACGCCAAAGAAGATTAGAAGAGGTTCATGTCTCAATTAACAGTGCTAGGATCCGAGAAACACCGGAAAAACGTCAAAGAAGATTGGAAGAGGATCGTGTCTCCACTAGCAGTGCTAGGGGCCAAGAAACATCTGAAGAACGCGGAAGAAGAATTATCCACTTATCTTCAGATTTCCTGCTATGTTTTAAAAAACTTTATTTGTGAAAACCTTTAGCGTGGCGAACAGCTGGCCGCCTTAAGCGGCTAGTATTAAATAATTATAGTTTGCGTAGCAAAGATTTTTCGTTATATTTTTGTTTTGCTAATTTTAGTAAAAACTGAGATCAGCAAAACATACTTAGCTATTAATTTCAAAGAGAAAATAATGATATTTAAAAGTTCACCGAAACTAGCGTTTTTTTTCCTGCTTTTCCTGCGATGTTAAACAATATTGCTGTATTTGCGTATTTTTATTCATTAATTTTAAAAGTCTTTGGTTTTTAAATCATGAAACCTTATTTCAATTACAAAAAATGCCATACTGATCAATAATCAATCATTTTTCTAGTACAACTGACAAAGGTTAAGCAACATCAAGGAAAGTTTTCTTTAAGTTATTATGTCCCCTATCAAAATAAAGCCTGAAGCTACTCCTTTTTCCATTTTGTAGCCTTGGTTGACTCGTTTGTGTTATGAAACAAATAAAAACAATACTAATTATAATTAGGTCTGTCTGACCAATATTTCAATACTATTGTGTTTTTAATGTCGATATACTTTGAAGATAAAATATTTTACGTAAAGAAATATGGATAACTAAGAGAGAATGGAACATGTAGTTTTTGTGATGCTCACTTTTGGGAAATAAAAATAAAACGTTTTATTTCTTTTACAATTATTTCCCCTACTATAAAAAGTTTCTGCAAATATAAAAAATTGTCAAGTACTCGAACATATTTCAAACAAGACTTTCCAGGTGATTTGCTGATGAGCTAAGTGAACCATGTAAGATTGCGTAGTGTAATCTTTGGGAGTCAGGTGAGCGTCAGCGAGTCGAGGCAGATCCCATGTTTCATGTATTGGTTATTATTGAAATTGAGTGCCATTTGAGAAATCGAAGTACAAAAAAAAAAAAAGAAATTTTTAATAGCTTTTAATCGTTAGCATAATTTTTAAAAATATTTGAACATGCATTAATTTATCATATTATTTTGATGCTTCTAGTATTGTTTATTCTTTAAGAATTATATCACTTAGTACATTTTTGGCCAGATATCTCACCATAATATAAATCAGAGTTTCTTGTAAATTATATAATAATAATGAGTCCAAATATACATTAAATAAATATTTTTAAATTTAGAAATAATTTTTTATTTAAAAAAAAATTATTTTTGTCATATCTGTTACCAATATAAAATATTTCAAGTATAGTTTTATTACAAAGTACTATGAAACATTATTAAAAATTTAAATCTATTATTTTCTTATGTATTACATAAAAAGAAATTATATGAATATGTAACAATATTAATAATGCATCAATCTACATATTTATAAAAATATTATCAGTCGTAACCGAAATAACACTTTTTAAAGGATAATGAAGTTTAAAATTTAATTTATAAATTTATAAATTATTTATTAGAAAGTGTCTAATTTAATAATTAATTTAATATTTAACCTGATATTGAAAATGTGTTTTTATCAATCGATTCATATCAGTGTTGAATTTTGTTATGAGTCTTGAAAGCTACTCTCCGTTATTTTTTTCGACCTTACACGTACATTATCTCTTTCTTTTTTGACATTAATAATTTCTCTTGCTCACTTAATTTATTTCAATCAACTGCTCAATTTATTTGTTTGAGTTATTATGCATACAACTTTTCATTTTATAATCACATGGCAAGATTTTGACCAGCTCATTCAGATTTGAGGAATTAATAAGTTTTAATGTACAGAACTATAAAAGAGGCATTTTCATGAGCATATAAATATCTATTGCGTTCAATACTTGTTGGAACACATAAAGCTCTGGATACGTAGATTAAGTAGAGGCGCACTGCCATCTTGGTGATTGCAACTCTCGTGTGACCGCAACCCTCAATAGTGAAATCTGGAGTTTCTATTCTCAAACACAGATTTTTATTAAATATTTTCATATTCTTGAAGATAATTTAAATATTTAAAAAATTTTTTAATTCTTTCTTCTGAAATTATATGTTTTATTTTTATTCTATTCAGTGAAAATAATACCTTAACTATAAGTTAAAACTTTCTCATTTTCTCTTTCATTATCAGCTGTAATTTTTCTTCTCTTTACTCTTTGAAATTTTTTGCAGTCAAAAACCGGTTTCAAAAAATTTCACTTCGTTATGAGGTTCAAAAGGTGGTAAGATTTAAGAATTTAAATCATTTTTTATCAGTAGTGGATGTAAAAAAAATTTTTCGCAATATTTCGAATCTTTTTTTTCTTAATCAAAATCAATTGTTATTTGGTCTTTAATAATAAAAGAATACTTAAACTCTAAGTACAGTTTGTTGAATTTAAAATGAAATCTCAATTAAAATTTAGATGCATGCAACAAAATAAAAAAAATATTTTAAAATTACTGCTACTTTTTTAATTACTAAATTAAATAAAAATGTGTTTATCAATTAAATATAAACAGCACTTTTCCATTTCAACGGCGCAATAAAATTTTATTTACTTTTTTCTTATATTTTTTTTAAATAGCTGTCACCTAAAATATTAACATTAAAAAACAATTGAATGTATTTACATTTTGTGACTGGAAAAGTACCTTTAAAACATATTATAAATATTAAACCAAAAAACTCACTTGTACAGCATTAATATTTTCAGAAAACTTATACATTTTTTCAAAACACAATCATTTTGCCTTTAATTATATTATCTTATGACTATTACAAAAATAAGAGTTTAAGCTATTTAATTTATAAAAATTCACTATTATTGAGATATATTATTTGAATATTTATAATATATATGTGTGGTAAATATTTTATTTTAATAAATAAATCTTGATATTTAAATTTTTTTTTTAATTTTATTGATTGGATAAAGTAAAGCAATCAAACTGTGAGGTATATAAAATGAAAAAATTATATATATATATTTTACTGAATTAATATAAAGATATTGAAATTGTATTCAATTTGATTCTTTAATAATTTTATATCTTATTAATGAGTAATAATGTTAATAACAAATCATTTTAGAGGAAAATACTTGCAATATTTTCTAGTTTATTGAAATAGACAAATTATTCTTTTATAAAATAAAACAAAGTAATTAAAATTTTTATTATAGACATTTCTAGAGACATTTATTAAAAATTAAAAAAAAAAAAAAAAAAAAAAAAAAAAAAAAAAAGAACAATTTAAAATATAACGGGATAATTATTTTCTTAGCTTTTCTTAGTAAAAAATTTATCGTACTTACTTATTATCATTTGGAGTCCATTTATCGCTGCCAATTCTATACAGCTATACTTTCCATCGTTCTGACGTATTAGAACACTAAAATGCGCCACAACTTGTCATTATTAATTTAAAAGTATGAAACAAATAAAGTAAAAAGAAAGGCGAGAATAGAAATAACATATGGAGTGCAATGATACTTCACTATCCAAACCAGTCAACGAAATGGTGACTGTTTGACCATGTGATCAGTGACAGCAAAATCAAAAATGGCGCAAAGGTCGCTAGGAAAAGAGTGATGCTACTTTACTAGGTAATCTAGGGCTCCAGGAACAAATACATAAAATGGCGAAATCTAGTAAGCGTGCTGTATGAAACTTTCAGATAATCAATTTCATTTTCAAACATATTATGAAGAGTTTCAGAAATTATCTAAAAGATATCTATTTTGCTTTTTCATCCTGTTAAGTGTGATAGTTTCTATTTTTTAAAATGCTGTTGCCTTCGAAACATGGTTTTGAGGGAAAAATTTGTTCTCCAATTATTAAAGACTTGATAACTGCTTGATTTTGGTTTTTTGGGAGAAGGAGGAGGAAAAAATACAGAACATAATCGCATGTAACATTTATAATTATAATATTTCATAAAGTATAAGGTATATTATCTATGTATTTCGAATACTTTTAATGTTCTTAGTGTATGATTCACTAAAAAACTACTGCGTTTTAATTACAACTTATTAAGAAACATTAAAATGAGTGTATCAAAATAGTATTATAATGGTTGTAGAAGATGTTATAACAGAACAAAAATTCGGGTAAAGAGAATTTTTATTAATTTAGTATCTGAATTCTATATTCCAATTAAAATTTTATATAAAAAGAGAAAACCTCTTCGAATTTTAAGTATTGTAACAAGTCATGTCTGAAACCACTTTCATCAGTTCGGTTACTAAATATGGTAACAGAAATAACGAATAAGAAGCATGATATTTCAATGGAAAAAAATTCCATAAATAATTTAAATACTTCTCTAAAATATTAAATATTCCATGTTCACAAACATCATTCACTGGTGTTAAAAAATTAAACATTAATTTTTAATTTACTCTTACCTTATCAAATTGGCCACTCGGCCTGTGTAGGGGTTAGGGAACTGCCCTTGCGTCAGAAAGGTTCTAAGTTCGAATCCCGGGCAATGCATGGATGTTCTTTCCTTCTCTGTATTATATTTCCGTACTGTGGGAGTAGAGTTGTCCCCCATAATATGGAGCCCCCCACATAATATGGAGGCCATTCTCCAGGTGGGTATTGGAAAAAAAATCTTATCAAAATGTAATTTTGACAATTATACATAATTGTACGACATAGTTAAATATAATACGACATAATAAAATACGACAGAGTTAAAAGTTTAGTTATTGGAATGTAATGTCTTTTTAGTGTTATGTTTTAGACAACTGTATTTTGGGCTTCCTTTTTTTTAAAATTCGAAGCCCTAAAACATTGTACTTCCTGTACATGAAATAATTTGTTACTAATTATGACAAAAAGAAAAAATTCCCTTTTTTTAATTCGAAGCCCTAAAATTGTACTTCCTGTACATGAAATAATTTGTTACTAATTATGGCAAAAAGAAAAATCAATAAAGCTTCTAAAAATTTCAAGGAAAACCTCTTTTCAGATAGACAGCAAATGGTACCCAAATATGAAAATGACTCTCAAAGTGCTTAGATATTTCCAGAATTCATTTTTGAAGGGAAAGAACACTCGCCTCTCAATGATGCGACCCAGGTTCGAATTTCAGTGATGACTAGTCGATACTAAACTTCTACTAAACTCTACTAATGTAACAGTGATGACTCCTACTAAAGGCTCACACTTACCACAATACTGAAGTAAAATATCCTATTTGGTGGAAGGATCATCGGTCAGAATACCCTAAATTTCCATCGAAATGTCCATCTAAAAATACGCTACACAAGTGAATTAGTCACAATGTTCTGCCCATGAGTTCTCTTGTCTTCTGGCTTAGGACCAAATTTAAAGCTAAGGAGTTGAATAATGATAGTTGTAAACCACCCAATGGGTGGCTGTTTAGTGTCGGTTATAAATTCAAAATAAAAAAATACTCCTTACTTTAATTTAAAATATCACAAATACTATATAAAGAAACAATAATCATAAATATGTTTCTACCAATAGAAACTTTCCATGACATAAATTCTTCCAATAGAAACGAAATAAATATATTTTCCTTGCTGCATGTTCTTTATGAAACTAGATTTCGTTTTTCCAAAGATACCAAATATGTATTCAATAGTGACAAAACAATCTTTGTTCCCTTACTTTGTGATAAGAGAAAATGCATTTCCTTCGGCCGCTGTTGCGAACATTTCTTTGGATTAGTTTGTGACGATGTGCACATATTGCATTTCTTAATACGAAAAATTATCTCCCTGCCATTCAAAAGAGTATTAGCTTTGTGAAAATATAGTTTTTGTTTGCTAGTTTGCAATTTTTTTAAATATTGAATTTCAAATGTATGATAACTATTTTAAAAATATGTATTCCTTCAAAACATGTAATATTTCTTTTCTTATTTATCTTTAAAGTTACTAACATTGAGAAGACAACGATTTGTGTGTAGGATTTAAAAAGAAACACGGTTTTAATCTTTAATCAATATACGTAATTGTTAATCATGTATTAATATAAATGCATTCATAAGTAAAATGTGCTTTTTTCAAATATTATTTTACAATCACAACAATATAACAAACTGACTGCTTTCGTAAAAAAAAAAAAAAAAAAAAAAAAAAAAAAAAAAAAAACGCAGCAATTTAAATTTTTAAACGTTATAATTAGACTTAAAATAATAGAAATTCAAAATTTTGTAATTGAAATAGTTTCTTTTTTAATTTTTCTTAACTTCATTAACTTTAGGTCATTTTTCCGAAAGTTGAAACTACTTTGAATTAATTTTTCGAATAAACGCTACAGCTCAAAAACAAAGTATGGGACACAATTTTAAGGATTCATTGGGTAAAAAATCAATTATATCATACAAGCATAGATTCCACGATGACTTCTTGTGAAATAAATTTAACATTATTGTATAATAACAATTTAGGCTATTTCTTTTAGAAAAATGTAAAAATCAAATATGAAGTTTATGGCTCTATTTATAATATTAAAAAAAAACTTTAAACAAAAGAAAATCTTAATCATTGTAGATGTGAGTGCGATATTTTATTTCTGACTCTTTTTGCCTCAATTTATTTTTAAATATTGAAACTTACCAGCTATTCAATTTCTTCTGCATTTTTTCTCTTCTTTATTCATAATTTTGTCTTATCTTTATAATGAATAATATCTGAGGAAATATTATCTATGCTGGAATCGCAGCAAACACAAGTTCTGTATTCAGGTAGACAATTTCAATTGAAAGATGGAGAAAATAAGATTTAACATGCAGAGGACCATAGAACAATGTGAAGAAGGTAAGCTTCAAATATTTTCCTAAAGTCAGAAAATAGTTTATAAACCTGAAATTTATAAAAAGACTTTTTTTCCTCATCATAAAAAAGTAATTTTCGATCAAATGATTCAGATTCAGATGGTTGATCCAAACATTTTCCATCTAGTGTAGATGTAATTTGATGATGTAAAGCCGATGCAATTTTTAAATTGATGTTAACATTAAAAACCATGGATCATAGTTTCACCTGCATCGTTCAAACCATGAAACGTCTTTGAGGTTTTCTTCTTATTGCAATACATTGAGAAAAAGCCTCTATCATTTTTGGTGATTGAAACAAATGATTACTTGACAATGGAATTGTCATTTCTAAAAAAAATTAAGTTTATAAGCTTTGAAACTGGTCATAAAGAGTAACATATTCAATATAAGGATAAGCTGAAAAACACAGAAAGAAATAAAAATGTGGTAAGTAAAAACATATCGCTGTTTGAAAATTCCTCCTACTTTTTAAAAAATTCCGAATCAAATTTTGGTAAAATTTAGCGGAACGAAAAATCGGATGTACCGCAAATTTTACTGTAATATTTACAGAAAAATCACTGAATCACTGTATTTAAACAAACATTACAATGCAAATAAAATTTTGCAATGCAAACAAACATTACAATGGTATAAAAAATTTACGGTTAAAATGAATTTTACGGAAGTATTGATTTTACGGATGATGTACCCAGGGTGTACCGGAGTATATCCAAGGTATATGAAAGGGTATACCTCGACGAAACGGTTGAAGTATGTTTAGGAAGTTTGGTCCTAGTAGGGCCACTCAAGGCCTGAAAGCCGTTCTATTATGTTCAGATACGACCTACAGGCAAAGAGCAAAGACAAACTTCTTCCCTCGGGTGCTCAAGGCATTAACATTAACAGAAGCTGTTCCTTATTTTCTTGAACAGAATAGCTTAAAAGAAAAGCTGAAAAAGTTTTCCTTATAGCTTTTCTTGAAACGTAGTTATCAGGGCTGAAGTTCTGTCTGCATACAGAGATTCAAATTATGTTTTAACCGTTAGTAAATTACCAAGCTCTGACCCTTACTTGATGTCCTAAGTAGTTTTCTAGAATAATGCAGAAGTACATTTAATAATTATTAAACGATTTTATAGCTTTTATTGTCTTTTCTGAAAGTTAAAAAATCAATTCTGCATGGGACTAAACCATATAAACTTGCAAACAGACTAAAAAGTAATAATAACCATTTCGTTCTATTAATTATGCCATCAACTCACAAAATATAATGTAAAATAAAGCTAAATATAGACCTATGGAATGATATTGTTTTCTAACTGAAACTATCTCAATTTTATTACTCCCTTCTCAAGGTGAGGAGTTCAATAAAAACTCTAAGCGGAAAATTTTCTGATAATTCAACGTACTGTTTAGATAAAAAGAGATGCTTAAGCATAAGTAATAAGAGTCAATCGTGAGTGTTAAAATGCGAATTTTATATTTTATTTATTGATAAACATGATATCATAGTACTGACAAACAAAAACAGTGTACATAATATGATAAATACCTTCCATTTGTTAGTTGTAACTGGCAAATATCAGCGCGATATTATATAAAATTTATGTTAAATTAATTGAAATTTAAAAAAAAAAAAAACGAATGAGGTTATATTTTTATTTGATTTGATACTTTCATTATACATTTATACGCAAGAAGTTTTATTTTATTTATAGCAGGAATAATTGAACAAATATTCATTGGCAAGTGCGTGATGAACACACACATCATAAATCCGTGAAGGCAAAACATGTTAAAAGTCAAAACCAGTCGGGAGATCTTTTGCCTCCTAGTATTTCCAGATACGCAATAAAATAACGATTAAATAAATTGTTAATTACCATTTTTTCGATAGATTTTTAAAAGTGTAATACTACTCAATTAGAGAATGAACAAATGGTAAATCTCCTTCTTCCTGCAACATACCCAATTAATGCAGCATCCTGATGCAACATACCCAATACAAGAAGTTTCAAAAGAAAATATTAAAAAAATAAGATGAAGATATTAATTACTATATGCTTTTAAGTACAGCTAATTAAAAAAATGTCTATTGCACAACCTATTTTGAAGAAAAAAGTTTTCAATATTTTTAAGTATTTGGTCAGACAAAGACTTAGAATAAATATTAATTGAGATCATTTTGAAATAATTTGTAAAATTTATTAATTATAGGCTTTCATATGATATATAATACGGTAACTATATTAATATATTTATAAATTTTCAATATTTTTTTATAAAACTTTGTATAGAAAGTACCTTAATTATTAAAAATATTAAAAATACAAATATTATTTTTAAAATTTTAAAGGTCAACTGCCCCCTTATTGAACTGAATTCAAGCTTTTATTGAAAAAGGATGCAAATGAAATAAATCAGCTTCAAAAAATGGTGTCTGCACCTTAAAAGAAATTATTTTTGCAGCATAGTACAATAAAAATTATTAGTACATTACAGTAGTTATTACATTGTATCAATTATTAACTACATTTGCATTTCAAGAATTATTTTATTTTGAGATATCATTTATTATTAAATTTATTCTTAATGGTTACTGTTATTATTCTTAATGGTTGTATTTATTATTTTTTAATATTAAATTTAGATGTAGATTAAATTATACATTATATTAAATTATTATTTATTTTAATATATTAAATTTTATTATATTAAATTTTATTAAAATATTTTGATATTTGAAAATAAAATAATTACCCCAAAAATTATTCTCTTTCATCGTTCCCAAGTGTCCAAACAGGTAGCTAATATGAAAGTGAAATAAACTTTTTTTAAAAAGAAAAACACAAGGTACCATTTAATTTTTAATGATTTATAGGAAATAAAAAAACATTATTTTTAAAATTATTTGCACTTTTTAAAAGTATCTAAAAGTATTTCGATTCAGTTTCTCGTGTGATCAATATGCTTGTCATTTATGACTATGGTATAATTCAGACAAATAGCAAAATTAGAACAATAATCTGAAATGTAAAAATAAAAAAAAAATGCTTTCGATATGTGTTCAGAAACGCTGTATTACGACAATTTGATAAACAAAAATTCAGAAAAGCAATAGGACTGCTCATTTTCAAAAATATCCGAACAAGTCAAACTTCTATCTACAAAGTATTAATTGAATCTCACAAACGGTTCAAAATTTTTAAAGTTTCTATTTTTTTTCATATAGATCAATAGTTGTCACCTGGCATTACTTCAATATTAATTATTTTCTTTTTTCTTACGTTCTTAGATTAGATTTATACTAAATAGAACTAAAAATCGCCATTTTTTTTAAAACGGTGGCAGTGTTGAAAGAGGCTTCCTGTCACACTTCACTTGGAAACTGAAAACAAAATGTATGAGTAAATTAGCAAAATTTTATGGATCAGTTGCATTAAAAACAAAAAATATATAATGCGCTTTAACTGTAATATTTCATATGAGAAAACAGCATGAATTAAGAATCACATGAAAAAATAAACACAGCAAAGAAATTTGACTGAGAGTACTTTTGAAAGCGTTGTTTGAAATCATCCTTTTTATTCCATATAAAAAAGAAAGTTGTATTTTTTTTCTTCTTTAAAACAAGCTAACACTAAGAAAAAAAGATGGTTAAAACTATCAGAATATGTTAAAGTTTACCGTGTTTGGGAACATCATGGAATTCTATGGGAACATCAAAAACTCGGTAATTTTTACCAAAGTACTTTGGTAATGATTTTTGAAAAACTAACAATAAAATAATGTATTATAACATATGATAAAATTTAGTACTTTTATCACTAAACCTAAGAGCATTGTGCAAAAACCATTATTGGATTAAATTTACTTTTCAGTTTTGAATTTTTATTAAACGTGTTGCAATAAAAACTATAATTTGGAAACCAGAATTTCTGGTAAACCGTTATCATATGAACAAATAATTACCTAAGGAATGTTTTAAATATCATGTATTTTAATTATTTTTTATTAGAATTATGAGTTTTTCTTATCAAAAATTTAATTACCATATAGTAGGGTAATTTTTATCATAATTTTTTTTTTCGTGCGAAAGAGACAAGTTTTGAATTCTTCAATTCAAGCTTTCTCAGAAAGCAGTTCTTTGTTCTTTCAGTTCACAATCAATTGATTTTCATTTTAACCACATATAAATTAAAGAAGGTAGTTGCTGTTGTACAAAGGAATATTTTAGTTACTTTTATTAATCTTCGAATTAAAAAACGATAAAACTGAATATCTAATTGAGCACAATATTAATTAATATCTGAGTTATTTTTTTTTTAATAGTGAAGATTGTAAATGCAATAAAAATATTCAAAACATATGGGGAACTACATTATCACTGACCTTTCATGTGGACAAATATTTTGTCAAATCTAATGTGTATTTGTGTCTGATGAAAATTGAAAAAGTTCCGATTCAAAAACAACCATCTCAAGCTTGAGAAAGCTAGTGCTTGGAACACACATACTTGTCGATACTTGTCATAGCTTTAATCTGATAATTTCAAAATAAAATATTTTTAAATATGCATCATTTATAATACTGTAAAAATGGAAGTCACCAAGAAGTGTTAAAACCAAAAATTAAATTGGAAAAGATGACTAATGTAGTCCCAAAATTTTAAGATTTGCTGGCCTACCACTTAGAATATGGTCAAAACTACTAGAAGATGGAAATTACAGGGGTTAGTGAGTAGAGCGACTATACACTTTTAGAATTTTCATTATAAAATTATGGTAAAATAAGAGGCAGCAGTCTGTCCATCCAATTAATCGTAAAGTTTACGGTAAAGAACATTTTTCTATTTTGCGGTATTGAAACCGTTTACAAATACTATGATTTCAAAACCGTAAAAAGGAAATTAAAACGGACATTGGAGCTAGACTTTTCCTTAGGCAATGGGCTTTGGAGTTAAGTTGTGGTTGATTCTTTTTTTATCAAATGAATAGAGGAATAAAGTTTAATTAGTTTATCTGGTTGTTTTACCCATCTTAAAAGATTGGAAATACTTGAATTTTTTGTGCTAAGCAGTTTTATAGAGCTGCCATCTTTGCATGATTGAGAGTATCGTATTTTAATAGTTCGGGGTCCTAAATTAGGATGTGCATGAAACTGGAAACTCTATATGTGTTAAAAAGAAGGGATTAAATATTGTGGTGTCAACGCTGGGTTGCTCTAACTACCTTATCTCCGTCACGAGATTGACAAATCAGCGCTCTCAGCTATAATATGTAGAACACAGCTGCAAGGAACTAAGTGCTTTCATTAGGTGGGACTAGCTGGCGTGATAAAATTTAGGTTGTTTAACCGTATTAGGAAAAAGCTGTTAATCTACGGTTTTCCTCAAAGTTAAAAATTTGAATACCATCTTATTTTTGATTATTTGACTGTTAAGTTTGAATATGGTAAAATAATAATTAAATAAATGGTTATTTAACTATTTTTCCGAGAAATTTCTAACAGTGTAGACTGGAGACCTAGTTTTTTGAAATCAATATTTTTTTTCGTGTATATTATATTAATTGGGAGATGGCAATTAGTTTAACCGACTGAACGTTTGCAACACTTTTAACCACCTTCTGCTATAAAACATGTCTTTAAAATGTCCATGTTGTGTGAAAATGTTTGGTTGATCTTAAAAGCACATACTTTAACTAGTTTTATCGTTTAATTATTAAAGTATTAAAAAATGAACTTCAACGTTGAAGAACATAATTTTATACTTTATGGACTACTTGCTTATAGGGAATTTAGTTGGGAAAAAAATGCCTTTGAAAAGAACCTTAAAGAAACCAGTTCGAAACTGTTATTCAAAATTTAAAGAATCAAAGTAAGAATTTGTTTGCATAAAAATTATTTTAAAAATGTAAATAAAATTGTTAAATGTTTGATCCACTTTTGCAATTTGTTATTTAATAACTGTTACTGATTAAAATTCAAATTTACTAATTTCAATTGATAGCCGGTTGTATAGAAATTAATATTATTGATGTTCCGATCAGTAACAGAACAATCTTTCACATTTAGGAGCAAGAAATTATTTGCCTTAGATCAAAAATAATTATTTAAAAAAATCTTTTCAAAAACGTATGGTCAAAATTATCATAATATAGTAAAGTTTACCGTGTTTCTAGTTCTATGAGAATATCAAAAAGCTCAGTAATTTTTATTAAAGCGCTTTGGTAATGAATTTGATAAAATTAACAATATATATTACAATTTTATCACACATTATTAAACATTTTTATAACGTGTGATAAAATTTTTGTTACTGTTGTAAAATTTAGTAATAGTGGTAAAATTTGATAATTTTAGCATGATACCTTATAGCATGGCATAAGAAACTATTCATTCTGTAAAATGAACTTTTCAATTATGTATTTTTTGCTAAGTGTGTGGTAATATGAACAATAATTTTGAAACCAGAATTTTTGGTTAATAGTTGCCATATGAACAGAAACCGTTGTTATATTATTTGGTTTTATAAAAAAGATTTATGTTTTTTTTAACAGAAATGTCGTTACCATCAGCACGAATGTTACAGATTTTTTTTTTCTCCGTTTATAAAGTTAAACAATTTTAACCTTAAAAATTAACATTTATTACATATTAACTTTTAAATATGAATTTCCCATATTATTTTACGATATTAAATTTTTAGTTTTAAATTATTCAAATATACAGAAGCACGGTGTAAAACTTATTGTTTAAATTTACAACAATTCTTAGTTAATTGTTGATTAACTGAAAAATTCATTATTTTTAATATTAAGAAGGAACAAGGAACGACAAAATAAAATTTTCAAACATTTTTGACAGTTTATCATTTTAGCATTATTGTATCAAAATATCGAATTGATTTTAGTTAAGTTGAAAAGTTTCAGCATAATGTGTCAAACTTAGCGCGTGATGCAGGACGCGCTGTTACATGCATGAATAAGGGAACTTGTGAGCTCAATTGGTTAACAGATTTGTCCATTCGTATCAAAACATTTTTATAAAATACTATCCTTTTAACTATTTTAATGAAATAATTTGTTTAAATTATGAAAGATAAAAAATTAATGGTACTTCCATTGTGACCGTTTGGAATTGAAACTTATTTAGCCGTAATAATTTGTAATGATGGTTGCAAAGGGCTATTGACATTTTGTGGAACACTTAGAAACAAATGAAGGCCCAGAAGCTGAAGAATATGCTTAAAATTGAATATGACAACAATATGACAACAATACAATATTCAATGTTTCCATTAACACTTATGAGGCGTCACATGTGGGCAGAAAAACACGTAAAGGAACTTGATTAGCTATTGAAACTGCTTAAAATGGTTTGAAGAAAGCAACTTATAAACCAGGTATTGAAGCATTACAGTTAGTTGCAAAATTTATAGATTTATATGGATTATTGAACACAGAACTTTAAACACAATTTACTCGAAGCTATGTTTTTCTTATTGGCTGTAACTCTAACTAGCACAGTTTTTAACCAATTTACAAATTTTGTTACATTGTTCACAATAAATATGGTTTTTGCTGCACGTGGTTTTTAATAGGGTAATCCACGAAAATGTAACTTAATTTGACATTTTATTTTTACTTTTTTAAAAAAAACACCACCGTTTTGTGAAAAAAGTATTTTTTTTAAAATTCTACGTTTAACAAAAACAACTTTCACGCAGTTTAAAAAAAATCAAAACGGAATTAAATTTGGAGCATTCTTTCAGCTATTGAATACAGCAAGTTATAAATAATTCAGAAAATAAGTTATACAACTTGTAAGTTAAAAAAAAACATTTTATCATATAAGTGCTAATTTTTTAAATTTTCATATTAGTAACATGGTAAAATGCGGCTTAAAATACGAACAATAAGATGAAAACATTTATTAAGTTAAGTATATCACACTTTTCACGGGCTTCTACTGCATTATTCCCCTTTAGTTGAAAAATTTCATTTGGGCAATTAAGTTTGAAGTAAGTACCAGTTTGAAAACATATGGTTTAATCATTTTATATGCAACTAATGCTAGTATTATATAAAAATTAAAAATGTTATATTTATTTTTTTTAATTCTAACCTTTTTTAAAATGTTATAAAAACTAATTGCTTATTTTTTTTAAAATTTCTTTACTAGTGTTTTGATAGGCAAAGGACACATTTACATTTTATTTACATTATCTTTTACATTTTAATTTCCTACATATACTCTTCTCATCCTTTATTTATATGGTGTTTTTCTTCTGTACGTATCTGGCCTATTTTCTAAACTTTATATACGTAGTGGGAGTTGGACAAAACCGGGTAGGTCAGTAAAATCGGAAACTAACCTCTTCGAATAGATCATTGATGTGATTTATATGAAATCACATGAAACTTGTAGTTGTTGTAGTTGTAGTTCATTTACGTCGCACTAGAGCTGCACAATGGGCTATTGGCGACGGTCTGGGAAGCATCCCTGAGGATGATCCGAAGACATGCCATCACAATTTTGATCCTCTGCAGAGGGAATAGCACCCCCGCTTCGGTAGCCCGACGATCAGCACGCGAAGTCGAGCACTTTACGGTAGAACAGTTTAACGAGGACCAATACCGCACACCCTCGGTCCCTACGCTGACTGATCCAAGTGGTCACCCACCCGCACACTGACCGCAGCCAGTGATGCTTGACATCGGTGATCTGCTTCACATGAAACTAACTGCAGACATTCACCATAAGATTTAGAAAAGAAGGAAAGATACTGTAGGCTATTTGTTTGTGAAGAGAGTTGGTTTATTTGTTTGGAAAAATTTGTTTGAAGTAGTTTTTATTTTACAATATTGAATTTATCTGGTAATTGCTTATTCCTTCAAGATATTGTTTAGGTCATTGGAAAATTTGATGATGTTCTTTTTCAGTTTTATTTTGAATTAAGACAGGTTTTGTGCCACGTTAAAAATACGCTTAGCTATTTTTTAGTAAATGTCATTGTCGGATGAATACGGTTTCTTTTATCGGGCAAAATGGAGCTATAAGTTGAGAAAAAAAGTTGTAAGCTACAAGCTGAACCAAGTCGAATTCCCAGGAAGATCGAATAAAATAAATATCTCAATTTTAAAGAGTAGGTGCATGAAACCTGAAGCAATGCCGATCGAGAAGGAGAGTTTCAGTTAGAATTTCTGTTCTTAATTCTCAATGATTTAATTTTAAATATTTTGAGCTGAAGGTTTAATTTATCCTTAAACTAGTATTTTATCTATTTTATTCACTTAGCTGTTTCGAAAAAAAAACCTTAAGGTCTCAATATTAAGTTGCTGTAATTTTGTTCAGCCTGCAAAGTCATTATTTAAGAAAATAAAGAGAGTTTTTTTATGCTTGATAAATTGCAACAGAAGCATAACAAATGCTTTATCTGTAGGATGACATGAACCACACACAAGTTATCGAGTATTTCGGTCAACTTAAACGAGGTGAGATGAGTGTAAAATGTCGTTCTGGAATAACTTTAACATTTCAAAATGATGAATGTCATCACGAAAAACAAACATCGTTTTTTTGAAATTGATTTATCAGAAGAGACGTAATATGGAGCTTGTGTTGTGCTAGTGGATGTTGACTGAGGTTTTTAAAATGAAATGCTTCCACACATTCTGCCTTAAAAGTGACTCACTGTTTAGCCCCTCAGGGATGGTATGTTATTCCTCTCCCTCCACATTCAGCAGGCCCAGAATTAACTGACTTTCATGTTCCTGAGAATGAAGAAAAATCTAAAAAGCAAGCGAGAAAGAGACTGTGAAACAGCTTTGCAAATGGAAATGAATGATGTTAAAATTGAAAAGTACTTAAAGCATTGAATCGAATAGATAGTATTTTAAAAGTGACAAAAAGAATTTAATTAAAGGTTAGTAACTAAATTTTTTATAATAAAATCTTTTTTGGTCCATCCTCATATATATAACGAATTCGTCTTACGAGTCTTTCCATATCAGTTCATAACTTAAAATGGTTTCTCTCAATAATTTAAAACTTATAAAATGGTTCTTTCGAAAAGAGATATAAAAATTTAATATTCCAATTAAAAGATTATTTTCTGAAGTTAATAGGTAATAATTTTTGGAAATATGCTCATTAAGAAATTCTTAAAAATTCCCTGGTCAATATAATCGTTAAAAATTCCCTGGTCCCTATAGCTGAGAAAAATTCAGATGCTTAAATTTTCCCTATTGGAAGACATTCGATAAGGTAAAGAAAATCTTACAGCTGTTTTCATTTCTGGAATCACTAGCTAAAATGTGGGACACCCCGAAATTGTGTGGCCTTTTTCGTGTTGTAAGTGCTTAAATGCAGCCCTAATGGAAAAACTCCTAGTCCTGACTGGGGAGCAATTCCTTAAAAATATTTGCCTTGAGATTCTAGATTGAATTCAGAAGGAACCAATCTAATCACTTTGTGGATTTGTCAATATAATCGCATTTTGGAAATTATTATAGCCAAAAAAATACAATAATGATTGCTTATTAATTTTTTATTAAAATATAAAGCTTTTTTTTTTTTTTTGGTTTTTATATGCAAACAATGATTTTTGATTTATATCTAATTTATATATAGTTTGAAAGTTCAAAAAGCTTCGGATAATTATATTTATATAAATGTTTGGAAATTATTAATATTTCGATGTTTATGGTGTTTTATTTGTTCTTGTTATTGATTGAGAACTAAAACTAATAAAAAATAATTAAAATTCAAGGATCAACAATTCTTCATCCATTAGAATCTGTGTTCCTTTTGTCTCTTTAACTATAAAATATCACTTTCATACTCCACGTCAGAAATTATTAATTGTGCGTGCATAGATATATGTAATACAACAGACATTCATGTATATATATTCTATATATAACACGTAATGCAAAAATGTAATTGACTAGAATAAGATTATTTTTTCTTTGATTTTTTTCTGGCACAATGAAAATAAAAAATCAATCCGTTATGTTTTGTAAACAAACAATATAGATAAAGAATATAAATATAGAATACCTTTAAATTTTACATAATTGAACTCTCGTGTGTGTTTATGTATATTCGTCACCAACATTGTTATGTTTTGCATTGATAATCATTGCCATTTGTTTTGTTTTTTTTGTGTATAATAATAAAAAATAGTACATTTATAATATTAAAAAGTTTCATATGTTTACATTTTTTTATTACAATAGAAGATTTGCAGTACTAAATTTATTAATTTTTTTTGCAATGTATGATGTTTTGTATCTTATATAATAAAGTGTTTAAAATGCTTGTTTATAATTGGAGTTAAGTAAGATAACTATGAAAATAATTATATTAAATAACATGAGTAATCATAATAATGAAAAATGATGATGAATTAAATTAGTTCTTAAGTGAAATAATAGGTTGATCTATAAAAAAAATTATTTCTTTAAAGTGACAGATAACAATTTGTCTAGTTTTAGCTTTTATGCACAGGTAAAACTGTATTAAAATAATTTTTTGAAATATTTTTCTTCATCAACTGTAAAGAATGAACCTCTAATGTTACTTGTGAGTTGTAAAAATATTTACAGAGCTGAGAATATATTTTTCACACATCTTACAGATATATAAATATTTATTTAAGAAAATATATATATTTAACTGAATACTCAAATCTTTCTTACCTGTTTAGACACATCATTTCTGCATTTTGTTTATAGTTTTCTTGTGCAAAAACTCAACTACTGTTTATGCTTCTTTTAAATCCTAATAGAGATTATATTGATTAAATTAATGTATTTTATTATTTATTTTTCTAAAGAAAATGATAAAAAAAAAGAAGAATCTGATCTTTATATAACATCTGTGCACTTGTGTATCCTTACCAAGACTGCAAAGTTTTCTTCTATACATAAGTCTATCCCCTCTAGACAACACAAGCATTCCCCTGGCGGTGAACTTTGCCTCAAACTTTATTTCAAACTGTTGGAAAGATTCTCGAGGTAAAAAGCGTGTTAAGGTGATTTTCTCCGTCATCTCTAAAACTTTTTATTAAAAGATATATATTCTTTTAAAAATTTTGTTGGATGTTTTAATAACAAATTTATTGTACTAAATTACTTACCACATTTATATATCTTAAATCTCATTTTAAATAGAGATATAAAAATATTTCTTTGTTTAAATTTTTTTTTAAATATAGTCAATCGCAACTTTAACTTGCTTGATATAGCTTATTTATAGTTTTCTTAATTTTTGTCATCTTGATAATGATAATTAACGGTACAGAAGTATTAAATGCATAAGAATGTATTTTTTTTAAATATTTTTAGCAAGTTAATTTTCGAACCTGAAATATAACATATAACCTGAAATATAATATATGAATAACAAAGAAAATTATATTATAAGCTTTAATATATTTCAAACAAAGATATACGAAAACATTTATAGTTCAGAGATATTTTAAGATTGTTTAAAAAATATAGGCAAACGCAAATTTTTATCGATTGTTATATCCTTATAGTTTTCCAGACACTTTCCTCCTTGACTAAAATAAGTTACAGTAGATAAGTAATAAATGCAAAAGAACATTTTTAATTATGTTTAACAGGTTATTTTTTTAAACTAAATAAAAAAAATGTTTTGTAAGGTTTAATTCATTGTTTCATAACATATTTGAAAATTACTACATATTATGTGAAATTACTTCTGATAATGTGACCTTATCATATCTTCTTTTGTTTCAAAATAATGTTTTTCCAACAGGAATAAAATACCACTAAATATACTTTGATATTTAAAAACTGTCTAAATAGTTTACACAAGAAAACACTTCATAATGCATTAAAACAAGTAAGAATGTATTTAGCATTGAATATTTATTCTATCTTAGCAGTATTATTAAAAAAATATGAATTATGCAAATACAAATTCAAATAAGAAGTTTAATGTATCAGAAATTTACTAAAATCTATGAATGTTAAATAAAAAACCACAAAAATTTTAGATAATGGTAGACATCCTGTGTTTATCCGACTAGTGCACTAAGGAAACAAAAAGTAGTGCCATAACTGCCTGAATATGGTAAAACTCATCATGTTTCTGGCTCCATGAAAACACCAAAAAGCTCTATAATTTTTACCAAAGTGCTTTGGTAATGATCTTGGTTAAATTAAAAATAAATTATGGTTTTATAATATTTATTAAATTTTGATCATTTTATCATGATACCAAATATCATGGCATAAAAATAATTTATTCGGTTAATTTTACTTTTCAGTTTTATATAATTTACTTAACTGTGAGGTAATAAGGACCATAATTTGGAAAACTAGAATTTCCGATAAATCGTTACCATATGAACGGAAATTTTAGCAAATGATCGGTTTTTACTGTATATTTTGGTCTTTTATTTTTACAGAATTATGGGGTTGGCTAGCAGAAATGCCATTACCATGCAGTACGATAATTGAGCCAGAATTTTATTTTCGCTGTGAACTTTAAAATTTCTATCAGCACTTAGGTATCTAGGTGACTCGAATAAAATATTGTTTTCATATTTCAGAAATCATACTGACTTAAAAATATGATTTGGGAAAATCAGCTGTTTTGTGCTGATACAAACTAGCAATAATGACAAATATAGGCCTAGAACCATTCAAAATACTTAATAAGATATTTTAAAAGAAAGACAATTGCGCCATCTCAGGAAGCGTTAATAAATTATGCTAAAAATAATTTTTCAAGTTTTTCAAATTCGAGAAGAATTTTGTAAACAAAAGATAAAAAAATAAAAATAAATAAAATTTTTTATCGAATTTAAAAATAATAACATTAAAAATTTAAGCCGAAAAATACTATTGTTTATTTGCTATGTCAATTTTTAAATTATAGTAGAAATTATATTTTTTTACTAAGCCTTGTTCTTAGTTTTGCATTTAATAAAATAAAGATGTCTTAAGTGAATATTAAAACTAATATTATATTCATCAATATGAAAAGGAAAAAATATCTTTATATTTTTTAAATAAAGTTAAGTGAAATTCATTCTGAAAACACGCTAAAAATATTGGCCGAAACAATTTTATTATTTAAAAGAAATAATAATAACTATTGAATTTCAAGTTAATGAAAATAAATTTAAAAACAACTATGTGTATTTTAATAAGAAAAATATTCAGAATTGATATCTAGTTACTTGTTTTTAAATTTTATTAACAAGAAATTCTTTTTAAGTCTAATTTCAAATTTTACTAAGTATTCTACATTTATTAAAATACCAATATCTAGAGCAAATATTTATTTATTTTGATAAAATTTGTTTGGAAAAAATTTACGATAAGGTACATTGTATTTTATAATTTTTAATAATTTTAGCATTATTTACTAAACTCATTTGAATTAAAAATGTGATTAAACTTTATTTAAGTTGCACTTTTACATCAACCAATTAAATTCCGTAGCGTAGTTAAAATATATGAAGTTATAACTAGTTTGAAACAGAGAATAAATATAATCTTTATTTATTTTTTATAATCTCTTAGTTTATTCGTGAATATGATTTCTAATGACAAGTGAAACGCAGTTTTAAAGCATAATTAATACTAATGCATATAGATTGCCCTGTAAAATTATTGAGTTGAAAAATGTACTAAAGCTATAAACGTGTGTCAAATGTATTTAAATAAATCAATACATTTATAAAGATTATTGTGTTAAATATGTTCGCATCTTATAAATAACCAAAGAATCTTCAGTCAATGTATGAAAAATAATATTAAGTAAATAATCCTCATTACTTTAGCTAAACAAATCTTCAAACATATTTAATACAATTATAGAACTCCTATAAGATTATAATATATACGTATGCCTGTATTCTATTTCCAAGTTCTCAGTCACCAGGATCAAGAGATAATTCACAATTATATAGGATCCTGCCAGTCCATCATATTTGAGCCATTTCTAATGCAGTTAGTCTTTGGCTTGCACGCCGTAACGCACGAGCAGTGCAAGGTTGAATATTCTGTAACCCTATTTCTCTATTAATTAACTTGTAAACAGCCAGTAGACGAAAATTATTAACTGGCAAGGAACTGAGATGTGGCTATGTGCAGTTTACTACATAGGCAAGTTTGCCTGGATATTCCTACTGATACCTCTTTACATTTATCATCTCTTGGCACTCTGAACCTTGTGCTAGATAAACATTAGATAAAAAAATTTTATTATACAAAAAATAAATAAATAAATTACCTTCTCTTTAAAAAATAATAAATACTGTACAAAATATTAGTTACACAACATATTAATGGTTGGTATGTTATATCTGATTATTTTAATTTTATCTTATCCAACGTTTTCATACTTTTTTTTAACTTAAAGTAAAATGATGGTTTTTTAAAAATATTTTTTAAACTTATTGCAGCATCTTTGATATATAAAAACATATTTTTTTAAAGCAAATATAACATTTCAAAGATTGAATTTGTTCAGGTAAAACCAGAAGTATTTTCTAAGCGTAGTAGAAAGCTTTCATCTATACTTAATTAACCATTTTCAAAATGGACGCTTAACCAACCTACCAGAAGCAAAATTATGACCATTTACAGTATAAGGATTTAGCCTGTGATTTAGCATGTGTGTGTGCGTGTGCCGAGATTAAAGTATAATTCGCATAACTATTGCCAAGGAAATATTTTTTGTTTATTTCGGTAAATTTTCGAAAACAACAACATCTATTTTTTAGATTTTTTTTTGAGCAGAATCTATTTTTGTTCCGACTCATACAATATTTTCAATAATTGGTGAATTCTAAATTATCAACAATAAGTTTTAAATTTAATAGCTGAATACAGGAATTTTCGAATTCTGAATAACAAGTGATTTTTTAAACAAAACATTCCAAAGAATTAAAGCTGTAAGATATTACCAGATTAAAAAGTTCATTCACTTTAAAAAACATAAAAATGGCAAATAACATGCGACATTGTTTCAAGTGCTTCAAAAATATAAGTGCCCATTTTTAAAAATTACCAGATGCGAATTAGAAGCAAAACTGATTTTTAAAAAAATAATTCAAAGAAAACGTGAAGTTGCCAACGAAGAATTGAAAAATTAAGGTGAGAGACAGAAATAGAAAAACCATAGTAACCAGAAAAAAAAAGATGAAAAACAGAACAAGAATAACCACAGTGGCTGAGAGTTAAAGCGTTAAAGAGCATTTCCACTCACAATGGAAAAGTGGAGATGAACTAATGTCGTTAATAAAAGAATCAACATTCATATGAATAAAACAAGATTACAGGCTATCAAATAATTTTTGTTTCTTTCCATTCACGTTTGGCAAGTCCTGAAAATTGGTGCCTAATTTTGAATTGTTATTTTTTTATTTTGGAAGTGAACGAAGTTTTTAATTAGAAAAATTTATTTTTTAGCTTCTGTCTGTTGTAAGATTTAACTTCGCCTCCTTTCATTTTAAATTAGATTTTCTCTTACACTCCACAGTTGCTTTTTTTACATCTTCTACCTCATTTCTGCAAAAAGTTTAAAGATATTTCATGAATAGTGCATGAGATGAATGTTTTGAAATTTTTGTATACATGTTTTTATTTTACTCTGGCAGTGATCCGAAAATAGTTACACGTATTATGAGGAATTAATTTTTAAAAGAACATCGTAATGCAAAATAATACCTGATATTATTTAGATTACTTGTAATCACATCTTTTTAACTGAAATTGAAATGGAATTGCATGAAATGTTAGCTAAACATACGGAATTCGCTTTATTTAATTTCCTTAAATCTTTAATGCTACTTAAAGTAAATGTTGGGGTCTACTGTGAAAAGCTGCAATAGCTAACAAATAGCAGCTTACAATAAATAAGCTGGATGCATGCCTACAGTGAATACACTGGTAATCATAAATCACCAAAATCATAAAAATTACCATAACTTAAAAAGATACGCATGGAATTTAATGAACGTTACACATATTATAGTGCACTTAATAATGTATAAAATAACATTAAAAGTATTAACCAGAAAATTATACTGTTAGAGAACTAAATAGATGCATGAAATGAATAAATCAGATGTGTCAGTTTGGAATAGAAAAAGTACCATTAGTATTGAATCACCTCTGCAGAAATACTGCATAGTCAGCGATGTGTGAGGCTTTCAATTATGTGGTATGCCAATTAAATAAAAAAGGCGAGCATTTGTTCTTGCAAGGCAATTGCAAGCGTGTCCAGGGTCTGAGGAGAAGGATTGAGAGTAGTTTGCTAGCAACTCCATGCGCTCAATTATTTGCTGCTGAAGATCTACAATAGATCATCTACAATATGAGCCCTGTGCGATGTTGCGTTATCATCCTGATGCATGAAATTATAACTTTTACGCCAGCATTGGGACGCACTTAAATATCAAAAAAGTTATCTCTACTCACGTGAGCATTCACGGTTTCAAGTGTAAAGACGTGAAGCCCTGTACTTCCATCCAAAAAGATACCATCCTACACAGAGACTCTGCAGCGCCCAATCAAGCAACGCTTACTGTTACTTTGAAGGCTGATTCTGGTATCATCTGTGCAGAGAATAGCCCTCCATTGGTCGGGCATTCATTATACATGTTGCTGTGACTTCCTCAAACGTTCTTTACTATGGCGTGATGAGGGGGGAGTGCAAATAGTTGGTCTCTCAGAGATTATACCAGGATCATGGAGCCTTCGACGCTAATACATGTTGGCACCCTTCCGGTGGGATACATGATGGCTCAGGGATAGAGCGTTATTCTTATAATGAGGTGGCCCGGGATCGAATCCCAGCGATGTCTGGTTGATATGAATTCCGCGTCAGACTCGCACCGACTACAGTGCGGACGTAAAATATTCTTAGTGGTAGGCGGACCATGGGTTTGAGTTCCATTTCCGTCAGGTTGACCATGGGTGAGTTTCGTGGTTTGCCACTCCATACAACAGAAGGGCGGGTTAGTTCCCTCAAAAATTTCTCCATAAATGCAAATTTCTCCCAATGTTTGACTCTGGAGTTCGCTTGTCTTATGGATTATGTTGTTCAAAATTACGAGGCTACTAAGATGAATATTAGTAGCCGTAAGCGCAAATTGCGTATGCTGTTCAACGACTGTTATAAAACTCTTCTTGTGTTGTTCTACAACACAACAAACGTTCTATAGTTAGAGCTATCTGAGCAGGCTGAAAGTTGTGGCTCCATTCCTTTATGCACATAGAGATAAATATCTTTTATCCTAGCTCGTCTTTGCGCTTGGCTCCTTCTTGGCTGAACCTCCTTGAGGTCGAATCTGTGATAAGAAATTGTTGCCAAACTCTATGAACCACGACAGAAAATATACTTAGCCATCTAGTCATTTTATTTGACTTCGTCTCTAGTCTACAAATAGATCTCCATAGTTGTTCTTCGGACAAAAGATCCCTGAAGGTCGCTACATAAAATTTTTTATTTTAGAAACGTAGCAAAATTCGAAGGCTTGTTATCAAACATACAATTTTATGCTCATTACAGTTGACGTCATTCTATAGCAGTGCCACTAATTCACATAGTACAGTTTTGCTTAGAAACTCTTATTTGACAGCATATTTGAATTCTATTGTGATTGGCATATTTTGGGGAGAATTATCGCTATTTTTATAATTTTTCCCTAATTTAGAACAGCCAGAATAGTTAAACAGCTAACTAAAACAGCTAGCCTGAAATAAATCAGGAGTATAGACTAATGAATTATAGATTTTTCTAATTAGTCTAAAAGTACGTAAACCTATTTTAATTACTACAAAAGTTTCAGATTGATTATAAAATTCTGAGAGATATTTTTTTTTACTTAACTTGACCCATTACAAAATGATAGTGGTTGTTTTCAAAGAACAATTGGTATACGAGAGTCGAGGTGGCTCAAGCGATAGAGTGTTCACCTCCCAATGAGGCGACCCTGCTATGACTCCCAACGGTGGCTAGATGCTACGAATTTTGCACCGACCACATTGCTGACCCCAAATATCCTCAGTGGTTTATCCCTTCGTGCCCTTTGTTACTGGGTTAACCATGGAAAATTTTCATGATTTTCCTCTCCACGTAACGCAAGTGTTGGTTAATTCCATCAAAAAGTCCATAACGAAAAATATTTTATCCCAATGCTTGATTCAGAAGTTCTTTTGATTTCTGCGTTGAGTTCAAAATTATAAAGCTGCGGAGTTAAACATTAATGGTCGTAAATTTAGAATTATTATGGAAGTTCAACTCCGGTTATAAAATAAAGTAAAATTAGCTTAAGACACATGTACAACAAAGACCGGGACAGTTAGTAGAACACTGGGCCCATATCCAAAAGTTTGTAGGTTTAATCCCAGCTGGCCGAAGACTCCCCGTGTAGTAAAGGGTGACTGATGCACATTAAATCAGTCGAGTTGCAAAGTCCTCCATGCTCCCATAAAAAATCAATAACTCTGGGCATACTGATCCAGGAGTTTCTTTGTCATCTGGATTGGTTCAAAATTACAAGGCTACTGCGTTGAATATTAGTAGTTGTAAACCCAAAATTGGGTTGGTTGTTCAACAATAAATATATGTACAACAAAGGGTTCAAAAATGTAAAAATAGATCTGATACTGATAATGTCTCATATTTTTGTTAAATTTCAAAAGAAACTAGAAATTTGTTATGCAGTTTCCCTTATGTGTTCCACTTATTTTTTCAATTATTTTCGAGATCAAATATTTTTATAGGCATGTGTTAGAACCAATTTTCATTTTAATGAAAAAAATTCATGATTTATTGTCTATTCGGATTTAAAAAAAGGGTTTAGCATCAAGTTTGCGTCAAATGTGTCTTAACTTAAAAAAAAATTATCTAAGTAACCGAAAGTAATATGAATATTTTTTATTTTCTTGATGTGGCCACACATAGAAGGATTAAGGCGTTTCATGTGTTTTTTCATTTGATCTGAGAAGTATTTTAACGAAAAAAATAATTAAATTATTAATCTAAAAAACGTATAAAAATAGCTTGACTTTCTACGAATAAATGTGTAGAAAAATCCCAAAACATTTAAAAAATTATATATTAATTTATGAACCTTTTGAAGATTTTGAACAATTTATGAAGTTTGACCGAAAGACGGTATATTTCTGATTGAATCAAATATTTAAGTGGAAAACATTATCTTTCCGGAAAAAAAGCCCATTGATTATTACTCAATATTGTGCAATTATGATTTCTATTGATTAAAAAAATTGATTGTTGGAGTTAAATTTTAAATCTAACGTTAATTACAAATCTCCTTTTTCTGGTGATCAGAACACTTTTTTTTAATTAGTTACCTATTTGGATTTGTCTGCTTAAATTACGAGTTCTTATGTACATGCACGATATACAAATCTGAAATTCTGAACCTATCTACACCAATTTTTATGTATATATTCGAATACTGTCTTCTTAAAAACGTCCACCGACCACCGTTTTGCGTGCCACACCCCTCCCCTCCGAAAAACAGAGTTTTGCATAGGATTCAATAAATATTATATTGTGTTTTGCTAGCTTGCAATCAACAAAAAATATAGTTTTATTGCACTTTGTATGAATTATTTTCTTTTAGTTTCCTATGTGAGGTTAACGTAAGTAAAATTTACATTAACAATTTTACGAGATATGATGAGGACGTCGCCAAATTCAATTTTTAAAATGCATACAAAACCGTGTGATTCTTTTCTTATATGTATACTTACGCTTTAAAAGTGTGTCTCTATAAACTTAATAGAAACTGTTGAAGAATTAATGAAAAAGAATATTGAAGTTATCTATAATGCTTAAGTTATCGCACGTTAAATGGTGCTATTTATACAGTTAAACTTTTACTTTTGTGAGTTATTTTATAATAATCCAAATCATATTATAGTAAATCTAATTGTATGAAATAGTAACGAATTAAATTTCAGTATCTATAGTAGGTATAATAAAAATATAAGGGTTGTGTAAAGATAAATTATAAATATTACAGTTAAAATCAGTTAAAACACAACTGCAAGTAAAATAACCAATAATAGAAAAAGTTAGTTTTAAAGCCAAATATGTCCATCACCGTCAACCGAAGCATTCCTGGCAGCTAAAATTAGTTTTAGGACGTGTTAGTCAACTTTACTTAGTCAACTAGATTGTTATTAAATATTGGTATTATATCTGTACTTTGGTATTATATTTGTACTAAATTGCTATATTTGTACAATATTATTGTATTTCTAATTATTATATTTGTACTAAATTGTTATATTTCTACAATATTATTATATTTGTAAATATTATATTTGTACAATATTGGTATTATATTTGTACCAAACTGTTATATTCGTACAATATTTTTACATTTGTAATTATTATATTTGTAATAATTATGTTTGTACAATTTTGGTATTATATTTGTACTAAAAAATATATTTTGATGATAGGAATTATATTTCTTTAAAAATACAAAATACAAAAAAAAAATATAGTTAGGAAAAAATATTATTTTCATTCCTATTTAAAAATGTATCAATAACTTATTTTGCAAATTAAAGAAATTTTAAGGATTAATAACTGTTTCTCTTATATATAAATTACTAATAATAAATGAAAAATTTGAAAAAAATACTGTTTGGAAGTGAGCAGTGTTTGGAAGATGTAACGAAAAAGAGGACACCGGTGTTTCATGTTGTATTTCAAATCCATAAAATATTAAAATCCTAAATATAAAGCTTTTCACTTATTGTGACTATAACATATTATTAACATAAAATAATGAAAAAATTGTGAAAATGAGGTTAAGGAAAAAATTCCGCTTCAAAGGATTAACGGCATGCATTGAACTAAATCTTTTAAGAAACAAGATCTAAACAAATCTTTATTAAGCAGCAATCAATCTATAACCACCAGCTCATTTCCGGCGTCTTATATTTGTAGCGTCTGTCTCTTCCGTTTCGATGTTATTTCTACCATCTACTCGGTGGTCCTCTTACAGCTATGGATCTTTCAATTTTTTTAATCTCAAACCCTGTATGCTTTTTTAAAGATGTTCCAGAAATGTCAATCTATTACTACGGATGACTAGCGTTATATGTGGTTACACGTAAGGCCCGCAGAGCTCAAAACTATAACTCCAATGTGCTTTTTCGTGAGTCGCTGAGAAACTTTTTCTCTCAAACAGGACCAGTGACCATTTTGCACATTTGTTTAACTTACAAGTTTCATTTACATGCAGTAAAATAGGTTGTATAAATTTTTTTAAATTTTGATTTTATAGTGACAAGATGGTATTGTTAGCATCTTTTCAGCGCAAATAAGCATTTAGCTGTCATATTCAGAAACTATGTCTTACTCCTAGCTTGTTTAATTCGAATCATGATCCCAAAATATTTAAATCCACCTGTAATTTCAAAGCTATACCCATTAAATTACAATGAATAATTACCCAAACTAAGAAACATTTTAGAAACATTAAACATAATATACAAATTTTATTGTCTAATGCATTTGAGTCAAGCAATCCACTGACGCAACGTATTTAATATACAAATTACCTCACGTTCATAAAATTCTTGTTGAATTCGTGATCTTTGAAATATGTTCTTCAATATACATTCCGCAGAACAAAACTATGAGCACTGTTATATTTAATATCAGGGAGTTATATGTTTGCATGTCCTCATTAGAAGTCCATTCCTTGATTCTAAACGAGCCTAGTATCGAACATTCTGTACGCCCATCTCGCAGTCGTTTACAATAACGCCCAGGAAATTAGAAACTGTCGTTTTGAATGAGTTTGTTGAATTACAACGAAATCTACGGAGATCGGTTATTTGGTGCTCTAACCAGAATATTGGATTTAGGTCATACGATATACATATTAAATGTAGTCCAAATATATATGTAAATATATGTTGCCTTTTCCTTATTTCAACTTTGAATGGATTGAGTTACCTTAATTAATCTGCAAATTATGAGGTTTATTTAATTGATATTTTGATTTAATTATGTATTTGAGTGCAATCAAAGATTTTGAAAGTATATGCTATTACTAGAAATGAATTCGAAAAATGGAGAGATAATTTCGTTTTTATTTTAAACCTATAACGCCGCTGATTTTGCCTTTTCGTGCCTTATTTTTGCCTTTTCGTATGTTATTTTTTAAGATACTCATGAAGCTTGATATTTTTTTTACTTTTCCTAAATTGTTTCTTAGTATAGTATATCAAAATTTCACCCTTTTCTGTTGATTAGTAAAATAAATAATTATGGAAATATCTAAAACAGCCAAAAAGGTGATTTTGACCCTTAATTTTACACGTTAATTTTAAAAGTTTTATGTCTGTTTTTGACTTTGTAGAACTGTAAACATCATGAGAAATGAAATGTTGAAAGAAATTAGGATCTACAATGTTACAAAATGTCACTCGTAGCAGTTTTCGTAAAAATTGTATCCTGTTTTAGATTCGATTACCGAAGTGGCTTAGTGAGTTGCTTCGTTCCTATTGAATTATAATTTTGTTATAAAGTCCGAAAGAAACTACAGTTATAAGCGGCTACGTTTGTTATAATATTAGACAAGATAGTATAGTTGAGGAACAGTAATTGTCGCGTAAATAACAATGAAAATTTATTGTATGATGTTCAAGTCACATAAATTTGATTTCAACTAATATAAAGTCCAAAACCATTTTTTAAATGGCTTTTTTTATTTATGTAAGTTGAAAAACGATAAAAGAATTACGACCAGGGAAAAGTATAATGCGCTAATTACGGAACCCCACTTAAACTCCAGATGCAGCGAAATTACTGACTTTTGCCTCAGTAAAACTTGCAAAAGTGTTTTTTTTTTCTTCTTTGTCACATAAATTTGATTTCAACTAATATGAAGTCCAAAATCATTTTTAATGGTTTTCTTATTTGTGTAAGTTGAAAAACGAGAAAAAGAATTACGATCAGGTAAAAGTAAACTGCTCTAATTATGGAACCTCCTCAAAACTCCAGGTGGAACGAAATTACTATCTTTTGCCTCAGTAAAATTTGCAAAAAAGTTTTTTTTTTTTTTGTAAAAAAGTCCTACATTAGAGGGATACTAAGTTTGAATAAAACAAAAGACCACCTAATTTCAATGTCCCTTTTTCGTCATGAAATTCCTCGTTTGAACTTCAAAATGAAATCTAAATACTTACTGTATGGGTGCAAAAGAAAAAGAATACTATAATTTTGAATAGAATACATTCGAACGTGTTTGAAAATGATAGCCAAAATTCCAAATGGCGTTTTTAAGTAAGTCCAAAATCCCGCTGTTCTAGTGTTAATGTATAATTGTAGAATTTATGTAACTGAGTTAAATAATGGATTATCTAAGCGTGCATTAAACGTGAGAAATCAATTTAAAAATAAAAGTAAAGTTGCGTATAATTATAAATACATTTATAAATATTTCAAAAGTAAATTTTAATAATCTTACTAATAAAATTATTCATCGCAAGAAAAATTCAAGCTGACATTAAAGTGATTGCGTTTATCAAATTGTAAAATATTCGTCTAACTAAGTTTTCTTAATTAATACTGATAACAATTTCCTTAATAATTTAAACTTTATTTAATACATCAGTATGGAAAATCCTTTATAAATTAAATTCAAAAGTTATTTGCATCAATGTTCGAAACCAAGAAATTTATTTATGAATGTAAAAAAATATTTTACCACAAAAGGATCTCATTAATTTTTATTGAAAGCTTTTACTTTGTCCTGTTGGAAATTAATTAAAATTTTTGTTTGAAGCTTTAGGTATCGGCAAAAGAAAAAAAAAATTCTAATTTAAATGTTTTAAAAATTTCGAATTCATTATCTTTGACGTATGCAAACATTCTTTAAATTGAAATTTGGCAGAAAATTTTTTCATCCTTTTATGCGAATAAACTATATTTCTATAGCAATTTCGACCAATTAGCTTCCTTCTATATTTAGCTATTACGACGGACAGTATCTTTTACTAATATTAGAAAGCCAGAGGCATTTTAAACAGTTTGGCTTCTTGTTTTTAATTCTTTGTGTGTGGGATTTTTGATGCAGCTAGAATATAGTTTGTATTTTCTGCTAAATTGTAGATAAAAAAACAAGTGCTTATAGATATGATTAAATTCTTAAAGAAGTGTTTAAAGATATTTTTTTTTAATATCTTTATGATAAAAAAAGATAATTACCAAAACTTTTCGAGATTTGAAATTTTTTGTTAATGAATGATATATTAAGCAAAAATATTTGCTGACACTCTGATGCATATTAGATAAATATAATAGCAATTATTTCAGTTCTATGATGATATTGAGATCTGTTTTTGTGGAAGAAGAATTATCATAATAGTGGTAGTGATTTTAGTTCATTGTCAATTGGCATTGTGTAGGAGGGAATTAGTTCATAGATCTAACAAACATTGTTTTATGCGGAAAAAATGCAAAATATTAAAAATGACCAAAATATTAAGAATGAAAATAAAAAAATTATGCGCAGCATCTCCTAAGATAGATAATAGACGAAGAAATGCATTTTTAACATGAAGAAATTTTGTAAATTAATGAACTGTCCTGTAATTAATGATGTAATTAATCTGTAAATTAATGAATGGGGCAAAACTCCCAGTCCTAAGTCCAAGAATTTTTAATAAGCAGTGAATGAATAGTTCCAAACAAACACTATAATGAGTTATACATATGTATTGAATTAAAACGTTAGCCGTTACATTGATTTTAAAGAAGAGAATAAAATATTTATAATTTCTTTTTATAAAATTTGATAAATATGTAATAATTGGTTTAATTTTAATTAAGATAGGATCAAACGCTCATCAAATTTCCGAAGGTTCAAAAACTATTTAGAACTAATCGTAAACAAGCTTACTGATTTACACTGCTTATAAATTAATGTTCATTAAGATTTCAGTTTTAATAATGTGTAAATTTTATAAAACCTATAAAGATACAAAAAAAAAAATTATATTATTATGTTATGCAGGATACACAGATTCAATAATAATTAAGAACAATATTTTAGTTTTGATAATTTTTAATACTTACGACGGGATAGAGACTAGTTTAATTAATGAACATCAGGCAGCTACATTTTTGTTTCATTTTTTTAAACATTTTTCTTCTGCTTCATTTTCAAAATTTATGTTAGAATAAACGTGCTACATGTCAGAATAAAGAATATTTTGTTTCATCATACGCGGGTATTTATCACTTGATGGTTTGCATAAAATCGCAATGTATATAAATTGAATGAAATGTTTATAAATCAGTGGTGGTTTGACAGAATTCGGTTGATGATTGATGGTTTGAAATTTTCAAAACTTTATGTGAAAAATAGTGTCAGCAAACATACAAAGGCAGATTAAAACACATCAGCATCCATCTAAGAAACGACCGAATCAAGCTCGAACTGCAAAGCAATGTGAAGGGAACTGTGTCAGCAGTTTCGGGGGTAGGTGAGCACAGTGAGTAGGGGAACTTTGAATATTATGTAAAACACTAATATGCAAATGGTCAAAAACTGAATGGAATTACTTCGTTTGCGTTGGCAACAAATAAATGAAACAAAATTATTCATAAATTTAGAAAAAAGGAAAAGGTATAAGCAAACAGTTCGCATTGACAAGAGGCAAGCAAACTGTTCTCTTGTTTTCATTATGCTTTTTGATTTACGTAGATGACGCACACGGGGAAGAAAACTTTGATAAATTTGCGGTACTGTATGGTAATGACATTTCTGGTAAATAAAACATAATTTTGGACTAAAATAAATTCTTCATAAAAATAAAACAAAACATACCTTATTTAAAATATTTTATTTGTAATTCATATCGTAACAGTTTACTGGAAAATCTGATTTTCAACATTATAGTTAGGTATTATCTGGTGATAGCACCTAATCCATAAAATTCAGTGTCTAAGATAAGAGAAATACGCTTTTTAACGTCTGAAAGGTACAGAATAAAACTTGTCGAAAGAAACCGATTAGTCGATTCTGTTTTCACTTCAAGCCAATATTCTGTACGCTTACGTTAGTATCTAAATGACGAAACTTCTTCATTTTGAAACATGTTGTATGCTAATGTGTATTGTTTATGTTCGTATCTTTTGTTTACTTTCGTATGGCATGCACTCCTGCGCAAGAATGCATTATTACACAGTATTTTTATATAGAGATTACATTAAAAAAATAAAAACAATGAAAGAAACAAACTAAATAATAACATTATTAACATCGATTTCTCGAAGAGGTCAAACTAACCCCTAAATACGGTTTTAGGTAAGTCCAAAATACGGCTTTTCTAGTGTTAAAAAAGGAAAAGAATATACCCAATTGTGATCTAAAATATAATAGCATTCATTGAGCCAGCAAATCGAGCTCGAATTGCAAAATCATACAAAAAAAACTGTGAAAACAACTACGGGAGTGGAGAGTGGAGCGAGCAGAGCGAAAGTGTGAGACACCCGAGTAAAAGAGGAATTTCTAAATATTAAAATCGCTATTAGAATCGGAAAATAAAACGCATTTCTCATTTTTCTTAGTCACTACACCCACTTGAACTAGTCAATATGTACTGTGCATAGCAGTGATTATCAATGTCATGTAACTGTAATTATCTAATGTTGTTGCAATCGTTATTAACTAACCCCTAAAGACGGTTTTAGGTAATTTCAAAATACTACAATAGTAATATTTCTTTGATGTTTGTTTGCAAAATCGTTTAAAATTGAACACTGCCATAAATTTCTTAAGGTGTCAAGAGATGTCTTATGTTTAAAAAAGTTTCAGCATTTTTTTTAAATCTAAATATAAATGATGTCACTGAATTTATTTAAACTTTTACTTACGGCTGGTACAACATGTGCACCACATGTAATGGTACAAAAATACTCAAGCAAAGTGTTAATAACTTTTTTAAAAATTCAAAGAAACCAGTTGTGATTTGACAATTATACATGAAAAATGAAAATATTCTTAAAATATAAAAAGTGAGTTCTGACACCACTTGATTGAAAAAATGTAAACAAAAATTATTTCTATCCTGTAAGATTTGTGGAACCAGAAAAATAAATCATTTTAAAAATTAAAGAATTCAATTCAAATTATTTCAAAATTCATAATATTATTTACTTGTTTAAAAAAAAAATAACTGTAATTAATGTCGTAAATGCCCACTGTCAATAATCATGAAAAGTCACCGGAGAAAAAAGTATGGTTAAAACTTACAGAATATGGTAAAGGTTACTGCGTTTCTTGTTCTCTATGTGAAGCACAAAAACATCAGTAATTTTTACCTAAGAGCTTTAGAAATGATTTTGGTATGGTCTAATAATATGTGATAAATATTTGGTAAATGTGATAAAATCTGGTAATTTTATGAATATATATCTTAAATAAGGACATAAAAATCAATTATTCAATTTAATTTAATTTTCAGTTTTGTATTTTTACTAAACGTTTGGTAATAAGAACGATAATTTAAAAAGCCGGAGTTTCCGATAATTTGCCACCCTAGGAACGGAAAAAATGCCAAATGAATGATTGAAATATCACAAATATAGATTTTCAATACCAGAATTATATATTTTTAATCAGAAAAGTTATTACCATATAGTGAAAAAATTAAATTAGAATTTTTTTCCGTGCTCCACAAACGTTTTCTGTAACAAATATTTATAAATTATTAGAATTATAAGTAAGTTATTCCAAATACTTTGACAACGCACAATTGCAGATAGGTTGATGTAATTTAGTCTGATAAACTCCACTTCAAAATCGAGTAGAGCAATGTAGCTTTTTTCCCACCTAACTTAGCTTGATATTTGTATGAGAATTGGTAGCTATCATCCCTTTCGTTACTTATTCATCTCGTATCTGTATTCTAAGAAAATGTACTTCAGTAGTCGACGTGCTACGGAGAAAGCATTCATTTCGTTTTCTAAAGAATACGGAGAGTAGAATCTGAATTAAGTAAGAAAACGCCCTTTTCTTCCAGATTAATGTAGAAGCATAATCGTATATGCTTGGAACGTGACACTGTAGCGAAGCGAGATAAAAAGAAAATGAAAGACAGCAGTCCATATTTTCCTCCATTCTTCAAGATTTAGTTCCATTATTTTGCTACTTTTTCCATAGTTTTAACTATATGTTAAAATAAATTGTTTATTCAAAACGTATTTAGTAACTCGAGTTAGGCTTGATTTAACTTTCTTTTTCTCTAGCTTATTAATTAGTGATAAAAATTCTAGCTATAGCTTATTAATAAATTAAATTTTTCTCTAGCTTATTAATAAATGAAGCAATGTTTCAAAATACAACAGAACAGAAACAAACAGAATGGAAGAATTCACAGATACTTTTACTTTAGATATGAATAATTAAATTATAACTAAACAGGAAGCAATATCTTTGCTTGAACAACGTATTTTGCTTGAATAACGCTTGAACAATGTATAAAAAAAATTAAGTCTTTTATTTCTGCCCACTAAGTTCCAAAAAATATTTTTTATATAAAACCGTAAGAGCATAACACAGAAAAACGAAGAAACTATATATTTTCATCCAAAAGATTTATACTGCCAGGGTGCAATCAACTTATTTCTTAAAGACTCTCATGAATTGTTACAAATATTTGGACTAATTCTTGAACACAAAATGATTCCGAGAAATAGTAAGAAAATTCGGTATTTGCTGACACAACTTTCCTTTTTAGGATCATTAGTGAGGACATAGTTCATTTATTCAATAGGATAAACTTTATTGAAGGGAAAGAAATCTTTTATTGGAGAAAATAATGACGAAAGATTTCACTTAATCTCAAAAAATATACCAGACATCCATTGATATTACACAACGAGAGAAATATCTGCTCCTTTATTTTAATGATTCTTCGTTGCGATGTTCTAACCTTGAAGGAAAAATAACGAATTTCCTAAAAACTTTTGAAATTAATTGGTTTTGCTTAAATACTCTAAAATTTATCAAATTTCATTAAAAAAAACTCGGTACTTTTATTGATAAAATATGTTTGATGAAATATATTTTGTTCTTTCACAGACAACCTATATATTATAATATACGTATAACCTATATATAATTGTTTGACTTCTAAAACTAGTTCCATTAAAAAGCACTTGATTTTTAATTAGTTAATTTAGAAAGCAATTTTTTATGGTGGAGATGTTTTTTTTAAAAAAATTAATTTGTCTTTCGGAAGGAATTCTGTTTCCTAATATTTAGATTATGGTTGAAATTACATTTTATAACAGTTATGTTAGCATAAAAGCCTTAATATTTATATGATATTTCATTATAAATAAAATTTTAAAAACACAGCATATCATATTGAAGATCATAAAATCAAACCATTTTTTCTTTGGCAAATGATGTTATTGTTCACAAAGCTTGCACTTCCTAATTTAGTTTTAAGAAAACCTAGTTATTAGAACACGGTCATGTTATTATTGTAAAAAACTATGCAAGTTAGTTTAATTTTTTTTTTCAATTTGCGAGCATGTAAATTCTAGAAGTTTAATACATTTTAAAATTAAGTTGGCTACTACTGAAAATTAAAAAGAAAATTTAAGTTAAAGAATTAATATATTAAAGAATATTTAAGTTAAAAATATATTTTGTTTGTACAAACATTCGAACTTCCTAGCATTTGAACTTGGCAACAAACTAAATAATATAGAAATAAACTAAATAAAAATAAAAATAGATAAATATTAAAATAATTAAAATGAATCTTCATTTAACTTAAGATGAAATACAAGATGTACTGTACAAGACCAAGATCATACTGAGCGAAATAACATGCAAACATATAATTTATTTTACTACAGTTTAGATTACTAAATGTATTATTACATTTACAAAAATTTTAATACTTTTTAAATTCATCAAAAAATTAAATTCTAAAACTTAAATATGATTTTTATATTTTTATTATTTTATACGGATTTTTATCAAATAACAGAATTTATGAATATTTGATGATAAAAAAAACAAAGTGAAGATAAGAAGCAATATATTTTTAAAATTTTTTATTTTATTTACGCAAAAAGTAAGGTGTGTTTAGGGTTATAAAAAAGGGTTTATATTTAAAATCTAATAAGATATTACTCTGCTAAAGTTTTGTTTCTTTTAGTGCAATAAATCTTAAATATTTGAATCCTAGAAAAAAAACTCCTCTATAAATATAAGTTCTTAAATAGATAGACAAACACAAACAAAGGATAAACACGTAAATGCAGTTTCACTCGATAAATGATTGAAATACAAGACGAGAACAGATGTTTTTTTCTATATTGATGTCAATCAATGCCACTGGACTGGTATCGTATGTATCGACTTTGAAGTGAGACAAAGTAGACAGGGAATTCGGAATGTCCGTAGGAAAGAGGACAGAGTAATCGATAAAGTGGAAACTATTGAATAACGTAAACACTAGAGAGTTGGAAAATCTGATTTAGGAATTTTATATTCCCTCTGTAGAGTTTAGGAGTGATGTGGAGGATTAACACTAATATTAATAGTAATTTTTTATAGCTGTGCGAGATTCATTGATAATAATAGTGTTTAATATACTGCAGATATGTTTTCATCTGATTCTATAACTTGTATTTGATCTTTTTTGTTATCTGTATTTGATCTTTTAAAAATATTGCAAACAGTGCAAAATTTTGTACGTACGTACAGGTTCGGTTCCATACATGAGGTAAGAATGTAGCATAAATTAAAAGTTGAAATTTCAATTCATTCTAACTATTTCATGCTTTACTTGAGTTCAACAAAATACGAATTTGTCAAATTTTGTTACTTCTGTTTATGTTTTAGTAATTTTACTATTAAATTTACGGTTCGAAATATTTTTTTTTGTGCTTCATTCCGATAAAAGTTATTTTTAATATCTTTTCAAATTAAACATTTGAGTATTAACATAGTGTTTTTGATTAACTTAAAATATTTTATCTTAAATTTCGTAATTTTATTAAATATTGTTTTTTCACTTTAAAATTTACTTCAGCTTATGTTATTGTACATTAAACTCTTTTATAAACAGGAAAAATATATACTTTAATAATTTATCAGAAATAATTTATTTAGTGCATGTCAACTTTACGAATTTGCATTTTATTCAACATAAAACGTAAGCGAAGAAAAGGAAAAATAGAGAAAGATTTAAATATTTCAATTGAATCGTTATTTAATTTAAAAGCGAATACAAAATGTGTTTTCATAATTAAAAAAGAACGTACTAAGCAAAATAATCGTCAACCATTTTATAGAAACAAAATAAATCGCAATGCAATTAGATAAAACTTTACAAATTCAAATAAAAATAATAAATGAAATCAATTAATCCAACGTATAACGAGTAGTTAAGCCTTTTACCGCTGTCGTTCGCTTCGCTCCTTTGACTGAAACATTTTGCCGCAATATGAAAACCAAAATACGTAATTGTTTTAAATGTTCTAGCACTAAGGTAAAAATATTTTATTTACTTCTCAATTCACTGAATAGAGAAATTAAAGAGCAAATAAATTACAGAAACGAGATAATTACGTTATGTGTATAGGTGCTATCTTTTTGGAACTATGCAAATTTTATTATGAATGAACTCATAAAATAATATCTCTGATGTTTAACATTGGTAAAATGAACACTTTTGGACGCGAGTTAATTCTCTTTTTATATGATGAATAAACTATTATAACTCCTTAATACATCAATATTCACACTGAAATAAGTAATACTATCACTGATACTTTTAGTCTAAAGCAGCGGGTCACAGGGGTTCCAAAAGTTTAATTTTTTAAAATCAGTAATAATTTTTAAAGCTTGTTTTAAAGCTTGTATAAAAAAGCCATAATTTTTTTGTTGGTTTGGCCATATTTATGAGATTATTTAAGTAGAGTGCCAGTAAAAAAAGAAATTGCAAAGTTTATAAAAAAAATTCATTAATTTTTGTCGTCGAACTTTTCATCTCAATCCAGAATTACCAAACTCGAGATGAATAAATTATTTTTCTTTGATAACTAATCTGAACATTAATAAGATTTCTCTTTCGAAAGCCATAATTCAGCTTACTTTACTCATTTTAAGCTAATATATTCACCAAAAATAAATTCAGAATTAGACTAGACACCGCTCCAAGTCAGCGAATTCAAATTTCTGCCAAAATACACATTATTTTTTGAAAAAATTTCCTTCTTTGCATTAAATATTATCAAAATAATAAGTAGTCTTACTTTTGCCAAAATTTTCACGACTGTTAATAAATTTTATTTATATTTTGGGGTTACGCCAAAAGATCCTCTACATTTAGGGTTCCGTAACCGTAAAGATTTGAGAACTGTTGGTCTAAAGTATCAATTTTATATCAAATCATTCCCTTCCCCACATAATTTTTAAGTACTTCGCAAAATTATGTCATACATTTAAAAAGTTTCTCCCTTTTTGTAAAGATTTTTAATTTTTAGAACTCTCTCAAAATAAGCAGCAGTACTGAAAATTATAAACGATGTTTTGGGCTGATACTGGCCTGGAATACGGCCTCAATGTTTAAAATGATATCTAGTAAGATTTTTTAGTAAAATTTTTAATTTCAATTCTACAAAGTATTTTAACCTAAATCAGTTTCCTTGATTACCATCTTTCAAAATAAAAAATTTTAAACTGATGGTTTTCTTTTAATAAAAATATATTATATTTTGTGCTCTGTATGAACAATGTACAAACGTAAATAAAGTACATAGGCTCTTTCCTGTTATTCGTGTTGTTGTTTTTTTTTTCAAAATCTATTTACATTGTTTTTCTTTATTCATGCTTTTCTGTTACTATAAAAATAGTAACTTATATATATAGAATATAGTACTTTCTTTTGCAAAAAAAGCTAAACAAATGGAAGTTAGTAATTGCGATATTGCAATTTTGTGATTAGAATTAAAATTATTACTCAGTACTATAATTATTCTTTTAACCGAATACTTTTTTTCCTTTATCTATCATTTAGGTAAAGATAGAGCAATAGCTGATATAAAAGTTTTGTAAATGGTTGAGAGGACGAATCAGTTTTTCATTTTCATGTGTTCAAAATACGGTGTGAGAACAATGTATATTTTTTAACGAGATCTTTATTTGTCTTTATTGTAAACTTTTGTCCTCCTCAACCTCAACAAACGACGCTGTTAATTACTGAATATTATACTGAATTACAAGGCATTTAATCTGAAGAGATTTTTTAAAACAATTAAAAAGCCGTATCTTTATGTAGATTTGAACTAATTTAAATAAATTTTTAAGTTAATTAAACGTAACTTTAGAATATTATAAAAAAAACTTTGTTATAAGGAGCATAAAATGTTATCATTTTGTTATTTAAGTCAATTTTAACGTGTTTACTACTACAATTATTCAATTCCAATTCACTAGTATATAGGACATGCTAACTCGATTCTATTTTATATTTTATAACCGTCGTTGAACAGCCGACCCAACTTAATGAGTTTACGGCTACTAATGTTCAACTCCGTAGCCTTTTAATTTTGAACCCAATCCAGAAGACAAGGGAACTCCTGGATCGAGTATTGGGAGAAATTTGCCTTCGTGGAGGACTTTTTGATGGAGCTAACCCGCATTTGCGTTACATGGAGAGGAAGACCACGAGAACCTCCCACGGTTAGCCTGACGGCAAGGGGACTCTAACCCATGATCCGTCTACCACTGAGGATATTTCATGTCAGCACTGTGGTCAGTGCAAGCCGGATGCGGAATTCGTGTCCTTCGGACGAGATTTGTCCACGCCTACCTGAGCAGAAACGTTCACTTAGATTCTAACACCCCTACTACGATAGATAGTCCATATTGAACAATTGGCTAGCTATTTGTGTAATGCTGTTGCTACTCAGTCTCAATAACACACAACGTCGACCTGTAAACACTCGAATGCTAATGGCCACATAGGAGCTACCACGATCATAAACTTAATACTGCTCTCACGATTAGCACTCGAAGTCCGGTGGTCTTAATACAACTTGTCCGACTTCTCACAAAACAGTAATAAATCAACTAGTGGTATCCGTTCATCGAATTCTTTCACAGATCTAGCTCTTGTGGGGGAGTACTGTAGTGTGTCTACCACTGCAATTATTCATTTCCAATTCGCTAGTATTTAAGACATGTTAACTCGATTCCATGTTGAAGTGCCGTTTTAGAGATAAACGTTGACATCGTAAGTAGCCTACTTCTCACACAATTATTGATAAAGTTTAGATATATCTAAACAAACGTAATATTCATTTAATTACTTGGTTATATAAAAATACTCGTTTCTTTTACGAACATGACACATTTGTAAGCATGTGACGAATTCAACTATATTGAAAAGATAATTTTCATTTTATTTTATTTATTTATTTATTTATTTATTTTCATATATTTTTTTTTTTGTTGGTAAAAAGACATTTATTGGGCACAATAACAAAGCAAAAGTAGATTGAAATACCCGTAACGGATTAGTTTAAACTATCCAAAAAAATTAAAACTGTTGTAATGGGTTAGTATAAACCTTAAATACAAACAAAAACTCTTCTCAGCAAAACAGATAACTTTCTAAACACTGATTCCAAAAATTGACTCGTTCTTTCATTTTTTCTTGATATCGTGTTATGTTTTTTTTTTAATTCATGCTTATGTTAGCTAGATATTATTTTTAGATATTCTTAAAACTTTATAATGGGCATTAAATTTTTTTTTACCATAGGGAGTTTTCTACATAAATCAAAAAGTGTTATTTTTAAAAGCATCAAAACTAAATTCCTGTTAACTTTTTTTCAAAAACTATAATAAAGTGTGAATTTTACTTAAATAAATAGACCGGTATTTGAACAAAATGTTTTTATTCAAACAGAGTTCGTTAATACATTTTAATAAACAAAATTGGGCTTATATCTCTAGGCAATATGCTTCGTTTTGATTTCATCAATGGTCTAAATTCGACTTCATTTATTGAAAAATATATTTTCTTTTCTTTTCAAAAGTTTGAAAAATTATTTTTCATTTTTCTACTCAGTTCCTATATTATTTTATAAGATTCTTCCTTATAATACAACATCCAATTTTCTTGCCACTAAAACTACGAGATTCTCGCTTAAGTTCCTTCCTTACTTTCTAAAGATACCAGTCCAAAGGTACTTCTGCTTTACCGTCTACATCCTTCAAATTTTGTTTGTTTTTTCTTATGTTTTATTTTTCATTGCAAAAAGTAAAGAAAAAAATCTCGGTCTTTTACTTTGGCGAAAAGAATTTCTTTTGAAAATAGAAGTAAATAATACATACATGTGTGTCCTAAATAAAGAATATTGAAGTTCCAACAACGTATTTCCCAAAGTGTTTTTCCTAGTTTAGGTAGAGTAAGCATTTATAATAAAAAAGAACCATTTAGCTTAAGCCCCGGGTATGAAAAATAAATAAGTTAATTTTATTCAATCGTGTTCAGTTCCACCATACTACGCTTTTATTATCTTGCTTTCGTGTTTATAATGGTGGAACTTTGCAAACGAAATTTCGATTACTTCCTGACAGTCTAGACAAATACTATTTCAGTAGCTCCCTTCCAGATGGAATGTAAGTTTTAGTAGCTTCCTTACTGCCACGAGAAGAACTTTAAACTTATCACAATATTATTGTAAATTGAAATTTATCAACTCTTAAATTTACGACGCCCTTAAGCCTAGATAGAACACTAAAATTTTATCTGAAGTTTTGATGTTGATTACCATATAAGTTATAATCGTTTTCTGCGTGCTTGAGGAACTATCTTTACTCTGAATTTACTGGCATGAAGCGTTAATGCTAAAAATGTAACAGAAGCTCTGCATTGAATGGTGCTACTAGTCTTCAGTCATTTGTAGACCCAATATACACACAATTTTATAGAATTTGACATTATTAGTACCATAAATCTAAGTACTATATTTCTTAATTAGTACTATATTGTCCTCAAGAAAATCATAAGTAAATATATGCTTGAGTTCTTCAAATTGGAAAAGGGGGGCAGATGGTCAAATGCTATAAGCTGGTGAAAAATCTCTCATGTTCAAGGCAAAACAGTATAGATTCTCGAAATGAAGTTTCATTAAAACACACCAAAACGAAGAATAATAAGTACGGAATAGTTTATTTTATTAACTTAAGTTACTTATTTTAATTCATGAAGGCATGACAGAAAGTTTCAGAAAGCAACATACAATAAAAGACGAGAATTATATAAATTTAACAAGGGGGATTAAAAGGGGGATATTGAAAAAAATTTGCCAAGAAACAAAAATGTATATGAGAAAGTCTTAAGTCTATAAATAATGTCTGAATAATTGCTTTCCGATTACTTTTCAACCTCCAAAAAAATATTTTATATATATTTTAGCTTTTTCAGTCATTTAGCAATTATTTCAAATCGACGATCTCACGCAATTCAGGGAAAACGTTAGTGATTAAATCGAATAAACGTTATACTAAAAAATAATATATTGCAGTATTGAGGAACTTAGAAAATGCCTTCACAATGATATCGAAATTATTTTACTAATTTCATAATTAGGCTTAGAGTATGCATGAAACCATAAAAAGCATATTTATTAACTAATGTTATAATGTTCTTAAGGGGAAAAAATTACCCTTTACCGAAATTAATTCCCCCCTCCTTTATTTGAAGAGATTTTAGAATATTTTAATAAGTATGAATGATGCATGCATTTCAACCATAAATCAAGTCTGCAGTAAATAGCTATTTTCATTTACAGTGAAAAAACTTTTTCAAATTACACATGCAGAAATACTTAAACCACACGATAATTGCTTGGATTTAAAAAAAAAAAAGTTCTTAATTATCTATGAGCTTAAATTTGCTTTTCAAATACAGATGGCAGCACACTGAGTTCTCGGAATTCAATTTTTCAAACCGAATTCAAAGATATATCAGAAAGTAATGGACCTGTTTTATCACAGAGAACATTTTTCGGCATTCTTCGTTTGTAAACTGAGAAAGATTTTTTCCCTGAGAAAAGAACTAAACTTCCAGACTCAGATGATAAAGAAGTCACAAAAAATATTTTAAGGAGTTTTGCTTTAAGTAACTGGAAAATAGTTTTAATTTATATGCAAAGAATTGTCTCACTGTTGGCTGGCAATTATGTAAAATGTCTTCACTTAAATTTTAAATATTTATTATTAAAAATGACTCTATTGCTTTTTTTTTCTTCATAATAAATCAAAATTTCAGTTCCGAATTTGCCGATTTTTAAAATTATACTTCACATTCTAAAGAAACTTAAGTTTTTAATTTACATTAAATTTGCAAACGTAGACAATCAGATAAAAGTTTTTTTTCAAAGAAATTTAAATTATAGAAAGTATTTATGTTTGGCACAGTTTTCTTTCATTATGTTGTGTGAACACACAGATTAACACTAAAACTAATGTTTGCCGAATAAATATACATTATTTATCTTACTTACTGTCATTAAAAATACATTGCAATTAAAACAATTTTATTATGTGAAAACATTAGATTACACTCTATAAAATCTAAATCAAGTCATTTTAATAATTTTAAATAATTCATCTTTGTTTCCATCAGTTTTTAATTTTATAAAACAAATATTGCAAGATGCCGAATGTGTTATTTCACATTAGAATTAATTATAGTTTTCGCCCTGTATATATTGATGAACTACTGTGCACTAAATGTTTTTCTCATCAATCTTTTCTAAAACCTCTCATCAATCAAAAACATTCGACGAGGCAAACTATTATAGATATTGATAGATATAAGAACCGAAAATGTCACCAAAGCGAATTTGGTGTTTCGTTTTGCGTCTTCTCTTCCTGACTCAACTAAATAAAGAAAGAGATGAAAGTAAAGCATTTCTTTTATCTTCTTCCAATGGCTTCTTGGACGATAGTTTCTTACATGCCTTTGCTTTCAACGATATTTGATGATCTTACGGATATATGCTTTTCTTATCATATTTATTTATCTTTTTTCTATTTTCCCCTTGAATTCAACTCTCTTTTTTATTAAACTTTCAAGTCATAAAACATACTTTTATATGCAAAAATAAGCATTGTGTTTGAATAAGAGGTAAAATCTATTTTTAAGTTTTATGGTAATGATGTTGCTTTTCGCATAATGATGTGTATTTGCATGTAGTATATAATACGTTGATATATCTAGCAGTCTTGCTGGCAAAACACGCTTTCTATAGTTAAAGTTAAGCTGAAAACTATGACTTCTACTTGCAAGACTGGAGTACATGGCATTTTGATAGTATTAATGTAACATGAAAGTCGTGATGGATGAGGGGATAGAGCGTTTGCCTTCCAATGTGATGAACTCGGTTCGAATCCCAGCGATGACTGGTCGATGCAATTTCCCCCTCCGGCTTGCACCGACCACAGTGTAGACGTAAAGTATCCTCAGTGGTAGACGGATCTTGGATCTTGGTTAGAGAGCACTTTGCCGTCTGGCTAACCGCGGGAGGTTTTCGTAGTTTTCTTCCCCATGTAACGCAAATGTAACGTTAGTTCCATCAAAGAGTCCTGGATCAAGTACTTCCCCAATTGCTTGATCCAGGAATTTCCTTGTCTTCTGGATTGGATTCAAAATTACAAGGCTACGGAGTTGAACATTATTAGTTGTATACCCAAAATTGGGTCAGCTGTTCAGTGACGGTTATAAAATAAAATAAAATAAAATGATAACCAAAACAAGGTCAAGGATCTATACTTCTTCTTGAGGAATCTATCTTTCAACAATCATTACCCTTACTAATTTACCTATAATTTTTTTTATTTTTTATTTTTTACTTCCAATGGTAGGCCAATTTAAAAGAGCAGAAAAGGATAAAATAACAAGAAAAACAAGGCAAAAAGAGGTAAATAGAATAGAATGCATAGTGACATGCTTAGCCCATACGGGCCCTAGCCTCCCAGTAGCGTCCATACACAGTAGTGGAGATGAGCGCAGGACAGACGGAAATATGGGATAGGTCCATGTCCTCCCCAAGGTGACAAAGCTTGCATTTAGGACAGTCATAAGTGTTTATACTAAAAAGATGTTTGGCCAGACAGTCATAGCCCGTTACAAGTCTAAAGAGAGCAACTGCTTTAAACCTGGGCTGATTTGGGATAGTTAAAATATGGTTGAACCAGGTTTTGTGTATATTGCTTTTACGGAAATTCTCTGAGAGCAAGTTCCAGAATTGATTTCATTTTACCTATAGTTTAGAAAAAAAAACAACATCATGTATCAGATAAAAATAAGAAAAAAATTAGTGTCTTTAAAAAATGTGGTATTCGTAGTAGTATATTATCTTGAATATCAAAGTATTATTTATGCATATACTAGCGTGCAAAAGTCTTCTTAGGGGAACAAATATTTATTAATAAACTAAATACAGTATAAAATAAATTTTATTTAGAATACTTTATTTTATAATATTCTAACACGGAATAAATGAAAATTTTCATTGTTTTAAAAACTTAAATTAACCTTTTACTGATTCTCACCGATATATGCTGTTTTATCACAGCCTTGCACCACTTTTTACAAATTTATTAAAATTAATATAAAAAAATATAATATCGCTTTTGTAAATTAAAAAGTTGATTTAAAATATTTTATAATTTTTCTTTCATTTTCAATCAATGTTTTATTTTGCAAAATAAATGTGGCTTGTAAAATAAAATATAATTAAATTTTTAAATTTAATCTATGATTAAGAAATAATTCATAATTATATACTTAAAATATGGTTTTAAGGAACTGTAGTGTATGCAAATTATGAAATTAAACTCGACTTATTCGGGAAGAAAATACGTTTTTGCCAACCACATTTACTTATACAGCATAATAAAATTATGAACTTTGTGTCTCACAAAAATTCTAGCACCTCCAGAGATATAATTCATTTTATTAACCTTTATACGAACGTAAATGGAGTTGTTGCAATTGAACAATTTCTTCATTACAGACGGACGTGATTTTCCACGTAGTCTTTAATTTGAAAAAAATAGTCAAGCGTACACGCATAAATTGATGGATATACACTGTTAGAAATTTTTCGGAAAAATGATTAAATAACAATTTATTTAATTATAATTTTAACATATTCAAAGAAAACAGACAAATAACCATAAATAAGATGGTATTCTAACTGTTAGAAAAAAGAGTTTATTAACTGCTTTTTCCGAATACGGTCAAACAACCAGAATTTTATCGCACCAACTAGAACCACCTAATGAAGCTACTTAGTTCCTTGCACATGGGTTCATATTATAGCCTAGATAGTTAATCTGCCAATCTCGTAACTGACAGAATGGAGGTTCGAGACCTAGTTTTGACACTACAATAATTCTTCCATTCTCTTCGACACATGAAAAGTTTGCTCAATTTGTACTCCCTCTCCAATTTGTAACCCAGCTCTTTTAAAATGTGATGCTCTCAATCACGCATAGATGGCAGCACCACAAAGTTGCTAATGTCCATTTAAAAATCTTTTTTACAGTTTTGAAACCATACTCGTTGTAAATGGTTAAAAAACTGTAAAATTTTGTGTTAATTGTATTTTTAACCATACTAACTCAAAATGATTTCAAAACTATAAAGGGAAAAAATTTTCTTCAGCGTAAATTTGTCGGTTAATTGGATTGACAGTCTGCTGCCGGTCATTTTACTATATATTCAGAGATTTTAACATATGTATCAAAACCGAACAAAATTGACCGAAACAGGATAAATTCAGACCAAGCAAAAAATAAATAATGCTTCACCGAAAAATATGCATTAGTTTGAGAAATTATGACGTATGACGTAAAAAAAATAAAAAGCATGACGTAGTCATGGTTTTTAATTTTTTTGTCACAAGTTTAATTGTACATATTTCATTATATTTATGTTTACTTTATCTAACAAAGCACCAAATATCTCACTCAATTTGTTTACATGGTATAGAGCTATATCTTCTTACTATGGCTGAAAATTGTCACAGAAATGTAATATATTTAAATAGAAACAAAATTTAGATTGTTTAACTTCCCTCAACATTAAACTCGAAACAATATTTTTTAGATATTACTTATGAGGGCTAACATTAGCATGATATTATCTGCGTTGATGCTCAGATTTCATAAAAAAGGGACATTCGACAAGTACAGAAGTAAGTCGATCAATCTTCTTCTTTGAAAACAATTTCAATGTAGATTTTTCTTTAATTCTTAAGTGTATCAGTATTTAAAATTGAGTTACTTTTTTGCTTTAAATATAATACTCGTAGAATCAAATACATACTAAATAGAATATTCTATTTTTATATTGTACTTCAATTAATACATAATTATTTCTGTCCTTATATACTAAGTTTATGTTTGTAAATTTTAATCGTAGTTAGAGTGCACATTGAGCGTAATGAATTAATTGATATAAAATTGAGTATTTTGAGTCTTTTTCTTCCTAAACTTAATTAAGTGCATTTTGACACCAAGATCAAATGTTTCCTTTTTAACTTTATTAGTACATTTTGGCTGAGTTTCCAAACCCCATTTTCTTGTGCATTTGGAAAATAGAATATTTTAATTCAAAACCCTTACACGGACATCTCTACTTAAAAAATGGCAATAATTTTGGATAATAAAACCAAAATTTGAGGCATTTAAATAATATTTTTGGTGATTTTTCCGTTCATAATTAAACGGTTTTCAAAAATTCTGGTTTTTAAAATTATGCTTCTCATTACCACATATTTAGTAAAAACTAAAAACCCGAGAAAAAATTTAAGCCAAATAGATGTTTTTTATACCATGCTCTGATGGGTATTATGATAAAATTACCAAATTTTAACGCTTATTATAAAGCAATATTTTACTATTGATTTTACCAAAATCATTATCAAAGCTCTTCGGTAAAATGACGAGCGTTTTGACGTTCCAATCGTGCCAGAAATTTTAAAATTTTTAGTACGTTTTACTCAACTTTTTATTCAACATATATATATATATATATATATATATATCAGACATATAAATTTTTCCAGACCCAAAAAAATATTTGAAAACAAGGCATACATCAAAAACTCGTGATGGAAGCAAGAAATGCAACAGCGTGCTTCTGTTTTTTGTGATCTGGAATGTGATCCTGACTTTCTTGAGGTATTAAACTATAATCTTAAAGCCCTCGATGTAATGTTGTTTAAAAAAATCCTCGGCATCCAGTTTATTTTGACGAATGTCAACACAGGGATTCAGCTGGTCGATTAATACCAGGAAGAAAAAATATTAAGAGGATTTAGTGACCAGCCTGATCTCCATATCTGAATCCCATCCAGCACCTCTAGAATGTTTGACAACTTTGCTCGTAAAAATCTTTCGGTCTAAGAGGATTGAGGAGTTGAATTTACTTTGATAAAATCTTAGATTGAATGTCAAAAAATATTTTTCAAATTTATACGCAGCATAAGTCTTGTTTGCTACAACGGAACGCATATTAATCCCTCTCACGTGAAATTTCGCTCTACTTTTTTCGACTATTTCATATATTTTGAATGCATATTCTGATTCACATTTACTCAAGATCTTCTGTCCACGCCATTATTCCTTTGCTACCTTCATCTGTGTCACACTTTGATGCATTTAAACAGAAAATTTCTGTTGTTTTAATAAAAATTTCATAACATATCCATTAAAATGTGTTTTAATGTAAACAATACCAGAATCGTCATTTACACGCACCAGATTTCTTTTTTTTAACCCTTGCAATTTTCAGCGCGAGCTAAAGCAAACCTAACCTTTTTAAAACAACAATGCAAAATTTGTGTCTGGCTAATTATAGACATTTAATTAGTAAGCTCAGTTTGTTTTTCATAATATAATTGCTTTCATTTTAAACCTACACAGAGAAAAAAAAGTATGGTAATTTTTACAGAAGCGCTTTGTTAATGCATTTAGTAAAATTAACAATGATTTTATAATAGTTGAAAAAATTTGGTAAATGTAGTGAAATGTGGTAATTTTATCAAGACACCAAACAGCCTGGCATAAAAATTTTCAGTTCTGTATTTTTTTCAAAATTTGAGGTCATAAGACATATAATTTTGAAAACCAGAATTACCAGAAAACCATTCGCATATGAACGAAAAAACTACCAAAGGAATGTTTAAACAACGCGTATTTTGTTTCGATTTACCAGAATCAGGTTTTTTTTAAATTTTATTTCTTATTTTGTTTTTTAACAGAGATGCCATTACCATACAGTACAGTAATTTTACCCGAATTTTTTCCTCTTTGTTTTATTGTTTCAAAAGGAGCCAAAAACTTAATTTTAAAATTTTTGGAAGTGTTCAAAATGTTTTTTATTAAATGATAAAGTTACATTTATTTTTACAATAAAAATAATACTTAAGCAATTACAAAAGATAAATGTGAATATCAAGAAATTCCTCAGCAATGAATGTGAATAAAATATTTTTTTTGTCTTTCTGGTAGAAATGGACGTTTAACACGCTATCGAAAAATAATTTCGATAGTACAACTGCCACGCCTAAAAATATAATTCCACAAAGGATAGGGTTAATTTAGATAATTCGGACATAAAAACTGTTCTTTTTTTATTATGTTTATTTTTTTAACAGTAACTTCAAAAATAATTTTTTTTATACTTTTTTATACAAACCGTTAGATTTTAATAAAAAGTTTGAAAAAATATAAATCTCCATTATAGCATGTGTCTTGAAGACTTAAAAACTAATGTAGATTTAAGAGGGAATATAAAAAATATGATCTAAAACATTGGTACTTACGGACAAATCTTTACTCCAAGAATAGATTGAAATTAAGTTTTTATTTATTCTTAAGAAGTCATCCTTCTTCATTTGAATTATACTTACAACAAAACATTTCTTGACACAAGCTGATCTTCGATTTGAACAGACTTAGTTCATAAGTTTGTTGTCTCTTTTTATTGTACAGTTTGTTTTCAAATCACAAATTCCTAATATATTCGTTATGCAAGGAGTTTAATATAACTTATAAAAACAAAGTAAAAAAAGCTTTGCTTAAATTATTTTTTTTTACACTACAAATTTATTAAGGGAAGAAAAAACACTGAATGATGGTTTTAGATTCCACCAAATTATACCTTTTATTTGGATTAGAAATGAATTTTATTTTAATTTTAAGATTTACATGTGCAAATTTAATTAGATAATGAACGTTATATCTAATTACTTGTAAATGAAACGCGATGATATTTTAAAGAAGAAAAGAAAAAAAGAACGTAGAATAAAAAGTGAACACCTTAAATAATTTTTGATCTGATGATAAGCTTGCTAAGCACTAAGATGCAATTCAAATGGTTTGAGAGGCTAAACTTAAGTATCATAAATAATTTCTGCAGGGGATATTTTAAAATACAAAATCAAACAGAAAAACTCACTTCCTATAAATAGAAATATTTTGGATGGCAACGTATTTGAATTCTTGACACTCAAAATGTAAGGAATATTCACAATCTGAAAAATAAGTTGCCCAACAGATTTTAAACACATTTTACACTTTGTTTACGTTTTCACTATATTCGTGGAATTGTTTAAGATCATCAAATATTTCTTTCACGAAATTGTAAAACTGTTAATATTAAACAGCAATATGAAATTAACCCTTCTTAACTGTTGTAAGAAAATACATCAGAATAGCTTATTGATTCGAGCTATATACTTTTTATGTGTGACTACTTTACCCTCATTTAACCTTATTAAATATATTTATACAATTATTTTATGAGCTGAACGGATAAATAAAATTACTAAATATTTATTATATTAACTTTAATAAAAAATCATATTTTCTCTTTTTATTGCAATTTTTTCTATTGCTATGCTAAAATGTTTCTTTTCTTTTTAACTTTTGTGGGAAGGAATTTCATAATTTTGCCTGTTGTAAAGAATAAGATTTAAAATTAAGCCTTTGTGCTTATAATTTAACTAATATAAGCACAAAGTTATAATTAAACGAATTTATAAATTCTGAATTTATTGCCACAAATAAACTCGATGTGAAATGATAAAATTAATGAATGTATAACGCACTCTATTATTAGTCTCTCTACTAGATCCCACACTAACCTTTACTTGTTGTTCTTCTAGGTTCGATAAGAGATGAATGATGAAATGGAAGAACAAATGATGAACCTGAAAGAAAATATTCAGGATATTCAAGAACAGAGGGAGATCATAAAAAGACAACAAGAAACCGTGATTAAACATCTAAAAACCATGATTCAACACCTAGATGCCATTGATGCAGAAATAGAAAGCAAGAATAAAGAAAATGAAAACAAAAATGGAGAAAAGGAAAATATGAATGAACAAATGCAATCTACTATTAAAAATATGGAAAACATGAATGAACTAATGAAAAACATCAATGGGAAAGTCAATGACATGAATGAGCAAACTGACTCTATTTACAGAAAAGTGAAGACAATAAAAAGCGGAAAAATGAAGAAAATGAATAAAATAATTAAGAGGATGAATGCACAGATGGAGACCATGAAAGAACAAATGGAGACTATAAATGAACAAATGAAGATCATGAATGAACAAATGGTGTCAATGATTGAACAAATGGAAAATTTTTTTAATCAGTAGGAGACCTCGAATGAATAAGTAGAGAACATAGATGAATAATTTGAAAATGAATATTATAATTACATTAAAGTAAGAGACTGTTGGAAGAAATGGTATCATAAAGGAATAAATTATTATTATAAATTTATTTAGCAATAACAAATTTTATAGAACAAAAATAAAATTTTGGAAATAAATGTTTAAAAACCTTGCATTTAAAATGTTTATATATTAAAATATGAAAAAGATGCTTATACGTTAAAATATGGAAAAAAAAATTAAAACTAGCCTCATTTCATTCATTTAATAGGAGTATGAAAAATCTTGGATCACGATTTTTAAATAACGATAGCATATACGATTTTGGCGGTTCCTTTGTGTTTTCCAAGAAAGCTCATTATAATAATAAATAAAATGTCACTCCGGTCTCCTTTTTACTTTCATAAAAAAGATACTAACTTTGTTTGAATTATATCTGAAAGAAAAAAAATTAGTTAATATTAGTGTTCTCAGAGTGGCAAATAAAAAATTAAACTTTTTATGAAGACCATTTTATTATACCATAAACATGATACAAAAGAAAGACATCATATATTTTTGCATTATTTCTGATAAAAGTTCCGGTGTGTGAGAGCAAAAAGTACGTTGAAAGAAAAAGAAAAGATGAAAAAAATAGAGCGCAAAACCACTGTGTCAGATCAGGATAAAATACATTTCCACGTGCTTTGTGGAAAAGGATTTTATCCTGCAGGTTCAGTTATGACCGGCTCGGTTACTGTGATTTTTCAAGTTTTTCTGACCTTGATATTTTTTCCTTTTTTTTAGCTACTTTATGTTTTATAATCACTTTTGTCTCTTCTTATTCACAACTGACAAGTCTTCAAAACAGACACTTATTTTTTGAGCGCTTGAAGTGAATGCAGTTTTTAATCCGAAATAGAAATTTCTAACAGCAAACTGAAAATGCAGGACCCCTTCATTTAGAATACAACAAATAGATTTATTTTAAAATTACTTCGTCGATTTCGCTTATTTGTCTATTCCCTTAGTTTGTCTATTTCGCTTCTTCCGAACAAAAGCAATTTTTTATATTTTACTCACCTTTAATAGGACTTTAATAGGTTTTTGTCCTAACCTTCCAGGAATTAAATAAGAAATAATAGTACCAAAACATCTGATTTTTCAAGCCTCTTATCGGTTTTTAAGACAGTCTAAAATGTAAACTTTGAATCATTTTAAGTAAGAATCAAACATTCATAGTATCTCCTTTCCAATTCAACACATTTCGAACGATTAATTGAATAACATAAAATATTTACGAACAAACATTCTAAGCCGTGTTATGACATTGAATTTTAGAACAGAGTGCATTATTGGATTATTCCTAACAAACGGCAGCAATGTTAGAATTGATTTGATTTCTAAAATAGTCTTTCGAACCCTGGAGACAGTTTTACGATAATTGTCAGTTTAATTAGACTCACGCTACTTCCCTGGTTATGTACCCTTGCGCTCCGTTTGAATCATAAGAGTTCATTAAAATAAACCTCTATAACGATGAATGCTATTTGCTATCTTCCTCTTCTAACCAGTGTTCCTCTAATAGTTAATACTAATGATATATAGAACTATTATTTCCGAAAAATATAGATGAAAAACATGAATTTTCGGTAATTTAAAAAAAAAAAAACAGAGATTAAAATAATGTTGCTAATGTAGAGGGTTATTTCCATGAAAACAGGGAGTTTTAAAAACTCGTTTAAATTTTTATTTAATAATTAAAAAACAGACAAACTCTATGTTTGGCGTAAAATAAACAATCATCTTTCTTGAACCGAAAACATTTTAAAGTTGCAATTTTGAAGATACATTTAGTAAAACAAGCATATTATAGTCGTCAACGTATAAAGAACCAAAATAAAAGAAATTTTATATGGAGATACAATACACACAGAAAAAAACACCTTAAATAACTTTTGATTTAATGATTAGCTTTCTAGGACTCAATATTAATAATTGGAGAGGATGATTTCAATCATGCTAATTGATTAGTGCAGTACTGCAGATTATATTTTAAGTAACGAAATCAGGCGCAAAAACGTAATTTCCTTGAACAAATATGCCTTTTTTTAGACATATTCGGATTTCTGACTCCCAAAATATAGAGGGTAGCCGCAGTGTGTGAAATATGGCCCCGTAGTTTGGTCAGGAAAACAATCCAAAATTTGTACCCCTTAATGTTATTTTTACTTTTTGCATATTTACCATATCTCGAGAACTTCTTAAGCGAATTGTAAAATTTTTGAACACTATTATAAAACTTTTTTGTCCATAGAAAATCCCATACAAAACAAGTCTTAATAAATATGTATTATTTTTCATTTTCTTATTTAATAATGATCGAAAGAATTTTGAATTGTAAGATACAAAATTTTTTACATGATTTTAAAGTAAGTAATCTTATACTGCAAAATACAAAAATGTCTGCAAAATTATTCGAACAGCTCCTGAGAAATCAATTTTTTTATAAAAAGTGTTAAAAATGATAATTACATCAAGGTATTGTCACGAACTCAAGATCTTAAATTAATGGTCAAGATTATCCAAAAATGAAGCAGCAAAATTGCAATTGATGAGTCTTTAATACTGAATACGACTCTACTTGACAAAAATGTGAGTCACACAATTAACTCGAATTACGAGATTTACAAATGTTTTGGGGCAGTAAATCTAAGATCTTAGCTCAGCATTTTACTATTAATTTAAAGCTTCTGGGACAAGGGTTGCGAGATGCAATCCCTCTGCCAAAAGAAGTCAAACCTACTTTATAAGATTCAGGCCTGAAAAGCATGCTGATTACATCCTCATCAAGCCTTGAAATAATGAGCATATTTGTGAAACTATTTCTAAGGAGTACAACCATTTACTCACCCAGTATCCCAAAAAAACAGAATAAATCAAATCGGAAGTTTTGCTGTCCTTTTCTGACGTCATAGCAGCTCAGATAAGTGTAAATCAAGCCATTCGTATCAACTGAGGAAAGTTATCAATGCCTCTTATCATATTGACATCTGCTAATGATTTGGAGATCTACAGTCAAAAATAAGGTGAATAAACTACTAAAATCGTATCAAATTTAATCACATAAACTACGTAGTTAGTAATCAACATTTATAAATGTTGAAAAAAAAAAAGAAGGACAAAGCATATTAATTTATTTTTACGTGCATGCAATGACAGCAAATGGTTTCTAAATATATCAAAATCGTTTTTAAATAAATCAAAGAATTTTTCCTTCATTCTTTTGTTTCCAAAGCAACCTGAGAACATTTCTAAATGTCAAAATTTAAAATCCTACAATGTTACATAAATTAATTCATTTATTTCATACATTAAATATGCACAATTAATTCAAATCTTACCTACGGAAGTTAACGTAAATTTGCAAAATCCCCCTATTATAGCTAGCGCCCTAGTACTCTCGATTTGAGATATTTGGTCAGAAAAAATTTAGGTTATGAGCAAGCTTGTATACAAGCGGTTAAAATCAAGCTTAGCCCTAGTTTTCATTATAAACAAATTACTGATCTAGTTTAGCCTCAGTTTTCAGCAAACAAAATAATAATAAATAAATGAATAAATAAAAAGGGGGAGAGAGGGATTTGCTTTGTTCATTCAAGTTAATATTGATAGAGTTTTTACGAATGACAATTATAACAGTTTTAATAAGTGGTTTTTGCAATTTCTAACACGTATCTCGGCTATCTCAGTACTTGTTTTCATGCCTCGTACACGCCAGATTATGTCCCGCAGTGGATTGATCTCTAAGACACGGTTCCTAGCAGATCACCGAAGTCATGCATCACTGTCTGCGGACAGTGTGCAGGTGGCTGACCACTTTGATCAGTCTGCGTAGGGACCGAGGGTGTGCGGTATTGGTCCTCGTTAAACTGTGCTACCGTAAAGTGCTCGACTTCGCATGCAAGTCGTCGGGCTACCAAAGCGGGGGTGCCATCCCCTCTGCAGAGGATCAAAGTTAAGATGGCATGTCTTCGGATCATCCTCAGGGATGTTTCCCAGACCGTCGCCAATAGCCTATTGTGCAGCTCTAGTGCGACGTAAATGAACTACAACAACAGCAACACACCAGATTATATCCCTGTAAGAGTTAATGTACATAATTGTTAACAAATTATGTGAATATTTTTTTATTACACGAATCGATGCCCGCTACATTTGTATCATTTTGTACATTATTTTGCTATAGTTTATCAGCTTGTAATTTATTTAAATATAGTTAATTAAAATTAATAGACACAACACTATAAAAAATTTTGGACCAAATTACGATAAAGAGTACCAAAACCCTGGGTGCATCATCCGAAAAATTATTTAAATTTATCGTAAAATCAATTTTTGGCAGTAAAATTTGATACTGTATATTTTACAGTGACAATTATTTAACCGCAGTGGCTCAGTGATTTAACAATGTTACTATAAAAATTAGGGTATATCAGATTTTCTGTTAAGTGCAATTTAACGGTAAAATGTATTTCACGGTAAAAAAGTGGCGACATTCGGATGCCAGTATAATTTACCGTATTTCGACCCAGAGTTTTTTACAGTGCAATGCCTATAATTCAATGACCTTTTTTTTTATTTGTCTACAGCCGAAACTAAAGTTTAGATAATTGAATGAATGCTATGAATTTTTTAAGTAAAATTAATTTGTTCAAAATTGTGCCGCCAGAAAATGTCTTAATGAATTAGAAAATACCCTGTCTGGCAGCACAGTTTTAGCTTGCAAAAGTTTACAAAACTTTTATTATAAAAACGTTGCTCAGCATTGCAGTTATCCTCATTTTTAACCTTAAGTTACAATTACTTATTAAACTACACAATCTATTTAGGTATTAGAATACGTAAATGGTACATACAATTGTATAATTTCAGGTAATATCTGAAATAATGACCATCATGTTGAAAAGAAATTTTTAAAATTCTGGAAATTTTTTTCTGAATTTGTAATTTATTTAAAAAGAAAAGGCTTCTTCTTGTGGTAAAAGTGTAGAACTATTCTCTTTACCAGGTATATTAAATTACCATAATTTCATTATGTTCTAGAAAAATATCAAAATTTACAGAATATTAGTTTCAGCTCTGCACAAATCCCTTGCGGGCACTTGATTCAATACTTTATTTAGTAACTACTGTTGTCTTATAAACAATACGTTTCTTTTACATATATGAACTGATTTCAGACTGTAATTTCTTAATATTTTCGTATTCCTCCACCTTTCATAAAAATATAGATATAAAAAAATTTCCAGTAATACGTAAGAAAGACATTCTATTAATTCCCAGTGAGTAAAATCATCAAAGTTTTAACAAATTAACTGTTCGCACACAACACTTTTTATAAATTGCATTTTATATAAGGACTAAAGAAACATAGTACACCAGCAACAATAGATATCATTAGCGAAGGTTGTAAATTTGTTTTAAGAGTATTTTATTTGTTTATGTTTATCCAACCTTTGAAGTTTGAGCATAAAAATCAACACTTAACTCATTTTCTTTTCTGTGAGAGGTAGTCATTAATAAAGTAGCCCTTTTACGAGGATAAGATAAACGACATTCTGATAAGCTACCTCGGGGACTCTCTTCTACATTGGCTCAATTAGACAGCAGAGGCCGTTGTGGAGCGAATTAATTTGCATTGGCCCTGCGGACACATTATTCCGCAAGCCCTAGAGTTTGAACTGTTTATTGTTCATAATCTTGATATTTGCAAATGCAAACGTGGTCTCAGAGTGTACTGTAATTTACCATTTATGGTGAGGCTTTGATAAATATTTCAAAATGCAGTTGGGAAAAAAGCAATTTTTATGTTGTCTTTATGTATACATTAATTAAACTCTAACTTTTATTAACAATTATCGGTACGACTTTAATTAAGTTTTTTAATTAATTACCTTTTAATACTGAAGTATTCTGTAAGAAAATTATTGGTTCGAAATAATTAAATTATGGATTGAGTGTTTAGTGTCACGATAGTGTTTAGATAGCTCTTAACTGTTATGAAAATAACAATGAAAAATATTCATAATATTCATACCATAAATATTTATTAGTGTTGATTCATGATTTTACTTATAGTATAGAGCTAGCTCGTGAGGGTTATTTTTTTTATGAATTTGACATTAATTATTTCCAGGTATTTTTTCATTTAAAATTAATTAATTACAGCGCGCATCAAATGTTTGGTTGATATTATGAACCTTTTTTATTATTTTCATGTCTAGTGAGAGGATAACATATCTCAATATCCAGTACAAAAGTACTAAGTTGACATTAATTTAATATTAGTTAATTAATTGATTTTAATCAACAAGTTCAGAGCAAGAATACTATCTTTGACATCTCTCGTAATGCAAATGTTATAAAACGCTTATGTATGTATATTTGTGGTCACAAAAAGCGATGAAATTTCTTTTTCTACATAGGCAAAGAAGAGCTAAGTTAACTAAGCTATATATTAGGTAGAAACGAAAAAAACTAAAATCGAAAATTTCATAGAAGTAAAAGGGACTGCTTGTTTCAATTATGCTTTATATTTTATTCGAATAAGAGAGGCGTTTAATGAAATTGCAGAACAGAGTCAGCAGAAATAAGATGACACAAAAACGTGTTATGTGTAGATCTTTCTAAGAAGAGCTCTTTTCGCCCTCAGATCTATGCTCGAATTTACAATATTGCAAATCAGGATAGCGATCTTTAATGCTGCTTATGTTGAATAACGTTGCATATATACTCAATCTGAATTTTTCTCGTAATTCCGGAAAATTACCTAAATTTTTTTTTATCATGCTTGTTACAATCCTCTTTATTTTATTTTAAACAATTTTTTTTTTTTTTTGGCTTTCATGGATTTTACAGGTTAATGGAAAAACAAAGAACTTGATCTTGCTGGGTGTCCAAACATGGAAATTTAAAATATTGAATTATATGTTGTTATATGTTGTATATTTTTAGCATTTATTGTACTAAAAGGATATACATTATTATTTTAAAGGATTATATATATATACTAGATGGCTCCACCCCCTGCTCGCTACAGCTCTTCAACCCCCAATAAATGCTGCGCAATTACATTTTTGTCAGCTTCGCGAACAAAATTAAACTCATTTTCCTGGAGATTAGCTGGTACTTTTTCTGCACCAACATCACATAGAGAGAATATAATAGGATTGTATAATGTCTGAGGTCCTTATTATCAGCATTATAAACTTATATTATATACTTATATGAAGCGAGCAAGCAATATTATTTAACACATTACTATAGAGCATTAGCCGGAGATTAATCTCCGTTTCCGAAGCACGTGTGGCAGAGCCTAACTCAGGTAGACTATATTTGAGGGTGCCCCTTGTTTCATGCCAAGTTGTGATCGTCAAGCTGGGCAATGTTGAAACCCAATCGTGATTCTGATTGGTTTAGATTTTAGCGTTATTTTTAAATTTTCAACGGTATATGTAATTTCAGAGGTCCGTTAGTTCTACATTGGATACCGGCTGGTAAGGTTACCTTTGCTTCTGGTCAATATGATCGAAGGTCGATCGCAGTCATTAAAAGGTACTTTAAAGAAGGAAGATCGATCGCAGTCATTAAAAGGTACTTTAGAAAAAAATCCCAGTCCGATACCACAGACGCCATTTTCGATTCGTATTATTCGTATTATTTATGTGGCGATGGAGGTACTCAGATTCCATTCATGATAAATTTAGACAATATCTAACTGCTATTAGAGAATTCGGTGCACTTAAATCTGAGGATATTCAAGCTTAACGGAGAAGTGAGCTGTTTTTTTTTCCTTTTCTCTCTGTGCTTACTCCATTAATTTTTGTTTCGATTCAAAATGCATTTTATTGGGTTTATTAATTTTGCTCATATCGGGTTCATTGCAATTTTATAAAGTTTTGACCTATGTTTTGTTGAAATTTTCCAATGTCTTATTGAAATATCATTATATTTTGACAGCCATTCCTGTTACCATGGTGTTCCGTGCAAACAGGAATGGCGCCAAATATAAGTCGCCAATTTCGCCAAGAGGCACTCTCAAGTATATTTTTACCCCTAACTCAAATCATTGTTGATCTTATAGGATGCCAGACGCTCCCTATATGGTGCTTCATCTCCCCCCCCCCTAGTAATTTAAATTTTAAACAGAAAACAATTAAAACCTAATGAAAAAAACTTTAAAATATGGCAAACAAATTAAAACATGCAATATTAATAATTTGATGCTGAAGTAATATTTCAAAATCAAAAACCATTGCAAGTAATTGCCCAATTGACTTCAATACCGTCAACTGATAAAATATTTTAGTTTTAATCAGACAAAATGCAAATTATAAAATAAAAACATATGTAACTGAAATTCGACAAATTAAATTAAGCAATTTAATTTTTTTGTCATATTGAATAATAATAATAAATAATTAATAAATAATTATGTTATTAATGTCTTAACATTAATAAACAATAAACATTTTTGTCTGAATTGTTATAAAAAAATAAGGTTAATACAATTAAATTAAAAATTATTTGCAATATATCTCTGAATATTTACAAAGCCTAGCTATGTAAATTTTTCATTGATTTTTCTTTTCACATCATTTTGAGTGTCAATGATTTGCATTTTTATGCATTATTTAAAAAATATCTCAAACAAATATGAACTGTTAATTAATATTTCTGACTGAACGATTTTTTGAGAGTAAGTAAAAACAATTAAAAGTAAGGAAAAACAATGGTGAAATTAAAAATTATTTACAAAACCTCCTTATATACAAAATTTTTTATCAATTTCTGTTCCATATTATTCGTTTTCATTTAAACGTCTTGACTCTTCAACGTTTCTTCGCCGCGCATTCCGCTGTCGCCTATTAGTAGCACTACGATTATTTCCCCGGTAATTTTGTGCTAAATTATGCTCAGCTCTATGTCGCTACTGATATCGCCTAAAATATTCAAGGCGATCCTTTTTTATAAAAGATATAAGTATTTTAAAGTAAATTCTGTTCAATATATTTCACACATTCCATACAAAATAAAAATCGCAACAAGATTTAGCTGCTAAGTTTAGTTGTAACACTTCTGCAGACAATATTATTAAAAATTATTACCTTTTCACACACATGAGTTCTCAATTTTGATTGGCTGTTTTGTGCGTTACTAACCAGAAGTCTTCTGTGATTGGCTATGTTTTATCATTCCACTCTCTGCTTATATTATATATATATATATATATATATATATATATATATATATATATATATATATATATATATATATATATATATATATATATATATATATATATATATATATATATATATATATATATATATATATATATATACACGTTTTTGCACGTGTGTATACATAATCTTTCTGCAATTGAAGGACGCAGAAAGCTGCTACGGGAGTTGGCAAGTACAGCAACTAGATGCAACTTCCGTAAGTTATCATGAGTCTTTCATGATATTAAAGAATTTCTTAACTTTTTTGTTTTTTAAAACTGCTTAGAAAAAAAAGCAGAATAAATCGAAAAGCTAAATAAAAAATTAAGAAACTATGTAACAATCAACTTTCCATTTGCGTTCAGCATTTAATTTGATGTAAATAAATTAGTTAATACGTTTTAAAAGTAATGTTTTTTTTTTAATATTTTCATTAGCTTGTTGAATCAAATTAAATAACAGAAAATAATTTACCTCACAACGTAAATTTTAGAAACCCTGAAAAGTAACTCAGAATTTTTCACGCTATCAATTATTGCAAAAAAGACATTAATCATATTTTGTGATTGTGTTTCTGCAACTAATTACATGTTTGTATCTATTCACGTGACTGTACAGGACATGTAAAAGTTACAGCTGTAAGAACTGGAATTATTATTATGCTGAATCAATTTTCAGATCAGATCTCAACCGACATCACACTTGTATGTCGAACTTGATTTTCTGATCCATACGTGACGTTACTTGCAGGTATTAAATTGATTTTTAATTTTATCCTAAATTACTGTACATGAAGTTGAAAGTAAAATAAAAAAGTAAAATAAAAGAACAAAGTAAGGAATTAAAGTATTGATTTTATTGGTTTTTGCTGATATATGTACACTTTTTGAAATTTTACTTATTTTTTGCAACTTTTATTTGGAGTTTCTTTCAAATTTCATGAGAAATCTGCTCAAGAGAATAATTCAGCGTTTGCAGCGTTCTGGTTTTATTAAAATGTGTTGCAAATGACGAAGCTTCCTCCACCATTAGTCCGCATGATGAACTAAACTTTGCGCGTTTTCAACTTGCAGCAGTTTATGAGGCTGAAATTATTGTTCTTGTTTCTTTTAAAAAAGTTCTTTTTCTTCTAAATTCTCTTCTTTTGAATGGGTTCCCATTAAAGTAGCATTCACGCTCTAACTAGATTTTGGGCTTTTAAGAACCAGCACGAAAGCAACAATTTGTTTTCAGTTTCTAGTTCCCACTATTTTGGTGAAGAGAGTTGTTAATTTGAAAAATGAGTCTAAAAGGAAGGAAAAAAAGAATGAAAAAAAGAAACTTTTGAAGCTACAAGTAAATGGTTTTCTAGACGACAAAGTAGTTTATAAATGGCTTCTTCTGAATTGGAACAAATACGTTAAAATGAACCTTTCCTACTTTAGCTTCGCTATGCTCAGAATCTTCATTTTGAACTAAAAAGTTTTAATTTAATGTCAGTACTGAAGCAACCCATAGAAATATTTATACATTTAAGCAAATTATTCTAAAAAACCCTTTCTAATTTATTTTAACAAGCTTAATATTTATTATTCGTACGAAGTAAATAATTAATTAGCTAATCAGCATTATTAACTTTTTGGAATCATGCACCAAACAAATTGCAAATATCGTCTCAATAAATAATGCTAAAATAGTTTCATTTTTTTCTATTTATACTTAGTTGCTGCCTCGTCCCGGAGGTTCAAACCATTTGGTTTTATAGAAACATGCTTCGAAAATACAGCAATTAACAAATTAAACACACGACTTCAGATGACTATCAAAATATTAATTTGTGACGTAGCCTTAACATGCCATTCACGTTCAACTATGAGCTCTTCTGATCTACCGAATAAAAATTATTTAAATACTAAAGGACATGGAAATTTTTTATTATATATATATATATATATATATATATATATATATATATATATATATATATATATATATATATATATATATATATATATATAAAGAAAGAGGTAACATTTGCAAGAAACATTTAATAACATTTAATAAAATGTGAATATCACATTTTCAATACATCAGCAGAATCTGTTATAAACAATTCATATGATATATGTTACGAACAAGGCAAAAAAAAAATAACGCTTTCACTCGCTAAAAATCTAATCCACTCTAGTGAGTCTATGAAAAACTGGAATTCCATAAATGTTCTATTAACGTTACTATATTAAACTTAGTAAGTTAAGTATGCTTACTAATTTTAAGTAAAGATTTGTGAAAGTTTTTGGAATCCCAGTTTCCAAGAGATTTGTAGTAATACAGCAGATTTTTTTGTGTTGTATACAAAGCATTATATACCTCTAATACTTTAACGGTAAGTATTAAACATAAGATTTATTATGGGTTTTACATAGGCATTGTATGTGCAATGAGGAATGTTCTCCACACGAAAAATCAAATAAAAAAACATCCAGGAAAATAAATAGTGTATTTTTTTTATTATTTCAAAGTGTTTTTTTATTTGAGAAAAAAAAATATGATTAAAGAAAAAATATTTTTCTTCATTTAATCTATTATTTTTTATGATACACAATTTTTTTTTTATCCATTTCTTTTGGTATGTTATTATTAACGTCCGATTTAGAAAAACATCAGTGCAGGGACGCCAGGGCAATTGCATGTCAGACAATGGCTCTTTTCCTTAAAGTACATTAAAATAGGGAATAACGTGGATGTGTATTCCGGCCAATAGCTCACACATATATGCCGAAGAGAGCAATTAACATGTTAAGTTTAGAGTTTCATAATTTAATGTAAGAGTGGCAAAGATTATGATGAATTGATATCCAAAATAATATAAAAGAAATACATCAATAAAATTAAAAATTTAAAAAAAAAATTCAAAAGTTTTTCGAAGCATTTAAGTTTTATGTAGAAAAAGCTTTAATCTATGAAAAATACAGTTTGGAATGGCTATTTGACATTATTTGCTGGAAACTTTGCCAAAATTGCGTCCTTTTAAATCTATCTTGGCATTAAGCAAATTATGCAGGCTATTCTATGAAAAAAAAACTAACAATTATTCAAAACACTTTAAACATTTTTAACTTCAAAAAAAGTTTTAAATGTTAATCTGAAAACTAAAATAAAGCACGTAAAAAATTTATTAAGTAGCAGAGAAACAAAAGACATAATTATATAACTTTGCATTAAACGTATTGATCAAAAATTAATAATAATAAATAAGAGTCCCTCTCAGTGTTATGATTAGATTCCCACATTAAACCAGAAAGCTGATAATTTCGAAGCATCGAGTTCCCAACTTGGAATGAAAGACACGTCAAAGCCAGAATTTTGGTATCTCATTGTTCTGATAAAGTGATTGATGCGATTTCTACCTCGAATCGGGACAAAGAAAAGGAGGATGGTAAAATATATTTATATAAATAGATATTTTTTTTTTTACCTTCTTTTAATGGAATATATTCTAGTCCCCTTTATTGAAAGTTTTAAAAAAAATAAGGAAAAGGAAATTTATCAAAATTACTTTTCTCTGAGAAACACTCACTCCAGTTTTCATGATTACATGCATTAATATTACTTCATTATCAAAATTTCTAATGTGCTTGTGTTTTTTTAATACCTTTTGTAAATCTCTACAAGCATATGTCGTTACCACTTGGAAAATATAACAAAAAAGGAGAGTAATGATAAATAAATAAAATAAAATAAAATAAATGCTTTCAATTGAACTATAAAGCAGAAAGCAGTTTTTGTTATGTATGTCATGCTTATAACAAAAAACACAAAAAGCATAACATTTCAAAAAACGTGGAGGAAATGTTTGGTGGCAATACGCGTTCATTTCAGATGAGGAGCGCTCAATATTTTTAATTTAAGAAGTGCCTAAAACAGACTGGAATGCACTTTCAGAGTACTTCGGAACAATTAAAACTCTTGAAAAACAAAACGGCTATGATTTATTTTGACTCTTAATACCATTAATTTTTTTCATTCGTGCAAGAACACCAGTATAATTGTTGCACACTTACCAAAAATATAGCGTACGGCTTTTCTCGACTCTCTCTTTCTCAGTCTCTCCAACCGCGCCGTATAACTCAGTTTCACCTCACACTTAATTAACACCGGTTTTTGAGACCCTGACGTACAGTGCGGGGGAAAAAGAAAAACGGACCACCCTAAAAATTAATATGCTAATTAATAAGTACAGGCGGTATTTTAAGTTACGAAATCAGACACAAAAATGTACTTAACATACTGAATAAACATACATTTTTTCGATGAATTCGGGTTTCTGACCACCAAAATATAGGGGACAGCTGCAATATTCGGAACTTTTCAAATCTAATGTTACCTTTGACCAACCTTACCGAGAAAAATGTTCTGAACAACGTTCCCTGGGACGATTCTGCTGAACAATTAAAAAGCGTATCTGTACAATCTCAAGATAAAGTCATTGTCTTAACTTCTTACTGACGCTAGTGCGACTGCTGTAGGAGTCTGTTTATCATTAACTGAGAACAATGAAAAGAAATACCAATTGCATTCTTTAGCAAGAATTTATCGGAAAGCGAAAAAAATGGTTCACTATCGAACGAGAAGCCTTTTCGGTATTGGAGGCGTTAAAGGGTTTTGATGCATGGATTTTTAATTCACTATCATGACCCAATGATGACTCCAAACATAACCCACTCACATATTTGACACGCAGTGCCCCACATAGTGCAAAGCTAACAAGTTGGGCACTAGCACTCCAAAGATATAATGTTAAAATTACATATAGGAAAAGTAGTGCGCATGGCAACGCAGATGCCCTGTCAATATATCCTATCTTGTGAAATAATCTAAGTATAATGCATATAATTGTCTTTGTCTAGATGTTTATAATGTTATCTTTAAATGTTAAAAAATGTGTTGAAAATTTAATTTTTTTTAGTGTTTTTAGAGTCATATTTCACTGGGCTCTTTCTTTTTATGCGTAATTAGTTAGTTATAAGTGTTTTTTTAACGTATAATTTTTTTTTCTTTGTATAACTTTCAGTTAGACGCATCGTCTTCTTCCCAAGCCAAATCTAAAGGACAGAGGAGTGAGATTCAGAACTATAAAAAGGGAAAAATAAAACTTGTAACTGGGAGAATGATTAGTATTTGTCCCTGAGAAGGAAAAACGAACAAGAACTGATTTTCTTATTTTCAGATTAGTATAGGAGTGCCTAAGTTGTACTCGCATGGAAATGTCGTGTTAGTGATGTTTGCTATTGTACTTATGTATTTATTTTTGTTTTATTAAATGTGGTGCATAACTGAAAAGGTATCTTCAATGATACATTTTAAATATAACACATCAAAATCCTTATTCCTACAAATCAAAATTTTTCAAAAATTTATTAAATAAAATAATAATAGATATCTACTAAAAATTATTTTTTGCATGGAATTACTTATGAATGAACGAATTTTATAATAGTGAGATATTTTTTTAAATTAGCTAAAAAAAATTTCGAGATATTGCGAAATACGCAAAAAGAAAAATTGACATTCAGGTGTCCAGATTTAAGAGTGCTTTTCCGAGCTAACTATAAGGAAAACAATTCCCAGATTGCGGCTACATCCTATATTTTGGGGGTCAGAAATCCGAACCCTTCGAAAAAAGGTATGCTTATTCAGAGAAAGTGAGTTTTTGTGTCTGATTTTGTAACTTAAAATATCATCTGCACTTAATAATTTAATTTTTAATTTATAATCTTCGTTGAACAGCTGACCCAATTTTTGGATTTACGACAATGTTCAATTCCGTAGCCTTGTAATTTTGAAAACCATTCAGAAGGCAAGAGATCTCCTAGATCAAGTGTTGGGAGAAATTTGGAGACCACGAAAGAGAATGGAGAATAAGACCACGAGAACTTCCCACGGTTTGCCTGTCATCAAATTGACTCTAACCCATGATCCGTCTACCACTAAGGATATTTCACATCAGCACTGTAGTCGGTGCAAGTCGAGTGTGGATTAGTATCGAGCAGCTTTTGCTGTTATTTGAACCCGGTTCACCTCATTTGCATATTTGAGGTTATCCCCTCGAACCATTAAGATTGTGTCCTAGAACGTGAAATCCGATCATTGGATCAAAAGTTATTCAGCCCCACTATACTCTCTTTATTTTATCACTGAAATTCAGAAGTTTGCGTAACTTTGAGTCCACTGACGAGTCACAGTAACGATTCTAGACTGCTTAACTCCCATGGTTTGCACCGGGTTTTGATGGTTCGAGTAGGGTCGGGCTGCTTTACTTACTCCCCATTTACACGAGGCCTAAGATCCGGTGCGTGAGTATTTAAAACCTGACTTTTTTTCCTCCAATTCCTATAACCTGCTTTCAAGAAGCTGCTTGCTGAGTAAAACTACTAACTGATTTGCTTTGATAATTCACCTTACTATATGGGGTATTAATAGCATGGAATCCCACAATGCAACTTTTCAATTCATAGTAAGGATGCATTGTTTTCAAGCATCCTTACTAAGTTCGAGGTTGCAAAGCTCAGCTCAGGAGCTCAGTTTTTCAAGGTTGCAAAGTCGTTTTAGCAAAGAAATACAACACACTGCTTTTCTTAACAACATAAATGATAAAATAGAAATGACAAGAATAATAATTACATTACTTTTTCAAATATAAATTGCGAAAAAATATTTAGATTACTGAAAAAATAAAAATTTGTGTAAAAATATTTTTTTGCAATATATAAAATTTATAGAAAACTATCCTTTCAAAATTTATAAAAATTCAATTTAGTATTTTTCATTTTTATTTCCTCTGAAAATGCAAATTAAAAATAAAATACGGAAGAGTTTTATAAATAGTTTTAAAACATTCTCAAATAATTTCTCTCTACAAATTTGAGATCAAAGAAATAAAACTAATTAATGACCTTTAGGAGAGTATAATGGACTTCTAAAGAAGCTAATCAATAAAGAGTTATAAACTATCCGATCCGAAGAAACCACAAACTCAAATATTTCCCAAAAATCTTTTCAACAAAAACTTAATATTTTGAAAAGATGTTAGTAGTTTCACTTAAATCTATAACTTTGAAATATCACAGTTTCCTTTTCTGAAATCTGAGATGAAAGAAAATTCATTTACTTAAAATATTACCACAAATTAGCCTATATTTATCTTCGATGGCATTATTTGTTTCTTTTCCTATGATTGATCTCTTTTCGAATAGCCTTCCATATACCAGTCCTAAAAGTTACGAATGAACTTATTTGTTACTTCAAAGAAGAAAATTTAATTTGTAGAATTATTATAGAAGAGAAAATTTCGTTTTGCTTCTGAACACAATTTCTAAACATGATTACTTATTAAATATCATAGGCTACGAATATATCTTTCTTCCCTCATCAATAATTTCAGAAACATCGTCTCAGAGACCTTTTAAATATGACGTAAGCACCCGTGGGGATTGCTGTTGGAAATTCGCTTTGTGCTGACAAGAGGATTCGAGCTTTTCAAACATGATGTCTAAAAACTGAGAAAATGATTGATTTTTTAATTTCTTTTTAATTATATAAACGCTTGGAAACTGCTACTGGTATAAAAGTAAATTAGATTGCTTTTCGTTAAATAAGCCGTAAATATAAATTCCATTTCTTCCACAAATATAACAACTTAATTGTTTACTATTAAAATTATTTCGGGGCAAATATTATTCATAAAAATAAAGCGACGTTAACTAAATTAATTAAATGCTGCTCCTCTTATAAATGGTAATACAGCGGAGTCTATAACGAAATAAATATTTCGCGGTTTTTTAGTAAATGTTACTACATTTTAGGGCTATGTGATTAGTTCAAAAGTCTGTACAAGGTTGAACTTAGGAAATGTCAGATTTTTTAAGTGAATATAAAAAGCTCCATACCTTATTTCAAAAGCTGTTTATTTTATCAAAATATGCAAATTCAATGCTCTTTTCACTACGAGATTTTAATGCATAGATGTAAAAAAAAATCAGCTCTTAAGAATAAATAAACTTTGATAAGGAATTTTTCTGGTTTTCTTCATATTTATACTGCTTAGCCAGTATATAGTTTGAAGTATTTAACAAAATTAAGGTCAATGAGTGAAAATCCCGAGCGGCGAGAAGCAAAATTTCCTTGAAAAATGGCTCTCGATGAAATCGGGTAATTAATGAGGATCATATGTTTTACCGATTCAGCTTATTTCACCCGATTACCCACTTATCCATTTTTTCACCTTTTCAGAATCAAAAAGGTCTTGCATATGCTCAACTTTTATTCTGGTGCAAAGTTTGTTTGTAGATACAGTTAGATTCACTCTCACCAATGCTTTCAGAAAATTATTTTTCAAGGACATTTTATGTCTTCCACACGTTTAATTTAGTAGGGTAATTTTTCAAACTTATGCTGCACTTTTCAATTGTCAGCTGTATTCTCGCCAAACGCCTGTTTTATATAGGGTGAGCCTCTTGTAACATTATTACAAAGTTTTTGCTTCTATGGAAGAATTTCCGAATACTTATTGAATTCATATATTTTCAAAATTCTCAATAAATAACAAAATATAACACTTTTTAAAGAAAACTTCTTCATTGAAATCTGTTGGTGGCAATGGGCAGTACGACTATAAACGAAGTTATGCAAAAAATAGAAGCATAACGAAAGCAGTGAGGAAAAATGATCACATGCTAAGAAAATACGACTTTTAACATTCATCGACCTAATTCTTAAAACTTTTAACTAAAATTAATTAATACATATATAAAGGAGCGTTGAAAACATGTATTAACTTAATATATGAACTCAACATACAGTTATTTTTGTTTAATATACCCTTCAAATTGAATTTTCTTCATGCGTAGTTACAAGACCGAATAATGCGAGTCTTTACACAAAAAGGATAAAAAATTGGTTGCACAAGAAATCCATTTTCAATTGCTATTTTCAACAAAAATGACTGGAGGCAAAACAATAAACTTTTGAGAGGGAGATGTCTTATAAGGAGACATTGACATTGCTATATAGAAAATACTGGAAGAAACTTCCCTTAAAGATATTTCATTATAGGAAGTTTATAACATTAATATTGAGGCACAATTTAATGTTTATCAAAGTCGTCAGTAATATACAACCGGATCCAAATCAACTCCTGATTTAGATATAGTTATTATGCTGGGATGTCCCGATAAAAACAGTCATTTTGTTTTAAATTCAGCTCAATCACTTTTTATTGAAACCGAATGAATCGTTAGGTTTCAACCTCATCTGAATTTATTTCAATAGATGTTTAAACAGAGATTATCACAATCAATATTCACCTAAGCGAGCACAAAATGCTCTAAAATGTAAATAAATGGAACTAATAAAAAAATATAAAACAAGTTTGGCAACAACAAAAAATTGTAAAATCAGAAGCGTCCATTAATGTACTAGTCAGATCTATCGTATTTTACTCATAAGTAATCAAATATACTTGGACTCGAAGTTACAAAGCTCTTGACATTCGGTAACTTTCAGTAGAGTTTCGATACATCCTCCTCATGTCAAATCCAAAGTACCAACCCAAATAATCCTGTAAGTTTAGTATGAGATAACATATTTGCACTTCATTATCGGGTCGTCTTCATTTTAAGTGCTTTATTCGGTATATAAATCTCATATCACTTCATGTGTCCAATGAAGACTATTTCTGATCCTTTAAACCTATTATTAGCTTGTGTTAACTATAATTTCAAAGGAAAACAATTGCTTAGGTAAATATCTTAAAACAAATTAAATGATAATAAATATGATGTATTATCCATTCCCTCTGTGGTGTTAAAAGATATGCTTATTCCTTTCTGCAGAGAATCATTTAAAAAAGAATCCAGGTAACGTCAAATCAAAAAGTAAATAAACTAATAATACTGATAAAAAGAAAGTCACACAATTTCAAAATTACGAAGAAAGAATCATTATATGTTATTTAGTAAAATATTCGGTTCAAAACGTTTAATAAAACCTATAAAACTTGTGAAGGTAACAAAATATTACAAAAGCTGACTATTAGATGCAGGTCAAAAAATATATTAATATAAGTTGAATAAATTAAGTTAAAACACTGTAGAAAAGGTTTAAGTAACGTACTAACTTTAATAGTTTAGGTTTAACTTAACGTGTAAACTTTAGCTACAGTGTTTAGCTTACACTGTAGAAAATGTTTTCTTAAAATAGAGCAAGAATATGTGAAAATAGCACCGAAACAAATATTCGAATTTAGAAACATCAGAATTTAAAATTGAACAAAATGCATAGTCTCAATATTGACGTAGAAGGAGAAATGTGAGATGTTCGATGGCTGCTGGTAGGATTTGAACCGAGGACCTCGAGATTCATAGAAGGATGCTCTAACCCAGTGGTTTCCAATTTCTTTCTAAATATGATTTAACCGCAATCGATTTATATTCCCAACCAGGGAAAATTAGGAAGCATTATTTAGTGGCAGCCGCAATGATACATATTACATAATTTCATTTCCAATTTCAATGGCGCAAAGGGTTGAAATATTGTCCCAATAACTTAATCAGGAGATCGGTAATTGTAACTTCCCTTTTTGTTTATTTCACTATAGCTAAAAATAAAATTAAAGCAAATATATGTCATGAAGTTTCATCACGGCATAAGAAATTGCGGTGAGATATAAGACTTCTTAACTCTCCCTGGGCTGGGAAGTACAGCTATGGTGGTTAAAGCGTCCTAATGTGACTAGAAAGACTTCAAATTGCTGTGTACTTAGAAGGTCTAAAGGGGTCAGTTTGTTTCTTTCAAAATTATTTGTATGTAGATCGTAGATCATTTAGACATACAAAATCTTAGAATGTAATCATAACTAATGTAATAAAAATGTAATATAGGCTTAATTATTGAAATTCTACTTTATTTAAATTGATTTGATTAACAAAAATATTTATATAAACAGAACACTGGCTTTCCAATTATAAGTATACATTAACTTCTTAGACTAGTGGTTCCCAAAACTGTGTTTCACGGATCCTATAAATCTTTCGAAAAGTTAAAAGGTTTCAAAGAGTCAAAACTAGCTCTAAAAATTAGTTTAAACATTTTTAAAACCTGTAATTACATTTACATCAAAACAGTGAATCTATTATTGACTTTATTTAGTTTTAAATTATAATACCATTAATAAGAAATAGCAAGTTTTATAATTTTTCGATAAACACTGCATTGAACAAATTATGAAGAGGACATGAACGAAATAAATAATTTGGCATTTTTTATTCAATTTTAGATTACGTATGCTTACCAAAAGCAAATTCGTAACTAGATTAGATAATGCACCAGGTGAGAGTGAATTCATCTGTTGGATCGAAAGCTTGTTTAGTCATTTTTAATGTTAGAATAAATAATTTTAGAAGAAATAATTTCATTCCGTATCATTTATGAATTCAGAATTAAATCATTTCAGCGGTAACAATAAATCGGCATTTTTTAATTATTTTCAGATTACGTATGCACCCCAAAAACAAAGTCGTTACTTAACTTGATTTATCACCAGTTGTGCGAATTTCTACGTTGGATGTAAAAACTAATTTAAGAATTTTAATGATATAGAATGAAATAATTTCATCACTCTATATATTCAAAATAAAGTAGTATTTTGATGATTAACACGTTCACAATTTTATACTTAATTATAAAACTGGGGCGATATACTTTATTTGTAAAATAGGAGCTCCACAGAAAGATGGATGATCATTTCGGCCTCTATTGCTGTAAGACATTATTTAAAAACATAATTAGTCTTCTTAGACAATTTTGTTTTCTTTTATCAATGAATAATAATATGTATTTTGAAATATTCTTCTTTTTTTAATGAAACTGAGAAACCTTATATATATATATACATATCTATCTATCTATCTATCTATATATATATATATATATATACATATATATATATATATATATATATATATATATATATATATATATATATATATATATATATATATATATATATATATATATATATATATATATATATATATATATATATATATATATATATATATATATATATATATATATATATATATATATATGTAGTAGAATATGTAGTAATATTTAATTATCCAAAAAACAAATCGATAAACTCTTTCAAAATTTGATAAAAAACAATAGATACCCAACTAAAGTAGTAAAATTCTATATAAAATCATTTAGTTAATCGCATATTTTGTAATTATATTTACTAAAAATTTTCTTTGTTAATTTGTACAATTTTCCCATGTGCAAATCCATTTCGGGTAAATCCGTGACCCAAAAAATTTTTTACTAATAATTTCTTCCTTAATTTGTATAATTTTTCCTTGTGCACATCCGTTTCGGGCAAATCCTTGGTCAAAATTATTTACTAAAAAATTCCTTTACTAAAAAATTCCTTTGTTAATTTATAATATTTTTCCATGTGCAAATCGATTTCGGGCAAGTCCGTGGCTAAAATTATTTATTAAGAAAATTTCTTTATTAATTTATACAATTTTTCCATGTGCAAATCCATTTCGGGAAAATCCGTGGCTAAAATTATTTACTAAAATAAGTTGTTTTTATTTATTTATTTTTTCTTTGTTAATTTATATAATTTTTCCATGTGCAAATCCATTTCGGGCAAATCCGTGGGTAAAATTCTTTACTAATAAATTTCTTTCTTAAATTTTAAAATTTTCCATGCGCAAATCCATTTCGGGCAAATCCGTGGCTAAAATTATTTACTAAAAAGATTTCATTGTCAATTTGTATAATTTTTCTACGTGCAAATCCATTTCGGGCAAATCCATGGCTAAAATTATGTGCAAAACAGGCAATTAATGTTTCTTTCTCTTTTCTTTTTGAATGAAATTTTTTTCTGCTGTTTATACTTCTATGGGTGGTGTTACGCATGAATAAAAGCATGTATCATAACTGATTTATGGTTTTATTTTGTAAAGTACTATTTTATTTTATTTTATTTTGCAAAGTTTTGTAAACACTAGAAGCATCATTGGGGTCATTTTGATTATTTTTTGCATTACTTATGTTGTTTTTGAAGACACGCATAAGCTTCGCAGCTCTTTTTTTTTTTTTTTTTTTTTTTACTCTTCTTAAATTGTTTCTAAGAATACTGCATCAAAATTTCATACGTTTACGTTAATTATTCAAATAAATAATCATAGAAATACCTAAAACAGCTAACTAAAAGAGAAGAAATTCTTAAAATAAATAATCATAGAAATACCTAAAAGAGAAACGTTCATTTTTAAAGTTTCATCAGTTTTAAATTTTGCAAAACTGTAAACCATATCTATGATTTTTTTAACATAAATTGAGGTTCACTCTGTTAAGAAAATGAAACGCAATAGCTTCCTTTAAATTATATGGTTCTTTAGATTTGATGTTTAAGAAAGCTTAGGTGAGCTCTTATTGAATTACATATTCGTTATTGCGTCATTCTGATTATAAATAGTTATTTTCTCTGTATTCATGGACAAGAAAGAACTGTTTGTGAATTGCCATGTAAGCCAAAATACAAATTTAGCGCCTGACGAGCAAGCCACATAATTTTGATGTCTAGTTTTTTCTTTCAAATGAAATTAAATTAAAACAAACAAAACAAATAAAAAAAAGAATTTTAAAATGGTGATCTTTATTTGTGCGAGTTCGAAAATGGCCAGCTGATTTACAACATTGATAAATATAATGATTTAAGTATGGAAAATTATTTCGAAAGATTTAATTATAATCTACCAAATTTGAACTTTCCTTTAAGTTTGAACATCACGCTCTTTTCATTATTCGCATTATGGTCTTCCACTTTCGAATTTAAACCTTTATTAATGTCTGTGGCGTAAGGTAAGGAAATCAGTATGCACTTATCGCACGATATCAATTAAGTGTCTTAATTAACTTAATGCTTTACGGTATTTTAAATTAATTCCTTTGAACTCAACGGAATCGAAAAGCTATAAACTAAATGATGCCAGTCATCAGGCAAATTTTTGTTCGGATTTGCATTTTATTTCGAATCTTGATATTTCCTTCCAAACAAGATTTCCTTTTACTTTCACGGAAATCACAGAGGAAGAAGGCAGTAACTTGAGCTAGCGTCATTCGTTACATTCTCCGTTTAACAGCCAAAGGACCGGAATCTAATCGTTAATTGGACAGGAGGATTCTTTTCCTGCTGAAATCTCATTTCCGTATCTGGCAAACGATGCAGAAGCGGTATAACTTAATTAACGAGTTATTATGAATGAACAAACTATTTCAGACGAATGCTGAGGACGTAGGCTTAGTGACTTCAGAGATTATTACGAATCAAGACGAAAAGCATTTGAATTCATTTCAATTTTTACCTTTCTCGGATAATTCTTGATCACGTTAATAAAAGTAATATAGTTAAGGAATATAAACTTTTCGTACCATGTATCATTCATTGAAGGATTATACGTAGATTTTTATGCCACGTTCAAAACAGGAATCGCTAGATAATGGAAAATTCTATCTTAAACGGAGCCTTTTAATCTAAAATTTGCATAGCGAAATTATTTACTAAAAAAGATTTAGAAGCAGTAAAATTCAGAATTGCAAAATTGCACAATTTGCATTTCAGATTTGCCTATGTTGTCTACATATCTTATTCATGATGTCTTTTCCTAAGAAACTTCTTTAAATTAAACTAAGATATTATGTCCAATATGTTACCACTAGTCTCATGTGCAACAATTCACTTGCAACAGATTTAGCAAGTAGCAAATTTTTCAGGGAGATCAAGTTAAAAAAATTATATCTGTAACAATAAAGTGATGAGTTTGACTGAATCTCTCGCTCTCATAACTTTAAAATTGTTTAATCTACTGTCTTGAAATCGGGCAGCGGATGAAATGCGCAATTTTTGCCCATGATCATAAAATCCGTTCAAAAATTTCAATTAGATCGTACGGAAAAGACGCTCGAAAAATAAATATTTTCATTAGTTTTGAACTAATTATTGATAAAATGAAACTACAGGTGACTTTTTTAAATTAAATATTACATAATTGGTATTTACCAGCATATAGCGCGCAATAAAAAAAATGAGTTTATTGCTAGCTACCAAATATGTAATTACTTTTTATTCGTAATATTAGAAAAACTAGCGTGAATCTTTGAAAAATTAGCGTGAACGTTGTGACATGGTGAGAAGGACTATGTCCCCAAGTTAGTATTCCTAAAGTTATCTAAAGCCAAGTGTTAATGTTGTTTGTATTAAAATGAGGTTCATATATATTATGAGGTATTATTATATATTAAAATGAGGCTTAAGGAAAACTAAATAATTTAAGGTCAATGGATTCGAAAAAAAAAATATTTACGTTCTGAAAAACAAAGTTAACGTGAAATAATTTTTAGAGGCATTTTATGAAAATCACTGTTTTATAATTGATACCAACTATGCTTAGTTAATTTTGGTAATAGTTTTGCAAATAAAAAATAATCTACTAACTGAATACAAAGTTAATAAGGAAAAGGTGTCATCGTACTATTATTGATGCCACTGATTCTTAATTAATTTAGTAGGATCCACTATTTATTATTTTATTAATTTTTAATTTTATAACTAATGTTGAGCAGCCGACACAATTTTTGAGTTTACAATTACCAATGTTTAACTCCGAAACCTTGTAATTTTGAACCCAATCCAAATAAACAAGGCAACACCTGGATCAAGTATTGAGAAAAACATGCCTTTGTGGAAGAATATTTTATGGAACTAACACGCATTTGTGTTACATGGAGAAGAACACCATACAAATCTCCCGCGGTTAGCCTGGCGGCAAGGGAACTCTAGCCCTTAATCCGTTTACTACTGAGGATATATTGTACAGTGGGCAAAAAAAACGTACTATCCTTTTGATCTAATGATCGGATCTTCACGTTCTAGGACTCTATCTTAATGGTTCGAAGAGATGACCTCAAACATAATAAATATTTAAAACATATTAAAAAAATTAATGAGCTATCTACTGAAAAGCAACGATAATAGAGAAAAATTACTCATTCGTTTGGAGGAACAGTAAGCGATATCTGCACTACTATTATTACCAATGATGCTCAATTCACTTTGGTAATATTTACTAATTGAAATAAAACAAAGGCAAAATTAATGAACAAATAGTCCTTATTTACTAAAGAGAACGTAATATTTCACCAAAATGTAAATGACGCCAACTCCAACGATGCTTATTTAAGTTTGGTAATAGTTACTACCTGAAAAAAAGCTTTGTACTAAAAAGAAAAATTTATGGAGAGATGGTATTAATTCGTTTAGGAAACTAAGAGAAAAGTAAAAAAAAGCTGTACAATTATTGACGCCATTGTTACTTTATTAATTTTGATTATTGGCAATTTTGGTATTCCGGTGATTTATGCAGTTTTAATATAGATACAATGCAAAGAGGTTTTTTTTACGGGCTCCTAAAGGGATAAGTACCAGAAGAAATTTGCTTGATTCTGGTTATGATAGATTTGGACCCTCATAAGTTCATCTCGAGCAACAGCAGCATGCCAAATGACACCAAATAGAGATACTATATATTTTGGTGGGGTGAACTACTATAAACGTGTTTGTTTAATAATAAGATACAAAATAATAAAAAATAAAAACATTTGGAGTTTTTTAGCTTATTAATTGTTTTGGCCTTTCAGTTTTGAGCAGGATTCCGCAATGTTGTTCAACAATGAATTATTAATGACATCCCGTCTCCAAGTTGGGTTTTCCGCTACGATAAAACCACTCTCCTTATGGAGAGAGTCTGTTTGCATTTAAATGCACGCCAAATGGACGCTAAGTATATTAAAGTTTATCTACATCGCCAACTCTTGAAACAACACTGCACAGCCTTTTTGCTTTTGCTTGCTTCCTTAAATCGCGTGAAATGCGGAAAATAAAACTGAGTGAATTAAAACTATTGTTTTATGAATAAAAATAATATCTAAAAATCGTAACAAAGTGTTTTTGCTCGCATTTAAGAAACTGATGAATGAATAATTAATACTGTTCCCAGATCATTTTCTTCCAAAGTGAAACTAAAGTTAAAAAAAGACATTTTGTTAAGGACATGTCGGCATAAAACGTGCCATTTTTAGAGCTCCAATCAAATACAATGCTCTTGCAACGTTATGTAGTTATTTAATATTCAAGAACGAAAGTTTTCCTAATTTATCGAAATGTGTCTCCGAGTCTAAAATTCCAGTAAGACAATGAAACTACAATCTTTTTTTAAAAATAATTCTATGATATATATCGTAAAAGATAGCTCGAATTAAATTTCTTTCAGAGTAGTTTAACTTCTAAAAGCTTTTATATTGTTTTGAAAGCATATTTATAAAATTTGATAACTGAATGAAACTTAACTACATGTCGTCGTGGATGGTTACTTGAATCCTATATCGCAATGGTATTTTAATATCTTGCAACAAAGTATAGTTATTTACAAATTTAACGTTACTAATATCTGCCTAGATTAGCAAATGGGTTCTATAAGGAAAAAAGACATTTTAAGTTTGCAAAATCAAAAATATGTGCAGTAACTGAAAAGATTTATTACAGATGTTAGTAAACTGCACATAATATCAAATCAGATATTTTTGTCTTTGTAAACGGAAAATGCGTTTTAAGGTTACGTGATTTCCCTACCTATCCCCTCTCCTTTAACATGGTGTCCATCATTCTCACTTTTTTCCCACACCAGTACGTTGTAATAATAATAATATGATAATAATATAATAATGATAATATAATAATAATATACAGTTAAGAGTTATGGATACTCCTTAACAGCCGTTTGAATGCCAAGAGTAGCATTTGTCATGTCGTTACCAAGGCGACGAAGGTTGAAAATGTGACCTTGAGACGCCACTTCAATTACAAAGAGTATAGTAAATAAAATTTTTAGTAGTATTTGCTTGGCTTAGACTATCAAATGTGTCTTGATAAAGAAAACAGATATTACAAGTTTACCAAATCCAAAATATTTATAAATGAAAAAGGTTGAAAGCTTTTATGAATATTAAAAAGTGCATGGAATGGCTTGGTAAAAAATGTATATTCTGCAAATTATTCCGAATATTCAAAAAAATAATAAATTTCAAAGCTTGAAAAAATGAAGAATGATATTCTGTTTTAATCCCCCCCCCCCCTTTAGCCTAAAGAATTGGAAATTTATAATTTGATGAACATGTTCACAAAAAGTATCATGAATAATTTTAATTACAGAGTTATGTTTAAGAATAATTAAAAAAAAAATAAGTTTAATAACACAAATGATTGACTTTAATAATGCTATATTTACACAGTTAGAAATTTCATTCCAAAATTACGTTAAAATAACCGGCTGCAGTCTCTCTATCCAATTAACAGTAAAGTTTACGGTAAAAAACATTTTTACCTTTACGGTTATAAGACCATTAACAACTACTATGATTAAAAAACCATGAATACAAAACTATACAGTTCTGTTTTAAAACCCATGAATACAAAACTATTCAGTTTTTTAACCATTTACAACAAGCATGTTTTCAAAACCGTAAAAAAGAAATTTAACTGGATATTGGTGCTAGGCTTTTCGCTTAGTAATGCGCTGAAGTTAAGTTGTGGTTGAGTGGTGTGTAATCAAGTGAATCATTAACTTGATTAATTGAATCATTATTTTGTTTATCTGGTTGTTTCACCCATCGTAAGAAATGGGAAATTCTGTACTTTTAGGAGTTAAGAAGCATTATGGCGCTGTCATCTAAGTGTGAATGAGAGGTCTGCAAATTGTATTCATTAAGAACTGAATGTACAATGATATAAAAAAAATAATAAACGGACGACCCTGAATGATATTTGATCGTATGATCAGATCTTCACGGTCTAGGACTCAAACTTAATGGTTCAAAGGGGTGAAAGGGTTACTTCAAATATGGTAATTAATTAATGCAGATTATATTTTAGATTGACATCAGACCTAAAAACTTTCTTTCTCCAAAGCAGCAAAATGGTAAATGTGATCCTAATAGTTTTAATTAGAAAGCGGTCCAAAGTATGGAACCCTTATTTTTAATTTTAGTTTTTGCGTGATTCACCATATCTCGAGAACTTTTTATGGAAATTGAAAAATTTCTGCATACTGTTATATAAGTTGTTTATTCAAAAAAATCCTCATGTAAAAAATAGGTTTTAGTAAATATTTATAATTATTTTTATTTTTTTTATGTAACAATAGTCAGAAAATGTTTTTAATTGTAGCATATACAGTTTTTACTTTATTTTAAAGAGTGGAATTTGAAACGAAAAATAGAAAAGTAGGAGCGAAATCTATCGAATATTTTTTATTGAATCAAATTTTTTAAAAAAATAAAATTTTTAAAAATTGATTTCCCAGGAATGATTTGAACGAATTCACTCGAATTTTGTACTTTGCCATGCAAAATTTCATTTTTTAAGACGATGTAAAAAAATGCATACCTTAGAATTCAAATTTGTCCACAATTATTAAATAAAATAATAAAAAATAATAATAAATGTTTACTAAAAATCTTTGTATGAAATTATCTTCGGATAAACGAATTTTATAATTGCATGCAAAATTTTCACTTAAAAAGATCTCGAGCTCTAGCAAAATACGCAAAAAGTAAAATTAACATTAAGGATCCTAACTTCAGACATCTCTCTTGAGGAAACTATTGTGACTATATTTTCTAGATTGCGGTTACCCCCTATATTTTTTGGGTCAGAAATCTAAATTCGTCGGGGAAAAAAAAATATTCGGGGAAAATACATTTTTGTGTCAGATTTTGTAATTTAAAATCTAGTCTGTACTAAATAATTAGCATATTTTAGGTAACCCCATTAAATCATTAAGACTGAACCCTGAAACGTGAAAGTCCGATTATCAGATCATAAGTCATTCACGTTGCTCCGTTATTTCGAGCACTGTACCAATATTGGATGCTGAAACTTTTTTAAAACAAGTTTTTACCAAATACTTGCAACAAATACTACAAACAAAACAGCCAATCAAAAAGTAAAACGCGTAGCTTAATATCGATTTGTCAATTTGTGAATATGAATTATTTTGTATGACTTATTTGTGAATATAAATTATTTTGTCATATGTTAAATTCACAACAGTAAATTACTAATTCCTTTTACCGAAAAGGCTGATATATCAAATGGTATTAATGTGTCAAGCCGATCTTAAGTACTCTCTTACTCTTTTAATTGCTTAAAATCTTTAGTCTTTCAATAACTCTAAAACTCAAATTTAAAATAATAAAATAAAATATTTTTCTCTAAATCAAGTATAATAAATTTAAAATAACTAATAACTTTAAATACCAATAACTTTAAATGCCAATTTAAGGGAATACACAAGAAAATTTAAAAAATACTAAGTTATTATAGAAATTACGTTTTAAAAAAGAACACCGCCTTTTGTTTTAAGCTTGGGATAAATCAATCAAAATAACAAAAACAGAATAAAACAGAATAAGTATCAAATACAACAATAATAAAATATAAATATAACAATAATAACAAAATTAAAACCGGTAATAACTGCTTAATGGAACATTAGAAAAAAATATTACCTCTAAATTAGGAAAAATTAGGAATATAGACATATTTTATTGGTAAACAATACCTTTTAAGCTTTTATTTTTTACTGATGACAACCAAAGAAATATGGAAATTCATGTGAGAAAACGACACCGTTTTATGTGGTTTTTCCATTCGAAACATATTTATGCCATTACGATTTTGCGTTAATGTAAAAAAAAATATTACGGTTGATGGCGCAAACTAACTTTATCCCTATTTGCAATGTAATGTTTGTTTTTTTTCCGTTTTGTTAAGCTGTGTCAAGAAATTAATAAATTTACTAATGCTTTGAATTGTTTGTTAATTTTAAAGAAATTTTTAACTTTATAACAGTAAACACTATAAATTACTCGCTTTTAGACAACTTTAAACATAATTTGTTTTAAGTTTATAGAATAGCTTTTATTTAATTTTAAGAGTGAAGACTAAGCACCGTATAGAATCATTTGGCATCCTTTAAAATTACATCTGCCTGATAGGCACAATTCAAAAACGTTAATAAACTTTAGACCTTATGATTTATTAAAGTGAAAACTAATACTATTTGCTTATTTCGGATCTAAATTAAAGTTCCTTATTTGCCTTATAATGATTCTCTAGACATTCTTGTACGGAAATTTATGCAAATCTAATTAAAATTAATAATAAAAATAATAGAAGCAATTAAAATTAAGTGCTTGCGTAATTTTGCTTCATAATATCACACATAGGGGAGTGTCGGGTACCCCCCGCCACCAGTCAATTTCATATGTATAGAATATTTTTTCAAGTGAATGAGCCATCGGACATTATTTAGTATATTAAAAAAATATTATTTTCAAAGTTTCAAGTATTTATGCAGCTAGATACATGATAAACAATAGTTTTGAAAATATGTTAAATACAGTAGTCAAAATTTTTTAAATTTCTATTTTTTTAAGTTAAATTATTCTTTTTTTTGGTTTATTCTTTTTACATTATTTAATTAGATGATAAAACAATAGAAACATGCAAAAAAATTTATTATTACTCAATATTATACAGAAATATAAGCAATACTCCTTAGTGGGCGGGGCTACCCGACTCTCCCCCTACACTTTAATACAAAAAAAGTTATAACAATTAAACTAGATTTGTTATTTTCTTATGGGAAAGCTAAAAAAAAACTAATTAAAATTAATTTCACTACATATTAGTAGAGACTATAATTATAGAAATAATTAAAATAATTAATTGTGTAATAGTACTAAAGCATCATCACGCATGCACAGTTGATTTTGACGACTGATATTTTTGAACTTTGTGAAGAAAATTAAAACGAAGTTAAGTAGCAATTATGAGGATTTAAAATTGGTAGAGAACGATATGCTTTGAACCTAAAATAAAAATAATTACATATCATTAGACCTGTTTTATTCGTTATCAATTTAATGAAATGTTAATTTATTTTTAAAATATCAATATTTTGAAGAGGAAAAAATATTTTTCAATTCTAAAATTTAGCTTTCATTTATTTGTAGATGATATGTAGTTTTTGCAATTTTTATAAAATTCTAAATAGGAACACATTAGAAAAAAGAGTATTAATTATACCTACGAAAACCAATAATACTTTTATCTAGAAAGTACGCAATTAAAAAACTTCTTTCAAAAGCTGAATAAAAGTTTTTATGAAGTTAAATTAATATTATTTTATGTTTATTCCGTAATTACTACTTTAGGAACATATTCACCTGACATTGTAGATAGCATAAGGTTATGGGGCATTTACAAAAGAGAAACAAATTCTCGAAAACTTTTTGAACATAAGCCATTCATAACATCCTTAATAAGGTTTTTAGTTTTAATTATAATAAATGCTGGTTTCTCTTAAAGGAAACCTTAATTAAACAGAAGACTCTTTTAGAAATCAACTTCTATTGTCTTTATTGGAACAAGAGCCATTGTGGAAGTTTGATTATAAATGAAAAAAAAATATTTCTCATTTTTCTCTCAAATCTTTAAGTAAACTTTGTTGCCAAGTGCTCTCAAAAAGCTTTGGTTTTCGATAATTGTAATTTAATTATAGTAATTAGACAGGGAAAAATTATTTTTAAATAGTAAGAAGAAACAGTTTTTCAGTTCGTGTCTTTATTATTGAGGAAGGGAATATAACAATTAAAAGTTTTCATATAATGAAAACGATGAACAGTACTAACACTGAAAAGTTTTTTATAAAAAATGCTACATCTTCTCGATTGTGATGATGTTGTATTTTTTGTAAAGATATATATGTCAGATAAGTTTAAAACATCTTAAAATTTAAGCTGTGAATCTTGCGTAGCAGTGCGTGCACCAGTGATTCGCAAAATATGCTCGTAAAAAGTATCTTTTAATCGGACCTTGACCAAATTTGGAACCCAAACGATTTGCTTGCTAAATCATGATGAAACGTAATACGAGATGAAATAGTGTAGTATTGCAATTTGCCGGAGAACGGGAGAGTTGCATGTGTGTTTTTAATTGTCAACAATGTAAATGGAATGTAAGAGAGAGAACTGTTGCTGCCAGCTAGGATTTAATCCGGGACTCTTGGATAAGACGTCATCGGTTGCTATAAGCACCATGTGTAAACCATCGTAACTTTCCCCGCCCGGGGATATATATATATATATATATATATATATATATATCATTCTTTCTTGCTTTAACTTTTTTTCAGCTTCTTTCTTTATATTCTCCCCATTTTTCTGATGTTAATGCAAAATGTTATGTATTTCGTTTTCTTTTGATTTCACCTTTCTTTTTTTCTTCAATATTTGACCAATGTAAATGTATCTTCGAAATGTCTTCTGATTTTCCAGTACCATTTTCAGAATTCCTTACTAGATAATGGATGGGAGAAAGAAGTTTCGAAGTTTGAGAAAAATCCATCTCTCATTGACTAATATCCGGTGGGCCTTCAGCAGTACTTAATATTTTCCGACTTTGATTACTTATAGAACAAATTGTTTTTGCAACTAACAATGCCTCATGAGGACTTATCTCAAAATCAGTTTTCAAGATATGTTAGTTGATTTTCTATGTTAATTGTTTCAGCTTGAGTACAAAAGTTTGACATAACCAAATAGTCTTTTTTCAATAAATTCTTCTATATTGAGAAAAGCACAGGCTATTGGATATTTGGGAAATTAGACTCTTCTGTCAATTTTCCTTCAAAAATTTGCAACATATCTTGAAAGATTTCGTTCTCAAGTTTCTGCGCATCGTTGCGCTCGAAGTATGTGTTTTGTTTATGAGCTTTCTTGCTAATTAACTTTTTGTGTCTGTCTTGAATGCATAAAGCACCAAATAGAAAAATTCCACATTCAATTCAACATCAAGTGGAAAAATACCACATTTCTTAAAAACCTTTTACATTTTTATTTCACCTGTTGATGCCTCAAAAGTTCATATAAAAATCAGTGTAAAATTCCTTCGACATATTGTTTTGCAACTCTTTTGTTTTCAAGATCTAACTGAAGATTTCCGTGAAGCTTTCAAAGCTCGGAATGCGCCTACATCACATAGTTGGAGTACATTAGTAGAATTAAGTAGAAAGCTAAACCGGAGAATTTGTTTTAATGAGCAAACCATGCTCAGTATCAAAGTGATATGAAATTTATGCCTATCCAGAAGAAGCGAAATAGGGAATTTGATAGCATTTTCAATTAGCTATGGGTAGAAAGAAGCATTTGTAATTTATTCGTAAGATGTTGCTGCTGTTATCGATTCACTTCATGAATCACTTTTTCAAATGAAATATACAGCATTAACAGATTCTGCAATACCTCGAGGAATTCTTTAGTAAGGAAAAACTACCATAGGGGGAATTTTTTTTCCACCAGCTGAAATGTTGCCCAAAACTGCTGTTCTTTCTTTTTCTTTCCTAGGTGCTATGGAACAAAAATCCTTATAATTTTTAGGGCCAAGGATTTTCCCTTTATAGGCAGTATTCAACTCCTGTTTCGTTCACATTGCAGACAACCATGATGCCATGGCTATTTTCCTCTTCAAGGATTCCTCTAAAGTTCTTTAAACCACTCTCGAATATTACTCTCTGTAAGAGAAGTTCAGCCTTTTGAAATAATTTTTGCATTGTACTAGGTTATCGGTGAAAAAAAAAAGCTTCACCTATTTTTTACCTGGATGATTGTCTTTAAATGGATGGTCCCTACCCGTTTCCGCCAAGACGTTAAATACAGCATTAGGAAAAAAATTTTGCAAATTATTGTCACAAAAACCAGAAAAGAAATGCTCTATTCAAGATTTTATTATTATATTTATTTAGTTTTCGATTACTAAACATAGTTTATTAAGCAGTCTAACGTTTGATGTAACTAACCACTACATTTATTAAGATAAATTATAAATAAACTATAATTCTTTTCGTAAATGGGGCAATTAAATTAGCTTTTTGGAATGAAATTATTTCAGGAATTATTCATACAACATTTAACAGAATTTTAGGTACCCTCTATATCGCAGAACTAATAACTATTTTGGAACTATGTAAAATCATATTGCACGCATACTGTTCATTCACTGGGCAATCTATTCCACTGAAGGAACATACATGTTCCTTCACTGGCTGGTAGTTCTTTTTGGCATTTTTAACAGAATTTTGATATATTATATGATTAAAGGTACAAGAAAATTAACATTTTTCTTTTATTTTTATGAACGTGGAAAAGTCCCAGCAAAGAAACACTTGTTCATTCATTGGTTTTCATCGTTTGGTAATCCAGTTAATTAACACCCCCTAATCTCACTAATCTCACTACTTACTTATGCTATGATTCTTAAAATAAATAAAATGTAATTTCAATAACCATATTTAAATTCTCTTTTTTACAGAGAGAAAAATAAAATTATTACATGCGATTAGTTGCACTTTAAATGAATAACTACAAACACTGACCTTACAATTTTGTCAAAGAAACAAGTTGTTGCACAGAACTAACAAATTCAAAAAATTTTCCAGAGAAAACTATGTGATCAGGTAGTCTACGCATTGTTAGATGACTTCCTGTTGTTAAGTAGTAAGTTACTGTTACCAATCAATCTAAATAAAAACTTTTAAAATCTTTTTTTTTTAAAAATATCTATGAAATGTTCCTTCACTGGGATGTGTTCCTTGGTTTACCCTATATATATATATATATATACAATTATAAGGTGAGTATAAAAGCATCAAATCCTGTGCCATTGCTGGAAAAATAGGAATTTATTATTTAATTCAGTATACTGTCTTAAGAGATTGCGATTATGTTTTTCCAAGTATGTTTTTAAACTGGTACTGAATTTCCAGTATGATTGAAAACCAGAAACAAAACTTCCAATATGGTGGAGATACTAGGTTTTGAAATTTTTGTTATGGTTTCATTGCGGGTTTTAAATTTCCAGTATGTTTATACTGGTTTTGGTAACATTTCTACTGATTTCTACATTATTTTGATACTGATATTTTGAATGTTTTCCTGTAAGTGAATAGTATCTAAGAGCCTGTGGCAGCTACTCACTGTGAGGACGAGATAATTTCAGGTGTACAAGAAACATAATATTACGTTCGAGGTACTTTGCTCTCGAAGAAAGAAACTCTACGCTTAATTTCAATGTTAACTTCTTAAATTTTGTATAAATTCACTTCAATTACGGGCGTTCATTTTTTTTCTCCCGGAAGGGAACTAGCCGTATGAATTAGAAAGTGCCTAGTCTGTTAACTCTCCGAATTTCATGAATTTTTCTTAAGTGCCTGTTTATTTCAACTGGATTATTTGCACGGGCATTTATAAACATTGTCCCTTACAACACACTGAAATTTTACAAATGATGTTAATTGCGTTTGAAATCATTGTTTTATGCGGGGGGAAAATAGTTTTATAGGGGAATTTAACCGAATTTCTAGCTTCCTTAGCAAAACGCAGCTTATAGTACACTGTCCTTCCATTTATCTTTATTTAATTTTTCACTTTGTTGGACAGCTTTAAGTATCCTTAGAAATACGTCACTGAAGCGAGATTGCAAAATATCACTTCTTATGATAATTACTATTGGATGCAATTAATTATTTTGTATAATAAATTTAATTAATTTCAAGTATAATTGTTATTTATTTATTTCAAAATCTCACCTACGTATTTACCTACAAAAATCGCAATTACCTCGAATAATTACGTGACTTTTTCTAATTTAATCAAATCTATAATTAATATCGAAAACAAAACTTATTAATAAGGATTTAATGAAACTGGGATAAAATGTAAATAACAAAATGTATGATTTGAACTGATTAAAAAGCACCTGGAATATGTTTTACAAAACTAAAACTAAAGTTTCTTGACGTAAACTCCTTTAGCTGGAGGCATTTTAAAAATAAACTGCTTTAGAGGATTAATTTTAATAAAAGCTTGCAGGGAGAAGGAGTTTTACTTCAACTTCAGGTGATCGAAAAATTGATTATTTTTTGGAAAGATTTCTTCTAAGAATTTCAAATCTAATTTATAAATAAGATACTTTCACAAAATAGCTGACTTTGAATAAAATAGCAAAATACTATAATATATATATATATATATATATATATATATATATATATATATATATATATATATATATATATATATATATATATATATAATATCATCTATATGATCGTAGAAAAAGAGGCAGTAAATTAATGAAAAAATGAAAATGAAGTCTTGGAAAGAAATACAATTCAAATATAATTTTTTAAATAAATTCAAATAATTCTAATTAGCAAGTTTTTATCAGTTAGTTTTTAGTAATAATATCCTTATTATTTGTTTCCTATATAAGTTCGAAATTTTTCGTAAATTTCTTATAAATTATTTCTTAAATAAGTTCGAGAATAATTTTTTCATTTAAATTTAAGTCAACAATTAAGAATGTGTTTTTAAATTTAATTTACTGCTTCACTATACGAGTTAATTTCATTTTTTCTTCTTTCTTTTTATCAGTATATTATTTCGGAAGGAAAGGAAAACTTACATGGAAAATTTTTAAATTGTTGATTGAATCAAAATTTATAGCTTGTAATTCCATTATGAATGAATGGTGCTCTAATTAATTTTGAATTGCTAAAGTTTTGAATGACGATAATTTATTTTATATTAATATCTTTATAAACTCTAGTTGTGGCAGTCTGAATATGGCGAGAACTTGTGTTGTCTTCTAGTTTAAAGCATAATTAAAATTTATGTATTCCAGATGTTTGGAAAGAGGTCAAACTTCCAAAGATTCCGCCATTACAAACACGGAAATGAATTAATAAAAACCAAACATTAGTAATAAAAAAAAATTCAAATCTTATTACATACTTTATGATAGACATTTTTTTACTTTCTGAAATACAGAATTCAATTACAATCGTCCATAATAATCTATTACGATCTGCAATGATAAATTTTCATTAAAGCTTAAAATAAAGGTTTATATTTGGCATATGTTTATGAAGATTATTTCGATCCTCTGTCAGACTATAATTTTAGAGTCTTTGTTAATTACACAGTTGAAAATCACACAAATCTCTTCATATTGTATATTTGGGTAAAACAATTACTTGATTTTATACATTTTTTTAAATAAGTCAAATATTCATAACTGGTGACCTAATATAAAAGTCCAATATAATATTTTTTGTAGTTTAGTGAAAACTATTTTTAATATATCTAATTTTATCTATCAATGATCTTCAAATAATCTTGCAAAAATACAGAAAATTCACAAAAAAGAACACAAAAAAATGAATTACTTCTTTAAGGATATCTTGATGATTTGCACTGTTAAAATTTTCATTCTAAAGTTACCGTAAAATAATCGGCAGCAGTCTGTCCATCCAATTAACAGTAAAGAACATTTTTTACCTTTACGATTTGGAAAACGTTTACGACTACAATAGTTAAAAAACCATGTGAACAGAACTATACTTTTTTTTAAAAACCAAACTAGATTGGTTTTACAACCGTAAAATATAATTAATTTGCTATCTATCGTAATGTATTGTAAGAGATGAGAAATATTATGCATTTTTGTGTTAAGCAACTTAATGGTGCTCCCATTTATGCGTGAATGGGAGTATCGTATTTTAATAGTCCAGTTTCACAAACTGGGGAATGCAGGAGACTGGAAACTCTGCATGTGTTGAAGGGAATGGAGGAAATATTGTATTGTACGACTCACCACTGGGGCTCGAATCCCAGTTCTGTCAGTCATGAGATTCACAGATTGACCCTGTCAACCCCAGTCTCGGCTATAATATGTATCAAGCTCCAATGAACTAACTGATTTCATTGGATGAGTCCAGTTAGTGCGAAAAAAAATCAGGTTGTTTATGCGTATTAGGTGAAAGCAGTTAACAAACGAATTTTCTCACAGTTCATAGCATGAATACCATCTTATTTATGGTAAATTGATCGTTTTGCTTGAATGGGGTAAGATAAAAATTAAATAAATTGTTATTTAAACATTTTTCGGAAAAATGTATAACAATATGGACTAATTACATTAAAGATTATTTAGAAAAAAAAACTGAATCCTTAATATGCAGAGAATGATCATTTTTAAACTATCACTCTTTAATTGAAGTATGAATTAATATATTAGTAAGAATGACATAATAAGTTTTGAACCTATTGTTAATTATCTGATATAGATATGTGGAGGACTAATATTAGTACGACAAAATCCATTTGGCGTCCCTTGTAATTTGTAAAATGTACGGAATTATGATAAATTACAACTTATTCGTTAAAGTTAAATATTAATAATTGGAGTTATATTGTAACATACAATCCTATAATTTTTATGTTTAAGTGTTATATAATTAAATTATATCTAATTTAATTTTTTATAGTGGCGTCAAATAATGAAATAAAAGTATGAATGCGCCGCTAAAAGAAAAATAATTAATTCTCTAACATCATCTTGATGAAATGAACTCGTTTTATTGAAGAATACTTTAAAAAAATCTAATTCCTTAATATTCAGTAAAGGATCATCTTTACGGCCATCACCCTTATAATTAAGTATAAGTGTTAAAAAAATATATTAGTAAGAAAGACTTAATAATTCTACTTCACATTAACTTGAATTTAGAATTAAAGATCTTTTTTGTGATGTTTTATTTTACAGTTTTTGTCGACAATTGCTTAAAAGATAATGATCTCAGTGGAGGAAATAATTATACAGAAGCTATAAAAATGAATTCGAAAGTGTTATTTTTTTCTCAGAAACACTTTTTTTCTAAATGCTAAAAGATATGAAAACTCATTTTTATTAGCCCCTTTGCCACCCTCAGATATGCAATTAAATAACTCCTTTTTATGGTATGGCAGTTACAATTATTTCTGACTCTTAAGGCATTATTATTTTTATCTTAATATATCTTCACAAATGGCATTACTTACGTTTTAGAGGAAATAAAATTCTTTTTCACGTGACTATTCAAATAATGCTTAAAAAAACTTTAGATACGTAATAAACACATCTGATTTACTTTGAAATTGTTCTTTCCGAACTGAATACAATTAAGTAAGTCTGTAAATGTATAAGATGCTTTAAATAATCTTTATCCATTGAATAAACATATCTGAAGTTGTTTAAAAAATGTTTTGTTTTCCAAACTAAATAAATATTTGTTACTTTTATGTATTTTTTGGCATCTGCAAATTGGAAGAATAATTTATTAAGAGGTGGCGAAAAATATAAGAAGGTAAACAAAGTTAGAAAACAATTTATTTTCATTATTTATAGAATATGTGCAAGTAAAGCGTCTCAGATTTACTTGTTTATGCATTGAATTATATACAGTGCAAAGAGATTTTTTTAAAGAAAACTTTTGATCTAATATTTAGATTTACTTTCAATGAATAGCCCTTTCTCTCTTCATCATTAGGTAGTCATTAGCTATCTAGATTCTTCCAATCCTCACATCTCGGTACTAATAAGTATTAAGCAGATTTTTCTTTGAAGAAAGGAACTGACTAAGAGTGTTGAAACTTAACCCAACTAAACAATGAAAAGAAAATATGTATGTATTTTGTTTGCAAGCCATACACTAATTTCTCGTGCATTTGTGTTCTTTCAATCTATATGTTTTGTTTCTATCATTAAAATTATTCTCTTTTTAGGGGTCGAAAAATAATTTGTAGAATAGAGATATTTTTAAATTTACTTTGGAAAAAAATATATTAAATGAAAACGTATGACTCTTTAATATAAACAGAATAATTTTGAAACTTAAGTAAAATTTCTGAATGTTGTTATGTCTTTAGATTTAAATCATACGAAAATAGATTTATCAAAAATTAGAACTATTTCTTGTGATTGATTGTTACTTTATAGTCTTACAGTTCAACAAATGAGAAGCAAATTTAGTTTTAAATTTTTAAAAAGTCAAAAAAAAGTGCAGGGGGCAGAGATACGCAAAATATTACGTTTTCATTTTCAACGCTTACATTTTCTATTTTTGACTCTGACTTAACTTTAAGGAAAAGTCATTATTTTTCTAAAATTTTTACGCATTATTATTTTAAAATATTAAAAATATTAAATGTTTAGCAACATTAACTAAATTTAATGATACTACATCAAATGTAAAACAAAGACTTCCCTGACACTTCAAAATATTAATAATTACAAAACATGAGTCTTTCGTAAAAGTGTATATGAACATGTTGTAAAAATAATTATCAAAATATCATAGTTTTTTTTAATTGAAAACTCAGAGGGAAGTTGGGAAAGAGGCACCACTTCGGGTTTGTAAACGTATGTTAGTTTGAAACGGAAAGCCTACACCTGATGACTCTGCCATCTAATGATAATTATAAAACATAAAAGTTGCTTGTTTTTGAAGTGAAACTTCTTATGCGACTTCCAACAAGGTTGCGTTAGACGCTTAACGCTACCGTTGTCATGGAAACTAGATTTCTCTTTACGTTTGTTGAGCGCACGAGGTAAGAGAAAAACATAGAAGGTAATATTGGCGTTAAAGAAAACAAAGCGATATTTTTTTAAAATTCGCCAAGAATACCTTACTGAAATTTAGAACATTTAGAAATAAGCTGATTTCTTATTATAATTTTTTTTAAAAATATATTTTATTATTAATATTTTTTAACTAAGCGAAAATTTTTTTAAATGAAACAAAGTATTGTATTTAAAAAGTTAATAAGTATATTTTTTTTATTAAATACAATTAAAAAAATACTTTGATGCACATAGATACTCTGCTTTAGATACTTATTTTTCTATGTTTTTATTTTTATTTTTGCCGGTTATTATTTTATAAGTGAAACTTCTAATGCGACTTCCAACAAGGTTGCGTTAAGCGTTTAACGCTACCATGGAGGGGGTATGAAAGCACTGTTGCGTTAAATAGTGCTCCTGGGAGGGGGAATAGAAAGAGACAGAGCGAGAGTGAATGCGTGGCACTCAAACGCATGCGCGTAGAAAATGATAATTAAAAGATGCGATAAATTGTGAATTGTAAGCAATGTTAATAAAGTTTGTCTTAAAGAAACAATAGGATATCACTAAAAATCAATTTCTACCCCTTTCTATTTTCATTTCCACATTACGAAGTTTCACTTCTTCCGCGCGGAGGGACATCACGCAAAAAAAATAATTTTTCCCTTTTAAGTTACTTTAAATTGTTTTTTCCTTTAAAATCGTAAAGAATATCGTATATACGACTTACTTTTTACCTAACTCACTCGTCGTTAAAAAAGATATGCTTTTGTTTCGGGAGAGATAAAAGAGAAAAAAGTAGAAGAAAATTAAAAGAAAAAAAAAACATATTTTTTGCAAATTGGAAATCGTAGAAATGTTATTTTTGTCATAGATATTTAAACTTAAATTATACAGCTATAATCTCGATCTTAAAACCCTTACTATGAATAACATTTAAATTTAAGATAGATTTCCTTCACCGATGCAATTATTTTAGTTTGAAGATAAAAAACATTTAATATAAACGACATTTATTTAAATTATTAATTTTTATTTTTAACACTTAATATAAACGACATATTTTTTTACTTCAAGTTAAAGTTATAAATGAATTTGATCAAGTTTAACATCTTTAAATATCTTTTAATCTCAATTAATACTTTTCTTAAACGCACAATAATATTTCGTCTCCGATTATGATTTCTAAACATCACTTCTTGCAAATAAATTTTAATCATTCTATGAGTCAATTTTTGAATGAACTCAACATCATTTTGATGCGTTGTGGCTAAAATTACATACTTTCCTTTGAAGATTTTGGCGGTATATTTGGTTGAAGACGCGAATAATTGATGAGCTTGGCATTATTTATTTTTTTTCATTTTAAGATGAGCAACCATTAATGGTTGTGGAGTGGTGGGAAAGGAGGAGGGACTTTGTGATCAGAATTTTTCATCCCGCTAAATGAGGCGGTCTAAGATAAATGCTTAACCATTACTTCAAAAATTGCATTTAAATAAGAAAATAAAAATTTCCCTTTCTCCATTTTTCATGTATTTAGATAATACAGAACCAGGCAGGAAAGCTTAAAAGAAAGAAACTCTGTTGTTAGATGAAAATGTAATAAATAAAACTGCGAGCTTAGTGCATGAAGTAATTTTATCAAATAGCCTTACTGGAGATAAGTTCACTTATTTATATTATAAATTGTTATAGATTGGAATGTCTAATTAAAAATAACTATTTATTTAAAAGCTATGAAAGCTGGTTTATTCTTTATGCGTTTGTACCTACTTCATACAAAAATACAATGCATACTTTTTACTTCCATGCCATATATATATATATGAATATTGATTTTTTTAATAAAAGACTTCGATTCGAGCAATTCGATAACTTTTAATTTACTTAAAACGTGGAAAATGCCCGTTATTTGTAAGGATTGGAGAAAGAAATAATCAATAAATCGGTATTTAATCAACAGTGCGAAATTATAGGTAAATTAAAAAGACTTATACCGACTAAATTAAGCTAAAAAAAATTTTTTTTTTAATTACTGGAGGGCTCCGCCCCCTGCTCGCTGACGCTCGCCAACCCCCGGAGAATTGCTTCGCAATTCTTGCTTGGTTTGCTTCGCAAAACCAAGAATGCTTTGATTTCATATATTTCAATATTAAACTGAATATTAACTGTTATCATCGAAAAGAATTAATTTTCTTAAATGCAGAATAAGCAGTGTGTCAATATCAATGTCACTTTTTTTCGTTGACTACAGTTCCTTCTATGTCCTATTTGTTCTCTAAATGAGCCAAAATTGTCAGAAATTAACATCAATGTGCAGATATAATCTTAATATGAAACTTGTTTATAAAAAATGATAATCACAATAATACAGACTTTGTCCCAAAGAAATGAATATATTTTTAACACATTTAATTCAATATATATATATATATATATATATATATATATATATATATATATATATATATATATATATATATATATATATATGCAAACACTATAATATTTTTCAATAAGCAATATTGTTAAGAACAGGGTAATTTTTAAAAAAATATTTTAATAATATTCAGCAAAATAACTATAAATGAAAACATTAATTTTGCGGAATTAAAATAAACAATTTACCAATAGCATTTTCTTTACGTTAAATACATTTATAAATTTGACATTATATATATATGTTATAATATTTCTCTATATACAATATTGTTAATGACAGGATCATCTTTAATAAATATTTTAATGTTCTCCTTCGTTGTGCATCTTGACAATGCCACATATAATTGACCATGAGAAAAAATAGGCCGTTCAATATATAGCCCAACTTTATCGAAGGTTTGGCCCTGGGCCTTATTAATTGTTAAGGCATAAGCTAATCTAACAGGAAATTGTCGTCGATAAAGCACAAATGGTAAGGAAGAATTACTTGATAATGTATTTAATTCTATTCTTGGAAGATTGACAATACTACCATTTTTATTACCAGTAGCAATTTGGCAAGTCAATACTCTTTTCCCTATTTTAAGAACAGTCAATCGAGTTCCATTGCAAAGGCCATCAACAATAGATATGTTCCTGATCAGCATTACAATGCATCCAACTTTTAATTTGAGCTGATGAGGTGGCAGTCCCGGGAGATTTATGGAGTTTAAATATTCAATAGAATACCTTAAAGTAGCTTCTTCTTCTCTCCCGTCTGATTTATCTACTCCATATAGTGTGGCCTTATCAATACTATAACTTATAACCTCTTCACCTGGCACACGTGATAAAATATTTTCATTAACTTTGTTAACTTCATCATTTTGCGGTGATAATATGATGTGATTAATGAAGTTAGTATTAAGACAATCGATTTTTTCAAAAAACCAAGAAATGATATCTTTACAATAAAGATCAGGAGTGCTTGCATCAAGATGTAAAAGTTCTCCATTGCCAATTGTCAACAACCAATTGGCAAATTCTTGGTTACCAGCTTTAACTCTCATATTAATTGTCAAATGGAGGATTTCAAAAAATGGCCAAAGAAAAGAGTATTTTATAGTTTCATTAATAACCTGCATATGTGTAGCTTTTTTAACGACAGGTAACACTTGTCGAAAATCTCCACCTAAAATGATTATCTAACCACCAAATGGTATCTCATTAGCTAGAAGATCACGAAAAGTTCTATCGATCATTTCTATTGCTTTTCTGGGAATCATACTTGCTTCGTCCCATATAATAACGTCAACATTTTTTAAGCGAATCTTATCACATTTTTTTAAAATACAAATCCCATCGTCACTTAGATCAATAGGCAGATTAAAAAATCTGTGTGAAGTAGTTCCAGATGGAAGTAACATTGACGCAATGCCAGTCCAAGCTACACAAGCAACTTTCATGCTCTTTGACACAAAATAATGATATAATCCTTTATATAGGAAGGTTTTGCCAGTTCCTCCTGGACCATCGATAAAAAACAAAGTTTGCTGATTTGATGATTCATCGGAGACAGACTTTATTATTCTTTGAAAAATGAACAGTTGATCTTCGTTAAACTTAGCATTTATCAAAGTAAACTTTTCAACTGATTCGTTTATATCCATAGCATAAACCCGTTCTTCATATAATGGGGGCTCGGGTAATCCAAAGTCCTTACAACTTCTATTTTCAGAATTCAACAACTGTTCAATGTGTATTAAAGCATCGTTGGCATCGGCATCTTTATTAATCATTTGTTCATGAAAAATATTGTATAATTTTACTGCATCTGATGGCTCATCACATATTAAATAGTACACGAAAAAGTGCCTTAATTGCTTAGGCATCATATTAGCTGCTGCCTCTTCCATAACTGCTGTAGATTCTTCACAGCATTCAGTTAAACCCATAGCAATTGCTGATTCTCTGAATGTTTTATACATCGTACCTTCAAATGTTCGCAGATCTTCATAGCTGAAAGCTCCAGGAACTCTACATAAAATGAGTTTCAAGAAAAACCTCTCAGAGTCTCTAGGAGAAACATTCATTAAACGTCCAACGACATGGACATTATTTTTTCTTGGCATCCATTTTTTATTTCTGTGCATATGGATTGACTTCCCTTAATAATTTTTCAATATGCCTTGTCAACTGAAGATTGTCTAAATTCATGCGTAGTTTAATAGCCTCCTCAACACTGTCATAAATATATATTTGTCCATTCCTTGGAGCATTGGTTGCTGAATTTAGGGATGTTGTCGCATGGTGATATACTTGTCCTTGAATTTTTATCAACGGTGGACCTCTGCTTTCATCTTGAAGAAATTTAGCACTAAAAGTGGCAAACGCAAATGATGAATTGTATACACGGATATTTTGCCTAAATAATTTTGCTTCTTGCTCATCAGAAAGAAGTAAGTTTTTCAAAAATAAAGGATATTCATGCAGCGGAGGTATATGTATGTTATCATTATGGCTGCAAGAATTAACAGAGCGCCCTTTTGCAGAAGCAAATCTCAAAGCTCCACAATAACTGCATTTTGAAAACATTTTGCCAAGACAATGTTTTGCCACTTTGATAGGTAACAATTTCGATAAATCACCAGCAAACTCATGTTGTTTTGATTTTAAAATAGGTGGATTAGGATTTTGGTTCATATCATTGTCAACATTGCGAAAGCGAATTGGTACAGTGTGCATTCCAACCACATTTTCTGTATTTACAGGTCTGGTTTGATGTGGGCAAATGAAAGTCGATGTTGTTGCGACTGTGTAGCAATTACACACATTCTCTTTTAGCTCAACCTTTGTTAGTTTAACTTTTTTTTTGTTAGTTGAATCATCATTAGGTTGTATAAGCAAAAGAGCATTATTTTCTTCTATACTATGAAGTTTACGTTTTTCACGCTTTCGATTAGCTTTCGCATTGAGTTGCGACTTTTTAGTAATGTTAGGTCTTTTCTTTTTAGGCATTGCTTGTAAATAAACAAATCGAATTAAGATTTAAAACCAGATTAAACTTACGAATTAACGTTTTAGAAAACAAATAATCAGATTAATCAATATATCAATACGAAATAAGTTGAGATGTTGTAAAACTGAAGAATGAAATTCTAACTATTTTGTGATTGGTTGCATCTCTGAAAAAGAAAATTCAGACTTGTAAATCGCTTTTTTAAGCTTGCCGTTTTCAGACATGTGATTGGCTGTTGTGAACGGCGGTTATTCTTCATTATTAACTGCAAAATCGTGCTTTAAAACTAAAATAAATAAAAATTTAAAATTATGTAAAAGATTTGAATGCCCTAAATGTCTTCCCTGAGAGATTCTGAATGAATTGATTCCTTAATCTTAGATTTTCATCACGTAGTTAAAAAGTTTTTCAGGGGACAAAATTAACTGCAAAAACTTTTTTTTAGAATAGAGAGATTTGCTGTCCTTCTTGGCGTGTTTATGTTATCCAATTAAAAAAACATGTTTTAGAATTTCCTTCCTATAAAATAATGATTAATTATATACAGTATCATTATTCATAATGCTATTGCTCGAGGTCAACTCTTGATAGTCAAGAACAACTATTTTTTCCGATACTTATCCTTTTTGGTAGGCCATAAAAACGATTTTCCATAGGTAAAAATTTTTGGTACTATATTACTATCTTTAATACCAGTTAAAAGCAACAATTAATAAAATAATAGTAGTATCTACGTATTACTAAAATTATTTAAACATTATTGGCGTCATTAATAATTGTTAATTTTAATAATAATGATAAGAAGAATTATAGTTATATACTGGATGAATAAAAACCTTTTCCCCTACAATTTAGCTTTTCATTATAAAACTTTTTTATGGCAATTTGCACCTTTTTCAAAAATAGTATACACTGCAAAAGTTTTAAGGATTAAAATTTATAATACATCTTAATTTTAACATTAATCTTTACAGAAAAATCACTGAATCACTGTAATTAAATAAATATTGCTATAGAAATTACAGTATAAAACTTTACTCCAAGAGTTTATTTTACGGATACTACACTCAAAGTGCAAGTACTCCTTTACCGTAATTTTCCTTTCCCCATTAATTTAGCTTTTTAATATGAAACTTAGTTTTTCATTTGAATTTGCACCTATTGCCAAAATTAATTGTAATTTTCGGAAATAATTAGTAACGGCACTAATATTTTAATTGGTACTTGTTTTCTCATATTGTTTTCTTTTACTTTGGCATGTACTCATCGGTGGTTGAAGAGAGTTTCAAAGTAGTTAGACCCACCATATTTTCGAACGCATTTGCACCATATTGCGGTGTAGATCGATTCAAATTTACAGATTTGTTTTAGGTATATACACACATAAATATAAACACTTCTGCTTTGCTTGCATACTTCTGCTTTACTGGTAAGTTCATGAAGGAGCCCAATTTTTTCACCGAATGTTTGTAGCTTTGTGGATTGAATAAAAACAGCGTCTAAAATCACAAAAGGAAAAGAAAATATATTAAGATTCATACGCATTTTGGTAAAGATTTGCCAGTAGGATAAAATGATAGGGATGGTGATAAGAATAAAGATGGTACAAATTGTCATAGGATGCGCCAACTAATGACTTCACGCAGTTAAAGAAACTAAGAGTTGACTGTTGAAAAATAAATTTTTTAACTTTATTTTGACATTTGTCCAAATTCTTGATATCTTTGCATCGGAAAGCGTAACATCGAAAACTTTTGTAGGAACTTTGTGGGTAGACACACATAAAGTATGTAAGAAAAAGACTGCTGGAAATAAATTCTTTCATTAATGAAAAAATTGCTTGAGCGTGTTTTATATTACTTTTATGAAAATTCCAAAATGTTTCTGTAAATTACGAAAGTTGAAGTTAACCATTGAGAGCTCATTTGCTTTTTTCTGAAGAAAATAATTTATTTTTTATACAAATTCGAAAAAAAATCGAAAAACAATTCGAAAAAATCCTTTTCTCGTTTTAAATTAATTTGACTTAAAACATTTTTGCTTAAAATTGGAAAGAACTTTTCATCGTTTACTATCTCATTGTCTGCTTTGATATTTAATTGAATGACTGTTGAGTGCTATGTAACTTGTTGATGATTTCAGGATAGCTAAAAAAAATCTATCTTCCTATCCAAAAGTGTTGAGTAAAAAAGAATATTAATAAAAAAAAGTTAAGAAGAAGAACATTTAAATAAAAAATTATTAACAATTTAAAATAGGCTTATAAAGTATAACCGTGATGCTTCTGACGTTTTTAGTTTTGGTCTTGGCCAAAGTGAAATGCTTTTCTCTTACTACAAAAATTTATTTCATTGTATTCCTTATTTTAGTGTTATGTCTTTTAGTTTGTTCACGTAAAAAAATAGTCTAAACTTGGCAATATGATTTCCTTTCATCATTTAATAAACTATTGAGTTATGTTCTGGAGACTAGAGCACTCTAGTTTTTATCAGAAATTTAGTGATCAGAATACGAATGAATTTAGTTTTTCCATCCAGCATAGAACTCCAATTCAGTTTTGAACATTCTTACTAAATGGGAAGTTGGTGAAGTTTTGCTATTTGACGCAAAGCTTCAGTTGAAATTTGAGCACTTTAGCCGGTGAAAATAAAAAGTTAAAATAATTAATTGGCAAGAATTTTCATTTAAAATAAGTCCAATAGAAGACAATATGGTGATAAATTCTGCTTGTAATGCTCAGAAAACGATTTGAACTTGGTTTGCCTTCCAGCTCAGATATCAGAGCTTTTTCTTTTTTTATCCTTAGATAAGTTAATGAGTACTTAAATACTTGTTTAGTTATAAATTAGCGCATTATAAAAATGAATATTAGACTTTTTCTTAAAAAAAGAATTGCCTAGAATGTTCTTAAAGCTTAATGGCAACGATCGAAAGTTTTAAATCATTCGCATATAATGGAAGAATATTGTGTATGTTAATTAGCAAATACTTAAGTTTTTAAATTAAGGATGATCTTCTTCAAAAATTTTAACTATTAAATTATCCATTATACAAACTATAAAATCAGAAATCTTGGAAAAAATCTAAATATTTGAAGCAGCATTAATTTTATTAAAATTCCCTGACTTTCATTTATTTACTAGACGGAAAACTTTCAGCTTCACTTCCAAACAAAACCTGAATAATTTGTTGGGAAACGAAAAAGAATTTTCATTTTGAAAGTCTTCTCTCAATTTAATCTCTTTTCTTCGGTGGAGGCAATAACTTTTTTTTTCTTCCTAAATAATTGATGTTGCGCGAAAAATTTTGAAGGTTAAATTATTCCTCTTCCATTCCGGGAAGATGGATTGAAACATCAGTCAGAGAAAAAGAATAAGAAGAAAACACAAATTCAACATTCTCTTCTGACCACCTCCTGTACCTCCCACACAAGTAAAGTCATTGAGTAAAACAAGATTTTTATGATTGATGCAACCCATTTGGTTACCCGGCAGCGAAATGAAACAATAAAAATGAAGGGAAATGAAAAATATTCATATTTTAAATTGTCACTTTTCGCTTCTGATTTGACTTCCGGTGTGAATTTCCGGAAAAGGCTTTTGTCGCCGCCAGAACCTCTCATCATTACTCGAGAGGGGGGATGGAAATTTGAATAATTTCAGTTGCTATATTTTTAATGCTCACACTCAAAGTAAAAGTTATAATTTATTTCGTGACGCAGTAAGCCTAATTGCGCATATATATTATCGTTGTGTAATTTCTTTAACACAAACAAATTTGGGTTTTCCTACCTTATATTTCTGATAACATAAACGTAAATATTGTCTATGGCATAATTTAATTAAAATACCTGCAAAAAAAAATTTACATTTTTTGTAGAAAGTCTTCATAGGTAAGTGATCTTTGCTACGTTTAGTCCAGTTAAATTCTCACGAACTGTTACCGACATCAAGGTAGTTTCAATTTTGTGATATAATGTGTCGGTAGGTACAGTGAAGGAAATCCAAACCAAGTCTATGGCAGCTAGTTTTTCCTCTAAAAGAGGCTCTTAGTTTCCAACCAAGTTTAAGTAGCAAGTAGCGACCATCGATTGCAGCATAGAAGATCAATTAAGGCTATTATATCCATCTTAAAGATATGAATAACATATAACTAAACGAAAATTTGATATTTTTTTAAATGTTTCAAAAATGTAAAGAGTTTTATCTCAAAAAGTATAACCTTTATAAGTTTCCTGTTTATTTAAAATTGTAGATGATTTAATTGAGCAAAATTAATATTTTGTAGAAACATTACAAAGCCCCAAAATATTTAGTGATAAGTTTTAAAAAGGTGGCGCAAGTAATGCATGGAGGAATGGGTATTTTTCATCACTTTACCAACCCAAACAACATATCAAAAAATTTAACCTACCGAACAATTGACAATTAATTAATTTGAACAATTAATTTGAAACAATTTGACTAGACTATTTAGAAACTGATAGAAAAAGAATCATAGAATGACTAGTCAATCATCGACAAGTATCGAACCCAAAGAACTTTATCAGCAAGTCCTTATGCTAACCCATACACTGTCGAGTTATCACGAGAGAAACTCCTGACACTTAACTTTTTTGCACTCACTATACAATAGCGAGTACAATATTTTGTACTTTTGTACGATGCACATATTTTGTATTTTTATTTTTATGTTTCCAATATATATAAATTCCGTTAAAAAATTGTTTAATAGCTTTTTAACATACCTTTTAAATACGTATTTAATTGAGGCTCGCTAAAAATTTCAAATTTTGAAAAATGACTATTAAGGAGCTTGGCAACCCCTGCACTATAGTAACGAATTGGTTTATGTAATTTTAGGTGAAGTGAAATGAGGGATGCTAGCAAACTTATTAAAAGCTGAAAGCTCATTTCGTAGTATCCAAACAGTGCCAATAAGGTTGGTTGTTTTTAAAATAAGTTTAAGCATTTTGTAATACTATTCATGACGTCATGGGGAATGAGAAGGAAGCTTTACTGTCATTAACCTAGACTAATTTTGCCATATAATTTTTCTCGAATAATTGAATATTACTGCAAATGATACATTTTACAATAACAGTTACTTAGAGTTTTTAAAAAAAAGTTATCTATGGTTAATTTTTCTTTTCCTTTCAAGCACAATAAAATGGATAATCACGGTTTGTATAACATTATCTTTTATTGCATTTGACCTTGATTCATTGGGCGTATCATGATTTATTGTAGGCATGACAACAAATATTTCATTTTATTCTAAAACAATATTAGTCATTTTTACTAATTTTTATGCATCATTCATTATCTTAAGTCTATGCAAGTAGAAGTTACTCCAATCTTACTAAGACAGTATATAATAAAAATTGTTGTTCCCTTTCCATAAAAAAATCGTCAATCTCGTTTCCTCATGAGGAATGAGGGCTTTTAACATCTAACTCACATCAAAAATGTCAGCATTCATCAACAAAAATTTTATGCTCATTATTATACTTTATTTAGCTTTGCATTTACTAATTTTTCATTTGGCGTTGCAAAAAGAAAAAAAAACCCTTTCAATCTTTATAGTGCTTATGTACTGATTCGACTTAAATATTATAGAGAATTTTAAGAAAATGGAAAAGGGAACATATATATATATATATATATATATATATATATATATATATATATATATATATATATATATATATATATATATATATATACATATTCCCATTTTCTTAAAATTTTCTATAATCCTATAATATTTAAGTAGAATCAGTATATAAGCAACTTTAAAGATTGAGAGTTTTTTTTTTCTTTTTATGTGGCAGTAGTCTCCTCCATTATTTAATTTAGAAACATATTGAAATGACTGATAGACCTGACAATGTTGGCAAGGGCAAAATAAATTCTTCACTAGAAAAGAAAAGTTTTGCTTGTTCATTCAAGAACCTAATAAAGTCGTAGAATTTTGCGGTATATTAAATGTTTATTATTCAGAACTAAATATTCATTGATTATTGAACTATCAATAAAAGATAGATATTTAGAGTATGGAATTTATAAAATAGTCGATATTATTCATATTAAACTTAGCTTAAATTATATAGATATTAAACATATTAAATTATGATTATTAAGCATATTAATCTTAGATTAAGGTGCAAACTTGACAAACCAACACTTATGTTTTGCCTTCTCCCAGCAATTTCAAAGATTACAATTTATAGTTTCTGAACTTTATTACAAGGCAGAAAAACAGTTATATTCATATTTATGTCTACCATGAATAGGAATATACTGAGTATATTTAAATGCTTCTATTCAAAAAAATTGAGAACGTCGAAAATTAGTCAACAAGTTTTGGGGAAAGTCAGAGATATGAAGTTTTACAACAACAGGAATTAAACTTTGCTTTTGCTTATTTATTTTGTTACAAAACTATCAAATTAATATTAACTTTGATTCACAGAAATTGTAAATTGAATATAAAGACTGTTGAAAGTTTAAGGAAGACTTCTCTTCTATTAAACAACTTTTCGGTCAGTGATCTTAATAAAGAATAGTACAATTATCAATAGAATAGTGAAGAATATTTATCTTCTATTAGTGAACATAGGAATACATCGTGATGGAAGACAAATTTAAACATACCTTAAGTTTATTTGAGTATTCTCAAATGGGTGTATGAGTTGGGAATATGCTCTTCAGTATCGCGACATAAACTCGCTCTGTTAAGTGCTTTATTGTGTAAATTAGAGATAATCTCTCACTTCTAAAGAGGACCTTCATTTAAGATTTTAGTTCGCAATTATCAACTAACGAAACTCTTATGAACTAATGGGCTTAAGTTATATATATATATATATATATATATATATATATATATATAGCAAAATAAATAAATACAAAAAAACACACAAAAAAAAAAATTAAGAAAAATAATAATAATAAAAATAACAAACAACTGGGGAAAGAAGAAGAATTAATTAAAAAAAAAAAGGAAGGATAGAGTTTTTTTAAAAATTCGGAAAATAAAAGATATAATCTTTTCATCAGCCCACACGATTATATCCGTAAAAAAGAGTGCTTTCTAATATTGTATCAATATAGCCAAAGCAAAATATATCAATACAATAATGCGAAGCACTCCAAAAAAATTACACAATAAGTAATTAAATACAATAAGTAAAAATAACACGTACGTTTTATTTTTACTTATATATATATATATATATATATATATATATATATATATATATATAATATATATATATATATATATATATATATATATATATATATATATATATATATATATATGTTTATATATATATATAAAATTTGGTATGAGACACTGTTTTAATGTTGCTGTAAAATAATTGTTTTGCCAAACATTCGCCAATTTTGTTTTTTATAATTTAAGTGCTTATAAGTTTTTCAAGTATTATTTTTGTAATTAAATGATCGTCAAATGAAATAGATAACAATTTTCTGTTTTTTTCTTTCTATTTTTAAACAGCATTTTTCTTTTCAATACTCTCCCTGGTATTGACATTCATTATTCGAATATCAGAAGGGCAAATTTCTTGACCACTCTCTCCGGGGTACCATATTAGACGGGCCAACATTGTTACCACACTAAGAAAGACAAATAGTGCAACCATGCCGTGTCCGCGATTCGAACCCAGGACCTTTCTGACATTTGGTTAGTTTCCTGACCGTCATACTTCTGCTCGGCATATAAGACAACATCAACGCTAAAATATTTCTTTAAGGATAATTTTTCATAAAATAACGAGTATTAATTTTATAATTACGTAATTTATGTTAATGATAATAAAAGCTAAATATTCGAATAGTTATTAAAATGCAAATTTTTAATAGCTTTGATTATTTGGATTAATGATGTAAATGTTATTTTAAAACACAAAAAACAGATAAATAAGTAAACAAATAAATATTGGAAAATCAATTTCTTTTAAAGTTTTTCTAGCACAAATAACTATTTCAGAAGTAAAATTTTAAAAGTTAGGAATCAGAACATACATTTTTGATACTTATCGCAACCTAATTTTAAAATTCCTGATCATACTAAATATCTTTTAATTCTTTACATAACTTGTTATTATGAAACAATTTTATACCCTGCTCTATTTCTCTAGATGTTTTATATTATTTAAAAATAAAGTTTATGTCCATAATATAGCAATGACATAAATTACATAAATTAGTTTTTAATGATTTAATAAGATGGTGATTACGTAAGTTTATGATTCAGTTTTACATTCAGTAAATAAATGATTAAGTTATATACTGATTAAATAATGAGTTTGTCAGCTAATGATATATTTATTTTTTGTTTATTTAATATATTTTCCTAGGAAATTAGTTATTTAAATTGGAAATAAACCTAGTAATTTTGATTTATTGATTTAGCAATTTTTAGTTAAGCAGTTAATAGTATAGTAATATGGCTAGGGACTGAATTAAGCAACTAAAGATTGAGTTAGCTAGACACTAAGAGCTTTAAATAATTAAATTTAGTTACTTGGTCGGAAAAACAGCAAACTGTTTATTTACTGAATACATATTTTTTATTTTTAAAAACTTAGTGTGATAATAAGTGAAAAAGTAAATGATTAAGTTATTTATTGATTTAGTAATTTAGAGAATATTATTGAGTTATAATGAATAAAATTTAGTAATTTAAATTTTGAATTATATTGAATGCAAAATTTAATGACATAAGCGCTGAAATCGGCAAGTAGTACACTCGACAAATTGAAGATAATAAATTCAATAGTGTAATAAATTGAGTTTAATGCAAATAAAAAACACAAAAAGCTCAAAGAAATAGAGAAAATGGAGTTTTTAAAAATAGAATTTAAGGTTTAAAGACACAAGAACCTCCCAAGCTGTTACGATTACTCGTGTATGTCTTAAAAATATCGCATTGTGCGTCGGGATAATATTGCACAGTCGAGACAATAAGAAAACAACCGGTGTATGTAAAACAACGTCAACGCAAAAATTTTCAATTTTTTAACATATGTATTTGATTTTGCATATAAAAATTTTCTAAATACTTATTCCTTAAGTAAAAAAACTTCTAAAACAGAACGCTGCTATAAATTTCCCTCGTAAATAATATGTAAATAATATCTCATATAGTACGCTTATATATTCTAATATTTTTTTTTTTTAAATTTCGTAATTTTTACCCCATGCTGCCCTATGGGGTATAAGGGTTTTAAATAGTTTTTTCTGAATAATAAATAAATAAAACAAGTATGCTTGTAAGTTTTTTTTTCATAGTACATGATTGTTTCAGAAATTCTGTCACCACACACTTCATTGATTAGCACAAGCAATTAATTTATTATTCAATTTTTTTCAACCTTTTGTTTAAATATATAGTAAGCAATGTGTGTGCGTATTTGTTTGTGCCATATGAAACTACATTTTACAAGATAGTCTGTACCTGATTTTTTTCTTCCAAATTACGCCTATTTTTTCTCCAACAGAAATTAATTTTTTTTCATTGATGATTACTATTGTTAGAAATAAATTGGAATTAAGGCAATTTATTAGCATATTTTATAAATTGCATGCATTGGTTAATGTTATTTATTTTATTTGTTCATAAGAAATAATCAACAGTGGGGAAGAAAATTATATCACTATTTATGTTTATTTTTTATATATGAGGTATTATTCACAAACAATTGGAATAATTAACGACTGTAATACATTTTGCGTACGATTACCAATTAATGTACTATAAAATAATTGTTACATGATATTACCTTCATGATATCTCGTGACTACTCTCATGGCCAACATGATATTACCGATATTATTACTTATATAAAATAAACTGTAACGCAGTTATATTTTGTCAGTCAAATAACAAATCTATCATTATTTATTTTTATTTCATTCAATGATGTCCCTTATAAATAGTAAGACAAAAGAAATTTATATTAATATAACAATTATTTATAATAAAAAATTTCTCTCTTATAACTCCAGAACAGTTTGTGCTAGCTTTCTGAAATTTAGACAGTCGGCGCAAGGAACTGTTTAAAGACGGATTAAATTTCTGAACAATCCTAAAAATGGTTCAAAAATTTAAATTTAGTCATTAAAGGGCCGAGATAGCTTGGCTGGTAGGGCACTGGGTCCATGTCCAAGAGGTCGTAGGTTCGGTCCCCACAGGCAGTAAATGGTGACTGATGCACGTTAAATCTATCAAGTCGCAAAGTCCTCCATGTTCCCATAACAAATTATACCTCTGGAGGTACTGATCCAGGAGTTTACTTCTCTTCTGAATTGGTTCAAAATTACAAGGCTACAGAGTTGAACATTAGCAGGCGTAAACCAAACATTGAGTCGACTGCTCAACGACGGTTTAAAAAAAATGAAGTTGTTCAAGGGAGAGGTTTGAAAAGTGGAATTTTCTCATTTTATGCATTTGTCCCCATACAAATTAGCCATTGATGTACTACTTTAACTGAAAAAGAATATGCTTTATCAGAAATTAGAAATAAATAAAATGATTGATGTCTGCTCTACATTACAGCTGTAATTATTCTAAAAATTATGCGTTTTAAACATGTTTCGATAAAACTAAATAAGTTAAAATCAACGACAAATACAGAGATGCTTCGGATGCAACAAAATATTGAAGAAGTGGTAGAGAACTTATAATTAAAAATTGCAGATTTCATCTAAATTTGCCAACTTTTTAAAAGGTTCAACGCTGCCTAATTGTAGCAAAGTGGCGTATTACCTAGTGGCGTAGTGGCCTTTGAATTATTTAGGAGTAGTGGGTAAGTTAAAAATCGTATAAATCAAACTTATGAAACCAAGAATCATACATTAAAGGACTACCACTCGAAAATATTTATCCGCTGTCCGGAGTTGGATAATATCTCTGTAAATAGCATAATAACTAATCAAGTATGAGCTGTAAAGCAAAATTGACTAAGAAAATATACTATATTATATCTAAGAAATACATTAAAAATCGTCCTACTTTTATTGTTGCCAATGATGCTCGATTCATTTTGGTAGCAGCTAATTATGAAAAAAAATACGCTATGTGCTAAAAAGATTGCTTTTTAGCACATAAGGAAGAATTAGCACTTATTTGTTTGGGAGCATCGTGTCAAATAACACTGAATATAGTTAATCTTTATTTTGATGGAATAAACTTCCAAAAGCGCACAACGTGTTTTACTTAATCTAATAACGTTAAGTCACCAGACTGTGCAAAAAAATAATAAATAAAAAATTTAATTACCTTAGCTCCATTTATTGCGTTAGTCTGAGTCTTTCAGTTTTAGGCATAGTTTTGTAGTGTTGTTCAGTACTCTCGTACAGCATACAAAGCCCAGCAATATTTCAAATACGTAACAGTTCGGAAGAAACGTAAATAAATTCTTCAAGTGATAACAAACATACTCCTGAAACATCGTGATTGAAATGTTAAGAAAAAGTGCTTATAGAAATATAACTGTGAAATCTCTTTTGGAGTTTTTTAAAAAAAAGAAGATAAACTCATAAGAAAGAAAATACTCATAAAAACAAGTCTTCTACCACTTTCTTGCAAGCTTTTTCAGCGCATTCACGACACGCGTCCTCGGCCTTCTGTGTTGTACGTAAATGTACTATATTTTGCTGCTAGCTGTTGAAATTGTGGTGTCAAAATTATTCTTTAGTCGTAAAAATGTTTTTCTCTGTGAAAAGTATTAAATAGTTATAAGTATTTTAGCTTTTAAATATCTTTGATAAATTAATAATGGCTAATTTTTATTTTTTTAAAGTATTATTATCTTAGTAAAATGATAGTATGATCGTATGAATCGAAATTATTCTACAGATTTTAAAATGCTACAGTCTCAACCATATTTTTAAAATTTTTCATTGTCTCTGATTATGATGTTAGGACTTTTTTTTCCGTCTTGCATTTGTTAAGTTAAGAATGACGCGATGAAGTAAAAATCCAAGGAAAGCAAGTGTTGAAAAATTCAATTTCTCCTACTATTTCAAATTCATTAGTATTTCATTATTATTATATTTTTGTACAAGAAATTAAACTAAGGTACAAAATACTAATTTGTACTTTGAATTATTACCTGATATAATTTACATTCGGCATACTAGGGCTCTTTCATTTATTCTAAGACTCTAGAAGACTCATCTACAAAAAATAATTCAAAATGGATTTATTTTAAATATTTTTTGCTGTTTAAATATATTTAAATATTTTTAATTGAATAAGAAAACATGCATACAGAGATGCATTTAAATATTTTAAAGTAATTATATCAAAATTCTTTACTCAGCCCCCAATATATTGATAAAAATTGAAGAATATATCAAATTTGAAAAATACGATAAGAATAGGAATGAAATTTAAAAAGAAAAAAAAACTCTTTTTTGACAATTTAAACGAAACCATTTAACCAATTTTCTTGTTCTGAGCATTCCTTTTTTGATTTTAATTGTTTTTATCTTGTCATTTTGGCTTTTCTTATTTTTAGTTACTTCTCTAATTGATTTTAACTGTTTTAGATATTACAAGCCCTTTTGATTTTAACTTCTTCTGATTTTACAAGCCTTTTTGACTTTTGATATTAAAATTTACTTCATTTTATTGTTCTCTTAGATTTATCTATCTCAATAACTTTTAATTCTTTTTTTCTCATTTTTAAAATCATCTTTTATACTTGGTTGCCTTATTCTGGTGTTTTATTCTCTTGCATGAGTTTACTTTTCTATGGTTTATTTACTATGGATTTAATTTTGTAGTTGCCGCCAACCCACTTTTAGTGCTGAATTATTGTGTAACTTGTTTGTATCATTGCCTATTATGTTATGAAACTTAATCTTTCCTAAATTGTCAAATTAAGAAATTACTACGTATGCCCTATTTAGGGCAAGTTGGTTATTTTATTTAATTTATTTTCTAGAGATCCCGCTGAAAAAAAGAATGTTTTAAGGACCAACGAAAAATGTTTTGTACTAGGTCCCACAATGTCTAGGAACAACCGTGGTAAAAAGTAAACTAGGTAAGAGAAATCCGAGGTAAGTTGTTTGTACAAAACATGCTCTGTTACAAAAATTACGTTTACTAAATATATGAACAAGGTAATATTTCATTTTATAACCATCGTTGAACAGCCGACCGAATTTTCAGTTTACGACTACCAATGTTCAACTGCGTATCCTTGTAATTTTGAACCCAGTCTGGAAGACAAGAACCTTCTGGATCAAGTATTGGATGAAATTTGCCTTCGTGGAGGACTTTTCGACGGAACTAACTCGCATTTGCGTTGCATTGAGTGGAAAACATAAAAAAACCTCCCACGGTTAGCCTGGCAGAAAGGGAATGATCCATCCAAAGGGAATGACCCATGATCCATCTACCATTGAAGATATTTTTGTCAGCTCTGTCTGTTGTCAATGCGTTTTTAAAAAGATTAAATGATAGAAAAAACGTTTTGTAAAACTTAAAAAAAAAAAAAACATCTACTTAGAGCGTATTATTTTTGTAAAGTCCTATTGAAATTTCAATACTCGTTTTTCTAAAGTGTTGCACCCAGCAATTTTCGTTTTCAGTTTGATAGAAACAAAATTATTTTCTTCTTTTTAGTTCTCAGTTTGATAAAAACAAAATTATTTTTTTTATTTTTTCATTTCTCGAGGAATATTGGAGTTTTTTAACATAATTGTCACATAAAGCTTCATACTTCAAAATGGTGTAGAAATTTGATCTTATATTGCAAAATATTTTATACCATTACTTAGCAAAATAATTATTAAAAATAATATTTCCCATGAAATTATCTTTGAATGAAAGAATTTTATAATTGTGTGCAAAAGTTTTCCGCTTTGCTTAAAAACTTTTCGAAATATAGCAAAATACACAAAAAATAAAATTAATGTTTTTTTTATTCGTTTATTTATTTATTTTTCCATTACTATGGAAATCCAAACTTTTGACCACTATCTTGACTAAGCTATTAAAACCATGTTTCTAGTGCACAATTGGCGGCTACCTTTCATACTTTGATAATCAAAAATACAAATAATTCGGAAAAAACATATTTTCTCAGAGACTGTACATTTTTGTGAATAATTTTATACCTTAAAATATTCCCTACATTAATTCATTGGCATATTTGAAGTCACCTCTGTGAACCATATCCCCAACCACACCGCTCCACAGCCATATTTAAAACAAACTTGCTGTTACCTAATTGTAAGCTTTCTGGAGTGACACAATAATATCAGATACATTTCAAAAACCTTTCTAGAAACAAATCTGTGAAAAGTTACGTTATTGTTATATTTTTTGGCTATATTCTAAATTACGATAATAAGTTTCTGTTATGTTTTTGTTTCTTTGTTATGACGCCGACATTTTGATATTTTTGTAATCATCAGAGAAGTTACTTGCAACCACAGAAATATTTCTACGTTGCATTTCTGAAAACTAGCAGCTACATTTGGTGATGTAAGGGTTGATTTATTGATTATTTACTTTTTTTCATCCCGTATAAAGAACGGGTATTCAGCTAGTATAATATTCTACATGTAATTATCCACATAATCTATCTTATCTAGTATAGTCAATAAATCAATTGACTTTCAATCAGTAATGCGTTCTATCCAATTTTAAAAATACTGTAGTCTTATTTACAAATGATGAGAATAGTCTTTGACTGTAATGTCTTATGCATGTAAGCCATTAAATAACTCTTTTTTTTTACTGTTAATTCCAATAAACATTATTAAATTTGCAGATTTTTTGTAAAATTGCATAATATACAATTAATATTTAATATAAATATTTCAAATTTTAGTTAATAATATAAATATTATAAAGTAAATACTATTAACTATATAAATAATATAAATAATGTATGTAATAAAAGGTAAAACATACAGCTGCATCTATATTTTGCGGTTATAATGCACAAATCATAAAAATAATTACCAGCTGAAACATCATACGAAATCAATCATTAAGACAATCTTGTTTAAGTAATAGAGTTGCCTTATCTGAACTTTTTTAATATTATCTGCAACATCAAGGTCATATATTCAAGCAATTAATAGTTTATTAGTATTGCAGAGAATAATTAAGAAAATCAACACCATTCCTTTTCATTTAATTAATTAATTTTTTTCTAAAATAACAAAAAAATAATCAGCAACAACATAGTCATATGTATTCAATCAATTAATTAATGCACTATTAATATTACATTACATTATCTACAAAAGATAAAAGTAATCAGCAACTGCTTTATTGTCTTAAAAAAAGTAATCAGCAACAACATAGTCTTACTTATATTCAACTAATTAAATATATGAATAATGTTATTGCTGCGTTATCTACAAATAATCAAAGTAATCAGCGGCATAGTTATATATATATATATATTCAATTAATTAATTAATTCGTTATTAGCGCTATTTCCACATCATTTGCAATTAATAAAGTGATCAACAACAAGGTGATATCTATTCAATCTGTAAGTTACTTCATTATAGATATTATTGCTACAATATCTGAAAATAATAAGAATAATAAGTAACTGCAAAATCCTAAGCAGTCAATAAAAATGAAAAGAAATAACTCTGACTGGACAAAGACAAATCGAGAACAGGGAGTGTACAAAGGAAGAAAGAGAAAAAAAAAAAAGAGTCCTCCAAGTCGAAGACATTTGGACTTGATTGGATAAAATTAGCTGTGTCTGACTGTGACACAACGCTAACAATGTTGAAAGACAGTATGTCGTGGCTTGTCGTCATTTACCTTGGTAAAAGATTTACTCCGTGAAAGTTTCGTTTTCTCTTTGAAGGATTAAACGTGGATCTACCTCATTTACTCTAAGCTTTTTATATATTAAAAGAAATTTTTCTCTTTAAGATTCTATTTTGTTAAATTGCTTATTTTGGATGAGGAATTATATGACAACATTGCAGTATTAAACACAAACAATTAAACTTCCTATATTTCCTTATGAATATATCAGTTTAAAGTTTTTTTTTTTTAAATAAATACGCAATTATTTTAGTTTTCATTCTTAAAATGTTAAAAAAAAAAAAAAACAATTTTTTGTAACCGCAGAATGAAATTCCAACAATTTATAAATGTCATATTTTTATAGAAAAGTTCATAATAACTGTAATATTTCCTCTTAAATAAAAGTTAAGAAACTAATTTGATTATCTATTTTCCTAGTTATTCCTTTTAACTAAGTACAGTGTTTGATAAGTAGTTGCTTCTTCTTCGTATTATTATTGAACATAAAATGGTTGAATTGTTTTATCATTTGAAAAATACCTTTTACAAAATAAAATTGTTTTCTAATATTTGGTAAACAATACAGAAATAAATGATTTGCTTTAAAAGTAAAGTATTTGTTATTAGAATATCAAAGAATCTTTCATGAAGAACTTTATTTAGTAATTTCTTGTGGTGAAGAAAATATTTTTTATTTAGTTGATATTTAAATTTATCTTTCTCCTTTAGATGATTTCTACATATTTAAATTTTTACCGTTAAAGAGCCGGAAGAAAGAATTAACGAAATAACTGGGGCGAATTTTTATTATTGTATTATATTTTTAAGATTTTTATTTAAATAAAATTTTCCAATATTTTAAAATAAAAAATTAAATCCGTAAAACTGTTAAACTAAGTACAAGTGAAGGAACTGACGGATTTCCCTCACGCGTTTGTTGGATTTGCACAATGTTTAAGGGGTCTCCAAACATTTTGTAAATATTTTGGGACCCTACACCAAAAAGTTTAGAAAATCCTCTCATGGGCAAATAAGCAAATTTTATCAATTAATTTAGCTTTTTACTACAAAATGTTTTTTTCTTTTTATTTCAACTTGTCTCTCTTACCAAAATTAATTCAGCATTATTAACACCAATAATAATGGCAATTATATACACATTTTATATGCAAATAGATCAAAGCTTAACCCCGTCCCGCCCCCATCAGGGGGCATCCGGAGAATACTGTAGACTCTAAGTGCGCGCACGTGACCTCTCAGCAAAAGAAAAAGAGGATTAAAAAAGGTAGGCTTGGTAGCGATCCATGGCAACAGGTCGGAAAAATGGGCAAGGGAGGCAGAAGCAACTCCAGGGAAAACCCTTGTTGATGTAGGTTGGGCGCCGCGCGTTATATACAAATATATATCATTTTTATACTTCATTAATTTTACTTTTTAGTACAAAACTTATATTTTTAATTTCAATCAACAATTAAGCAAGCATCATTGGCATAAATAAATATATGACAATTTATCCGGTTCTCGTATACTAATGCGAAATATTTCTGTTCTTCATTAATTTAGCTTTCTAATAAAAAAATTATTATTATATTTTCTTACAGATATATAATAAAATTTATTATACGTCTGTTTCAAAAAGTAATTGATTGTAGTTTACAAAAAATTATAGGTTATTAAAAGTTATTTTTATAATCATTTTTGACGAAATAATATAGGTACTTATTTTGAAGGTAGTAAAAAATCGCCATACTAGAATTGAAGCCTGTACTGTTTAAATAAATGTGGTATTAAATACTACTTGTATTGCAGTTATAGACGTTGTTAATGAGAACCTGTTGTTCCACAATAAGTGCCTATAGGTACTGTTATAATGGGTTTATTACTGCTCTCAGAAATGGATAAGTATTCGAATATCACAATACTGCACACTCATGGCACCTGATGCATAATCTCTGAATATTTATTTATTTATTTTCTGTTATTTGCTGTATATTTTGTTGAAGCTTCATACAGTTAGATATACTTTAATTTAAGTTAAAAATTCCCCTCGTCATAAAAAAAAATTACAAACTATACATATAGTATCATTTAACCTATGCTATTCAGAATTTCCAGTGGTTCTTTCCATAGATTTTTAAATAACTTAGATTTTTAGATTTATTTTGTTAGTTCTTGCTGAGTTTCTATTATTTTAGTTTATAGAGGCACGCTTTAAAGGAATAAGTAATACATTAAAAAATAGGTACTCTTAAAATAGTAATTTTATGACGTCATTACCATAATTTACTAAATTATTTCCATTAATTTTCTTTTGGTAACCAAGCATGAGAAACCAGTGAAAATTCATAAAAACTTTAGTTATTTTAGTTTAGATTATTAAAAAAGGAGGCTAGTAATTTTTCATACTATAAAATCTTTATCAAATCCTATTAAAAACTCCCTCTTAGAGGTTTAGTGCATGAACTAGTTGTAGAAGAAAGTTTTAAAGTAGATAGTTATATCAGCCCTGTTTTCGAACGTATGTACACCAAATTTGGTGTGAAATGGTTAAGAATTGTATATTTGTATACAGTACATACATATAAACATTCTGCTTCATTTATAGAGACTAGATGAAAACCCTTCCTCCAATTTGTAAAAAAGTAAATATTCAATAAATTAGTATTAATCAAAACTACGAAATTATGTACAAAACAGAAGACACAAGTGATTAAGCTAAAACAATTCCATTTTTTTTATTTATTAGTTGTTACCCTTCGAGATCAGATTAAGCAAAATATGTTTTTAAAATTCATCCTTTCATAACAAAGATCAGTTTTATTCAGCATTATTTGTTTAATGCTATTGCTCAAGGTCGACTCCTTATAGTCAAAAAATTTCCTAATCAACAATTATTTTAGATGCCTATTCCCTACTTATGTTTTTCCTGGTGACTTTATGTTTTTAGATTGAGGAATTAAGCAAATTATGTTTTTAGAAGACCTTAGAAAAGTAGAGGTAATTCGATTCAGTTTTATTTGGTATAATACTATTGCTCGAGATCAATTTCTGATAGAGAAAATTTAGCATAATCAACAATTTTCTTTTATATATTATATTCCTGTCGGTGGGCCATAAGAACCTATTTCCACAGAGGTAACTTAGTACCAATATTAGCATATTTAGTACTTAAGAAAAATTACAAATAAAAATTGTAGCAGTTGTACGTATTAGTAAAATTAATTAAGCATCATTGGCGATTCTAATAATAAGGTGATTTTTTATATGGCTTTCCTCGAGAAATAAGTACACTCTCTCCATTGATTTTGATTTTTCGAAAATTTTTTTAAATTTCAATTCGTACCCATTATCATAATTATTTAGCTGTAATTCTTGAAAATAATTAGTGAAGACACTATTTTTTATAATCATATTTGGTGAAGAAGCTAATCTCAATACTTATTTCATAGGCCGAAAAAAATCGTCAATAATCGTTAATGACGCAAGAAATGATTTATGAAATGTGGTATTTAATACTTCTGGTATATATACTTCTGATATTCATTATAAATAATATGGTAATAATGACTTATTATACGAAGGTGCATAATATAGGTACCTTGGTAATAGATTTTTTGCCAACCTTTCGAAACGTTGAAGTAGCTTAATATCGCATTCATAAAACCTACTACAAAGTCTTATTTTTTTTTTATTTGTTGTAAATTCATGTGTGGCTTCATACTGTTTAATTTATCATATTATGGATTGGATGTTCAACTCAATAAAATAATAATTAACAATACATATAATAACGTTTAAAATGTCATATTCTAAATTTACTACAATTTTCCTGTGGTAAAGTAAATAATTTAAAATTTATTTCATTAATTCTTGTAAATTTTTCTTTTTTAAGTTTATAGAATAACGTTTTAAAAGCATAAATATCAATATAAGAAACGCGTGGTTTCATATACTGTGTTGTTGTTGACATATGCCTGTTTAGGCAGAGGGGGTGTGATTGTTCTTGTTTTCCAATGGCGCCTATGACCAAGAATTCGACTTCTGCCACACCATACGTCACACCCGTTTATAGGGCGAACCCATTCATACATCCATTCATTCATTCATCCACAGATCGTAATTTTGACCTGAATCAGAGAACGATCGATCTCCAATCCAGTAACCACAGAGGTTTTGATTTGTTATGGGAACAGGGAGGACTTTTGCGATTCGACAGATTTAACGTGCATCAGTCGCTTCATATACTGTATAAAATACAAATTCAACGAAGTCATCTCCATACTTGGCGATATTGTTATATTTGTTTTAATTGCAATAAAATAACATAAGAAAGCATAGATATATAATTTCTTAAAACGTTTGAGATTCATAATTTCAACTATTCAATTTTATTTATTAATATTTTCTATCATTAAATGAAAACATTAACTAATTCTTAAATAAGTAGAGGTGAAAGTTAGCAAATTATGGATTATAAAATATTTATCAAATGCAATGTAAAATTCATTTTTTTGGTTCGCGGCGCGAGAATCGATGAGAAGAGAAATTTTTAAAATAGACCGTTAGTTTCGCCGTGTTTTCAAATGCATGAACATCAAATTTAGCGTAGATCGGTTCAAATATAAGGTACACACATACATATAAGGTACACACATACATATAAACATTCTGCTTTATTTACATAGATATTAATAGGACAACATATGTTTCAAGCTTTTACAGTTATGCTGGTTCTTCAAATGTCGATTTCCTGTTCGACCTTATGGTAGGTTTTTTTTGTATTTGCACTTGTAACTTAAATTTGATTTTTTCTTTCATTTGCTCTAATATTAATTTTAAAAACAATATTGATTACTTACCCGATATAGAAGGGAATAACAGGCTTTAAAATATTCTCATCTATGTTTTCCTAATGAATTAAACCTTTTTGTTTATCAAGCCCTACCTGACAAATATCTAAACCTGAATTAGAAAATATTTCTATAAAGGTTTCTTTTATCTTTATTAAAGGTGCTAAGAGCAAACAAAATTTGTAATTGAGGCGAATAAATATGTGCTCACGTTTTTTGAACTCACTCAGTAACAACTAATGTAATTTGGAAATAATATAAATCACAAGAGCCATGAAGGAGAAAATAACAATAGCAAGAATCTATTAATTACTATTGTTGAGAAATCATTAAAAAAAATTTTGATGTTAAATTCCGACTTAATCATTGTAAAATAACACAAGAAAAAGTAAATCACTCACTGAAAGCACTCACTTAATCAGTAAGAATTCCTTTCTCAAAAGTGAGAATTTTAACAAAGAAAAAAATAATGATAATAAATCACTGCATACCTGGCATTACTTTTAAAGTACAGCGACTATCTCGGCTAATATCACTTAGATATTAGATACCTGTAAATTCTTAAAAAATAGCACTTTGGCACATCTTTAATTCGACATCATTTTTCTCTGAATTGTTTGTTGTCATAAGAGCAATTGAATGATACGCACCCAGCAGAACTGAATCACACGAAATCTAAAAATAGGATGCTTGACATTTTAAATTTAAAAATTAAAAAGAAAACTTTTAATTCGATGCCAAACAGACGGTTATATTATCCGTTCTAAAGGTCTTAAATGCTGCCGCAGTCAAATAGAAATTGAATTTTTTTTGTAATTTATCTTAGGAGCAAGAAAAAAACTAATAAACTATTTTAAATTCATAAAGTTTATGAAAAATTAAATAATTATCTTATCAGAATCAAACTTAAAGTAAAACGTACTTCATAGTGTTAATTTTAATTGCATGAAAAAATATGTCTTTGGCATTAATTGCTCGTTAAATTCAAACTTAAGATCCATTTTCCATTAAGGTGTTTTTTGAAATAAATAATTATATGGATTTAATTTTCTATCAGAAAATTAGAAAATATTAGGTTACATTTTCTATAAATATGTCGAAAAAAAATCTTAAAAGGAAACAAACTCCTTTTTACCATTGAGTTGTACTATTTCCATGTGATGAATCAAATTCAAATAATATATTAAACTCATTAGTATAAAAGTATTAGTTTACCATTCCTTTATGAAAATCATGTAGATTCATTTAAAAAAATATAATTGAAACTCAACACTTTACTTACAAAAGCATAGATAATTTAAAAATATAATCAGCAGATCTTAAGCTTCATGTTTTTTGCTTTGATAAAATTTATTTTTTAAATTACATGTTCGTCTTATATGCGTGCTTAAATGATTGATTGCGTCTTATTATCATTAAAATATATATAAAAACAAAAATTGGGTTACGTTTTAATTCATTAAAATAAAATGAATTGTTCATAAATATTATAAATTATGTATGCTAGTTGTAAATTAAATACAAATAAAATTTTTTAAAATTTTTTTAAAGGTTTTTTTATTGGTTTTAAGTACACACGTTTAACTACCCTACTTTAAAAATATCAAAAGGAAGGACTAAATATTTTTGAAATCTGTCAAAATTATTTTGCATTATTTTATTACATTATATCTTCCATATTACATTCAAATGACTCCATAATATATAAAAGAGTTAATTCAAATTTTAATTAAAATGCTTATCAAAGAATTCAATTAAAACTGCAGCAAATGTATTTTATGTTACGCCCAAAGCCCGAAATCGGTCAATTCTCGATCTGGCCGGCCAGATCGCGAATTGGCCGAGGATGGCTGGCCTAAGTCCGAAATTGTTCTTGATTTGGGAACTGGCTGCCCAAATCGCGAATTGGCATGAGAAAATCAGCCAAAGTTGGATGAAAAAATCATTATACCGGGCAAACCGGGCAAATGTATACCGGGCAGGGGCACTTTACCTTAAAAAAAACATCAGTGTAGGATATACCGAGCAGTGGCACTTGACCTTAAAAAAATATCAGTGTAGGATATACCGGGCAAATGTATACCGGGCAGTGGCACTGAACCTTAAAAAACATCAGTGTAGGATATACCGGGCAAATGTATACCGGGCAGTGGCACCGATCCTTAAAAAAACATCAGTGTAGGATATACCGGGCAGTGACACTTGACCTTAAAAAAATATCAGTGTAGGATATACCGGGCAAATGTATACCGGGCAGTGGCACTGAACCTTAAAAAACATCAGTGTAGGATATACCGGGCAGTGGCACTGAACCTTAAAAAAACATCAGTGTAGGATATACCGGGCAAATGTATACCGGGCAGTGGCACTGAACCTTAAAAAAACATCAGTTTAGGGTATACTGGGCAAATGTATAACGGGCAGTGGCACCTAACTAGATCTAGTATGACTAGACATTTGGTGTATGTATGACTAGTATGACTAGACAATTAAATAGACAATTTAGAAATGAATATGAAATTAATGATTAATTAATAGACAATTTAAAAACTTCTATTTTTTATATTTTTAAATTAGAAGATTTATAAGAACTATTTATATGATTATAGAAGGTTGCCAAAGTAAAATATTCACTGATCGTTTCTATTATTTCGGACTTTGGCCAGCCATCCTCGGCCACTTCGCAATCTGCCCGGCCAATTCCCGAAATAAAGAAAATTTTGGACTTTGGCCGGACTTCGGGCTTTGGCCGTAACATATACATCCATTCCAGTTTTACTAAACAAATAACTTTCAAATAATTTACTTTGTAATATATTTCCTAACACTTTCAAATACCTCAATAACATATTCGAGATTTTATTTTGAATAAAATTAAAAATTTAAATGATTCAAGTGGTACAAATAATTTAATTAATACTCATATTTAATTTATCAAAGCACATTGCAAACTACTTCAAGAGAAAACACCCATTCTGATAAACGAAACTAAATAACAATAATTTTATTTTTTATAATCTTGGATAATTATATTATTCAAACTCCTCTATAAATATTAAAAAACTTGTTTTATTTTTTGATAAAAGTATTAAATATTCAATTTACTCAAGTGATACGAAAGACTTTATTTAACGAACACTTCATAATGTTTCAAAACATAAAAATTTCGGATACTTTACAAACTTTTATAAAACTTCACACTCATTTTGATGTACCAAGAAAATAAATTCGTATCATTTTATTTCATACTGCTTTCCATAGCAATTTCAAATTATTCCTTAACATATTCAAGTAATTATTTTATTTTTTTTATAAAATTACTTAACATTCAAATTATTCAAAGAATTCTATTAATGCTCACTTTATTATCTTCCTAAAAAATAGAATTCAAATAAATTACGAACTGTTACAAAACTATACACCCATTCCGAGGTACCAGACAAATAAATTATATTTCTCATCTTCAAGAGCATCTTTACTCCACCCAAACACTTGGAGATGTAAACTTAATACGCGTCACCAATACCGTGTAATCAGCAAAGAAAAATGGGAAGAAGTTTCCTTGGAAAATAGACACTAAAAATCATTGATTTTCTATTTTCTTAAAAGAGCCTCCGTTTGCCATATGATTAAAGTGGATAGGGTGGAAACTTCTATCGATAAAACGATTAGAGAGAGCTCTTCTAAAACTACATTGAAAACACATTATGCTAGTTTACCCACCAAACTAAAAAGATCAAGAACAATTCCTTCCTCTTTAATTTTAAATGAACGTAGTTCGTATAGTAAACTTGGAAGTGAAATGCAAGTACTTGGTCTTCTAAAGTTACCTCAAGAGAATTGTGTACAATTTTTTTGGACTAAAACTCGAAAAAAAATTTTTTTTTTTTCTGCATACAAATACTATAAATTTTTAAGATAGACTGCAGAATTTCTTTTTTATTGGTATGTTATTTTTAGATCAACAAAAATTTTTTAAACGTTTTAAGTGCGAATGTTTTCATCTAAGAGAAATAAATAAATAGAAATGTTTTTTTTAAATAACAACATTACCATTTTATTTGATATCAGTCTATATTTTAAATTAGAACTAACTTTTATTCTTTTAATTGTATCCCGCAAATGCTTAGATGTAATACATCTCCATATTTGGTGTTGAAAAACTCCAAACATAGTGTAAACGAACACGATGTGTTCCTATACAATTTGAAGGATGTATTCAAATCTAAAGACTCATAATGGTGAATATTTAAATCGATCTCATACACATTTCTATCATTTATGAATTTTTTACACCTCCAAAAACTCCTATTTTAGCGTAAATTCAAAAATTGTCAGATAGCACCGATATATTCTTTACAATCGAGCACGAGAGGACGCAAGTTAATTGACATTTCGCACGCTTATTAACGTAAGCAGGAACATATGTAGACCTAATGTATGTATGGTTTAGTTGTTTAATTAAGTTAAATATGATCTCATAATATAATTTACATAAATTTGTAAATTATTATGAATAATTTTATAACATAAAAATTCTATTCACTTTTGCTGTATAATGACTAATTTAAATTTACTTTAATTTTCTCTCAGTGCTGCTTTTATAGCTGATCAACACTATGTATATATTGACATCAAAACTGATGGTAACTGCTTTATATGTGTAGTGAAACACAATTCGATAATTCCATGGTGTTAGGTTTGGTGTAACGAAACATTAAACACCAGGAATTTTCAGTTACACTACTTTTAGTGTAAAGTAGTAGCCCTCATTTTTAGCGCTTATTAACCCTGAAATATATAATAACAATAAGATAAGATATTTTATGTTCAAAAAACTTCATTGGATTTAAAAATATGCAAATGGAAGTGAAAGTCGATACGTTTCAAGTGCTCAAAAGTAGGCGCCCATACTAAAGACTTGCCAGAGGTTAGTCAGACGACTAACAAAATTAACCTAACATAGTCGTGTCCTTAGTCAACAAGAGTTAGAGTAGAGTAGCTGGCAACTTTAAAGTTATATTTGTGGAAGCTAGTAAATAAAAGGACAACATTTCATCAAAAAGTAAATTATTACTATTTGAATTCTTTTTCTATTTTTTCCTGATTGATCAGTGTCAAAAATTAAATTACTGTATTGAACTTTTAATTGTGTTCTACTTAATGGTATGATCAGTTAATATGAACAACTAACTACAGACACTTTTACAAGTCATGCTTTTTGTCTTTTTCACTGAGTTCCATTTAAGAACAAAATTGTTAAAATGAGAACGAACGGAATCTTGTGATTGTTAAAAACGGGGACGAACACTTTCTTTTAAAAAATGAAACTATACATGAAATAGATGAAAAAGAAATAATGTGTAAATTACCTTCACCGCAGTCTTCACACGGTACATAGTACGCCAGGAGCAATGATTCAAGTTCCCTGTGAATTTCAGTGCTTATGACATGCCAATGGACTATTCTGGTGGATAAATTAGCTTTTTGTTATTTTTCTATAATTTTTTGTATTTTATATTCACTAAATAAGATTTATTTGCTATATTTTGTTTATTTTTCATTTAGTACCACCACATCCCAGGGTACAACACCCTGCATCTCAAGGTACAACATGGTTTAGAATCTAGGGATACTTAACATGGATGTAAAAATAATTTATTACTCACTTATTAAATAACATTTTTAATTTTAAAGCACATATAGATTCTTTAAATGGTAAGCGATAAGATATTACTTACATTTCTACTATAACCTTAACCCAAGTGAAAATATAAACATTTGTGTTTAAACTCTCCCAAGGTATAACGTTTTCCTCTACTTAAATCGAAAAAATATCAACTGATATTTTCGCTAATTTTTTAATAAATTATTATGTTTTTGTACATGTTACACTGATGTCTAGAGCATAAAATGTTAAAATAATCGTAATTCAAATCAAATACTATACAAGTTTCATTAAGTTTTGTTTAAAATCAATAAAATCGAGCATTACTTTACCCAATACATTCACTGTGTGTGTTATATCTTTATTATTTGACGAAGAGATAACATTTTTTTCTAAAAAATATACACATATTACAAAAATATCTAGTCTACATGTTGCACACATATGTGTCAATGTGTCAACCACATATTTTTTTCGGGTTTGCAAATTTTTGTTAAAAAAATAGTAAATGTTTATATTGATTAATATATCAACCGGTATTTAATCCGAAAATTGTAATAATAGAACTTTAAGAAAATCTGGTTGAATTTATTTAAAATAATCGTAATTTGAACATTGAACAAGCTTCCTTAATTTTGATTTAAAACTGTGAGGAGTGAGTTGTTATCGACTATGTCAACCTTCATCTATGAAAAGGTACCCCATCATAGAATCGAGTTAATATACGTATAGTTGTAATTTTGTGGTGGTAGATACGCTACAGTACTCCCCCACCAGAATTATATCTGTGATGGAATTCGATGAACGTATACCACTAGTTGATTCATTGCCGTTTTTTGAGAAGACGGGAGAGCTGTATTAAAATCACGTTCGTGGTCGTTCCTATGTTGCCTTTCAGCAGTCTAGTTTATGTGTCGTATACAATCGAGACTGAGACGCATCAGCGTGAGGAGGACTATGTCGCAGTCACAAGTAGCAAGTCAACTGTTCAATATGGACCATCCATCGAAGTAGGCGTATTTAAATCGAAGTGGGAGTTTTTGCCAAGGTAGGATCAATGTTCAGATCATGTCCGGTTCACCAATGGGGGTTTCGTGGGGAGTGAGTTGTTATCGACTATGTCACCCTTCATCTTTGAAAAGGTACCCCATCATAGAATCGAGTTAACATGTCTTATAGTGAATTACTAGTGAATTGTAGTTGTAATTTTGTAGTGGTAGATACGCTCAAAAACCATTAAAATCTACAGTTATCCCCCCCCTAAAAAAAAAACTTTCACTATGACTATTATACATTCATAATTCAACGAAGTGATAACATATTATATTATATTGTTTTTTTTTTAAATGCACATGTCTACAACATAAAATACTTCTCAGGATTTGAAAATTTTTATTAAACAAATAATAAATATTTATAACAACAATATATCCCCCAGTATGTACGCCGAATATTACAATAATACAAGTTTAAGAAAACCTTTTTAAATTTCTTTAAAATAATTGTAAATCATACACTAAACAAGTTTCATTAATTTTAGTTTGAAACCATTAAAATCTGCAATTATTTCATAAAAAGCGTTTACTGTAACTGTTATATATCCATTATTCGACACAGACATAACATAATTTTTTCCTAAAAAAAAGTACCTAAGAATTCGGTGTATTTGATTAAGAATTTTGAAACAGTGATTAAAGAGTCGATTTCAGTTGCAATTATCGAAAGTATTTTTTACTTAGGATTTCTTTGTGATGAAGAAGAAGACAACTGAAAAAAAAAATTCCGCTTGATTGAGATGTATTTTTTCTGTGGTATTAAACTTAAAATCTGCCAAAGATTGTATTTAAATAATAATATTTAGAAATAGATTGTGCAGTAAAATTTATGTGTTAAAGTTATGTTTTACCTACGAATTTTTCAGTTTTAATATTTAACACTAGTACGCATTTATTTGAATACACTCATTGTTTAGTAACTTTTTTCAAAACAAAACAAAATAAACTCATGCACAATTATAACCTTTTTTAAGCAAACAAAACATATTTTATTTCCCAAACTAGTATAAAAAGTAGAAGGATGTCCTAAGAATCATCTTAATCGAAGTTAACAACCTTGAAAAGTAATTACAGCCCCGGGATAATCACCATTTCATTGGTTAGTCTGTACATGTATTTCGAAAATATGAATATGCTCCAGTTGAATTGAATCACTACTTGTAGTGATCAATTCAAATTTGATCACTACTTTTAGTGATCAAATTTTACAAGTAGTGATTGAATCACTACTTGCAAAATTTGAATTGTAATATTTAAAACTCGTGTACAATTGTCCAAAAGGCTTGCCTAAAATGATAGTATTTAACAAGTTTCAGTTGTAGAGCTTCTTAGAAGGTGACGTGTACAAAAGAATAAACCTTTTTCTATTTTTGAAATTTTAAAAAATCTCGCAATACCGCCTAGAAAAAGGTAAGCATGTTTACCTTTTCACACTATTGGATATGCTCGAAACTACTATTCCTGGAGATACTCAAGGTTATGTGCAAAATTACTATTGCAGCAAATGTCTAACACTAGTACTACAGGAGATGGGGACACTTATGACTATGGGAGATTCTCGGTACTACTGCAAGAGATGTGTAAAACTACTTCAACTTCGGAAACATCTGGTATGATTGAAAATTTTAATTATTCTTCAACTTCGATGTAAAGCGTGTTTCTAGACGTCTAGTTTAGCCATAACTTTGTGAATAAATAATGGTCGTAAAAGTGTAACATAAATAAAAATAAAATAAAAATTTTTTTATCATGATATTTGTTTATTGTCCTTATCTATGGCATACAGTTTAACCCTCTACTGACTCCAAACAGCATTCGTAATTTCACGTTACTATGTAATTTTTAAATATTTTGGTACATTTTTTAACGGCAGGCAATGAACTCTTGTCCATTCACTTCAGAAGATGCCGGAAGAGTGGATCATTTAACGTTACCCTGTGGGCACCTGCGACCTTAAGTCACGAGCAGCATTACCCACGCCACACTGCCTCAGATACCCTCTCATAGGATGGTAGGGTGGATTACATTCAAACAACAGAAAACATAAAGTGAACTTTTGTGCCGAAAGTGAACAGAAAACACATGGTGAACCTTTTCAATTATTGGGCACGGTTTCATGACTTGCCTAGTCTAAGAGTTTAACTACAAATCTCATTCATGGTATAATAATTCTATAGATGATTCCTCATTTCTGACTAGTTTGAACTATCTGTAATATTTTCTGCTCTATCTTGAATGTACTATTTGACTAATTATTAACTAAGAACAACAACAAAAAATTAAGCTAATGTGTACTATATCTCTACTAAATTAAAAACTGAAAACAGCTGCTTCCGCTGTTGTGGTTGTTCAATTTTACATTAAATTTTGTTGAGCTATAGAATTCTTAATTCTATTGTTAATTCTGCTATAAGAATTGTTAATTTGAAAATGAAAGTACAGAGGGAAACATAGAGGGAGTATATGAAGAAAAATAAATAGTTAAATAATACTCGTTAATCAGTTTAAGAAATATTAATTGTAAAACTTATATTGAATACACAAGTTAAGCAACTCTGAATCTCAACAAAATATAAATTCAGAGTTACTGTTGTTGCTATGCACAGTTGATTTAGACTCTTTTTCTTATTAAACTTTTCTGTATTTTAATTCAAAACAGAGATCATATACTTTTATTTATATAGAAAACTGGGAAAATTTATTTATCTTGCGAGATTTTAATTTAATGAGTTCGCTCTTCATTATTAAAGTACAAAGTAAAATATATAAAAAAAAACATATCCTCATAAGATTACTATAATTGCTATTCTTCTACTCATTTCACCAAATCATGCTCTCAATTGGGTACTTGCATTTCTAGAAAAAGACAATTCCTGAAACACAGACACGTGACCTATAGCATCAGCTCCAGCTAATGGCATATAAACAAGATGGCGCATTAAAGTCAAGCTAAGTTTCTCCACATAAGTTAGAATATTGAATAATGAAAAGTCAATTGAATACAGCATCGTATCTCACACTGAAATCGAAGAAATACAATTCTTTCTCGTTTTAGTATTTTACTAGATTTATTATTTTATTATATATTTGATTGTAACCTGACATATTTTAGTTTTGTGTACCTGACAACTTCAACGCACAATTATTTTTTTTGTTATGTTCCACAAGACTTCGTGCATGTCTTTGTGTTAAATAAAAAATATATAGTGAAAGAATTGAAATTTTTGCAAAGAATCTTCGTGAAAGAATATAGAATGTATCACTTAATAGAATCGTGCTAGACGGGCTTGGCTTTCTCGAAATAAAATGGAAAGAACAGTTTTAAACGTAAACAAATACCTCGTTTCAACAATCAATCAGGATCGAGATACCCTAATTACGTCACTTGCAGGTATCCTATTAGTAAGAATTGCATATAGTTGCATTTGATTTTGCATCTGTACTTCTTTTTAATTCCATAAGAAATTTGTACTTTCATAAATAAAAAAAGCTAATTTGAGGAAAAAAAAAATATGGCTGAGAAAAACCCATCGGTAGTTAAATCGAAGTCCTGTTGAAAGGATGGGAAATAAAAAAAGATGAAAATGTTTTCACGGTTAGCCTCTCCTTGTGACAGGGAGAGGGTGTTTTACTTCCTTAAAGTTGTCACCAAAATTGAATTTGACTTAATAATCATTTCAAGAGTTGGATTCAAAATGGTCTAAATGAATTTGAAAATATGATGGATTTTTTCTTTAATTCAAAGACTTGAAAAACCGCAGTCGAAAACTAATCCTCAAGCACGAGTTTTTTCTGTCAATAATTGTTTTCTAAATTCAATTTAAAATTACAACGCATGAGATGCTAACGTCAATACGTCATGGGAAAGTAGAGTAAATTATGTTTATCAATGTAATTTCTTTTTCATAAAGATAACTGGAGAAGAATAATAGGGATTGGGAGGAGGAGCTAATCTAGTAGGAGTTCGAGTCTCTTTCTGATAAATAAAATTAAACTATATCTCGCGTTATTTAAATCACGTATAAACCTCGAAGTTCAGCAACGATGAGTAAGAGTGTGTTGTGCGTTATTTTTCTCTTAGATAAAAATTACTAAAAACTTATTATGTAGTAAATATATGCAAATGTTTATCTTTTAACTAAAGGTTTAAAAAAATGTATTATACTTTTGCTATTATTTAATTTATTATACTTTAATTTATTATACTTTAATTTATTATACTTTAATTTATTATACTTTAAAAATTTATTAGATTAAGAATGTATTATGCTTTCAACCAAATTTTTAATGTCTTAACTACTACCATTTATTTTTCTAAAAATGAATGCAAAATATTTTGACAATATTACATTTATCAATTTCAATGAATCAATCAATAAATGCATCATTGAATGAATCAATCAAGTTCAAACAAAGCTAGAAGTACACGATAAATAATAAAAACAGTTAACTAGAAAAATCAAATAACTAGAATTTAATAGACGTAGCAAATATTGCACGGTATTTATAACGGTCTTTAACTTAATTTTAATTGACGAAATTCTTTTTCTTAAAAGAATCAAACAAAAATCTGATCTATATTCCGTAATGAACACTGAAAAAATCAAATAAAAATTGAATAACGAGGCGAATTTAGTGTAATTGGACAACTGTAAGTGACGTCATCGTCTGTAGATGTTGGCATTTGTCGATTCAGAAGACAACTAGGCTCGACACACACACACGTGACATTACTTACAGTTATTAAATAAATCTGATTTAAATCACTTGGTGAAATACAATCACTTCACTTTTCTTGGAGTTTAAAAATTCCAATTATATGCTAGTTATTTATAAAATAAAAAAAAGTTATAAATAAGGAAATGTAAGGCTTACAAGGCAGCGTGTATATTTTCTAAATGAGTTGCGTGATCTAATATAATAAAAATTCAGTTCTTTCAGAGCATTTGCATGAATTGCATAAACAATTCAAATACCTCAGACGTCAGCGCCATCTTTTGAAGAACGATTGTTTCCACTAATCATTGTCTAGACTCAGTATACTTTTATCTAAAACTTAACGAGTACGAATGAATGATTACGAACAACAACTTGAATAACAATTAATTTTTTTTCTAATGAGACACACTTTGTTTACCTAAATTTAAATCTAAATTCACTACTCGTTAACTATCTAATCTAATCCTTAAAATTAACTATCTTTAAGCATCTAAATACATAATTACATAGTTATGTTTAATTCTTTTGTATTTGAACTTGAAATATGCATAGAGCAAAGAAAGGCAATAATGTTTATAATAATAAATGACGATTAACATGATCACTTAGCAGAGAATAATCACTATATCAGTTTAAAATGAATTATTATTAATATTATTATAACAGCTAGATGAATACCCGTTCATCGTACGTGGTAAAAAAAATAGTACTGAATTGCACTACGAAATGCGCATATATATATATATATATATATATATATATATATATATATATATATATATATATATATATATATATATGTATGTATATAAACTTAAATAATAATAATAAAATAATATAAAATAGATGACTATTTAACTATTAATGGAAAAAATAAAAGTCTTCCTCAGGACACATCTTTTGTTTGCTATAATTTAATGCGATATTTCTGAATAAAGAATAATTATCCTAAGATAAAGATTATTTTTTATAATGTATACAAATGTAAATAAAATACAATATTAAGCATATATATATATATATATATATATATATATATATATATATATATATTGTGCTTCCCAGTGGCCTTAAATTATTACATTATACAAAAGAAGTTTTCTGTATTCAATATCGTTTGGCATGACGCTTTTTCTTGACGCCAGTTGATGATAGTCAAAATTTACCAAAAATCAAGAGATTTTCTTTAAAAGACCTCTTTTCAGAGTATCTATATTAAAGCTTCCAAGTTTTGATGCAGTTTTAATTGTTGTCAAATGTGCAGACATGATATAATAAACCTATATTAGCATATTTGATACCCATTAAGACTAGATCAATTATCTTCATACCTGAAATGCTTATTAACAAAATTAATCAAGTAACATTGTTGTCAAAATTGGAATTTTTAAAAAAAAAAATTTTTTTTTAGTAAATTAGTATCGTTTCTTTATTAACTTTGCTTTTTTAGTAAAAAAAGCTTGTTTCCTTAGTTCAATTAATACTTATTACCAAGATAAATTAAGCATCTCTGTCACCAATATTAGCACTGCGATATTTTACATTCTCCTAAACGAATTAATTAAATTTCTTTATTTGGTAAATATTTAAAAAAAATTAATTAAGCATCAATATCGTCCATAATAGAAGGTGATATTCTTTGTTTTTTTCTTAAAGGCATTAGTAATTCTATTCTATTAATTTTATATTTTAGATCGTAGCTTTTTTTTATATAAATTAGTACCAATTACCAAAATTACTCAAGTATCATTTTGGTCAATAGTAGTACACATGGATAATTTTTGTTTTTTTTCCTAACTAATAAGTAATATTTCTCCTTTATTTTGGCTTATTAGTATATATATTTTTTGTGTCAATTATGGTTGATTTTAAATTACTTAGTTTTATAGAAGTACGTTTTATAAAGGTCTCATTCTTTGTCTAATCACAAATAAAATCTACAACATAATCAAAATTTACTCTCTTTTTAAGAATATTAAAGTATTTTTTAAACTATTTATTGTAATTTAGGAACGAAAACTCTAACAAATTACACATGAATACTGTTTTTTTAATAATGATCAGTTTTTCACCTATTATATGCTGTCAAATCTTAACAATATTGTTCTAAGTATCAATCTGAAATATGTTGATTAACTTAGATTGGGTGAAAGCTATTATAAGTTACATTGTTAGACATTAAAACAAATCTTATCTGAAAAAAAAAGAACCTTTCTTCGGCTGGTTTGGATTTTTGATCCTCAAAAGAGTCCCCAATCGGAAAATGCTGTCTCAGTGTTTAGTCAGAATATTGTTCGAAAGTTAATTTCACTTTTTGTGTTTTTTAACATATTACTGAAACTGTTTTAATATCACAAATCTCTTTGTACAGTTAAAAAACTTTTTAAACATCTAACGATAATTCGATTTAAAAAAATTTATTTATCATTGTATGTGCATTTTTAAATAAATTATTCTGACAGTGGAAATAAAAAATTTCAAATTGTGAGGTATAAGAAAGTAAACATAATTTTAAGCGCTTTATTAATTAGTAAGAGATCCAAAATTTACAAGAAAATGCTTGAAAAATTTTGATAAATATGAAAAAATGATTGCGTTGTAATTTTATTATTCAGAAACTATTTTAAATGTTTGTAAAAAATTTTAATTTTGTCATTTACCTACATAGTTTTAAATGAAGAAAACATGTCTGTTACATTCGATATCATTGCTAAAAACAGTGATAAATAATAAATAATAAATATTTATAAAAATAATTTCTATATGTAATTATTGTTGTATATGATGAAATATTTTCAAACCAATTTCAAGCTTCAATTTGAATTTCGAAATCAAATTCACTTTAATTATATTGAAACAATGTTTTTTTTTCTAAAATTCAAAGTTTTTTTAAAAAAATTACAAGCCTTTTTAGTTAAAATTGTTAATATTTTTAATTTTAATAATTTTAAATTATATTCTATATTATTTGCAAAAACCTTCTGTTTGTTTCAATCTTATTGTTTTCAAAAATTCGATTCTTTATGGAGTTGTTTAATAGAATATATCTCTTCTTCGTATTCACATTTTAAAACATTTTTGCTAAAGACGCAATTTTTTTTAAACTGAACAAAAATTAATGATAAGTTATGTTTCAAGAGCTAGTTTCAATACGCCTCACATAAAATATCTGTATGCAGATACGTTTTATCATTAAAAACCAGGAAAATAATGATATAATTGACATGGCCATGTAGTTTTTTACGCCATTTATTAGTTAGTATTAAATACTTATATTTTCAGTAATTTTAGTTTTAAACAATATAAAATGCTTTTGTTATGAAATTAATCTTAACTTTAAACTACAAATAACGATTTAAAATGATTGAAAACTTTTTTACAACTCCCACAGTATCTCCATTCTATCAGAAGCAACAGTCAATCTAGTAAGTCTAAAAGTAAGAATTTTTCAGGGTGTGACCACTAGTAGAATTGAAAAATTCCACTAAGTAATAAACTTGATTCTTCGCTCTGAGATACACCCCTTTCAACTTTTCCTACAGGATAGCCGATTTACCTTGTGCCGGCAAACCACCAGTACAGTCACCAAGACAACGAAAGCCCAAAGCTTGGCAGAAAATCTCTCCACCAGGGGTATGCTGCGAAGTGGGGATGTGGGGGATACGATCACAGAGTACGTGGTAGTTGGGATTGGACTATTGGAAAAGACGGTCGGGTATCCGAAAAGTTTTGACTAAAGATATAAACTGTGTCCCCTGTTGTAGATCGGGATTTGTGAAACTTTTTATCTGTCTTTTCCGCCGGTGAATTCAGTGTTTGTGACTTTGTGGAATTATTGAAATTTGTACTGTTGACAATTGGAATTCTTTTAAAACTTGTTTTCTAAACAAATTATTGTGACAGATAAAGAAGCAATAAAGGAACTCGTCGAAATCCATGCGTAGGTAAGAATGGTGATTAGTATATTATTTTATAATTATTTTTTTAAAAACTGAAATGGTTTTATTTTAATGGTTTACATTTTAATGGTTTACATTAAATGGTTTACATTTTAAAATCACTATGATTTTGTTTCTAAACTTTAATTTTAAATGTTTTTTTACAATACAATTCAAAGTTTTTTGAAATATTATCTTGAAATTAGATTTATCCAAATTCTTTCAAAAGTAATGTGATGGATATAGTTATATGATTTTTTTTATTTATTTAAAAATTCAAATGATAGTAAAGAATTTACACCGTGTTTATATTGTTAATTTTAAAGAAAAGTTAGTTTATGTGATGTTTTTCCAGATACAAATTTAGTTACTTTGGATATAAACATAAATACCAGTCTTTTAAGTTAACATAAAAGCAAATTTGATACCCGAGGTTTTCCCAACAAATTAAAATATAAATAATCATCTATGGACAAGCATTATTTGCTTTATTGTATTCATGACATAATACCATAATATGAAAAATACCAAATATAATGTTTACGAAAATTATTTATTCCTAATGGTTACATGCTTTGAATTGACGCAGAAAAACTATCTAACCTATTTTGTAGCTGTATTTATAGAACGGTTACTAGATTGTTATTTGATTTTTACTTGCATTTTATTCATTACACCAATAAAAATTAATTTAATATAAGGATTAAAAAATACTATAGTGTAATAAAATAAATTCTTTCAAATATTATTTAATGTCATAATATTTTTAAATGGAAATGAATAATATAGAAAAATAACAAAAATGGGAATTGTACCAGTAAAAAAGTACTCTTGAATAATAAAAAAAACGAATATATTTAATAATATCCCTCGAATTGATCACAAATAGTTTTTTAATACAAAAAAAAAGCTTTTATTGCAAATCAACATATCGTAAAAAGAGATACCAAACTATAAATTGCTTGATAAGTTTATAATATTTATTATAATATTTAGTTCAACGTCCATTCAAAGCTTTTAATGTTTGAATGCAATATATTTCTAGCTTTTTTAAGTTTTTACAATTAAATTAAAGCTAACATTTTTTAAAATACTCCTGAATAATTTTCATTAATAAATTCAATTAATGTTGATACAATTTTGATACAAGATAATGTTGATACAAGTTTCAGTTCTTCAAAAATAAAATCTAGAAACTTATAAACTATTCTCTAACATTAATGTATAAAAACTAATCATTTATTACTATTTTTAATATCAATGCTTGTGTTACAACATATATATTTACATTTTTCAAAGGTAAGCAGCATTTATGCTTAAATTTTTTTTTAAATAATTTTTTTAAATATTTTTAATACTGTAATAGAATCAATTTTTTATTTAATATTTCAATGAAAAGATCATAAATGTTAAAAAAATATTAAATAATCAAATTTTAACAATTTAATATTATAATAATTAACATAAAATTTTTGTGTTAGGTGCTTCGTTCAGTTGCTTTTAAAGAATAAATCGAATATTACATTGAAATTCTTGAAAGAACTTTATTAATTTTTTTAAAGATATTTAGTATAAATTATTTGAAAGTTTTCAAAATAAAAACAGATAAAGTTATCATATATAAAAGTAAACAGAAAGGGCGCGTAGAGTAAATAGTTGAAATTCATGTCCCTCAGTTAAATTCAATGTATTTACTGATAGTAAGCGATTTTCGTCAACTGGGCTTTTTTTTTAGACTAAGTCATTCGAAATCCTCAATGCTAAGGAAACCAAAATATCTTAAGTACGTCAAAGAAATAAAGGGACTGTTAACCAAAACGACATTTTGTCAACATATCCCTTACGAGATATAAAAAAAATGATTTTCTGAAGATATGTAATTATGATTTTTCTTGCTCAATGGTTTCTAATTCCTCAATGTTTTTCTCCATGCTTGGATAAAATAACTTTCTAAATTCGCTCATCCTCTGAGGTCATAGTCCCTCGATGTCCGTTATCCATCAACTTACTTAGTCATTTTCCAAGTTACTTTAAGCAAAACGTTGTCCACTGCGTTAGTTTAAGAAATGCGTCGTCCGACGAATTAGTTCCCGAAGAACGTTATGTTCCGAGTAAGTCATCTTCCTGGTTAGATTTAATTAATTTAATTAGCATGGTTAGATCCAAAAAATTTATTTAGATTTATCTTTATTGTTTATGTAAGTGTGTAAAGTAAATTTACAGTAAATTAATTATTTTCTAAATTAATGTTTAAGGTCCGTTATAGCCATTTCTCAACTCCATTATCTTCAAATTAAAAATGTTTAGTCATCAAAAATATCAGCATGAATCAGCGCTGTTACAGTATTACCTGGTAACAATGGCCAACTAGTCGGTTTTCCATTATTCATGGTGAGCTCTAAAATGCTTGACCGTTACTCTTTTCCATTCTGATAACCCTTGTCTGGATATTTTCTACATTGTCTGAATAGCCATTTCATTAAATTTATTTTATAACAAAATATCAGATTCACCTTGACAGGCATAAAACAAACATTGTAGACACAGTCGTAATCAATGTATTGTTTTTTTCTTCCTTTTCTATTGTAATTTTTGTTTCTGCGTTAATTGGAAATTATTATGAAATTTTGTATCGATTAAATATTTTTACATCCGTAGATTTTACTAAAAAAAATCATAACGGCCTTAGAAAGTTAAATTGAAAGAAATTAATACCTATTTTTAAAAAATAGATCATAGGAATTAGATTGAACCATGCAGGTGGGTAAGAGCAGATTCCACAGTTTTGGCAAAACTAAAGTTGCCATCTAGTCAGAAATAACATGAGACTAGTTGCCATGTCATTTTATTTAATTACCGTTGCGGAACGACCGATCCAATTTTGAGTTTACTACTATCAATGTTCAACTCCGAAGCCTTGTGATTTTGAACCCAATCCAGAAGACAAGGGAACTCCTGGATCAAGTATGGGACTCTAAGCCATGATCCGTCTACCACTGAATATATTATACGTCAGCACTGTGATCAGTGTCAGCCAAGTGCGAAATTCGTATCAACCAGCCATCGCTGGAATTTGAACCTGGTTTACCTTATTGGGATACGAGCGCTTTATCTCTTCAGTCCCCACGGCTCTTTACCTTTTCATTTAAAGATGAAAATTTAAGTTATTTTCTTATCAATGCCTAGATTTTGAAAAAGAATTTTTTGAATTATTCAGATTTTACGCCACTGGTTTTGATCTGTAATTCTTAATTGCTTGAAGATTTTTTTTTTTTTTATGTTTGCAAATGATAACAATATTTTTAGCTTTTTTAAAAAATAATATCAAAATGGGATTTAAAACATGCTGAATAGTCCTTTATGTTAAATGGGGTGATCTGATGAAACTGGGACCTTGGAGGTCAGACAAAAATCCGGCAGTATGAATGGCTATGAGCTACTGATTAGGCCAATACATAATCCCTGGAAAATATGTCTTAATTGTAAAAAAAATTAGGTACATGGAACCGGTAGCAATACAGATGTTATTTCTGTTCGTTCTTAAATCATATCAATTGGCTTAATTTTCTTTAATTTCAAATATATTTTTTCAACAATACTAATGTTCCTCTATTTGTGAGGCATTGTATGTTTCTCAGTGTAGGAATGCCATGGTATAATTTAAAAAAAACATTGAAATATGAAATAAATAACGTTTTTTCTTTCTTTATTTCTCCCGGTTCAATTCAATAGGATTGAATGAAAACGGGTATTATTATATTCCCAAACATTAATCAATTTGCCTACCAGCATATATTTTTCTGCATTTAATAATATTTATTTTTTGAACTAAGGAATTAATTTATCAAATAAATAAAAATGAAATTAGTGACCGAGGAAAAAAGAGAAAACTTTAATTCAACCATCGCTTACGTGATTTTAATTTATCCGCACGGAGAAAAAAATTCTAATAAAATTTTTGCACTGTATGATAATGACATTTCTGGTTTTAAAAAAAAAAGCAAAATTCTGTTTTAAAAAATTGGTATTTAAATCATTTAGTCATTTTTCCGTTCAAATGATAACGATAAACTAGAAATTCTGGTTTTCAAATTATAGTTGTTATTATTATACATTGAATAATAAAAAATACAACTCTGAAAAGTAAATTTATCCGAATAAATAGTTTTTATGTCCTGCTCTTCTGTATCATGATAAAATTACTTAATTTTATTGCATTTACCAAATATTATCAAACATTATAAAACTGCATTTCGTTGTTAATTTTACCAAAGTGATTCGATTAAAGTTACCGAGCTTTTTAGTATTCCCATAGAGTCAGAAACATAGTAAATTTTACCATATTCTGGTAGTCTTGACCATGCTTTTTTCTCGTGCAAACAAGCCTTTTCCTAAGATTTTGAATTCAATATTTGTGATCATCGATTTAAGATTTTGCTTCATATTTTTTCAAGTTTTGGTAATAACTAATAGATTTCTCAACCCGACTACCAGTGAAATTTTCTAAAAAAGGGTTCAATGAAGAAAATTAGTTCACATGTTATTAAAGATTTAAAAAAAAAGCAGTTAGAACTACATTTTCGAAAATTTCCGATGGGGTTCTTCTCTCTCTCTCCCATTCAGTATATAAAGGTGACAAAAAAAAAATAACTAAAACTGTAATGCTTATAAGAAAGGTACAGGAATCAGGGTAGTTTTTTCAGATAAATTTTTAAGGTTCAAAAATAATAAATAAAAATATTTTGTGCATTTCAAATCATATAATTATCTAATTTTTACCTTGAATACCTCTCCAAGCGTAATCCAAATCACGGCTATAAGAGGACTATCGAAAACTTTAATGCATTGCATTTTAAAAGTCTAACTTTTAAAAGACTAATTTAATAAAATAAAAATTTTGAATTAGAATAACATTTTTAATTAAGCATAACAATAGACGATTCAATTTTTAAACATTTTAATGACAACAACAGTGATATTTGCTATTTGATCCAAAAAAATAGTTCATTGCACATAATTTAATGCTTAATTATTTTTTATTCGCTATGTCAAATAAATTTAATGAATAACATAAACGTCGTTGCAGCCATGGACTACGTCTCCAAATAAATATTCTTAAGACTTTCTGATACCACGAGTTTGTTTTGTATATAATAATCCTTTGAAAATTTCCTTCTGTGAAAGTAAATTATTTAAAACCACACGGTAATGTACCAAAATCCTTAGCAAGGTCTTATAAGAATACTATTTAACAAAAATAATAAAAAAAATAGACTTTAGTTTGCTGCTACTGATCAATTTATTTCACACAAAACTCAAATTTCGAAAGGTTGTGCAATAGGTACCATGCATAAAAATGAAGGTATAAAGTATTATATTGATATATTTGGTGATTATTAAAACTGCCCCAATATTAAGCAGTTTTAATACCGATACAATGGAGATAAGTGTTTTTCGGCCTCTAGAAAGAGACATATACCTGAAAAAATTACTTGGTAGTGGTAAATCTTGACTATCATAAGCTGGACGTGAGCAACATAATCACTCCAAGTGATGTTTAATACAATTAACTCAATTCTGATGGGATGAAATACAAAAAAAAAATCTTTTTTGCTTAATATAGTACCGAGAAGGTTAATAAATAATAATGATTAAATATAATGATTAAAAAATAATGATTGAAAAAGTGATTAAAAAAATAATGATTGAAAAAGTGATTAAAAAAATAATGATTAATAATGATTTAAAAAAATGAAACTATTTTAGCTTCATTAATTGAAAAGCTTAGTGGAAAAACCAGGTAAATGACATTTTCAGCGAAACTGTAATAAGAATACGAAAAAGAAAGTGATATCCGAACTATTTTATTTGGAATTTATTAGAAGGCGGAACTATCAATTCTTCGCCTTATTTTATTTTGCCTAATTTGAATTAAATATCATGTAAGGTTACCAAAAACTAATATGAAATTAGTTTGTTAAGTGAAAGCAAAAACAATTTCGTTACATTAAACGTGTCCATATTGATGCAACCGGTTTTATTCTCTGATTCATTGATTCCCCTTTAAGTATCATTTACCTGGTCCTTCGACTAAGCTCCTCAATTGTGTCTCAATTGTCTCCTTTTAGCTCTCTGCATGATTTCGCAGTGTTGTTGAGTACTGATTAGTTGATTTTTTTTTATTTACAAGTACGTACTAGTATTCAGCTGAATTGAAATAATTTTTTTTTATAAATAACTTAAACGCAACATTTAAAAATTTGTTATTTATCATAATTTAGCAAAATGTATGCGATTCTTTAAAAACATTGTACGTCACCTATGCAAAATAGACAATGTTTTTTATCTATATAATTCTTAACTAAAAAATATAAGTATGTAAAAAAAATATCATCTTGATTTGTGAGAAACACTTCGGGTACCTTCCAATTTTTGTAAAGTCATAGTTCATTATAATTTATCATTCATCAGGAATATTAAGTTTTACATTATTATTTAAAAACATTTGTATTAGGTTTTTATGTAACTTTTTAGTTTCAGTTTTTGCGTTTATAATAAGTCATACATTAAAAAGCAAAATAATAGTTTCGTAGTTTTGGGGAAGATATGTTTCTATTATGAAGTCGCACCATCACAGATACTGTAAAAGCGGAGCAGTGGATATGATCATTTCAGATCTGGGCTGTAATTTTTCTTTACTTTTAATTTTATTTTACTTCGTATGTCTTTTTTTTTCATCATTTTCATGCATTGTCATCCAATTCTGAACTATGTGTCAAATTTGAAGTCTGTACCTAGTCGGAAAGTTAGTTTAAAATCGATTACCAAATTCCACCCGAACAGACATACGCGAAGGCAAGTTGATATAAACGTGGTAATAATTACAAAGGGAGAATAGGTAGCTTATTTATTAAGCGTAGTGCCACGTGATATTTCAAATATATTGGTGAGAAAATCACCTAAAGGTGACAAAAATTACAATTTTGTAAAAAAACTAATTCTGAAACGATATAAACTGAATACCGAAGAACTTAATAAAAAATTTTACCGGCATTTGAAGCCCCCTAATAAGTCTTATCGAAATTTTGCTCAAGAATTAAATTTTTATTTTATTGAATGAATTTCTGATTTAAAAATTACCAAATTCGAGGATCTTTAGAATTAGATGGTAACTGAGAAAGTTAAGCGATCATTTTCTCTTGGAATACATGGAGTTTGCTTATTCTAAATTAGCCGAGAAATTAGATAACTATGACAGTTTAAAAAACAGCTTTAAAAAAACACTCAGCACATTCACAGACACAACATATGCAAAGCAAAAGAAGAAAAAAAAAAAAAAAAAAAGGAGCGCTGAATGGCAGGCTGTTCATCGTTCGCCTACTCTCTCTCTCTCTCTCTCTCTCTCTGAGTTTTCTTTTCTAGTTTCTAGCTGTTTTTGTTGCATAGCAATAGATACAATCAAAATGATTCTTGGGGGACTCAGATCAAACTCAAGTGATACTAGAACTAAAGAAAAGTCAGAAAAATATCTTACTTAAAGAAAATTATCTCGAAGAGGAATATGAAAGAAGATTGCTTCAATGCTACGAATGTGGCTCTGATGGCCGTTTAAGACCTCTATGTCCAAATTTAATGGAAAATTCAGAATTTGTGACCTCTCTACTCGTTTTGGAACCTTTACTTAGTGATGCAATGGCACCATATAAAAGTTTGGTATGGTGAATGGTATTGAGATATCGGTAATACGAGACACCGGCAAAGTAGCCGTATTAAAGGATTCTCCAGATCAAAGATAGTATTTATTGGGAAACAAAACAGATTATTGAGTACTGTTAAAATGTGTTAAACACCAAATGAAAAAAAAAACTATGCATGTCAAGTTGAAAAGAAAATTTTTTCGAAGTTTTAAAAAACAGGAATTAATTAAATATATTTTTGCTGAACATTTTTGTGAAATAAAAGATGAAATTCGTTGAAATTTACACAGTTGGAAAATTTGGAGAAAATGCTCCCACTGAAAACCGATTACCAATATTTAGATTCTAAATATATTGACGAAGTTCTAGTTAGGAAAGATCTTATGGGTTTACCTATTGGTCTTCATAGTGGAAATAATCGAAAACCGAAATGTGCAAATGGAATTTCAACTAAAAATGTAAAAAAGGGGAGTTTTAAAGTACATGGAAGGATAAAAAGCGCAGTCAAAAATCGAGAACTTTACTTGAGTTTACTGAAGAATCCATACCAGTTTTTCGTCGGCTTGGAGGAAAAATTATTACTAAAAATGAGAACATTGTAAAATATAATGAGAAAAATCTGGTGTTACACGTATTGGACCGGATAAAAAAGTTTCAGTGCAGTTGCGAATGCAGTTTACGTTGCATTCGTAATTGTTGGAATAAGAGAAAACATATATGCTAGAATCTAAATGGACAATCATTTGAACTACTTAAAAGAAATTGAATTTTTTTGCGAAAAGAGGACCTTGTAATGGGTAGTCAACTCAGTAGCAGAGGAGTCAACTGGAGATCATTGACCAAATACCAAATTAGAAACTTTTCTGCAAAATGGTAATCAGTTTAAATGTAACTAAAGAAGTCCACCAGGACAATTTTGATCTCAAAACTATAGTAAGTCATTTTGGTCCATTCAGATTTAAAAAAAAAGGCTAATACTTCGAATAGATTTTATAAAACACATCAGTATTAATAGGTTCTGAAGTGTATTTTTTGATTTGAAAATTTCCTGAATATTACGGGAAAGTATAATGAGGCCTATTCAGATTTTTAGTAATTAAAATTTTATGCTTGCTTATTAAAAACGTTTTAAACTTTTCTTCGCAGATTGTTTCTGTAAAGAAAACCTTACAGAAAGGAGGATTTAGCCTGTAACGTAACGAGCATATTTTAGAAAAACAAAGCTCAGTGCTGATTTTCTTAAAAAATGTCTCAAGCTATAGTTGAACGAGTGAACGAGTTATATCTTGAACGAGTTAAGCACGATCTATGATTTTTTTTCAAAGTGAAAGTTTGATTTTATCCTTTTAAGAATTTGTGTATAAAGTTTTGAAATAAATTATAGAATGTTAGTTGTGACACTACGATATATCTATATCTATCTATATATATATATATATATATATATATATATATATATATATATATATATATATATATCTTACAGGCTGCCTAAATTATAATGTTACATTTCAGTCACAAAAAGTTAAAAGCTAATATTAGAAATAATAAATTTTGTTCACGCTTGTGATTATTAAATTTTTGCTTATCAGTCTTCAATTCTGCACAATCTTGTAACAAAAGAGAGTTTTACTTACAATTATTTAAAACCTGTACCATTAAACTCAACATTTCAATGAAATTAAATTTAATTCCTTATTTATAAAAAAAATTAATTGGAAGAGAATAAAAATAATGCATATCCCCGAAGCATCTACTTAAGTTAACAACTTAATTTTTAAGTTATCAACCTATATAAAAATTTATAAAACAAGAAAAACTTCTGATTTTTTCTGAACAAAATATTTTTCAAGCATTTAATTTGAGATGGATTGAAATTTTTCAATTGTTTTGATAACTTAGTTTTTTCAAAATAAAAATAAAAAATAGTAATTCCTTGAATAAGTTAGATTCGAGTTAAATATATTGCATAACTTATACGCTTTTTGCATTCTTCAAATTTAATTATATGCATTTATATCGGTAAAAAAGTATCGGTAAAAAAAATCATTAACTTTTTTTAAATTCATGTTTAGTCAGCAAGTATTCTTAAATCTTAGACCAAATATTTTATTTAAAAAATATTTAATTTAAATTGAGATTCAATTAACATTTTAATAAATTCTTTAAATTAAAATGAAATTAAAATTATTAGGTAAAGACAGTTGAAAAAAAAAATATGCGATATAAAAGTACAGGTAAAACTCTCCTTTAAAAATATCGCACAACGAATTCCATATATATACTTGAAGATAAATTTATTTCAAGGAAAGTTTGAATTAATTTTTTGTTCAATAGTTTTTTACATAAAGGAAATAAATTGTGAATTACATTCGGTTTCGTTTACCAAAAAGAGAAAAAAAAATAAGTTTGTTTGCTATTTTCAGCTCTTTCAATGAAATATCCATATTTTATTAAAATTTAAATTATTTGTGCTGGTTTTTTATAGTTTGAGTACTCTTATAAAAATTTTGAATTGTAATTAAAAAAATTCTTTTACCCAACTGTTAAAAACTAAAAAGAATGCAAATGAATAACAGTTTAATTAACTTAGATAAATATTTTTTGTCCTTTATTCAAAATAGAAGGGGGTAAAGTTGAATGGACGTGAAAAATAAATTCTTCGTGAGAAAAAAAATTGAATTATTTATACTATTGATTTTCTTAAAAGTGAAAAATGCAATAAAAAACGCCTCTAAATTCTTGAAGTACTTTTATTTTATTATCAAATTTTTGATCTTTAAAGGATTCATTTTTTTTTCCATTTTTTAAATTTTCTTCTACTCATCTTCAAACTTTTAAAAGTGTTTCGATGAAAATGTTTTTTTTTCAAAGCCTCCCTAATTTGTACTCAGGATATTAAATTAGTCATTATGAAGAAAATTAAGTGTATTAACGTTCTTTTTTTTATTCAAAATTTAAGTTTTATAATTCAAGTCTAAAAATTTTCTTTAACGTTTTATAAATAAGATTTTCTTTTTTTTCTATTTAAAGAATGAAGGTAGATTTTAACAATAAAAACTAATTTTTATAGAAAATTTCATAAAGAAGAAAATAATTTTCATTTAAGTATTTTTTGCTAAACGTTCAATTCAAACAAACACTTTGGAATAAAACAATCCATTTCTTTCTTTATTTTTTTTTTTTTTAATATCAGGCTCCCTTTTCATTACTTAATATAGCAACGGACTTAAAAAAATAAAGAAAAAAAACTAAAAAGACAAGTTTTTTCATGATGTGTTGCGCAACTCTTGCAATTGTACATAATCTAAGGTATTGTTGAGTATTTTTCAAATACATGGTTGACATTACATAGTTTTTCTTTTTTAAATATACCATTTTTGACGTTTATTTATGTTTTACATTATAAATAATAAAATTATTGTAATTTTGAAATGCTTTTAATTTATTTATACACACTATTATATATTTGGCTGCGCAATAACACCAAAATATTGTCTGTATTTCAATTTTCGCGGAAATATTATTTCTGAAGTTTAGGTATTTGAATAAATTAACATAATGTAGAGATGTTAAGATTCTAAAAAGGGCTGATGTTTGCATTGTTTTCTTTGCATTTTATGTTTACTTTTTCAAATTGTGTCACTCATTAATTTTCTAGTCATTGATTTAACAATTGATCGATTCATTAATTCACCACCAATACATCAATTCATTGATATGCCTGATCAGCAATTCAGCTTGAAGCTTTTTTTATCTGTTAAGAGTAATTTTTTTAGGAAAGTCAGCGCAGTTTTTCCCCTTTGCTGATTTAATATGTTAATAGAGCCCTTTTTTAAGCACAACAAAATGGCAACATTTCTGACTTAAAGTATACAGCAACTCATAGCGGAAAGAGGTTTAGCTGCTTGTTGGATATTTGTTTATGCCATAGAAGAAGAGATCCCAGAAATGTTATTGGTTTAAAGTTTAAAGAAGAAGAGATTCAAGTGTATGTTATTGGTTTAAAGTTGCATAAATTGACTAAATTCTACATTTCAGGGTTCACATTAAACAATCGCCACCTCAGCAAATGCGTTCAAATCATAAATTTGGCGAATAAAATTGTGTTTCAGCGAAAGTATTTGCGAATGACTTTTTCCACTTGAAAGAAAAAAATATATATTTAACTCGATCATCAAAATTACGGTAAAATGAATTTTTCTAAACAAATCAGTATTTTGTATTCGAATACAGTAATTTTTCGTAGATTCACCGCATAACCAATTCGTGAACGCAACGACCTATAAGAGACGTTGTTATTTGACTGCTAGCAGAAAAAAACATCATCAGTTGCATTGGAGATGTCTTCAGTGTAGCGTTGTAACGTTCCTTTATTGTGGCTTATTAAATTTAAAAAAGAAAAAATTTTGATATTGCTTCCTATGCAAGCGAAAACAAAATGGAATATCTTTTTTTTTTAGAGAAAAAACATCCAAAACACATCGGAAAAATATTTTTATATAGACAGAAGAAAAATATGCATCTTCTTATTAGAGTTAAAACCTAATGGCTTCGAAATCGCTTTACTAAATTTAATGATCTAATATGAAAGGCCAATTTAAACTTTACAGTCTATACTTTTCTGAATCATATTACTTCGAACATTAATATATACAAAAAGTATATAGAAGTCATGTATGTTATATTATATATGTTATATCATTTAATTTTGTTATATCATCATTTAATGTTATATTATCAAAAAAACGTTTTGACAACAATTTTTATCAAAAAACTTAAAGTTTCAAAAAAATCATTCTTTTTAAACTAACAAATGTAAAATAAAGAATACTTACGATAAAAATAAGATTCTAAAACTTCCTCATATTGAAGTAAAAAAATTTCATGTTGTTTTTTCTTTCTTTCTTTTTTTTATTCTTAATCAGAAGCAGAGAACCATTCTGTAACTATCATTAAATTAGAAAAAAAATTATTTACAATTAAATTTTTTATTATAAAAATCATAACACTTACCTACTTTATAAATCCGGAGAATTCCAAAATGAAATGTTCTTCGCTTGAAAATTTTACTCTCAAATGATATATACATAGATTATTCCTTCATTACTTTACGATGGCATACCAACCAATAAAATTTTATAATTGTAAGAGCTTGATATTAATTTCAATTAACTTAAAAGCAGAACAGCTGAATTTTGTTTAAATTAATCACTCAAAATTAAAAAAATACTTACCAAGAAAACGATTAAAATTAATTAATAATTAGCACAAAAGATATTATTTCAAGTCATTCGGATGATTCTTTATTTTTGTTTTCCGAATTACATAGATACAGAAATATATACTATTCTGTGAAGAAAAATAATATTCTATAACTATTGCAGTTCTGCACGTTCTGAAAATCATATTTATTCACTGGAAGTAAACAATGTAGACGTCTTTAATTTACAATGGATGAATTTACAATGACAAAAAGAAATGTATTTCACAGGCATGCACACAGCTATAGCGATCACGAAATCGGAAGTTATCGGTTGCAACTTTGTTGTTTTAGAAAAGAAAAAATTATTGCGAAATTGTTCTTCAAAGGCGTGTTCTGTTTTTGAATGACTTACCGATGTTCTGAATCGTTTCTTTAAATTCTTCTGCTTTTCTTTAGGGATATTTTGCTTCTTATTTGCTGCTAAAAAAAGGCATTCTTCTCTACCAATGATTCTGATAGAAGTAAATGAAAACTTAATAAATAGTAACCTGAAAATATCCCTGAGCGTTGAGATCGGGAATAAGAATTGGGACAAAATAATATAAACCTGAAACAAGCTATCGTAAAACAGTTTTACATTGGAAAAAAATTATCATAAAAAGTTGTTAAGATTTGCATTTATCGAAGACTGTACGAAGAAAATTGGCGAATGATTTTGATATTTGGCTAATTTATTGGCTAATAATTTGAAATCCTTCGCGCGGGCCCTGTATTTTAATTATTTATTTTTAAAATCAAGTCTGAAAATATTTACCTTTTAACATGTAAATATAATCGTAACCAAAAATTTAGTTCACAAAAGAAGTAAACATTCCTAAAAATAGCGGAGCGCAAAATAAACTTTAAATAAGATATAGAAGGTGAGTATACCGTCAAATTAAATTAAAAATTAATCGAAACAAACAGTAAAATTATACTTGCACAACGTATTAAATAATGTTTAATACTAAATGACATTGGGTGAAATCAATTTACCTCCCTGCCTCCCTTTCGACAATTTTAGATCTAAATTATTTGAATAAGAAAAGACTTGTTTAATGTAAGTTGGATTGAAATTAATAGTATTAGAAGTATGGATGTAATTGATAACCTATAAATATGAATTTTTCATAATAAGTTTGAATTAGATGATAAAAATAATATTTCACTTATCATTGTTTTTTTTTATTAAAATAAAATCATAATGATAACAAAAAAAAATTTTCTTAACACAAAATAAACTACAAATTTTATTTTATCAAAATACAACAGGGAGTTCACGTAAAAAATATTTTTAAAAGTAGAACATTACTTGTAAATAGAACGAAAAAAAAATCATTTATTACAATAGTACCTTATCTCACTCACAGCTTATTAGCAGAAGTACAAAATTTAATTCTTTTCATCCCCTTTCACTCGATCTGTCGTAAATTGAAGTACAAATTGTACAACGGGAAAACCGCACGGTTAAATGGATCAGACGCCTTGGTCTTCTAGTGAAATTCCTTTGGAATCTATCCCCAAACGTTTGTGCTGTTCTCATAATTTATTAGTCCTCATAAATCGTCTGACACGAGAGAAGCTTGCTTCGGGCTCGAAATTTGGCCGCTTTTCGGGTGGAGTTGAGTTGTCTGGAGCCTGGCTCCTGCAATCGCTGTGCTAATTCGTGACAAGGGAGAGAGATTTCGAGGTTTATGGATTTCAGGGGAGAAGACTTGCTTCGAATGTGTTGGCAGTAACGCCAGGCAGATACGGAAAGGGATTATGTTGCCGAATAAAATAACGCTCTAAAGTGTCCTTCTTCGTAAATAATTTCAGAAGAAGCGATTGGTATTTGTTCGGAACGATCGTTTGTTCCATTCTAACTAATCTGAGATTCTAACTATTAACTATTTCATTGCTCCATCGTTGCATTTTAATGAATCTAATAATATTTACGTGTGATTACTTGGGCAATAAAATTAAGTAAATATTTTTTCTTTAAATTTATTAATTTGATTTGTATATTTTGTTCAGCGAGATTTTGAACGATTTATCAAATTAAGAAATCATTAGGAGGAAGCTGATCACGGTGAAGTTTAGGGTAAGTTGAACAATGATAATTTCACCGAAAAAAGTTTTTAGCTTTTAATTTATTGAGACATACATTTTATCATCTCATTCACTTGAAAATAAAGACATCGCACCATCAGTAGTTACTGCAAATTTTAAAAAAGATCTTAGATTTATTTTTGATAAAAATAAAAAAACATTGGATTTGCGCACACGGAATGCGATCTTTTAAAACCAACTTCAAATTTTGTCGAAATGAACAATATCAACTGCGAATTCAACACATACGATAAAAAAGGGACTAATTAGAACTTTTTTAAATGTTTTTCCCCAATTGCTTGACTAATTGCAAATTCTCTTGACTATATGCAGCTAGTGTATACGTAATTTTATAGCTTAGAATATAGGAAAATATCCTTTGAAGCACAGTGCGCAAAAAAGGGCGACAAAAAAAAAATAAATAAACATTTTGAATAACTTTTGATCTAAAGGTCGAAACGTATCGTTCTAGGACTCAATCTTAAAGGTTCAAGAAGGTGATCTCAAATATGCTAATTAATAAATGCAGACGATATTTTAAGTTACGAAATCAGGCGCAAAAACAGACTTTCTCTGAATAAACATACCTTTTTTTTCAACGGAATCGAATTTCTAACCCCCTAAATAAAATAAATATACGACTTCTTTAAAATTCGATTTCTCAGGAACTATTCAAGTGATTCAAGTGATTTATGTATTTTGCCATTTACAAACTTTAAAATGATGTTAAAAAATATACACCTTACAAATCAATTTTTTTCGAGTATTATTAAATAAAATAATACAAAATAATAAATATTTATTAAAACTTATTTTTCGCCTGAACTTATATTTGGATAAACGAATTTTAAAATTTAGTGCAAAAATTTTTGAATTCATTCAAAAAATTCTCGCGATATGGCGAAATAAACAAATAAAATTAAAATTATGAGACCCAAACTTCAGATAACTCTCCTGGACAAACTATTGGGACCATATTTCCCAGATTGAGCTTTTCCCTTATATTTTGTTTTTGTGTCTGATCTCCTAACTTAAAATATCGGCTACATTAAATAATTAGCATATTTGAGGCCACCCTCTCGAACCATTAAAATTGAGTCTTAGAACGTGAAGATCCCATCATTAAATCAAAAATTATACAAAGTAGTCAGGTTTTTTTTCTTTGCGCACTGTACAAGGCTTTTTCTTGATACAACATGAACGAAAGTTAGCTTTTCACAACATACGATCTGATGAGGCTAAAAGGGAAAATGTCTATTTCTGTTAAAATCATAGTGAGGCGGAATTGCGAATCAAATGCCAAATCTGTGCTAAATGTTGATTACTTAAAATATATTCTAATATCACATAAACAATGCATACCTTACCCCAATCCCTTAACATATTTGTTTTCTTAGAAAATAGACAATTATAACTATTAAAGATAATTGATTGTCATGATCGATTGCAAATAAATATTGATTTAAGTGAAATAAAACAAATCAAACTATTTTCGATAGCTAGGACCTTGACTTGAATTAAATCTCCAACGCTTTCAGAAATTAATTCCAAATAATCTGTTTCTTCCTATGATCTCTACTTTAAATAATTTTTCGAAGTTCTTTCAAAACAGAAAATGGAAAAAAATAACAGTTAAAAAGTTTTACATTTGAGCCGAAGCCATAATTTTAAACCTAAACCATCTTACCGTAAATAATTATTTGGACTAGAAGAACTGGAAAATAGCTTCAATATTTGAAAATATCCGTGGTAACCCAGTGGATAGAGATTCGTCGACTCCAGTCTCCATTTTTGACTGCGCTAGGACACACCGAGTAAAGGCGACGATTGGAGTGGAAATCCTGTGGTCGGTAGCTGAGCAGAACTATGGGTTCAGGGATTTGGAGAAAATTTCCTTCCCTTTTAGATCTATGTCTAAGTTGAAGAAGCGGCTACACTAATGAGTGGTGCTGCCCTTCTATTTGTAAAGCTGCCTTGTCAAGCGAAAGGTGCTCCTTCCTGACGTAACTCTCAAATGTCTAATTGCTGGCTAGCGTGGCTTGTCCAAGTGTCATTAGAAGCAGCAGCAACAACATTTATAAAATTGCCAATTTGGCCAAACATTTCCGCCTTCCTAAAACCATTAAAATCTAATACTAATTCTCATTTTTTGTGATACTAGTTAACGCAGTAATGGAGTAAACTTTATCAAAAAAATTAAATTACAAATCGTGGCTTTTCTTTGTATTGACATTTTCCGCCATTTTCAGAATTAAAATGTGAGAAGGTGGCTTAAAGTAGGTGAAATGTAACCTAATAGACATGAATAACAGTTGCAAACTCACAACAGTTTTAAAATATTATAATACACTCTAAAAAGAGAAAAAGTAAAACAGTAACTCGTGCAAATTCACTAAGGTTAAGACTCAACATTTTTACGATAGGGGCCATATTGTCAATAATGCGCTATGACCATTTTTTACTTAGCAAATGAGCTGTTAACCGTCGGCCGGAAGCTTAGTTGGTTTCAAACCGCCCCTGGAATCTAACCCCTTTTTAACATAAATGACAGTGAAGGGCTTTAACCACTGAAACATCGTGGTTTGTTTTCTAAACATGATGCTAAAATTTTTAAAAGTATTAAATTTACAGTGTATTCAAAACAAGAACTTTATAAGTTTCTCTTACTGCCTTTCTCTTCTTTTTCTTCGTATAGTTTTTTTTTATAAGTTTCTTATCTTATAAGTCTTATCCTATAGTTTCTTACATTAAGGTGTCTTATCTTATAAGTTTTGATTTTCATAAGTTTCTTTTTATAAGTTTTCTTTTACTGCCGAGTAAAAAAATACATTGCGGTAGGTAGAGGTTACTTTAAAACATAACATATTAAATGAGCATGTAATTCGTATAATTTTTTCATGACATTTTAAAGCAGTTAAGGAAATTAATAGCCGCAATTTTCAAGTTAGAAGTATATAATGACAAAGTCTACAAACTATGTACTTACTCGTAGAAGGCTATAGCTGAAACGCAAATTATCAGCTATTTTCAAAAGATTATTTTTTACTTATACAAAAATAATCTTATTTAATTAACTCTCAACAATCAAAAATGTAAAACACAATTCGAATTTTCGGCAAATAATTCTAAAATTAACCCAATTTGTAGATCTTTTTCGTTTCACTCTAATCAAATGTTTATTTTTACATAAAATGCTCGTGGATAAATATTTCAAGACCACACGTGGAAAAATCGTTTTAAGTCCATAATAGCTCAAACGGAGAAAAAACAATTTTGCACGCGGAAAGGAAAGGTTTGTCTTATTTGCAAGCCCCCCCCCCTTCCCTATGTAATAACTATAAGGGATAACCAATTTTCCACGTTATAGATTTGTCGAAGCTTAATAATTTTCAAAATACTACCAATGATTATTCATTTGTCATTTTTGCAAAAAATGGGCATAAACCGTTTAATTTCCAAAATCTTAATTTATTTTGGAAAGAAATTTTTAAAATTTAAAAAAATAATTCTTTTTCTTTTTGAAACTGAAAATATATTTTATTTTTATTTTTCAGTATCAGGTCATGCTTTAAAATAGTTAAATGGAACTCAAGCTAAATTTTTATTTATTGTATTATTATACATTTTAGCTGAAATTTTAAAATTCCATGCATTTGTCCACGTTTATATCAATGGTTATATTGATATAAAAGTGAAAAGTAACAATTTTTAAAGTTATCGAAATTTCAAACGAAGCTTTTTAGTTATTAACTTAAAATATTTTTAGTAAAAACTGAGTGTAAAATCTTTTTATAATTTGGTATATTAGCACAATTTAAAATGGAATAGTTATATTGGAATGACAATAAGATATAATTTTTTTTATATAGTTGCCCTTAATTTTTACAATTACAAAAATATAATATAGAAGTAACAAATTTTGAAAATTGCCTTTTTTTTAGAGGGAAATAAATTTGTTTCTATATCACAATAAGAGCATGCTTTGAAAAATCATAATGATTTAAATGAAAAATGATGAACAGAATATTAAACTTAATTTTAAATTTTTCAAGTCTTTTTATAACAAAACATAAACAGTAAGTACTTTCAAAGTTGCTGGAAAAATCTTCCTTAATTTTTCGTAGAAATTAGTTATGAAATTTAGTACTATTTTGAGATAAGATCACGTCTGAATAGTTATATTGATATACATTTAATAGGTTATTAAATATTTTTCACTAAAGATTAAAAGAAACATTTCATAAGTAACGAAACACTAGATGAAAAATAAAATTAAAAATAATTATAAAGTTGATCGTAGAAGACTTAAAAAATGTCATGGAACTGGAATAATTCCAAAAAGCTACATGTTGTACTTGCTTGGCTTCTACCACTAGAGAAATCAATAAGGTTTCTTGCTTTTTTTTTGCCGAAAAGTTTTTTATCGATATTGATCAGGTATAAACTGAAGTAAGACTTCTTAAAATAAAGTTTTATAGCTTATATAAGATTGAACTATTGGGTTTTGTGCTTAAAAGTAAATCCCATTTTTTGCGATGTCAAATGTGTTTCAATCAAAAAGTTATTTTTATGACAATACCTTGCAGCGAATAGCTGACAATTTGGTGATTGAAAAGGGACAACAATTCACAATTAACTGTAAGCAGACCAATGAAGCAATCAAGCACGTATTACGTATAAAAAAAATTTTTTAATCCTTAGATGGTCAAATTGGATCATTCATTGATTTCAAAAGCAATGTTTAGTGAACCTCTAATTAAAATAATACAGAATTTGAAATATTTTTTTAACTGTATTTCACACTATTTGTTAAAATTTGTAACATTTTTGATTTCGTTCAGAAAAAAATATTTACTTAAGAAAATGTAATTTTATGTGGGGTCCTAAATGGCTTTGACTTTTCATATAGGTTTAAAAACAGTAACGTAAAAAATTATGAATGAAAATTTTACAGACATGGATAAAGAATAACAGAACCATGACTAATTAAATGTTTACACTGATTAATTGCTGAAATGCTTGATCAGTGAACATGTGTGACCACAAAACTATTTTTTCTCAGTTGAAAAAAATTAAAAAATTACGGCGTTTTAATATTTTACAAGCAAAATCTCAAAATATTTTATTAACAATTTTTTTTTTTACTCACTAATATTTTATTATTTTTTTTAATTATTTTTTCTTAGATTTTGATTTTTTCATAAAAAATATAATTATTTAAACAATTACATTTTGATGTGGAGTCACTTAACAGACCCTTCTGGTCATTCATGTCTTAAAACTTTTTTAAGAATTTTGAATGACTGGCAAGAGTAAGCAATGAATATATGCTGTAAAAATAAATTCCGGTATAAAGTATCGGCACTTAGGATGCACCATCTGTAATATCCATTTTACTGCAACAACCATTTTTAACCATAAAAAACCGTAAAATGTTAAATTTACCGTAATTGATTGCAATATTTTATAATTTTGTAAATTCTGTAAATTTACGCTAATTATTTGTGCAAAAATTACGGTATATCGTATTTTTAGTTTCGTAAAATGTACCAATAGCAATGTACTTTCCAGTAAAAAGTACCGGCACCTTGAGTGCTGATAATTGAAACCGTAAGTTGATCCGGAATTTGTTACATTATAGTCAGCAGATTGTGCATCTATCTAAATATATCCCACAAAGTACTGCGGTTCTGCGTTTTAGTAAAAAAAAACGAGTTGAAATATATGCTGAAAAGTTCCGTTAAGCATAATAAGTCTTTTGTATGTCCTAAAACACTCAACAAAAATAAAGTGTAAGTGCTGTCTATTTGGTTGAAAAAAATATCATGCTAAAATCATAAAAACAAAAACATACAAGAGTGCAATAATCAAAGTTAGTAAATTTAATTGAACATTTCATGATATAATTTCACCGTTCTATTTCAAGCAAGGTTTAACATTTCCTTGGGAAGAAATGTTACCAAATGATCCCTTTTTCGTTACCCGGCAGAAGCAATATATGCCACTATTGCTAACCGATGGCAAAATTCTTGGTTTCAAATGGTGCAACGGAAAAAAAAAAGCGAAGAAAAAAAAGAGAAAAGCGTGTAGGGAAGGTATTGGGAAAAAGGTCTCCCATTAGAAATGGGTTCAATCTCACTTTTGTCGGTCTGAGCCCGACGAATTTCAATCCGAGCCCACCTGGGCATACATAGGATTACTTAGATTACGGAATATACTTCGGAAAAAGCCGATAAAGGCCGAATTTTGTAGTCTCGCTACTCGACCTTTGATATCTAAACACAAAATTGTCTATTTAAACCTTTTTTATCACTTACCGGTAAAACAAAAAGTGAAGTGAAAAACTAAGTAAACGGAAACTCCAAGATGACTGAAACAAAAATTAAAAAAAGAAAATCAAGAATCTTTAGCAAAATAAAAGTCATATCTCATTTGAGAATTAGTGTTAGCATCACAAAGTGAAAATGCCGAAGAGGAGTAGTAGATCTCTGTAATTTTTATACTCAATAACTGAACCAAATGTTTGTCTACAAGAAGTAAAAATGTTTATGAAAACGTGACTAGGAAAAAATACACTTTACTCTAAATTAAATATATATTTCAGATCATTTTTGTTAGTTTTCTTTGAAAACATCAAGTTTACTTATTTATATAAATTCTATTAATTATTTCAATATTTATACACTAGTAAAATATTTATGAATAAAATTCAATGATTTTCTAAATTTCAACATCGGCATTAAATTTCTAACTAATTGCGTTTTAAATGTGGTCCTAAAAGAGTCAAAATGTCTCTATCTCTCTCTTAACGAAGCATCTTATTAGAACATTTCACATGTTTTCTTAAATAAGCCGAATGAGTTTTCGGAAAAGGTTTTAAAATTTATGAAACTAATTTAATATTTAAGTTAATAGCAGAATTCTTGAAACAAACTAATTGACTGGCGGTAAATAGAGCTAAGTATAAAAGACACCATCCCCGAGATAGCTATTCATGGGGAAAACTTTTAGGCTAGAGGGAATTCTCAATCTGTCTTGACAGGTATTGTAATCCGATCTTCAAACACCTCCACCTCGTTAGTGCTGGCTTTGTCTCTATTAGTACTTCTCACACCGGAGGCTCTGCACTAGCATTAAATCAAATCAATCGCACCTATCAAATGATGCCCGGAAGTGCATTCCGACTCACTTGCAAAATAATCAGTGTGTTATTTATTAAAAACTCAAATTAGTTTTGTAAGAAAATTTTTAGGAACTGTATTATCTCCTCGATTCTGCTTCCTTATGAACTTTATGATATATCATAAAAACTTTATTCTGTTTTAAAAATTTAACTATGCACAAATAGAATCTATTTTAAATATCATTTAAATTTTTCTAATTTTCTTAATGCACTTAGTTTTATTTATTCTGAGAAGGTATTGGATCTGATAAAGAGTGTTAATAGCTGAAAGTTTTAAATTTATAATTTCGGTGATTATTTTTTTAAAGTTATGTTTAAAAGCTATAAGTTACAATAAATTACTGATATAAATTGCTGACGATAATAATTACTGAATACTGATAATAAGAATAACTGAAATAATTTACTGATAAAGTAGTCTTAGTATTAATTTTAATTTAATTTATTTATGCTTAACTGAATCTAAGAAATAAAAATTATCAATAGATATTTGCTAATGAGAACCACTACTTTACATTAACCGTATTATTAATAATATATGTTGGTATCATTCTTTGAAATGTTGAAATATACCAGAATAAACATTCAGTGATTAAATATATCGATAATGCGTTAAATGAAATTCAATGAATGAAAAATAAATCACTATACGTTTAGCTAACAACATTATACTACTGTATCTGTACGATTTTTGTTTATTTGAATCAATTTAGATGCATTTTCGCTAATTAATTTTCTAAGTTATAATTCTCTAAATTGTTTTGTTGCTTAAAAAGTAAATGAGGCTTATTTCTTTGACTATCATCATAAAATAGTAAATTTGTGATACCGTTCTATTACCACAAATTTTTCTTACTTTTTAAAATTTTAATGCCGAATTGATTTTGTAAATTTAAATAGCCTTTTGAAACATCTCTTCCTTCCTGTGGAATATTATTTACACCTTTAAGTGCTTGAATTAATATCAGTGCTTTTAATTCTTTTCAATGTATTTTTTGACTGGAATACTCAAGGCCACAAAAGTAGTTCTATGACTAACAATTCCTGTAAAAACTATGCATTCTCATATTTATGCAGTTTTTTAATACTTGAAAATAGCTTAAATTTTAATCTTAAGGAATAAGACTAGTCACAAATTAAATATACAAGTATACGTGACCAGACCATGTCAATGGTTGGTTGGTGTCGTATTCATGGTCTGCTTAAATAGTCTTTGCTATCTCTATGGCATTAAATGAATATAAATCTTCTTCTGTAGGGTAGTTTTAGAGGTGAAGGCCTGCAGCGACTGCAGGGCAGTTAAGAACATGATATGGTGTGAGTTCCGCATTAAAACAATTGCCACAGTCAAAGTCTGCTAAAGTCTTAGCTTCAACAACAAAAAAGCACATGTCAATTCCCACGTTATGTAAATTAACAAGGGCTTTTAACTGTTTTTAAAAACTATTTCATTTTTAGACAAGTATTTTGATCGTTTTGGCTGTACTCCGGCTATGCTGCTATATAAATTCAAATTTTCAATGGAGTTGTGACTATCATAACATGAATCGCGGTGATGGAACAAATTAAATAAAACTATGAATCTGCTTAACTATACACGATTTCTGGTTTCAGTAAATGATTTATGTCTAATCAGATGCAAATTTGTCAAGAGTTGATAGTACTAAGATCGATTGAGAAGAATAATTGGTAATTAAGCAAAGTCCTATGTATTTGCTTACACGCATACTCTTTTCCAAAATTTCAACTAAGCCCAAAGTGGGCATCAGCTGGTACCCAAGGCTCAGACCAACCTTGATAATAGCAATAATCTTGTATGAAATGTTTTTGAAGACTTTCAGTAAATCCTGGATTACTTTAAAAGACATTAAAATCATATCAAGATAAGATATTTTTCTTAAAATCATAAGTAATTTTCTGGCATTTAAATGCTAATAAATAAATTGCACTTCTAAATTAATAATTGACTCTAAAACTCCGTATTGTTGAACTATAGACACAGTTTTTATATCTACAATAAGAGTACATAAAATGTAATTGTCAAAGTCAATAGATCAGGTTTAGTTTAATTCTATTTAAACATTTAGCATAAAGAATTGATTTAAATGAAAGTGCTTCGGCATTCAAAATGTGGCTAAAAGAGCATTCATTAAAAATTGATCTAAAATCTAGAGGAAACCGAGCTGGAGCTCATTTACTTCAAGTTCCATTATTAAAATATTTTCGTTGCTGTTTTTGAAAATGGATCATCATGAAATATTAAGCTTTTCGAAAAGGTGTTGACGTACTTACCACAGCTTGCAATATTTCATTCACAATTAATTCAGAATCCTTGCTCCAACTCATTGCCTCAGAAACAATCTCTGATTTTTATGCATCATTTAACGTTTACATACTCTTTCCAGTTTCTCCATCCAAACGGAATAGCAATCACCTTCGCATGCATCCTAAGGATTCTGTCGTATCGCAGACATTTGAAAATTATACATTTATTCCTAAGGAATGTATAATTTTCTCTTAAAGCAGGAGGCGAGGCTTTACATTCCAACAAGAATGGCAGAAGAGGGTTGCTTTGTAAACACGTTGCCCGACACCCTCTTTCAAGGAATCTTCAGGATAATTCAGATGAAATTCCCAAGGGTATTTTCTATATTCATCATTCTCAGCTGTCGAGTGTAAGAGAATTAATGGGTGCTGCTGGGTGAAACACAGCAAGAAGAATGAATGAACTTTTTTTTTTCTCTGCTCAGAATGTTTTTCAACCCTTAGGTTTGTTTTAAAGATCCATCAACAATACTCTCTCTCTCAATGGTATGATTAAGTCGTTTATATATTCAAACAAAAATGGCGGTTCTACGCTAAAGAAAACCTATTCATGGAAGAAAATACGAGGTTTTATGGCTTTTCTTTTCGAAAACGAACGAAACCATTAAGTAGGATTTTGAATGTGTGTGAAAGTATAAACAAATGGTCCAAGTGGTGGAAGCATGTTTTTTTAAACTTGAATTTGTTTTCTTGAAGAGACTATAATCAATGTTGATATAAAATGAAGCGTTTTGTAAGATTCAACTATCTATTTTATCGCAATAAAGAAATATGAATATCCTACGGGACATATTTTAAACTATGCCAAAGACAGTTGGATATATTTTGATGAATAATGGTGCGTGACAAATTGCTAAAGAATGTGAACGTAGGAAAATGATTAGAGATGTCATAAAAATATTTAGAGATATTAAATACTTAAAACTCCATTATTAACCGAAATCATTTATGTTTTGGCAGTAAAGTAAATGTTTAAATTTATGCATCGCAAATAGAGATTATGTGTCAAGAAAAGTATTTTTTGATGGTATAATAATGATTAGGTCATTGATAAATGAAAAAAAAAAAAAAAGAAAACATTATTCATATTTATTGATACTTTCGTAATATTTTATAATCAATTATTAAATCAGTAATATTTTTTTCATGAATTAATGGTATATGCCTATATTGATAACAAGTCTGTAACATGCTTCCTGACTAACATTGCTTCTAAGAACATAATATAATTCTTCTAAAGTTAGGAATTATAAATTTTTCATAGAATGAATATTAGATGACCAATTTGCGTTTAAACCAGAAATAATGCATGTTTCCGAAAGAAAAGATAAATTGCCAAATAATATCTTAACTTTTTGTGTCTATAAAAGGATTATAATCACAGCTCTTAACAGCGAAAGTCGAGTAAACTTGCCCTATATATTTTTGACAATAATATAAACCATTAAATTTGTAATAGTTTTATATCTTATTAAGCAACGTGTTTTTTAATTAAGCATTTATTATTTTTTTTTTTAAATATTAAGTTAAAGCAGATGACGTTATTTTGATCTTGTATACGATTGCTTTCTTTATTTTGTCTTTTCGTTTACAATGGATTTTTTTTTACTACAATTTTGTTTTGTTTTTTTCAGCAAAGGTGTGATTTATGTATTTAGAATAATTATCAACAATGATTTATTAATCATCGAACATTTTCAAAGATCTGTGTAAAAAGTTTACTCCTAGTTTTTTTTTTTTTTTTTTTTTTTTTTTTTTAATCATATGTGGACGGTGGTAAGCTCACCATGTTGACATGACAGAAAGATTTTCTCTTAATGTGTTCTAGTTGCGCGAAATTTTCTTTCAATTGTTAGTTAACGGTGAAACAAGATTTATATTTTCGTAAAATCGCTTAATGATTAGCACATATTTACAGGTCTAACAAACTCCTACTTTTATTGTATTCTAGAACTCTTCTTAAATGATTTTTTACTGATTGTCTATCTTAATATCTCGAGTGATTTTAATACCAAAAAAAAAATAAATAAATAAAATAAACATCACTCATTTTATGGATAAATTTTCATGACATAGACTAAGATTGTTGGCATTCAGAAGATGTTGGTTGATCCCTTGTTACGTGCAGTAAAGGATAAATGAATTATTGAATGCTTTTTTTTTTACTAAAATAAAAATTGATTTCCAAAAGTAATTTTAAAATATTATATTTACATAAATATTTTAAAAACAATTTACATTTTTATTCGTTCTCTTAATATTAATATTAATTTTCACATATATTGAAATAAAATATAAGCACTACAATAAAAAATAAGCACTACAATACATAGAGTTAATATTAATTCTACATACAATTTAAAGACAGAATGTTCCATAATCACAACACTTGCGTATTTTAAAAATCCTTGTTTAAAAAGTATGCACATTAGCGGTCGTAAAATATGTTTTAACTGAGGAAGAAGCAAAAAAAAAAAGAAAGAAAAAAAAAATGAATGCATTTTGTCAATATACTAGTTAGAATGAAGGGATCAAAATTATAAATGTCGTTTTCAATGCCCAATGAAATTTAGAGGTGTTTGCAATAATCCCTTTTCAACTCTTCTGTCTCCTCAAGCCATTAAACAGGTTTAGATGTTTTTCGTAATATCTAAGTTTATAAAGATTTGTTAGATTTCAATAGCTTTATTGATCTCTCTCCTATACATAAATTTGGAAACTTATTCGAACTTATTTTTAACAGACTATAAGAAGGTAAAAAAAAGAATGGTTATTGTCTTCGCAAAATACTCAATATATTTTAATTCGTTAATTTTTTTCTTGTTCTTAAAATTAGATTCATAAATAGATTATTGATTAAATTTTTTATTATTTCAGAGATTTTTTATTTATTTTGTATTTACAAACTGACTGTATATTTTTAACAACTAACAGCATTCAGTTGTCAACTTGTTTTTAGGCAAGCAATTAAAAAAGTTTTTTGGGAGAAAAAATACTAAGTATACATTCAAAACAAAAGCTAAGAAACAAGAAATTAAATTATATATTAATTACAGATTGTTTTGGATTTTTTTTTTAGATTGTGTATTTAGAAACTGACATTGTATTCTTGACAGCATTTCATATCCAATTTTGATAATAAAAAAATAATATAACAAATCCTCTAAAGTTGTTTACCAGGAAAAAATATTAAGTGTCTTCAAAACAACAGCTAAGAAAAAATAAATTAAATTATATATTAATAAATATTACTTTATATATTTTTAGATTTTGTATTTAAAAACAGACAGTTTATTCTTTGTAATAATTGTTGCCAATTTGGTTACAAAAAAGTAATTAAAAATCGTTCCTCAATAAAAAAGTATCAAGTTAATTTATAGCGACAAATAAGAAACAATAAATTAAATTATAGATTAACTATAGACTTTAGAATTTTCAGATTTTAAATTTTGAAAGTGAACTTATATATTTAACATTTAATGGTCAACTTATTTACGAAATAGTAATTTAAAATTGTTTTTCAAAAAAGTACGGAAAGAGCATTCAAAACAATAGAAAGCAAACAAGAAATTCAGTACAAATAAGAAATTACTTCACATTCTCTCAGCAGAAAACGCTGCGAAACATTTTATAACCCAGAGTTAGAATACGTTGTATCAAAATCAAGCGGCAAATTTCATTAGACACATTTACGATTTTCCCTTCGCAGAAAGCAGAAACTTATAAAACAATTCAAATAAAGAGAACGCAGTAAGCATGGAACTTGGAAGCCTTATTTCTTCTCCTAATTATAAAAGACTTAGTCTCGTAGATTCTCCCCTTTTCTGCTCGGCCTGAAAACAAATGGGCCTCACCATCAAATGCCTTCTCTTTATAGCAGTTGCCACACTAGTGGGGGTTGGCCGAGATTAAGACTTGAGTCGCGAAATAAATTTGAAGACGACATGTGGAGAAACTGCAGTATTTCTAAAAGTCTACGAAAATTATTTTCAACCTTAGTTATTCTGGGAAAGATAACTTCATCTGGTTGTAATTTTATATTAATTGCCCTTCATCAAAAGCAATGTGGAGTTGAGTTGTGAGTGAAAATTAAGGAATCAACAAACTGTTAACTTTGTGAAGTTTTTGACGCGTGAATATTAATATAAAAGTTATTTAATTCGGTACTGACTAGTTATTTTTAAGCCTATAAATAATATTTAAATACCTCATTATACTTAAGTTTCCGTGAGGATTCGGTTTAGGAAAATTTTGATTTCACGGTTGTTGCATTTACTCATAAGATTTATCTTCAAGTACAAAATCAAATTGCTGCATGCTATTACCAAAGATTACTAATTACAGTTCTCTCGAAACTGAAATCCATATTACCCCAACATTAATAAGATTATTCACGCAGGTAAACCAGACAGTTAAAACGTTTCAGCATAAATAAATGAAAATGAAAAACGCAAAACTTAACTTACAATGTCAAAGCATATTTCTATACTTAATAATATTGATAAAACAAGAACTGAAGACGAAATTACGGAGCTTTGACTTCCTCCCAGATTAATTTTTCCAGTTTCGTTGAAACTAAGTACGATTTTTAGTACAAATTAATCCACAAACGAGGAAAATCTCCAAATTGAAGTGATATTCAAGTTCAAATATTTGGCGATAGCAGAATACAACATCGGTGTTGTGAGACTCTACTATGAAGTTTAATATTCTTTCGCTCACTTCCTCTACTTATCTAAAATAAATATTCTGACTCCAATTTTATTAAAATAGAATAACATTTTTATTTACATGCGTTGTTCTCTTTCTCTCTCTCTCTCTATCATATCATCCGAGTACTTTTCTGTCGTCATAGTGACGATAACTTAACAACTTAAATTTACAATCTATCCATATATCCTAAAAAACCAAACCTTGCATGAAGTCTTACTGTCTTTTTCTGATGTCATAGCAGAAGAAGGCTATTTACTTATTTACTTATTTTTTTGGTCTTTCTTCTTTTAATCTGGATTGGTGGGTCTTAAAAGTTATCTAAGCGTCTTAATTGCAGATAATAAATTAGTGCTTCCACGCATAATACACCCAAAAGCAGAAAAACTGCCACTACATGTTAATGAATTTTTTGTCAACGAAAAAAAATAATTATATTAAAAAATAAGTCAAAATATGATGTATGCAAAATATCTGTTCCAGTTTTAGATTTGAAAAAGAAATTCAGGATGCTTTTTCCTCTTGAGCTTTTCAAAGGATTATAACTATGCTGTATGCGAGGCATTGAAACACACATGAAGCTGTCTTCAGAACCCATACATCTAGGCATCTTAAAGCTTTGATATTTGAAGCAACAATGTCAAGTCAATATTCAAGTTGTTTTTGGTGGTTCTTCTTTCAATTTGGTGTCCCAGCCAATTTCAAGCGTCCACGTGTGCTGGACAATGATGATATGCAGCAGAGTAAATGAGCATTAAATTTTACAAGGATCAAACATTTTCAGAACTGTATACAAAACATTTCTTATTGTTATGTTAGATTTAATTGTTTGATAACTTTAAATCACGAAGCAGCTGCCTTCTTGTTTATCTCAGAGCAATCCAAACACTTGAGTAGACATTCCTACTTTGTTCTTAGAGTCTTCTTAACTTCTTAAACCGAAACTTGATTCCATTTAAAAAAAAATTTTGATTTTTGTTCTCAAGCATGTACTGACTAGTTACTGAAGTTAGGCTGTGGTCAACACAAAATGAATTCATGTAAATATCATTCAGGTCTGGTAAACTTACTTGGAGAATTACATTGATCACAGAAGACAAAAGGAAAGGCTACTGTATCATGGCAAAGCTGTAGCTAAGGAAATTAACAGGAATTAATAAAAAAGGTTGGAAAAAATAAAGAAAGAATACCGATAAGAACATAGTTGTGAAAAGAAAAATTAAGGTGACTAGGTTAGATATTGCAAAGGAAATTCATTAAGCCTGGTTGCGCAATTGACGCGCTTGGATTAAACTAATCAGAAGAAACAAATACTTACCCAAAATTAAATACATTAAGAAGTAAGATGACGAAATTATCACAAAGACGTCAAAAACAAAGCATCGATGGATCTTCGTCATACTTTTAATTTTTCAACACACATTTTAAAAAAATACTAAATTGCCCGATTTGTGATTCAAAAACATATCATCAAAGTTAAAACACAATCAAAAGTGGCGACAATAGCTGCGTTTTGAATATGATGGTGAACAAAAAGTTTTTTATAACCGTCGTTGAACAGCCGACCCAATTGTGAGTTTACGACTACTAATGTTCAACTCTGTAGCCTTAAAATGTTGAACAAACTCCAGAAGACAAAGGAACTCCTGGATCAAGAATTGGGAGAAATATTGCCTTCGTGGAGAGCTTTTTGAAGGAATCAACCCACATTTGCACACTATAGAGAGGAAAACCACGGAAACTTCCCTCGTTTAGAATTACAGCGAGCGGACTCTAACCCATGTTCCGTTTACCACTGAGGATATTTTTTTTTGTCAGTAATGATATCGGTGCAAGCCGAGTGCGGGATTCATATCGACCATTTATCACTGAGATTCGAACCCGGTTCACCTCATTTGAAGGCGGACACTTTGTCCCCTACACCACCACGGCTCGAACAAAAGGTTTTATAACCGTCGTTGAACAGCCGACCCAACTTAATGGGCTTACGGCAACTAATGTTCAACTCCGTAGCCTTGTAATTTTGAACCCAATCCAGAAGACAAGGGAACTCCTGGATCGAGTATTGGGAGAAATTTGCCTTCGCGAAGGACTTTTTGATGGAGCTAACCCGCATTTGCCTTACATGGAGAGGAAGACCACGAGAACCTCCCACGGTTAGCCTGACGGCAAGGGGACTCTATCCCATGATCCGTCTACCACTGAGGATATTTCACGTCAGCACTGTGGTCAGTGCAAGCCGGATGCGGAATTCGTATCGACTGGGATTCGAACCCGGTTCGCCTTCATTTCGGAAGAAAATAGTGGTTTGCTGCGAAATGCTCCTACGTTCAATGAAATTCAGTGAAACCTGAAACCACGCCTGGAAGAGACAGAAAAGAAAAAATAACTTACCAAAATTGGTATGATAAACACCTTAAATTCATAAATGTTGTAGAACATTCCAGAAAATTCAGGTGCCTGAAGGTGACAGAATTCTTAGAGAAGGTAAATCCGACAAAAAGGAGAGTAAACCGAACTCGTGGAAAAGAAGTCTGACATGCAGGTGTTAATAAAAGAAGGGTGGAAAATTTAAAAGAGGCAGGGAAAGCAGCACTTTCGACCAAGCAGGCAGAAAAGTTACAAAGCAGTTAACTTGAAAGAGACATTCTTTTTTTAAAGAGAATCTACGGGGAAAAATATTCCTTTACAATTTAAATGAAATATAAGTTACTTATTGAAAATTAAACAATAAAGGTTAAAAACATTATTTAACAATGTAATATAATTAATTAAACCTAAGAAACTTATATCTGAATTTATTAAATTAAAAATTATCTTTCGTGTTTATGAAAGTTAAAAAAAATTTCTTTAAATTTCAAATAATGACGATTATTTAATTTGTTGTTAATGTTTTACTATAAAAGGTTGAGCACAAAACATTTATTTTTAAATTTATTCATACGTTAAACTTTTTGTTTATATTGTAAAATTCGAAAAAAGGGAAAATATAATTTAAAAAGAAATTTTAAAAATTATTTATTTTATTCATTACAAAGCATACCTAAGAAAAATTACGAGATAAATTTTTTAAAAAAATTCAAAATACTTGTACTTTTTTCCGAAAAAATAACGAAGCAACAACAAGTCCTTAATTTAAAAAAAGAATGAAGTACAAGTAAAAGTACGTACTTTTTACTTTAACTTTTGCTACAAGCAATGAAAGTAAAACTATTGCCCTACAAGTAAGGAGAAATATTATTAACTTCAAAATGTGTAACTAATTCGTCCCATTCCTTGAAGACAGCTTTATAGTCTTCATATCCATATTCAGTTTTGAGCTCAGAATGGATGCATCAGTTTTGATCTTCAGTTTTTAGCATAAGTTAAACTACATTTTCCCTCACCAATATATTTGTTTTCCACTAGAGAGTGTTTAGCTTCAAGCCACGATAAAAATAAATAATAAATAAATAATAAAAACTTCATATCATTTCTTTTCATTGCTCGAAACTGCTTTTCAAAAGTAGTCGAAAGCGGTTATCTCTAATTATTTTTTAGACTTCTCAGATAGTGTCTCTTATACTTAGAAGGAATTAAATGTTTCTGATTGTTTTTAGGAGAAAAATGTAACATTTTAGGGAATTATCAAAACTTTAGGAAACATTAATGATTTAAGTTATACATAATTTTTTTCGAGTTATAAGAAAAAACAATATTTGTTTTACATATTGCTAGTCTATTTTAGAGTTAGAAGTATTGCATTTGATAATATACCAGAGCACTTGTTCAATCTTGAATAAATCATTAAATTTTAGATTTCTATTTGGATTTAAAAAAAGATTTTTTTTATTCTCCAAAACCATTTGAATTTTAATCCTAACATTTTTTAAGAGATATGATAATTTAAAAACCTATTACGTGCATGATGACGCACCGCATCCTATCTGCTCAGTCAAAACACGTTCATCGCATTTTTTATCTATTTTTCATAGCAATATCTCAAGATGTATTAGTCATATTCAATTTAATTTGGAATAAATTTGTTTTAGTAAAAATGAAATATTAATCAAAATCGAGAGATTTTTTTCTACTTCGTAAATTTTAAATTTTACCCCGATATACTTGAATGATCAGATTTGTAACTGTTTAAATTTGATTTGAATTTCTTAAATTTTTCTCGAAAAATACTATAATTGATGGTACTTTAAATGATTTTATCCGAAATTTAAAATAGGCTACATAATCTTAACGGTGGAATTTAAATGATGCTTAAAATGATTAATTTGTTAAGAATTTTTCAAGAAGAATAATTCTTATAAATATATTTTTACTTGTCTTTTAATTTTTACACACATACAAATTGATATAACATTAAACGACTTGTTAGTTCATCAACTTTTAATGTCTTCTAGTACACAAACATGATCTTTGACAAAATAAGCAATTCTAAACCCATTTAAGTTGGAATTTTACGCTTCAGGCAATTTCCACGAAACTTACTTCGGGAATTGCTTACTTGTATTTTTAGTTTATGGCGAAATTCTGAAAATCAGAGTTGAGTGTAATATGTAAATATATTAAGTTATCGACGATAAGTTTCTGAGAAACTCAGGGGAAAATCTTTAATTTAAACATGACAGCTTACGTCTAGCTATATTTGGGTCTTAAAGTGTTGAAAATTTGACAGGATTTGTATTAGTAGTTTAGTAATCTAAAGTTTCGTCCTGCGAATTAAAATATTTACAGATTAACTATATTATTATTCAATTCGTAAAATTATTATTTTTGTACTTTTAAGCTTGCATATTTCATATAAATATTCGGTTTAATTTTTAATTTGTTTGAAAAAGAATGTTTCGATATATTTAAATGTACCTCTTGAATACTCTCTTAAATACCCTGTAATATACTGTCTCATATATTTAAAATTTAGATGTAATTTATTATAAAGTTTGTATTCTTAATGAAAAAATGAAACTCAAAATGTCAAAGGTGGATTGAGGATTAAAAATGTATTATAGCCGTAAACAGAAATTGTATGTCAGACGCAAAAAATGTATGAGCGTTCTCACAATTTTCTTTTTGTTGTAATAAAAATATTTTTTATTTATAAAAAGAAACTTTGAAAAATAGATCATTTTAAAGACTTTTCTGTTTTTAAAATTTTTCGGAACTTTAACTTTAGAAAAACAAATTTGTGACTGAAAAAATATTTAAAAAAAAATCATGAAAGGAAAATCAAAGTAGTAATCTAATGAATTTAGAAATCGCAGGAGACTTTTAACGCGAAATACACCTTCTCAATCAAATCCATCTTGTTTTTCGCTTGTGCACGGTAAGAATTTTCCATAAAATTCAAAAAGTCAACTTAGTTTATACGGCTATATATATACTCATTCTATGAGAAAAAAAAGTCTTCTGAAATAATTTTTCACACACCATGAGTGAACGATACACCATTTCCTATGATGGTAATAGCATATGGTCATGGAGTCATAAATTTTGAGTTCCATCTCAGTCGGCACAAAAAGAACGTCTCTCTCAAGCCTTAGTGACTTAAAAAAATGAATATGCAACTCTCTCACTCATACTACACTGCATACTACATTCCTTCGCCTTGATCCACTGTTCTCATGATTCGAAAAAGCAAACTTTTTGAGTTTCAAACAACGTGTAGGGCAAAACTAATAATTACGATCAGTTACGACTAAAGTTAATTTACGGTGGTCAGTTTCCATATATTTACTAGAACAAATGAACAGACAGTCCTACATTTTTATGGTCACGATAGCTTTAGAGGCGAAATTTTAATTTCTCGTCAAGTGGCTTTGTGTCGGTCTCTAACCATTAACCAGAGGTGAAAATGCTTACAGTGGGGAGTAATGTATTGTGTATATATAGCACATCTGAGCATAACGTGTTAAACACCTTTAGCTTACTTTAATTAGCCCTTTGGTGTCTCCTTCCTCTAAGCTCTTTAATTGTGATTCTTAAATAGGTTGAAAATAGGTTTCAAAATCTTCTGCTTTTTTATTCCGCAGAGGATGAAAAAGTAAGTAACCCTCTTTTTTTTAAATTGTTTTATAGTATTCAAAAATATTAAAAGCTTTACATCCTTACTGAAGAAAAAACGCATTTTAAAACGAACGGCGATGTTAAACAATATCATTTTTCTTAATGATAGATTTTAAAATAATATTATTCAAGAATTTTATTTCACATAACTACAAGTTTTCTTTTTTCTTTTGCAAAAAATATTCAATGTCTTCATTATTTTCGATTTTATGTTTTTATTTAAAAAAATGCTTTTTTGGGAATATATAAAAGTTTTGATTCAGCATAGATGTTAAAGATATGCTATTACAAATTTTATTTTGTAGAGTAAAGATATATTTAACAAAAATTTTCTTTCCAGTCATTAAATTTTCTTATACAAGTATTCAAAAAGACTTATATTTGTTTCAAAATAAATACTTCGATTTTAACATTCAGTTAAATGTATTATAAAATCATCTAAAGATAAAGAATTCTTAATTAGAATTCAACTCAATAATGTAAGCAATCTTTTTTCTTAAATATTAATTATATTCAGAAAAAAGGATTTTTATTGTCTAATAAATTTGTAATATTTTGAAGTAGGTGAAATATTTTTCAAATGAAATGAATTCAAGAAATCATTAAGAATTTCTGGCATTTTATTTAATCTTTAACACTTGTTTTCCCTGAATCTGCATTTTAAAACTATATATATATATATGTATATATATATATATATATATATATATATATATATATATATATATATATATATATATATATATATATATATATATATATATATATGTGTGTGTGTGTGTGTGTATAATAAATAATCATTTAAATATATTTCAAATTAAGCTTTATCATTATAGTTTGGAAAATTCTTGTTCATTTTTTATCTGTGTACATAAATAATTAGCGAAAATTTATGAAGAGATTGACAACAAAATTCTTATAATAATGACTTTAGAAGCTTAAATAATAAGAAAATCATCCATTTTTTAAATTCTATACCTAGTTTCATTACCTACGAAAAATGAATACTAAGGATTACTACAACTTTCAAGCATAAAATTCTTTTTCGGAATTTTTTCCCTATACAGTATTAAACATAAGCATAAAAGTGACTTTCTTATCTCCTTAAAATTCTCTTATATTATTGTAATAATAATAATGTTTTTTAAGCACTATATTTTTTAACTGAAATACATACACTGAGAAAACATGTATTGTCAAAACTACCAAAATAAGGTAATTTTACCATGGTTTTTGGCCCTATGGGAGCACCAATAAGGTCGGTAGTTTTTACCAAATCACTTTGGTAATGATGCTGGTAAAAGTCACAGTAAAATATCGTTTTATAATATGAGATTAAATGTGGTAAATGCTATAAAGCATGGTAATTTTATCAAAATATCTTAGAGCATGGCATAAAGACCATTTATTCAGTAAAATTTATTCCACAGTTTTTTACTAAATGGTGGTAATAAAAACTATAATTTTGAAAGCAGAATTTTCATTAAACCATCATTATAATACGAACAGATATATTAGCAAATGATTGGTTTAAATACCTCGTGAATACTGATTTCATAAACCAATTATATATAATATATTAAAAAAAATCAATAATGTCATTAACATACAGCAGAGTTATTTTACCAAAATTTTTCTTCGGTGCAACTATTTTTATTATTTTTCCTAATTCAGCTTGAATAAGTACAAATAAAAGCTTCTTTTCAGGAAAAGATAAAAATTACATTAAGAGACAAAACACATAAAAAATTGCTACAAGCAGAAAAAAGAAATTTATTACCAAATAACCTTTAGAATATTTAACTTCACGGTTTTTAAAAAGCTTTAATATCCTCCTCATTTTGTGAGAAACACATTTCTTTAACACATCGTTATCTCACAAATAAACGGTTATTTCGCTTGACAAATAGTCTCTGAACCTCAAAGCAAAAACGATGTTTTTCCGTACTTTGAGCAATACACAAAGCATGCGTTTCGAAAATGCAAATCAAAAAACATTACTCTGTGTCTAGAGCACCGAAACATTTGGAAAAAATGGAGAAAAATGGTTTTGAATGTATTTAAATGGTGTGTGAGTAATTTTTCATAGTGGAATCAATGAAAAGCGTTCCCTTATATTTCCCATCATATTTTTTTTTCTTTTTGGATAGAAAAATATATATTTTGATCATTGTTGTTAAATTACCTCATTCTTCAAATACGCTAAAAAGATTTATTTAATAAAAAAACTGAATTATTTAAATGATATAGAAAAGTGTTTAATACTAAAGTAATTCTTTTTAAGATTACTGCGAAATAACCTGGTATATGCCATTGATTTTAAATTTATGATACACAGAAAAAAAATTCTGGTAAAATTACCGCACAGTATGGTTATGACTTTACTGGTACAAAAACCATAATTCTGGTTAATGAAACTAAAATATACACAATTTAAACAAATCATTTAGTAATTTTTCAGTTTATATGTTAACGGTTTACCTGTAATTCAGGATTTCAAAACAATAGTTGTTACCACACATTTATTACATTATTCAATGTGTGGTAATAGTTACTATCACACATTTAGTAAAAAATAGAAAACTGAAAAGTAAATTTAACTGAATAAATGGTTTTTATGCCATGCTCTAAAGTACCATGATAAAAATACCAAATTTTACTAAAATTTATTTAAATAAAATTACCAATTTTTTTTAAATATCATTATTAAATTATGATTCCTTTTATAAAATTACCAAATTTTATTACATATTATTAATCCATATTTTATAATTAATTTTACTAAAATAATTATCAAAAAACTTCAGTAAAAATTAGCGAGTTTTTTGGTGATCTCATAGAGCCAGAAACATTGTAAATATTGCCATATTTTGCAAATTTTGACCATACTGTTTTTTATCTCAGTGTAATATTGCATTTTTATGTTTTGTTAAGGAACTTGTCAATATGATTTATCCATGAAAGGGGAAAATAGGGTTTACGATTTGCCTATATCTCTTGGTATGAGTTCTGGTGTTAGCAATGCTTATGTTAGGTACTGAATTTTTTTTCCTGAAAAAAAAGAATTCTCATAAATCATAATTTAAATTTATCAGAAATAATAAATAATAATAGTAATTTCTAGAAAAAAAATTAACACAACTCCCAAGGGCTGAGGTTCACAAATTTTTGTTCAGAAATAACTTAGTTTTCCAAGTTCGCGCAATATTTATAAGTTTTCTAATAAATGCTTTTCTTTTCAAACTCCAATTTCCACTTCCAAATATTCTGCAATATTAGTGTCAATAATTTATAGTCTTTAAAACATTTAAAAGATTTTAAAACTATTGACGATAAATTAAAAACTAATATTTGTAGATTTGGTCTTTCAGATTTTATTAAAATATTTCAATATACATTTTTAATTAAATAACCAGATTGTTAACAATTTTTTAAATTTAAAGGTAATGCTCTTATTTTGTTTTTCCAAACAATTTAATAACTGGACCCTATAATTTATTTTTAAAAAACTCATAATTTTTTATAAGAGCTTTCCATTTACAAAAATACCAAATAAAACTTTTTTATAACTTTTGATTCATATTTTTTTGTCTTTTATAATTTCTTTATTTAAAGCACAAATGAATGTTAATAATAAAGTATAAGAAGTGATTTTTTTTATTCATAACGATTAAATAGTTTCTACGTATAATTTAGTTTAATTCATATAATTTTTTATTATGCAGTTCATAAACTGAGTACACCACTTATATGTGTCTTAAAATTAAAAATAAATTTTTAATTATAATGTATACTCTGAGAAAAAAGTTCTGGCAAAATTACCATATTTGTATGTAAAAAATATTTCTGGTAAAAAAAGCTAATGTTCGGTGTTTAAACCGTTTATTTGTTAATGTTTCCATTCTTTATGGTAACGGATAACTTACCAAAAATTTAGTTATAAAAATTATTGTTCTCATTAACACATATTCAATATAATTACAAAATTGAAAAGTAAATTTAACCATATAAATGGTTTTAATGCTATGCTCTAAAAAGTCATGATGAAATTAACAATATATTCTTTAGAACTTTCATGCATTTTACCATTTATTTGGTAATTTTACTATTTTAATATTCATGCCTTTTAAAAAATAGAATAATAATAAGCTATTTAGATTTCGATGGTTTATTTAAAATGGGGATTTATTTAAATGGTTGATAGGAATGAGATGATGGTTAATTATTTATTTTTATAATATATTTATCAAGTATAACAGGAGAGTAATGGGCATAAAAATTATAACCTCAAATGTTTAATTAAAGTGTTTTAAAGATACTAAATTCAGATATCTCTTTCTGTTTCATCAATCTTTTAAGGGGATAGTATTGTTTATTTATTTATAAATACAGATTAAGAACTCATTTCAATTGGCAAAATAGGTAACGCAATTTAGAAAGAATATACATCCAGTGTTACAGCGTGATTCGAACCCACTACATATAAGCTCCACATCTGTTGGCAGAACAGCAATACTAAAGGAAATTAATTACCTAAGATTTATTTCACATAAATCATTATTGAGTCCTCCGTTGCTGTGGGATATTGTCCTTTCTCCAAACGCATCGAAACTAAGAAATAGCGGATTTAAATATTTTTTGTGCTGTTCTTTACAATTTTGGGATATCTGTGCTGCAATTTGCCAAGAGACAAACCATTCTTTGCATTTAGCACCCGAGGTTTTATATGTGAAGCCAAAATTATTTAGTTATTGTTACGCATCCAGGATTACGCTTTGATTCGAACCATCATCTCTATTTTAAATGGTATTTGGTGGAAGGAAGAGGCTGCTGTAAAATTAATTGAAAAAAATAATAAACGTTACCATTCCAAATGTTCCAAATTTCTTGGGTGCTCATTGTAAACTACGATTTGTTATAAATTTTTATTAAGTTTAAGAAAAGAGAGTACAAGTTAGAGAAGAAAATTACTACGATGTATTTTTTGTAGCGTAGAGGTAGCGGGTTTGAATCCCACTGAGTTCCTGGGTATATCTCTGTGATATCCATTTCCATATTGCTCTGTCTGTTCTTCGATTTGACAAGGGCTTTTGAGCCGAACTTTGTAATTAGAACATAAATATATATATGTATGTGTAACAATAAATAATGAATAAGAAGATGCAGTCAGGTTTGGGGCGGGTATAAAACCCGCAACCTCCACGCTTTTATTTTAGGATGCTGAGATAACCTGATGTGTAACATTTAAGTTACTGATTTAAATCAGTCTTATCCAGGCATTTGTATATTTACATATAAGCATTTTTATAGTTTTAATTACTGGTTAGTGTTAGCTTATTGCTTACATAGAAGTGAAGAAAACTAACAGACCAAGGAACAATATTAATAAGCGTTTACTAAATTTTTGAAACTAAAATTTTTTTACGATGTCGCAATTATACTAGTTCCGATAAAATTAACAACCCCTTTAGTTATATTACCAAATTTCGCCTCTTTTTACTGCCAAACAGCTTGATGATTAAATAATATTTTATTGTTAATTTTGCTACATTTTATTAACAAAGAGCTAGGTTAGGAATTACCGTACTTTTTCGTTTTCCCATAGAGCTTTAAAACACGGTAAATTCTTCCATATCCTGGTAGTTTTAACCACTATTTTTTCGCACTGTACAAATAATTTTACGTGGATTCCACCGTAAAATTATCGAATTAATATTAATCCTGTCATTTAAATTGAACTATTTGTCCAAAACTATATTTTTGACTGAATCAATAAAAAAACATCAGTAAAACAAAACAAAGATCCTAATAACTAGACTTCTCAATTGATTTATTCGAAGGAATTTTTTTTCAAGGAAAAGTTAGATAAGGTGACTTACTTTATTTAACCAGCATTAATAGACTCAGAAATCGTTACCTTCAAACAAAACCAAAACTTTACTCTCTGAACATTGACTATGCGAGTTTTTGTTGCATAGTTTAAAATACTTTATTAAAATCATTTTTAAAAAAAATAATAAAAGGAAAGAAAATAAAGTTACTCGTGTTTAAGCTTAAAATAAGTATATAAAGAACGGACTCCAAAATCGTAATGATGCTTAAATTTTAAACTAAGAAACAGATTCCAACTAAGAATCGATAACATAATGATGCCTAAATTTTAAACTGAGAAACAGACATCAACTCATAAAGTTTTTGCCGCAAAAATTATTATTAAATATTTTTAAAAATATTTTACTTAAAACCAACTACTTTTAAATTGAATTTCTTCAAATTTTTCATCCTATTAAAATATGAATTTGTGTAATATTGATAAAAATTGGAGGAAATTTTTATGCACTAAAAATCTCTACTTAATACTTTATCCGAAAAATAATAAAAATAATTACATTTATATTACAAGCGATTTAATTTGTGGCAGTTTCAAACGGTCTAAGAACTAATTATAATTAAAATACCGCTATATTTGTCATAGTGAATCTTTGCCGCCGTTACCACTTATTTAATTGGATCGTTTTCTCGATTTATCCGCTAATATCATTTAATCACCATCATCAAACTGTAGAAGTTCGTGAAACTTAAGTCAGAATTTAATTGCTCGGAAATCAAATAGGGTTTAGCTCACATTTAATATAAAGTAATGAAAGTTGCAATTCTTAGTACATCTCTGGAAAGACTAAACGAGTTGTATAATGGATATGAAATTAAGTGAAGTATAAAACGCCTGGCCGATTATTGAATGAAAGTGTGTGCCAGCTCCATAAACTTTAATTGTATCTAATGTTCCTGCTTTAACATTATGTTATTTGATATCTAAAAAAAGCGTAAGCTTTTTTTCAAATACATAAAATGCTATTAGTATTTCTTTCGAAGCAGAAAAATTCTGCTTCGTTCAAGAATTCTTCACCTTAAATATGTTAATAGTATTTTCTTTCTTATAACCATATAGAAATTTGCTTTTATTAAGCTTAATGTTCGTAAGGGAATTGTTCGTTCAGTAATTACTGCAAAAAGCGTGCTACTTCGGAAAAATTTATACCGAAGATAATTTTGGACAAAGAGCTGTGTTAGAAAAAAGGGAAAAAAGAAAATTAATAAAAATAAAAATAACAAATACTAGAAAAAAAAGAAGAAAAATTAGGATAGAATTGTTTTAAAAAATCCTGAAAATAAAGTTATAATCTTTACATCAGCCCACGCGATTATATCCGCAGAAAAGTGTATTGTATTGATATATTTTGCTTTGGTTATATTTATACAATATTAGAAAGCAAACTTTTTTGCGGATATATTCGTGTCGGCTGATGAAAAGATTATATCTTTATTTTCCGGATTTTTTAAAACAATTCTATTCTTTTTGTTTTCTTTTTTTTCTCTAGTTTTTGTTATTTTTATTAATTTTCTTTTTTCCCCTTTTTTCATTAGTCTGTAATTTTCCTTTATAACTATATCCTTTATACTATTCCTTACAATATATATATAACTTCCAAATAAAAAAAATGCTTGGGCACCCTTGCTGAACCAAAGGGGACACATAAGTAAAAAAAAAAAAATTTTTTTTTTCAAAAATTTCGGAGTTTGTGTTTAGCAAATGATCGTGTAATATCGAGACGAAAAAAATAAATGAATAATATAATTCAACTATTGCTAAATCGTCGATAATTACGTTTTTTTTTTCTGAGTGTATATTAAAAGTAAAATTAAATAAACCAGATATAGAAAGTGTAAATACAAATAATGTAGCATAATGGTCTCAGTTTTTTTCATGGTATTCTGTTTAGTGTCAGTAGTAATGACCATTCAGTTGAAGAGCACCCGCTTCTCTAGCATAAATCGATTTGTAAGTAGCCACGTTTGCTCATCACAACAAAAAAAGAAATATTTTTCCAGATATGGTAGACGTGCTTTGGCTTTGCCTGCAGGATGTTATGAGTTTTTTTCCTTTATCTTTTGTTAGAAACTAGCAGGTATTGGTTTTTTTCAGAGATGCCACCAAAAAGTTTCTTTTCATTTATGTGAAACATTGCAGCTCAACATCTTCTGGTTTCAGATATTCTGGATTGAACCAGATATTTTAAAAAATGAAAGATGCGCCAACCACGTGGATACTCAATTTTGATAAGATAATGAATATAAATAGCAAAACACATATCGATGCTGTTTTCTATTCAATATTAACCGCCTCCGGTGTCCAAGCTGGTCCATTTTTTTTTTAAATAAATAGAATTCCAAATACTTCGATATTTAAAAATGTAATAAAAAATAAAGACGATATGTAAGTATAAACTCGTATTTTTCGAATGAAATTAAGTTTAATTTTTTCTTCTTACATTTTTCAGATTTGAGAATTTCAGGCTATCTTAGTGAATTTGCTACTAAAATGTTCAGTACAACGTATACTAAAATTTTAAATAAAAAAAACAGATGTACTTATTAGCACAGTAGCGTTTTTAATAGATAAAATAACAAATTAGTGACTCTTATAAAAATCAAACTGTGCAATTATTCACTATTATTACTTATCTTTGCTAGGAGTTAGAACGTTCTATTACAAGACAATGCCATGCCTTTTATTTCGCCAAAATAAACAAAATTTATTTTAAAAAAATTTAACTTTTTGTTACTAGAAAAATGCACAGATGTTCCAAAACAGTAAATAATATATTTTAAAGCAAAGTGAAATTTTAAAAAATATTTCCCTTAATGGCACTGTCGAATAACTGAAAGACAGCATATCCAATTAATGAGTATTTCTTGAAAACATTTAAAATCGGTCTCTTCATTCATGGCACATTGGTAATAAAAATGGACTTAAGATTAACAATCATCATTTTTATCTTTCTTAAGCCTAGGCGAAATAGATCTTTATTGTTAAATTGTTTTTCTTTTAATATTTGAGACTACTTAATACAGAAGGTTTAGATTAACTACAAAATGAATTGAAACTCAACTGATGTAAGCTTTATAAGAGTACGGAATCTTATATTTCATGTACGTTTAATGCTACTATACATTATTGGTGTTCAAATTTTCGTTACTAAAAATATGAATTTTTTTTTTTTTTTTTTTTGAAAATTTAATAATATTTTCATTTAACGGATATTAATGTGCAGTTAGAGAACAAAAACTAGTGATTAAAAAAAGATGTAGAGAAATAATATTATTAATATTTGGCATCAAAAATTTTAGCATTAGAGTTTATCGAATTTAAGAGCTTTGAAACTGAAATGCTGTTTGCCAAATAAGAATAAGCATATTTATATTTAAAATTACCTGTCGCGGTAAAACATAGTTATTTATTGATGTTTGATAACTTATGCTAGCCGACGTATTTCTTTCTAACACGCCTATTTACTTCAGCATTTAAACTATGAGCTTAGTCAGCTTTAATTAGGAATTTCATTTATTATCGAGATTTCACATTCATCAAATGTTTGTGAAACATTTTGTAATGAAGCTGTTTTTATGACAAGGCAATGTTTAAAAAAAAATCGAAAAACATGCTTTGTGTATTGCATGCAAACAATTCAGCTTAGAGAGACAGGAAATATCGGAAAATGATCCACAAAAAAAATATTAGCAATCCAACATGCCAATCGTTGAATCTGTTTAAAAAAATATATGTAACAATGGCTTTTAACTATGAACTTTCGTACTTTAGATATTGCGACCGAAATAAGTGACGCCGGAAAGTGGTGATTATTTACAAATCATTAAAAGAAATTAGACAACTGTGGAAAAAAAAGAAAAAAAAACATTGTTCAAATTTGTTTTCCGCTCTCGAGTTATTAAGCGAACATGCACAAAGAAAGACTTTCACGTTTATATATACTTATTTTTATTTTATTTTATAACTGTTGCTGGTAGGCCGACTCAATTTTGAGTGTACGACAAACAATGTTCAACTCCGCAGACCTATAATTTTGAACCCATTCCAGAAGACAAGAGAACTCCTGGATAAAGATTGGGGAAATTCGCCTTCGTAGGGGACTTTTTGAAGTTCGCATTTGAGTTACATGGGGAAGAAAACCATGAAAACCTCCATCGTTTAGTATATATATATATATATATATATATATATATATATATATATATATATATATATATATGGAGAGAGAGAGAGAGAGAGAGAACTAATAAATTAATAAATTTATATAAATACGTTCAATAATTTTATAAATTTTTTTTTATTCATTCTAATAAAGACATTTGCATAAAATTTGCATGTAATTGCATGAGATTCATGAACGTAGTAATATCAAATATTTTAAACTTTTTTGTGGCACTGATAGAAAACGTTGGAAATCATATTCATTATAGGTTACAGAAAAAAATGAAACATCGTTAAAAAAGAAAAATTCAATTTTTATTCGTAATCAAATTTTTTAAACCTAAGTTCTTGGTCGTTACATAGCACATGTAGAAAATGGGAATCATTTTTTTTTTAATCAATTTTAACTTATTTAAATAAAAAGCCATATATATAAAACTATTCAAATTATTAAAACACATAACGTAAAATAATACTAATTTGAAACGTAAGCTGAATATCCGCAATCATAAACAGGTATTCCATGAGCAAAAACAAAATACTTTAACTTGGTAAATGACGAAACATTTAATGACGGTACAAAAAAATTTTAATGTCGTTATCACGCATTCAACTCCATTAAGGTATCACTCACTCTGTACGTATCGTCTCCGGAAGGCTATTTTAAATTACACAAATTAACAAAGTCATTTCATTGCCCAACTCATTTTAAGGTATTATGTTAATTTCCATTTCTGACAGAAAACGATGGCGAGCTGTACCTCGATTTATCCAGCCAAATAGAATGTGCTAGAATCCTCAGGCTTATAACGTGGCAAGCCCTAACATAGAAAGGGACTCTAGTTGACCGTATCAGTTCAATCAATACGACGCCAATTTGCTCTCGGCTACTTCCCTAGAATATCGTCATGAGATCACAAAAGCAGAATGTAAGTCAGGGAATACACACTATTTTCCCTTCTCAGTATTAGTACTATCTAGTACTGACTTTTTTTCCTATTATTATTTCTTGTTGCCTCCAGTGAGGACTGTCAGTTTTGACACATGTTTTTCCTTCCCCATGTACTATCCCAATCATAGTGGATGTTAGGTCAACTTATGGGCTGATAGATTGGAACAATTTTTTGTTCTATTTTATTCTTTACCCAGCGCTCCCTGTGTTAAATGACGCGTTTATTTTTGGGTGTGGGAGTGAGAAAGAGAAAAAAAAAATAAAGCACTAGAGTAGTTATATCTATGTCCTTGTAACTATAAAAAGAATAAAATAATTGGGAAAAGTGGATCGCATCATATGTCATGGATCGTTAAAAGTCAGGTTGCAGACTTTTTAGGGCAAGTGGTTTATGAATTTCGACAGCGAAAACTTGTAACCTCGAATTACTTAACGCAGTTCAATATAAACTTTCACAGTGGAATTGTTTTTGATGCTGTTCTATTTACACTCTTTTACGCGTGTTAAAAAGAGTATGAAATAAAGTATTTTTGAAGTTAATTTAATTATTATTTATTAGAAAAAAATTAAAATCTTTTAAAATAATTGCAGTTTTATTTTAAAAGGGAATATCACTGTAGAACTGAGAGTACTATAAGAGAGAACTACAAAAAGACTCACTTTTGATGAAATATTATAACTTCTCTATATATACAGGGTGTCCTACGATTACTGGGACAAACTTAGCACATTCAAGTGGATGTAGGGGACATTACAAGGATTAGGATTTACAAAGCTATTCATGGACGGAAACTTCTTTGCTCGCAGTCAGGTGTTGTTGTTCACGCGATACATTGGGTGTGGTAAACCGGTTTTCTGACCACCATGATGTCCTGATTTAAGCAGCATGGATTTCTTTCAATGAGAAGCATTGAAAAGTGCTGTGCAAGCAACACCTGTGGATTCCGAAATGGACCTGGTTCTAAGAATAGTCAGTGATGTTACGGATATCCTACGAAATCTATGTATATTTGGGCTAGTCCGCCAATTCATGGCCCAACAGTGGAACGCTTGCATCGTTAGTAATGGTTGAATTTTTGAACACCTTTTGTGACATTACCATAGAAAATCTGCCATAGCACATGCTATATTCTTGACTAAAAAATATTTCAAATGATCTCAGTCTTTACGTCACTTTGTTTCTTTTATCTGCCATACTACTTTCCTAATGCGTTTCCGAATCCTGGTGATGTCCCCGACTTCCCTTTAAAGTTTTTCCCCACAATTGGCGTCTTGTGACTAACATATGTTTTTATACAATCAGGGTTTCAGCATTATCTTTTTGATGACTGCACCAACTATCAATCATTTTTCAAACTAAATGCTCATTGTATACAGATAAAAAAAGGTAAACTTCACATTGCGTATAGGTAAAGCGTAACAGCAATAAATAAAGTGAACGCAAAAAGAATGAAATAAAAAAAGTGAATAAAGCACAAAATTGCAGTTTTTCCTCCTCTGCCTGTTTTGTACTTTTTTTTTATGTTTTGCTTTATTTTAATTCCCATTATCCTTCACCCATGATAAGTTAAAACGCATTCTGACCAATGATTCCTTTCAGAGGATTTTCAAATTCCAACTTTATTTATAATCACCCTGTGTTTTTTGTGTGTGTGTGTTATATTTTTTTCTTAAATACACCATTCTTGAATTCAGTAGGTAAATTATGATATTTCCATAAAGTGATACATAATGATACATAAATATTTAAAATGTATTGATTTGAAATTTTATGAAACAGAAACATAAAAACATTTTGCATTTTCTCTTACGAACATTCTTTTTTTTTTCTTTTTTGTTGTGCATATTTTAAATTACTTGAATTTTAATAAAATTACACTTCTTTCATTCTTAGCGATAGATTAGTTTTAAATATATTATTATTTAAATGTATGCAGTCTATAATATCAGTGATACCGAAAACTTTTTGTTAGTTCTAGGGGTATTTCAAAATTAAAAAAAGAAATATGTATACTCCCTTCAAAAACTTTTACAAAACTATCGAACTCTATCTGGCAGTTGGAATACATAAATTTTACATTTTTATCTTTTTGAAGAAAACTTTTCCTTATTCAGCAGAGAATGATTTCTGGAAACCCGTTCGTAACCTCAGCACATTTTTTTCCTCTTAGTTTAGCTCCTGCACAGCCTAGATCATGCAATTTACATACAAATAAAATATAAAAAAGTTCCCTTTGATGCCAGGGCGGCGAATCAGCAGTTTTCTTCTACTTTCTATGGTGTGTGGCAGGAAGCGAATGGGTATTGTGTTTCTTTAATAGAGTTTGTTAAAAACTTTTTACTTGTATATTCATTTCCTGCTGCGAGTGAGACTTTGCTTAACACAAAATGTACTGTTCAAGTAACTATAACTGCAATATCTGAAAGAAAATCTTTCCAAATTATTATCATTTATCTTTAATAATAGCTAAATCCTTGTTTTACACATGGGATGAATTAGGTAAATAATAAATTTATCGGTATTGATCAAACAACGAAATATTACATAAAACTGAAAGACATATACCAGCACAATTGCGCTGTTAAAATTTTTACTCTAAAATTACGTTAAAGTACACAACAGCAGTCTGTATATTGAAATAACCGTAAAATTTACTGTTAGAAAAATTTATTTAATTTTACGGAGTTGAAACCCTTTATAACTATTTTGGCTATTAAAAAAAACGTCATTATAAAACTATAGGGTTTCGTAACCATTTAAAAGTAGCATGGCTACACAACCGAGGAAATACAAATTGATTGGACATTTTAGTTAGTTTATGTTTGGCTTTTTGCGTTAGATAATGGACATTGGAGTTATGTCGTTGTTAAATTGCGTTTTATTAAATGAATCGCCGAATGTGATTTAATTGGTTTACCTGGTAGTACCATCAATCGTGAGAGATGGGAAATAATATATTTTTTGTGTTAAACACTAATGCGGTGCCATATAAGCTTGAACGGAAGTTTCGTATTTCAATATTTTGAGATCACCTATTGAGAAATGCAGGACATTGAAAATTCTTCATGTGTTGAAGGAATAGAAGTGGTAGTGTCAACTTCACTTCTATTCCTTCATAAACGTCTGTTCAGACAGTACACTTGCTCATACACCTGTTCAGGGATTTATACACCTGTTCAGGCAGCCAAGAGAATGATAGATAAGCTCTGCCTGGCTAAAGTATGTATCCAACTATATTTCATAAGGTAGGCTTAGTTGATGCGAATAACATTTTGGTTGTTTAACCGCATTTAAGTAAAAAGAGTCAATAAAGGATTTTACTCCCAGTTTACTGTTTAAATAGTTTTTTTTGTATGGTAATTGGCTTGGTTTGGTTGAATATTATTAAATTAAGCTTTAGCAATTGTTTATATAACCATTTTTTTCGGATAAGTTTCTAACAGTGCAATAAAGCTAAAATAATTCCATTTTTTTATTATTGTACTGCATGGTGTTTTAACGTTGTGCGAATTAGCTAAACACGTTTTATTAATAAAAATACTATTTTGAAAAAGACGAAGAAAGAAGATTTAACGAAGCAAATCAAAATAAAAACATAAGAAACATCTCAAAATATTGAAACAAAAAAAAAGTATAAAACAAATAGTGTAAAACAAATCAGAATACTGCTTTTCAAGTGTATTGTCTCTATTATAAGTCAAAATTATAAATTTCAAACTAATGTATTCACCAATAAATAAGTTCAAAATTATTGATAATATACAATTAAATTAATTTTGTATCTTGGATTCCAAAGGTTTTAGTCACATCTCACAAATAAATACTCAATGAAAAAGGACCTATACTTTGTCTTAAGTTCCATAGAAAAGCCCTTGAGGCATTTATTTAAGAAAAATCCTCAAAGCTGTATGATGAAATTAATATTCAATTAATTTATTTATTCGGAAAAAAACCTCAAAAAATTATGATCAATTTAAATTTAGTTAATTCAATACAGGTTACCTTTACAGTTGTTCCTTTTATATTTATAACAATGCTCTCAATACGCAGCATAAAACCTATTATATTACGCACCAAATTTATTCCTAACTTAACAAATAGCAGAAAGAAAAATCAAAATCGAAAAGCAAACATGAACAAGAAAATAGAACAAAAAAAAAAAAAATGGTAAAATAACGCTTCAGCCGAACCAATTTTAGAATTAACGGATAAAATAATTTAGAATACTCGATTCAAGTCAAGATTTTAATTAAAAAATATAAATTGGTGGATATAGATTACATACTTAAAAAATACAGAAATAAATAGAAAAAGATCTATTTTTAATTTACACACTGGATATTATTTTCCATTATCAGTTTTGTGTAGTTTTCTTAATCGCAACAACAATACAATGATTAAACTTTAATAAGAAGAAATGTGACAATTGATGTTCTCATCGTTTTTTTAAATCTCATATTAAAAAAAAAAAAACACTTAATTATTCTAGTAACGACTTTTTTTTTAATTATATTCGAGGATCAATATTTTTCCAAAACTGGAATTAATAGAAAATACATTTCTTTTGTGAGATAAAAACAGTTGAATATTAAAACGAAATGAAACAAAGTTCTTGATAGATAATGTTTAAATGGAACATAAACTTAATTTGGTAAGTAAGTAAATAAAAAATAAGATTTGAAATTTCAATTGCATCATTTGAATAAAGTAATTTCTTTCCCTAAGGAAATGAACCATTTCATTTGTATATGACTTTTTTTTTTTAAAAAATGCTTAATTTGTTTTCATTTATCTTTCAAACGTCAACTATTTATAAAAGTTCATAATTATATCAATAATTCAATATATATATATATATATATATATATATATATATATATATATATATATATATATATATATATATATATATATATATATATATATATATATATATATATATATATATATATATATATATATATATATATATATATATATACAAGGGAACAAAATTCTATATACTATAATAACTCTATATTTTCTTAACATTTTTCCAGAAATAATAAGTAAATCATTTTATAACTTCAGTAGTTTTGAGAGGTTTTAGGGGCCGACAATAAATTACAAAAGGAGAATAATATTTTTGAACACCCTATGCTAAAAATTGCAGCGATAAATTTGTAACATGTGACAGTTATTTTGGTTGTTACATGCAATAATTACACAAAATTTCGTAATCATAGCTTACATATTTATGGATATATGGACGTTTTTATAAAAAAAACATTTTTTTTATCGTACGTTTATTTGCCATAACTGTAGAAATAGTTATTAAAATTAAACAAATTTTTTTGAGTTATTTGAAATTTTCGCTTTAAAAATTCGTGTAAAACTGCGTAAGATTTTAAGTATTTCTTTTATACTTCATTTTTTTCCTTCTTAATTTTATAGTGATTCGTATTTGGCAACAGACGAAAAAAGTCCGATTTGAATATCTTAAAAATTTAGTTCAATTGGCCAGTTGAAGCAAGCGAACTCACAACAAAAACAATATTTAATACTGACCGGTGAATTACAACTCGTGACATCACAGAGAAATTAATTTTATCAAATACGACCATCTCCTTATGTTGACGTTTCTGATTTGCTTCTTAATATTTGTTCTGGTCTCTTCAAAATGTTTTAAACGGTAATAAAAAACATTAACTTCAAATAAGGTCAAGTATTCCCCGTATCAGTTTTCTTTCCGCCAGGAAAGAGCAAAAACGAGGAATTATTGCCATAAATATGACAAAAGGTCAGAAACAATATATATAGTTCAATAGTTCACTATAAAAATATTTGTGTTCCATTTTCGTAAAATAAAAAAGAAATTACTTCCAGAAAAACTCAATATAAAAATAAAATTATGGCCGAGGCATAATCCATTTTCCAAAAGGCATATTTAATAATTTAGTTATTAGCTGGAAATGCTTATTTTTTATTGTGAATAAAAAAAATCAACTATCACTGATCAGAAAAACAGTTTCGAATTTTTAGAATGAAATTTTTGACTGTTTAGCTAGCTACTAGACTAAACAATAGAAAATAAATATTTGTGGAAATATTATTATTATGCAAACATTTCATATTGAGAGACAAGATATTTCTATTAAAACACAACATATTATGAAAGAAATTTCATTAATATGGTAAATAAAATTATTGTACTTAACGAACATTCTAGCATTACAGAGCACGTTTTTTTTATTTAGGGGAAAATTACTGCTTCAAAGACATTTTTAAACAATTTGATAGTTTTATTTTGCTTAAGTTTACTTCAATAACTTAATTTTACTTTAATATGTTAAAGTGGGAAATTAAAGTGTCTTACCTTTTATGTAACTAATGTAAAATGAACAATGCACTATTATAAGTCTCTCCGAAAAAATAATTAAAAAATAATTTATTTAATTGTTATCTTAGCATATTCAACCAAAGTAGTCAAATAACCCTAAAAAAGTTGATTTTTAAACTGGTGAAAAATCGTTTATTGATGGTTTCTTCTAATACGGTTCAACAACCAGAATTTCATCAGCGTCAACTTGGCCTACTGCTAAAAAGAATTAAGCGCACTTTCTTCTTATGCTGGTTAAGCTATATGATAGGCGATGCAAATTCATATTAATATTTTCCATTATCAGATTACTAACGCAACATCTGATGCCTAATATATCTTATGGTATTGAGTGTGTAGGGAACACCTTATAAAACCACTTCTTTCCTTGCAACAGGCTACACACTTTAGCCGCGAATGTAAATCTGTCAAGCTCATTACCAGATAGCTCAAGCTCATTTCGAATTCCAGCATTGACAGCGCAAGATTTCCTCCACTCCTTCAACACATGAGAAGTTACCAGTATCCTGCACTACTATAATACGAGACTCTCTTTCATATATAGATGGCAGTACCACAGAGCTGATTAACCAAAAAAAAAGTCTAGTATCTCTCAATTTTTATGATTAATAACACCACTAGATACACTTATGAAACCTCATTCTGCGATTTACTTGATAAAACACAACTCAAACACAACCTAACTCATTGCTTAACGAAAAGCCTAACTAAAACCAACTCCAATGCCCAGTTAAGTTTCATTTTTATGGTATTGAAACCATGCTTGATTTAAATGGTTGCAAAACCACAGCATTTTGTATTAGTGGTTTCTTAACCAAACGAGTAGTAACTAGTTTCAAACTCGTAAAAGTAAAGGAATGTTCTTAACCATAAATTTCATGGTTAATTGTTTGGACAGACTGCTGCCGGTTATTTTACCGCAATTTTTGAATGAAAGTTCCACCAGTTTAATCCCAAATGAATGGATTGCTGGATTGGCACTCTTCTGCAACAAAATTTGGCGATTGTAGTTTATTATTGAAATTAACTCTATTAACTGACATTAACATTAAACTCTATTTTTCATAATATGGTGACAAAATAAAATATTCGAAATAGCAAGAATTTCAGATAAACTCCTAATACTTACGAAGATATCTTGAATAACTCTATTATTATTTAAATTGTTGAAATTGATAAGAAAAAAAAATTCTATCTTGATAATATATAAAGAAAAAGTCTGAGATCCTTAATTTTGTGGAAAACTTTGTTTAGATATGAAATTTAGAAGCAAGCTTCCAGTTCCTATATATCTGATACATTTCAGATGAACTTGATACTTTTGAATTGACGCTACTCAATCTGGGAGTGGTGGATTAAAAAATGAATCTGTGGTACATTTATGCGTTTAACTTAACGAATTTTTTAAAAACTTTTTGAGCTATTTATGTCCTGTAAAGCTTCGGGCAAACTTATCTTGAAGTTTTTGTTTCAAATTTAGTGTGAATGAATTGCGCTTGTCTATATTCTGGTATATTCTCCCTAGAACAGAGAAGTTTATTTACTAAAAACTCAATTATTTCATACTCCCAACCAATAGTTCACACATTTTACATTATAATAAATATTGATGTAATTTTCGTCTACTCATGAATTTAATTTCTTTTTCTGGTTCCTTTATTGTAAAATGTCCATTGAAATTGATCAGTACTTTTAATCTCGTTTTGTAAATTTATAAATACTAAAAATAACCATTTTTATGTAAATTTTGTAAAATACAATAAGAACTTAAATTTCAATTTCACTTTCGAATTTTTGAATTTGTCTTACATGATTATAATTATTATTGGAAACAAAAATGTTAAGATAGCATGCGTCTTTATTATTAAAGAAATAAATTGAGTAAAAGCCAAAATAAAAAAAGCAAATTTTTCATCCATCCAATTCAAATATAACTTAAATTGGGTAAAACGTTATTTGAATGCCTGTTACGATAAAATAAATGCAACATAAATTGGTATCCAACAGAAAATTTCATATTTTATTTCGTTTACAGATCCTAGATTCTGTTTCTTTTTCATTTTACTATGGATGTAAAAATGTTTCTTTTTCTTTATAGGAGCTCTCATGTAATTTGCATATAGATAAAAATTCTCTTCTTATTTTTCTATAGTTGGTGCCTTACTGCTGATTTTATTCTATGCAAAGAAATGGCGTATATTTTAGGTGCTGTTTGTTTCAAGAAAATGTCAGAAATAATTTCTTTCTTACTGTCTAAGAGATGCAGAGCTATGTTATGTCTGCACGTGAACAAAATGTAGAGCGCTTTTAAAATGCAAGCTTTAAGATTTTCAGATTTAATTTTTTTTCGCAAAACGAAAAAAGGTAAACTTGACAGTTTACACAATGAACAAGAGAATATGGTGTCAAAAGTTGAGTTAAGAAATATGCATATTGAAAAACAAGAAGAAATACATGTAGCCCCACATTTTAAAGCTTGAGAAAATATTTTTGCTTATTTTATCAAAAAAATTGTAAAAAGATAAATAAGCTGTAATCTTTTTTTTATTTTAGCAAAAAAATTATAATGGTAAGAAGATTTATTGCTCCATCGTTGATTTGTGATACAAAATACTGGCTTAATGCAACCAAACATCAATCTAAAGAAATAAAAGCAGCATTTCGGTGTGGTAATATTTTTATGACTTGCCCTGGGTTCCTCAGTTTCTTTGGTTGGAAACATGATGCATGTGAACATTATGGATAATTCTGTTTTGTCAACTTTATGGCAATATTTTGGGAAAAATCTATTTCTCTTCTAGCAGGAAAACTGCTACATTCATACATCGAAACTTTGCACATCAATGGTGTGTCCAACCCAGTGCTAAAAGTTCTCCACTTTGTTCAAAGCAGTCTTAGAGCCGGAAAAGGGTTAAAGCTTGAGAACTGGAAGGTGATTTGCACAGTTTCACGTATTTTATTCCCGAGATTTGAGTCTCCCGTGAATATATTTCCTCAATTTTTGCAGACAATTTCCGTATTTAATTCTCTGTAATTTTACATGGGATTCTTTATAAATGATGATTAATATACTATCAAGTAAAAGTTTTAAAAAGTTTTAAATAGCATACATTTTACGTAATAATGAAAATAAAGAAGAAAAATATTAAATAGTTATAATATATTTTTTTCAAAATAAAATATTAATTAGCAATACTAAAAAAAATATTCCGTGAATTAAAAAAATTAAATCTGGTTTAAAAATAATTAAAATAAATAAATATTTCGAATTTTTTAATAAATTTGAAGTCTTAAATGAAAATTTCGAAAAAATATCAATAATCCCATAAATTTCTCTTAATAACTATTTAAAAAATTATTTCTTTCGCGAAAAAAAGTTTATTGAGGACAAATATGCAAACAAAATAAAAATTGAATATTAAAACGATTAATTATGTAAAGATAAAAAAATTCCTCAAGAATAGAAATTTTTTTTTCATAAAGAACGAATGAAATTCAAAGAATCCCCAAGACTCAAAATTAAAGAAAAAATATGAAAAATAATTTTACAAAATATCCAAATATAATCCTTTAATTTCGTATTTTTCAATTATGAAATAAAAAAAGAGGTAATTTATAATATTTCGACGTAATCAGAAAAAAACAAAGACACAATCCTGCTAAATAAACAGTGTAACTTCTTTTTTAACAAATATTTCCTTTTGGATGAAATTTTCTTCTCTGTTATTTCGCAATCGAATAAAAGAAAAGTGATAAAAATTATTAGCTGACAAAATACTAACTAACAAAGAAAAACTTTTCCTTAACGGTTTAGTAATAATATTTTTACCCTTACATCTTGCTAGTCTTAAGAAATTGGTAAAGGCACTGATCAAACATGATGGAGAAAAATTTACACTGAGTAAAAAAAGGCAACTGCTAATTCTTGAAATCAAAGCCTTGTAATTGAAGAATTTTTTCTCCTCTTTTTTCACATTCCTTTCTTTCTTTAATTTTTTTGCTACAGCAGATAACAAAACTATTTTAGAGATGTTGGCTACGAAACTTTCCTTTATCCTCAATATATTTTCTTTTACGTTTTTATTTATTTTTTTCGAGACAAAAGTTAGCTTCGATGTTGTTGTTTTTTTTCTTGTTTCTCTGCCACTGGTTGTATAGAATATTATTTCCACTAACAATATAAAAATAAAATGAAATTCCAGAAGAACCCTTAATGTTGGAAACTTTTATAATAGTTTAGAAGTTACAATGCCACCAAATAAATCTAATAGTTACAATATCATTCGATTTTTACTTGATGTGGATTTGTTCATTAAGATGAACCAACTTTACGTCATTTCGAACGTTGGCAATTTGTAATGGTTGAAGTATGGTTTACACACAATAATTAAAGCATTTTAAAAGTTATCCTGGAATTTTCATCTGCCAATTGCAAATACCTCTAGTTAGATTTAGAAGAAAGTCGTTTTTTTTTTCAGAAATCAAATTATGCAAAGTTATGGACCCATTAAAATTTATTAATGTTTGTTTTGTTTTATATCTTTGTTTTAAATGTTAGTAACAAAGAGATGAAACAAAAATACAGTTTTAAACCCTTTATTTAATGAAAGCTATCCATTAAAAATATGTAAAATTTAAATGAGATGATTTTTGTCATCTTACATTTTAGGAAATAGAAAATTATAGACATAATTTCATGCCATTCAAACTATAGAAGAAAGTAAATCGTAAAAGTATGTCCTTATAAAATATACTTTTTGTGCAAAATTTAATTGTGATAATATTTACACTTTTTCCAAGTCAAATTATTTCATTTAAATACCTACTATTTACATGTTAAAATGCGTGTTTTGTATACGCTCTTATCATATTACAAAATCATTCTTATTATATTATGAAAAACTTTCTTGTCCCGTTAATTCATGTAACATAAAAAAGTTGATTTAAAATTATAAAATATTTACTTGTCATGTTGAATGGTGGAACAAATATATTTAAAATGCGAAATTAAATATTATCTGATATTTTTTGAATTAGAGTATTTAAAACATATTTCAAAGGAATTTAAGAAAATATAGCAGACCTTAAAATATCGAAAAAAATTATATACTAATGATTAAGAGTTGTGAACTGTTCTTTAAGCATTGCACAATAAGAAAAACAATGGAGATCATTTGGAATCTGAGACTAGGTAAAGGGTTAAAGGGTCGTAATTTATTTTCTTATGCTTAGATGATTGAAGTATTGTTTCCCACTGATTTTGAACACTTTATGAAATGAAATTAGTATGAAGTGTCGGTTGCTATAATAGCTTTAAAGTTATAAAAGTATTTATATATAAAAAAATACAGTTTTGTAGTTTTGACTATTTACGCGTCTGACATTGCTGTATACGCAAAGAAAGCATTATTTATTTCAATTTTTATTTTTTGAACACTAAAATAAATATTTAGTATCTAAAACTAATAGTTTTTGCGTGCATGAAGGGTTGAATGGTAAAGGCTGTGATTCAGAAATAATAGTTTTCTATTATAAAACCCTCATTACTATTAACCTATATTGACCAATATTTTTAAATTTTGCCTAAGGAAAAATACTTTTCTAGTCTAAACACCAATGTCAGACGGTTATAGTTAAACTTTCTCGCAATTCATTCAGCTTAATAAAATAAACTTCTCACGATTTGAACCTCATTTATGTTCAATGTGATTAAGTATTCTGAAACTAAGCCTCCCTTTTTTTCAAGAAAAAAATAGAATGTCTCAAATACTAGCGTGCAAAACTTTTTGGTCCATCCTGTGGAAAACATTGGGCTTTCCTCTGCGTTTCTTTCTTTCTTTCTTTATTTATTTATTTATTTATTTATTTATTTTTTTTTTTTTTTGTAGAGTGTACTTTTATTGCTCTTAATCGACATATATAATACACTTGATAAAGGATTTTTTAATATTCTTGCTCTCTAGCCATAAACTGCCTTCGGCTGAAATTTTAATCTTTGCACGTGTGTTTCTTTTTTTTAAAAATATTTTTCGAGCCTAAGAACCAATTTTGCACACATGAGAACAAACTCTGTAAGAACAAATGTGAATAAAAAAAAATAGTATGCACATAAATAACGAGTAAGAAATAAATAAGCAAAGCCTATACTTATTAGTTCTTAACTAAATAATTAAATGATTATATTGTAATTAAATAATTCTAAATAAAGACATTTATTTAATACTTTCTTTGATGTACAAAAACAGCTAAACGCGAAAAACACTATTTAATTCCTGATTAACATTAAAATTGTATTTGATTTAAAGCGGACTTCGCTTTCTTATCGATAAACACACTAAGTAAATTTAAAAAAGAATTATATATATTTTTTACACCATTTCGAATCAACATTAATGACAAGTTTAACCAAAGACGTTTTCGCGCTAGTGTGCATCATAAATTATTTTACCTAACAGCATTAAATCCAAAAAAGAGTTATCACTTGCCTCAAAACAACACCAGAAGCTTCACTATTTCCAAAGTTACACAAATTAAACGAACGTATTCCAAACACATTCTTTAAAACTTACAATCTCGACATAAAAATTCCATTAATGAACAATTCCCGCGTCTTTTAACGACGCATTACCTGCATGCAAACCAAACAATCCAACAAAATGCAACATATAGAATGCGCCAGAGGGCTATCTAGCGCTTTATCTGAATTCTTGCTCTCGCTTTAGCGAGCCGTGTAATGCTTGCTGCAGCATCCCATGGGAGTGCCTGCAAATAGATACATAACACCAATTCTAAATAGCGGCAAATGTTTAAGGCACAGTATAAAAGCCCTCGTAATCAAGTCCGTGTAAAGCAAGTGATAATATGCTATGAGCGTTGAAAACTTTGTTTCTAGAATCTTTTTGTTTGTCAAGTCCGCCAAGTGAGAATGATGTTAAAAGGAATGAACGGAAGAATTTTTATTTTGGCTCAAAATGCTTTTAGGAAACGTTTTCGACTCACCAGGGTGAGGGAATGGCTTCAAATGCCTTGTTCTTGATCTTCAACCAATTTAAAACGGATACAAGGTGCTCTATGAAGGGGAGGGGGACATTCTATTCTATCTGGCATATTTTTTTTTATCTGGCAAATATTGCACATGGAAGAGTTTATCAATCCAGGAGATTAAAGCAATAAATTAAATTTTAAATAATATTTTCAATAAAGTGGAATTAAGTTGAACTTATTGTAGAAAAGACTAGAGAATGATTTTATGTTGTGTGGTATGATATGTATCTGAAATTATTTTTATCTAGCAGTAAAAAGTGAAAATGGGCATTTAACAGGATTTATTCAAACTCTGAGGTTTATATACAAATTTGAACTTTAAAGTCTATACAAATTTGAACGCAAAATAACGTATTTAAGAAAGTCGTATATTTAAAATCAGGGACTATCGTATATTAAAATTTCTCAGGAACTATTCCACCAATGTCGAATTGTTTCTTATAAAATTGCATTCTTTGAAACAATTTAAAAATGTGCATACCATACAATACAAAATTTTATTAAATAATTTTCGTATTAAAAAAAATACTAAAAAAATCTCGAGATATAGAGAAATATGCAAAGATTAAAATTGACATTAATGGGTCCAAACTTTGAATTGCTTCCCTGACCTAACTATTGGGACAATATTTCACAGAATGCAGTTTTTCCTTCAATTTTAAAGGTAAGGAATCTGAATTCGGTGAGAGAAAAAAACATTTTATTTAGAGAAAGTACGTTTTTGTGTCTTCGTAACTTAAAATATCGTCTGCGTAAATCATGAGCAAATTTTAGGTCACCGCATTAAATTATTAGGATTGCGTTCTAGTACATAAAAATATAAATCTACTCATTTAATCAAAAGTTATTCAGATTGTTTTTTTTTTTTTTTCATTATTTTACGCACTGTACATCGATTTAACCTTTTCCATAATCGATAATTTTTTCAATATTTTTTACTTTTATTTATTATTTTTTTTTGTATAAATCATGTGACTTTCATTTATATTTTTTTAATATTTTCAACGGATATATTTTACTTAATTTTAAATAACTCAGAATTTCTTCCCGGCTTATATTTTAGAAATAAAATTTTATCACCAAACTTTATCACTCTAACTTCAATTTTCCTTGTTGATAGAAGAATTGTTCAAAAACTCACTCACTGAATAGGCACTTTACCTAAATTTATCATTTAAGTTAGCTTAAATTCTGTAATTAGTTTACTTTTAATTTTTTCTCTGAAATAGCACTGGTTTCAAAAGAAACGAGTTTTTACGCTTATTGATTATTGCTTGCTTTCAAGTACACATGAATCCTTTCGTGAGATCCGTGGGATCATTTCGTTTGTCATTTAAGTGAGGGGATGATTTCGTTAGGATCACAAGTACTCTTAGATCCTTCAATCACTGAGATTATTAGAATTCATAAGTTTACCAAGACATTGTTAAGGAAGCTTTAAATGAACTTGCTCTGATAAATTTCAGTTTTTTTTTTTCAACTGTGCACTTGTCCCATGAATGAGGTGACACAGGTTCAAAACCCAGTGACTTTTTGTTGCCAATTCATACCGATTCCGCTCCTGACTTGCATATCCTCAGAGGTAGACAGATCATGAGTTAGAATGTCCTCGCCGTCAGGCTAACCGTGGCAGGTTTTCGAGGTTTTCCACTCCATGTAATGCAAATGGGGTCAGTTCCATCAAAAAGTCTGCAACGAAGTTTAGTTTGTTCAAATGCTTGATCCAGGAGTTCCCTTATTTTCTGGACTGGGTTCAAAATTACGAGATTATATAGTTAAACAATGACAGTTGTAAAGTCAGAATTGAATCGGCTCTTCAACGCTGGTAATGAGATAAAATAAGTTTTAACTTCCCACTAATAATAATCATTTTTGACATTTAGTTTGCCTTTACAGTATAGTTCAAGTGTCAATTAATGTGAATATTTTTGCAACAATTGCAATCGACGCATGTTAAGTATCGATGTCAGCCGATGTAAGGGAAAAGTATGCAATAGAAAACTCCTAACTTACACCAAAGTGATTTTATTCTTTCTAGCATTTGAGGGACATCATTTACCACACTATGGTCTTCCACAATAACATGGTTGTTTAAATTATTGAATAAAAAATATCTTACAAGTGCCTGATTTTTATTTTTATAAATATATTCTAAATTATATCCTCAGCCTTCCCCCTGAAATCCAATTTAAGATAATCTGTATTTATTACTTTTTAAACAATGATGATTTTAATTGTTCTTCATTTCTTTTTCTTATAAGCAAGACCTTTATAAAAAAAGTTTTTAAATAGTATTTTAATTATTGTATGCTAAAGAGAAATTTAAAAACGTTTATATCAGCTGTTGTTAACTATTAAATATGTTTAAATAAACATTTCACATTTTCCATCAATTATTACCTTTTTTTTATACTAAAATAGCTTAAAGAAACGCATGGAGGAATCATCAATTGATCAAGTAACAAATTAAAACTCTATTAATTTGGTGTTTATGAGGAGATAAAAGAAACCTAAATTTATAATTCACTGCAAATGAAACAAATTTATTCCATAAAATAAAATCTTCTAAATGGCCATTTTAGAGTCTTTACAGGAATTAAAAGAAATTTTATTCTTTTTCTTCGAATACCTGTCAATCTGTATTTGAAGTTTATTCAATCCTTACCACTCACACAAGAAAACAGGATTGAAGATCTGAAAAGAAATGTCGTTATTGACTTTTCCAATTGTTAGAAGAAGCGAATGATTAGAAAGGAAAATCGCTGGAAAAGCTTTGATCAATGTTTACTTTCTCTTGAACAAGGGGAGGTGTTTCCAATTACTTGTACAGAAAAGTATTGGGACTTTTAAATGTGGATCTGTTTTGTTACCAGATATAAAAATGTTTGTTAAAACTTGAACAAATAACTTAATATCATTTTAAGGAATTAAATAAATGATTCAGATAACGAGAAGTAGAATATATATATATATATATATATATATATATATATATATATATATAAGTGTTTTAACTTACAAACTAATGATGGTTCCATACAACATTATACAAAATATTGTGGTCCTGAATCAATCACTGATAGTGGTTCGGGGTTTCTTTATTAAGGCTGTTTCAGTAAACGGTTTATCACCAATCAGGAAACATCTCAACTGATTACTGGTACGGTACAGAAATAGGCATGATTTGACCAATCAGGACAAAGGAACAAGTTTGAACAAAAAAATAAAAGCAATGGGGATAAGAGTGTTACGAGTTTTGGCAGGAAACCCAGAGAACGAAAAATTAAATTAAAGGAAATTTTCATACCCTGGGAAAGGGGAGATACACGAAATATCATTTACTCAATCGCCATTGTTAATCAGAGGTTTGGTTTTTCTTCTGTTAAAATCATTCAATATTGCTCTTCACCTGCCAAACTTGATTTCCGAGAATCACTCTATATTTTGAAAATTCTAGGAATTTTGTGAATGACTTTCTAGTATTCCAGTTTAATCTTTTGTCTTCTGGAGATACCGCTAAAGCCCACCACTCCTGCTTTGTATTTCCTACTTTTTGTTATCTTTTTCAAAACTTTTCCTCTATCCTGATTGGTTAAATTACTTTTTACGTGTTCATCGTTTTACTTTTCTAATGTCAGTTAGTGTTTTGTCACTGAGGAAGGTTCCTGTTTATATAATTGAAATTATAGTATGTACATTTCAGTAATATGTTTTCTTTATTCATGTTTTTTTTAATTTAGTCCATTCAGATATTGTTTATTGTAACTTTCATTCATCGAGATTGGGATAGCGATTTATTATTAATATCATTCTATTTTTAAACTTTGTATTATGAAATATTCTTTTTTTTTTCCTTTGAAAATGCCTCTTATAACCTTTTTTCATTAAGTTGTTCAATTAAGAACGGTTTATAAAATTGTATGATTAATATTTATCTCAAATATTAGCTCATTTTTAAAATATTTAATTTATAATTTTAAATATATAAATAAAAATAATAGCAACAGTGCGGTTTAAACCGCATTGACTCGTCTACCAGATTTTTTCTAGAAAAAAATAGAAAAAAACTCATTATTTCGTGCATCTAAAATATCGTAAAAATCCATTTCAACAAACAATAATAATCAATAATGCAAGCATGAATTTAATCCTTTTCAAACAGTAAATAGAGAATTATATCTCTCTAAACGGAAAATGAAATTTCAAAGTTTTATCCTTTTTCAGTTTGGTAACTTGTTATCAAACCCAGGAGGTTTCGTTTTTAATATTTAAAAATCGTTGTATTAGTGATATTTTCAAAATTTTCTGTTAATCTAAGTAACTGTTCAAAAACTGTTACATTAACACTTTATGCCTAATAAGTTGAACCATTTATCTTACTGAATAGTGTTTAATTATTAAACTAAATGTGACTATACTAATTTCGCTTTTGAGACACATTTGAAAGTTATAGTATTTAAAATTTATCATATTTGAAATTTATTATATTGAAAATATCATGTCTAAAAACCAAAATACAGTTAAATTATAGTAAATAATATAGGAATATTATAGTAAATAATATAGGTAATAAATTATAGTAAAATAATATAGGAGAGTAGATTTTTTCTTAAATTTGCAAACTGTATGAAGTCAGATAACGCAAACGTTTAAAAAAGTTGAAATATTATTTTTTAAGTTGTTTAAAAATTTTATTTGTTGTAAATTTTTAGTTCAACGGAATAATATTTTAACAAAACTTTTTAATTGCAACTTATAAAAGATCTTATTCTGTTTGCTGTATCTGTTAAATGAAGTCATAAAATATCTAATTTTTAATAAATTAAAAGTATGTGTTTTGAATTTTCTGTGTGCAATATTAATTGTAATATTTTTTTTCAAAATTCATATGATTGTTTACAATTTCTATAATAACATGATGTGTTTCATTATTTACAGCAAAGGCCAGTATGTGTTTTGTGTGTTCTATTTCGGAAGTTTTGTGTGTATGTTACATATGTGAGGAGAGATTATGAGATGTAATCGTATTACTTGGATCAGAGGAGTGGAAACCAATGGTTGGACTGACAGAGTTGTTTGAAAAGGAGATGCTACAAAACCGTTTCACTGGTAGTAAAAAAATATCACAAATGCTTTCCGCCTTTTGTTTTAGATTCTTTTCTTTTGTAATTTTTACTCACATTCTTTGCCTTAATTTTTGTTTTGTTATTTTGTTTTATTTTTATAAGCCAGTTTAAGTTTTCTAAATTTTAGTACACAATATTTTTTAACTTCTATGAAAAGCATCCTAGTGTTATTATGGCAAGCCACTTTCAAATATGCTAGCATATTTTGATAGCTTTCTATTTCCGGGGCCGTAAACAAATTACCCAACTATTATGAAAGTCAGAGATGCTTTATTAATTGTGGTAACAGGTACCCGTAAAGAACATAGTTACCTATTTTTATAATATCAGTTCTACTTTTGAAGTTCATGGCGGAAAAGTTACTAAGAATCCGGTATTCACTTCACTTCACAGAAAAATGAAACTTGTTTTCCGACATTTAAACTTTTTGAGTGTTAAAAACAGTTTTCTCTATAGTTTAAAAACTTTAGACCAGCAATTTATATTACTGATTTTCTAAATTTATTTTCTGGCTCAGAAAACTGTAAAATCACTGCGAGACAGGTTTTATCAAAATTAAACAAATCAAAATAGCACCGAAATTAATATAGTTTTATTTGAAAACTCCATGTATTTATTTTGGACCCTTGATGAAGCTTTCTAACTCTTCTGGAACTGAGGGAAACTACTATGGCTGTTAGACCATCATACTACGAACCCAAATATCCTTTGTTTAAATTCTGCCGGCAACCAACAAACATCTCACTCTCACACATTTCTTCCTCGACATAATTTTTGAGACAATGCATTTTGCTCAAAATTGAGAAAATGCTGTTTCAATTTCAGCCTATCATTATACTCAATAATGAATACATGGGGTTTTCAAATTCGACTACTTTTATTTAGGAGATATTTTGTTAAATTTTTACTTAAATTTTAAAAACTCTTTTTTTCCAGTGTTTATTAGAATTCATTTCTCAAATAATAATAAAAATTGAGTTTTTAATCCCAAATAATGTACCAGAAAAATCTTTTAAATGAGCTGGAGAAATAGCTTTTTTTTAAACATCAGATAAATATGTTTGAAAAGAAACTTTCATCAAAGTATCTTCTGTTCAAAGAACTTTTTATCTAACTTATCTTCATTGCAAAAGCAATATCGATGGGTGTTAACTTTCTCGGCGAAATAACGTTTTCTTTTTTTTTCTTCGAGGTTAGGAGACAACATAAACCGTTGTTTCACTGACTGTGTCGTATCTCCAAAAGCAGAACTGGTGTCGAAAAACTGATTGCGTATTTGAAATTATTTTTCTATAAATACTCCATAAAATATGCTCCATCTGTTTTTTGCTGATGATGAGACTTGGAGTTGTGCCTTTTCCGCCACAGTGCTGATAAATTGGTTCTTAAATATACTTCATGCGAAACATCCCATTTTGAGATTCCAAAATTTCAATATAAGAATTGTGGTCAATTAGTGGACTTTATCAATTTTTAAAATAATTTTACAAATCAGATTTCACCGACAATAGTGGTTTCTAATATACTTTTGCTTCTATTTATAAAAAAAAAAAATTCAATTAGAAAACATTTTTTTTAAAATCGCTTTACTAACAAATTGTCTAACTTGTCTTAGTTTTAAGAATCACAATTTGTCTCAAAATTCCTGCAAAAAATAATTTTGATTTAAATAATCGAATTAAAACTTCTTATCGATTCATCGATATAAGTCATCGATATAGGTTTGAAATCATCGTGTAAATAGTCTTCATGGTTTTGTTGACTAATACGCAATCTTTTTTTCAAAAAGTTTCTACGACAATTATGCATATTATTGAGACATCACTCAATTTCCTTCTCAAAGACATGCATGATTTGAGGTTTTGTGACATAGACTTTAAAGAAAACCGAATAGAAAGGGTATACGATATTGAATTGCACAATCTGAAGAACTATTTCTGAGCCTTGAAACAAAAATGAAAACGTGTTTTTTCTGCGCAGTGGTCAGTTTTTAATAATCCTGACCGATCTGCCGTCTCGCTCTTTCTTATTATCTTTGCTAAGAATAGTATTTTATTGCATAAGGAGCGTAAAAATTAAAATTTTGTGGGAAATTCGGTTAAACCTTTTTATTAAAAAAATAAATAAAGATAATTCATTATGAAACTTTTTTCTTTATAAATTCAACATGCATAATTTACTTTAAAGGATTATCTTTTTTTTATAAATCGAAAGTAAATTTTAAATTAAAATACTTGTTAAATGATAAGTTACTTTTAAAAACTAATATACATAACAAAATGCGTATTTTTCTCGAATCAATCATCCGAAACGATTAATGATACTTTCTTAACAGTACAGGAATGTTTGTCAAAAATATTAATTGAAAATTAAAATTGCTTTTCATTAATATAACACACTTGGAAGCAGTGATTTTCATTTTAATTCAATATTTATTTAACTTTATTTTCTAGTTAATTTTGTTCAGTTTTGTAACTCTTTTATTTAAATTAAAATATTTGCTTATCTTGTTACAATTTTAATTAATTTTTTATTAATGTTTACTCTCTTTCTCTATCTCTACTCTGAAGTTACCTAGTGGTTTCTGCTTCTCACTTTTGCACGCTTTAACTGCAGATATTATTCAGCACTCTTATCTCTACTCTTCAGCAGTAACTTTTATGCTTAACTCTTATCATTTTGTCTAATATATATAAATATTTAATATATATATATATGTTATATATGTGTGCAGATCTCTGAAAACTTTAACTTTTGATAATAAAAAAAAATAATAAATAATAATATGCACACTATTTTTACACCTCCAGAATTGTTTGAAAATGTATAAAATATCTGAAAATAATCGTGAACCTCGAAAATTTTGATGTCCTTATTATGTTAAATTCAATTAATTAATCCTGAGCATACTAACTTTTGATAATAAAAAAATAATTAAAAATAATAGGCACACTATTTTTACACCTCCAGAATTGTTTGAAAATGTATAAAATATCTGAAAATAATCGTGAACATCGAAAATTTTGATGTCCTTATTATGTTAAATTCAATTAATTAATCCTGAGCATACTAACTTTTGATAATAAAAAAATAATTAAAAATAATAGGCACACTATTTTTACACCTCCAGAATTGTTTGAAAATGTATAAAATATCTGAAAATAATCGTGAACATCGAAAATTTTGATGTCCTTATTATGTTAAATTCAATTAATTAATCCTTAGGTTACGGTTTGACAGGGATACGGTCTGGACAACCTGGAGAATAGATCGATTCGATTAATGATATATATTGTCTCATGACGGTTTTGTATCTTCAATGCAGTATTTCAATTTTGCATACTTTGATTCAGATGTGTTCAGATGCTTTCTCTAATAACATTTCCAAATTCATAAAAGAAATAATAATAACTATACTTTAAATTTAGGTTTCTCTGATGGCTCTGTCATAAGAAATAATGCCTGTTTAGCCTTTTTTCTTAACCGTTGTGAGTTTACGAAAATTGCTAATTGCTTTTTTGTTAATCCATCATGAGTGAGGATAAACTGTCTCAAAATGTCAATATGAAAAAAAACTGAAGTGCATTTTAATGGAAGTTCTCCTTTACTTTAAAGATATTGCTCTATTTTTTAGATGCTCTAAATCACTAAATTGTTTTGGATTAACTAGTATTCAAAATTGAAAGTTATTAATTTTTTTCTTACAATTTTTATTTGAGTAAATGCCCAATTTGCAACTTAAAAAGATTAATATTTTTTTGAATGTTCCTAACATTTGCTTGTTTTAGAACCCAGCCAAATTTTTTTTAACAATATAGTATGCAAAGCTAAAAATGAAATTTTTGCTCTGAGTGAAAAACACTAAAATTGTAAGCTTTCTTTTATTTGCTCTGAAAACCAATGAAATTTCGACTCGCTAGCTTGCCTTAGGCGATCAAATATTTAAAGCTGGCGAGAAAGTTTTATGTTTTAAAATGTTGGGTTTTAAATTTAAGAAGATATGCTTAGATTATTTTACCTCAATTCAGTGGCGCATGAAAATATTTTGAAATAAAGCTACGGCATTTTTTACTATTATGAACAAAGCATACTGAGTCATCAACTTTGCACCTATGAAACCCTAATTTCTGAAAGCAATAAAATCTTTTTTCATAATAAGTTTTCATTATTTTTAAGTAATATTATTATTGTAATAAATATGTTTCCATTTTTTAGTTTCTGCATTCTTTTTTTTTTTTTTTTTTTGTTTCGGTCACCAAAAATTTCTTCAATCTGTTTACATTTCAAAATTATTTATATTTTTCATGAGAGTAAAATGGTAGTGATAAAAAATTTTAGTCTGGCTAGTGGCGTCAGAACTAATGCTTGCCAATCCCCAAAGATTACTATGCTATCTTATATCGTTCAGTTTACGAACCAAAACTAGCTTTTCTCACAACCAAGTTAGGCCCATTTGAAATGTGCCCAGGCATTTAGTTACAGAAACTACATAACAATATATTTGATTGGAATGTGAATTGGAATGTATTAAAAAAACTGTTGAATGAAAAAGAATGTATTTACAAAAAAGTTACTAATAAATGTTCAGAATTTCTTGAAAAATTAAAATCATATATTTTGAGAGCTGATCTATCACTTTAAAAAAGCTTTTGGAAGATAAATATACAGTTGTCCTTATATTTTATAGCAGCATCATTTCTCCTCGCAAAAAGTACAATATCAATCTGAAATTAAAAGTATCTTAATACCTTTTAAATTAAAATATTTTTAAGATGCTAAACTTTTATTGATTAGCATTGGTAATGAAGAAGACACAGTATGCACTAGCCTCCGTACCATGTATATATACCAGCCCTACGAAGACATTTGTTTGCTTATACTTAATATTGGTTAACAGAAACTATGTAGAGAAAAATTTTATTTCAAAATAGGTAAAAAAAAGTATATTTTATGATACATTATCACGTTCCTTTTAAAATTTTAAAATAAAACATTTTAATTAAAGAGTAAGGAAATAATCTGACAGTCACTTCTGCACCTTAAAAATCTTATTTTACAAATTTCTGTCAAAGTATTCATAGTGTGATTATGTAATTACACATGGAAGATAACATCAGAGTTACCAATCTATCATAGTTCATAGAAGCAATTTGACCAATAAATGAAAAAGGGTTCACTTTAATTTCATGTCCACACTCTCCTATTATATTCAATATTTTTTTAATGGTGGGCACTTGGGAAGAAGACCCATTTTCCACAGAAAATGCCAGAACTGCTTACTCTCTTTTCGTTACCCAGTAGGCACCTGTGGCGAAGCCACGGCGGTGAAGCAGCGTCGCCCACGTCACACTACCACAAATCCGTTTATAGGGCGGATCACATTCACACAATCACACACAAAGGAGAAAGGACATAGAACACAAAGAGAGGGAAAGAAACATCCATGCCCTGAGCAGGATTCGAACCCGCAACCAGCTGCTCCGCAGTCAGGCACGCTAACCACTCGGTCACTTTGGCTGCATTATATTCAATAAGTGGAAGTGGAAACTCTTAAATACTTTACTGGGGATGAAGAAATGAAAGGTCAGCATCCGTTACTCACATTGAAGCGTTAATAATTTAAAAGCATAACAGTTAGGTTAAGATCACGAATTTCTACGAACTTATTTAAGGTAACACTAATGATCAAATCAATTAACGTTTTCAGTTAAATACTGGCATTAAACGAGGAGTTGTTGCAACATTACAAAACTTTTTGATGAACATAATCAGTTAAATAGACATTTCAAAACTGCCCTTGAAAAATTCAATCTGATTACTTCATTAAAGCTGAAAATACACCTGAGTACCACCACATGGTAGATACCAACATCGGATGAGTTGGCTAATGATATAGTTGTAGAAAAATTTATCTCACGTGACATAATGTTTCATCAGAGAAGTGGTGGCGATAAGAAAATTTTAGAAAGGCATCGATCATGTCATGCACTGCAATATCTTATTTTATTTTGGGAATTTTGATTTTGGTTTCTAAGACAAATTATCTACATACCTTCACATGATATTTATTTCGTCAAAGGGAGAATGGATATGATTTCGACATAAAATTGAGAAAATATCAAACCAAGAAACAAATAAGAAAGAGCAAGGAGTTGCTAGCATATAGATTAAACAAGTTCGCCAAAACGTTAAATTATCATTTCCTAAAATGTCGACAGTTATTTAATTTACACATTGTCGGTACCTATGAGAAAAATGAAACCAAACGCCTCCTCTATATTAGATTTTATAACCGTCGTTGAACAGCCGACCCAACTTAATGGGTTTACGGCTACTAATGTTCAACTCCGTAGCCTTGTAATTTTGAACCCAATCCAGAAGACAAGGGAACTCCTGGATCGAGTATTGGGAGAAATTTTGCCTTCGTGGAGGACTTTTTGATGGAGCTAACCCGCATTTGCGTTACATGGAGAGGAAGACCACGAGAACCTCCCACGGTTAGCCTGACGGCAAGGGGACTCTAACCCATGATCCGTCTACCACTGAGGATATTTCACGTCAGCACTGTGGTCAGTGCAAGCCGGATGCGGAATTCGTATCGACTGGGATTCGAACCCGGTTCGCCTCATTGGAAGGCGAACGCTCTATCCCCTGAGCCATCGCGGCTCTCTATATTAGATTAAATAAAACAAAAATACGCTCAGAAGAGTACACTCAGAGTATGTGTGTGGTATAATATGCATATAGGGTGCAATGACATATGTCCGCGCATAGGGGCGCTCAGATTATCTATTACATTCACCTGCAATCCTGCGTGGGGGAAATTAAAAAGCTTTTTTATCTAGACAATCAGGATGATATTTTTGCAAATGTGTTCAAATAAAAATTGAAATCTTTACTTGATTTATTAGGAAGCGTCATGATTTTAGAGAAACACACTATTGGATGCATTTTATTGAAAGGCAAAAAAGAGGATTGCCACATGCACACATTTTGATTTGACTTTTTGAAAAATTAACCATGCCAAAATGATCAGGTCATACCAACAGAAATACTAGATGTCAACATTGATATAGACTTATTTTAGTTTGTCACCCAAAATATGATTCATGGACCATGAGGCTCACTCAACAACATGTCACCATACATGCCTTATGGAAAATGCACCAAACGATATCAAGTGAATTAATTGCCGAGTTTATCACTGGCAATGATGGCTCTCCTCTTTATCGCCAACTATGGAAAGAATCCGTCTGTTTAAAAATCTAAAGCAACGATATTGAAGTCGATAAGCATTGGATTATACCATATTCATCGTCGCTCTTGAATATGTACATACAAAACACACGTAAATGCCAAACATAACTATTCAATGAAAGCAATCGAGTACATTTATAAATACGTAAATAAAGGAAGCGATATGGCAGCTTTAGGATTAGAAAGTTCAATTTCACCAATCGATGAAATCAGCTAATATCAACTAAGGCAATACATTAGTAGTAATGAAGCAGCTTGGCGCATTTTATCATTTCCAATTCATGAACAATACCCAACAGTTCTTCTTTTGGCAGTACACCTTGAAATTAAATAGCGAGTGAACATTGTCACCACATTTTTTACGTCTCAAACAATGTAAAGCAATTGCAAAACATCCCAATTTATGTAAACGTTTAAGTGACTGACACATTCATTTGTCCCTATACTCTCCGCCCTAACAATTCAGAATGCTTCTACTTACTATTACTGTTATAGCCAATGCACGTGAACCTACATTCTTCCAACGTTTAAGAATAGTAAACATTCAAGTATGCGCCATCTATCGCAAATCTTACCGAAACTTAAATTTTCTTGAAAAACAATGCACATTAGGACACTTCAGGGACAAATGTATCTAACACTGCTCGACAGCAAATACGCACGTTATTTGCAATAATATTGGCAATTCTCCATCCAAGAGATCTTTGTGAAAAATAAAAGACTACATATGAGGGAAGATATGCAACATTTTTTACATGAAACAAATCAACATTCAATTTTCTCCAGACATAAATAATGAGGCCTTAATTTCAGTAGAGTGCATAAGTTTAACAATCGTCTGCAAAACACTGTTACAATTGGAAATTCCAGCGCCAAATCTATTTGCAAACAATTTTTTCGATCATGATTTTCAACACTAAACACACCTTGATTTCGATGAAATATGAACATTTTTTCAATCAAATATTTCAAAATTGGTACTCGATCAAAGCATAGCGAACGACAAAACTAAGGCTGCTATTACAAACCGAAACATTGTAATGTTTTTCTTAGATGCGCCCAGAGGGAAAGGTAAAACATTTGTTATTTCACTTATTCTGGTACCCGTATGATCACAAAATGAAATTGAACTGGCAATTGCATAATCTGGAATTGCGGCAACTCTTTTGGCTGACTACCAAACAGCACATTCAGCAGTTAAATTGCCTTTGCAAATCACTAAAACATTCACATGCAATATCCAATAAAAGTCTGTAATGGGTAGAATACTTCAATCGTGCAAACTTATTATATGGTATAAATGTGCTACGGCGCACAGAAAAGCATTAGAAGCACATTATCGTGCATTAAAAGATTTGCGAGAAAATTGTAATACGCCATAACAATTTTGTCAACTGTCCAACTGAATTTTTGAATTCATTTGTTTTGCAAGGCAAGGAACCCGCAAACAATAACATTGAAAATTGACACACCTATCATTCTACTCTTAAACATCAATCCACCAAGACTTTGCAATGGTATTCGGCATTCAATGAAAAGAATAGTGACTTGCATACTCGAAGCTTAAGTTCTAAATGACAAATTTAAAGAAGAAAATGTTCTGTTGCCACGCGTCTCGATAAACCTGACAGATATGCTATTCGAATAAACGCGTATCCAGTTTCCGGTGCGTCTCACCTTTGCCTTGACCATTAAAAGAGCACAAGGGCAATCGTTATAATTATGTTGACTAAACTTGAAAAATCCTTGCTTCTCGTGAGGATTGCTCTAAGTGGTCTGTTTACGCGTAGAAAACGTTTTAGTTTATACGTTTACACTCCAAATGTAAAGACACAAATATTGTGTGTATTCAAAAGCACTTGAATATACAAGAAAACGTAAAGTTGTCCCTTTCATATGAACAGAAATGATGTAAATAGTTTTCCTTTCGTTATATGTAGTTTCCTTTAAATACAACGCACACAGGGTACAAATAGTTAAATTACAAAATGTAAACAATTACAATTCTTGCATTGAATTCGAAGCTAAGTTTAAATCATTCTGTATACAAAGAGAATTGTTGGATATAAAAAGCTTTATTTCAGACTTTCCTCTTTAATTTATAAGTTTAATATTGGTGGTTTAAAAGGCTAATTTACTAATTAAAAGATTAAATTACTTGATTAGAATAAAATTCTATTATTTTTTACGTAATGAATTCATAAGTGCCTGCTAATTCTAGATTTTACAGATATTTTAGAGTGAAAATCTATTTGCTGAATTAGAAATCTAACAAGATATTATATTAAATTATTTTTCTTCATCAGTATCGTAACGTTATTTTTAAATCGTATTATTTATTGCATATTTAGCAAAATTTCTGAAATTCGTTAAAAATCATTTTGCACAAACTTTCACTTTTATTAATTTATATCTCTGCAACTAATGCGAGATAGACAAAATGTTGTCGATACATCAATCCATAACCCAATAAATAAATCACTGCATTATAAAAATCAGCTTTGACGCAGTCAAGCCTAAAGAATAAAATTCTTCACGAATAGATTTAGGAGAAAATAAAACTGAAAAGCATTACCTAACCATAGGAAAACGCATTACACTTTCTCTAAATAAATATATTTTTTAAGTTTTAAAAAAAAATGATCTGATGGAACTGCATGATGATTCCAAGCAACACACTCATTATTACCGAGCTAAAACACTGTCTAACTGTTAAATTTTTCAGGAATATTAAATTTCCGCTAATATAGAGGAATAAACATTTCATAAAGGTTGTAGATAATAAACAAAGGAAGTTCTTATTTCTTAACACAAAGTGTCCTAATCTCGTTTTTGTTCATTTTTATCTACAGAAATTTAGTTCTTCTTAGTTCTTTAATAGGTATTTGGAGGAGCAAAGATCATTAAAATTTATCACGTAGCACAAGGCTATACTCCGTGAGCGAAATATAAAATGCGGCAATAATAAACTACTTTTAAGAGAAGGAGGTTGCTCTGCAAAAATGTCATTTTATTCTGACAAACACTGGATTTCATGAAAATTTGAAAAGCTCTTTTTTTTTCCTTCTTCTAAAAATACAAATTGTTTTACGTGTATGATACTCTAAGTATTAAATGTCAATCTATCTAAGATTTAGTTTGAGAATAGATTTTTTGTCAAGTAAATAATACTTCTGTGTATTTAGAAGTAGCTATAAACTGGAGTAAAAAAAGTCTTTGGACAACTATTTTAATATCGTGTCGGACTCCTTCTTGCTCAACGAAGTGCAGCAACTGGAAGTGACAGGGAACTCAGAAAATAGTAGGAACTCTCGAGCGGGAATATTCAGTCATGCACATCAATAGATGTCCATAATTGCAAAAATGTTGTGGGTTCAGGATTTCATGTACGAATTGATCTCAAGATTATATACCATAAATAATCGATAGGATTTGTTTAGGGTGATCTAGATGGCTGGTTGATCTTATTAGCTGGAAATGTCCAGAATGTTCTTCAAACCAGTCGCGAACAATTAAGGCCCGATGCCATCCATAAAAATGTCATATTTTTGGATACAAGAAATCCATGAATAGCTGCAAGTAGCTTCCAAGTAGCTGAACACAACCATTTCCAATCAATGATTGGTGCAATCGGACCATAGAACCCAGTTCATGCTATGAAGAAAAACCAGCCCGCACTATTACGGAGCCACGACCATATTGCACAATGCCTTGTTGACAATTTGAGTCCATGCCTTCGTAGAGTCTGCGCTACACTCAAACTACCCCAACAGCTCTGACCAGCTGAAATCGTGACTCATCTGACCAGATTCTCAGTCATATAGCGTTCAACTAATGTGATCATGAGCCCAGGAGAACCGCTGATGTCGTGCTATTAATAGACAATCGAGACTCCTTCTGCTGCCATATCCCATTACAGCCCAATTTTGCCAATTTTGTTCTAATAGGCACGTCCATTTCACGCCCCGAATTGATGCTTGTGGCTTTATATACGCAATATTACTAGATGCATACTTATCACTGATCATTCTACGCACACGTCGATAATCTCGGTTATCAAGTGCAGGTGGTCATCCTCTACATTGTCTATGGTGGAAGGTTATGCCTTAAATTAGGTATTCTCAGCACACTTTCGACACTGTAAATCTGGAAATTTTGAATTTTCTCACACGTTCTGAGATGAAATTTCCCATGCATCTAGACCCAACTACATTGCACGTTCAAAATCTATTTATTCTCGTCTTGCGGTCATAATTACATCAGAAACATTCTCAGATGAGTAACTTGAACCCAAATAAAAGTACTGTTAGTACACTATGCATATATACATTTTATACGCGATACTACTGCTATCTGTATATTTGCATATTGCTATCCCATTTTTTTTTGTCACCTCAGAGTATATGAATAAAGATTAAATTCCAAAGTGAAATAAATGAGTAAAAATAACTTACATGTCAGAATTTTTTCTTCCATTTCTATATGTATATACTATAAAGTGTGGTCATTATTTTTAATACAATTAAATCAGAAATGTCATCTGGAATCTACACTATTATCCCTTTTCACAATTCCTGTAAAAAAATAGTTTTTACTTTCACTTTTTGACCCTAACAAAGAAAGTGAAAATTAATTTTTGAAACCTTAGTTCCTCTAGTTATATTCTAATTGTTAAATTCTAATGAGAAACTTGATTTTGGGAATTATAAAATAGTGAACAAAGGAAGAACTAATTGCGTATGAGAATAGGAGGAGCCTGGCAATGAGGAGACTGGTATGACTCAAACAATAAGAAGCCCTCGCATTTTATTACTTTGTTAAAATAAAAAATCCCGGTTCACGAGTTTTATGTTTATTATGATTTTGTTAATTTATTCCATGTCAATCAGGATTTCCTGAATTCATTCTATAACCATCATGATTTCAATAACTAATTCCATGTTCATCATAATTTCATAAATTTCCTCTCCGAATTATATTTCTTATTTGTCTTAACGTTTTTTAAACCCTTTCAATTCTGCTTTAAACATGGTTGTCGAACTATTTTTCTCTGCATGTTAACCAAAGAAGACATTTAAATTGGGTTTATTAAAGTTTCTAATTCGAACTTTCCACTCAGTTTAATTCGAATAAATAACAAGAAGAAACCAAGCTTGTTCTTGTTTGAAAAAGAGTTATGACCAACATTTCTATCACCAGATTTTGTAAGTTTTATAAAAAAAAAACGCACAAGTTGATACCGAGCAATATTAAACAATAAAAAAAGTTCCTCATTTGATAGCACGACACAGTAAATTTTTTATGAAGGTATATTTAGTTAACTGAAATCTTATTTAGTTAACTGAAATCTTATCTGAAATCTTATTCAGTTAACTGACATCTTATTATCGACATTACATTTAAATTTCTGATTTAGCAAGAGCTCTTAATAAATCTTATTTTTACATCATATTAAAATATTATTCTGAAAACAACTCTTTAAAACTAAGGATGTTTGCATGATATTATTTGCTAAGACTCAAGTATGCAGCAACAGTTCTACTTCTTTTAAACTATTTTATTTATTATTTTTTGTTTGTTTAAATTGTATTTTCAAGTTATTTACAACTGTACAAGGATTTGCATTTTGGAATCCAACGAAAACGTTCAATAAAATTTGGTAAATGATAGTTTTCGAGAGTATCTAATATTCTTAAAAGCAGAAAACCTTTGAACGCTTTCGTTTTCACAAAGAACATTCCAAGGTGGCACTTTGAGTTCAGTAAAACGTAAAAAACTACGTTTCTAAAGTTCGCATAACTTTCAAACATTATTCAAAAAATGTTTTATTCAATTTCAGTAGAGGGAATCCTTGGCGAATACTTGGCTCCCCTTTCACTTTTGGCAAGGAAATTTATACTGTTTTTCTTCTTTTTATTCTTATTTTTGCATAATACTAACGCTTTTTGAATCGACACTATATTTTCTTAACATCATTCCATACTTTCAAAACCATTTTTTTATTTATTTTGTACTACAGTTATAAAAGAAACTTGACTTTTAGTCAGAAAAATAAATAAAATTCCTTTCTTAAACTTTTTATTTACATTTAGTTGATAACATAACATAAAAGTATTTTAAATGAATGTCTGAAATTTTAACATTTTAGAGGAAATTTGCGAATTAATAAATCTAACGTATAGCAATAAACATCAATTAAATTTAAGTAATTGTACAAATTATCGAATATAATAATTAAAATCATGAAAACTATCTATACTCATGAAAGGAAAATATTGTACGAGCCCTTCTTTGGTAAATTTAGATGCATTTGCTCTAGGATACTAAGTACTATTTCAACTAGAGCAAAAGTTACAATAATTTTTTTAAATAAAATAACCCATTTGAAAACATACATATCCTACCAAAACATACGTACAACGGTCTGTCTGTTTAACCTTACTTCTCAAAATGTGTTTTTCATTACATCTACTACCAAACAAAAGGGTAATAAAAACTATATTTTATTGTTAATTTTACCAAAAAATTAATAACCAAAGCCCTTCCATAAAAATTACTTTGATATTCCCATAAAGCCAGAAACATGGTAAATTTGACAACAATTTTTCTCTCAGTGTAATTCGCGATCGCAACGAACTATAGAGGGCGTTGTTGTATGAGACGAATACCTGCGATTTCTATAGGAACAGTAATTCAGTTACTCTGGAAACGTTTTTAATGTAGCGCGTAGCATTGTAACGTTTCTTCTTTATTGTGGCTTATTAAACTTAAAAAGGAAAAATGTTTGATATTCCTTTTTTATGCAGATGAAAACAAAATGGTATCTCTTTTTTTTTTTTTTTTTATAGAAAAGGAACATTCAAAACACATCGGAAAAATATTTGTAAATAAACAGAAAAATATGTATATTCTTATAAGAGTTAAAACCTAATGCCTAAGAAATAGTTTTACAAAATTTAATGATAGAACATGAAAGGTCTATTTAAACCTAACATTCCATAGTTTGAAGAATCAAAATTAAAATGAACAAAAAGTAGAACATAAAGCCTCATGATTTTATATAATTTAATTTTGTAAACTAAGTTTTTGACAACAATTTATATCAAAAAATTTTAAGTTTCAATAAAAATCATTATTTAGAAATTAAAAAACGCAAAATAAAGAATGCTTACGAAACAAAAAAAAAATCTTTTCTGACGGCATTTTTTAGTGCTACGAAAATGCCTCTTTGGGATTTGCCAAAAACAAAACAAGATGCAATTTTATTTTTCCAGGAGCGAAATATTTTACCTAAAAAACGAAAATGTACCAATTCCCATGACTTGAAACTTTGTCTTAGTAAACGTACGTTTTGGAAATGTTGTTTCATTTGGAATCTTATTTATTAGAGTTCATATGGCGACAGCATTAGGTGAAAGAAAATAGAGTTTGTTTTGAATCTATGCTAAACTCTATATCGGCCCATTTTCCTCCGAAATCCAATTGACTGCTTTGATTTTAAATAAAGTGTTTTATTTTATGATTTGTTGCAAAAATTTTAAGCGTAAATTGGCGGCACTTAAAAACCGCCAAATCTGTAGCTGCGGTGGTGTTAATACGTAAGTACCGAATTTTTATTCCATACTTTTCTGAATCATATTACATTAAGCATTGGAACATGCAAGAAGTATACATAAACACATATTGGTATACCATTTAATTTTTCAAAAAAAGTATTTTGGCAACGATTTTTATCAAAAAATTATAAACTAAAAAACGTAAAATAAAGAATTCTTAGGACAAAAAACGATTTTAAAAATTCTTCATATTGAAAAAAAAAGTTTCATATTGCTACTTTTTTTTTATTCATATAGTTCGTAATCAGACGTAAAAAACCATTGTCTTCATATTGAAATAAAAACTTTCATATTGCTACTTTCATATTGCTACGATCATCAAATAAGAAAAAAAATTAATTACAAGCAAATTTTTTATTATAAAAATCATAACACTTACCTGTTTAATAAATCTGTAGAATTCCAAATGAAATTTTCTTCGTTTGAAAATTTTATTTTCAAATAATACATACATAGATAATCCCTTCATTACTTTTAGATAGCATACCACACAACAAAATTTTATAATTGTAAGATCTCGATATGAAGTTTAATATGTAGCAGAAAAACAGAATAGCTGAATTCTAGTTGAATAAATATATATAAAATATTCTTATATATAAAATATATATAAAATATTCTTGCAAAACTAAAAAATACTTAACAAGAAAACGATAAAAATGTATTAATAATCAGCATAAATAAAACTACTTCAAGTAGTTCGGATGATTCTTTATTGTTGCTTTCCGAATTATATAGATACAGAAATATATACTATTCTATAAAGAAGAATATTCTATAACTATTATACAGTTTTGTGTACGTTCTGAATTCACATTTATTCAATGGAATGGCGAAAGCAATGTTGACTTCACTTTAATTTGTAATGAATTGAAGTCAGAAAAAAATTATTTTACCGCAATATACATATCGGTAGCAGCAAGTAAACATGAAATCAGAAGTTATGCTGTTGATAATAGACAGGTAAAAATTATTGAGAAATTGTTCTTCAAATGCTTGGCGTGTTCTGCTTTAATGTTTGGCTTCTTCTGGTTAGTTTTTTCAAGTTGTTCTACCTTTTCTTTAGGGAAATTTTGCTTCTTATTTGCTGCTAAGAAAATGGTGTCCGTCATTGTCAAAGGTTACGATGGAATAAATGCCTGATATTTTCAGGCTCCCTCTAGAGGGCGTACTCGAGCGTTGCGATCGCGAATTATAAATTAGTAAAATATTAATATTTAGGGCGAATTAATAATCTATTCTAAAGGCTTATTATTGGTTGGCATTAGTGTGCAAAAATTATTTTAAAATAATTATTTGCAACTGAGTCACGTACTTTAAAAAAATCGTTTTTATAACTCTCTTTTTATTTTATCCATTTAAAAAAAATAAATAAATAAATTTCATGTTTAAGTACTTAATGCTTGCATGAATCAATATTTAAAAATTCGAAACTAAACATTTCAAATTTTGGAAAGTATTCGGGTCTCACAATACTTTGATGCATTTTAGGTTTATTATTTTTATTATTTGATTAAAGCACATAATCGTAAGCCTTTACATTTACAGTCCTAATTTCTTTCATCAAACTCAGATATAAGTATTTATGTATATCACTTCTCATAAAGAACAGGTTTACTCTCTCAACTTAAGATATAAAGATAAAGGCAGGTATGGAACAATTTGTATAACATTTCTGTGTGTCTTAGAACGGGTATAGTTCAATAGTCAAAATACTTAATTTTATTTCAGTATATTTTTTAACTCTTCTTCTGTAAAAAAATACTCTTTATGCATTATTTCAATTTAAAAACAAGCACAACAATTAGAGTTTTTATAATTTGACCAGGTTTATGCAAAATCAGAGAGGCGTCTTTCGCTTTAGAGCAATTAAGACCAAATTAAAACTACTTATGTATACTTTCAGGCAGTATGAAGACGAACATTAAGCACATTTAAAAATATTCTAAGAAATTATATTAAAAATATTAGAAAACTTGATGTGTAATCTTAAAAAGCTGTCACATCAAAATTTTGTAAAAGTTATTTAATTTTTTTTCAAGAGGCTAAGTTCATTAAGTTTCACATTTTTTAATCGAACGTTATAGCTAATAAAATATAAAACTTAAATTAGTTATACTCTATAAAAAGTTCCTGATCAAATTACGTAATAAAGTACTGGCACTTTGGTTGCCAGTACTTTCTACCTTAAAAGTTTACAGAACAAAAAATATGATGTACCGTAATTTTTACAGTAATATTTACTGTAAAATCGCTGATTCACTGTAATTAAATAAATATTGCAGACTCCAGTAAACATTAATTTATAAAAAAAAAATTTTAAATGGTTTTACCATTGTTGTTGCACTCCACTACTTTTTACCATAATTCGAAGTGAAATTTTTTACAATCTACCCATATACTATATAGGCATGTTATTGCATTGTCTCATAATTCCATTTGTTCCACATATACAGGATTCATTTCGTGCTTAAATTATTTCTTTCAGTGCAACTTCAATCTACGTTTATCAATATCATAAATTTTTTGATGTTTTCTCCAGTGATAATTAATTATCAATATCAAGTGTAAAATCCTGATTTTTTAAAAATTATTGTTGCTTAAACAAAGTTAATAAATGCTAAATTATCATACTGTATCCAGATAATGGCACACATATTATTAAAACCTTACTTTGAAATCAAGAAAAAAATCTATTTAAAATGTACTATGTGATGTTTCTAACTTTAAAGAAATGAAGTTAGAATAAATTTCAAACTCTTTGATATTTGAAAGAAAAGGGCAGAAAAATAAACTTCTAAAAAAGGTTTAAAATTGAAAAGAAAGAAGTCTTTCACAAATGAAAGTAGTGGTTAAAAACAGAGTATAGTTTTTTTATTACTCGGCTCATTCTTGAAGTAGCAGGCTAACGGTTACAGACAGGAATAAAGAACCAATCAGAACAAGTGCTCGACATTATTACTTAACGGATTCCGCGTCGTTAGGAAGCGTGTGTGACAAGAATTCCAGGCTCTGTTGGTTGGTTACTTCTTCCACTGATCACGTCCAACCACCAATGAGAAAAAGGGATGAGTGCAGAAAATATCTGGAGGACTTAAGACTGCTATTTTCTAAAGAACACAGATGTGTTTATAGGCGAAGGGCGAATTAGAGTAATTGACTCCAAAGAACGTGTTAGTTCTTAAACAAGCTGCTTCTTGAAGGAATGGTCTTTAGCCTTCGAAACTTGCTTTTGTTTTTCTCTTAAACATATATGAGTGCAATCATCCAGAGTACGGTTTTAGTCAAGGGTACTAATTGGTTCTGAAGATGTTCACCAAATTTACAACCTTCTTGTTTTAATGGAGAAACGAGGGTTTTTATAACCTTAATAATATGATAGCATTTTCTCTTATATGTAATATACAAATCCACAATAAAAACCAATTTGGGATTACAATAAATATTCATTTGTGTATGACTCCACTATCCACTAAAAATAAAATAAATATCTTATATTTTTAATACAATTAAAAATTCATGTTTAATCTTAACTCAGCTTAAAATATAAAGTTTGATGTAATAAGTTAAGGTTGTATTAAGGTTGTTTAACATTTCACTTGTATGTAAGAATATTGCAAAACATTAAAAAATATTTCAAATGTATATAGACGAGCCGTCGTGGCTCAAGGGATAGAAATTTTGCCTCCCAATGACATAAACCGGGTTCGAATAATGGCGGTGGCTGGTCGATACGAATTCCACAACATTGTCGCACCATCTACAAGTCCTCTTGCAGTCAGGCTAACTGTGGGAGGTTTTCGGGGCTTTAATCGCAAACTGAAATGCTGGTTACTTTCATCAAAAAGTTCACCACGTAGGTAAATTTCTCCCAATATTTGATCCAAGAGATCCCTAGTCTTCAGGATTAGGTTCAAAATTACAAAGTTACGGGTTTGACAATTGATGGTCATAAACTCAAATTTGGGTCAACTGTTCAACGACGGTTATAAAATAAAATGTATATAGACATCTCCTTTTATCAACAAAAAAACATTTTTGTATAAAAAAATAATAATATTCGTGAAATATATTTAAATATTGTAAATTCAGTGAATGTAAAACTCACAAGAGCCTGTTAATTTTTTGTTGCATTAAAATGAAAAAAAAATATTAAAAATATGTTTAAATATCTAATGGTGAAGACGAATGCATTTAAAATTTATTAAAAATATTATATTGGTATTATATTATATTGGTTATATTATCAAAATTTTAATTATTGATTCACTCCTAATGAGTAATATTTTAAACAAGTGATAGTCCTGCCCAACAAGTTACAATATCAGACACAAAAACATGCTTTTTCTGAATAAATATAACTTTTTTCAATTAACTCAGAGTTTTGCACCTCGATGTGTGGGTGTATTGGAGTTTTAAGTTTTAAAATAGGATTCCTATAGTTTAATCAGGAGAGTTGATGAAATTTACCGAAAAAAAAAATATGTATGCACATTAGTCATTAAATCTGAATCAAATGTAGCAAAAATGAATTCCTTCCCATATGCGATAAATGTATACACATAAATATACAATATGAGAAAACTTAAAACATAAATAGCCAGGAAATATTTGAAAAATATTCCATGCAATAACCGTATTGGAAAACAACACACCGTAAAAACATATATTGCTTTTCGAGTTATACAAATAGCATTTAGGTCTATAAGCGTAAGAACTCTGTGCACACATGAAGTATTTTGCATTGTTTCATTTCTATTGCACTTTTATAATATGTAAAATACTTTTAAGAAATACGAAAAAAAATTAAATTTCTAGGCGAAAAAAATAGCTATATCGATTCTTTCCTGTTTTTCAAAAAATTTAAATATTTAAATATTCTACTGAAGATAACGTTTGAAAATGTTCTCAATAAAACTGCCCTTTATTGTTTTAAAGTTTTTCTTTCTTACTTTTTTTTTTTTTTTTTTTTTTTTTTGTCTTGACTCTTGAAAACGAAATGGAAAATTCTTGAACACAAAACAATAACTCGAACTCTTCAGGTCTTGAGAAACATTCGATGGAAAACCTCTGCAATAAAAGTTTTTTGTTAAAAAAAGTCCTAAAATACAAACATTCACCGATATGTGAGCCTCTTGTTTAAAGACTACTGAAATGGAAAAAAATGAGACTTATACATATAAACAACAGGAATGAACTAACTTTACTTTAAATAAATCTAGATAAGGGAAATCAATAGTAAAAGTTTATTTTTATGTATTTAAAATCAGTTTCAAGTGAATGTACATATGTTACTTTAAGTGTACAGCTATTTCTGTAGTAGCGTGTATACATATTATTCTAAGAGCAATGACCTAAAATTTTGAATTTTGTGACAAAAAAAGGTATAAAAGTTTGAAACTCGAAATTATAGGAATAATTTTGAGTTTGAATTATTTAATTGTTTGAAAATTGACAAAATAATTTGAATATTCAAATTATTTGTCAAGTTGAACCTATAAAATTCTGTCCTAAAAAAATCCCGTAGTTGTTCTGGTTGTTTAACCGTACTAGGTTAAAGTAGTTAATAATCGGGTTTTTTTTCACAGTTGATAGTTTGAATACCATCTTTGAATACCATGATAATTTAAGTGTTTTGTTTGAATGTGGCAAAAAAACTGTTGAAAAAATTGTTATTTAACATTTTTTTCTAACATTAATGCAGGGGGAGATATCCCACTTGTTAGCATCTACAGAAATAGTGTTCAAACGAAAGGAATCTACATCTTGCATCCCATTCGCAGTAAACATCAAATTTTAATAATTTTTAGTAAATTATAAATATTATTAACTTTAATTATAAAATTTATCATATTTTTTAAGAGTTTTTAGGTCAAGCATAAGCTATTAAGTTTCTTGTAATTAGCAAAAATTCGACGTGTGCAGTATGCAAAAATATTTTTCTTTCTTAATCCAATTTTAAACTTTTCGGAATGATGTGCAATGTGCAGATTTTTGCTCTATATGAAATCATAATTTATTACATTTACAACTACTTAAAATTCACAGTGTAAAAGTGGCTGAAATTAGTTTTACATGAAAAACCTATCCTGAACATTTAAACAAAATAAAAAACATCCAGTATTTAATCTCTCTGACACTTAAAAAAATACTTTAAAAATAACTACTAAAAAGTAGCGCATCTAGTGTTGAATAACCCCCGAATTGCTCTGAAATAACAACAGATAGCGGAAAGAATTTCGTCAAATTTTTATAGTTCGTGTTTTATAAAAAGTTCTATGATTACGCAGTGAAAATATTACAAATATATTTTGACCAATTCTGATTGATATTAATATGTCTTCAATTATTTTTGCAATTGCGTTTTGTTTTAATTAGATTATTTAATTTATTTCGATTGATTTATCCATATTTATTTTACTTAGTTTTTTTAACATACACTTTAAACCTATCTAATTACACTAAATTATTATATTAACACATTATCTGTGTATATAAATTTAAAAATAATTTTGATTAATTGCAAAAAACTTAAGTTTATAACTGTATTGATATTTTTAATGAAGACTTGATTTTTAAAAGAGCTGTAAAGATACATTATTTTGTTCAAATGAAATCAAGTAAGAATTTCAGAATTAAAAAATAAAAAATAAAATATCTACCGGAACAACCATTTGTAATCCATAAAAGCATTCATATGTTCTAATTCCGATTTATTAATTTATTTTATAACACAAGTACAAACAAGTTAGATGGATTTACACCACTTGAGGAAATTTTCACAGCCTTTTATTTTTCAAATTGCATTCAAGTATTTACTGTCGTGAAACTTATGATATACGAAAATAAACTTAAAATTAATTCGGTCAGAATAAATGACAACTTTTCTAAATTCAATTTAAGCAAAGCTTTTTCGCGGCATAAATTCCGAAATTATATTCTAGATAAATCTTTTATCAGAGCTTATAATAATATTTCTTTAAAAATTCTCCGTGAAAATCCTGTTGTGTTGAAAAAGAAAAATGTTGCGCCCAGCCAGGCTGGCATTGATTAACCTTGACAGTTTTGGGAAAATGTCAAAATCTTTTTACAAGATTTAGCAAAGTAACTCTTCACTACAAGTAATAAATCAGAAAGCCCCTACTTGATAATGGTAGAGTATTTACGTAATGAGACAGTAATAAAATTTATTTCAGGTACTACATTTGCTTCGTCATTTATAAACTTGATATACGTTACATATGTATTTTGTATATATTATGTCTTTACAGTTATAGCAAACAAAAAAAGGCTATTCAATGATCATTAAATAAGAAAACAAAATAATACACCTTAAAACATTGTAAAAAATTTCCATCAAATTGCAGTAAAAATTACTATCACTTAAACTACAGCATCCGTAAAATCCTTTTTTACCATAAAATTTTATACTATAACTTTTATAATAATATATTTTTTATTATAGTGATTCAGTCATTTTACTGTACAAATTACAGTTTATCAGATTTTTTTTCTTCTACAAATTTCATAGTAAAAATGGAGTTTGCGTTAAAAAGTACTAGAACTCAGAATGCCAGTAGTAGTTTTTACTGTAATTTTATCCAGAATTTCTTACAGTGTAAATTTTTTTCATTTTTAGTGAATATCATTTGAACAGGAATTTTCCTTTCATTCTTGATCCTTCACTGCAAGTGATGCTTTTTTAAAATTTCTTAACTTAAGAAATTTTTTTTTTAACTGTCTTGAATTTAAATACTTTTTCTAGCCAGTTCATATATGGATGGAGAACTGAGTACAAAAAATAACAAGATTCCAAAACCGAAAGGTAACAGTGAAAACTTCAGGTAAATCCCTCCACTTATGCTATGTTTATGAGGCGAAGTGTGAACAGACTTGATGTTTTAGGAAGTTTTACCATTTTGATTTGTGTTTAAATTTGCACGTAATTTTACTATTCATAAGATTTTTCTCTATTTTATGAATTCTAAGATGCTGTGAATCATAAATCGATTTATGAAAATTAATGTCATGGCATAAATAAAGTTTAAGGGTTGTTTTTTTTTTTTAGTGTTATCACCAGTTTCTTATGTCTTCAGCTAACGATAAATGAATTTACAAACTGAATTGTAAATAGCATAAGTCATAATGTAAACAATATTGTACAATGACGACAGAGGATGGAGTGTTTCTTAAGCATTGAAGTAAAAATAAATTGGAAATAGGTAACCGGTAATCATATTACAAATTTTAACCCGCAGTGCCACCTTTGTTTAGCTTTATATGGTTCTCCATCCATAAATCTGATTATTTCATCTTTAAAAAAATCTTTCATCACTGACGTTTTCTTTCCCTACATACTGCATACATTGTGAAAAATGGATACTCAAATTTCACGAAACTTTTTTTGCTTTGGACGAAACCATTTCCTCTTATATGCTCCAAGTATCTGATAGTATCTAACAGGTGGGATTGTTAATAATAATATTATTGGAATTTTACAGGCGGGTCAATGTCACCCCAATAACACAAAGACAGATAGAACAGATAGGTAATTACATCCATGTAAGTGCTTTGTCTCAAATCACGTGATTACGTGACGAAATGTTTTTCAAAATTAATTGAAAATAGCTCAAAGATTCCTGATTTGGCAAAAGGGACGTTTTATTTATAAAAGTTTACTTAACTATAATATATACAGGATGACAATACCTGAGCTGGTTAGCTAAAATAAAATGTCAGAAAATTATTACATACTATAATAATAATTTAAAAGCAATTACAAAAACTTGTATTTAATTTGTGAAATGCTCGTTCTAAACCCTCTAAAGTGTTTGAACACTGCAAATTGATGCTTTCAATAACCTCTGAATGGCAATTCTGAGATAATTTGTAATTTAAAAATAAACTTTGACTTAACTATTAAACTTTTTTACTTTAATATTGTCCTAAGGGTAAAGGTTAGGAGAATAGGATGGTCGTGACAAACGATATACGTTCAAAAACGCTGTATTTCGGTACTTTATCTGCGTTGATGAAGAATAAAAAGAGTTAACATGCTATGACATGCTTATTTAATCAGTTTTAACAGAATTGTATGGCTCGTTCAACTTTATCAATTCAACAGTTATCAATAGTTATTCAAACTTTATCAATTTTTTAATTTCACGTGGCTCTGTAATTTCTAACATTTATGAACCTAGATAATTAATTATCTTTAATATATAATAATTTGGATAAATTATAGCATTATATGTCATTATTATAACTAAGTTTTAAAGTTTAATATGAGCTAGCTTATAGTTTCATTTCTCGACAAATATATTATGATAGTTAATATGCATCAACAGATATTTTTGCTTAATTGTAACTATTTTATGGATATTTTATGTTTTATATATTAAAATAAGATAAAAACATATATTTATATACTTCCCACTTTGATCCAGCCAATTCACAATGTGAATTGATAATGTGAATTGGACATGGATTAGATGACAGTGATCTTTATTTTCTTTCTTTTAAGGAAATGCATCGTAAATTTATATATTTCTGATGGCGTTCCTCACAATTAAGAATGTGAATGTCATAAACTTCTGCGACCTTTTTTCATCCAACTGTTTAAATAATACAACTTTCACAAATGTCATGTATAATAAGCAAAATGTATTTATACATATAGTATTGCATTTAATAATTTTTTATAAAAAATTTAATCTTTTTTCCGTAGGTATATTTCGTTACCTCCATTATTTTGGTTAAAACGAGCAATCTTTCTCATGTTAATAATTTTGTTTCAACAAAAAGAGTTTTTTGAAAGAGTTAAGATTTTTTAGATATTTTAAAAAATAAGACTAAGAAACACATCCATTCTACTTAAGAAGTTTTTTAAAAAAAAATGTTTTTTTTTTCAAAGAATTTTTTTGATTTATTTATCCCACTATATATTTTTAAAAGAGAGATAACCACTAAAAATAACAAAAGTAAGAATCAAATGCATAAACTCTTAGTCAATCTTAAAATGATGTTTCTGTGGTTCTCAAACTTCATTTTTACTTCAATTTATTTATAAATTATATATTTTGATTAGTATTTATATATTTTTTGGAAAAGACATAATCATAAAAGCTTATAGTGAAAATTTCTAGAAAGAACTTAATTATTAAAATGTTTTTATTGAATATTTACAATCAAAATTTTCAATTATTAACAAATGGTATATGTATATAGTTTATTTTTCATTACATACATTTTTTTAAAAGTTATTATGTAAAATTATGAAATCCCATTTTCATGAAAACACAAAAAATTATTTTTTTTTATGTTTTAAAGGAATAACAATGCGCATACCAACATAAATATATATTAATCTTAAAAGTGAAAATAAGAATAATTCCATGCTCAGTACGTAAAATTCTATTGCTTCTCCCAACTTTTATTCATATAATAGAATTACATTGTCTCAAACTCACTATACTTAGACTAACTATAAATGCATTAACATAGAACATATTATGTATGCATAAGTCAAAACCCTGAAACAATTGAATTTCCTGAGACAAGGAAAAACAGTTTGTCACTAAAAAATGAATAAAATGTTGACGGCAGATGACTAAACTTTATTCTTTCAAAGTTTAAGATTTCAAAATAAAAGAAAAAAAAAATCTGTCAGAAAGGAGAACATCTCATGAATAAAAAAGGACATCAAACTTTTACATTATCAATATAAAAAAACTTTTAAAATGTGATTTAAAAAATGCAAATTTGCATAAAATGTTAATCGCATCAGAGTCACATCTGGCTTTTTCTGAAAATGAAAAAAAAAATGTTTTAAAAACATCGATGGTATTATAAACGATTTTAAATTGCGCTTAGAAATAAATTTTTGGGTTTGCTTGTAATGGGAAATTATTGAAATGCATTTAATATTTTTTTCAAATGTTTAAATAACGAATATTTCAAATGCACGAGATATTTGAATTTGTAAAACATATACTTGTAAGAAACCGGAAAGTATCGTATCATCTTATTCAAATAATAAATAAAAAAAATTGTTTTATGAAAAACTATCTTTTATTAATCTAGAGAAAGAAAAATTCTGAAGCATTTTTAATGCGTTTATAACTGTGTTTTTACATTTAAATATTTACCAAAACCAGATTAGATTTGAATTTCATCTTTAAAAGTATTTTGAAAAAGTGGATTTTTTAAAAACCCTTTTTTCTCAAAATAATCATTACTACTATTATTATTATATTTCATTATATTCTTGAAACATCACTTAGTTATATTGTTAATTTAACCACACACTTAGCATAATTATAACTATCGTATAATCTTTTATCTACCATATTGGGTAAAGAAAAAAAAACTGATTTAGCATTAAACATAACTTATATATACAAGTTTTGGGAGGAAATCAAAGCTGGGTCATCTCAGTGTAAGGCAAATGCATTAACCCCTAACCAACCATGGCTCTAGGAGTTGAGATGTGGAAAGAAACATTGTTTTTTTCGTTTTACCTTCAGAGATTGCAGATATGACCCAATTAGTGTTAATTTTAAATTTTACATGTTTCGTCATATCTCCGAAACTAATGACTCGAATAAAAACATTGTTTTACACACAATTGTAAAACTTGTTTAGCCAGACATTAAATATTCATAAATGATAACAGAATACGAAATAAAATTAGCTATAATAAAACAGACATAAAGGGCAAATAGCTATTGATTTTCCATTCATATTCTTCTTTAACTAAACTAAATATTCGTTTGGAGTATTAGTTTGTGTTTAGTTGCATTAATCAAAACGTCAAGTTCTCAGTTATTGTCACCATTTCTTGCCCATCTGCCAACTCATCCATTAAAGTCAATAACAATTGTCTTCGGGTGAACACGCCAGTTTCATCAACATTCAATTGCACTTGCTTCCATACCCTTTATTGTAAAGGAATAAATTAGTAAAGGTTTGTTGTGTATTAACATTCGTTGATGAATTTTATTCTTTCCGTTACTTTCATTTTGTACCTTAAAATTAATGCAATTTATTTTAAATCTGCCATTTTCTTTCTGTTAAGGAATAAATTTCTTAATGATGCCAAATAGGAATTCTATACATATTTTATAAAATAAAAGCAGAAAAATTTTAAGCTTCCTATTTTATATAATTTTATACTATATCATATAATTGAGAAAACTATTTTTTGTAACATGACGAAGTAAATGTTCCCACATTGTTATATATTTGAGTTTTAGCGACAACAACAGTCACTAAAATTAGATAATGATTATTTTCAAAATCCCGAAGTACTGAACATAAAAATAATAATAAGATTAATAAATCTCGATTCTGTACACATTGTTTTACAACGATATTTCTCTTTATTATTAACAGTGAAAATATCTTTTTACAGAATGAGAACGTTACATAAAATAAATTGATAGGCTTTCTTAATTATAAAGTATATAGGAGAAAGTAAAAAAATTAGTTTATTATTTTTTTTTACAGAAAAAAAATATTTTGGTATATTGATTTTATCCTTGGGCTCACTAAAATATATATCTGAAGAGTAAAAGAATTACGAAAAACAGCCTTTTTCAAAATTCCCTTCAGGGTTCATATGATAGACGTTCGAGAAATATTTCTTGTCAAATATTTTTTTCACGATGATTTACAGTGTTTATGGAATATTTACTTTTTCTTACATATTTTGTAACCAATATTTTTTAAAGCAGTCTTACCCAAGTCTCTATTATAAAATTAATACTGAACAAAATGGAACTAATATGAATAACTGGAAATAGTTTTTAATAATGAGTAACAAGCAAATAATGAATAACAAAAAATGATCCCCTTAATTACTTTCTTTCTAATGAACGTATCATTAAGTACAAATATGCAATCTTAAAAGTTCGACAGACCTACCCCTAAATATACTGATTAAATAATTCACATGGTATTTAAAGTTACAAAATTAAGCACGAAAACGTATTTTATTATACCATATTACATAGCGTTTTTTGATTCTTGATTCGTAAAATATAAAGTCAGCAGCAATCTAAAAGTACACCTTTAAAGATCTAAAAAATAATTTAACTAATAGTAAAATCAGTTCATTTGGTAAAATTTATTGATCTGAAATGACTAAATTCAGCACTATTCTCCTTTTTAGCTTCTTGCATTAGCTGTCTCAAATTAATGAAATCCTAAAATAAATAATCATGCATTTAACTATACTACTTCTTAGTATCTCTAAATCTTTGCTATTCAATCGCCATCTTTAGTTTACACTCTATGAATTCAAAATTGGATTTATTTTAAAAGCGCTGCTCAAACATTAATCTCTTTCATTTTAATATATTTCAAGATATTGCCTTTATAATTTACAGCTCAGATTGCTTTTGACTGCAAGTGAAAATTAAACCAGTTCTAAATTCAGACAACTTGTCAAATATTTGCCTTCGAAAGTTATAATGCGAGCATTTATATTCAATTATTCAAAATGAATGCAACAATTCTAAAACGCTTTACTGTATTTTTGCATGAATTCACATTTTGAACTCGCATATATTGTTAATATGTTTCATTTCGATATGAGAGCTTCATTAACAACTTTTGTGCTTAAATTCCAAACATTTTAAGTTCGTTTAAATTCTAAACCTTTTATATTAAGTGTAACCCAGGCTAAGTTCAAACATATCTGCCAGCTACAGATTCAAAACCATATGTTTAAAATTTTTTGCCTTTCCTAAAAACAAGAATATTTTAAGTGAAAAGAAAACAAGAATAAAAAATTAAGCGTTACACTTTTGAATAATTCTCAGGGTTAAAATTAGATTTTAAGGTAATAAAATTATTTTGAGGCTCGCTTAAAATTGGCCAATACTTGGAATAGGGCGTAATTTAACTGACCATATACTAAAATCTAAAAATATATATTTTTTAAAATTTTTACATTCGGGTCAATATGGCCTGCTTCACTTCGATTCTGGGTTTTTCCATTTCAAAAGCTTTATCTCTCTTATTTATGATCTTTGTTTATTAAAAAGAAGAAAAAAAACATAATAGCCATTGTAAAAAATATTTATTTGTATTAAACTATGAATGGGTAAACAAGTTTAAAATATTAAAGCAATGTTTTATTTATTTTTATTTCTACAATAAACTACAGACATATTGCGAAAATCTCAAACATTACAAATTGCATCAAATATCTGAATCCTTTACCGGTTCCATGATTTAACTACTGGGATCATTTAAGTCAGATTAAACACAAACCTTCATTTTTTATGAGAAGAATTTGAATCCATTGGCGAAAACTCCATTCAGTGAAATTACTCTTTATATTTGATTTTATATTTTAAATCATCATCATCACTGATTTATTACTATGTACCGGCGGAAATAATAATCAATCAAGGGGGACACCGAACCATGAAGTTTGCATATTAGTACGTAAAAACTATCTTTAGTTTTGAAGGGATGACACAGTGGTAAAGACATTGATCTGCCATTATGAACGACTGGGGTTCGAACCCCGGAGCAGGCTTAAAGTCAACCCTGCTTCATATTGATTTTTTACAGCTTCTGTAGGAAGTAAATCAGTCGGCTCGCAGTGCTGACACGATCATGTCGTTGTTTCAAATTGTAGATCTTAAATTTCCACGCCTCTTTGGTTGAGAATAGGCTGCTTCCAGAGTATTTTGTTTCCACTATAAGTTAAGGTTTAAAAGTTATAAGTGCTTAAATAATGCAAGGGGGTCATTACATATTTGATAGAGATTTAAAGCTAGCTCTGAAGCTTTATATTAAGAAATTTTTAGATAGAAAATAATTTTGCAATGCATTGTTAGGATTGACTAAAAAAAAAACAGGCAAACCTTAAAATTCTATTAGAGTCTTAAAATAACTTTAGTTTACTTTCAGAAACTTTTAAAGCAAAATATTACATTATCTAATTTATTTCAAACTAAAATGTTTTTGTAGCGAGATTTTGAATTTTTATAGAGTGAAAAATCCGTTTAACACCTACAGTTAGTTCAATTAACACAAAGAGAAACTTTTCAAGAATTTTATATTAAAAATTAAACTTCTTTAAACAAAGTGATAAAATGTAGTCGTTGTAAATAAATGTAATGAAGAAAGAACTTAGTTTAAAACAGTCAAAATTACAAATAAAAAAAGGATAAAAAATAAAATTTAAAAAAATATTTTTTGGAACTTTTCAAAGAAACATCCCACTTATAAATGACAGAAAGTAATATTGACTCGCGTTTATCAAATACAATTGGTTTTATAAATATAAAAAAAACACATTGAGTTAAATTCACTGATGGCTTTCGCACTTTTCAAATATATGTTTCTTTTCCTATAAATCAAAGAAAGAAAGATAAAAATTTTTGAAGCTAAAATATGTATTTGCACAGACAAGTTCAAACTTTTACAATTTGTCACCATTCCTTAAAGCACTTCGTAAAAACTCAAGAAAAAAAAGTTAAGTTTAAAGGGTACGTCGCTCCTGTACCAAATATCGCTTATTATCGAAAAATGTTTTCTCTTTGAACCATAAAAGCTTTCTTCTCCTGAGCAAAGAATAAACGTTCAAATCCTGTTTGAGAAACAACTTTAAAAGCCGTATCACTTAAAAATACAAACTCTATAACATCATTGCGAAGAAAAGAAAAAAAACCTACGCTTTTGACCCGATTCCGAGAAAAGCTTTTTGGTTGAATTTCCGCGATAAGAAATGGTATATTAAAAGCAAAGTTCGAAGAAAACTAATATCAAAGATTTCTTTTGGCCTTTAGCCAGGATTTTTTCACCAGAAAAAAAATTTAAGTTTGGGAAGAGACGGAATGCTGTAAAAGGAATTTAATTTTTGATGGGCTCGACGCATCTGATCTACAATAGATATTAAAACAAATATTTCAAGGAGTTCTGCGTACCTTCGGGTGATATTGATTTAACTATAAACCTTCCATTTCACTTTTAGCAAATGTTGAGTTGAATTGTGGAAATAAATAACAGACACTGTTAGAGAGCTGAAAATTTTAAAAGATTATTGAAAATTAACTTGTTTATAAAAAAAAATTGCTTATAATAATAAAATTTTTTAAAGAAAGTATTTACCGAAATTTCTTCTTAGTGTAAGTGAATATGTGGGCTTTGACGAGCCAATTCTTCTATATGACGATGAGTTTCTCTTGTGTATATGACATCATATGTTCTGAGTTATTGAAGTCTTTACATGAAGGACGTACTCTTTAACTACAAGTAAGTTCGGGTTTCCTTATTAATATCTGAGTTCGAAGATTTTAAATCTTATACCGCCAAACCTCGAGATCGTTAGGATTCTTTCGTATCCGAGTCAGCCTAAATCAGAATTTTGAAATCAGAACATGACAAACAAAGAACAAAATTTGTAAGTATAATAACTTTCAAGTTCTACTTATTTACGGATTTAATAATTAATACTTTTTTACAGTTTTTATACTTACTAACTGAGTTAAACAGATTTTTGTTTATGTGTTCAGAGAAATGTTAAGTGAAATAATATACAAGTGCTTAAAAAAAACGGTATATTTAAAATTCAATTTTTCAGAGAATATACGACAGATTTGGCTCACATTTTGTATTTCGCATTTTTTCTTCTAATTTTGTATTGTTTTTTATTCTTTAGATTCTTTAAAAGAGTAAATTGCATACTTTAGAAATCAATTTTTTTCCATTGATAAATAAAACTATAGACATTTACTAGAAGTATGGAATTTTCTTTGGATAAAAGAATTTATTCTAGTTTTACAGTTGTGTGCAAAAGCTTTGCAATTAACTTCTCGATAAATGGTGAAATACGAGAAAAGTGAAATTAACATCAAGGGGTTTAAACTTTAGACAGCTCTTCTGACCAAACTATTGGAACCATATTTCCCTGATTGCGGCTACTCCCTATATTTTGAGGGTAATGACTCCAAATTCATCGAAGAAAAAGTATGTTCATTAAGAGAAAGTGTGTTGTGTCTAACTTCGTAACTTAAAACATCGCCTGCGTTAATTATTTAAGATATTTGAAGCCATGAAGATTGAGTTCTCGTATTTGTGACACTTTTATTTAACGAGATCTACATTTTTCGAGAGCATTAATTACTTATCGTTTTCTTACGTCACTTAGCATACTTTCACACAAGTACTATCTCACAAGTATAATCTCTAACACTTATTGACTTGTAATTAAATATTACCCTTAATTGAAAACATTTATTTGAATACAAATTATATATTAAACAGAAGTGATACGTCAGAAACATTATATATATTCAAAAAGCAATTAATAAAAAAGCCTAGCACGAGAAAAAAATGTCGATTTTTCACTAATTAACTTGTAATAAAATATTTAATTATTTGCAATTAAATATTCACCTTTATTTAAAACATATATTTTAATACAAATTATATTAAACCAAAAGTGTTTCAAAACACTATAACCTTCCCAAACACTGTCTATATTTAAAAAGTAATTAATAGAAAAGGGTAGCATGCAAATAAAATGTCGATTTTTCCTCAAAGTATTATTTTACAATTCAGTAATCTTTAAATATATTCAAATATCTAAAGTGTTATCTTGCAATTAGGAGTGCCGTCAAGGAAACAATTTTAAGAAACAATGCGTGGTGGCAGCATCCGTTCCATTCAAAATCCATCATGCGGCATCACGCAATCACATCTATCACCTCTTCCCGTCTCACCATCAAAATATCTCATTAAACTTCACGCTATTCACGGTTTAAATGTTTCGATATTATAACAGATCGAAGTCTGAGAATTCTATATTAATCCATCATCTCGACATTTTGGCCGTCATAGATTGCGACCTATTTCCCTCAAAATGCTATGCAAAGTTCCCCCTCTTTTAGCTCTAGAATGCATTGATGAAAAGTGATATTGAACGCTGTTTCGGCATGATTTGTTATTCAGAGAACATGGATTTGCATGAATTAGACGCATATTCATAGATATTATAGTTCCATGTTCATAGAACGTTAACAAATGATTTAGATAATTTTCCTTCCACTGAATGATGTATAAAAGTTAAGATATTGTATATAGAGACTATGTATTAAGAAGCCTCTTTTATCGACTTTTTCGATTTTATGTTAAATTTTTGATTTGCATTTTTGCACTACGAATAATTCCCGATCAAATTATGGTAAAAAATATTATTTAAAGTGCCAATATTTTACGAAGCAAAAAAAGTTTTTGTTACGTAAAATTTTAAATAACAAAATTAATGATTTACCATAAATTTTACAGTAATTTTTATTGTAAAATAACTGAATAACTGTTATTAAATAAACATTACTTTGAAAATTACGCCTGAAAATTTCGTGGTAAAAATGAATTTTACAGATGAACTCAGGTTACTAGTTTTTTACCAGAATTTGATCCGTAATATCTTTGACAGTGTACCCAACAAACGTTTGAAGATTACTATACAGCCGCGCAATAGAAAAATCCCCATAATTGCCGAAAAATTTTTATTTAATATTTTTTTTTATATTGGACATTTTGACATTTTAAAAAAAATAAATTTTTTAACAGTTTTGTGAAATTAGTCATTAGCGTGATAGGGGGAAAATAGTAATCAAGTCGCTTTTCTCAAAATCTAACTGAAAACACGCACTTTTATTTTTCTCAATTGCTCGGCATCATATCTTTTAGGACACATTGAAAAGCAAAAAGGTCACCTTATTAGATTCAGAGAAATAGTGCGTAGCATTTTTTCAAACTTCTAGAAATTTTTTCTCAAAGATGTGATGGAATAATATGGGTAATTTGTGGTTTTGAGTATAAAATATAATACTATGTATTTGTCTGTATCAAATTTTTTTAAACTTAATTTTATTACAATACGAACTAACGAAAATAGATTTGGATTATGTGAAATTTTTCAATGATAACTACGCAAAGACAAAAGTATTTATAAAAATTCTAAACCTAAGCAAATGTATAATTCTAAACTATCTTTAAAAATGTTGATTGCAGAATTATATTGACATAATTTTATCAACAAAAAAAAAAAAAATGAGTGGAGAATCTAAAATTTGCAATCACGTTGTGATGAGAGGACAACCCTAAATTTCACTTGTTTAAAAAAAAAAAAGAAATCGAGTAAATATCAGTATAATATCAGTTAAAATTCTGCTTTCCCCCCTGCAGAGAAAAAAAAATTGCGATGGCATGTCTTTGAATCATCCTCAGGGATGTTCCCACACCGTCGCCAATAACCCATTGTGCAGCTCTAGTGCGATGTAAATAAAGTAACTACCTACCTACACGATAAAATATATAATATTTTGAAATATTTTTCGATTTCATTTTATCCGTTGATCTGCTACTATTACTCTTAATTACAAAATTTTAAATTTTTTGAATGTAAGTAGTTTTAAAATGTAAAAAATTGTACAGAAAATTTTTAAATTTAAAAAAAAAAATTCGCATTTTTAATGAATTTTAAACCGACATTTTAAGTTTTGAAAATATTTTCAACCTCCAAATTTAAACTTTAATAATATTTTTTCATTCCATTCATTAAAATGTGTTTTATTAATGCTAGCCATAAAATTTAAAATTTAAGGCTGTAAGTATTTCTTAAACTTGAACTTTAAATTTTATAACTTACGAATGAATATGAATTTTTAAAAATTCTAACAATTTTAAAAGTTGGCATCTACTTGCAAAAAAGCAAAATTTCATAAAAAAAATACGTCAAAATATGTTACCAAACTTTAAATTTGAAGGTTGTATGCATTTTTAAAACTTGAACTTTTTAAAACTTTTAAGCATTTTTCAATTTAAACTTAAAGTTTAAAAAACTCTAACAAAAATTTTAATTGAATTTCAAAATTTGAATTAAACATTTTATAACATTTTTCTTTTTATTTTAAATTTGAAATTTTAAAAATCCTTGCGTTCTCAAAATTCAATGTTTGGCATCTGGATGCAATGGGTTCATTTCAATGATGTCACAATGATTCGCGATCAATCAATGTCATGATGAATCAATTACAATGTCACAAAATTTAGAGAACATTAATTATTTCTCTAAAGAAATTCCTTTCATGTACTTCTTTGTATGTTTTTACGGTGGAATTGCAATTTTATTAAGGTTTGCAGGGAAAATAGTATTTCACATCTTAGTATTTAACAAATTTATTCACTTTTATTCAAAACCAACCAAAGAGAGATATTCATCCCCCTAAACTTAATACTAATGATTTAGTAAAATTATGAGACTATTTTTATAGGCTACTACTATTAAAGTAAAATACTGTGATGCGCTCTTAGAGTTTTTGATAAAGTCAATCAACCAAAAAATAAACGAAATGCTCACGCGTTTCATGAAACATGGGAGCACATCTGTTCTTTTTCTCAAGCGATCATCTCGAAATATGTGAGTTCTTTCGATTTGTTTTTGCTTCTCAAAAGCTGTTCTCACTTAAAAAATAAATTGGAAGGAATTTTACCTTTTACAATAAATATTTTCCTAGGGGAATCGTTTTTAAATAAAATATGAAAAAGAAATCGAAATTGTGTTTTTGAAACATTGTGAAAATTTTGTTTGTTTAAACTTTGATTTGTTATGCACTTAATTAAAAAGCGCCTATTTGTTAAACATATAAAGGTAATTAATTTAAATTTAAACAAAATTGGATTTGTTAAAACTTTCAATGAACAGCATATTATTCGAAAATAATCTTTCCTTCTTGTTATATAATCTATATTTTGTTCTTTAGTAATTTTAGGGCAGTCTTTTTACATAAAAAGTTCAAGAGGGATAGAGCCGTATTAGTTTGATAGCAATATTCATTCTACGGATGCATTGAATGTAAGTTTACTAATAAAAAAAAAGACTATTCAAACTGGCAGTTTAGTTGATGTTGCGTTTAATAAAGCATAAGTCATAATAACACTGCACTAAATGTAAAAGTCAATGCAAGAACTAGATACGTTGATTAAATAGTTCACTAAAGTATAGTTTGTTTATGTAAAGAACACCCCTATCCTTTCGTCTGGAGTAGTGGCATGGACTTTGTTACGAAATTTGATTTTGTCTTTATTTAAGGCAGGTTTTGACTTGGATCAGTGTGAGAAAAGGAATCAGAAGAGAAAAAAGCACCCCTCTTTGAAAGGCGTTATTTCTTGTTTAGATAGCAGACGGTCTTCGACTTTGTGGAGAGAGGAATTCTTTCTATAGACAAACTATATGTCGAAAGTAAAATTGAAAAGAAAAGATGAAAGGTCACAGTAACAACTTAAGACAATAACAACACAAATGCCGGGATAGCCTGTTTGGTAGGGCACTGGGCCCATGCCCAAGAGTTCGTGGGTTCGATTCCCGCTGGCCGAAGACTCACCGTGTAGTAAATGGTGACTGATGCACGTCAAATCTGTCGAGTCGCAAAGTTCTCCATGTTCCCATAACAAATCAATACCTCTGAGGGTACTGATCCAGAAGTTTCCTTGTTTTCTGGATTGTTTCAAAAATTACAAGGCTACGGAGTTGAACATTAGTAGTCGTAAACCCACAATTGGATCGACTGTTCAACGACGGATAAAATAAAGTAAAATAATCACTTAAGACATCTGGGACAACTTAAACAGTGCTGACGGGAAATATCCTCAGAAGTAGACGGATCATTGGTTAGAGTCCCCTTGCCGTCAGGCTAACCGTTAGAGATTCTCGTGGTCTTCCTCTAAATGTAACGCAAATACGGGTTTGCTCCATCAAAAAGTCCTCCACGAAGGCAAATTTCTCCCAATACTCGATCCAGGAATTCTAATTACAAGGCTACAATTGCATATAGTTACAAGGCTACGGAGTGGAACATTAGTAGTCGTAAACCAATAAAATTGGGTCGGCTGTTCAAAGACGGTTATATAATAAAATAAAATACAACTTAATGACCAAAATTGGCGTGCACATGTTTTTCTAGCGCCAGACATGCATTTTTTCATCTTGCTAGGTTTAACATAACAAAAATATCTTATTTTTCGATCCATAAGCCAAGGATACTTGAAAATACATTCCCTAGATATCATATTAATTTCGTTTCAAAATATTAAAAAAATCTATCTCTAACTTCTATTATTTCTTAATTATTATCATTGCATTTAGATGGCATGGTCAGTTTTAAACCTGTTAAGCAAAATCATTGGCATTGGGTATACCTGCAGTTAATAACAGAGATGGTCTTTACGGGTATCAAATTATAAGTACGTAAAAGGGCTGGTATTATAACCATTTAACACTTTTATAAAACTAACAAACTTACATTTAATTGGTAATTATTTTAAAAGCACACTGGTCTGCATGAAAATCAGCTCTAATTCCATTTCAGTCGACTTCAAATTAAATGACCATATGAATTTGCATATAATGCCCTTTTCGGCTCACCCTTTATCTGTAAACACTTTTTCCCTTCGTTTATGAGTTTTCGATAATTTTACAGCCTTAAATTTGATTTGGAGAGTAGGAAGGTTTATTTTAGTCATTAAATTTCTATTTGAAAACTAGAGGGAGGAAAAGTTATAAAGCATGGGCAGTTATAAAAAGGTTTTTTTAGAGGGTTGATAGTTTATTTTTCTTTCTTGAAAAAAAATATATATACGAGGGTCACTCTGAAATTTTTGAGGTACAACTAGGTTTTTAAAGTTACACTTACAAAATTTTAGGTGTGTTCAAAGTAGTCTCCTCCAGCATCAATCCACTTTTGTAGTCGAATTTTCCACAGATTAAATACCTCAAGCCATTCATTTCTTGGAATAGATGAAAAAATGCATTTATAGCCACATCAATCTCTTCTTCTGAATGAAAACGACGTCCACGTAAGTTCTTTTTTAGATTAAAGAATAACCAAAAGTCACACATGGCTAGATCAGGTGAATACGGCGGATGTTCTATCACTTTAATTTGTTTTTGTTTAAGAAACTCATCCGGCTGTATGTGAAGATGCATTGTCATGGTGAAGCATTAGTCCCCTAACATTCACTTCTTGTAGAATTTCTGGAAGACATTTAGTGGTATACCAGTTTGCTGTTACTGTCTTCTGTCCTTCCAACGTGATGGCTTTGACCAATCCCGTACTTCTGAAGAAAGCGGCATACATCACTTTTTTCAGTGAGCGTTGTCTTTTCACCATTGTCGGCGTGGGATCATGTTCAAAGACCCATACTTTGCTTTCTTGTCGTGTTGAAACGTCAGAAAACGGTATATACCTTTCATCACCCGTTACAATTTCAGAAATGATGATGGCCACCATCATTTAGTAATTTAAGAGTTTCTTTACTGATTCTGACACGCTCCTCTTTTTGGTGCTCAGCTAGATTATGGAGAACCCAGCGGCAAACTAATTTTTTCATATGTAGTTCTTCATTTTCAATTTTGTGTATGAGTGAGGATCCAATGTTAAGTTCCTTCTGTATAATTTGATAGGTACAGCGATTATCATCCTTTAACATTTTTCGTATGGCAGACACTTTATCCGGTATTACTGCCGACGGTGGCCTTCCTGTATGTTCTTCATCCTGAAGAAAATTGTGACCTCTGATAAATTCTTTAAACCATCTGAATACAGTGGCACGAGCTGAAGATTCATCACCAAATGCTAATTGCAACCGTTAAACGCATTCTTCTCGATTTAATCCTGCTTTAAAATCGTAGAAAATCATAGCGCGAAAATGTTATCGCGTCAACTCCATTTTCTCTTCTGTTTAAAATTTATTCTAAGTTAAACAAGTTGAAGTAAGTCAGTAAAAAATCGTCTGCTGTGTTAAAATACTTTGTATTTTAAAATTAAACCGTTATTTTTATTTTGTAAATTCTCGTCTGCGCGTATCTCAAAAATTTCAGAGTAACCCTCGTATAACTTATTTTAATCATTTTTCAGTTTTTTCCACCCCAAATCCCTAAAAATATAAAATGTTGACAGCTTAATAATATGAAATATTAAATACTTTAATAAAAATTCAACAATATAAGCAAATTTGAAGTTTTATTAAAAAAGAAAGATCTGATCTCTTACAAGTGAATAATACAAGGAAGCTCCGTAACATTCCGCGCTATATTTATTTTAAAAAATTAGGTGAAACGTTGGATTTGGCTAATCATGAGTAATTATAGAATTTAACTCTACGCTATAGAAAGTTTCTAATCATACCATTCATTTTTTTCACGCAATATTACGTCTGAGTTGTCGGTTCTAAATTTTGTTTATGTCCCATGTAAAGAAAAAATGAAAAAAAAAACATAAATGAAACTATTTAAATTTGTGTCTAGCAATCTTAGTCTGTTCATGCTTGAAGAATCTTGAAAGCTTCTACTTTCGTCCTGCTGAGTACAAACAATTATAGTCAAATATTATCCTTGCAATGACTACTGGGAAATGGCCTATAAATTCTGAAAAAAGTTAGTGGAAGCAGTATCTCAGTATCATATAAAACCCAAGCTAACTGAAAACAAACTCGCTGGGATTCCATCTTCAATTGCCAGACAGTAGTCTAGGTTCTGGTTTTAAATTACTTTTAATGGTTCGAACCAGATTTAACCAGTAAAAAGAGAAAATATTGGAGATATTTCGGGCTTTAAACAACTACGGATTGTTATTCCAAACCATTATCGGTTAAAGTCAATGCTTCGTTTTTACTTTATACGAAGCACCCACACATATTTTTGACCTTATCAATCTTACATTAAAGCCCATAAATGCAGTATCGATAAATTTTAATTTAAAAAATTATCAAAATATCGGAAGCTATCTTCGAACTCTAAATCAGAAACAGCTGAACTTTAATAATTTTTCATTCTGAGTTTTTTTTTTTTTTTAGACATTATCATATACAGCACTGTATAATAACAGGAGAAGATATAAAGTACAATATAAAGAATTCGAAATATTCTATATATAATTAAAAAAAATATTGATATATATTTCCATTTTTTTAATTCGAGGTTTAAGTTTCAAGGTCTGCAGGGGAAGTATGATTCCACCATGTTTTAAAAATAATTATTAAAAACTTTTTGAAACTATCTTAGTTCAAAAACAGCTAATTAGTTAATCCATTAAGGTCATAGTTAGTTAAACTAATTAGTTAAAAATGTTATAAAATTTAATTTTATTTTAAGCTGCCAAATGAATGATATTCAGCTACAGCACATAGAGGAGAAATATATAGTAGAAAGGAAAAAAGAAAATTGTAAAAATTTGAAATGTTCGTGACATTAAAAAAATTTAGATACATTTTCCTTGTTCATAAGTCTAATTTTTTCTTATGTGATCGATAAAAGTCTTCCGCAGAGAATACAATTTAACCATGTTTTGAAATTAGTTATTCAAAAAGTCTCAAAAGGGCTTTGAAGTCTCTCATTTTGAATCGGATGCTCGTGCCTCAAACACGGAAATACAAAATAATGCTTCGATTCACATTTTATCATTAAAATGAGCTAGAAAGGATTTTATCAATTTAAAATTCCACTCTTCATATTTATTTCAATATTCAATTTTTATTCTTCAATTTATGGAGTAAAATTCTATATTTTGCATTCCTAAAATATATTCCAATTTCAAGCACCATTTTTATTGTATTATTCTTAAATAAATGTAAGACATCCGAGCATGCTTTAAACTTACTTTTTAATTAGTTATTATATTCTGTTTGGTTTTTTTAAGTCAAATTGTAACTAAATGCATACTTTTTAAAAATTTATAATTTTTCTTGTTGCTTTAATTAAAAAGAGATATGTGCTTTTTACTTCTTAAGGTTTTCTTATTGCAATTAATAGAAAAGTAAAATTAAAATATAAAAAAAAGCAGTAACAGAATTTGAAAAAGCCTTATTCCATCCAGTTTTGACTCATTAATAACTTATTTCTAGCCTTGTTTGTACTTAAAAATCAAAAGAACAAAAGACAGAGAAATAGAGAGATTTGACAACAGTTACTTTAATTAATTATGAAATCAAATATTACGATTTGTTTTCAATTTAACTTTGTAGTGAAAAAAAATTTAATGTGAAAAGAAAGCTTAATTACCAACGAAAATTTAGAACAATTTAATTTTCAGAACAATGGAGTCCTATTCAAGTATCATTCCATGTAAGTCTATTATGAGTCTTTAAATTAAAAAATTTTTAAAAAAAGTTTTAGCACAAATTGTACGATTAGTAAAGTATGAGAAATTCTGCAAAAAAAATCAGTTGCGTGTTAATTTGCATATTAAAATATGAAAAATGCTTTTCTAAAAACTATAAACTTTGTGAAAATATCATTTATTTTTCATTTTAACTGCCTTTAGGACCGAAATATTTAGATACTATCCCTTTAAAATAGTATTCTTAATATGCACTTGATCATTGTGATATCACTTTGAACCCTCTTCTATTATAATTTTTGGAGTTGCTGTTATTGGCCGTTAATGCAGAGGGGGTGCGATTGCTCTTGTTTTTCACCTTCTATGGCCAAGAATTCGACTTCTGCCACACCCATACGTCAAACACATTTATAGGGCTGATCCATTCATACATCCATTCATTTGTCCACCGATCGTAATTTTGGTCTGAATTAAAAGAACGATCAATTTACAATTCAGTACCTCCAGAGGTATTGATTTGTTATGGGAACTTGGAGAACTTTGAGACCTAACTGATTTAACGTGCATCAGTCACCATATACTACACGAGTAGTCTTCGGCCGGCTGGATTCGAGCTCCCGTTCTCACAAACGTGAGTCCATCGCCCTGACAACCAGGTTTTCCCGGCCTTACTGTTTGGAGTAAAAAATTAAAATTTAAAAACTTATAATAAAGGAAATGGAAATATTGGAAGAAACAGTAATTATCAGTAAAAAAAGTAATTATCATTTTACATAACGATGGCTAATGGGTTAAACAAAATAATTTAAATTAAAATTTGTTTTATTATTTCAAGTATCAGATTATAAGAAGGAAAATATTTTTCTTTTAAATCTTTTATATTGACTATTATGCTGCATCCTGAAAACAAATACAATAATAACAGCAAATCACGGTAAGATGTTCCGGCCATTCTGAATGCAACATCCGTGAAATTCATTTTACCGTAAAATCTTACACAGAACTTTTACGGAAATATTTATTTAATTACACTAATTCAGAGATCTTACAGTTAATTTTTCTGTAAATATCACGTATATCAGATTTTTGTTCCATAACATATAACTTTACGGTGGAAAGTACTGGTACCTTGATTGCCGGTACTTATACAATAAATTGAGGCGGAAGTTTTTACATGGCAGTGAAATTGGGTAAACGAATTTTTAGTTGGGAAGTTCCTATTTTAAAAATAATGGCCAAAATAACAGTTCTTAATCTTTCCCATACATCAACAGACAATCTATTTTTATCAGCATATAAAATTAAAAATATTTTATTTGGATAATGTCCAAATTATAATTACTAAAAAATATTAAAAAATTTCCATAATATTTAAAAGTTTATCCTATCTGGGATCAAATAAATTATCTTTTCAAAGCTAGGCATTTTTCAGCCATACAGAATAAAGCTTCAAAAATTAAAAAAAATTATTTTAGAAATAATTCTATTTTATACAGATTTCATAAATAGTGGTTACTGTACGATTTATAGTATTCGCATAACTGTTTTAATTTACTTCTAGATTATATATGATTATTACTTGATTTTAAAATTTTTTTTCAGACTTTACTTGAAATTATTAATCCCAATTTTTAGACTTTGGAGAGAGAAATAAACAGTAAAGCTTCTAATTAACATTTTACCCAGTCACATTAAAGAATTATCTATTATCTAACTTGCCTATAGCTTTTGGAATACTGCTTAGAAACTTCTTTTTAGTGATTCGAGGTTGTTTAAAAGTTTTTATCAAAAAAGAATATTAAAAGATAATATTTGTACAATTCGTTTTACCTAGAATTAATTTCAGAAAATGGAAGAAAAAAAAACACACTTGAAAAAAGAGTTGGTTATAATGTTTCTCTAAAACGGTGTCAATAAACTTGATTCTAATAAACTTTTAAATATATATTATTTTTTTAATGCTGAATCCATAAAATGTTTTAGGCAATATGATTTTATTTTGAATTGCTTCATAAAATTTATAAGCACTTTTTTCAAGACGACTAAAATTTGTTCTTATTTGTAATTTATTATGCAGATTAACATAAGGTTGAAGAGCTAGTTTATTGATAATCCGTAAAAGTTAGGCTAAAAAACTAATTGATTAAGTTGAGGTAATCAACAAAAAATTCTTTCAAAATATGCATAAAGAAAAATGACCGTTTTTTCATCCTTCATTTGTCGATAGCAGAATCATTTGCAGTGAATAATTAATTGAAGGAAATTACCTATTTTTTTTATTTTGTTTTTTTAACATACATATATTAAATGCTGAATAAATTTATAAACTATCGATTAAATTACTTTGTTACCGTAATGAATAAAAAATTGAATTTTTTCATGCTTCGAATTCATATTTTACATAATAAATATGAAAACATCATGAATAAATTTTAAAAATTACTATATTGGTAAAAAATGTTAAATATTGCGTAAAACATTTTGTTTATTCATTTATTAAAACAAAGCCTTTATAACTATTACTTTTAGTATAAAAAAAGCAATTTAAATATTATAAAAGAAGTACCATTAACAAGGGTTGAATTTTAAATTTGTAACGAAATATTTGTTTCTATTCATTGGAATGAGGAAAATGATTTTTCGTCTTGGGGAATGTACAGAGCGAAACGCATTCTGTGAAAATCACCATACTTGGATGGTTAAGACATTTCTAGAGAAGGAAACCACGATTCTAATAATTGAACCAAAGTATACGGTATTTAAACTATTCATATGATAATTTTACTGTTCGCTGTTGTTACTGCTTATTGGAAACTCTGTTTTCATAAATTTTAAATATTTGTTCGATACATTTAGTACAAATACGAATCTCAAAAGTAAATGTTGGTATAAATGGTTTTTATACCATGCTCTAAAGTATCACAATAAATTCCCAAAATGCTCTTCAGAACTATCAATCATTTTACGATTTATTTGGTAATTTTTACTTTTTGATGTCTTTGTCTCTTACCCAAAAAAGGCAATAAATAATCTGTTTACACTTCCATGATTTATTTAAAATGGCAGTTTATTTAAATGGTTGATAGGAGTTTGATTATAAGCTATTTCTTATTCTAATATAATTTCTGAATAATAGCAAGGGCTTAAGATACAAGAATGATGGTTTCAAATGTTTAACCAAATTGGTTTAAAGATACCAAACTCAGATATATAGGTCCTGCAGTGAACTGGACGCTTAAAAACGCTTCCCCGCAGATCACCGAAGTCAAGCATCACTGGCTGCGGTCAGTATGCGGGTGGGTGACCACTTGGATCAGCTTGCGTAGGGAACGAGGTTGTGCTGTATTGGTCCTCATTAAACTGTTCTACCGTAAAGTACTCGACTTTGCGTGCAGGTCGTCGGACTACCGAAGGGGGGGGGTGTCATCCCCTCTGCAAAGGATCAAAATTGTGATGGCATGTCTTCGGATCATCCTCAGAGATGTTTTCCAGACCGTCGTCAATAGTCCATTGTGCAGCTCTAGTACGGCGTAAATGAACTACAACAACAGCATCAGATATATAGTGACTGTCTTATGCATATTTTATGAGGTAGTGGGATTATTTATTTATGGGTTTCTTTGTAAATACAAAGGACGACTTAAATACTGTTTTCAGTTTAAAAAACAGTTAGCACAATTTTACAAAAGACAACAAAAAATATACATCGAATGCTAAAGCAGAATTCAAACCCATTGCATGAATGCTTCTGAGCGGTTAGTGGAAAAGCAAAGTTTGACGGCGGGGCTTAAATAAAACAGCCATATATTATTGGGGTGGCCATTGGCCCGGCAATTTGGAAAGAGACTAGCAATTATAGGCATTAAGCGCGTGATCATGTATATGTATCTAAACCGAATTTATTTATTTTCTTTTACACATCCACAGTTACACCTTGTTTCGAGTCCACTAACTGCATTTCATATAGCGTTTGGCGGAAGGAAGATTGGTGAAAAAAAAAATCCTTATTATTCCAAGAATTTATTTATTAATTTATTATTATACATACATAGGCAGACGTTTGTTAACTCTTTGACGCAGATGGGACACCGATGTCTCTTTCAAATGTATTTTTCGTGATGCTCTAATTGCATATTTTGATATTTATATTAAAAATATATTTTAGTATTTAAATACCAAAAAATACCTTTTCGTATTACAAAGATATAAATATATTTTGGTATTTTTTAATAATAAAAAACATTTCAGATACTAAAAAATAATCTGTTAATTAAAATGAACTATATTTGTACGAAATTATTAATTCCAAAAAAAGAAATTTGAATAAGAATGTGTTTTCATTCATACCATGAAAAAAAAAAACACCCATGTTTGATGCTGGATTTAATAAACGTACATTTTGAAAATGTTAAATATAATATTTTTTTCTTATTTTGACTTAAATTAATACAAAATAATGAAAAAGTATTGAAGAAGTAGGATTAAGACTGAATTCTCCGTCAAAGGGTAAATTTATTCGATTCTTAAAATTATGAAAATTATGGTATTTTATTCGTTTAATAATAGTAGAAACTAAGAGGAAAAAAAGAACCTATTTGTTGTTACTTAGTTTTACTAACACTGACTGCTTGAAAAATCTTCGGAAAAGATTTTCCATCATCGTATTTTTTTCCGTTAAAGTTTTGAAAGCAACGTCTCAGGTAAAAATTAATCCCATATTAGTAATACGAAGTATCACAATTATAACAATAATTGCTCTAAGATACAAAAATAGTCATATTGTAATATTGTGTGGTAAAAAATAGTTGTCATATTGTTAATAATCAATTCTAAAGACAGTTATTGAATCATTTCTGATCTAAACTATTCTCACCCCCCTTTTTTCCAAAAGGACGGTTTGTTATTCAAGCTTCTTTGAAGATTAAAAAAAATAATAATAAACTTTATTCAATTTATTCCTTGTGCAACTTTTTACCAGACTCTTTTTTTAAAATTTTTTTTCTATGCATTTTCTATAAAAAAAATCTTTTAAAGCGGGAAAAAAATAATAAGAAGAAAACATTAGAAGTTTTTTTCAATTTGAATGAATAATTTCCAAGCAAATCAAGTCAACCATAAAATAGAAAAGTAAAAAAATTTTCTGTTTAAATGATAAGACAAATTTGTCAAATACAAATTAAGTACACAAAATAAATTAAAATAAAATCCTATTTTTTATACCTATTAAAAATATATTTATAACTTAAAAAGGAACAATTTAGAAAAATTAATTTTGAATAGAATGAATTTTTTATAAAAATATTTTTTCGCTAATAATATAGCATGCCTTAAAATTTTCCCAAATGACTTTACTTAATTTTGAATGCAAGTAAAATCATAAAATTGGACGATTTCTTCTGTAAATAGTTCTACAGAAAACATGTTATCTAGAAAAGTAATCCTTCTTAAATTTGATCGCTCGATACTTTGGTTCAGCTTCGGCAGAAATACTAATAAACTTAACACCTTATTAAGTTTATATAATTCTGGGCAGTGGTAACGGTGTCATGGTTTAACATTGCTCTTTTTTGCATGGATTGATTAAAGTAGTAAATAGAAATAAAAATACTTCGATTGCAGCCATTAGGTCCTTATAAATTATTGATGTCCCAAAGTACTACAATCAAAAATAGACTTTCAATTCACTGTCTTTTCAAATTTCCAGTGTCACAATTTATGATGCTTATTAAAGAAGAAATTATGTTAATTAAATTCGGTTAAAACTTCTAAACATGTTATCTCAGCATTATTAAGTGCAACAATCTCTTACAATGAAATTACTTGTACTAATGCTGGTAAAATTTTGCTCGAGCCAGATATTGTCAATGAGACATTTTTGATATGGAGAATTTTTTAACGCAGAATTTCTGGCTCCATGCCCACGGAATTTTGAGAAAATGTACCTGTAGTATATTTAAAAGGCAAAACAAATAACAACTAGATGAAAAGACAATTTTAAAAAAATTAGAGGATTTAACTTAAATTGAAATATAAAAATGAAAAGAAAGAAACATGAATGCATTATAAAAAGTTCCGAATCAAATTACGGCATAGATGATCATCACTTCAGGTGCATCATACGCAAAATCCATTTTACCGTGAAATATTATACCGTAATTTTTACAGTTAATATTTATTTAATAAAAGTTATAAAAGACTAAAATTATTACAATAAAAATTAAGGTAGATCAGATTTCTTTATTCCGTAACAAGTTTCGCTAAAATTGAATTTTACAGTATAAAGTAACGGCACCCAGAGTGCCGATACTTTTTACCGTAATTTAAACCAGAATGTTTTACAGTGTGCAAAGGAGGACTCCTTTAGGAGGCAACCAACATGCGTTCTTAAGAAAAGCTTTTCTGTAAATAACTGGTTAACGAAACAAAAGTGCTATTTGTCTTATGCATTGAACAGCCGACCCAATTTTCAGTTTAGGACAACCACTGTTATACCCCGAAGCCTTATAATTTTGAACCCAATCCAGAAGACAAGGGAACTCTTGGATCAAGCATTTAGATAAACTAACCTTAGTGGATTACTTTTTGATGGAACTAACCTGCATTCGTGTTACATGGGGAGGGAAATCACAAAAAATTCCCATGGTTAGCCCTACGGAAAGAAGATTCTAACCCATGATCCGTCTACCACTGAGGATATGTTTCGACAGCACAGTTGCTAGTGCATGCCGGAGTAGAATTCGTACCAACCAACCATTGCTGGGATTCGAACCCAGCAACCTCATCGGGATACGAGTGCTCTAACCCCTGAGCAAGTTCAATTGTGTATGTAAGAGATGTTAATACTCTTAACATTAGGTCATTTGATAATTCAGACACTTTAATTGCTTCATAAATTTTAAAAGAGGAAAAGTCAACGAGCTCTCAAAAACAAGCACCCATTTCCAAAACTCAATAGGCGTGATTGAAAAAAAGAACATGTTAAAAAAGAAACCGCAAAATCTTCAATGAAAATAAAAAAAGAAAAGAAAATAAAGGTGTAAAAAAACTAAGAAAAACATGGTCGGAAAACTAGGTCCGGCTTTATTTTTAAGCGCTACAGACGTTTGGCGAGTGACAGTGCTTTATCAAACATCTCTATTTGAACATACAAACATTGCCATGGCAAGAATGACACATAATTTAAATTTCGGTCAGATGACTTGGACTGCACCTGAACTGGTAACACTCTCTTCACACCATAACCAATTAGAGGACTTTCAGGCCCGACAGCTGACAGGTTGCTTGATTAGCTACTAAAATCCAATTCACAGTCACCGACGTCAATCGGCGAAGGGAGTAGAACCTTAACAAAATTCACTCACTGGAACACTCTATTATGGAACATACAAACTTTTCAGTATCTGTAAATTAAAATATATTAGTAAATTAAAGTATCTTATCTATCTTTTTCAGTATCTTTAAATTTATTTATTTATTAAAACTGCACATGTTTAAAATGAAATGTTTCAGAATTAAAAGGAATAATTCCCAAGCAAATTCTAAGCAATAAGGGATAGTCACTGAATGCCATGCATTTTACGGTTTTTATCGATTTTCACTCAAATGTTCAAAAATAAATAACACAAATAAACAACTTTCTTTACCGATATCAACCAGAGCGCATTTAGCGAATAAATAAAACATGTTTCAAACTTCATTAGCAGAGATAAAAAGTAGAACTCATCATTTAAAATTAATCAATAATCAAAATCAATAAATCTGACGTATTTGTCAAATAGAAACTTATGTTTGGAAAATTTTCCGCGAACGATTAATTAATCTTTCATCGTCATCGAGTGCCGAGTTTAATAAAGACAGGTAATTCAAAAGGATACTATCTTCGGGAATATCTGTGAATTAGTTAACTTCAGTTTGAAATAGCAGCAGCGGCTAATAAGTAAAGTAAAACAGTTTCGAAGTTCCTGCACATCTCTTTTATGTCACAATGTGTTCGAAAAGCTGTTGTTTACAACTAAAGATTAATTTTTTAATCTTCTAAAACGTTCACTTTTACAAAGGATAAATTTCGGTTTGTTAATTTTTCAGAAGCGACGAGAAATTTAATAAGCACCGGGACGAGCTAAATTACTATTGATTTTCTAAACTGTTCTTCCTATTTTAACCTATGTCTATCAGTCTTGCAGATTTTAAAATTTCAAACTATTTTACTAAGTGGATTTCAAAAACTTAAGTTCATTTATAAATAGAAACCTTTACCTAAAAGTTTGTGGGATTTGACAAAATAAATTATTTTTTCATGCATAAAACTATCTTTTAACGTTTGTGTTAAAAGTTAAGTTCAGCACTTATTTTATTATAATGAAATAATTACATTTTAAATCTATGGAGAAAAGTTTCTGTCTCACCTAAACTGCTTTTACTAAAGGATGAAGATGAGATTATATTAAAATTAAGTTTACTTTTAAAGAAAAATAGATTGAATAAATAAACTTTTGATGGATTATTTTTGAAATTTTTCTTCCGTGTAAAAATTAACACATCTGCATTTGTTATTCTCAATGTTTTGAATTTATTTGTTACTTTACACGTTAAATAAAAGTAAAACTTATAATAAATTTATATTTTGTTTAAATTTATTCGACGGAAGGGTTTATTAGTATAAAAATATAAAATACTTATTATAATTGTCAATTTATAATAAATACTCATTATAAATTGATTTATCTGCTTAATACTGAAAATTGTTAAAGCATATATTTTACTAAATCATTTATCAATTTATTTGATAATTATTATTATTAAAAATTGGTTAATTTTAATCAAATTCTTAAAATTTGCCTTTTTATAAGTAAAACTAGTTTATGATTTTTTCTTCCAATATATGTAACAAAAACGCAAAACTATTAAAAATGCTTAACACGAACATATAGTTATCGTACCAAATGAAAGAAAAAAATTTAAAAAATAAAAGCAACGAAGCTTTATACTTTAAAAATTATCACCGTAATGATATGGTCAGTGATCGGGTTAATAGTGTCCGGTCAGTGGCAGTAAAAATAAATTTATTAAAAAAAACAATTTTAAGTCATTATGACCATAAAAATGCAGGTCTGTTGAGATTTTTTCTCCTGAAATATATAACCATTGTCCGTAAATTGACTTTATGGTAGTAAGATATATCTTCAGTTTAGGTCTTAAATTTTTTTTGGAATTCCTCAGATTTGTTTTTTTCTATTTAAGGTGAGTCGTTAAATGAGTTGAAATAGTGTATTGTTGCCATCTATCAAGGAGTGAGAGAGTTGTATGTTCACCTATGTAAAGAGAGGTCTGGAGAAACGTTATTTAGTGACAGCTGGGTTCGAACCCGGGATTTTTGTTTCCGAAGCCTCATGATGTTTCCATCAGAAAAAAAAAATTTAACAACCCTAGAATTAAGCTAGGAAGTTTCATTTAATAACCCTGTAAATTAAAGGTCAACTCTTCTAATATTGAAGTTCATTACAATCACGGACACTAGGCTTTTTCTTATAAAAAAATATAAAAAAAGGAGCTGACGGTATAAATGATCGGTCAACTTTTTGAATTTTACAGATATTTCTTGTAGTGAAGAACCTACTGTAGATTTTTAAATATATTTTTAAATATATTTTGAAACAAATTATCTACTGCAGCGCTGCTCTAAAACTACTCTAAAATTCAATAATACGCAAAAAAAAAAAAAGAAAAGTCAGTTTTCAAAATATTTTCTATTCATTCTGATAGTATGTATATAAAGCTTCGATTTATATAATATTGCGTCAATTTTTAATAAGTTTGATTCTATAGTAAAATAATAAGACAGTATTTTTTTTCTTCTAATATTTAAATATAATTAAGTTTATGGAATGATAAATTAACATTTTAGTAGAATATATCTAATTTAAAATGTGTAAAGATATTTAAAAAAATTGCAAAATAAATATTTATATCGCTGATAGGAAAGTTAATTCAAAGCATAAATATAAAATCCAATAAAATAAATTAATTATTAAACTTAAATTAAGCGAAATATTTTTGTTTGCGAAGTGACTACATTTTAATGTTAAGCAGATGTTGCGAGTTAATATTGCATAGATCTTGACTATAAAAAAATTTTTGATGTATACAAATTATCGGTAGAAATGTATTAAAAATATTTTCTCGAGTATTCGATATGCAGATACCCGACAATAATTTGATACATATATAATGGAATCACTGTCGATCTAATGGTCTGATAAAATAAATAAAAATCTCTAAATTTGACCGATTGTGTGAAAGAGAAGGATTCTAGGTTCTCCACGAAGGTTAGTATGTCCCATTATTTGATCCAGGAGTCTGTATTGGGTTAAAAATCACTATAGATGCAAAATTTCTACTCCACGCTAAGCACCATCCATGTTCCGACTACGAAATCAATCGTTGAAATCAATCGCTGAACAAAGTTTGACACAAAAAATGTTACAAATGAAATAAAAAAATTTCTAGGATGACTCATGATCAAACTCAATGAAATTAAATAATTGTTGGGTTCTATTTTGGTTGGAGTAGAAGAGGTCCGTATCACTTATCTTTAAGATAAGCATGCAATAATCACAGTTATTATCTAAAATTAGTGTTTGTATAACTTTTCACAGTCTATAACATCCATTTTAAATCTTTATTTGATCCTTTATAATTAGAAGTTATTAAATACTCGATCCATTTCAAAGTAATTTAATAAACAAACTCTTCTATTGGTCTTCACAAGAAAAGTAACAAATAAAATATTTTGTGTAACTTATAAAAATTGAGTTTGTATAATTTCAGCTAGTTTTCTAGGCATTTTCCAGGTTCATTTCATATAAAGTTTATTTTAAAATGTGTTGCAAGAATTTCTTATAAAAATTTTAAGGAAAGCAGATAAAATGTTGGTGATTTTAGAATAACAATAATAACACCAAATAAATCACCTATTTTTATTCTGCTTACTTTAAACATTCCGTAAGAAATTCTTGCAATACATTATAAGATAAATTTTATAAAAAATGAATAGAACACCTGGGAAATTAGCCGAAACTGTACGAACTTGATTTTTATAAGTCACACAAAATATTTTAATTAATAATTTTTCGAGCAAGCGCAAAAAAAAATATATTACTTTTTTTATATACTTCTTTTTTGTATTAATAAAGTTTTTGTAAGAAATTGTACCTTATTTTTTCGAAAAACACGTTTTAAGAGCATAATTGTAAACAAAATAAACACTTGTTTTCAGATAACTTTAGAAATGCAAATTTGGTGACACACTGATCTGCATGCCATTCTTGTCGTTGATTAATTGTGAAAAATATTTGAGCATAAAAGAATGTGCAGCAAGATCTAAAACAGAACCAGTTTAAAAAAATTTGCAACAATGGCTAATGTTAAACCGATGCAAAAAATTTTTTTTTTTCTCAAGCAATTCTCCCTTAGAACCCTAGCGCCAACGGTTCTGGAGTTATAAGAGATTCAAAATTGCTTTCCGCGATATGGCATTATATATGCGACTGTATATGGTACCAGAATTTTCCAAACAAAACATTACTTGAATTTATTTAGAAAGTCATAGACAGTCATAGTTTAGAGAGACACAATTTTTTTCAACTTTTCGAATATATTTTCTATTATATTTTGGTACAGATCGGAAACAGTTGGCATATATAAGTTTCTAAAAATAAATTTAAAATATTTTTTCAGGCGCTATGTATGTAATTCGTGATTTTTAAGCAATAAATAAATAAATAAATTTACCGGTAAAAAAAGTAGTGTGGGTGTATCATTCTTTTACGTATTTTAACTTTAAATTTATATTAGTTCAAAGTATGTGTTTCTCTATCATATTAGTCTTCTACCTAAAATACACCATTGTGTAATTTTATACCAAAACGTAATATGTAACTTTAAAATACGTACTTCTTCTCCCATATCCTTTTGAGAAATATTGCAAATGAAATACTATTTTTCCGAGATATTTGATCTGTTGAAGAAATGGGGAACCAAAAATTTTACTTCATCCAGAAAACTTCAGATTCCCATGACAAATGTATTAGACTTAACCCCGCTCTTTCACGCCATTTGAGACTGAACCCAAAAGAGAGATTTCAACACTAAAAAGAAAGGGTAGAGAAAAGAATGGAAAAGAAAGAGAAGATAGAAAGAATGACGAAGAAAAAAATAACGAAGTTCTCTTAACGATTTAGAGACGAGCAGGGTTGGTGGAACTTTTATAAAAGCAGCCATTTCTCAAATTGGGTCGCCAAGTAGCAAATTCCTAAAGTAATTGGCCTGTTAAATATCGTCGCCTTTCTAAGGGACGCGCTAATTAAAAGTTTCAGAAAAAAAGGGGAAGAAAAAGAAATGAAATCTTCGGGTGGAAATTTTTACAAATAAAGAAGATTTCAGCTGGAGATCAAATTCACTGAATGGAGTTAATGACTGAAGTATTCTCTTTTTTGAAACTATTTTCCAGTCGGAAATATTAGTAGGGGTCCACGAAAGAGACCAAAAGATCTGCAGAAAAGATTCCTTGAGAAAAGAGGAATTTAGATTGAAAAGTAGCTTTTTTTGATTTCAGTAAATGATTCAAAAATAAAAGCATAGAGCGAAGATATCTGTTTAGTTGAGTCGCATGTTTTTGTGATTATGATAACCAATGCCGTCTCATAAATTTGAATTTTCAATTATTTTTCGGACAAATGGCGTCTTAATTCTATGATGTTATGTAGAACAAAATTGTGAGTATGTGACTTCACATTTCGAAATTAAGTAGTTAAACGGGATGATTTACTTACAATTTATTGATCATTTTATTTCGAAGAAATACAAATTGGGATGCACGTAGACGAAAACTACACACTTCTGATTCTCATTATGATATAACACAAAATATGACGCTTTTTTTATTTCTATCTTCAATGTTACAACCGATAGCCTTTTTTTTATCGATTCATTATATAACTGAATACAAAACTTTTAAAAAAGTTGACTTTGCATTTTTAACATTTTAAAGCGAAACAGATTTAAAACATTAGCACACGATATCAATTCAAAGATTAAACGCTTTTAGAAAAATACAAAAGTTTGGTATTTTTTATAATATTTACAGCATTTCAAAGGTTTGCATATTGTCTACTTTGCCATAATGTCCGTTCACTTTACAGATTGTTATGACAGCTTTTTTATGTCTATTTCTTACCAGCTCCCAACATGGTCCAACTACATTTTTAAACTCTTAAAAGAGCTGAATCACCATCAGACTAAATGTTCCTTTAATCTAAATGAGTTAAAAATTGGTGGTTTCTGGGTGGTAAGTCTAGTCTATAGAATGAGTAAACGTATGTATTGGAACTCAGGGGAGAAACAGTTTGATATATGATGTGAGGAGAATGTGGACACAGCAAATATTAAAATGCATCAACCGTCATGGTGATTACAGATAACTCGTCCTCAACTTTCAAACTTTCAATATATATATATATATATATGGGCAGTAAAATTTTACTTTATTATTAACGTTTTTAATTATATTAATACAGTTATAACAATTATTTAAGCTTTTAAAAAAATATAAACTAAAAATAAATTCAAATTTAGCAAGACTCAAAGACTCATTTTAAACATACACTATTAAAATATTCATCCTAAATTTAAGGCAAAATAACCGACATCAATCTGCCCATCTGATTAATCGTACAGTTTATAGTTAGTAACAATTATTTACCTTTACGATTTTGAAACCGTGTACAACTGGTATTGTTAAGAAACCGTAAATACAATATAAATGGTTTTAAAACCATTTTGAACTAGCATGGAATCAAAAGCATTAAAATAAAATTTTATTAGACATTGAAGTTAGGCTTATGTCTAGCTTCAAATTAGGAACTAGACATAGGAGTTAGCCTGTGGTAGAGTTGTATTTCGTCAAATAAATCCCAGAGTGTTGCTTAATTTGTTTGTATGTGGGGAAACTATCGTTAAAGATGGTAAAGAGTAGACTTTTTGTGTTAAGCAGCTCTGTGGTGCTGCCAACCATGCGTTAATGAGTGTTTCGTAGTCTATTAATCCAAAGTCACTAATTTGGGAGGACAGGATACTCTTTGTGAGTTGAAGAAATAGTAGAAATATTGCGATGTTAGCGATGGGATTCTAACCACCTTTTTAGTTGGTCAATCGATGAACAGATTTGCACTCTAAACTATAGTATGTTCCCAGTAGGAAGGAACCAAGTGTCTTCATAAGGAACGACTAATTGACGCGGATGAAGCTCTGATTGTTTAACTGTAGTAGGTAAAATACAATCAATAAATGATTTTCCTCATAATTAGCAGGTTGAATATCATCTTTTTTATGGTAATTTGACTGGTTGTATTGAATATGGTATACTAACATTTTAATAAACTGTTATTTAACCGTAGTTTAAATAGTGTATATGAAAATTATTTATTTAATTTTTTTAAATTGTTTCTTCGACTATTAGATGATTATAGATAATATAAATTTCTTCTCTATCATAAGAGATAATTTTTATTTTCTTGTCTAAATTACTATTCATTTGAACATAAAACAAATTGTCATACAAAGTTTGGAATAAAAGATTTATATTTACTTTCTTATTTTTAAATTTTACATTTCAGGTTTTATTTCTAATTTTTCTAAAATACAGCAATGATTAAAAAAAATACTTAAATGGACAAAAATATTAATATTTTTCAAAATAAAAAAACAAAATAAAGATTCAATTATTTATGTTCGTTATCTCAATGCATTAAAAACTGAGAAATCAGCTAATTTTAAAAAAAAATAATTAAATGAAATCTCAAAGAGGTTTCAGAAAAATAAATTCAAATATTCTTCTTCTTATTATTATTATTATTATAGAAGTATAAATTCTACAAATCAAATGTTACAAAAAACAAATATGAGAAAACTTAAAGATGATAAGTTAATTAATTTAATTTAATTTAAATTCTAATTTTTATTGTTAAGCCTTTTTTTTTCCTTATATTAAAAAATATTTTTATATATTGTAGGAAAAATCAATGCGTATAAAATGAACTTTAAATTCTGTTGAAAAACGTTACGAAAAGTCTTACGAAAAATGCTACTTTTGAAAAAATTAAATACATATTTAAAATATATTATTAAGAATGCATTTAATTAAAAATTAACAATTTTAACAGAACTAGTGAAAATGCTGCATGAAACAAGTTTCACTAAGTCTTTTTTAAAAATTCTTTGCTTTTATTTAAGTGATTTTCTTCAAAAAAAAAAAATAAATAAAAAAATTATATATATGAATATTTTAAAGCTAAATATTTAAAGTTTAGATATAAAATTACCAACGAATATTTTATGTTTGTTTTATTCGATTAAAAATGCTCTCAAATTTTATCGAAAGTTTCCGAAGTAAATATTTTAGTCCTGCTTAGACTTCTAAAGAGACAAAAATAATATTTAAATAAATTGCATTCGAGCAATTCGATAGATGGAATTTATTTATAACACATAGATACTTATCAGATAACTTCGTAATTTTCAAGAAAAGAAAAATTTTTTCAATTGTAATTTATATTTAAAACACCAAACTAGTCTTGAAACTCCAACGTTTCATACCACGAAAACTATTGCTGAAAATAATAAATGAGCGGAAAAACCCCGAATAACTTTAACAGTCACTTTAACTATAAATAATAATAAAATTGTAAACTCAATTTATTTTCTCCATAAATACAGTCAAATTTTAATAATTAGCAAACAACAAATACAATGTGTTCAAAACATTTCAATATAATTTGTGGATGGTTAGTTAGTTCGAAATTCGGGGGCTTTAAAGTTCGAAGATTTTATTAATACTAAATAAAATTAATAAATACCTGATAAAAAATAATGGTAATTAACGTTCAAAAGTGCCAATAATAAAATGCCTAAACTATCGCGAGTCGAAAACTAACAAATAATAACTCTCCAGAGTTCAATTTATTAGCTTTATTTCTAAATATCAATAAGACTTTTTTTAAATAATATTAAATCAGAGAGTTTTATTATGATCAGAATATATATATATATATATATATATATATATATATATATATATATATATATATATATATATATATATATATATATATATATATATATATATATATATATATATATACAGGGTCATTCATAATTCCCTCTGTTTACTACAACCTTATATTTACTACAACTGGCTTCAGTGGTACATGTTACTGCCATCTACCGGCGCAACTGCTTAAATTAAAACTTGAATACTTTCGGAATAATTTTATATATATATATATATAAATATATTTTTTTTTTTTTGCCATATTCATCTTCGTTTTTTTACTATAACGCTTCGAAACCCCGGAGGGAATTATGAATAACCCTGTATATATATATTAGTTAGAGAGTTATTATATATAACAAAGAATAATAACTCTCCAGCAGTAGAGAGAAGAATTAGAGGTTAATATTAAAGAAACATTCACCTCCAAAAATACATTGAACAAAATATAAAAATTCCCTATTTTTCCAATTAAATTTCACAAAAAAAAATTTTAAGCTTGTGTTTCAAAACTCTATTCCTTTACTATTTAAATACCGTTAATACCTGCACGATGTAAATCTTGCTAAGATAGAAAAATCCCTACTCGAAGGGGAAAACAATAAATAAAAATGGGAAAAAAACTATTTATCACTCAAGGAAAAGCATGACGCGTAGAATGCACTTATTAGAAAAGGCATTTTCTTGAAGCACGGCTTCTTTTTCAGTTGTCCTTTCAACTTTAAATCTAGGGATTTTAGGACTTGAGGTGGATCGATCTGAAGAACGATTGCAGTTCTTTTCCCTTTTTCAATCTATTATTTTCCCCTTTTTTTGTTCTTTCCGTTCTGTTTTTTGTCTTCTATTTCATTCTAATGGAAAGGGCAAGAGGGAAAATTATCCCCCATTGCAATTTGTATCGTCGCCTATGTTTTAAAATCCGTAAATAACTTCGACGTTAGACAGAAGAATTGAAATAGAAGAAAAAGTGAGAAAAAAGAAGTTAAAAAGTGGTTTGTTTTAGGGAAACAAAAACAGAGTTCTGTGTCGCATCTTTTTGTAAGATTTCAATCTGTTTTTATAGCTTAATAGGATACTGTCCTAGTTTGGTTAGTGATTGAAATTGGTTTTTGTTTTGTAGAAACTTTCAAATTTCTTTATTTCTCTTTGTCTTGTATTCACTTTTAAAAAAATGCAAAACGATCTATAAAAAATACTTTTAATAATTTAAATGCATTTAAGTCAAAATTAATTTTTGAAACATAATAGTGAGGATGATTATTTTTCATAGATACAATAAAAGAAAAATTATAAACAAAATCTTCATTCAATAAAAAACTGTATCATATGAATGTGTCATTCTTTTTAGGGAACAAGGGATAAAAAAACCATGGATAGAATATAAATATTGTCAATTTTTTTTCAATTATTTACAATTTTAAATTTTTATAGGAAAGCAACAAGAAACATTATGAACTTGCTGGAATTACAAAAGCTTTACAGGAATATTTTTAAATCAATAATTTAAAAATATTGAGAAAGCAAAATATTTATGAAGAATGAAAAAAATATTTAAATTTAGATTATTTTAACATTTTACTTGAAACAAATTTTTTACCCAACCATATAAATAATTATTATTTTTATTAGTTTCTGATGCTCAAAACATATTTTTTTTTTATCTGTTACCTATCCATTTAAGAGGATCTAAATGAATCTAGCTGTAAAAATATTGAAAATGAAAAAGCGTGATTTAATTACAATATTTTTAAATTATTATTCATAATATATTCATAAACATATACAGTGTTAACAATTTCTAGGAAAAATAGTTAAATAACAATTTAATTTATTGTTATTTTACTATACTTAAACAAAACAGTAAAGTAAACAAAAATAAGAAGATATTCAAACTGTTAACTGTTAACTTTAACAGCAAAACCGTTTATTAACTGCTACTCTCTAATGCTGTTAAATGACCTGAATTTTATCGCACCAACTAAGCCAACCTAATGAAGCCACTTAGTTTGCAGCTGGATACATATTACAGACGAGAGTTACTAATCTATAAATCTGATGAACGATGATAGAACGGGGGTTCAAGCCCCAACATTAACACCACAATATTTCCTCTATTCCCTTCGACAGATGATGAGATCCCCAATTTGTGATCCTGGTCTATTAGAATACACTACTCTCATTCACACATGGATAGCAACACTATGGAGTAGCTAAACACGAAAAAGTCTAGTATTTATCATCCCTTACGATAGGTGAAATAACCAAATAAACTAATTAAACTGCTCTCATTTTTATAAAACACAACTCAACCTAATAGTTTTTTAATGATGTGTTTTTAAACATGCTACTTGTAAAAGATTTCAAAACCGTAAAGGTAAAAAATGTTCTTTACCGAAAACTTTATGGTTAATTGGATGGACTGACTGATGTAGGTTATTTTACCATAATTTTAGAAAGAAAATCCTATCAGTGTACAAATGCATTAACAAAGTAAAAATTTAAATTTGTATCGAAAATATCGACACCAAATTCTGTAGTTTAAAAAAAATGCGTTTTGAATTAAAAATTTCATAACCGCTTCAATTATTCAATTGACAATTGCTATAGACCTTAGTTATGATATAAAAAAAATTTCTTAACCCATGAAAGAATTTTTAAAACAAAACTGTGAAGCAAAGAAAAAAAATTAATTTCTTGTAGTAAAGCAAAAGTTTTAACCTATATATATATATATATATATATATATATATACCCTGAAGGAAGCATGCAAATAACATGAAACTTACAACATGCATTAGAGGAGGTGAGATAGGCAAATAATTAAAATTTCAGCGCATACGCACATTACGCATGCCTGTGGCGCCACTTCAAAGCGCTATTTAAGGCTTGGAGATTTCAACGATTTCAAGTTCGACAATTGTGTGTTTTCGGCATTCAAGTATCCGAGTTCGACAGAGGAAGGATAGTGGCCTACCGATATTGTGGATTATCTTTCAGGAAAATCAGTAGTCGTGTTGGATGAAACCAAACAACTGTAATGTGGATATGTGATCGTTGGATGCAGGAGGGTACGACGGACCGACGTGTTCGATTGCATCCACCTCAGTGCACCACTTCACGAGATGGCAGGTGAATTGTGCGCATTGATCGCTCAGTCACATCACAAATCTTGGCACAGCACATTCAATATGTAACGCATCATCCAGTGTCTGCGCGTACCATTCGACGCCATTTACAGCAGAGTGGTGAATCACGCTTCCGTCTGCAACACCACGATGATCGCATTCGAGTCTGGAGACACCGTGGAGAAAGGGATGTTGAACAGCTGTGTTATGCACCGCCACACTGGTCCAGCACCGGGTATTATGGCATGGAGCGGTATTGGATATCACTCTCGCACTCCTCTAGTATGCTTTGACGGTACTTTAAACAGCCAGCACTACATCTCCGACTTGCTGGAGCCAGTTGTCCTTCCTTACCTTCAGAGCTTGCCCACAGCCATATTTCAACAGGATAATGCGCGACCACACGTGGCATGCATTACTCAAGGGTTCTTCGTCAATCACCAGGTTTAATTGCGTCCCTTCCCAACTCGCTCTTCAGATCTTTCGCCGATAGAAAACATGTGGTTCATGATTGCTCAACGATTGACCCAGATTACATCCTCAGCTGCCACAGCAAATCAACTTTGGCAACGTGTGGAAACTGCTTTGCTTGCTGTACCGCAAGAACATATCCTTTGAATCAATGCCGAGGCCTGTGGCAGCGGTGATCTCCAACAATGGCGGCTACTCTGGCTACTGATTTCGGCAGGAACCACACTTCACAGAAGTCTATAAATTTAATCATTTGTTACTTGGTCAACATGTTATCTGCAAAATAAATTTTGTTTGTCAAAAAAAATTTCTCTGGTCTTTCTTGGTGTTGCAGTTTGGGTGGCCAGCAGTGTATATATATATATATATATATATATATATATATATATATATATATATATATATATATATATATATATATATATATATATATATATATATATATATATATATATATATATATATATATATATATATATATATATATATATATATATATATAGTATATAATATTTTTCAAATTTTTTATTTACAAACTATGTATCTCATAACCTATATAAAAGGTTTAAAATTGATTCGTTGTAGCCTTTTTTTTAATTAGTCTTTCTGAAACTGGTACTCGAGACATGGGGAAATACGCTGAAATTAACATTAAGGGATCCAAACTATTGGGACCATCAGTCCTAGATTGCAGTTACCCCTTATATTTTGAGAGTCAGTCAGAAATCTGAATCAGTTGAAAAAAGGGTATGTTTATTCAAAGAAAATACGTTTTTGTGTCTAATTTCGCAATTTAAAATGTCGTCATCACTAATTAATTGGTATATTTGTGGTCACCACCTCAAACCATTAAGATTGAGTCTTAGAACTTGAAGATCCGATCATTAGATCAAAATTTATTTAGAGTAGTCAGTTGCTTTTGGCGCCCTGTAGAATAGTTAAGTATCTTGCACATAAAAGTTTTGGTTTCAAACCCTTGCAGCCCAATGTACTTTTTCTATATACATACTTTCTTGATTACTGTTAAATTAACCTGCTTGAAAATTTTCAAACAAAATAATCAGTTCTTTCTGCCTATTTAAATTTATTTAAGCTTACATATTTGTTTTTAATTTCAGAGCTTTAGATTTTATTGCAACTTTAGGTTAACAATAAGTTATAAACAAATTATTTCAGTTTACCGTTTATAAAAAAAGATTGTTCACTATGTCGTAGAAGATGACGAAAAATATTTTTTATGAGAAGATAAGGAAGAAATGAAAACATATTCATGCATGCTTTTCATACATTATAGGGTTAATGTTTTACTAAAACTGTCTTTCTACTATATAAGTTATTTTAAACCTAGAATAATTCACATTGGGAATTGGATCTATTAATTGGACTTTAAAAAAAACCTTTTAAGCTTAGATATAAATCATCAATGATTGAAATGGAATTTAAAAATAAAATAATAGTCTTACGACGGAACTAAAATTTATTATAATACATAAATATAAAAAACACAAGTCTGAGATTTCAAAAACCTACGAAAAGAATAAACTTTGGTAACAATAAATTTTTTTCATAGCGGAACAGTATGCTCATTGATATTTAGTTATGATAAAATACCTTCCGGAAGAAAAGATACGAAAAAAATTTAAAATTGCTGTTTGTAATACATTTTTTATAGAGACAATGAAAAACGGGATAAACTCAACTTTTCCGAAAAACGGTAATTATTACAATAAAAAAGTTAGTATCATATCTTGCATTTTTTTTACCCACTACTGCTTCTTACAAATTAAGCAATTAGTGGAATTCAAGTAAAAAAAATATGAAAAAAAAGAGAAAAAAAGAATATAACAGTTTTCAAACGCAGTCCTTATGATACTGTTTTCTGACTATTTCACTGACATTAATGCGAACGATAAAGAGCGGAAAAGAATTCGTAAGGTAGTTCGAAAAAAATTCTTTAATTGTGTTAAAGTCTCTCCTTTATAAGTCGTTAAGAAGGTTGGATAATAAGTTTATCAAAAAGAAGCCCACTTAAAGTACCTTTTCCATTTTACTCAAAATGACCCCAACTAGAAATAAAAAAAATTGCTCATAAAAAACCAAGTAGAAGATTCTGTAATTGTGCGTAATTTGGCTTGTTGCCACCAGTTTTGTTGAAAGCAGACGATATCTTTGGCCAGTAGCTAACACAATGAATTTTTTAAAGATGATGGCTTCCAGTTGTACACTACGGAATTTTTTTTTCGCTGGGGAATTTAGTTCTCTGCTACTTTTTAGAAAACAAGATGTTTTATTTTGCTACTTTCTTTATTTACTTTTTAATCATTTTTTTCAATATTTTTTTTTAAAGAAAACTTTAAGGCTAAGAAAACTTTTATGGCTTCAATTCGACTGCACTGAATTTTTTATTTAAAGACCCTCCAGTGCTTTTATAAATAAAATAATCCTTTCTATTGTGATTCGTATTTCATTTTGAATTTTAAATGAAAACATTCTGCGCAAAACGATTTCTTCAATAATTTCTGAAGGACAAATTCATTTCTCAGAATCCTTATACGAATAAAAATATAAATTGAATTTGTTAAATAATACTTAAAAAGAAAAACGTATTTATTAAAAATATTTCGTTAAAAAATATATTAATAATTTTTAACGATAAATTCTTTAAAATTTATGAAACTGTAAGGAAACGTTTTAATTAAGATTAATTTTATTAGATTAGATAAAGATATTTATTTTTTGCTGGAAAATCGGAAAAAAAATATTTTTCTCTACAATTACTTTATTGAAAGCTTGTTACATTCCTTTAAATTGCTTGATTTGTAATATTTAAATTCGAGGGTAACCAAGAATAAAAATCTTCAGTTAGTAAACTTTTTAACCAGGTAAAAATTAAAAATAAAGTTTTTCAAAAGAGTTAGTTAAAATAGCTGATGCTATTTTAAGAAATCATGCTTCTTTTGTTGAATAAGTTAATAAAAACTCTGTTTACAGAATAAGATGGGCATGATATTTACATTTTCAGCACAAAGAAAGATAATTACAAACACGCTGGAAAACATTTCTCTATGATAAAAACTTTGTCCCGGCTGGGTCTTCAATTAATATTACATCCTCGCGTTCGGCACATTGTGTGGATTAAAATAAGGCTACTCGAAATATGATTTGCAATGATTAAAACGTTTAAAAAGAAATGATATGAAAGTCCGTCTTATACCGAGTTTACGATATTTAATAATAATTATATGAATCATAGATCGGAAACATATCATCATGAATCTGGCGCGAAACTACCTTACTATTATTAATTAGATTAAGTTATGATCTGTGACGACTTCTTCAAGGAAATATGAAAAAAAAATTATAAAATGGCTTTTAATGGGCACCATTTAGCTCTACAAAGTTCAGTTAACATACTGTAGATGATGAAAATTGATATTTACTTTAAGTACTACTCCACTGTGAATTTTTTTTATTTTTTGTTAGCATCATATCGATAATGTAAATTTATATTTATTATTAAATAAACTATTATCTTACGGTTATTTAATATTTTATTACTTAAGAGTTATCAATTAAGCTATTTACTGTGTTATTAAATTTATTTATTATCAGTTGATATAATGACGATTTTAAAGTACATGGTTACTTTAAGTAACACTCCTTCAGAACAATTTGAGGTGTTTTGAGGTTTATTTAAGGTTGTTTTGAAGTTTTACGGTTGATTTGAGGTTTAATTGAAAATCACTTTAAAAACATCTTTAAAAAATCAACCTTCCAGGTGCATAGTCAAGGTGTATGAAGTTATTTTATTCACACTTTAGTTTGCTTTGAGGTTGAGGGCAATCTACAGCAGAGTGACCAGCTTAGATAGGCTGTTTATTAGGTGTAAAGGATATTTTTTCTACACTTCAAGCAAATAAGTATATTTGAGGTGGGAATAATTTTATCCGACTTCAACTAAAGTATGAGGTTGATTTTATGAGAAACTAAATGAGGTAAAATTGAATTTTATTAATGAGTTTATATTTGGTGCAAAACATGACCCCATTTTCTACCTCAGGTGTGTTTTTCTACATTTATCAACCTCAAAACAACCTAAAAGACATCTTATTTCTTACCTTACAAGGGTACTTAACTCTGCGAAGATTAAATAATTATCAGTTATCATAATGTCAATAATGTAAATTTAGATTTACTTTAAGTGAAATTAAAGTTAATAGAAATTAGATTGTTTTGGGTCAAACAGTTATTTATTATCTATCATTTATACCACCATAAGGTATAAAAACCCCCAGAGAGCATAATAGTTTACCGAAAAAGCAGGCATGGCTCATAACGAATCCATTTCACCATTCGTGTGTATGGAAAAACTTCGCTGTGTAAAAAATTAAAATATAAAGAAAAATTTTCAAAAGAAATATTTCAATGGAAGCGTTTCTACTAGGCTGGAATTTACACACTGAATAATCAATCTGAATTAACACGCTTAGCTTAGGTCAAAAAAGCTTACAGCTCACTCAAATCGTTGAGCAAGTGGGGCATTTTGCCAAAAACTCCGTTAAAAATTGCATTAATCGAGATTCAGGCAAAATTTGACAACTCCGTACACAGTAAATATTCTGAGATTAATTTCGCAATCTTTCCCATGCTTGCTTTCTAAAAAAGAAGTCGGTTAATTAAGTTACAACTACTGAACATGATAAGGATATATTTTTTTAACTAAAACAACTAAGCTTAATGAAGTTAAATGAAACTTGCAATTTTTTATGGTTGTTTATGCCACAACTGACATGTTTAAATAATTTTGTGCAATTTGTTTTGATTATCTTTTCTGTTTTTTTTATATTGCTAGCTCCAATTTCTATTACTTCATCTTGGAATATACTAGCTCGATTCTATTGAAAGTCAGACCTAATATTTTGATTTTTGTTACTTTGAATATGATTTTTAGACACTAATAAACTTTTATTTTCTTTCTTTATTAATTAGTAATGAATACAATATAAAAAAATTAAAACTATTTGTTAAAAAAATTTAACTAAAAGCATTATTCTAATAACGATATTCACTCCATTTTTAGATATTAAGTTTCTAAACTTTTAACTTGATGAATATTAAATTTTCTGATTACTTAACTGATACAGCAGGTATTTTAAATCTACAAATTTTTATCTTAAATCATTATTTTTCAACTATTCCTCCTTATATTGGATGTGGATATTGAAAAATATTTGTACGCTACTATTTTATGATTCTCATGTCATTTATGAAGATTAAAGATTTTTAATTTAATTTTAAATTACTAATCATTTTCAATAATTTTTTTATAAAAATTATATACTTTGGATAAAAAAATTGTATTTAAAAAGTTTTTGAGTAACTTTTTTAGATCTTTTTTTTCTCAAAAAACACTTTTAACATTAATCGTTAGTTTAAACCTCACAATAAATATTAATTACGGAGATAAAAATTATTTTAAATCTATCTTTGCTATATTTTAATTTACATTATAAAAACATTTAAAATTACTTTTTAAGTTATATCTCTAAACAAATACTTTGAAATTAACCATTAATTTTTATAGCACTTTGTATTATTTAGGCTATTTTGGCTTCGTAATATTGTATTTCCTCTTCGAGAGAGGCGGTAATATTTCTCGCATTTTTTCATTAAAGCCTTAGCCCCTTAATTTATTCAAAAATTAATAAATAAAAAAATTTAAATTTAATATTTTTTTCTTGAAAATTAATAAATAAATAAAAAGTAAAATTACAAGATTATTTTTCATTTAATTTTTATATTATTTTGAAGAACATTAGAAGAAACTATATACTGTGACTTTCCGTAAAAAACATCTTTAATTAGTATACTTTTAAAATATGTTTAAAGCTTATCCAATGAAAAACCGGTAATCTCACATATATCGAAAAAAAGTGGAATTTTCAACTGAATATAATTCAAAAGAATATCATCAAGCACATATTGATGTAAATATTTCAACAGAAATATCAAGCATTCCGTCATAAATAAACTTCATTTTTTGTCTATTTTAATACTCAAATTGCATAAGAACATTATTATTCTCAAAATCTATCTACCCATATAATACTAGCTTTAGTTCAATATATTTTATAAATTTGTATACAGAAATAACAAACTAGGTGAAGGTGTTGATGGCAGCTCCTCTTTTGCCAATAAATATTTTCTTGCCTTTTCAACATTTGCAATAAATTTAACTATCGCTTTGGAATAAAATAAACAGAATTTTTCTTCTACGTTTTCTGTCAAAATAAGACTCTTTATTTGGAATGATATTCCTCGCATTTCACGACTCAAATCAAATCAAATTTCAATAATATGATTCTTTCAGGATTCATATATCACAGAAGTTATTTCATAAAAATGTCCATTTCGATAATAGTGTAGATAGCTACTAAGTCAGAATGGAATGACATATATTGCTTAAAGTCTTTTAAGGTTCTTTTTATCACCCATGTGAATGTTTCTTTATATCTTTTCAGAGATTTAGTTTCAAATTTTCTAACTTTTTTTGAGGAAGAACGTTCAATAGAAATAAAAATGTGTATTTAGTAGCAATGAAGATTATAAAGAAATAATAAAGATAATATTTTATGATATAAAAACATAGCATAAATTTACATGTTTTGTGACTTTCAATCAAATCATGTCAAAATATAATTAAAATGCTGTATATTGTACATACTTAATGTCATCTCTTATTAATAACAAGGAATAGTTAATTGCGAAAGAACCAATAAAAATATTATTTTATAATATTAAAGTATAAGACAATAGCTTAATACATATTTTAAATTATCTAAAAAGTAAAAAGAAGCTAAATCTTGATCAGAAATCTTGAAGAAATTCTTTAAAAATAAAATTGTGTACATTAATGAACTTATATAAACATATATGTTTAATCAGATTTTTCTTAATGACATATTTAAGCAAAATGCATGCTTTTTGTCATGATTACTTTTATCTTAACATAATTTTAGTTAACACAAATAAATATTTAACTTTTCAAAAGAATATAGTTAATTTTCAAATCAAAATTTTTTTGTAATAAGTAAATGGCATCTGAATTCTTGATCATGAATCAGTAATATAAAAACGGTATTTTTTTCTCTTAAATTTAGCAGTAACTTTTACTCTTGTATTTAATCCTCTAAGAAAATGTCCATATTTAATAAAGAAAATGTATTTTACATTAACAGGCTTATAAAGAAGGGGAATACATTAAAAAATAGTTCTTTTTTTCTAATTCATATAGTTTAACTTTCAAAAATTAATTCCTAACATTTTATTTTGACTGATAAAAGTTTAAAATTAAAATACTTTATTCTACATTTCTTTAAAATTACATTATTGAAAAATATTTAATGTAAAAAAGGTAAGTTATATACTAAGTCTAATATGTTTTTAAATTATTCAAATAATTTTAAAATATGTTTTCCTTATTCCCCAAAAAAAAGTCTAATTTAGACTAAAAGAACATTTTCCATTGAAAATTTTTTATTGTTTCCCAGTAATTCCTAAATAATCAACTAGATCAATTTTTTAAAATTATTTTTGCACACAATATTTATTCCTGTAAAATAAAACTGAAAAACTATGCTATTTTTTTAAACTTATTGCCCTGTTCAGGAAAAAATTTTTTTAGATCTTTTACTTAATTTGTTTCTAGCTTATAACTGTTTCTATATAAACATAAAAATAATTTCGTTCTATTTGTTTGTTAATTTATTCTTAAAGAATTTGAATTAGGGCTAACTGATTTATTTTTTTGCCTTCTTCTTTTCATATCACCCAAACAAGAGCTTCGTTTTTCCATTTTAGAGTAGAAAACTCTTCGTTTTTTTTTTCGAAGGAAAAAAAAGAAAGAATAGCGTAATTTTATTCTTGAGCAAGTGTTTTCTTTTTATATATTTTTTCACTGCGTCTCTCTATCAAAAGAAACTTTTCTTCCGTCTGTGTGTCTTCTTTCTTTTGTAATTGGAATCGATTCCACGTTTTTGGGTTTAGATCTTGTTTTGCTTCTTTTTTTCCCTCGTTCTGATTTTTTTTCACTTCACTTCAGCAACGGAAAGCCAAGCAACATAAAGAATTGACATTTAAAGATTTGATATCGATAGAGACATTTTCTATCTAGATTTCTCTCTTAAATGAGATAGATTTGATTGTTCATATTATGAGTTAATTTTTGTTTTGTTCTTACAAAGAATGTACCCGAAGTTTAACTTGCCAATATGACTGATTTTCTTTTTTTATCGTTTGAAAATAATATTGTTTTAACTATTTATTGTTTCAATTACTTAACTATATTGTTTAACTTTATATTGTTACTGGTACAACAAATGTTCCAGATTTAAAGTTCAAAACTAAATTGAAAACGATTTAAGTTATAATTTAAAAAAGATTATTCATGGTAACTTATATGTAATTATTTTTTAATGATTCATATAAATTATTGTTAATAAAAGAAAGTGTACTTAAGATTGAAAAAGAATGCAACCGAAATATCACTTGTCAATCTGGTTTTATTAACAGATAGTTTTCTAATTAATGAAATGTTATTCAAAATTTATATTGTCTACTTCTAAAAAATAATCAAGCTCTAAATTAATAAAAAAATAAATTTTTAACTTTAATAAGTCGCCAAGTTACATTTGTTTTGCAAACAAACTGCAATATTGGCTGTAAAGAATTTATTTTATATAAGATTTTTTTTTCTATCTGAATTAGAAACTTTAGCTTAACTCTTCATATTTTTAAGAAAGCGAATAAGAAGTATATTTAGGAAAACATTTTAAACTTATAAAATTAGAAGCGTAATGTATTTTTCAATATAAATAACTTGAAATTTATATTAAAAAACACATTTTATTAATGGGCATTTAAATATTATAGAAGGGAATCTTGAAACATATATTCATTATCTCTCAAATAGTAATTTTTCTGCTATTCTTTGAAGAATTTTTTTTGTCTTAACTAATACTTTGAAAAATGCATAACAGCCCAACCTAAACGAAATAGACAAAATGCTTTATAAACAATATATCTTAAACTAAAATGCTAAAATTATTTGCAAGTGATACTTTGGGTACCTTCTTTGTCAATTACTCCATTTAAATTATAAATTATACACATTTGTTAACTTGTAAACAGTCCTTCGTACATTTATATGGTACATAATAAAATAGAAAAAGTATCTCGTTTTATTAGTTTAAAGTAAATACAAAAATCACCTCAAATCTTTTTATATTTTTTCATAAACACCAATATTACTATTTTGTTGAATGCCAAAATTATTTTCAGCCCAGTCAAATCTGCATATCCAGATGCACCGGAATCTTGTTTTAATCATATAAATGCTCATTCCCTTATTAACGACATTAGTTCTTCCTCACCTCTAAATAACACATTTAAGTGCATTTTACCCGGTATCTTTCCGGTTTTTCATACATTTTTAGAGACACCTGGATTTCAATCCCTTCCCTCTAAGTAGCTGAATCTTTGATGGCTGGGATTACGAGATGTGTATTTAGTGCTGGTGGATTTAAGGCTGCACACCCCTTTTTTATGAAACATTTAATTCATTTCCAACTTTTTTCTGCATTTTATTAATTAAATTAGTTAAAATTTTCTATAAGGACAAATTAAGAGAAGTCTTATGATTTAACTTGATTGATTATTTATGACATATTATTTATTTCTCAAAACACTTTTTTTTTAAAACTTACAGCAGACATTTATTTTTGATTTTTCATATCACTTTATAAAATAGGAAAGAAATACAATTTAATGAATAAATAATATTTCATGCTAAATGAGCATAATAAAATACATATTTAATGCAGTCATTTGTCTTTGAAATAGACTTTTAATTCATGTCCATACACACGATAAAATACACACGAATTTGTGTATGTATCTGTAAGTCAGATTGCGGGAAAACTGTAGGCTTTAGTACTAGAAAAACTAAAACTTACTATAGTATCCAAAACCTATATTATCCAATATATTATCCTATATTATAACTATATTATCCAATATATTATCCTATATTATACCTAAATTATCCAAAAGCAGTCAAAATGACTGGATTGTAAAAGAATAAATAATGTGTAAAGAAATTGGTTTAAAATTAATTTTTAATATTTTTTTATATTATTTACTGTTATATAACAAGTTATTAGTAAATATTAACAATAAAAAAAATTTATGTAAAAGTAATTGAGTCATTATATACATAATTTATTCCTCGAAAAATATTATAACACAAACTTGTTAAATTTAATTGCACATAATGTATTAAATTAAAATCAATTTATTTATTTAAATGATTTTGTTTTTAAATGTATCCGTGGAAAACAAAGTAAAGCAATTCGCTTAAATCAAAAAAAGTAATTCTTCAGAAGAATCAGTTTAATTGTATTGTTTTACGATCTAGCAAAAACAGAAACTAGCACCCAAACAGAAATCGGAACTCTCCTGCTGCATTTTTGACTTGGGATTTTAAAAAAATATTTTTATTTAGCAATGATCTCATTAAAGCGATAAAGAATCATGTCTAGTGCACACTCGGGATACCTACAAAAAAGATCACTCCATATCTAATAACAGGGACTTTATATCTAATAACAGGGATCTAATAACAGGGGATAATGTCCAACAGGTAAGAAAGAGGGGTAGGAAATTCTGCTGGGGGTTGGGATATGGATGAAACTTCCAAGAAATCAACCAAATATTATCTGTATATTTTTGCAGAATATTTATCTGTAATATGTGAAATAAAATATTATTCAAAATAATTTCGTTACAATTATTTAAACTACAACTTATAACAAATTTAATTTATCTCATTTGAGCGTTTTCGAACCTTATGTTTCATTGAAATATTTAACAAGTTCGTAAATTTTAAAACAAAATTCATTAAGTTCATTTGAAAAGTTAATTAAAAAGTTGTGCAAATAAGATCTATGCATTATTTATAATAATTTTCCAATTTTAGAATAATCCCGAAAGAATAGTTTTAAAATGAGATGTTTACAAATTTGAGATTTTGCGTGTGATAATTTGGTTTCTAGCTCTTTTCAATAAATATATCTTAACAAATTCAGTACGAATATATTTTGTAAAGTTTATTTCCTCGATTGTTATGTTATAATATGAAATACATTTTTAAATAAAAACCTTTAAATATAGTTCGTTCATATATAAATTGAAATTAGTATTTATTCAGTAATACTAGTCGTTGGAAATTTTTAAACAGCGTAAATGTCGACGTTGAAGTTAAAACATGCGTTGCATAGAAAACCTTCCAAATAGAATTAAAAAAGGGGTTTCCGTAAGATTTTATAATAATAGATGCATAAATAATCAATGCATAATAATAATAATAATAATAGATGCATAAATGTTTTTTTCCCTACTAAATTAGATGCGTAAGTTTATTCTTTTTATGATAATTCTCCTTAAAAGCTGAAAAGTATAATAATTAAAGAAATGAGAAAAAAGAAACGACTTGTAAAAATATTGTATCTAAAGATTTAAAACATAAAACTTTTCTCTTTTTTTCTTTTTTGAATAAATAATAATTTTGCTTAAAAACAAAACATAAATATTGAGATTATTAAACCTTAACATAAATATATCCCTAATATAAGTACCTTAAGTAAATTTACGAGTACATAAGCAAATAAAAAAATTCAAAATAGAATTTTTAAATATTCAATTACCATCTACGAAAATTAAGCTAATGCTTGTTTCATTCTTTTTAACATGGTACTGAGCAATTCCGGAAGCTTCTAAAACCATTATCCATTCATTACAAGGTCATTCCATCCTTCAACCATAATTACAGATAACTCAGGAGAAACAATCCATGGGGGTCACGTCCTCCTATAACGTTCTCATCATCAAGACACCCCCGCCTTTTGGCTTCGCTCCAAATCACGAGACCAAAGAAAACTTTAGAGATAAATACCGGTTACCTGCGCAAAAGGAAAAATCACAGCATCCATTATAGAAAACCTTCTCTTTTGGGTTTCAAGAAGAATTTTCTAAATTAAATATATTCTGTCAAGAAAACGACATTTTTAAGGAACATAACATTGCTCTCCGGAACAAATTTTACCACTCCAGTTTTCAAGAAGCGTTGCACATGTAATTGAAAAAACATGTTTCATTTTAAAGCAAACTTTGCGATGCTGCAAAACTCATTCCCTCTATGGTTAACAAAATTGACTCTCACAGAAGCCATATTTCATTTTCATTCAGTTGGGAGATTTAATGTGATTTAGTGTTATGGCTTCTAGACTTGTTTTGATCAGAGATGATTTGTTATGTATGTTTAGAAACGTGTTTAAACAAAACTTTTCTCCGGGGATTGCATAAATTGTTATTCTACGTTTTCTGATGCGTTTCTGATGATTACTAAGCTTCCGTGCCATGTTGAGTTTATGTCTGTGACATTGTAAATTCCTGAGAACTAAGTTGGTAATTGGTGAAATATGTAGTACTATTTTAAGAGTGTTTAAATTTATATTGATAAATAATAAGTTATTAAAACAATATTTAAAACATTCCGTGATAGGTTATGGTTAAACCAGAGTTACTGTTTTCAAAATTTGTTATTTTCATAACTGACACCATTTTTCGAAAAAATTAAAAACAACTGAAAATTCCATAGTTTATAGAATATTTCATATTTCATATAAGGAAGTAAAAGAAATATATTAGTTATTGATCTAGATATATACAATGTTATACTTCCTGTATAGAAAATACCAAATTTGGGACACCCTGTATTTAAAGGGCAATCTCGTTGATCCCGATCACTTAATGCATTTACCACTTAAGTTACACTTTGTTTAAAGAACATTAGAAAAAGTTTAAAAAAATTGAGATAGAGGTAGATAAACACACAATTAAAATTTTAATACTCTATTAGCATATTTATCTTTTATTTCTTTTGATGACTACTGTTTCAGAAGAAAGGGAAGGGAGAACATTACATTGGAAAAAGAAGAATGCCATGGCACAGTAAAAAGAATTTCACATTCATAGAATCTTTGTGAATAGAAGGAGAAAGAGCATGCCCTATCACACAGGAACTGCCATAGTGGAATTGTGGAAAATATGCGTCAATTAAGGAAAAAAATGGCCAAACGACTGAGCCATCCAGTGATAATGATAGTTTGCTAATTCAAAAGAACATTCCAATGCGTACAGATTAAATTTTGATGAATAGAGTGACTAGATTCCAATGTTTATAAAGTTAACTTATTCAGGCTGTGATGTTGTGCAAAGAACTGTGAAAGCTTGCCGGTCATTTTTACTTGTTTAAATAATCACATTGAAAAAAGTTTATGTAAGCTTAGCTTGAGAATTTAAGACAGAAATTCTGAATGTGTAGAAATGAAGTAATCTGCTAAAAAAGAATAAAGAAATAAAAAGTTATGGATTATTAGGTCAAATAAACATTTCAAAACTTTCACATTTAGAAGAAAAAAGTGTGCGATGTAGTGTTCTGCCTACTAATACAATTGCCATTTCTCTACGACTTTGGATTTCCAGGTGTGGCATTAATGTGAAAAAAATGCTGGTGTGACATTAACGTACTTAAATACTATCTTTCCAATTATTTTCCACTTAAACTTTTTTATAAATCTAAACTGCAGCTAATAACTTTAATTTTTTATATTCTGCTCCACAAACTCCTAATTTAAAAAAAAATCTCTTTACCGTCTTTAAAAATTCACTAGCCGCTATGATAAATAGAATAGTTAATGATGTCAAAAATGAATGTTGTCATTAAAAAAAGCGGCTACTCCTAGCAGCCAGCACTCTTTTGGCATTCTTATGTTTTGGTTGACTTCATCCTCTGCTTTCAACCATGACTGATGCAATATATCAAAAAGTTCATTCATTATCTATTCTTACACAAAATAGAACAATTACGTTAAGAGTTTATCTTTATCCCCATTTATTGTGGACCTCCATGTTTTATCTGTTTGCCATGCTGCCTTCTCTCGTTTATTAGTGAAAAGAAATGGTTGTATCTAAATCCCGTTTATTGTTAGGCTTAGCGTGTTCCGAAAGCTAAGCTCAGGAATTAAGTTGCTCCTTATTTGTCAGACTGTGTAACCCTTGGAGGGAAGATAAATTAAAATGTTCTAGGGCTTTTTGGTTTGTATTTCAGCTTAACTTATGCGCCACTTTTTAAGTGTACACCAAAGCTGTAGAAGTCGGAGTGTTCTGACATTGTGGTCTTTAGTTCGACTTGCAAAATTAGCAAATTAGCTTAGTAATTTGTTTATCTCTATATACGTAGTTTCAATGAATTATTAATCAATGATTATACCTGTTGAAGAAATATTTGCCTTAAGTGTTCTAATGAATGGTAAGACTTAAGTATAAAAGAATTGAAATAAAACGAAAACGTGATAATTTGGCAGTTTGGATGCAATGATGCTTACTAAGCTCTTTTATGAATTATATATTGATTGATAGTTGAAATTTACTCTTATTAAAGTTTATTAGCTTTTTTAAAACTATAAAATGTTATACCGAAATTTCAAGACATGGCATTTTGTAATATAGTTCAGTAATTAATTGTTAAATAACGTAATTATGATTGATATCCATAGAGGACAAATAAATGTTAAAATACTTTCTAATTCAATATGTCTCCGAATGCAATGTTATGAGCAAAGCAATATAGTTTAATGTTTGCTAATATTTAATTGTTTGCTAAAATAGCTGGTTTCATTTCCTATTTTTTTAAAAATTTGAATTTTCAATACAAACTTTGGAAACTATTTTATATCTATTAATAATAAGTTATTAAATATTTTGAGGTACTTTCCTGTTAGCAGAGCGCAAGGAAATTAAACTATATTTTTTGTATAATTTTTATTTTGTTTTATTTAATATACATGTATTTTTAAAAAAAATTAAATATAAAAAAATTTAGTGTAAGTCTACATTATCTGGTGACCGCTTGCACCCGGCTAACCGAAAAGTGCAATTTTTTAACAATTCATATCAAAGCGGTCAATTTTTAGGAAAAAATATGAGTTACGAAATTGGACCGTGATGGCAAAGGGAATAGAGTACTCACCTGCCAATGAGGTGACCCGGGATCGATCACAGCGATAGCTGGATGATACTTAATCTAAGAGTTATCTCGTCTTTTGGATTCGGTTCAAAATTACAAGGCTATGGAGATGAACATTGGTAGTCATAAATTCAGGATTGGGTCGTCTGATCGTTTATAAAATAAAATTTCTGAATTTTTAAAATAAAAATGCTGCTCAATAATGCACTTTTTTTAAGAGTCATGTTAGAAAATTTCACGTGGTGCAAAATGGTGTTATGTTTCTTTATCTATATAAGGCGATATCATTTTTAAATAAAACACCATAACAACTTTATTGATTAGTTCAACGGTTTATCTTATGTTTCTTTACAAACAAATAATTAATAAATTTAAAACAATGGACAAAAAAGCTATCAATACTTATTTAAAAGTTTGGATAGATTCCTTTTCTTATTTCTAAAATTTTTTTATGCATAAAACTTCAATGGTTCTGTAAAATTTAATCAATTGAAATATTTTAAATTCATTTACACCGTGCAAAATTCCGGATCAAATTATGGTATAAAGTACCGGTACTTTGGTTGCATCATCCGTAAAATCCAATTTATGGTAAATTCCACTTTTACTGTAAAATATTATACCGTAATTTTAAATATGATATTTATTTAATTAGAATGATTCAGTGATTTTTGTGAAATTATTACTACAAGAGATACGGCATATCATTTTTTTTTTTTTTTTTTTTTTGTTCCGTAACATGTTCCAGTAAAAAGGAATTTTAAAGTAAAAAGTATAGGCACCCTGAGTGCTGCTATTTTTTTTATCGTAATTTAATATGAATGTTTTACAATGTATAGTTAAATAATTTTTAAAAGGTGATATTAAAATTTTTCTTTTTTACACTTCTTACTTTAGAAAACAGTTTCTCTGTTTGTTTGATAGTATAGTTTTAGCATAAAATGAACAAAATAAAATTCGCCATAAAACTCATCAATAAAATTCCCCATAACCAAAATGAAGGTGAATAAAATAAAATTCACCATAAAACTAATCAATAAAATTCCCCATAACTATCATAAATGCGAACGAAAATAAAATGTACTTCTCAAGAAACTTTTCAGACATCCCCAAAGCCTTGACTTTTAAATATATGAAATTACAAATGCCACAGAAAGGGCATAGTATGAATTTGCAATCGTTTGTATGTCAACAAATGAGAACATAAATAATGTTTCTTTTTATAATTCACTCTTTGTTTGTATATTAGCATTTAACAAATACATACAACTCCTATTTGTCCAGTTTGAAATTATAAGTTATTTGTTTTTGGAGTTTTATGATGTAGTTTTTTTTTTTTTTTTTTTTTTCCTTTTCTTTCATTTATTTCAAAATATGTGGTGAGATATAAACAGCAGTTGTTATTCTTTTTTTTTAATATTTTTACAGCATTAGATATAAAACGAAAATTCTAACTATAGGAAATGAAATTTAGTTTCTGTAGTAGTCAAATGCAGGAAATAAGCGTGAAAAATTTTTTCTAAACATTTTTCCTTTATGTTTGCAGGAAAAGTTCAAATCTGTAAAAAAAAATACTCATTATTACAAAATCAAGTTTAAATTAAAGAGTATGGTCAGAATCATAGGACAAAGTTAAATTTCGAGCAATTACTACCGCAGGGTCAAGATATAACCCGTTAAAATTTTGATTTGATCAGTATTAAAATTAAAGAGTATAGTTGTGGATATATATATATATATATATATATATATATATATATATATATATATATATATATATATATATATATATATATATATATATAATTTTGCACTGAAAGAATGGTTTCTATGACATGCTTTAAAATACCACGGTAAAATACTCTTATGTGGTAAAAGCTAAGATAATGGCCACAGACCAATAGAAGGTAACTGCTTTTTTAGATCATAGTTTTGACCCTAGCAGAAGACAGAATTTATGCTCAATTTCTGTAACTCAATAATGGTTTTTTTTAATTTTAATCATGTGTATTTAAGGACAATTTATTAAAATTAGTTAACTATTAAAAATATTTATTAATTAAATATTTTGTTATTTTATTTTAGTTTTCAAAGGAGTTTTTTTAAAAAAAATAATAATTAAGTAATAAGACTGCTTTTAAAATTCAAGATTATAAAAGAAATAAAACAAAATCAGTTTATAGTAAAATATTAAAAATTAGCGTCAATAATAATTTTAAGCTTAAAATATTTATTTCTGTTTAAAGGGAACTAATTTTTTTTTTCAATTCAAAAGAGTGATGTATATTTTTTTTTGCTTTCATTTTCATTTATTTTAGTTTCAAAAGAAAGATAGTATTTACAGTAATCTCGTAACAAATTTTCGTTGCGAAATTTTGTTGCTATTTTTTAATCTGTTTTTATAAAAAAAAACAATTCCCAGACATTAAAAAACAAAAATAATAAATATATTTTCTTAAATAATTTCAGATATTTTAAATCTAAATATGCTATTATATATTTTACAGATAAAACGTTTTAGACTTCTTCAAAATGAATTTTATAAATTGTTTTTTAATATATAAAAATATTTTTTTCTTTAAACACAATTGATTTAATTATTTTTATTTTAAATTTAACAATAAAAAGTCATCAAGAGAGTTTTATAATTTCTCTTCTGACTAAATCTAATCTTTCTTTTGTAATTGAAATGAATAAAAATTATGGAAAACTCATTTATAATTTTTCTAAAAAATATATTTTGAAGTTTTTCAAAGTGACGAAAGTTTTACTTTTATTTGAAAAAATAAATAATTTAAGACAAGTCTTTTATTTAAAAAAATAGGATCTACCTACAAAAATAGTAAATTTTTAATATTTTAAAATGAAAATTAATTTTGTTTTATTTCAGTAAGAATTTTAAAGTTAAAAGTAGATAAAAAATATAGCATATATATTCCCAGCAAGAATCATACCTACGACAAAGTTTTAACACTGGAATTGAACAATCTGTAATTTTGTTTTTAATTTTGCTAGAACTCATCATCGTATGATTATCATTCATTAATAAATAATATTTTTATTTTTATATAGGGTGGATCAAATCTCATTTCTAATAAGTTATATGAATTCTGGAATAAAATAGAAATTAATTTTGTTACAACTTCAGAATCTGAATCTTACTGGAGATACGTAAACGTTTGCCTCTACTTATTGCATTTATGCATTGTACTATGTATTGTAAGTTCATTGATAAAGTGCACTGCTTGTTTAAAATATTTTTTTTTATCATAATTTTTTAATATTAAAATACTAATTTAAAACTGACTTCGAAAAATCAGATATCAAACGTATTCCAGCTTAAAATTTAATTATTTTTTAAAGCCTATTTTCCCTGTGTAGTATATAGTGATTGGTGCACGTTACAATTGTCGGGTCACAAAGTCCTTTATGTCCCCATAGAAAATCATACCTCTGGGAGTACATAAATGGAGATTGATCGATCTATGGTTCAAATCAAAATTACGATCTGTGGATGAATGGATGGGCCCGCCCTGTAAACGAATTGTGACGTATGTGTTAGGCAAAAGTCGAATTCTTGGTCATCGATGATGGCGCCCCTGGAAAACAAGAAAAAGCACATCCCATTTGCATTATCAGCAACAAAAGCCTGCTTTAAACGTTATTTTAAGTACTTATTATTATTTCTTTCATTTACTGTTAAATAACTTAAGTACCATTTCTATTAAGTTGATCAAAAAATTTTGCACGTAATGAGGTGAAATTATAGGTTTACGTAAAAATAAAAGTAAAACCACTTCCAGCTTTAATATGAAGTCTGATTCAAAATCAAAACCGTAGCTATGGCTAAACTATAAAACTAAAAATAATGATAAACAAAAGTAAATACCATTGAGCAAATAACAATAAAACTGGTTAAACACTGGTTAAAAATAACTTTTTATTTTAAGTTGAAGCCAACCAAAGAAACTGGATCTTTGTTAGTTAAGCAATCATACCATGTATTTTTCTGGTCAATAGAAATGCGCTGATAAGAACGAAAGTCGTTTTTAAACCAGTACGTTTTTTTATGTCACATAGCGATACTATGTATTATATATTATTTAATTTATAATAAGTTTGTACTTATCTTCAATAATAAATTTTAAATCATAATAATTTGGCTTTTCACTCCAATGTAACAAATAAATATTTTAGAGAAAAATAATTTTATTTTCGTTTATGAATAAACTAATAACAATGTTTTACTAAACTACCTTTTTAAAAATTTCTGCACTGATTTTCGGTTTTTAGAAAAGTCAAGGGTCATTATGTGACTAATTTTATATATATATATATATATATATATATATATATATATATATATATATATATATATATATATATATATATATATATATATAAAGATTCAAATTGCAAGGAATTTTAATTTTTTCCCATTAATTTTTGCTTTAAATTTAATTATTTTAATGAATTAAGGAAAAGTAGGAATAATAATGAATTATTTTTCAGAAAAGAAGTAATTAAGTTTCTACTTCAAGTAGAAACTATAATTTGTAACATTTTAAAACTTTACTTTTTTTGCAATCTTTTTGGTTCAATCTTTTGTTAAGATACTTGAAACATTTCCGAATAACAGTCTGGAAAATATTTTAGAAAAGAATTTTCGAATGAACTGTTAAAGAAGCAGTTAGTTCAGCAAAAATATTCGAGTTTAAAGAGTTCTAATGTATTCATTTATGCTCATTTATGCTTTCTCGACGAGTATAACCAAATTGTCTTTTTTTAAATACAGACTAAATCCGGTCCTGACTACACAGCGATGAATTTAAATTTAATGCTAATGCATTAAGACCTTTCGTTTGGAAAGAAAACTTCCAATTGAGCCAAAAGAGTCATTTTCTTTCCCGAACCAAAAGAGCTTTAAAAGTTCAGGAGAAAAATAATGTAAGCCCTACTGAATTAGGTAATTTATAACTGCCTTCTTATTATAAATACTTAGGTAGTAAAATTTAGGAGACTGGAAGGATGTGAAAAAATTTTGAATTTGATTAAGATGTGTTTTATAATGGCATTAAATGGAAAACCAGAAAAAAACGCATTTATCAGTAATCAATGAAAAATAAAATAAGCATGTAATTAACTTTAAGATATATTGTTTATTTCTTAGTGCTTTTTAAAATAGTTTAATGAGGTTGAATATATAAACTTTATTTATATTGTTACTCTTTTAAACTATCAAACAAGTAAAGTAATTTCTGTGTAAGTCTTTCGAATTTGTGTCAAAAAAAAGTTTTGAAAAAAATGCCCATTATGAATTGCGGAATCGCAACTTAAAATTAAACCATATTAAAAAAAAACAATAAAGAAATCACATGACAACGGATCAAGTCAAAACATATTAATTGACCTGTAAAAAAAAAGGTTTCTCAAATTTGAGAAAAATGTGTCTGCATAGCTCCGAAACAAATATAAATGAATTTGAAAACCACATGTACACAAAATTTAAATAACATGTACTTATTTTTGAACAAAATGCGTAGGCTCAAAAGCGATATGGAAGAAGAAATTAGTGAGAGGGATGTTCTTTGGCTGTTAGGAGGATACGAACCAATGACCTTCGGAATCAGAATAAAGTATTATCACCATAGCTGCAAGCCCATGTTCAGGAAAAATTTAGAGGCTTTATAATGCGGTCATCGAAATGACACATCATGGTATATTAATTTCCAATTTTAATGCTACTAATGATTGCAAACTGGAAAACACTGTTCCAAAAGCTTAGTCAGGAGATTTGTAAATTTAATTTCGCTTTTTCCTTATTTCGTCATATCTTAAAACATTTTAAGGGAATGGAATGTATTTCATGATGATGTATTGGTGTGGCCACTATCTATAGCTTCTTAACTCTCCTTGGACTAGGGTGTACAACTATATAGGTTCGAACATCCTGTTACAATCCTGGAGGTTCTGGATTCCTGCCAGCAGCCAACAAGCATTTTGTTCAGACATTTCTCCTCCACATTAAACATAAAAAAGCCCAAACCATAAAGCCCAAAGAAATTAACATAGGAAATCCCAAACTCTTAACAACTTTCCCTAATAAACTATTGGGATCCCATTTTGAAGAATAAAAATCAAAAAAAGTATATTTGATAGAAAAAAATTAAATTACGTTTCTCTGTCCAATTTCTTGACTTAATTAATATTTTACAGTATTTAATTGGAATACTTAAGTCACTGCTTTGAACCTTTAAGATTTACTTTCTCATAAAAATCTGATAATTAGAAAAAAGTTATTGAGGAAGATTTCATTTTATGCTGATTAGAGTGGTGATTACTGTAAAACATCGATTTAAACAATTATAAATGTAAAAACAATGATAAATGTTTAGTGTTAAAAATATGTATACAATGATATTGTATGTACATTTAGTTTAAACAATACCTAAAACAATACAAAATACTCCGTACACAAAAAATAGAAATATAACTGAAAAATAAGAAAATTTTCATTTAAGAAGGAATTAACCTTTTCTTTCCAATTCGACTTTTTGATACGGTTGGTATACGGAGAAATGATTTTTTGTTAAAATTATAGTATTTTTTAGAAATGATATTTCTGGTATGAATAAATAAAAAAAAACATGATTTCAATTAGTAAAACTAAAATAAAGTATTTAAAACATTCAATTGGCTATATTTCCGTTCATATGGTAACAGTTTACTGAAAATTCTGGCTTTCAAAAGTATGGTTCTTATTACCACTCATTTTGTAAAAAATGCAAAATTGAAAAGTTAATTTTACAGAATGAATGTTTTTTATGTCATGCTTTAAAGTATCACAATAAAATTTTCAAATTTCACCACATTACCGGTAAAAATTACTGATATTTTTAGTGTTGCCATAGAGTCAGAAACAAGGTAAATTTTACCAAATACTGATTTATTTGACCATACTTTTTTTTCTCAGTATACACAATACATATTTGTTTCAAAGATCACACATAATGCAGCTACTTTAAAAGTTTTTTTAAGTAAGAACAAAATTGCTCTTAACAAATAATTTTGAAAATAATATACTCCTGCCATTAGCTTTCAAAGAATAAAAGAATTTCACAACTTCATAAGAAGAGGAATTAAGTTAACCTGAATTTCATTATTTGTTAAAATGAAAAGTCATTAATCATAACTGTCATTATTTAATTGGTTTAAAAGCAATGAATAAAAAAAACTAATGCAGAGGCTTTCAATTTTAATAATCGTTTATCTACTATGAGAGTTAAACAGGTAATCTCAAATAAAATAAAAAATCAGCTAAAACTTAAGATACAACTTAATTACTAGTACCTATTAAAAAATGCATATTTATTTCGTAATAACTAGAAAAGTTTATATATCTAGTATAAAAGTTTGCATAGTAGTATCTATTTCACTCTCAATCTATACACATATACATATAAAAAGAAATGCCTGTATGTCTCTCCATCATAGACTCCTAAACCATTCAAGCAAAGAAAAGATCGAGAGCAAAGAAATACGGCATACTGATACTTTGAAGCACGAGGAAGGACACAAAGCGAATAGCGAGATCATATAAACTTGCATTAACCGGCATATTACTAATTTCGGAACTGAAATACTTTCGTAACATGTTTGACAAATTACAAAATATGAAAATAAAAGCATAAATGGAGGATAATGGGATGATTTTATGGCACTTCCTTACTAAAGTGCAGAAGTGATTTTGATTTGCTAGTTACTATGAATTGGCCCGAAACTGGTATGCATAAGGTAATAATATTATACTGAGCAATGCAAAGTTTATAATAAATAAGATTGAATTTTAATAATAAAATTTTAATTTTGATAGTTTTAAAGAAATAATTAACATTTATTGAAAAAAAATTAAAAATTCTTTATTAAATATTAGAAGATTTTTAACCTCGGTTTTTCCCGAATTGGATTTGCACATATTAAAAAAATTTATTTATTTATGAAATGTTTAATAAATTTATTAATAATTATAAAATCATAACTTACAATTAAGTCAATGATTTTATATAGAATATAATTAAATTATACATTGTATTTTTTAAAAATCAAATTTTACATAAGTTCGTCGGTTTGTTTTACGGATAAATACACATTACTACAAGTTATTTTAATTCTATTCATTTAATTAAAAATGGTATTTTAACAAATGTTTATAGAAATTTAAGGAATTCCATGCAATTTATTTATTTATACTAAACTTAAAATCATTTCTTTTATAAAGTAAATCAACAATCCAGATATTTTCCTTTTTAATACTTGAATCCAAAAAATTAAAATTAACATTATCATCATGTTTACGAAGCAAGATAAATCCTTTAGGGTGAATATCATTTAACAAAACTGTATAATTTTAAAAATTAAAGATAATTAAATCATCAATAAATCTAAAAACAAACTTAATATTACATAAATACATTTAATGTACATTCAGTATTACATTTAACATCACAATAATCCAAAAAAAAACATTTATAGCTGTGCACTTTTGTTAAGGGTCTGCCATCCAAAAGCTATATTAATGGAAATTTGTTAAGATTATATGATTATTTGCTTTTGAGATTTACCATTTTTAATAAATCAGTAATACTATAGTAAAACTACCTGCATCAATCCTGCTACCATAGAAATTTAAACTACAGAGAGACAGCGTATTATTTTTTCTTACTTTTTTTATTATTATTAAGATAATATTTTGACGAGAAAATTTTTTTTCCTCATTCTATAAATCAATTTCTATGTCGCACAAATTTTGTTTTTACCTTTTGAAAAAAAAATTCATTTCAGTGAAGATCGGATTATTCTTAAAAAACGTCAGAGTTCGCAATACCGGGCATTGGCACTTAATATAATAAAAAGTAGATAATACCGGGCAAATGTATACTGGGTAGTTGCAATTAACCTTAAATAAAGCAATGGTGTGAGGAATATCGGGGAAATGACTTATAGTGGCATTTAACCATATTAAACATTAGTGTAGGGGCTACCAAGTAAATGTATATTGAACAGTGGTACTTAACGTTAAAAAACATCACTGAAAGGAATACAGATAGTGTCACTTAGGCTTATAAAAAGCCTTTTGAGGTACATCGAATCAAATAAAAACTGGTCCAGTGAAGACCAGTCAAACATCTTTTTTTTATTGTTTTCCTGATAGTTATGATTATCTTTAATTTAAAACGGCCATTATTAATTGGCACTGGTGATTTTAAACTAAATTTAGAAGACAACAACAGTAAAGATTTCAATTGAAATGTTCAGCGTCTCCTTATTAATTGTGAGGATTTCGAACGTTATTGCGCATGTTAACTTCCGTGAAGCTAGCGCATATTTAAAAAAAAATTATTAATTTCTTCTACAATATTTAGATGCATTTTTTTAAAAAAATATATATATTTGATTCGATAAAAAGATAAAATAAATTTGAAAATAAGATTATAATTATAATTAAATCTTTTACTTAATGAGTGGCTTTAAAACGCATAAAAGCACTTAAACTTGCTATAAAAGCACTTTCTTAAATCTAACATTTTTATCATTAAAAATTAATATTAAACTACATTAAACAACCATTTATGTCGCATATTTTAAGTATTTATAGCTTAACTTATGTAATTACAGCTCATTTTATTTCAGAAATGATTTTGACAAGATTATTTAGGAACGTCAATTTAATCCAGCGTGTCCATAAATTCATTCATTTTCAACTGCCTAACTTTCTTTTGTAGTTTTCTAATGAAATTATTGTTAATTTTATCGCTTTAAAATCAAATAGCGTCTAATTTAATATACGTGATTCATAACCCTCTTAAAAGATAAACTAAAAGTATATGCTTTCATTTGGCGCTAGTTTTGTTTAAAATAACAGCTATTCGTGAATTAAACCAATAGGAAGAGAATCCATTCATGCATTAATAGATTTGAAGTAACATTAAATAAACAATTATTTTCTATTGTTTGAATTTGTTTTTGTTGGCACTTACAATTGATTTTAATTCAAACAAAAGATGCTTATTTAAGTCCAGTTTCATTGTGCTAAAATATAGAAAAATCCAACAGAACCTATTTTTTGAATATAATGTGTTAGAATTGGACACTAAATTTAAACAAATTTAACAAATCAAACGTAATTCTGCTTTACCTTTTAAATAAGTGCATTGAATTTTATTCCAAAGAATAATCTAGTTTAAAATAGATGTAAACTCATTTGCTCCTTTGAGCGGAAAGGTTGATATGGTTTATTTAGTTTCAATGGAATTTGAAAATTTGAGGGTTTGTTAACTTTGACGATGTATTGTATAAGTTGTAATTTATTTGAATGAAAACTGAAAACTGTAAAATATTACCTAATTCTGAATATGGAAAAACTTCGTTGTTTTTGCATTAATGCAATTGTTATTTTTTTATAAGATTTTATTTTAAATTATTTACTCATTTTAATAGAAATAAAGAAAGTTATATTTAGAGAAAATTTTTAAAAAAAAATATTTCCTATCTTATAAAGTGCAATTATTGACTTAGAAAAAAAAATTTTAAATAAAAAGGACTTTTTTTAGGTTTTCAGACAAGTTTGAAAAAGTTATAGTCTGAGCATATAGGGTAAATTATTAGGTTTGAGACTAAATGTGTGACAATTAAGCCTTTGAGAAAAATTGTAAAAGATAATATTATTTTCCATACAGAATGCAATTATTAAGTTTGGAGAGAAGATTTAAAAAAAAATAGACTATGCATTTACAGGGAAATTAGTAAGTCTGAGCATAAATTTCGAAAAAAATAGTTTTTGTTTACAGAGTTATTTATAAAAAATTACAGGAAATTAGTAAAAGACATGTAATTATTAACATGCAATTATTACGTTTGATAAAAAAAACTAGACTGAACATATACAGAGAAATGCATAGGTTTGATCATTAACGTAAAAAATAATTTTTACATACAGATTTAATACTGCATAGAAATTAATTATCAGGTTTAGTGATAAGTTTGAAAAAGAAAATAGTTTACGAGCATAGAGTACAGTTATTACAATTAGAAAGGAATTTAAAGAAAAATAAAATAAACATTGTAATGATTAAGTTAAGAAAAGTAAATACATTCTCGTGAAGAGTGCACAATTTAAATTTGAGGATAAGTTTATAAATGAAATACAATGAAACACTCCAGCTTCCAAATGCAAGTATGGCATTTTATTGTAAAATGTAACACCAATTGATTAAATTCCAAATAGTATGTACAAATTTAAATTTTTTCAAAAAGCACGATAGAGCCGTTGTGGGTCAGGGGATGAGCGTTCGCCTTCCAATGTGGTGAACCGGGTTCAAATCCCAGAGATAACTGATCAAAAAGAATTCCGCACCTAGCGTGCAAGGACCACAGTGCTGGCACAAATTGTCCTCAGTCATAGACAGATCACGGGTTAGAGTTTCTTGCCATCCAGCTAACCGTGGGAGATATTCGTGGTTTTCCTCGCCATGTAACGCAATTGCTAGTTAATTTCCTCTAAAAGTACTCCATGAAGACAAATTTCTCCTAATTCTTGATCCAGCAGTTCGCTTGCCTTCTGCATGGGGTTCAAAATTACAAGACTACGGAGTTGAATATTAGTGATCGTAAACCCAAAATTGAATCGGCTGTTCAACGACGGTTATAAAATATAAAATAAAAGCAGCTTAATAATTTATTTAACGAAAAGGTGCTATGTAGACTAAAGCAAAAAATAACATGATTAAAGCACAAATAAACGTCCATAAATTGACATACTATAGTTTTAGTTCTATAAATAAGAACTTTCCTCGATGTTGAAACTTTAAATGAATGACGTCAATTGAATGACGTCATTTGACGCTTAGACACAGAAAAAGATCATTGTTTGTATAAATAAAACTCTGGGTATGTCGATTTATGTACTTTCATTTGCGATTTATTCACGTTGTTATTACTTTAAGCGTGATAATTATTTGTTACGATTTGAGAAAAAAACTACAAAAAAGTTTAACTCCGGTAAAAAAATTTAAGAACTTAAAGAAACCTCTTAACTGTCCATATTTGTTGAAACTACTGACGTTACCTTTAATTGACCTTAAAGTAAATGTTAAGAAATATTTCTTTTTTAAAAAAAAAAAATGATGCTTCGATTTTTTATAAAAAAAAATACAAACAAACATCATACCTAAATCAACATATATCAAAGATTTAGAAAAAGAAAAATATATTTCCTTTATCCCACAATTTTACTATGAAAAATAAAAAAAAAATGAATTAAAATCATAAAATATTTTCATTAAAATTTATAGCATGGTTCAGTGTTCTTTGTAAACGTAATTAGTGTAAATATCTAATTAGTTAACTAGTGTAACAGTTAATTGGTTAAAATATTTTAGTTAGTTATAAAATGCAATAAATAATAAGTTTAAACCTCTACCAAAATCTGCCCAAAATAATGCTTTTTTAAAAAAAATAATAATTTTTAAAAAAAATAACACATCAAGGTGTTTTCAAACCTAACACCCTTCGGTTATCATATAGTCGAAATATTGGTGTAATCATATAGTCGAAAACTTATGTTATTTTTAACTATGAATTAAGGCTTTATTTCGTCATTACCTTTCGTCAATATCTATATCAACTCCAAGAAAAACTTACAACAACTAAGTTAAGATAAATATTTTAAAAAAATTGATTGTAAATGATCATGACTATTTTAAAAAATTTTATATTACAAATTCTATAAAAATGCATTTTTCACAAACCTTATATGAGAAAATTTTAGTATAAATATATAGTTTTAATGTTGAAGCTTTCCGGTAAAAACTAGGTCAAAATTGGTGACTAAATATTTTAAAAGATATTCAGTGAGCAAAATAAAAACCGGACCTCCCTAATCATTTTTGATCAAATAATCGGATCTTCACGTTCTAGGCTCTCAATGGTTCGAAGGGGAATCACAAATGGCCTAAATAATTAGTGCCGACGATATCTTAAGTTATAAAATCAGACACAAAAACGTACTTCCTTTGAAAAAACATGATTTTTTTCGACGGATTTGGATTTCTGAACCCCGAAAAAAAAAATGAAAGATAGTTACAACTTCGGAAATATGGTCCTAATAATTTGGTTAGGAGAGCGGTGCAAAGTTTTCACCTTCGAAATTTTTTTTAGAGCGAATTAAACGTATGGAATTTTTTACATCAACGTATGTAACAAATGTAATTTTTTACATCATTTTAAAGAATAAAATTTTCTATGGCAAATACAAAATTTGAGCAAACTCGTTTGAATTGTTCCCAAGAAATTGAATTTCAAGAATATCAGATATTTAAAATTTGATTTCTGATTATTTGACCGATATCGCTCAAATTTTCTATTTTGCCTCTTAAAATTACATTCTTTAAAATGATACAAAAAATTTTATACTTTACAATTAAAAATTTTTTCGACCAATATTAAATAAAATAATATAAAATAATAAATATTTATGAAAAAATATTTTCTGCATGGAATTACCTTTGACTAAACAAATTCAATAAGTGCGTGTAAAGTATTTCTAATTCGTGTCCAAAGTTCCTGAGATATAGGAAAATCTGCAAAAAGTAAAATTATCATTGTGAGATTAAAACTTTAGGAGCGCTATTCTGACCAAGCTACGGTGACCATATTTCCCAGATTGTGGCTATGGCTTATATTTTGGGGTTCAGAAATTCGAATCAGTCAAGAAAAAATGTACGTTTATTTAAAGAAAGTACGTTTTTTTGTCTGATTTTGTAATTTTAAATATCGTTTGTGCCAATTAATTAACATGTTTGAGGTCACTCACTCGAGCCATTTAGGTTGAGTCCTAAAACGTGAAAATCCGATCCTTAGATGAAAAGTTATTCAGGGAGGTCCATTTTTTTATTATTATTATTTACACTGTACGTTATTCTATGGTTAGTAGTTCTTATTCGCCAAAATAATTAAATTGTGTAGATTAAAATTAGCACCCAAAACAGCGGTGGCTATTAATATTTTTTAATATCGAAGAAGATTTAATCTCACAACCCACGTATACATTATATAAAAGAATAAAAGTTTTTTTTAAACAAAATTTTTTATTAGAGATTTGTGATTGATATTTTATATCAAATGGAATAGGTGGGGAAGCACTTTATTTTTTAATCTCATGAGACTCACTCCTTGATCTAAAATAAGAAATATTTTACATTTAAAAAAGTTTCAATACATTGAAATAATAGAATATCTGAATATTGAGAGCTGAAATGCATTATTTTTCAAACTCCAAATGAACAATAAACCAAAACTTCCTATCTTTTCGCTTTCAAATTGCAAGGAAATTGGATGGAAATCACGCTTTTTATCAAAATATTGCTCTACAATCCTTATGCAAATCGGCGTAATTCAAATTTCCGAAGTTGACTTAAAAGCGACGCAATCATGTTTTTTTTTCCGAATTGATTTTAAACTTTTTGAAATTTCGTGTCTCTAGGCTTTTTCACGTCATTTTATTTTCCAATTCGAATGGATCAATAACTTATTTTAGATTAGCTGAAATGAACTGTGGGATTTCAAAGAGAAAAAAAAAGTTAGCGTGCAAATTGGATGTATAATCGAAACTCCCTTGGAGACGCAAGTGACAGACGGCATCGAGAAATTCGAGTTTTATCCACTGTTAATAGAAATCGAATTTTAAGCTATTTCAAAACAATTTGCTAAGTAAATAACGACTTATTTATATTTATCTTCTACATAAATGAGATTAGAAGTAACAAATACTGAATTTTTAGAATTAATTTTTAATTTGTCTATCTCAAATAAAATGGATCAAATTAAAAATAATTGATACGATTATTGCAAACATTGTTTTTATAAATCTATACACAAAACATTTTTTCTTTAAAAAAAAGGGTCTATTATGTATCTATATCTAGATCAGTTGATACAAAGAATTTTTTTCCTTAAAAAATGAAATAATGAATTAAACCAATAATTTTTTTGACATTTTTTTTTTCTTTCTAAGAGCAATTTTTTTAAATAGTTGCTAATATAATATATATGATCATAAGACATTAATACAAAAAGTAAAGAACTAAATAATAAATTAATTGTTATTATTATTATGACGTGACATTTTTTCAATGTCTAGAAAATATTCTTTTTTTTTTTTAAAGTTGATTATATAATAATATGATTAGTAGTGTTAAATACAGCAAAGACACATAAACCCAATCGTTTACTGACCGATTTTATTTCAGCTAATAATTTTCAATTATTTTTTTTTAAGAAAAATGTTGATTGCTTAAATTCTATTGTTGCAACAACTGCAACATTAATATAAAGATAAAAAAAACTGCACTGAGAAAAAAAGTATAAACAAAACTACCAAAATATTTTAAAATTTGTCTAATTATTAATGAAGTGGTTTGGTGATAGTTTTATTAAAATTAACAATAAAAATAATTTTACACTGTGTGAAAATTTTTATAAAAGTTGTAAAATTGGGTAATTTTCTCATGATATCTCTATACATGGCATAAAAACCATTTATTCGGTTAAATTTACTTTTCAGTTTTGCGTTTTTTCATAATTTTTTCAAAATATAAAGATTTTCTTAAATATAAAACATTAGATATTATAATTGGTATCAACAAATAGTTTTTTTCAATATGAATAAACTTTTTTTCTTAATAAAATATGCAAAAAAAATCAATTATATTACAAGGTGTATGCTTTACTGAATTAGCTTTCTAAGAATGAAATATAAGATCTTAATGAAATCTTAACATGAAATATTGAATGAAATGAATTAGAATGAAATCTTAACAATGAAACAAAAAAAAACCATTTTCAAAACCTGGTGAATTAGTACGGTGAAACTGAGAATATTAAAACCAGTTTATTGGTAGAAGACGCTTTATGGTTTTCTTTTTTATTAATCAACTTTCACATTCTTTTAATTTCCATTAGCAATTAAACGGTTATTACTGTTTTTAATATATTTCTTCTTCATTGTTATTTTTTTAATTTTAATATTTTTTAAATAGATATTGAATTATGATTCCTATTTATCATTATTTGCATTGATTTTATTTTAGAAAAGCATTCAAAAATATGTATTTAGAACAGTCGTTATGAAATATCTTTTCTCATAGTTTTTAATATCAAATATTTCACGCTTATGCATTTTGATTTACGCCCACACAATCAATCTATTTAAAATAATTTCCTTTTTATAAGACAAGCCAGTTCATTTCAACAAGATAAAGCTTTGTTTAAAATTTAAAGTATTAGCATTAAGGATTTTTCTTTGCAAAATAACTGCGAAAGAGGAATCTTTTATTACATTTTTCTTACTTAAAACAATTAAAAAGGGAATTTTTTTAAAAAAATGATGTCACTATTTTCATTTAAAGCGATATCTATTTTCTTTGATTTAAAATCATAGTCCTTAATTGCTGAGCTCGATTTTGTCAGAAGAGCACAAATTTGATGCACACACTTCTTTAAATCAGTATAATGTTCAATTATGTCAGATGTACTAATGAGTGGTAGATGAATTCTACCTTTGAGGCTGTTGTAAACGAACTATCTGTGAGACGCACATAAGTACGTTTCAGCCCAGCAGTCTGACTTCATGCATCAAATCAGATTAACTTCCAATGAAAAAGCTCGATTATTCCCAAGATGAAAATATTCACAATACAAAAAAAAAAAACTCGCGCATCTTAACTCCAAAATGACCAATTCTCACCAAATGTGGCCTAGTGTATAACTTGAGAAAATTCTTGGTGAATACCAAAGACAGTTCTTATTGTGGAAGTCAGAAATGTTCTATCGTCCTACTTCAGTCGTAAAGAAGTCATCATTTTATGTAGGGGAGAGTGGCAGGGGAGAGTGGGGTCAGTTGTAACAGGGTACGATTGTAACAGGGAAAAAATTTCGAGTGTCGGGTTTTAGATTTGGTTCCTAGGTGGCGCACAAGGTGTATTTAATAAATCTACATGTATACCCCTGCTGGCAACCATTTTTATGGACTTTTGAAAGAGTTACATCACAAAAGATATTTTCACACAAGGTAAATACTTTTTTTGGTATTAGAATATTATATTGTAACAAAGTAATTTAGTTTAAACAAATAAAAATTATTAACCGGATATGTAAGTGGACACCTTAATTAACATTTCAAAAAAAAAAGATTCGTTTTGTTAATTAACTAGCATTGTTTTAAACAAATGAAGCTGAAATTGGGTCGATTGTAACAATAAGTAAAGGGACGAATGTAACAGCTGAAAATAAATAATCTTATGTTTACAAACCATTACTTAACTCTTTAAGAACCACCAATAGTTTCCTATATCATTTATATTATGTTGCATGTGCATTATTTTATTTGTCACCTTTCACAGCATAAATTAAAATTTTTAACCCTTTATAGTTAAAAGTTTCACCCTGTAGGTCTCTGCTCATTATTATTTTTACTCCTAAAATATCACTACTATTTTGATCAATAAAAAATATATCATAACTATGATAATATGTATAATTAACTATGTTTTAGTTGAATTTATGAACTGTTACAATTGACCCCGTAAGTGGGGACAATTGTAACAAGTGCACGACTGTCAAAAATTGTTAATAACTAATATAATAACATTTAAAATAAGGTTTTTCTTTCTAGTAGAGGATAGTCTACCTTACTCGTCTGTCAATTAATACTAATAATATATTGGATTTTTTGTCAGTTAAAAATAGTTAAGTAAAAAATGTTACAATTGACCCCACTCTCCCCTACTCAGAATTACAATACAATTATAATAATATTATGTTAATACAATTATAATACAATTTATTGTAAAAATATATACCAACACTAATTCTCAAAATAAAATCACCTTTCAAATCAAAATATAAATACCACGCCGAGAATAAAAAGAGAAATTCGAATTGGGCCAACCAAAAAAAAAAGCGGATAAAAAATAAATATCTTAAAAATTCTTTAATACAGCTTACATGTATTTAAAAATTAAAATTTAATTATCCATTTTACGGAACTAAAACCACAAATTATTTTTTAAAGGCAACTTTTGTTTCTGCTAGCAGCATGCAGGAAAACAAACTTACGCTATCTTGTTGTGGATCCAATTTTGCCATATCACGATATCTAAAGTTCAACAAAATTAGAATTTTAGGAGGAAAAAATAATTCACGAAAGGTGTGAATAAACGGAAGTTTGGTGTAACCAATCTCTATTATAGATGGTTAGGTTTTATTTTACCCTTAAAAGTGCATATAGAGGCTCAACTTAGTGTAAACTAGAAACAAATGTTCCATCAGATATTTTTTTGAGCTGTACAATATCGAATTTGAAGAGTTATTACACCATAGTTTTTACAGTGCAAGTATATTTTTATTGTTCACATACGGGGGGGGGGGCGTTTAGTCAGCTCAAATGCATGAAAATTTCCTTAGTAGCATTTCCTAAAATTATATATAATCCAAAATCCTAATTAAGAAAGTTACCATCACACAAAGAGTATACTGATTAAAAAATAAAATTCCGTATACTGATTTAAAAAAAAAACAACATATATGCTATTAAAATGTGGGGTGTTAAAATGCATATGACTTTATTCGAACTTTTGATTTATTAAATCTTCATATGCGACTTTGATGTCAGTTCAAAATCTAACTAAATTCTCCATACATTTTAAAACTTCTACTTTAAAAGAAAAAGAAAAATTGAATTCTTTTCAATATTCTGTCCATAAGAACCTTAAAGAAAAATAGATAATCAAAAGTTTATAAAATTCCGAAAATTCAATTTTTTCCTTCAAACTCAGTTGTGAAATCCCAATTTTCGATCACATGCTCCCCAGATAATTTAATTTTTCGTCCAGCCTCTATTCAAAGTTCTTATTGAAAGACATTTTATCAAATTTTAAAGCTTCACTAGCACTTTATTCGGTTCATAAATACACCCTTTTACCGTTATTTGAATTGCATTTTTTTCCCTTCTTCAACACAGTGTGGGGGAAAATGGTGCGGAAAGTGATTACAAAAAGGGAAAAAATCTGCATTGTGAACAATGGCCTGCATTGAATAAAAGTAAGGAGACGTCTAATACAGAGAAATAAATAAAAACTTATCCTTTTCTCAATGTTTACACCAAAGATCTGATCCGGTTAAAAGTTCACATTTCACTGAATCAAAATGGGTGGAAAGAAATTTCCCCTACTCTTTTGAAAATTGTTCATGTAAATCTTCAAGCTCTTTAGAACGACTTCTAAATGATAAGAGGAACGCGAAATAGATTGTAGAGTTAGGAAAAGAAAACTCTTTAGAGATAGAAAATAACTTAGAGATTAATCTTCATTTAAAATGCTTCGTGAGTTTGTAAGATCATAAATTTAGTACTTAATCATTGCTTAATAAGCAAGAGAATAATTAATTTAAAATATTAAATCCTTTTTCTAAATAATAATCTTGAATTATTAAAGTTTGAATTTGTTTTCTCATTTACTTTTAATGATTGAAATAAGAAACAAATTTTATAAATTTGACAAAAAGTAAATATGTTGAAATTTGCTTTGATATTATATATTACTATTTTGATATGATATTACGGAAATGATATTACAATTTTAAAGTGTTACAATTTGTAAAAACTTCATAATTATTGGTAGGAAAAAATATTTATCACTAATTAAAGTTGATTATTTGCATACATTTAATTAGTACAGGATGCTCTCAATATCTCAAAGATTCGGAATAACGAGAAAAAATTTCAAGATAGCGAGTTTTCGGGATAAGTTCAGAGCTAAATATATGTTCTAAAAAATAGGAGAAAATATTCTAAAATATTACTCTAAGAAGTAGAGTCATGAAATATAAGAAAAACTACTAATAATTATGTATGTAATGATAGTTGAATATAAGTCTATATACAGCAATAATAATTTTTAAAATCAAGGCAAAAACAATTAATCATTAAATAGGGAAAAATCCGTTTACAATAAACTAACATTGTCATTTTTCTGAAAAAATTCATTTTCTAATTCGAAGAATATTCGAAATAAGAAGGTTTTGAGAAGAAAATCTTCGACAAAGGAAGTCAAATTAATATTAGGTGGATAAGTAATACCAACGGGAAAAATACTTTTTTGACATAACGAGGTTTTTGAGATATCGAGAGTCTACTGTTTTTTTTTTTTAAAAGGTGATAAACAAACCAAAATGTTTGAAAAATATTTTTACAGTTTAGCGAATTATATAAGGATCTAGTGACCATTCTGTTATAAATTAATTAGCGAATTTTCCCGAAATAACAAAAAATTTTAAAAATTGAATAAAAGAAATGAAACGGAAAGTCAAGTTTTTAAAATTAGTTCAAAACATGTCAATGAATGCGGCTTCTGACTTAAAATACTATAAAACGCTTCTTTTTTGCTTATACTACCAACTGAAATATATATATGGACGACTCTTAATTTTGTCCACCGACTATGCCACGCTATTGCTGAGTTAATTTAAAGACATTACAGAGATTTTGAAAAGCATTACGGTTTCCTTTTGCTCTATCATTAACGCTATTTAAGTTTCATAACGTGCGTGTGAAAATTTCTTGCAAATAACAGTATCACTTCTGGGTAAAAAATAAAGGTAGCGTTGAGGGAAAATTAAGGGAAACGTTTTTCAAAACCTCTATTGAAATGTGGTTTTGTAGTTTCCAGCGTCATTTGCTAACAAATTGTGTAACGATTTTGAAACTGACGCCTGCAATTACTTAGCTTTCAGCACAACGAAACAAAACACGGTAGATTTCCTCTTTTCCTTATTGTTTTTTCCCTTATCATTAGAACACTTGATATGAGTTAAACAAAACTGAAAAGAAATGTACCATTTAACAATATTTTTAATAAAACTTATCCTACATTCTAAATGCGGTTAGCTTGCTGAAAATGCGAAAGCACGCTCAAATTTGATCAAGATAAGCGTTGAATGCTTCTTTAAACTCACAAATGATAACGTATTCGGGTTTAAATTGGTTTTTCACCTCTAAAAGCAAACTGCAAAAACACTCTAACAGAACACTAACTCCGATATCGGTTTCTAATACATACTTTGTATGAAAAACACCCTCTTACGTCACTACTCTAGCCCTTACCAGGATCAAAAATCGCTTTAACGCGAAAGACACGAAATAGCCCTCAATAAAGGACAGAAATAAAATCGAAACGGCCTTCCCCATAATACGCTTTGCCTCACTTTCCTTCCTTTTTGGGGGTGAACGAAAGAACAAACACAACAAGAAAACGGACGCGTTTCTTATTTTTACAGTCACCAGAAACTATCGATAGAGCCATTTGTTATTAAGGGTGGTCCAAAAAGAAGAGGGTGACTGTAGGAGCTTATGGAAAAGAAGTTGGCTTTTGTCATCCCGCAAAACACCTCCGGCAGATGTTCTTAAATGCCTCTTAAAATATTGGTATTCCCATTTCTCAAAGCTTGTCGAATGATCCTTGAAAAGGACTTTGAAGAGGTATAAAATAGCTTCAAATGAAGCCTTTTACTTATTTGATGATGGAATATATCTGTGAAAAGACCTTTTCTTTTTTTCTCTTTGTAACGTACAAAAAGCAATTAATTTTTGAAACACAAAGTTTTTTTAAAAAGTAAAATCCTCCATTTTTACTTTTATAAAGAGTTTGTAGCTATGAGAGAGTTGTGAAAAGCAAGTTTTTTTCATCGACTAGTTTTATTTAATTTTTTTTATTTTTTTAAATTCACATAAAATGTTTGCGCAAGAAAAAAATATAATTGCCCTGCTATTTGTTACCCAGTCTCAGGTATAATTATTTAATTTTAATAGTTCTTAATTTCTCGTCTGTTTTCTTTTGATAATTTTATTAACATTGGAGAATTTTCATACAATATAATATATTTTTGTAATGTTTGACTTTTAATGGTTAGCTTTAGTGAGCACACAATATAAATACTATTTCAAATTCGTGTCGTTGTTCTCATTCCCATGACCAACAGAGCTAGATCAGGTCCATAAGCTCGTTCACTCTAAAAAAGTCTAGCACCAAGAGGGGAGCTTGAACCAGGTCCTGCCTGGTAAGTCCCAGACTAGATAAAATGTGGTCAGGGGGGCAGCAGAACACTTAGTGCAGATTTCGAAGTGTTTATTACCATCATTATGAGTCATTGAGGAAACGAGTAATGGAAGTTTGCTCTCGTCTATTTCTGCCCCGAGGCAAGGAGCCCCCTGTGCACCTACTTTGATACCATGAGTGTACCGGTGGGACCGTCCAAATTGCCGTATTCTTTGCCTTACATTTAGAAAAATGCTCCAAGTAAGTAAAAGGAGCGACAGTCGTAATGGCCTCTTCAGCACCTGCTTTGGCCAAACTGTCAGCAATCTCATTTCCAGTTATATCGACATGTGACGGAATCCACTGAAAGTGGATCCGATGAGAAAGGGAAAGATGTTCTAGTTTCCTGAGAGTGTCAGCACCAACACTGTCCCTGACATTATGCCAATCGGCCAGGTGCTGGATAGCACTTTTATTATCCGAAAAGATCCAGATATCAATAAACCGCGAAAGCGACATGATATAGTCCAGACCCTCAAGAATGGCAAATCAAATTCGTGCCTTCATCTAAAGAAGAAAATGAGCACTGAAATCAAACAAGATGGCTTGTTAATATTATAACTATTAGGCTTGGTTTATTATTCCTCCGTATCAATTACCGAATCAGATTTAATTGTGTACCTGCAAGAGACATCATGCGTGGGTGTCAAACATGGTTGGTTTCTCAATAGTGGCATATGTGAAGGCCACGATTTAGCTTCTAATCCGTTTCAATATCCACACGTGACGTTTCTTGGAGGTACGCACATTGTGAAAATGTTGATGTATAGTTGCCCTCATTTTTGGAGTAAGGTCAACTAAAATTTTTTACAGTGCATGTAGTCACATTTTTTATTTACTTTTTCACTGTTAAAGTGTCATTTATTTATTTCAATGTCACTAAGTGTCACTATTAGTGACACTTATTTCAGTGTCACTAATTTTTTTCAAATAATTGTTAGTTTGTCAACTTATAGTGTTTTTCAGTATGCTTCATTATATTTTCAATAGTTTATCTTAACACCAGAAATGATAACAACTATAAACCAAAGATTTTTCAATAATTATTCACTAACTATGTATGTAAATGTGGTAGGCTTAAGTAACAGTTTATGAGAGGTCATGTAGCATTTATTTAAATAATATTAAATAATGTTATTTAAATATTAAATACAATAATAGCAGAATCGAAAAATATGCTCAAAACTCAGAAAAAGTAAGGGTGCATGATCTGCAATATAAAAAAGAGCTCACCAAGTATAGCTTTTGATCTAAAGATTGAATTTTAACGTACTGAGAATCTATCTTAATAGTTACGGGCTTAACCTTAAATTACTGATTTATAAGTTCACACGTTATTTGAAGATACGAAATCAAATATAAAAATGTAATTTCACTGAATAAACATACCATTTTTTTTTTTTTACTGATTTGGACTTAATATTTTGAAAGTAGCCGTGATCTGGAATGTATGGTACCAATAGTTTCAGGACAGAAGGCAAAGGTTTGAACTCCTTAATCTTAATTTTTCCTTTCGCGTATTTTGCATAACTCGCAAACATTTTACGTGAATCGAAAAATACGAATCTCTGATTTATGCATGACTGGCATTATGACAAAAACGGTTAACACCAAAACATTTTGAATTAAGTTTCATTTTTACGATTTGAAACCATGCTAGTTGTAAATATTTACCAAACCATTACAATATGGATTCGCGATTTTGAATCATACTAATTGTAAACACTTTCAATCCCGGAAAAAAATGTTCTTAACCGTAAATTTTGCGATCAATCGGATTACAGTAATTTTAGCATGGAATTCATAATTTTAAAATGGAAATTCTAACAGTGTGCACATTCTTAATGAATCAACAGCTAGTACTTTTCTCACAAAATACTACATCACATCTTTGAGCTTCATTATTTATTAAGTTCGATATTTGATAGGTTTCGAAATATATTTTGATGCATGATGATCTCTTCAGATCTGTGGCGCTTTTAAAATGTGAGAAAATATTTTATAACAGTCATGTTTTAAATGAAACGAAAAAAAAATTCACTAATATCTAATGAAGAATTTAAGAGATCTACATGATCCACCTACTTGGCATTTTACAGTTTTAAATGCTTAGAGCCGAAGAATCCCATTGTATTCATAGTAAAAGGGTAAAATGAATAAGTGAGTATTTGACTGAACTTCACGCCAAATCTCTCATCATGGGAATGTTTATAAGAATACTCATTGTAAAACACTGTAAATAATTTATTTTGAATGATCTTTTGGCTGGTATTCAAAAAATGTCTCAAATATTTTCTGCTGTGACAGGGAAAATTATTTTCAGAATTAATTGTTCAATTATAAAGAAATAAAAAAAGCAATTTTTTCTACCATGCCTATTTTTATCATGCTAATTAATTCTAATAAATACTATTATATGATTTACATAGTACATATTTAGTCATAGCTTAATAAAAGTTAAATTTTGAACCAAAAGGAGGCAGAAAAACTAAATTCTACTTATTCCTATAGCGGAAGTAAAGGCTACGTTATGCATCAAAAACGCAAGTACGATCATTGGTTGGAATATTATATTAAGTAAAACGAAGATTTCCATGATTTTTTTATTAATCATCTTTTCAGATACTTGCTTTATAAGTAAAAACACATTTTACAGTAATATTTATCGTAAAAGTTTCCTGGATTTTATCTAACGCAGTTCCTTCCTTATTCAAAGCCTTAAAATCTCAACTGAAATTTAAGGCGAGATTTGCTTACAAAGATAATTTTTTTAATTTACTGAAAAACGTTTGAACTTATATCCGAATTATTTTGAAAGTATTTATCTTAATCTTACTTTCCTCCAAAGCATGGACTAACACTTCATTTAATATAATAAGATTGCTCAAACAATTCCATTTATTCTTTTCCACTTTTACGGTTATTTTTATTTGAGCCTTTTTTTCTCCATCTTCTTCATGATGATTTTGAGTGTCGAGGCTATTACATTTTATGGATCTTCTTATTAAACGCCCCGTTTTATCATCATTTTATGCAAATTGGAAATGAGAAAATGATTTGGTGCCAAAACTTTTATCCTTTTCTGGGACACCGAGCAAAGAATTAATGCATATTAAAATGGGTTTCTCGTTAAAACTAGTCATTAAATTTTATTACAAACTTAATTGCTCTATTTTTCAGTAGCTGCTTTCGGTTCATTGATAATATAGCTTAATAATGTCGAAATACTTAATGTAGCTTACCAAGTGAACTGAAATGCTAAATACGGTATAGGTGGTTTCAACACATCGTTTTAATTTACTGATTCAAATATTTTCTTAAAAATTAACCTAAATTACATTTTATTATATTATTCCTTTATATAAAGTGAAAATGAGAATATTTTAAATATTCCTTGTTAGAAAGTTTGGTTCATAATATACAAATATTTTAGTATTCGAAATATTTTAATAATTTAAATATTTTACTTTAAAATTGTTCTAAATTACATTTCATTATGATATTCTGAACTACAAATTGAAAATGAGAGTGTTTTAAATTTTGAATGTTCCCTGTTAGAAAATTTGGTTCAAAGTTGAACCAGGATATCTATGTTTTAAACCATAATATCGTGCGAATTTAATTGGACTTTAATAAGTGGTTAAATTGAAAATTCTATCTAAATTTAACCATAATAAGATGAAATAAAATCTAAAAAAGCACTAATCAGTGTGATATTATAGAAACTTTGGCACCACATAAAATTTTTAATAAATCCTCACAATATTATTACTCAATGTTCTTCTAATATGTAACAATGTATATTTAAAATCAATAAAACATAACAAGCAAAACACTAATTAAGAAATCATTTCCAATTTCCTTTTATGACATGCTTATTGTAAATTTAAATTTTATTTTTCGTTTTAAAACAAATGAAATAAATTATTTTGAGCTAAAAGAGGGGGCAAATTTTAAAAAAAAACTATTTTGCTAATTTTTCACAAAACAATTATTTCATCCTCTTAAATGCCTCACAATTTGTTTTAATAAAAACTAGAATGGATTTATATTCTTTTCATGTTTATTTCATTAGTTCTCATAAAATTACTCTTTTTCGTTGCTTGAAAAATTCTTTTTGTATTTTACAGAAAATTTAATATTGTCTTTATACGATACTTATATTATTCACTTCGATATTTATATACTTTAGTCGATACTTATATACTTTAGTTGATACTTATATACTTTATTATAGTAAAAAACTATTTTTTTGCATAGTCAATTCTATTTCTTCATTGCATCAACTCTAGTTACTTAAGGAGAAATTTTCGCCACGAAGAAAACGTTTACCGCAAATTTTCAAATCAAAAATCAATTGGTGACAATTTGCTATTTATCATTTACTCTTACTTTGTCTTGTAAGTCTTACTTTGCGATAACGATAGTTTGATGAAAAAAGTCACATATAAATTTGCGGCCTGGTTAAGTATTATAAAGGTTAAGTTACTGAATAAATGTAATTTCATTACTTTTAATGAGAAATATAAAAAAAAATTTAAATTATCTATCAAAAAAATTATTAAATTTATACATAAAAAATTAGCAATTTTATACAAAAACAAGAATTTCTTTTTTCAAATCTGTTTAAAAAAAATTTTTTTATTAAAAACCAAGTATTTATTGCTTTTGAAATCTATAATCCTTACACTAATTCGAACTCTTTCAGTCTTAGCTGTTGCACTTATAGTTTTTTAATCAGCTAAATTACTTATTCTCTTTGTTTAATCTAACATTTCTCACATAAAAACTAACAAGCAAATTCACTAAAAATTATTCAAAATAATATTTAAATTTTTTTTAACTTTATATACAACTAGTTTTACATTTTAAGTATTAACTTTTTAATAATCATGGATTTTTTAATAAAAATCATATATTTACTTAAATAAAACTAAGCTATACTCAAGCACTAGCATTTAGCTCAAAATAAATCAATAAAATGCAAAGTAAATATCTAACAGTCTCGTACTGCGAAATAAATCTTTAAAATTTTTAAAACCTTTAAGTTAAGCTTATCATAGATTTTTTATGAAAAAAAAGAACGAAAAAAACATCTTAGCTTTGAGGAAAGTCGCGGAACCGAAAGACAATATCTTATAAAATTTTCTACCAGACACTAGCAAAGCTTGTACATGATAACGACCCAATACAGGTAAAAATTCACCTTCGAAAATATATGAGTTTATTTTCCACGCTGTACTCTGAATAATTCATTGAAAAACCATTTTCTCAAAATAAAATTTTCAACATTTCCCCCATACTCGGGAATGAAAACCTCAAACAGTAACTTCCCAGGAACTCTTCCCCAGATAAATAATCTTATTCCCTACTAACACCGCACGTAGAGTTCACTCAAAACGAATACTTTGGGGGGAATAAGCTTTGCCAAATGCTTTGAGAAGTGCGTAGACTGAGCAATGGTCAAGCAGGTTCTGTAGCTAGAAAAGCGTGCTAAGAATCACTTACTAAGACGGACCTTATCTTGACCGTCGTGGGTCGTGAGAAGGCTCTGTAAGTAGGTTGGTTAGTTCCTGCATTGCGGTCAGTTGGGGATAGAGGTACGCTTTTCAATTTTAAAATCACGTACCGGATATGAAGCTTTCGGGCTGACGGAAAGATTTTAGCTTCGCTGCAAATGGCATCGAAATTGATTTCTGTGGATGCAAAATAATAATTTTTCAGTCTCTGGAGTTTCGTTTTTAATCTTTCTTAACTTTAAGGTGTAGAAAGTGAAATAATATAAAATTTATAATATTTTGTTATAGATTTTAGTATTTGATCACAAATAGGCATTACGTGCGAGAAAATAAAAATCAGAATCATAATTGAACTCGATGAAAAGTTTTTTTGTGGTTCAAAATGCATACATTAATCTAAACTAATTAATTTGGGTTTCATATAAACTAACATGATTGTTTTCTTGGTATAAAGACTCATATTGTGACTATTTAGATAATTAAGGTGTGATCTAAACGTCAGTTGTCTATAATCATTTTAGTTAAGTAAGGAGAAAATCGATCAGGTTATATTAACAGTTACAATCAGTCGCAGAACGATTAATAAAATGAGGGACAATTAAAACATTTTCTTCTGATCGTCACCCCATCACAACTCTATTTCGTCGAAAATGTATCTCTTTCGCATTTTAATTTTCTTTTAAATAGATATGGAAATATTTAAAAATGGATAAGACTTTAAAATACAATACTAAAAGAATACAAATAATTATTAAACAAAATGGACAAAACTTCCTTTAAAAACTTAAAAAAACAAGAATTATAAAAAAATTTCTGCATTTTTTATGAAAATTGAAAAAGCAGATAGATAAAAAAATTTATTTAAAATAAAAAAAATTTCAAAATTATTTCTAAATGGGAGCTTTGGATTATATATTTAATCAGTTGTGAAGAACTTAAACAGTTATGTTAAACCTTAGATCTAAACCAAATTTTCTTTAAAAAAAAAATTATAAACTGAGTTGAGCTAAAAAGTTTTTTTAAAATTTCATCTTAAGTCATTAATTTCTAATTAGTCACAGCCATATTCAAATTCATATGCCATCCAAATTACCAGGGATCAAACAGATTATGAAAAAGATTTCTTCTGAAGTCAATTTAAGAGATTCCATGCATCTTTATCATTTAAGTAATTAGTTTCCTATCTCCTCTGAATATGATTCACTAGTGGAAGAAAAAATTACTTCGTTTCTGGAACGGCTAAGTTTAAATTAATGTAGCGGTATTAAAGAATTTTAAATGATACTGATTGATTGAAATTTTATATAAATTAGTTTTGTGAGTGAAATTTTCCTAGGAAAATTCGCTTTGAAGTATATTGATTTTGTAAACTTCCGAGTTCGAAGTAAGTTTTGTTCCCAAAAAAATAATTTTCTAAAGATTCACTTAATGGACGAGAAAAGCAAACTTCGAAATTAAAAAATAAAATATTTTAAGTAAATAGTTTTTGTTCTACATTTATTTTCAATTAAATTTAATCAGAGATCGCGATGAAATAAGTATTAATTGAGTTATACGTTATAGTTGTTTTATCATCTCATAGGCTTTTGTAACTCATTTTAAAAAAGGAAATGATTCTAACTTTAGAAAATATCTTTACTTTAATGTTTTATTAGTACAAAAGTAATAATGCATATTTCTTGCTTGCAAATGTTTTTAACTTTTTGTCAGTGTTAAATAGACAAACATTGAAATCACATCTTCAATACTAATTGTGCAATTAAATTATACAACTGAAAAAAAAACATGCATATTTTATCTGCGAAATTTTGTTTCAGTAGATATTGCAAAGTGGCGTGAAAGAAAGTAAAAAAGTTACTTCTAATTAATAATTCTTACTTCATGTAAACCATTGGTTCTCAACGGGGGCGATACCGCCCCTCTGGGGGTGGTGGGAGTATGTTGAGGGGCGGTGAGCTTGTTTTGGGTGGTAGGGGGGCGTTGAGTATGTTTTGGGTGGTAGGGGGGTGATGAGCATGTTTTGTCCTTAAAATTTCATTTTAAAACTTACAAATAAAATTTTTAAATCAAGATTTATTTCATAAGTAAAATTAATCTGAAATTAATATTAAAGAAAAAAGATTAAATTAATATAATAAATAAAGATTATCCTATACACCATTTGTACCAGCAATAAAACGAACTTATACGCCACCTATTCTCCGATCCAAACCAACACAGCTCAGCGCATGAGTCAGCAGTTTTTGCCTGTGACTCATTCAAGCCACTTGGGGGAAATTAAAGTGCATGCGCTTTCAATATGAATGTTTGATTTGACCCGTGTTTCTTATAATGGTCTTCCTTATCGTCCTTGCAGTTTTTTCCCAAGTTTCGATCAGATTTCATAGTTTATATGGCCAGTTACGTGCGCGAATTAGTTATTTATCATAAATTATTCATTACTTTTGAGAAATAGTTGATTTTCTTTCATCGTATGTATTTTGCTGCCACCAACAATGTCGGTTAAAAGAAGTGTCTTCAATTCAATGCCACGTACTTGAAGTTGGGATTTGTTCAATCACTGTTGAACTTTCAACTACCCATGTGTTCTTTTTGTAATAAAGTTTTATCTAATGAGGTAATGAAATCTTACCGTTATCAGGAGCATTTTCAAAAAGCTAATCCTTACAAACAAAATAAAGATTTGTTATTTTTCATTGACATCTGTTTTCACATTTTTGAACGTAATAAAACATAAGCAACGATACAGTGTGGCGACGAAATTATGAGATAGCTGAAGACGTTGAAATTTCTTTATGCAAACTTTTGATATCTAACGAATTTTTATCTTCAAGTTGATGAATCAACCTTGCCAGGTAATGTAGGCTTTACTGTAGGCATAGATCTGGTTTGTAAAGGTAAGGAAAATTATTCAAGAGATGCTTTTTGAAAGAATCTTGATTGTAGACATCAAAGGTAAATCTATTTTTAATACTGTCAAAGAATATTTCAAAGATGAAAAACATTCCTCTTGCGAATATTGTGTCTATTGCCACTGAGAGGCTCCTGCAATGGTGTGTCGGGTCGACGTCGTAGGTATATCACCCTTTTGGAAATGGAGGTACCAGATATTTTAGCTGTTCACTGCGTGATTCACAGACAGCATTTAGTAGGAAAAGTTTGCATCAATCATTGCAATATGCGATATCTCCTGTGAACAAAATTCGCAGTACTGCTCTCTACGATTGATTATTCAGGCAGCTGTGTAAGGAAAACAATGAAGAATTCAATCGCTTGCTACTATACACCGAGATTCGCCGGCTTTCCAAAAGCTTCTGTCTTAATAGGTATTGGAAACTTTACGAATCTGTGCTTGAGTTCTTCGAAAACAGAGATGTAGCTCTGAGAGACAGATTGCTAGAATTTAAGAAAGACTTTGGCTGATTTATCTGTAAAATTTAATGGCATTCATTTACAACTTCAAGGTGACGAGCCATCATAGTTTGATCCTTAAAAAATCAGTTATTTCTGCCTTTCTAAAAAAAAACTCTTTTTGTGGAAGCAGAATTTTGGTTGGAATGAGTTCAGCCAAGCAGACAAAATTCGCTCCGATGATGCACAAGAATATTGTCAACACCTTGACTCTTTGCACAAAGACTTTTCTGATCATTTTAAAGATGCTTTGCTCCCTGGAAGTCCCTCAATGTGTTTATGGGTTATGAACCCTTTTTTGAATATTAAAACAGCAGAGGTTCAGATTTACGAGGAATCGGTCGAACTTTTAACTAATGAAACTTTGAAATGGTGATCGTCTCACAGAATTTTGGCTTAAAGGTAGCATAAGTAGTCTCTATCCTGGTCTGTAGACAATCATTAAATTTTTTTTAATTGCCTTCCCTTCCTCCTAATTTATCGAACGTGGATTCAGTGCTGTTGCAGATCTTATCACAAAAAGGAAAAATCAACACTAAATTGTGCAACGAGGGGATTTGCATCTTCATCTCAATAAAAGTATTGAACCGAGTGTTAAAAAATTGGTTCTGAAACATTAAGTACAATCATCCCACTAACATAGTTACTTCAATGTTTCGTTGATACTACTTTTTAGTATTAAAAAATTATTTTGGGTGTTTTTTTAATTATCTAATTAAGAATAAATTATTCTTTTTAAGCATAGGTTTCTTTGTTGTAGTTTTTTCATTAAACGTATTTATTTTGATCATATCAAATAGATTGCGATTACCTGCCTAACGTTGGCGTCTTCAGATTCAAAAATCATTATTTTGCATCTGACCTTGGTGTAAGCTTTCTCATTTGTTGGGTTTTAAATTTCACTAAACTTTTTAAAGTATGCATGAATGTTCGATTCTCTATTAACTTAATTTTTTTAATTTTTAGTTGGTGTTTTTCAACACCGAATTCGGATAAGTATTGCACCACAGCTTTCACTGTGTACGTGTACTTTATAGTCTCTGTTACTAAACACTGAATATTTTTTAATAAATTTGATAATTTAATTGTTATTGCCAATGTTTTAACTTGTCATTTTCTCAATCATTTTTCAATTTCGTAACTTATAAGAGAATTCCATTCAGAGAATAGCCATAAACCGTGTTTCCATTTTTGGAACTGAAAGCTTAAGAGCTGACGAATTTAAAGCAATTGTTTCAAACTTACACATTGCTATGGAACAAAGTACTGATATAAGGATTTATTATTGAAAAGTTTTTTAGATTATCGTTGTTACTCTAACCTGAACCACCCGTTTGAAGCAAATACACTTTCTATGAGATTTCGTTTGCCCATTAAAATGATATTAGAATAAATTATGAATAAATTATATTTATATAATATAATTAATAAATAATATATGCATATAAATGATAAATAATATATAATAATTATGATAGATTATAAATAAATTATATAAAATGTTAATTATACAAATTATAAATAAATTATGAGATTATCAGAATACACTATTCTGGATACACTTTCTCTATACATTAAATATATTTTATTAAAACTCATTGTGACATCAAAAATTAAACTATCAGAAAGATGAGCACATCAGTGTACATAAAAAATGAATTTCTCAAATATATATATATCAATATTCAATAATATATACTTATATATATATATATCATACGCGAGTTTAAAATATGCAAACTAAACTTTAAACACAAAGTGTATATCTAACATAATTACATTTTTATATTTAGCATCAAGCGAGTAAATATTTAGAAATTCCCTAATTAACTTAAAATATTATTAATGTTCAGAAAGCAATGCTATTTGCAAACTTCTCATAAAATACATCATTCCACCAATATACCAGTTAAGAAAATGGAACTCCTCAAGAATTATAAAATTCGATATTTAAGATATAAATGCGCTATTTTAACTGGATTTAATTTGTCATGCGCATAATTTGCCATAAGATGTACTTGAATAATTTTACAGGTAGGGAATGTAGCCAATTAAAGTGCTACATGTCTATCATTTTTCATTTCTTTAAATTAATCATCTTTCATGCGCGTCCTCAAAGTTTGGCTTTCTTGATATGAATTATGTGTTCCATTAATCAATTTAAGAGGTATTTCTCTCTGGAAGTTAATATTTTGCTACTGGATACACTGAGGAAGTTTAAAAGGGATTCTACCGAGAGAATTATGCTGTTTTAAAATTAATAAATTGTGTTTAATTAATAGAATAACTTTTGATTGGTCTATTAGTTTTGAAAATTTTAAATGAGATCGGATTAATTTGCTTTGATACCTCAAAAGGTGAAACATTACTTTATAACAATTTTGTATTTAAATGTTTCAGATAAGTTTGGTTGTTTTAAGAACTAACAGTAAGGGTAGTCTTACATACTGAAATTTCAAATGAGGTGTTCGGAAGATTCCGCATCAGTACAATTCATGGAAGAGGTTATGGTTGTTAAAACATACTAGCAACTTACCCCTATATGACTATACTAAAATCAGTTTTAATCCTAAATTAATTATTCAACTAATACACTACGGATTAAAAGCAAGCGTATTTTTTAAATTATTTCAAACAGATTAGCGTAGCTTAAAAAAGGAATATTTCAATTGAAAAATACAAATAGGATAAAAAATTTTCGTTTGCAGTATTAGCAGATGTCATGTGTGTGTTCTCCACAAATAGCCTTTTAGTTTCATACGTATTTTGCCATTCTGTGTTTTTTAGATGTGCAGAAAAAACAAATTCTGACATTGTTTGGGGTACTTTTAGTCATGTTTTCTGTGGGAATTTCAATTTTAAAAGTATATTCAGTGTTTAATTTCGTAGAGCTAAACATTCGACTGTTATACGACTATTAGAGCAAATATAAAAAATTAACAAGTTTACAGCCGTACTTATCACTTTCGGATAGTTATTCATTTTATTACATATAAAAGTACTGAAAAACAGGTGGTGAAAGCGCAACGGGAACATCTTGAATTCACAAAACTGGAAGTGGTTGGTTGTCTATTAGACAAATGTTTAGTTATCTAGGGTTAAAATTATCTGTTTGAAATGTTTTAAACAAATAGGTAATAAATACCTTATTATTAAATTCAAGATTAGTTACTAGTAAAGTACAGATTAGTTACTGTTAAACTGTTCATAAAATTGAATTTCGATTTAACCATATTTAATTTAAAATGTTGACTATTAAGGTAATGTCATAATATTACTTTATAACTAAAACCACAAAAACGAATGTTTTAAGCTTTAAACCTTTATTTTGAAACAATAATCTAAATAAAAAAACACAATAATATTAGAGAAAACTAAAACAGGAAGATGAATATATGTAACAAACGAATGTCTGTAAATTATGAATAGAGAAATATTTTGCAGGAAAAAAAGATTACCTTTGTAACTTTTATTAATTATTTGTTAATAACCACCAATGAAATTAGGATCTTCGTATGAGAAAACTGGATCATAACATTCGTGATTTTTTAGCAAATCAGAATACATTGACTACAGCGGAAAACAGTTTTACGTCATTACGTTTTTATATTAATTAGAATTAGTTTTACATGAACAAATACTAAACCCACATATGAAATCACATTCAATCATTCATATTATATATATATAGTTTTGTATTTAAATATTTAAACTAATATCATTAAATATATATACGTATTCATTGTTGATATACACATCATATATTCATATTTAGACTTTTTATTACTTTTCAATGCAATCCATTTTATCGTTTCCGTGAAATATTCTAAAATTGACTCCCTTTATTCTTTTCTTTTCAGGTGAGTATTTTTCTGTGAAAATCTTATTCATTTCATGTATTGCACTGAATTAAAGATTTCAAAGTAAGTGATTTTTTAGTTAAAATACCTTTTTACCAGATACAAATATCATATTTTTAAATTTTGAATTATAGAAAAGATATGAATAAATAAATTATTAATAGATTAATTTAACTAGCAAGTTGACTACGGAATCGCTACTAGCAAATTAATAAATATTTTGTCTTATAAAGTATTGTTTTTTTGTTGAAGTTATGAAAGTTTTTTAAGATTCTGTAATCATATTTAAATTTTATTTTGCTATATTTAATATCAATTACATACAAAAATAAATTTTAAATAAATCGTTTAGCAAAAAAATTTCAGTCAAAAAAATTTTTTTCTGATTCTTTAACGGTCTTTCTTTATTTAAGAATAACTACCCAATCTTTTAATATTATATAATCATATTTTGAAATTGCTGTCAGTTCAAAAAATAGTATTAATTAGTTTAGTAATTTTCTTTGTTTAAATTTATAACTATTATCATAAAAAATTTAATAAGGTGTAGCGAGTCTCAAAAATAAAATAAAAAAACATAAAAAAAGCCTAAAATGTAAAAACAATGATATTTATTTAATACTAGAGATCTGCATATTAAATTACCATAATACTCTAAAAAAATACTTAAATACAAGATAAATAACAATAAAGAAAGAAAATAAATTTTCCAAAAAACAAACATGAGAAACAAATTATGTAAAGAATACTCTCTATAAAATAAAGAATTCGTTGAAAAATAACGTAATGCAGAATGTTTGCTTTCCCAGATTTCTTCCCATTAGTTATTTAAAATTGCCTAAAACAAACAGACGCTTAAAACTAAGTAATAGAAAATTCTTACGATAAAAAATTCTCTAAAGCATTGAATTGAGTTTTAACTTTATAAATTAACAATCATTGGAAATAATACTCGTTGTTTACGCATTTAAAAAAAATTATAAAAAAAAAAAGAAAAGAAAACACGTTTTACTTTTTCCACACTATATGTAAATTTACCTCATGGGAAAATGACAGTTCCTTTAAATAATGAAACAGCTCATTTCATTCCATTCCCAGCAAGAAAAAAACCAGACGATCGCAATGACTTAATGCACTCTTTAACTTTAATGGATCTTTTCTTATCTATCGTTTGGCCTGTTTATCTTTCTCAAGCATTATTTTACTTTTTGCATTTGGCAACGATTTCTTTCTATGCAAATCGAACAAAAGATTTCTGAGTTAAACGCATAAGAGAAAAAAAAATCCGAATAAGTTTTTTGGTCAATAGAAATTCTGAACACACAATGCTACGTTGAACTCCAAGAAGAAACGCATAACTTTTTGGAGTGATTTTTTTTTTCTTCTTCAGTTGAGCAAAAAACGAAAAGAAAAGAGAATAGAGTAACTTGGAAATAAACAACGCTTGCAAGAGAGGCAAGTGTAATAGATTCTAGAGCGGTTGCGGTTGAAGTTAAATGGTTTTTCTTACACGCTTGTCATAACACAAAGGCTTGACGCTACCTACATATTGCTTTTCGATAAACAAATGTAGAAAAATGTACTTATTTCACATGGTTTGTATCTTATTTATCTTCACTAAGAGAAGGAAACTTTTTCCAACTTATTTTAAAAATGAATTATTTATACGAAGAATGAGAACAAGCAGGAGAAAGATACATTAATCCTAAAAGTAATAATATTTTCCTGAGATAGTTTAGAATAAACTCTTCCATAGCTATAGATTTACATTCTCTGCATCCCTGCTACGAAATCTGAACTCTAGGCTATAAATTCTCTCTCTACATTTTTAAAACTGTTTGCGTAATATTTCGAAATTAATTTCCATAAAAATACTCTTTTTAATATTTTTTTAACAAGAACGTGCTTGAAAATGTTCATAGAAATACAAATTTTTTATGTGGTTTTAAAAAACTTTAGAAAGCAATTTTTCGTTTAAGATAAAAGCACGTCTATGCATGTTATATATTTTTAAAAAATGTTTTATAATTTTTTTGCAATGAATTTTGATGTTTATAGGAACTGCTTATAGGAATTATTTTAATAAAACAATGATTTTTCTTAAAAGTAATTTTGAAATGCTTAAATTTATAGCATGGTGTCAATAAAAAAATTCTTAAAAAAATCACTTGAAAAAACATAAAATACTATAACAGATTTAAAATGTTACTTCTAAAACAGAGAAGCAACCATGTGTAGCAAAATAATGATATTGAGTTTCAAATGTAACCGAATATGCATGAAACAAGGAATTAACACGTTGAAAAAACAAATAAAAAACATTTTTTTCCCAAATTGCATTTAATAATTTTTATAGCAAACACTTTATTTTACTTTTAATATTGCATAGTAACAATTTTTAATTCTTTCGAAATTCAAAAAATTTCATATTTTTCTTATATGAGCAATGTCCATTATACTCAAATTTTCCGAATTACCATGAACGTTTCAAATAATGATGAAAGAAACATTGCATGAAGATATTTTATTCTTAATAATAAAAAGAATTAAAGCATAAATTAAAATAAATTGAAGATTAGGTATAATAATTAGATTATGTGTTACAAAATTATAACTTATAACTAGGTGGACTGCTGAGCTGTCATTAATATCTTAAAACCAATACGAATCAAAAGCGATATTATGAATTTTTGTAAAAAAATCTTTCAAAGGTGTAACTATAAACAAATAAACACGGGGTTACAAAAACACAAAAAATACTAATTTGGTGACTTAGGCGGCCTATTTACGTTGATCATTGAACTCATCTGATACAACGAATAAAAATAAAACAATTAAATTACAAAGAACTCTCAATTAACTTATTGTTTTGGTTAAATATAGCTACATTGTAAAAAATTCCGGGTCACGTGCTTCATCCGTAATAATATCATTTTTATCGTAAAATGTCACATAGTAATTTTTACGGTAATATTTTATAATGATTCAATGATTTTACAGTACCACTGTTAAGATTGTAGTATATCAGATATTTTGTTCCGTAACATGTTCCAGTAAAAAGAGATTTCATGGTAAAAAGTACCGGCACCCTGAGTGCCGTATCTTTTTGTCTTAATTTTATCTTAAATTTTTTACAGTTTATGAGCTAACAAAACTTACTAATTTTATGCTAATATTATGCGATTTTATGCGAGAGAAGAAAGTCGTGTTTAGTTTAATTTAAAACAATTGTAAATATTAAAACAATCCGAAAATACAACTTTTTCCATACCATTATGAGCACGAGACACACAAAGATATGCACACCAGCTCCTTTTTTATTATTATTTTAGTACATTTCATAATTTATTTCCACATACTATTATTAGCAGGAGACATCCAAAGACAGGCAGACAAGCTTTTCTTTTATTATAGTGCATTTAGTTTATTTATTATTAGTAAATTTATTATTATTTTATTTTAATTTTATATTATATTTTTAGTGTTTTTTATTTATTATAAACTGCACTGTATACAAAAAAAGTTTTAAAACTTCTTAGCTTTTACTTTTCAACAAAAAGTATGGAAAATCATTTATTTTGAATCGGTATGTTCATGTTGTAAGTTAAAATAAAACGATGTATTCTTTACAAATAAAAAGCTACTTCTTTATTAGTAAAATATGGATATTTCTATTTGTGTTTACAAGTCATTTTTGCTCTAGATATTTTCTATCATGCCTTCATTTATTCATTTTTCTAGTATTTGTATTTTCAATTATTTTTAAAATTGCTCACAATTTTACCATTTTTTAATAGCATATAAGCATTTCTTTTGAAAAACAATTGATTTGGTATACTATTTTCATTATTCTGTTCTAACTTAATCTTGCTCATCCATTTATCATTTATCTTCTTTTTCTTTACTTTGTACCAATCGTAATATTTTTTTTCTTTGTTGATTTTGTTTATGTGCTTACAATATCTTTATTTTAGTGATCATTCAAATCTTAAATAGATCTGTCTTCAATTACAAGGTTTAACTTATTATTTTTCCTTTCCTTAAAACGTTCATATATACTTTATAAAATTTATTCCGCACTTTATTCTTTAATACTTTTATTCAAATTTAGAGTTATCATTTTAAAATATACGGAAGCTAATGAGTAAATTGACAGCTTCTTCTATTGAAAAATTTTGTCAATAATCTATAAAAGTTTTATTGAGCTTACCGTTTATTTATTAATTCATTCGTACATATAATGTATTAACATATTTTACTCATTTAATGTTTATTTCCATTTCATCTATTTTTATACATTTATTCAATCAGGAGTACATTTTCTCCTCAATAATCTTTCGTTTATTCCTAATTTTATTTGTTTACTAATTTTGAGCTTCATGTTATAAAGAAGATCATTGTACCTCGGTCCAATGTAAATATTTACGCCATCTAGATTATAAGCTCTGTTTCAGTATGTGAAACCATAACCTGTAAAAATCGTTACCATTTTCCATGTTGCTGATCATTTAAAGCTTGGAATGCATGTACTAAAGTATTTATTAGTTTTTTACTTGCTGGGTATTTTTTATCAGCTTGATTTGAAGTTTAAGCTTATGAGAACTTATATTTAAATATTGAACTAAGGTAGATAAACAAACAAAATTTCATAACTTGAAAATTGTTAGCTCTAATAAAATCCAGAAAACGTATATTTGTGGTTTGTTGAATTAGTGCCAGCTTTTTATTTTGACCTGGTCTGAAGTATTTAGCAGCAACAGGTGTTTCTGAGTGTATATTAATAAATGGGTATTTCATTAATGATTTTAAAACGTGATACTTGTTGAAATGCTTATGCTCTTAGTAGTTTTGAAATATTATAATTACATATTATTGGTATTGTGCGTAATATATATATTTCCAATCGAAACATTCCTTAAAAATACGTTTTAACTTCATGAATATCCAACTGGAAGTCGTGATACTAAAACGAGTGTTATTTGAGTGAAACATCCAATGGTCTAAGGCATAACACTATGTTGCACTTTGGATACATTTCAATTCTTTGTTTTTTTTCTTCTGAAGAGTATGACAGCATTAAGTCTCAAACTATGTTAATTGTTAATGGACGAAAAAGTAATGTATTTGCTACAATGTTTAAAATTTCTTTAAAAAAATTAAACCTGAAAAAAAAAACTGAAAATTAAGCCTGATTAAAAAATTAACCTGAAAAAATTAAAAGTAAATATTGGTCTAAGAGAATGCACACTCTTTCTCATTTCCAAACTACAAAATTAAAAATATTCTTTTAAAAAAGTTCTTAAAAACTGATATCCTAATGAAAAATAATCTAAATCACATCAAATTGTGGTTTAAGTTATTATAGTCAATTATATCCAAAGGAAAAACGAATTCGTTATCACGTTATAAAAACCTAGTTAAGCTACCGTTTTCACAATCTGATTATCTGATAAGAACTACAACTACTTAATGAATATTTTATTCGCCAAAACTATTTAATTTAACAATTCAAAACAAAAGTTTTTTATGTTACAAATACCTTTTCGAAGAAAAATTTAAACTTTACCCCGCTGCTTTAAAAACATAATTGGTCCTTAATCTTCTAAAACTTTTCTCTACATTCCCGAAACTAATCGCAACTACAAAGTAGAAATGGCTGTACCCTTCGCCAAGCCTACCGAGTGTAAGAAAAAAATAAAACATCTCAAAGAATCCTCAGAACTCAAGTTCCTTTTCTCAGTGGAAAAACTATAAATTGATTTTGTTATTTCCTCTCGTTACTCCTTTCACATTTTAACGCCTAGTTGTAGCACTGCTCCTACTTCAAACAGCCAATAAAATTCGAGTCACGTGGTAATAACTTTTAATATCGGCAAATCGTGACCAGAATTAAGCTTTCGCCCTTCCATAAACGCAACTTTAACTGGGTATTCATTGATTGTGTTTTGCCCGGAAGCGTATTTTTTCTTGGGAGTGGACATTTATAGAAAAAAAATATTAAAAATGATTCAGTAGCATGAAACATAGGATTAATAATTTTAAATGGAAGCTAGAAGAATTTTTGGAAACACACTCTATTGGGACACTGATAGGCAATACGGGAACTGAATGAAAACATTGATGATTTAAGAACTTTCAAAAGAATTTTTCTAACCTGAGTTAGATTAGCTGAAGCAAAGTATCAACAATTTATGAAAAAAAAAATTTAAAGGCAAATTTTGGAGTGACTCATTGATGAGCAATTTGTTTTGATTTAGTTATGTATATTAATATAAAACTATGTCTATGAAGTATGTTAAGTATGACTGTATCAAAAAGGACTCTAAATCTTAATATCGCTCAAATAAGGTAAATGAATTACTTTTACTTTTCTAATTTTCGTATTTAAACTTTTAATCCTCCTTCATTCACAAAAATCGTTTTAAAAAATCTAATATGGAATAGAGCCTTTCAATTAAGTTATACAGCGGGGGAAACACTTTATGGCAAATTCTGTTACACCTCCATTGGTAATTTAAAATATAGAAATGCATGATTTCAGATAATCCAAGAGTACACCACGAAGCTCCAAATGATGCAGTTTGTTTTCAAAAATATAAAAATACAAACAAATAATGGCAGTTTAAGTTTTACACTGAGAATTCCTGAGTATTCTTGTCATAATTTGTTTACAAATTTATTTTGAAAAAACCACAGTTTGCAGCATTCGAGGTTATCTAAACTCACTTTTTTCTATGCGATGAATTTTTAATTATTACTGCAGCAGAAAGAGAATTTTTCATGAAGGACATCTCTCACTGTGGGAGAAGGGGTTGTTTTAGAAAAACCTTGTAGTATTTTAAATAGATCAATGTTTAAATTTTTTTTTTCAATGTGAGAAATTATTTAAAATAGGATTTAGAACTCATTTTTGAATTTGTCACGTAGGAAAGCTATTAGAAAGAGGTGAGAACTCAAAACGGTGGGAAATTTCTAAATTTGCAATACTCAATGAGAAGATTATAGTTACAAAAAAATTAAAGGTAATGTTATTGTTATGATTACTTAATAATCATAATGATAACTGAAATTTTAAATATTTTGGGGATAAATATTGAAAAAAAGAAAATATCGGTATTTTTATCAAACACGGTAAAAAAGAATGATTTTGAGCTTAATGTTTATAACTAATTGAATTTTACTGTTAATACAAACACTTATATATGTACCATGTTAAGTCAAATTAATGTAATTAAAAGAATTTATAGTATTATTTATTTACTTAAAAACCAAATTTGTCTACTTTTCCAATCTCCGATTAACAACCAGTATCAGACAAATGTGAGATACAAGACAAAATCATTGAAATCAATGAAAACTGAATGTACTACAAAAATCTATATAAAACAAATTAATATTCGTATATACAACTTATAGAAAACATTTTAAACATTTTTTAAAAATTTATCTAGAGTAATGTAGTAGTTACCATGAGCAAACTCTATTTCGGAAAATTCCTGGTAACCAACAATTAAAATTAGATTCTAACTTCAGTGTGCATACTAAAAATTTTTTTTAACTATTTCACACCATCCTCCAAAATTCAATTGAAGTATCAAATATTATTCAATGAATGTCATTATGTTCTGCATAAATTATTGAACTGAAATAATTTATTTGAAATGCAACTCTTTATTAATTACAGTTATTCTGAGTTGTCCGGTTTAGTATTTTGTTATCTTGAGCACATCCGAGAAACTCCGAGGCAGTGAACCAATTAGATCGGTTCTTAACTTTAGTACAAACATATCCATAAATTACTTTTCCCATTCTTCTATATTAAGCTATAATTTCAAGTTTTGTAAACAGGAAACTTAATTATGAAAAAGGCTTGTGAAATACGGTCACTCGGTTGCCACTAGTGACTATATTTATAAATTTTAAATTACAATTTGACATTTTTTAATATTTTAATATTTATGAATAAAAAAGTATCTGAGAACTGACTTCAAGCAATAGTCCCTTCTGTTCTCACCCGTATAATCAACAATAATCGGATAAAAAATTCCTATTTTTCTTCTCTTCTGCGTGCTCCTGAAATTTCAAATTCCGCATTACGCGATTCGAGATTTATGAGTCGTCATAGCCTTTATAAAAATCGGAATTGTAGAAATTATTTAGAAATCCATGGGTCATGTGGATCCACGAAGAAACCAGCATAAATCGAACTCGTGCGTCATAAAATTATTATTAAATGTGGGATTCAAAATTTTCCTGCAATTTACAAAATATCGGTATTACAGAAAACCATGTAGAAATCTGTTTCAATAATTGCTAAAACACCACATGGACCGACGATGAAATCAGCGCAAAATCAAGCCCATCAGAGATGGTCACTTAAATGCTCGTTTCGAAATATCCGTTAAGTATCAATTTCGTAATTTTAAAAAAAATTGGAAAAACGCGTTCGTTTCAATTTTATTTCAGTGAAATAATAATAAAAAGAAGCATTTGTTTAGATACAGAACTACCACGTAATTTTAGTGCAAGGTTCGTAATTTTGGATTTTTTGTATTCCATGGATTATGGAGTTCGGTATTGTACTTAAGTATTAAACAAATTACTTTGTGAAATCACACATAAGTTTTTAAACTTATTTATGTATAAGTTAAATCACATTTATCATTTTGCTATTTCTTTTTAAGAACTTGTCCAGTTGTTTTCCAATGTGCTGTAATTAGTATCCCTATTGTAAATATTTGATATTGATGAACAGATTCTTTAACAAAATTTCGAATTTATAAACTAGAAATACTCTGAGTTACTAATTAATATTTTCACTGTTATCATAAATTTTTCAGTATTTTTCAAACCAATTATATTACTATCAATATTTTTCAAATTCATCGAGCCCTGGTTATGAAAAAATATTTTTAAATCGTTTTGCAAGTTAATTGTAAGTACATGGCGTTTATTATGCTCTTCTCTCTTATATAATCATTTTGTGTGTTTTATCAAATTTTTGAGTTGTTTTTACTTGATAAAATTATGTTAGCAAACCAGTCTATTGTTAATTTTGGAACTTCTCACACTTTTTATTGATATGTTTTTGCTTTTGTGATATTAATAATACATCAAAAAGCACTACTTTTTACGGATATAACAATAAAGACTGAAATAGAAATTACATTGTATAATGTTTAATTTGTCGTTTATTAAATTTTTAATTAATTATCTTTTCAAGTTACTTTTGTTTTCTTTTTTTTCATAAATTTTTTGTTTTCTTTATTAAAAAATCCTTTTTTTAATTATATTTATCCATGTAACTATCTCATATTATTTTTGGTCACTGAAGTTAATTTTCACCCCTTTTGGCAATGGCAGATAATCCACGAAAAAACTTGTTTATTTGTTCAAGATCAAGTATTTCATTAAATGATCACTAACACAGTAAAAACCAATGAACACAATGACCACACAAAAAACAAACAGAACAAAATGGATGGCATTTATATGTGGAATTTTTCCCCCTCTCTTTACTCCCAGTACACCGAAATTCCCTAGAATACACCCAAAACAGGGAAAAACTAAGAAAAAAAAGTCAGTCACTGAGTCTTTGCGAGTCATTAGCCGCCCGAACCTCCTACCACCAGACCTTCTAACAAAAAAGTGGTAATAAAACAACAGTGCGCACAAAAAAATAAAGAAATAAAAAATGAACCAATGAGGAGTTGACAATGCCTTAGTCATTAGACAGAAATCGCCGCAATTCTCCGTTCAACACAGCTGGCGGGAAAAGCGTCCTTTTATTTTGATTTCTTTTTTTTCGTCTTTTTTTGTCTCGCTCTATCTTGTTTTGTTCCTTATTCATCCCACCCAACTTGCCACCCATCCATTATTTCTCTAGTTGTGGTGGCATCATCTCTGGATATTTCGAGCCACAAACGTTACCCATGATGGGTATGCGATGGAAAAAGATTGTGACTATTTCTGATCAAACGGATTGCTGCATCTTTTTTCATTATATTTTCCTTTATACAATGTATTTTTTCTTAAAAAAAATTTGCTGAATTATTAGTGAAGCAGGTGCATTTTCCTTTTTCGAAAGAAATGAAAATCGGCTTAGCGGATTTGAAATTAATTTGTTGCAACGATCTGTGTGATATCAAAACATTTTGATTGTTCTTTTTATATTTCTTCGCGAATTAGTTTTGAAATGGGATCAGAATTTCATTTATCAAGACTAAGAATAGGCGGCAGAAAAAATATTTGTTTTTAAATCATGACTGAAACTTTAATAAAATGTATTCAAATGATAAGTAAATGCTTCAAAGCAAACATACACACCCGTACAATTGAATAAAATGAAGTAAGTAATAACTAGTGTTTCATTTATTCAAATATAAGACATGTAAAGAGTGATTTATTTGTTTTTGAATAAATTCAAATGAAAATTCAAAAGAAATAAACTTATGTGAAGCATAGGAATAGGAAATTTCTAGAACTGAAAACTCTTCACACTTTTTTTCGAAATCAGCAACTTTACTTTCAAACAGTGAAACTATTAATTTATTCTTGTAAAACAGAGAGTTTCTTATGGTAGTTACTACAAACATAAAGCGATTGTTTTATTGTTATAAAGCACAAAGTTATTAGGCATCTTTTTCTATTATCACAAAGCCTATGTCTTATTAATAGAAAAGTCAAAGTTTCTGGTTATTATTTTCTGCAAGAACAAAACGATAGCTTTACTATCAGAAAACACCAAACCTTTAGTAATTATTTTCCTTAAAAACAAAGCCATTGTATTATTTTTTGAAAGTACTAAATTCTTCATAATTGTTTTCAGTAAAAAAGCAAAACAATGAGCTCTAACAATAAAATATAATTAACTTTTTATTTGAGTTTTCACTTTTTACTTGATTTTACCTTAAAGTTGATTTTCGAATTCCAAATAAACCTTATTTAAGATGGTAAAACAATATTTAACTAAAATAATGCCTTTTTATGGCTTATTTGAATTAAATATGAAAGTTTCAAATGGAAATCAAAAGATTATTTGAACAATACGTTTTTTTTTTTTTTAAATATTAGTTGCTTAAATAATTGTTTTTTTTTCTAATTTAAAATGCTGTTCTAAATAAGAGGAAGCAAATGTTTTCGAGCTTTTTTCATCCATTATGTTCCCAATGTCTTGAAAAATTTCACAATGCAGTTTGAAATAAAGTAACTCCGGAACATTTTAAATGAAATTTTTACCTAATTATATATCATTTAACATTAAAAATTATTTAATATTCATAAATATCACGAAAATTTATATCAGGATAAATTGTTAAACCAAGGCTGAACTGAATCAGAAAACTAACTGTTTTGTATCAAGCTATGCCAATATCCTGTAATGGATTGTCACAATAGCATTAGTAAAGTAGCTAAGATTGGTAACGGCCTGTATGCAAATGATATATATATATAGATTAAATTTTTTTTAATAATTAAATGCATTTTATAATGAGCAAAAATTACTTCAAGTATTCATAAGTACGTAGAATTTCATTGTTTGAAATTTCTCAGAAAATATGGTATAATAACAATTTATTTAATTGTTATTTTACCATATTCAAACAAAACAATATAACGATAAATAAGATAGTATTCAAACTATTATCTATAAGAAAAATCATTATAATTTTCACCTAATATGGGTAAACTCCCACAATTTTATCGCACTAACCAGACCCACCTAATGAAACCACTCATTTTGTTGCAGCTGAGTACATATTACAGCCGAGAAGGCTGAGTTCGAGTACCAGCGTTGACACCACAATTTCTCCACCATTTCCTTCAACACAAGAAGAGCTTCCAGTGCCCTGCACTTCCCAAATTGTAACCACAACTTTTGGAATACGATACTGCCATTCAAGCATAGATATTAGCACCATAAAGCTGCTTAACACAAATAAATGTAGTATTCCCTATTTCTTGCATTAGGTAAAACAGCCCGATTGACCAATCAAACCATATTCCATGGCACTTTTGATAAAACACAACTCAACCTCAACAACATTGAAGAGCATTTACGGCTAATTAGACATACACTCTACTGCTAATTATAGCAATTTTCGAATGAAAATTCTAACAGTGTGTAAATTTTAGTTGATTTCAATTTGTATTTCCCTTGATTGTATCATAAGTTAAGTTTTGAGGTAATTATTTTTCTACAAGGACATTTAATTTGATTTATTTGAATTTCAAACCTTTAATTACTCCAAATATTATTTAAAGATTTACAATAAATTCAAAGGACTATAGGAAATATAAACGTAAGTTTTAAATGATAGATAAAACCTATTAAATATATAATTGGTGACATCACGCCATGTTGATTTTGCCAATACTTCTCTGAAATAACATATCAATGATAAATAATTCTTAAAGAATGAAGAATAAACTCTATGGAACTCAGTTTTGATCAAACAAAGATTTAAGTTAGCAAACATCACTGTTATCTTAAAAATACTGAAAATAAAGACATTATCGTCTATACTTAACAAATGTGGAAAAAAAATCATTTTTAAAACGCCCTCCCCCCACGAATGGATTGGTTAACATTTCAAATATTTTTGGAATCTATGTATTAAAGTGTTTTTAGGGGAAAAGTTGAGAAAGAAAAGCATATCCAGTCAACTTTTCACACTATAAAAAATTTCAGAAATTAATTTTGACTCGACAAAAAGTATCGCAGTGACGCTGATTCAGAGTCAGAGTTTAGTGTAGCTACCAATACAACTATTAAATTCCAATTCTCTAGTATATAAGACATGTTAACTAGATTGTATAACTTGTATATAAGACATGTTATTTCGGCGTGGGGAAGTAATGTAGCGTAACTACCACCACAGTTGTTTAATTCCTATTATTTTTATATTAAGACATGTTAACTCAATTCTAAACGGAGGCTCGTTTTGATACATAACGTTTGACATTGTCTGTAGCCTAGATGGATTACTACTGGATCACCACATGAATTACTTCTGAACGTGATCTGAAGGCGCCTGTCTCGATCAGCACGTCTACCTCAACTGAAACGCCAACTTCGATTTATACAAACCAGTTGGATAGATGGTTCAGTTGACTTTCTATTTCCAGATGCGATATTGTCCTCACTCTGTTGCTACTCTCTTGATGCTACTGTCTTGGTCTGCTAATTACAATACTCTACTAATTACTCTGCTAATTACACTCGACTGCTAATTACAATACTGAAGCAACCATGCCCACAAATTTTATCTTAATACAGCTCTCACGACCAGCATCAAAGCCTGGTGATCTTAATACATATCTCCCGACCTCTCGCAAAACAGCAATGATTCGACTAGTGGTATCCATTCATTGAATTCTACCACATAAACAATTCTGGTGAGAGAGTAATCTAGCGTAGCTACTACAACAACTATTAAATTCCAATTCACTAGTATATAAGACATGTTACCTCGATTCTATATAGAGATTCCTTTTTATAGATGACGTTTCACATTGCTAGCAGCCTAGCCCCACAAGAGATTTCTGAAATATTAAGAAACTTTTTTGAAATCTACATGTACTGTAACTGCTCCATACATTCAGAAACGTTTTGGAATTCTTTTTACAGTGAACCTCTAATTTTTTCTCAAGCTAATGAATTATTTGTCGAACTTTATTTCTGTCATAAACATATTAACTTTCCTTTTTTTGTATATATTTTATTTTTAATAATCATTTGAAACCATCTCATTTAGAGAGCTGTTCTCGATTCTTAGTTTTCAATTTCGGTTTTTATGCATCATACAATCCTGTAGTATACATTTTTATATTTCATACTGTCCTTCCTTTTGATATTACTTGTAATATTGTTTTTTTAGCATTATACAGTAATCTTTGTGAAGTCATACTGAATTATACTTATAAAAAGTTTAAGAGGATAAATAATTACATTATTTTGAACGAATTACTAATTTTAAAGTACGACACAAAATACCGAGTTTATTTATAAGGGAGTATTTTATAAACCGGAAACATCTAAGAATGCAAAAGCTCTGAACTTTCAACACAAAAATAATGATATTTTCAGAATTTCTATAGGGCACCTTACTAAAAAATTGATCATAAAACAACTGAATTTTTTTGCGAGAAAGGTCACGTGACCGAAACGTTAATCTTGTTAGTTTAGATCATGGTAGCACTAAAGAGATTGCATTCCGGAAACTTTGTATTTTCATCCTATTTTTGTACCGTTATTGCTCCATTTCAGGGCAAAATTTATTTCAAAGCCATAAGCTTTCGTTGGCAGGAGAAACTACATCAGTTACATTAAAATGTAAAGAAGCAGTATTGTCTAAATTTTTTATTTAAAAAAAGAATTTAATCGGAATTTTAGACTGAAGCAAATTCACAAGCTTCAATATTTAAAATAATATCTTCCATCAACAAAAAAAGTATTTTCCAACTTTTACTTACCCTTCAGAAGGTAACCATTTCAATTTATTCGATTGCATCTTTTGTGATTAAGCAATTTAACTAGAAAACCACAGTTCGGAGTGAACCAAATATATTTTTTTTTAAATTCAATTTTAAATATAATGAATATTCAAAACTAATGTTATGAATATTTTGAAATAAAACAGTTTAAGTTTTTACTACAAATGAAACATAAAATACTTTGTGCCTAAGTATCGCAATTTGAATTTCAATTTGCTGAAGCTTAATTGGTTGAATGCTCTCAATAGAAAAGTCTGAATAAGAGTTAAGAAAAATAAATGTGATAATAATGCTGGTTTTTAACAATGAACCAACACTATGGTTTTATTGCCCTTGTACACTGTAAAAATATTTAGTGTATATCAACGTGAAAAATTATGGCAACATCTTTACACCAAAGTTGTGTTTGTGTAGTAAAACGCTGCTCTTAACTTTTGGATTTTGTGTTTCACAACATATCAATGTTCTTTACACAACTTGGTACAAAGTAGCCGCGTCCATTTTTGTTATTCAGAAACACTAAAATTTATAATTGGAGTAAGATAAGACACATTCAGTAAATTTAAAACTAGATTTAATAAAACTATTTTTTTAATAAAATATACAGTAAGAATCATTCATTTAGAATGCATTTATACACTAATTAAAATAAAATTAGTTTGTATAATCGAACATACCCGCAACACAGTGAGAATATTAAGACTAATTCGAACTAGACCAACAAAATAAATGTGGATAAAAACTTACTTACTTTATTCAATTCAGCTGTAAGAAACTTAATAATTAAGAGATATTTATTGTACAACTAAAAACATACATGCAAATTTAATGGCCGATTTTTGTTTCTGTGATGAATATTAGCGTTGAAACCAGAAACAAGCATTCGCCAGCTCATTCTAAATTGTAAGGAAACTACTCACGATAATTTTCTTGGCGTTCCTTGAAATTTCGATATTCAATAACTGCATTATTAACTGTGAATTATTATTGCATTATTAAGTGCAAATTAGAGTATATATTCTTTCTAAATTAATGATTCTTACTTCATAATAGGAAGATTTCGCAAATTTACGTTAGCTTCCGTACGCAAGATTTCAAGTAGTTGCGCGTGTGCGCATTTTTGATGCGCATGCGTGGGCTCTGGTGAAATGCACATGCCCCCGTGAAAAAATATCAAATTTATATAAGTGAAAATAAGAGATTTTACAAAAATTCGTACGTTAAAAACGCTAACGTAGTGGAATATCATTTAAATTTAGGACACAAAATTAAAACAAATAATTACAATGGCCATAGACTATCTCTTTAAAGCTGTGGCATACTACATAAGTGAAAATAAGAGATTTCTCAAAAAAACGAAAGTTAAAAACGCAAGTGGCGTAAGACAAGTGGCGGAAGATGCCTTGTTTTACGTAAAACTGCTGATCTGTGAGCAGAAAAATTTGTTAGATTACAGATTTTGATGAATTACGCGATAAAGAATACAGCTTATTTTTACTATTATTATTAATAATAATAATATTCGAAAAATATTATTGAACTTCTATTGATTCTAAATTGTGTAGTCAAAATAAATATAATTTATAATTTTAAAATAGCGAAAATATATCTAGTTCCTTATGGAACTAGTGCAATTAGACAACCATAATGTTAAACAAAATGCAATAAAATTATTTTTCTTATTGAATGAACCAATTGATGTGGATCAAATGATTTATTTCTAAATTTTATCCATACATTTCATTAAATTTGCGATCCATGTCAATGTTTTTAGTTCGAAGATAGGCTTAAACAGAAAACAACATTTAACAAGAACAGTGTGCTTGTAGCTTTGTGTTTGTAGCATAAATCACGCCAACATAATATAAAGATACGTAGCATCTAAAATAAACGCCAGCAGTTTACGCAGTAGTTTGTAAAAGTACGAAATCTCCCTATTGTATCGTAAAATTAACTTAAATTATTCTATTCTTCTGTAATTATAAATATTAGTTCTAATGAATAACAAAAATGGTGGCTGGTACCTTACACTAAGTAGCGTAAAAAAAAGAGTTTTGTGTAACGTTTCACTACAGCACTTTGGTGTAAAACAGTTACCCCCATTTCCGGCGATGAGGTAAGCTAAAATTTTTTACAGTGTACTTAAAAACCACTACGGTGTACATAAAAAAACAATATTTTAGCTAAAAAAGAAAAATTTTCTACTTCTTTAAAATAAACTACAATATAATATGTGATGATGCACTTAACAGAAATGCATTTGAAGTGCTAAAGAAACATATTAAATTCATAGTTTGTTAGTTTTTTAAGAGTCAGAAAAAAACAGTTACCGTAGTTCTTACCAACAATACCATTAACGAAAATGAATTATTTACTGCATAATAAAATCTCTATGCCGTTAAAAAACAAACTTAAATTACGTCTTTATTTGCATCTTTTATGATCTATATTAGACTGCACGCCGATTAATAAACCGGTTTTATGTGAGTGCTTAGCCTTATTTTGTTTTAACGATAAGGAATTCATATGTTTGGTCAAAAGGCGGTCTATTCTGTAAAAGTTGTTTTTCCTTTGTATCACTCTCATGGCGGAAAAGTGGATTTACATTCTGACAAGGAAGTATAGGTCATTTTTCTGTCAGACTCTTGCGCTGGGTGATATCAGCATTTTAATATTGCGAAACATCAACCGAAAATATCGATATTAGAACAGTAAATTCATATTAGACAGAAAGTACAATAATAGACAGTAAATACAAAATTTAGAAAAAGAATTTCATATTTTTGAACATTGTGATGATGACTATATCTATAAAAACTTTTATATTCAATAATTGTTTTACAAAAGCTATCATGACTGAAAATATGATATACATTCTGTATGAAAAGTGTGTATATATGAAAAGTATGTTTTTTTGTTCCTAACAAACTTAGCCATGAAGGATATCAGAATTATAATATCATGATACATCGACAGAAGATATCGATACTTTTACGACAGTAATGATCAATATTATTTTTAAGGATTTTAGATGCCTAATTGAAAAGAATTTTTTTTTGTAATTAAAAAATAAAAAAATTAATTAATGAGCATTCACAAAAAATATAAGAGTAGAGTTTTTTAAGAATTAGACCATAATCGCCAAATATTTCAATATTTTATTTTTTAATAATTATTATTGTCAAAAATATATACTCATATCGTTTAATATTAACAATAATTAACGTAGTAAAAAATCAGAGCATTTCATCCCATTCGTTAATTATCTTATACTCGATATTTATAGCTGAACATGGAATTAACTGTATATCATAGGAATACGAATTAAAATATCATTTTAATGGTATTTTAAAATTTTTCCATATTTGTCAGTATATTAATGTTTCCGCAACTGTTGTCTGAAAAAATATAAGTTAATACAAATATTGGGTTGAACCAAGTATCTAAAGATGCTCTTCATTGCTTTAAAAATAAGGAACATTATTTTTTTAATGTTATAAAAATATTTATTTTAGCAGTTTCCTTTAGATTATCTTTATGCTGTACTTATTTCCTAAACTTTAAAATATGCATTTTGAACCTATCATAAGGATTCAAATTTTTTTTTTTTTATATTGAAAACTTCCAAACTATTCAAGCAAACTTACTATTCAAAATTATATTAAGTAAGACTTGAATTTAAATAGTTTTATAGATGCTGAGAAAAACACGTTGTCTGTATATAAATTAAAATATGAATAAAAATATTAGAAACTACTGTGCATAAAGGAAAGAAAGACCTTTTTTTATCTATAGATTGATTTTTCGCAACTAAATAAAAAAAAACGTTTTTTGAATTGTAAATTTATTTTAATATTTTCGATATTTTTTTTTATGAAAAGCATATGCAAATGCTTTTCAATAAAAATAAAATTTTTTGATGTTTGATGTTTGAAAAGTTTTTTGAATGATTTTTTTAAAAAATATGATGTTGATCAGTATCCATTAAATTTTAAAATATCTTTCGTTACGCTTAAAAATTTCTTATCGGAATAAATAAGCATAAGTTTATGTAAATATGTTCTTAAAATAATCAAGTGAAATAGTTTGTTTCGTGATCATTTATCATCTAAAGACAAAATAAGTAAGATATTTCTAGAAATTAAAATAAAAATTAAATATTTTATGCAATAAGTTAGAACAAAAACTAAAGTTACGACGAAAAATTTAAATTCTATGTAGTATAAAAACGTATATGCGGAAAAAGTATGCAAAATTTCGAAATTTTAAAATAAGTAGATTTTGTGTGGTAATACTGAAAGGTGTAAACAAATGCTAATCGTATCATATTTTTTTGCATTCATAATAAACAAATGTCTGAACAAATGTAATGAATTTAGGCCTTTTTAACAATAATTAACATCAATTCCTTTTAAATATATATATATATATATATATATATATATATATATATATATATATATATATATATATATATATATATATATATATATATATATATATATATATATATATATATTAGCATTCCCCTTTCTAAACTAAAAGATGTCCTTTTAAACTAAAGCTTTGATTTCAAGAATATCCTTTGTCTCGATTTTGATTATTGGGAAAATCTGATTAATTTTTGTCGTTTTAATAATTATCTTTACAATGGAAGGGATATTTTTCTTCAAGTTGATGAAATACCACAAGGATCCAATTATTCATCTCTCTTAGCTAAGTTATTTTTGCATTATTATGAAAAAAATTATACTCTTAGTATTAAATTTGTTTTTAGATTTATTGATGATTTAATTATCTTTAATTTTCAAGATTATACTATTTTATTAAATAATATTTACCCCGCAGAATTAATCTTGCTTGGTAATCATGATGATAATAATAATTTCAATTTTTTGGATTTGGGTATTATAAAAGAAGAAAATATCTGCTTTGTTGATTTATACGATAAAAGAAATGATTTTAATTTTAATATAAATAAACTAATTACTTGGAATTCTAATGTTTCTAGGAACATATATTTAAATACCACTTTTAATGAAATGAATAGAATTAAAAGAATATGTAGTAATATTTATTTATCCAAAAAACAAATAGATAAACTCTTTCAAAATTTGATTAAAAATAACGGATACCCAACTAAAATAATAAAATTCTATATAAAATCATCCAGTTAATAGTATATTATTGTCGATTTATTTACTAAAAATTTTCTTTATTAATTTATATAATTTTTCCATGAGTAAATCAATTTCGGGCAAATCCGTAGCATAAATAATTTACTAAAAAATTTCTTTGTTAATCTATAGAATTTTTCCATGTGCAAATCCATTTCGGCTAAATCGGTGGCTAAAATTATTAACTAAAAGATTTCTTTGTTAATTTATATAATTTTTCCATGTGCAAATCCATTTCGGGCAAATCCATGGCTAAATTTATTTACTAAATAAATATCTTTGTTAATTAATATAATTTTCCCATGTGCAAATCCATTTCGGGTAGATCCATAGCTAATGTTATTTACTAAACAATTTCTTTGTTAATTTATATAATCTTTCCATGTACAAAACCATTTCGGGCAAATCCGTGGCTAAAATTATGTGAAAAACGGGCAATTCATGTTTCTTTCTCTTTTCTATTTTATATATTTTTTTCTTAAATAAGTATTTATTTTCTATAATTATTAATTGTGAACTTCTTTAAATTATCCAGTATAATATAACCTTGCGCACATCCATTTCGGGCCCATGCTTGGTAACTAACAAATCAAACGTACTTCAGTAATGCATTAAGAAAGCACTTTAATACAAAAAACCTCTAGTTACGCCTTTTTCTCAATTTGCTCTTTTGTTTTCACTTTTTACAATCTGGCAATCTAGTTACGAAAATATTTTAAATCATTTTGAAAAATTTCCCGTTCATGTAAGTTCATTTGAATTCGCTGCTCGCTTTTTTGATTTCATTTCATGTTTTTATTCTGTTTTTTTTTTTTTTTTTTTTTTAATTTTTTTTTCTGTTTTTACGTGATATTTTTACTTAATGTGTTCTATTTTATTTGTTGTAATTTTTTTGTAAAATTTTTTGCTTCTCACACTATGCTTCTCACACTATTGTATTAATATATTTTGCTTTGGCTATATTGATACAATATTAGAAAGCATTCTTTTTGTGGATATAATCGTGTGAGCTGATGAAAAGATTATATCTTTTATTTTCCGGATTTTTTAAAAAATTTTGCCCTTTTTTTTCCTTCCGGTTTTTTGTTATTTTTATTTTTATTATTATTATTTTTCCCTTCTTCCATTGTTCTGTTTTGTAAATTTTCCCTTGTTTTCTCTACTTTTTGAACTTTAATATATATATATATATATATATATGCTCTATAAATGCAATATTAACATTTATTAGCTAGTATAAATAACACACTTTGCTTCTTAGGACAGAAAAATCTTATCACTTAAAAATATCATAATAGGAAATTTCACTATATGTATTATCCTAAAAATTAATTTAATGAGAAATTTCTTAAATATTATTTATGCAGATCGATATAGGGCATTAAGTTACTTTTATAGAAACTTTGAAATGTGTTATTTCCAGTTGAACCAATTCGCCGTTACTTCTTTATCTTGAGTTCTCATTATTATTAATTAATTTGCATCATGTTATAATATGTTTATCTAGTTGCGTATCTAGTTGTGTCCTATATCGTGATTGATGCCATCTAAGCGTGAAGGAGAGTTTTTTATTTCACAAGTCTAGGGTCTCCAAATGAGGTGTGTGGAACACTGAAAGCTCCTCGTGTGTTGAAAAAATGTAAGAAATGTCCAGATGTCTACGCTGAGATTCAAACTCCCATCCAGGCGATCATGAGATTGAGCCCTCTCAGCTAAAGTATGTACCTAGATGCCCGGAAGTGAGTTTCTTCATAAAGAATTCGTGACATACGTTTTACTATAAGATCATGAGGCATCCGATCTTGTGTTAGGTTTTCCATATTTCCAAATAAAAATATGGCTTTGACTTGAAAAACGTGTGTTAGATCATTGAGTGTGAGCCTACTTGACACGAATGAAATTCTGGTTGTTTGGTCGTATAAGATGAAAATAATCAATGAAAAAATTTTAGCACTATAAATAATTCTAATGCCATCATTTTCATTCATTTGTTTATTTATTTTACTGCTTCCGTTGTATATGATAGAATAACAATGAAATACAATTGAATAACAATTATTATTTAACCATTTTTCCACAAAAATTTCAAAATAATGTACCGGTAAAATACACAATTGGATAATTTAATGTCACTTTTTTAATATACACAAATTTGCATGCACTTTGTTTAATAATTTGTGAGAATCAACAAGATTGTTAGTTTGATGAGAGAAATGATATCTTAAAAAGGTCTTAATGCCATTTATTGCAATCAAAAAATTATTTTACGTTTAAATATTTTTTTGCTTAATATGTTTCTCACATTAATGGAATCTTACAGAAACTTTTAGTAGCGAATATCAAAAATAATTTTAAATATCAAGAATTTCTCTAATTCTCTTAAAGATTTCCTTGCAACACGACAAAACAAATATTAATGTTATTTTTAGAAACCCAAATTTTAATACAAATCATGTATTGATAACTAGTTGAATGTGACGAGCTTTGTATACAAACAACATTGCATTCAAATATTATGAATGGTAAGTAAGAGCTAAAATGGCAGGGAAACTTTTTTCTTATTTCATTACTTTACTCTACTTTCTTTATTCGAAATAAGTTTAAGGAAAGAGAAGAAATGGAGCAAAATGCTTATTATTCGGAATTACTTTTTGATTTTATAATAAATTGAAATACAATCTTTGTATTAATCGTTATGTAAATTTTATTTCGAGTTATTTTATTGCACTTATTTGTTGAATTATATTTGCTTCTCAATTCACATTTCGTTTGAGAATAAATTGCTTGAAGCATTCTTAATTCACCCATTTCATGAAAACATAAGCATCGTCCTTAATGTTTGTAAATTAAATAAACGAACTCAATCAAAGTGTTTGGATATATCTTAATTTATAAAAATGCGAAACAAATTAAATTAATTATACAAACTTCATCCGTTTAATAATTTGAATTGTTAAAAAAGACATGAGGAATATGCCTTTTAAGTTAAAATAATTGTAAAATAAAAACCATGAAATTATTCAAACAATTAGAAGTAATTACATTACTTTTAATCTAAACGTAAAGTATTTTTTTTTTCTAAATATAAGTAATTTTAGAGGATAATTTAAGCAGTAGAATTTTTTTTATTCAAACAACAATGTAAAATAAATAGTAAAGGAAAGCATTTAATTGAAAAAATTAGTTATTTAATCATACACATTTGACATGAATATTTTAACTTCTTAACAGACATATATACGCTTAAAAATAATGTAAATCAATTTATTATCCTTTTTTGTCCAATGGTTCATCGACTATCATTTTGTAAAAGTTCTACTGCTCATTTAAGAAGGTGGAGTAGCTGACCATGCGAAGTAAAGCTTATATAATATATGCTGGCTGTACTAACATAGGCTAAGTGTCAGCTGGCTTACAATCTTTAATGAACAGAATTTCATTTATGTCGATATTAAAATAATATAACCGAAAATCCTAACAAATTTTAAGAATCAACTCATATTGCTAAATATGACGCTAGCTTTTTCTTACCTTCTACTTGTTCACCCAGGGCCGGTGAACCCGGAACACCAGGTTAAAGGGGCACAGAACGAGACCCAGATTTATTATTTTCTAAATTATTAATTCTCTTTTCTTTTTCAAAAATATTATTTGCTTGAAAAATATATTTAATTTTTTAATTATATATTCTTAGGTCAACTTTCCTCATAATTAGAGTTTTTTACGTAAAAGTTTTACTAAAGATGGAAAGTGTGCAGCAGAAAAACCTATTTTTTGACAGTTGCGTGTTTTCCAAGTAGGATCTCCTTTTACCACAACATTCAAAAAGCAAGGGGAGAGGGGGGAATTGCTTTAAGTTTCAAGTTTCAGATTAACAATGATTTAAAATCATTGTTAATCTGAAAAAATGTTTATAAGCCTAATTTTTTTTTTATTTTTTTTTCTTTATTTTTTTTTGTCCACATGGGTTGACATTTTGTCGATTCAGGCGTATTAGGGCAAAGTAGTTGGTCACTCTTTCAAGGGCACCACATTAGATGGGCCAACGTTGCTTCCATAGTAAGAGCAGGTAGTATAGGGAATGCATGAACATCCATACCTTGTCCGAAATTTGAACAAAAATATAAACTTATTGTTAACCTACAAAATGTGTTACGACAATCGGCTACAACAATTTTTCATTTATTAAAATAATTTTTAACAAGATTCTGGCATAGGGAATGCAAAATACCTTTTAAATATCATTTAAATATGCACAGAGCCCGAAAAACAAACGGATGCCACTGAAAAACCTTTCATCTAAATACACTGAATAACTTTTGATCATCGGATCATCACGCTCTAGAACTCAATCTTAATGGTTCAAGGGGTGCCCCCAAATATGAAAAATAATTAGTGCAGACGATATTTTAAGTTAAGAAATCAAACACAGAAACGTACTTTTTCTAAATAAACATATCTTTTTTCGATGGTTTTGGTTTTTTGATCCCAAAAACAACTGGAAGCCACAATCTAGAAAACATGGTCTCAAAGGTTCGGTCAGGAGAGCGGCTCAAAGTTTGCACCCTTTAATGTCCATTTTAATTTTTGCGTATTTCATCATATCTCGAAACATTTTCTTGCGTATTGAAAAAATTTTGCACACAATTAAAAATTTTGTTTATCCAAAAATAATTCCAAGCAAAAAAGTATATTTTAGTAAATATTTTTTTGTATTATATCAATTAATTAAAGCCAAAACATTTTTTGAGGTATAAAATTTTTGACATCATCTTAAAGAATGTAATTTTACAAGCCAAAATATGAGGGTCATCGGTCGAAGAGCATCTGGGAAATCTAATATAAAAGGGTCGTATTTTTAAATTTCGATATATTTCCCAGATTGTCTTATATTTAGGGTCTTTGGAGAAATCTTAATCTGTCTAAAAACAGGTATGTTTATTAAGAGAAAGAACGCTTTTATGTTTGATTTTGTAACTTAAAATATCGTCTGCACTATTTAATTAACATATTTGAGGTCTCCCGCTCGAACCATTAAGATTAAGTCTGAGAACTTATAAAATTAATTATTACAAATGTTATAATGAATGGTCTGCTTATCATTTTGAGCACCCTACATAAATAATATATATGAGTACACAAATTTTAGTTTTCGACCAGATAAATCTGGATCGCAAAATTAAGGAAAGAAAAATGTAAATAGCAAGACTCTTTCGTATAAGCTTTAAAAAAATTACCTATAACGGGTTGACAAGCTAAAATCTCTTTTAATTACCAATTGAATAAATAATATACTTTAATTACCAATTCGAATAAACGTGAAAGACTGATTTTAACTTTTTAACGTAAATGCTCATTTACTTAAGATTCTTTTATTTCCTAAACAGAGCCACTAAGGTAAATGTATTGTTTTAAAATGTACTGTTTACAGTTTTACATCCGTGTATTCTTTTAACTAAAAGAAATTTATAACAGTTTAAGTTCGTTTCGTTTTGGCGAAACTATGTTGAAAATTAATTAGCTTATAATTAATAATTTCAAAATTTCAAATAAGTGCACAGTTTGATGTTGACAAGCTTAAATTTTACTTATTATCCAACAAAAGCTACATTATATATATATATATATATATATATACAGCAAAATAAATAAATACAAAAAAACCAGAAAAGAAAAGAAGGTTTTTTAAAAAAACTTTTCCTTTTTTTTTTTTTTTTTTTTTTTTTTTTAAATTCTTTTTTTTCTTTCCCCAGTTGTTTATTATTATTATTATTCGCCCCCCCTTTTTTCATTTGTCTGTAATTTACCTTTGTTTTATCTTCATTTTGAACTTATATATATATATATATGAAAATATTTGCGTTTTCTTTTTATTTAGGATTTTAGGTCTTAGTTTCAGTTTATGAAGGCATAGAACTTTTGTTTTATTCACGTTTTAATATAATTTCGTGCATAATTTTTGAAAATTATTAGAAAATAATCTAAAATAAAACAAATGTATAGTACTTGGCTTGTCAGATTTTAGACAATGGTGAAAGAAATGCATGGGGCAAAATATATGGAGAATTATAGTTTTTTTGATACTTGTATGTCATTAAAGCGAATAAAAAAAACTAAACTCAGTGGCGCGACAGCCCAAAGAGGGCCAAGGCCTACTGTGCCCATCTCAGTTTTCTTGACCTTTGGGATCTGGGGTGCAGAAGCAGATGTTCCGGTTAGGTGGTCAGCCGAACGCGAAACCCCCAGTGCTTAGTTCCCAAGCATGCTTGGTACTCATTTATCGACCCACTATAGGGATGAAAGGCTGAGTCAACCTTGCCCGGCCCGAGGATCGAACCCTGGACCTGTGGTACGGGAGCGCGAAGCGCTACCACTCAGCCACCGGGCGTCCATTAAAGCTTATGCTCATTAAAAATATTATGTATAATTAAATTTATTCCAAAATACTTGAGGTGATATTATCATTAATAAGCTAATGACTTTTTTTTAACCCCATGGATGTTTTAATTGTTATTTATCTTGTTCATATGTTTCTTAAATCAGCATTTAGGGTAGATAAGATTTTATAACTTTCTAGTAGAAATACTCTAACTTAAAATATGTATAAAAGAATTCTTCAGCGTTGGGACTATACCAACAAAACAGTTCAAGGGGGAAAAAGCTATAATTTATTTTTTTAATCCAGCTTCCTTTTTCCAAAATTAAGTTTAAGGCGCTGTTTTCAGTATAGCCCAGGACGAGAAAACGTTTTCGCCGGAACTGTGTTCATCTTTTCAGTTCTAGCACTTTTTGGGACATTTTTCAATTAGATTTTGACTGAAATGGATAAATTGGTGACTTTTTAAAAGCAGGTTTTATTGCTCAGTTCTGTCATAACTTGGATCTCGTTTTTAAGCTAAAGCCTTGTCCAATTTAAGTGCATTGATTTAATTCAAATAAATTTAATTAAATTTTGAGCCTACATTTACCCACTATTAAAAGTTGATCTTCAAACTTATTGTGTTTTTTACTGGTATTTTATAACTATTCAAGTTTTTTCTTCTGTTTCATCAAAAATAAAAACGAAAGACTTTTTCGTAATGGTTCAGTTTCCAAAGAAATGTTTTGATAATATATATATATATATATATATATATATATATATATATATATATACTCTAAATTTTACATAAAATATTTTTTTCGAACAGGAATAATAGAAGGAAAATTAAAATAGCACATTTTGGAATCAAAATTAAATTAATTTACAAGTTAAGCCCTGATGATTTTCATAAAAGAAATTAAACAAATCTCGGGATGGCTAAAAAGGAGCAAAGTATGTACTTTTATCAGAAAGAATATTACAGTTAAGCTATTCACTTTCAGCTGAATAAAAACAAGTAATTTTCTCATTTGTCACAAAGAAGAAAAGCAGAAAAAAATTAGGTGCAAGATAGGGTGAAGTAGGGTCATTCTAATTCCACGGAAAACAAGACTTTCCAAAACATTCGCGATGTTCCAATTAGAATTCAAAAGAAGAAAATCGAACAATCTGAAAAACGAAATCCTTCTGCTCTCTTTTTTTAAAAACAGCTGCCACGCCTCTCTCCAATCGTCTTCTCGTAAGGTCATGTGATGTCAGGGCCGTCGTCACGTTGGCGTCAGAGCATCGTTCGATGCAAATGACTCGGTTGCTGATTTAGGAACAAGAATAATTCCATTTGTTTGTTTTCCCTTTTAGATATCCAGGTAACACAAAAAATAGAATAAATATGCATATTTATTACACACAGAAAATAAATATATTTATCAAAGTTAAAACATTGTAGCAATATAATTTTCAAACAAATTTATAAATAATAATTGTAGCAATAAAAAATATTAAAAAAAACATTGTATCCAAGGACAATCGAAGTTGTTACATTTTAAAAATTCTGGTTAAACATTAATGATTATTTATGTTATAGTAAAATGAGAGGTTAAAAATAATATAAATTTGTGCTTCAATAAATCAAATAGTTAAATCAAAAGTTTCCAAATCGATGTTTAACAAACTTATAAATAAAAAGGTATACAATGTTTCAATGTAACATAAACCATTTTAAATTTAAATAATTTTGTATAAAACTATCATGATTACTTACGTTTTTAGTTAACGGAAAAATTATTTATATTTTAATAGATGGGATAATTTAAATTTAACTTGATATCAAAAGTTTCCAGGCAGATGTATTAAAAATTTATGAATAAAAAGATAAACATTGTATCAATGGAACATTAAAATTATTAGATACAAACAATTTTGATATAACTGTCATTAATATTATTATTTCAGTAAACGAAAAGATAGTATAGTAGTTTTATAGATATCTATCCTGATATATAAAATGCTTTAATCTTACCTTAATAGCAAAAGTTCCCAGACGAAAGTATTAAATTAATGTTGAAGTAAAAGGTTGTTCACTCTGAACTATAAAAATTTAAATAATTTTGGTTTTACTATCATTACTTACATTTTAGCAAATGGAAGAATTTATGTGACGGTTTAAATTAACCTTGATAGCAAAATTTTGCCGATAAAAGCATTGTATTTTTGTATAAATGAAAAGGTATTCAATGTTACATTGGAACACGGAAGTTTCAAATTTTAACAAATTTCGTTAAATTATTATGTTTATTTACGTCTTGTAAGCGATTTCGATAAATTAATATTTAAAGTTTTAATAGGTTATTTATTTAATAGACAAGATGTTTTAATATTACCTTTATTTAAAATGTTATAATTTTTTTAAACTTGGAAGAGAAAGTGAAGTGAAACAGCCAGAGTGAACTGAATTTACCCCATCAATAAGAGTGAATATTGGTTCATTTACTTTACATTGATAAATAACAGCCGCATGTTCATTTTGTTAAATACAAAACATTCATATTTTTTTAAAACAAATTAACATTAGATTTTGGCAAATTTCGGATATATTTTTTAAATAAACTTATATTAGAGTTCATCTATTCCACTCGAATATTATCTGCTTTGGATTTTTGATATCTTTAAATTTATCTATGCAATGATATAAATATTCATTACATATTTAATTGGGCAAGAAAAGAATACAGTAAATAACACTACATCAAAAGTAATATTTTGTAAACAATGCTGTGACATTTATTATTTTATCCTGGTGTTAGTCTGTTACAGAATAAAATTATTGCTTCTTTAATTTATTTTTAGGCGGAAATTAAATTTTCTGAAAGTAATAACTCAAAATTCCCATTAAATTAAATATGTTCTTTTACAATTAAAAATGCATTCTTCTATAAGTAATAAACTAAAATGTAAAGACATTGGTTATTTCAAAAATATATTTTTATTCGTAACTAGGTGCTATTGGCAACCAGCTGGGTTTTTTTTCAGAATTATCTTGTACAACATATAAACTTTAATGGTAACTGAGCCGAATTCATCAATTAACTGTATTTAAACATTATAATTCTTCGAATCCTTCTCCAATCCTAACACCTTAGTTAGCAATATATTAACCAAAACTTTTCACCGTCTAGTGGAAGTATTTAACTATTTTCAAGAAATGTCCTCGATATTATCAAACTTCTTTGTGTTTATAATTTTAATATAATTTTAATATAAAATCTTTCCGTCTGCCATTAAACCCCCACAAACCATCTTAAGTATGAATTCCGGACATTTCAGCATAGTAGACAGAAAAAGTATTTTATTTTATAACCGTCGTTGAACACGTGAATCACAGACCGATTATAGTCTACGACTATCAATGATCTACTCTACAGCCTTGTAATTTTGAGCCCAATCCAGAAGACAAAGGAACTCCTGGATCAAGCATTAGAACAGACTTTCCTTCGTGGTGGAATTTTTGATGGAACTGACCAACATTTGCGTTACATGGAGAGGAAAACAACAAAGACCTCTCACGATTATCTCGACTGCAAGGGGATTCTAACTCATGACCCGCCATCCAATAATGATATTTTGGGTCATCACTGCTGTGGCCGCTGTGATAATTCGAATCAACCGGTCAGCGCTGGGATTGAAACTGGGTCACTTCATTGGAAGACAAAAGCTCTAATCCTTGAGCCACCGCAAAAGTATTTTATTATATATTTTATTTTATAACCTTCGCTGAACAGCCAACACAATTTTAAATTTACAACTATCAATGCTCAACTCCGTAGCCTTGTAATTTTAAGCCGAATCCAGAAGATTCTTGGATTGAATATTAGAAGAAATTTGTAATCGTGGAGGACTTTTTGATAGAACTAACCCACATATGCTTTAATAAAGAGGAAAACGGTTAGCCTGACGTCACTGGGATTCTAACTCATGAACCGACTGCTACTGAGGACATTTTGATCATTTTGGTGCAAGCCGTGTGGATGGAATTCGAATCGAAAAGCCATCTCTGGGATTTGAATCCGGGTTTGTCATTGGGAGGCAAGCGATCTAACCGTAGAGCCACCCCGACTCTCCAACAAAAAAGTAAAAAATTATTCCCATCTTTATCTTGAGGTAAAATTTTTTAAAAAAAATTAAAAAACTCATCCAACTGCTCCGTGGCGTCCTGTGCTACTTTCTTGGGCACATAGGCGTAGCGTTAGGGGCGGCATACTTTTTATTTCTAAAAAACTGCTCGTTTATTTAAGTTTTACATATGGATGCATATATATATGCATCCATATGTATATATAGATGTAGGCATATGTATATATATATATATATATATATATATATATATATATATATATATACAGTCAAACCCCGCCATAGTGAACACGGTTTAAAGTGAGCCTCCGGATATAGTGAATGAAATGTTCGGTCCCGTGCCATGCTCTACACGTATAATGCTATTTTTTGTGGATATAGTGAACCAAAAAAATGAGGAAGGATCGGGAACTTTTTTCTATCTTCGGCTGATTATTTTCTTCATTTTTTTTTTTTTTATTATTATTTATTTATTTTTATTTTTTTGCGATAATTTTGAAATTTCTACTTTGAAATAAATACGAGTAGAATGCAGCGATAAGCATTTTTTCTCACTATGATGGGCGCCAAAGCGGCAATTAAAGTACTTAACAAGTTCTTGTGCATACAAAATATAGTGCCGAAAGTGATGGAAACATTTCGGTCCTTCGACAGAAGTATGGACAAATTTTTAATTGAGTCAGCTTCTCATCAGCTAAAGATTCATTCTAAAGATTTCTAAATTTTTTTTTTTTTGTACGCAAGACAAAGTGTAATAAAAAATAAAAATAAGTTAACACATTTTTTTACTACGTATTATTTTTCAGTCATTTTTGTATTTCATTCTATTGGTCATTTATTTAAATAACGTGTGATAAAAGGGAGGGGTTTGTAACCATAAGTTAAAATTTTTTGCGGAACGGATATAATGAACTCCCGGTTATAGTGAGCCTAAATTTCGCTCTCTTGAAGTTTCAATATAGCGGGGTTTGTCTATATATATATATATTTACATATAAATGTATCTATAAAATGAAATAGACGGACAAGAATTTTCGAAAAAAAAAATTCCCTCCCCCCTCTTTTTAGAAAGGATCAAAAATAAATCTAAATAATTTTTTCTTAACTAAGTTTTTTTTTATGAAATACCACATTGTTCTAAGGAAATATTTAACACATAACCGTAGCTGTTAACTACCATCTACGGAGTCTCCGAAGTATTTCACATTTAGATTTAAAGTGGTAATGAATCGTATATATTTATATTTTTTTAATTCCTGGATTTACAAATTTAATTTAATTAGATTTTAACTAACCTTAATTGCAAATAACTCAATCTTATTTATAAGAGCAAGTTATCGACGAAAATGAGGTAAAGCCATTGCAATTTAAATGTTAACTTTATCTACAATTGCACTTATATTAGTCTTTCATTACCGCTTGGGAAATACTTCCTCGGAAAGAGTGAAAGTTAGCAGGTGTGCAATAACAAACCATCCTACACAACTCAACACTACTTTAGACAACCTAGCAAAATAAATATAATAACTATAGTGTTGCTAATAGATAGAAGAAAATGCCAGAGTTTATGGCGTCACCTAAGAGGAATATATATATATATATATATATATATATATATATATATATATATATATAAATAGAGAGAGAGAGAGAGAGAGGTTATTTAAGAGATCTCTTTTATTTGTTGAAAATAAATTTGTAAAATTTCTAAGGTCTATTACTAATTAGATATAATTTATATAATTTTAATAGCTATACTTTACAGTTGTAAACTGAAATCAAAATAACAATTAGAAAGTCAAAGTGTTCACTTACACAACAAATTTAACGAAATTCCTAAACAATTTCTCTATTGTCGACATCATTTTATCACATTTGTTTTGTTTATGTTTATGCGTGCATTTTATCTAAAATGAAATTGTTCGTAAATGATTAAAAAAATATCTTTATGAGCAATTATTTTGAAACATTTTAACGAAAAATTGATTAATCAATTCTAATAAAATTTCTGAAAAGTGAGGTTTATTAATTTAAAAAAATAAAGAATTTTGATGTGTAATATTTTTACCTTTATCAAGCATTAATAGTTTGTATATGCTGGTTGATTTTTAAAATTCTTAAAATCAAATTTTATGTTTGCATTTCGCGTTCTCACTATAATTATTTGATTACTATTTTACAAATTATCTTTATAAATCTATAATTTTCTCATGGCTTCCATTGAAAGGAAATTCTTTAATTATTCAATAATAAAAATTCCTCTCCTTACACTACTTATTTAGTTATTTTATTCAAATTACATTCTGTTGTTTTATATTGCACTGTCAAAAAAATATCAGACTATTTTTTAATGAATTCAATTTATTTATTCATATTTATTTACGTATTTTTGTACTCAATTTAATAAAAAAATGCTTGTTTTTTAAAAAAATTTAACTCTTTAATACAGTCTGAAAAACAGAAGAATCGATATCATTTTTAACTGACTTACATTTTTGTAAACAAACGAAAACATTCGAAACATTTTCAAATATTAAAAAATTATCTGAAATTCTTTCATCGTACGAGGTAAAAATGCAACAAATAAATCGGTATTTACAAACAAAACGAAATCACGTTCAAAACTGAAATACCTGAACTAACTCATTTAATAAAACTGAAATAATTCCAATCGTTTTTATTTATTTGTATTTGTTGCCCTTCCCGTCTAATTTACGTTATTAGATTAAAACTATTAGGTTCTATTAGCAGATTTTTTATCATCTCTATTTTATAAAAATAAAGATTAACGATATTCAGTATCCATTAGCATGATAATAGTGCTCAAGGCTAACTCATAATAGTCAAATTTTACCTTAATAAAGAAATTATTCTGGTGCTAATCCTGCTCAGATACCGTACCTATAAAAAAGCACCAATTATCACAATACAATAACAGCAGTGCCAAAAATAATTAAGTATCATTAGCAATAAATATTTAATCCAATAAATAATAATCTCCCAATAAATATATAATAAATAAGAATTCCCTAAGCAAATAAATATCTCTCTCCATTAGTTTTATTTTTCAAAGCTCTTTTCTTTAAATTTATGTACTGTTGGTTTTAAAATATTTAGTTTTGAAGACAAACGTGTCAAAAACGTGTTATTATAAGAATGTAAGAATTGTAAGCAAATTTATAATTGTAAGAATTGTAAGCAAAGAAAAAGAACACTTGGTTTCCGATAATTGTATACTTGCACTTCAAGAAAGAAGATCACAGATACCCACACTATGCGACGCATGACGTCAGTGCCAGCTGATCTTTTATTAGAAAAATGGCGTGTTAAAGTTGAGCTAAGTTTTCCCGCATAAATTAGAATGTTATTAACGTTAAGTTAATTAAATGCAGCGTGGTATCGCTCATCGAGTTTGTTGAAATATAATTCTTTCTCGTCTACGTCTTTTGCTTAACTTACATTTATAATTTGTAAATGCATTTTATTGTAACAGCAATATATTTTTATTTCGTGTTCTTGGCAACTTCGATGCTTAATAAGTTTGTTTATGTTCTGCATGGCTACGTGCCTGTCTTTGTGTTAAGTAAGAAATCTTTGAGAAAGACTATAAAATGCACTTAAGACTTATTTCGTACACTTAATAGGATTAAAATCTTGGCGAACTTGGCTTACTCGAAATAGAATGGAAAGAACAGTTGCTTACGGTTACAAATGTCACGTTTTAACAACCAATCAGGAGTGAGATACCCACACTACGTCACTTGCAGGTAACCCATTATTTGGTGATGTAGCCCTCACATAGTTTTCATGTTGACAATAGAGCTTATATATTAATATCATAATGAAAGCAAAAAATTAAATATTAAAAAAGTACTTTGAACTTCTTTTTTATTAAATAGAGCAATAAACTAACTTAATTTTTAATTTTAAACGAATGTTATTTTTTTTTAAATATTTTAATGTTATTTTTTTTAATGTTTGTAAAAAATACACAATATTCTCCAGTTTAATGTATGACAACGACTAACCAACTAGAAATTTTTTAATGATTTTTAGGATCAAGGTCTAAAATTCCTGTTTTTAAGAGCTGTACAAATTTTATGATGGCTAGTTCAGAATATTACACTGTTAGAAATTTCTCGGAAAAAAATGGTTAAATAACAATTGATTGCATGGCTATTTTACCAACATTTAATCAACAAAGTTAAATAATCATAAATAAAATGGTAATCAAACTGTTAAGTTTAAGAAAAACTGTTTATTAACTGCTTTCATCTAATACGGTTAATCAACCAGAATTTTATCGCGCCAACTAGAACCACCTAATGAAGCTACTTAGTTCTTCGCTACTGCGTACATATCATAGCCGAGCAGGCTTATCTGTCAATCTCATGACCATCAGAACTGGAGTTCGACTCCTAGTGTTGACACTACAATATTTTTTCTATTCCGTTCTACACGTGAAGAATTCCCAGTGTCCGGCACTCTCCAATGACCATTAACTTACGAAAAGCCGAGCTTCTATATCTAGTTAAAAAATTATTACGTTTTTAAAATATGCTAGTTGTAAATGGTTAAAAAACCGTATAGTTTTGTAACGTAATGTATTCATGGTTTTATAACGATATTTTTGTAAATGGTTATAATACCATAAAGGAAAAAAATTTTCTTTTCCGTAAACTTTACAGTTAATCGGATGGACAGACAGCTGCCAGTTATATTACCGTAATTTTAGAAGGAAAATTTTAACAGTGTATCTCCCTTTTCAATTCCCATATACAACAATTTGCTTTTCAATTCAATGCTTACTTATATAAAAAATTGAGGGTTTAGCCATGGGCAATCCCCTGTCTCCTATTCTTTGTGAGATATTCATGCATTATTTTGAAGAAAGTGTTTTTAGATTGTTCAAATTCTCATGGTTGACAACACGTTTGTCGTAGTAGACAGTGATACTGATTTTCAAGAGTTACCGTCTATTGTCAACTCGGTTGACCTCAAAATTCAATTTACTTTCGATCCGGAAATTAATTTTACTTTCACTTTTTTAAAGATGTTTTTGTAACTAAATACCCTGATTATTTTCCCACCTCTGTTCATCGTAAACATTTTCCCGTCTCTCAGCTTCTCATGTTAATTCCAATCCCTTTAATTGTAAAAAAAAATAAAATTCTTCGTTTCATTCTTTCCTTTTCCGCGCACTAAACCTTTGCTCTGACTCTTTTTCTTTGAACTCCGAACTTACCTTCCTCCTCTCATTTGCAGCTATCCGAGGATTTAACCCTTCTATGGTTGATTCAGCTCTTGCTAAACTCAAATGTCCTTCTTATTCTAATTCTTATTAAGAACTTGTTTCTTTACCGCCTTTTTTTTCTCCCGTTTTTTATAAAATTTTGAATATCCCCTCCTGTTTCGGTTCTTACACTCATTTTTAGGCACGTTAACAAAATTAAATTAAAGTCCCTAAAGGTTCTACTAGTTTTGATAATCGCTTGGACATTTACCACATTTCTTGTCAGTGCGACCTTCACTACATCGGACAAACTAGACACGCTTTAAAATTTTGACTAAAAAAAAACACGATTGTTTCGTTCGTTATCAAGAATACGAGAAATCACGAGTTGCTGCTCATTGTTGGAGTCCTGGGCACCAATTCAATTTTGACAATGCCAAAATTATTTCCCAGCTACTCACATCAGCTCATCGGGATGCCCTGGAATCTTGTTTTATTCGTATGAATGCTGATTCTGTAGGTAATGACATTAGTTTCCCACAAACTCTACATAGTGCGCGGAAATGCATTTTACCCTGATTTATCTCTATCGGCCATTGTCGTTTTTCTAATCTGTTCCTCACCTTTATTTTATCATTTTTCGTTGGCAATTTTACGTTTTATATTTCAAATCACTTATCTTTCTTCTCATTCACGTCTGGCAAGTCTTGAAAATTGGTGTCTATTTTTAAACTCTTGAGAAATGTCGACTTTTTTTCCAATTTCTATTTTTTTTTATCGAATGTAGTTTTTAATCTTACCCCTTCAGTTTCTTGAGATAATTTATTTAATGAGCTCATATTGTTGATGGCTTCGAATTAACGTCTTTCTATAAATATAATACTGAAGTATATATTTCTATTAATATGTATTTATTTCTAAAGTTAAGGGAAATAAAAAAATAAAAAACATTTCTGGAATATTTATGAAATGCCAGCTTATCAGGAAAAATTGCTTTGCGGTAATATCTTTGATTGTCATAACTGTGTTCAATATCCACTATTTTGGTGCTAATTAAAACTGTATATATTTAACCTTTCTTTTGGTGAAGTTGCACCTCTAAAATATCTGTTCCGATGAGTTTTAAAATGTTAAGTCGTCGTATACATAACAAGTTATACTTTTTAAAAAAATGAAACAAATGTGCCATCTGCTAATTTCGCATCAGAAATTGGTTTGAATGTGTAAGAACCTTATCACTTAACTCACTAAAAATTTATAAAAAGATTTTAATTTCCTTAGTTACTATATTCGAAAATTAAGATAATGAATGTGGAAAATCTTGACTTCCAAAAATTAGTATTCTGAAAACTTTGTGTAACTACATGTTCGTTTAGTTACACGTCTAATAATGTAGAGTCGAAGCGAGAAAACAAAAATAAAGTTATATACAAAGTGTTGCTTCAGAGGTAATCTAAAATAAAAGAAGCGTCATGAGGCCACAAAAAAGGTATCTTTGTTTAACAAAATTGAATTACAAAGAGAATTTTTCAAATAAATTTTATAGCCATCGCAGAAAGCTGCGAAGTAAATAAAACCCTTAATATAGAAAATAAAGAGTAAAGAGAAATCGTATAAAAATTAATTAAATAGTAAAAAAGAAGCTATAATAAAATAAAAACAATTAGTAAAAAAAGAATTGAAAACGTAATTGATGAAATTATAACTTTGAAACGCTAAAATATGCAGATCATATAATTCATGCAGTTATATCTAAAAAAGATGCTTCCTGATGTTTTATTAATATCGTCGAAGCAAAATATATATATACAATATATTTTATATCAACATAATCTTTAAAATATTTCATAAACATTTAATATATAAACATAATATATACGTATTTCAATAGAATAATTAGATTAAGTGAATACACAAAATGAATGTATCCCTAAATAAAATTGCAACGTGAAAACCTAATCATGTAATCTCCCAATCGCCAACGAGGATTATTACCTATATTGTGCCGTTTTAATGCGTTTTGTGTACTTCTGGTGTAGTTTTTTTTTTTTTTTTTTTTAGCATTTTTTAATGATGAACTTCAACGGATCTTTGATTACTTAAACCCTAGAAGATCTCAATGATACTGAAGTATTGAGACACTACGACAATTTTATTAATTTTTATTAGTTATTTAGACTTATTACCTATATTGTACGTTTTAATTTTTTGGGGGGAACTTTTACAGTTTTTATTATTTTTTTTAATATTTTTAATGTTTTATTTCATAGAATCAGCGGTTACTTAAACTCTGGAAGATCTCAATGATACTGAGATATTGAGACACTGCGACAATTTTTTTAAAACTAGACAAAACACTTATTAGAAGAATATTGATGTGCCAAAAAAAAATTTTAATTCATATTTTTTAAGTCTTTTCAAGCACCCACTAAATTATTAAATGAAAAGTTTCATTGTCTTAAGCATGATTATTACATACACATTTTTTTTAATTTACTTTGTCATAAATCAAAACAACCACACTCAATTTTGGCAATTTATTTTCTAGCGATAAATTCAATTTTAAAAAAATCCAAACGATTAATAATTATATATCCTGTTACCAAAAAATCTTTTTTTAAACATCATATAAATAAAATATAACATTTTCCCTGTCAGAAAAGAAAAAAAATTAATTAAATTAATATCATTCAAAATACAATTTTCTTAACTCAACTTCAATTACGATTTTTAACACAGGATATGCCTAAGCCTAGACCAACTCAAAACCACGTTTCCAACGTCTATTATGGTCATGAATAAAGTCATCAAGTCAAATAAAACTACAACTTGAAAAGAAATATCTTTCTTTAACACAAAGACAGGCACTGATATACGCGAAAATCAGGTCTTGCATATCGATTTACATACTCTCTGTTCTGCAGTCCCGATTTCTAGGACAATCCCGAAATCCGGACAGGAGCAACCACCGGATTTCTTTTGTACTTCCGTTTTACTCCGAAAGGCCTTGGCCAGATTCCAAACTTGCACGCCAGATCTGAAACCCTCTTTTAATGCAAATTCCGATAGAAGTAAAGAAGAATCCAGCTTCTTTTTACTCATTTATTGCTTTTATTCTTTTTTTTCGTGTATTTCTTCCACTCCCGTTTTACTTCAATGAATACCGATAGGTATTTAACTGTAATACATTCGAAGTTTTGAGCGCTTTTTGTTAAAATGCATATTGCATGCCATTTTCTCCTTTTTTTCTCCCTTGGATCCATTCAGGTGTATTGGATATTTTTCTTTGCATGTGAGTAGGGAAGTATGTCGATTTTTCCCTCTTTTGTTTACGTCTCTCAAGAAAAAAAAAAACGAAATGCTTTGATATAAAACGGATAATCGGTTTCGGTAGATTTAAAAGTTATATCTCTCATCTTTATTATTTACATACTTGAAAGTAATTGCTTAAAAAAAAGAAAAAAATCTATTTATTTTCACCTTTTAAAAAAAACCCAACTTTTTGGACTAAACAATAATTTTAAAAGATCGCAAATGAATATTTTCATTAAACTAAACATTTTCATGTGGTATAAAAAATGTTTTTACCGATATTTTTTCTGTAAAAAGTCAATAATTTCTAAAAGCAATTTTAATTAAATTTAATTTGAGTCAGAACAGTCAATATTTAAAAAAAAACGGTTATTTTTCTTTTAAATATAATTAATGTATATCTCACAAAATTATCTAGCTTTTTTTTGTCAGCATTGGTGTTTTTATAATTTATTTTTTCTGGTGCTCTTTGAAGTTTTTTTTTTTCCATTCAAATTTTTAATTTGAATCAATCTAAAGTAAGTAAGCAATATAAAAATAAGCTGTGTGCTTTAACGCGAGGTGCTATCGATTTTACATGAAACGTATTGCATACTGTCATCAAACCTTATATCGAGAATATTTCTTTTGCGCGATTACAACAACGAAATGAATACTGAAATATCAAGCTAGTGAACAATCAAATACGTATCATATTCTCATTTGTTGTGTGCAATAAAGAGCTGAAACGAGCTGATAAGTTGGGCAGAAATGAAAGGTCAAAAGTGAACAGTTCTTACATAAAAAAAAAACTATTCTATAGCCCTATTTTAATCATTCTTATTAATTGAGAGCTGGAACATAGTTTCAATGATTGCTTCATATTTAGAGATGGAGAGAGATACATTTTATCAACAACAGTCAGCTAAATATGCTTTCATTTTTAAGTATGTGAGAAGGAATTAACAAAATTTAACAAAGAGTTGCCAATTTTATCGTTCTTAGATTTTACTCAAACATAGTTTTGCGAAGCATTGACTCAAAATGTTTTTTTCAGAAATTTTGAAGCAAACTGAATGATTTAAATTTGCTGCAGCATTAATATTGATCTAAGTGAAAACTTATCATGGTACGGAGCTTGATTATATTACACTATAATTCTATTTGGACAGAAACTTGATTTACTTTTTCAACATTTTTATCAGTATAGGTGCAAGAAATTTTTTCAGCATTATTCTGCCTGAGCACACTGTAAAAAATTGATACTCAAATTTCATGAAGGTTCTTCGTTTTTGACAAAATCGGTTCTTGGTATACGTTTCGAGCGAACATTTCGTCAAAATGAGGAAATACCTATCGTCACTTCTTCGAGGAAGCAAATTTTAACAATAGTAAAGAAATATTTCATCGTAACAACAGAAAGACAAGTAGAACAGCGATAAATAAACCCATGTTGGAAGCACGGTTTGAACCCAGGATCTTCCGATTAGGAAATCTACACATTGACCACCGATATTCGTTAATATTCATTCCTCTAATCTTCATCATAGTTTTGTCATTTCAGTTAGCAAATTGCTACGATGCACTACGATAAGGTTTTAAGTTGATGAAAGATTTTTGGCCTATATCCTATTTCGCCACAAATCATGTGATTTAGCGACGATTCTCAAAATTAACAAAATATTGCTCTAGAATTGCTGAAAATGAGAGTTTTATTTCTGAGAGTGTGCATCTCAAATAAAAAAATTCAAAGAAAATCAGCAAAACACTAAAAAATAAAACTTCCATCAATTTATTCTAATTTACTCTGGCAGGCAAACATTTAAAAGCATCAAAAAAATGTAATTTTTTAACTTACAAATTCAAATATTGGAAATGCGCATTTAATTATTCACATTTAAATCTCATTAAAGTAATTTACTTACTTAAAAGAAGAATGGAACATTTTAAGAGAAAGACCCTGCCGCCATTTCGTATTTTCGTTTCTTCTTTGTGAATTTTTCTTTAAAAGCCCCTGAAGGAATACTTTAGAAAATAGTCCCTCCACCCCTTGAAGGCAAAGTTCTTCATCGTTTTCCACCGCTTAACATTTTACGTGAATCGTTTTATTCGGCTCATCTCCGGCAAAGGAAATAATAAAAACAAAAGAAGCAATAAGCGAAACGCATCCAGGGTTGAAGTTGTAGGGTAAAAATAAAAGAAGCATGCCCTATTTCGGAACAATTGAAAGAAAAATAAAAAAGAGATGAGTCATTCATCGAAATGTCTTTCATTTATTTCAAGACAAATCTACCGACATCACTAATGGGGAGTGATTTTACAGAATACCTCTTCTCTTTTCTAGAAGTTTCACTCATCCTAAAGAAGAAGTTGGTTGCTGTTGTTGTACGATTCATCAAGAGGAAAAATTTTCACTTCTTAGTTGCTGACGGCATGCTTTCATGTACGAATTGCTGCTGTTATAGGGGAAAGGGACATTTGTTTCGTGTTCTGCTAAGAGACATTTCGGGTGGAAACTTTCAAAAAGAAGACATTGGAGGGAAATGAAAATTTACTAGATTTCGTGTCTCTGTTTCAACTGAGCTTCACAAACATTTGGAGAACTACAGTTGGCGCTTTTGAAGATAATTATTTTTGTTGTGAGAAATTTTATTACATAACATTTAAGTTGAGTATCGTTGCGTAAGCGTAACAGTTTTTTTATTAATTGATATTAGGTATTGATATTTCAGAATACGGAGGTTCAGATACTAAAGGGCATTCATACTTCAATGTATAAACGTAAAGCTTAGAAATATTCCAGAAAGAGAATGAATGATATACTTCATCCAAAAACATTTTATCATATTTTATATTAAAAGAATATTAATATGCCACTTTATTTTACAGTCGAGGAAGTGTAAATCAAAGTTTAAAAAGCCAACTCATTTTACAGGCGAAAAAATGTAAACCGAAGTTTAATATGCCACTCTATTTTACATTTGAGAAAGTGAAAATCAGAGCTACGAATTATAACGGTGGAAAAATGAAGTTTCATGATGAGTTATAATAAAAATGCAGGTTGTTAGATGAGACTAGAGTTATTTTTAAGACATTCTAAAGTAGTGTTAGTTGTAAACTTAAAAAGTAGAAGGGTAAAAAAAAATTTCCTCGAAATTTTGCATTAAAATAATTTTTTCGTTAGAAGAGCTAATAAAAATAAATAGGAAGTCACATGTCACCAACCGATCGGACGACAATACTTTAGATGAACATCTAGTACATGGGTCGCCAAACTTTTTTGATCATCGACCCCCATAAAAATAATTTTCTGTTAATTAAAACAAAACTGTAGTAGATACTGTGTTTGTACATTTATTTTATGATTTCAAACATTTATTAAAGTAATAGTACATTGTGTAACGATAGTTTTATGAAAAATATATTAATGTTACAATTTAAATATCTTAATATTTATTAAATAATAAGTAATTATGAATAAGTAGATATAATAAGTAAAGTAACTAAAGATTTAATGCTTCTTAATCAATGAGATGGGTGTGCCTGGTGTTTTTTTGCAAGGCTCGCTATATTGGGTTCAGAATTTGTCAATTTTAATTTTCGTCAAAATTGGTCAATTTTGTAATTTTCGTAAAAAAATACAAAGAGTGCTATACTTTTATCGCGGGCTGTACTAATTCATATTATTAATGCTTACCTTCTTTTTCTACAATGATAATTAAAATTGATATCTTAACTAAACGAATTGTTTTATCGAAACAATAACTAATTATCCAAAACTTTAAAAGTTTTAATACTGACACTGCAAATATTCAACACTGTTCACAGTTAGCGTTTGTAACGTCAATGCTTCTCACACGTGACATTTGGACAAGCGCACATATGCATATGCCTTATAAACTGTGCTAAGTTCGTGCCACTGCGCGCTGGTACGTAAATACTTGTTTCACCCGAATAAATATACGTTTATTAATTTATGTTTTATAAAGAAACTGATATTAAGTCAATTATAAAAAAATTCACGAATTTTACATACTCAATTAGGTATCTGTGATTTGCATATTAAGAAGTGTTTTTTCTTCGACCCTTCAGATTCGGATCGACCCCCATGCGACCCCCTGGCTCAGATCGACCCCTGCTTTTGTTAAATAAACCCCTGAGGGTCTATATAGACCACTTTGGTGACCTCTGATTTAGTATATCTTGTTATGAAGGCGCAGTTTATGAAAAAAAAATCATTAATATAGTTTTATATGTAACTAAAAATTAATTTTATTTTTATGAATGTATAAACGTTCAAGCATCCCGTTCTATCCCTAAAAATGTCTATAATAATAAACTGAAGGGTTTGTCTGCATGTATTTCTCACTTATAACTCCAGAACTGTTTAAACTAGTGTTATGAAATTTGGACAATGGGTTAAAGGGTCAATTTTAGCCGGATCCTAAAATTCAATCAAAACTTTCAATTAGACCGCTCGGGAGAGACAGATAAAAATGGATGTTTTTGATTGGTTTAGAGATAGCGTCACTGACATAAATGAAACTGCAAACGATTCTGTTTTTAAAAATTTTAAAGATGGCATGAGTGACATTTGCTTGGTTACAGCTATCTGTAATCACAAAAGTAATTTATTTCACATTCTGAAATATTTAGTAATTTTTTTATTCGTTATATTAGATAAACTCAATAATCAACGTGAACAAGGTATGATAGACGGTCTACGTCACCAAATTATTCATCCTTAAATAATCTAGAACCATGTGTTTGTGATTTTATAATTATGCTTTTCCAACGTATTTCTGAAAAAGCTAAATAATTTTAAATCAACAACCTTTGAAATAAAATAAAAAGTTATGTACTGAAAGGCAAAATTAATGGAGATCCCTTCAGATAAAGGAGAATGGTCGCCATTACTAATATTAATGCCAATGATGCTTGATTAATTTTGGTAAAAGGCACTAATTGGAATAAAAAGTATAACCTACGTAATAAGGAGCGAAACTAATGAAGAAATGATATCAATTCATTTAGGAGACGCATAGAAAATTATCTTACTATTATTGGTGCCAATGATGTTTAATTAATTTTGGTGATAGGTACTAAATAAAATATAAAAAAAATTACCTATGTACTAAAAAGCAAAATTAATGGAGAAATGGTTCTAATTCACTTAAGTAAACTATAAAAATTACAATGCCATCATTGAAGTCAATGATTCTTAACGATTTTGTTTTAGGGACTAATTGAAATAAATAATAAGCTATTTACTGAAAAACAAAATTAATGAAGAAATAGCACTAATTCGTTAAGGAAGAACTCAAAACATCGCTATATTATTATTGACGCCAATGGTGCTTTATTAATTTTGTAATAAGTTTTTATTAATTTATAATAAGTTCAAAACTGATAATAGGCACTTTTGGAAATTGCTATAGTTTTAATTGACCAAATATACTAATATAAGTAAAATCAGAATATTTGGTGCATCAATACTGTGCAGTTTTAATGTATTTACTAGAAGCGCTTTTTACGGATCTTGCTAAAGAATAAGTACCAGAAAAAATTGCTTAGTTGTGGTAAATTTTGACTATCATGAGTTAACATCGAGCAATAGCATCATGCAAAATAAATACTGATTACAGATAATCTTTATTTTGATGGGAAAATTATACTACTAAAAACGTGTAAACACATGTACTCTGCGTTACATAGAAACTACTAAAATTTGTTTTTTATCTCATAACATATATTCACGAACCAAAACAAAAAATAATGATAACCTTCCAAGTTTCCTCTACTTTCTTTTTATAAAAAGATAATACATGAATTAAAAAATAATTCAAAGATTAGGGCTGAAATTTGAAATTCAAACATTCCTTTTAAAAATAAATTATATAATATCCATGTCCACTAAGAAACACTAATATTTATATTTCAGTTTTCTATTGCTCATCATTAATGTAAACAGAATAAAGGCAAGAATCCAAGCAACGATCCCTTGAAAGCATTCATCATATTTTAAGCAGCACAATGAAGACAAAACTTACAGCAACAGAATATTTAACGACTTTATATTGTAATAATAACTCATAAAAAAGAAATGCTATAGTTTTCTTATTTAAATGTTTTTTATTATTTATTTTATTGAACTTTTATAGCATACTTATGTACATACATGCCGGAGTTATTATTTTCCTTAATAATTTTTCATGAGAAAATAAAATTTGTTTTTTTTTTTATATACCTTAAAAAAGTAAAGCGAATTGATTTCGAGTATTAAAAAACTGCTTTCCTTGAGTGTTTCCACCAAAAACATTTCGGAAATTAAATTAAATTGAACCAGTTTTTACGGAGACTTTGCGGATTACTTTGCTTCACTGTATGTTGACAATAATTAAATAATATGGATAACTGGTAGAAGCTAGAATTTTAGCTCATATTCGTGGCAATCATTAAATTCAAAAGATCGTTTGGGAAATAACTCTTTCTCATTGTTTAAGAATTAGTCGTTGTTATAAACTAAACTGATGAATATCAAAATTTTAAAAAAAATATGTAGTAGTAAAAAGTGATATAAAAACATAGTGAATTCGCGACGAGATTGGTACAAATCGAAAGCGGGAGTTCAAAAGTTAACATGTGACAAATAAAAGTTAATACGTGATTTGAAATTCACTAGCCATAATAATATCGTATTAAAAATTATCGGTACTTCAAAAACCATATAAGAATCTGCAAAAATAATTGCTGAAAAAGCAAATGGGTATACGATGAAATCGTTGCAAAATCTATCCCCTAAAAAAATGATCATGCGGAGAAAAAATTTCTTGTAAAATTACCGTAGTGTATCGTAAGGAGTATATCGTAAGAGTATCGTCTGTTTCTAGCAACAAAAAAAGGCATAATTCTGGTACCAAACTGAAGTATACGGGGTTTTAAATTATCCATTTAGTAATTTTTCCGTTCATATGGTGATGAGTTAGCGGGTAATCTAGTTTTCAAAACTATAGCTCTTATTAACACACCTTTAGTAAAAAATACAAAACTGGAAAGTTAATTTAATCGAATAAGTTTTTTTTTACGTCTTGCTGTAAGGTATCATACCAAATTTTATCACATTTACTAAATTTTTATCACATATTGTAACATTTTAGTTTAATAGTTAATTTTAGCAAAGTCATTACCAGAGCACTTCGGTAAAAATTACCAACCTTCTTTGATATTCCCAAATAACAAGAATCACCATAAATTTTACCGTATTCTGGTAGTTTTTTCCATACTTTTTTCTCACTGCATTTAAGAGCGTGATTCGAAATTTCCATAACGTAATAATCTCGTATTTAAAAAAAATGGAAAATCTCATTCCATTCACTTTTAAATTAGAAAAATAATAATAAAATAAACATTTGTTTTTGTGGATTTTCCTTTGTAATTTTTCGGGTCCCGCAGGCTCAGAAGTTTTAACGAAATTGCGTAACAATTTATAACTTTGCGTAATAAAACCCGCTACATTGAACATTAAAATGCGTTACCGCAAGTTCTCAGATAATATACATATTTATTTGTAAAAAATGATACACTTCGAGTACATTATTAGCTGAATACTCATACATTTTTATTCATTTCCTAATATGTAAAAATGTTAGTATTTAAATTTATGCATAGTTGTATTCAATAAAATTTCATTTCAAATTTGGAAAACAAAATTTAGAAACGAAGGAGATGTTAATATTTTTACTATCTAACAGAAATTTTTGCTGGCTACCAACCTTTCTGAACTTCTTGGAGGCCTGTTAATGAATATTAAAAACAAAATTATAACGCATTGCAATATTTTTAAGACAAATATTCAAAAATTTTCTGTCAAAAATCATACAGGCAATATTTTATTCCGTGTGGAACTATAACGCAAAAAGTTTCTTTCTACTCTGTTATTTATTTGCGAAAAATATATTGATCGTTTCCTCTTCAACGTTTTTTTTTTCTTTTTACATAAACAAAAGACTGTGCTAAATTTATATTCGCCAGCAAATTGCAAAATTCTGTTTATAATAAACACATTCACAAAATATTTGTTATCACTCCCAGTCCACCTATAACCCGATTATGCGATTCTAAACAAGACGTTCCCCCTGAAATTCCATCGTCCTGCGCTTAGAAGAACCAATTACCTTTCCCGCTCTGAAACTCTACTTTGCTGGATTCTTCAGGACGAAAAGTCCGCTCATAACTTCAATAAAACACTCGTGGGACACGTATCTTCGAAAATCTTTGCGAGTGCAGAGAATAAGAAGAAAAAAAATTCCTCTTTCACCTTTTCTCAACTATTGAAATTAGGGTATGGGGAGGTCCTCATAGTCTTCGGAAAGTCAGACCTCTCTAATTTCCCAAGAGAGTTCTGAATACTAGTCCTTATGGCCCGGTGAATAATAAAGGACCTCTTCTTCCAACTAAGAAGCAATACTTTAATTCGATAAAGACCTTGTTTTAGAATTTCTTGGGTTTAATAGTATGCCGCCGCGCCAAAGATTGCAATGACAGAGGAGATAGGTTCGTGGTGTAAATGCTCTTTTATTCCAGAGACTTGCATTGGACTCCCTGGTAATTAAGACCCATTCGAAAGTATTTGGGACGGAGTGAATGATGGGAAATCAAAGTTCGGTGATTATTGTGAAAGAAGTTAATTCGAACTTGGGCCATCGAAAATAAAGAAGATCCCAAAGAGAGGATATTTTCAAAATGGCTTTTAGTGGATTTTTTTACCTAAAACCTGTGTGAGTTAGTAATGGATAACTTCAAGAGTTTTGTTAAGCTTCATTTGTTTATTTTCAAACATACTTTAGTGTCTTAATAGGCTAAGAAATATACACTAAATAATTTAAAATAAATTAACCACTGATTGCATTCAATGTACGGTTTAACAGCACAAGCTACAAAAAAAACTGGGCAAATAAAAGGTTTTAATAAAATTGCGAAAATTTATAAGTGAAGCAAATTTGAAAGGGGAAAAGATAAACTGAATTTTTTTTAATGAAATAGTTTTTGCTTATTCAGGTTAGAAGGTACTAATAATTGAATGCTAGAAAAATCACCAAGTTAGTTATCCCCTATGATTAGACCAAAAACGTTTTTCATTTCCGTAAAACAGTGCTTTTCTTCATATTAATATTGTATGCTTTTTCCCTAATTAGTATAGAGAGTGCTGTTTAAGGATAAACAGAATTTGACTTAATAGTCATGATAAAATCTTACAAATTCACACAGCTATAGAAGTAGTATATATAATCTGCTAAAAAGTTCAACTTCATGTGATGTTAGAGAATTCAAAAAGCATCCCTAATAGAAATGGTCATTTCCGATTAAATGCGATTACTGATTATATTTTATGAAAAAACGATTCTATAAAAAATTTGATAAAAAATAAATTCAATTAACCATAATAAAAAATTTGATAAAATATAAATTCAATTAACCATAATAAAAAATTTGATAAAATATGAATTCAATTGCAAAAAAATATACTAAGCCTATTTAAGCATGTCGCGACAATATCTCTAACTTGTTATATAAGATTCCCCAAAACATATCCAAAATAAAAACATTTCAACTTAACAATCAATAATTACTATGGTTACAACCATAGTTAACGCAATATTCAGACCGGAACTCCTTTCTTTCGAAGCCAAAGCTTCAGTGTGGTTCATGCAATGCGTCCAGACGCACTGAGGCGATTTTTGTTATACAAGTGCTTGTATACTTTGGAATCTTCCTGACATTGAACGAGCACCATCGATGCATATTCCGACGCAATTTTTCCATTCTATGTTTGCCTCGTTCATAAAATCACTTAAAATAGCAAGTAATGCGAGCGCTGTTGTTTTGAGCTCTATTGGTTTGCAGAAAAGTAGTTCTTCTACTACTGACATATTATCACAAAATCGAACATAGGCAAATAAATAAGCATCTTAATTACTATCTGTTGCTTCATCGAGCTGTATTGAAAGTAATTTGTCACGCAACTTAGAGAAATGCTGACACTGTACATCTTCAGCTATATCACCATTTCGACGAGCAACAGTATCATTTGAAAGAGGTATGAACTTCAATTTTTTTGAAAAATTATCTCCAAACATAGTTTCTCTACTACTTCAATTGCTGCTGGTAAAATAAGCTCTTCGCCAATAGTGTGAGATTTTTTACAACTGGCTGTTTCATATAAAACTTTGTAAGATGCAATTAAAGCTTTTTTATTTACGTACAAAGTTCCTGTAAAAAAGATTTTTGTTTTTTTATATAATTTTAATTTAAATTCGAAGAATTCTCTTGGTTTGTTGACGTACTCACTATGAAGCTTTTCCAAATGTTGTTTAAATTTATTAGGTACTGGTAAACCTAAAATTTAAGTATTCTTGAGAATATTTCCTTGATTTTATTTTCGGAACCACGCTCGTCTGTGTACTTGTTGATGCTATCGTCTAATGCTCGCATACTTCCACTTAAAAATTTATCCATGAGTCTGAATAAGTCTGCTGTCGTGAATATTTAACACGGTGAATTGCAATTAACACGAAAATATATATAACATACACATTCACGATAGATTCGATAGCGATAGAAGAATCGACTCCAATGAGACTGGCTGGAATTTAAACTTGCGTTATCGAACATTTTCCTTCTTCCTATGAGAAAACATTTGCTCGAGACACCATCGGTGGTGTGGATTCCTTACTACAAACATTACTTATTTTTTTCTCTATTATTTAATCATACTACTGTTTTATCTATATGTATATTTCTCTTACACGGCGACAAAAAAAAGCCTCATTACAACTCCCCGAATGGCAACGCTAGAAAATCACCAATGATTGCCGCTAAAAATGTCACATGCCAAATCTAGCTGAGGTGGCTCAACATATAGCGCTTTTAAAAACGGAAACTGAAATAACCAGAGAGAGCATTCTCACCAAATATGATCTCTTCCGAAATTATTATTTTTGAAAAACATGATGTTTTGTTTATGCAGATTTTTCCATTGCAATTCACTTATTTCAATTTTTAATAGACTTCATTATAGCCAAAATTTTAACCTTTTTAAAGAGATATCAGTTTTAGAAATTTGATCTTAAGATTTTATACTATAGCACATTTCTAATAGGTTTAACGAATTACATGTCATTTATTTGAATTCAAATATATTTTAATAATTTAGCATTTACTAAAAAGAAGTAATTTTTTTTAAAAAAAAAGTTGTTATATGGATTTGAATGATTGTTTTGAATTCTTAGAATTTTGTGCATTTGCAATGTACCTAAGCTAGTAGCGAGCGAAGCAAGCTAGGTTTGCGAAGCAAACCTAGTACGATTGGTAAGATTGCGTACCAATTTCCGGGGGTTGGCGAACGTTAGAGAGAAGGGGGCACAGCCCATTAGTTTCTTTTATTATTCGAAAAATGTATTCCCTGTTTCTAAATTTAGCTCACCCCGTCTAGGTTAACTTTCATTAACGAATTTATCTACTTACAGATTCTTTTAAAGTTATCTCCCAGTTTGGATTTCATTTCAAATATAATATTTAAATTTTCCTCGCTTTCATTGGCTTCATCTGCTCACCACCCACTTGGCGAAATGCAATATGCGATTTCTTTCCATTGGCTCGCTTTTACTTTTGTTTTGGCAGATAATTAAAAAATAATTTAAAAGCAGAATTCAGAATACTCAATATGCATTATTTTATTTTATTTTACAACCGTCGTTGAACAGCCAACCCAATTTTATGGGTTTACGACGACTAACGCTCAATTCCGTAGCCTTGTAATTTTGAACCCAGTCCAGAAGACAAGGGAACTTCTGGATCGAGTATTGGGAGAAATTTGTCTTCGTGGAGGACTTTCTGGTGGAACTAACCCGCATTTGCGTTACATGGAGAGAAAGACCACGAGAAGCTTCCACGGTTAGCCTGACAGCAAGTGGACTCTAACCACTGAGGATATTTCACATCAGCACTGTGGTCGGTGCAAGCCGGATGCAGATTTCGTATCGACTGGGATTGGAACCCGCTCTATCCCCTGAGTCATTGCGGCTCCAATATACGTTATTGTTGTATAAATTTTTTTTATAAGAGGTGGGCGTGATAAAAAGAATGATTGAAAACTGAGCCGCGAATACTGAAAGGTTGAGAAACGCTGGTATAAACCATTCACTAATCATCTAATTAAGTTCGCAATTGCACTAAAACAAATCTAGTTTTAATGGCTAGATTTTAATATGCGATTAATAATTTTATCGTCACTCCTGTAAGTTTTTTATTGTTTACCTAATCTTGGGTCTTGCGGCTATGTAACTAAAAATAATTCATTTAATGGCATTTACATCACTCTGTCAGCTTTAAATAAAAACCTGATTCATATAAATATATGAAATAACAATATTATATATAAATATAATCGTGACGGAATTCAGAATTTCTTCCATGGAGTTATCAGAAATGGTGGGAAACAAATCAGCAAATCATTTCGGAATTTAAAATAAATTCAGCAGAAAATAAATAAAAAAGATTAAGATGTACGCCAAAAAAAAAGACCTTAAAGCTTAAACAAGTTTAATTTAGAAGCAATTAAATAGTTAAAATAAAACAAACAAATATCACGAATTCGACTCATTCATCACTCTTCTGTATCAAAATTTTTTTTCTCAAATAGCTCTACTCTTTACTGTACCAATAGAAATATTTTATTTTTACTGTTTTGTAAATATTCTCTCCCTTATATTCTTTGCTTTATATATTTTTTAATCAGCAGAAAGGAATTCAAAATAAACATTTTCAAGTAAACTAATTAGTGTGATTTTTTGAAGCATAATCCTGCTCCCACGTTCCTTTTTTTTTTTTTCTAAATTTTTCTACTCTGAAGTTGCATTCGATTGATCAGGATTCGATTTCTCCTGTTGAGTTCTAAAAATCTGATTGTTTTGCATTTACTCGCAGTTTGTTTAACTTGTTCAGCAGATGCTCAAAAGCCGCTGTCTCTGGCTCTGAAGCCAGCGAGGACATAACTAGAATAATGTCTCTGCAGTCTTTAGAACCATAAAAAAGTCCACGCACGTTGAGAAATAAAGTGCTGAAACTGGATGTCGCTATCATAATTTGCTTCTTCACTCTGAAATATGGCAGTCTATTACACTCGAATGAATCTTGGGCAATCAACAAAGACCTATGAATGCAACATTGGCATTAGGTGTGACGTAACTAATCAAATCAAATAAATTAACAAATCCAACAATGGGGTATTAAAAGATTTGGCTCTAAATTCGAAAGAAAATTGAAATTGGTTGGAAAATTGAATCTTCTAACGAAATTCAACAAATTACAAACTGACGCACTGTGATTACGAAGCCTATTAATGGCAGCCTAGTTCACTACTCGCATTATCCTTACAATTCATTCCATTGAAATATTTCTTTTTGCAGTCTATAGAGAGAAAAACATCACAATTCGAAGCCTTAATCACCGTTTCAAACATAGCAGAACACGCTTCACACATCAACGTTCGAAGATTCAAAATGAGCGCCATGCAGACCGGATTAGCTCAGCTGAATGATGATGATGATGATTATTGCATGACTTTCTACACCAGCGCCCCCTTACGCATTCCGGAGGCAACCAGCATGAACCGTTAAGTTCTGCGACGTGCTTCAACCAATGATGCTGATCCGCCTCTCTGATTGGGGCTAGAATCACGGTCATTGATTTAAGCTTCTTCCTACTGCCCTCACTACCCACCCCTTTATGTCCTCTTTACTCGGACCTTAATAGTGTTCGGACAGGAAGGTCCAGATGGAGGCTAGGGCAAGAAAGAGGAGGATCGGAACTATTATCCATTTGTTCTCTTTGATCGAAAATTGCATGAAGGAACAAGACGAAAAGATCATTTGCTGTTTAATACTAGTAGAGTAAATATTGATGATAGAATTTTTTTGTTTTGTTTTGGCGCCATTATTGTTTTTCGAAACCACAAAAATTAGGAAATATATTTTAGTTACATTTGGCTATATTTGAGTAAAATCAAGATTGAAATAATAGTCCCATACAATGAAAAGATATCACTTAGTCAGTCTAGTAGCTTTAATCACAATATTACTTATTCTAAGGAAGATGTTTTCCTGGCTTTTAAATTGGATAAACTTAACTCTTTAAACGGCATAAAAATTTAACCAGAACATTTTGTCACGAAAAGCGATCGTAATTGTGATTCTTGTATGCAAGTCCTAACTAAAGCGGTTAATTAAAATTTAATTAACCTCTCGAACATTAATTAACCATTTGTAGAAAATTTGAAGAGGTTAATTAAAAAATGCGCTGTTCAAGAGATAAAAATAATCTAATTTTAGTGGTTTATTGTCAAATATAAGTAAAACAGATTTTATCAAAGCACCCCTGAAAAGGTAAACTGAAGTGTGAACATGCATAAATACCAAGGAAGAAAGAGTAAGCATTGAAAAGCATCTTGAGGAACATTTTATCTTTGTAGGTTGGAAAAATAATATACACAATCAACCATTGTTCTCGGTTTTTAAGATTGGTATAATAAATAAAAATATATGCTTGAAAAGAAATCAAAACAGATGAATTGAAAAAAAATCAAATTGAAAATTTTTTAAATTTTAAATATTTTGTGCACACATTCGATATGTAAAACCACGAACGTTGCATGGGGATTCGATTATAATGCCCCTCCCATATTATTGCAATGTTTCTAGGGTAGTTTTCCTTTCTTTTTTACTTTTTGTATCATGTATAAATTGTCTTTCAAGATCTGCCTGATATTCCATACCATTGAACTGAGAAATTCTAGAAATTCCTTTATCTTATCAAGCGAACACAATTTTAACTTCTTGACAGTTTTCAGAAATTTTCATACTGTCTTCCAATGTTAAATGTTTAATTTGTGAAAAATCGTGAAAGGTGTTTTGATTTTTGATGTGTTTGTTGTAGTTAGGTATTTTTATTAATATAGTCTTCTGATATTATGGAGAGAATTATGAGTAATATTGTATTTCGCTACTATTTATTGCCCTTTATTTTTAAATTACAATATTAATAGCTAAAATAATGTTAATATTCATACCAATACCACTGAATTCGTTCTTTTAAGTAACAGCTGTTGTTTTACGGAGATCTTATTAAATTAGTTCGAAAACTTTTAACAAATACTTAAATACTAATAAATGAAAAATGAAAAGAATAAGGATATATAAATCACAAAAGTTGGGATATCAAAAAAGCTACCCACTTTTAAACTTTTTAAACTGTTCTTTTTTTGCATAAAGCAGCAAAACGAAAGAAAATAATAAAACGTAATCTTAATTTCTTCACAACATTTCCTTAAACTACTTTTGTTTGAATTGTAACTTCATAATTTTATTTCTTTAAATTACAACTTCAACAACTAGGTTTACATGAATTAAAATACAAATCCTTTTGAAGTTATCAGGTGCTGTCAGATTTCAGTTTGAAGAAAATAAATAAAAGTAAAAATTTTGTAGATTTTTGCCACTGTTTATTGCTTTGACTTATTTCATTCTTTTGTATAGATAATTTATTTCTACCACAAATTTTATCTGAACTATATGCAATCTGAGCAGAATTGTACGCAATCTTAAAACGCATAAACAAGGTGTTGAATTGCAATTACTTTTACCAATAAATAATTATCACAGATATCAGAACATCCACATTTTAGCATTAATTGAATTCGAATGAAATAATTAACCATATTGAAAAGACTTGAAAAGTCTGATTTTGTGATTGAGCTTTATATAATGACATTCATCTTCAAACTCTGTTTTCAACACCTTTCCGGCAAACCACGGTAGTTTCACATGGAATTCTTACTAACTTACATTAACTATTTGGAGCAAATAATCAATTCCTATTCTTCTGAATAGCATTTCCTTAAAACAAATTCGACTTAACTTATCAGAACAAAACATGGAATCAGAGATACTCCATTTACAAAAATGACTAGGAACTTCTTTCGCATTTCAGAAGCGTTCCACCACACCAGCCTTTGAATGAAGATTTAGTAATTAAGGCTCATTAGCAATGGACCTCCTTAATTAATTAACTCTTACCCCCAAGGGAAGTACTTCACACACACCCCCCTCCATTTGCATTTAACCCTTCCCACCTCTTTCCCTGAAAGTTTCGTGCATGCAACAACCTATCTCCATCATGAATAGTCTTTGATCTAGAAAATTAGCACTGCCGAAAAAGTGAATGTGAGTATTATCTAGTTAATTGAACAAAATTTTGTTCATATTTTGGCAAATTTACCACCGTTGATGACTTTGGAAAGCTCTGCGGTCTGCCACTTGTTTAAAAAATGAACTTTGAGATACTAGATGATTAATTTGTGTTTGTTTCTTGACTTCGTAATTTATTTGGAAGAGAGGAATTGTTTGTGATAATGATTTTGCGTTTAGTTTTTCCAAATATTGTTTTTCTGAAGAAGAATTTATAAAAACATTTGATAAATTTCACATAATGAATAATGAATATGGTGGAATGCTCTTTAACATGAATACATTAAGATGCATCATCAACCAGTTTCATTGATTACGCAATGCGTAATCAACGAAACTGGTATGAAACTGGTAACAATGCGTATTTCATTTCTGCAATTTCCCTCTGTGGAGAAATTGAAGGCTGCTATAAGTAAAATCTAAAATAATACTGATTCTACTATCATAAAGCGATTGGTATGCAATGTCACATATTAAGTCATATACAATGCTACAACGTCAAGTACTAGCAACTCGAGAAGAAGAGGAAGACAACTGAAATCACATGGTTGTGAATATCGTGTTAACTTTGTGGCTTGGTTCATTATTACGCTGAATCAATATTTGATCGGATTTAACAAAATATATGCAATTGACGTAACTCGTGGGTGTCAAACCAGATTGGGCTGCTGAATCATGGTATAAACAAATGCCACTATTTGCCAACACGTGACATCCCTCACCGATATCCAGTTATTCCAGTTATGGCGAATATTATGCCTGTAACCAGAAGTGACTTTATTAGACCTAGGCACTCCCCTTTTTTTCTCTTATTCTATTTTTTTTTTCTCAGGATTTTTGTCGTAAAAAGGCATTCAGACCTTCTAAATATGCATGCTGAGTTTTGATTAGTTTTCTATGTATTCAGTTATGGTACAGAATCAAGGTGGTTTTATTTTTAGTCAGAAACACTGTAGGAGTTAATGTGTATGTAGAATTGTTTAAAAAGCTTATCATCAATATCTTGTACCGTACTAACACCTTAACTTTCATCATTATTCAGCTAAGCTTTACCTATATTGTCATTAAAATAAAGTTCAGTAAGATTGTATCATTCCTGCCAAATTCTGGAATATATTATATCTGTCGTCTTGATTTCGACAGATCATGTAAATTAGTAGATTGATGGAGAGCAAATATGAAAGTTTTTATGTGAACAGTTTTTTCCGAAAATAACAACGATGTACAGCGTCATTTTTACTTTGTTAAATCACTGCATTTCTACTTATTTCAACAATTTCAAAACCTGGCGTCATCTAACTTCTTTAACACGTATTTGGACTTTCTTGAAATAAATAATTAACTTTTTGAATAGCGTTTAGTAGTTAAATTAAAATATCAAAAACTATCTATAACTATGATAAATATTCAATATCATGAAATAAAAATTCCAGGCTCTTTAATGTCCAAAAATGTTTAATGTCTTATTTGAAGCATTACGGGATCTGTTCGAAAAGTAATGTCACTGTGAATCAAAAACACTTTGAAGCGTTCTTGGATATGGTCAGTCATATTACGAATATGTGATCTTACAGTCGTTTGCAACCATCTGGAAAGTAAAGACAGTCAATTTATGAGACTTTATTTCGTCTCCAGTTCAAGCTGAAGTGAAGCAAAATTATTTTCGTCATTTTTTCCCCAACTTGTGAAGTCTGCAGGGGCAATTTTTCAATTTTTTTTTTTTTTTTTTTTGAAGACCAGCAAGTCTACCGCTGGCACTCACGAAAAAGTGTTATTGTTATTTTATGTCCCCCTGGTCCAGAGATACTTAGATCAGGTGCACGTCACCATGTGACTCTAACATTTAAACTAGTCCATCCTCCTACCCACTTCACAGTAACTTCGTGGAGGCGCCATTACAATTATGTTATGAACAGGAGACGCAGGATAGGAACAAGGGCAAGATCTTTTCCTTGTCCACTAATTTAAAAAACTTGATAAAGCCGCCTCGTAAAAAAGGTGACTCAATTTACTAAACTTATGAATAGACACAGTTATAAATCATTCCAAAAAAGCTACAAAGATTTAGAGGAGAAGAGAGGGAAAAGAAAAGTTTTACCACTCAGCTTCCACAATGCCAAAGGTTCCTTAACCATCCCCCTATCCTGTAACAGGTTACTAATATTGTTTACTAGTTTGTCCAAGGAGGCCTTGGACAAATTGTTTCTTAGAGCTGCGCTAAAAACAATAGTGAAAACATCATTTAGAAACATTTTACAAAGTCAAAGAGCTTGAACGAAGAATTTAAAGGACATTTCGAAAAGTATCAGTTGATGACTCTGATGCTAAATAATCTTGTTGACAAAGAGACGCAAGAGATGTGCTGTGCTGATCGGATAAATAAATAGGCTTTAATTATCTCACTGGCATTACTTTTCAGGCTAACCAAGAAAAATAAATTATTTGCTCAGTTATAATGCGCACTTGATCTCGATAAATATATACTATAAATACGATTCAAATTTGTTAAAAGAGGCAGCAATTCAAAAATCCCAAGTAAAGTACATCTTTATTCCTAAATTATTGTTTGAAACAGAACCATTGAAGCGAGTCATAATGCTTGTGGTAACAGGAATATAGAATAACGACAAAGATTAAAAAGTAATCTTAGCCAAAGGCAAAAGCTATAATCTCTGCCATATTTCCAAAGTTTGCGGAAGAGTACTTTTTTAGGCTTCTTCACTTTCGTATTATATCTCTAACTGTCCATGAAAGAACACACTTTCAAATAAAACAACCGAAAAACATTTTTCAGTGGAATACCTGTGAGCGATTTGGTCGTCTTCCTCTCCGCCACAAACTCAGAGACACTCTTTACCTCAATCAATAAAACACATCTTTTGGCTGGAAATATTTCACAGTTGAAAGCGCTTCAGGCAGAGAAAGTAATTTAACGGATTTTTCAAAAAGGGTCCTGGCATGTGAGCCACTTGTCGCCAAAAATGCATTTTTCATTTCCTGAGTCTTTTACGAAACGCTGACGACAAAAGCGACAGAAGTAATGTGGATGAATTTCAAAAAGAAAACTTTTCTGCGGATTTCTAGCCAAAGTTTGTAAAAAGTTGCATCAACTTAGTATTGAGGCAAAAAAAAAAAAAAAAAAAAAAAAAAAAAAAAAAAAAAACTTATTTTGTAAGAGCGACTGACGTTTTATGATATTTTTCAGGCAAGCGTATGATAACGCTAGCGAAAAAAACCAGCTTTAAGTTCCTAAATTTTACAAAACGAATTTGGAGAAAATATGCCATGACTGCAAAATTCCTTTCTTATTAAACTTTTTGTTCAGAATAAAAAAATAACTTTTAAGCCCAAAATACCAAACAATTCTTGGTATTTCTACGTCCTAAAGGCATAGTTCTTTTATACAATGTATAGTAAACATTTTAAAACAGCATTACAGAATAGCTTACTTTTTCCAAGTCTAACACATACATACATTCATTTGGAAAAAAAAATTAAGCATTAAAGAGAGAATAAATAAAATAGATAAATATGATGAAATAAATACAAATAGGAATGTAAAATAGAGAAATAACACTCTGTATTGAAAAGTACAAAACTAAGAAACTAACTTGTAGAAACTAACTTGTAGAAACCAAAACATTTCAATAACAATTAAAAGAAAAGAACAACGTTTACACAAGCTTATCACAGACAGCATTCTAAGGTTTATATTAAAGTAGCAGCAACATTTATCACAAAACCCTAACAAGATTTATAAATGATTATCAAATTAAATCATGCAAGATTGAAACACTGTTTAATTTAACTTTGGTAGTTTACTTTTTATGAGGTTCGCATTGAGCTTGCATAAACAAGCCTTCTATAAGGAGATTGAATACAAAAACACTACACATCATCATTCAAAAAACTTTACGTTTGAGAACTTTAAAGAAAATTAAGGAGAATAAAAACAAGATATATTTACTGCGCATAAGCAACAAGAATATAGAACTCATAAAATTAGTTAAAAATATAGATAAAATATAAATAAAGAAAACATGGAAAAAAATATAAAAATTTCTGAAAAAAGAAGTAATAAATAATTAAAATAAAATATTTTTAAAGAATGTTTAAAAAAAAAATTTTAAAATTTAAAACAAAAAAAATTACGTGTTAAAAAGCTGGAAAACGAAATGAGCAAAAGATATAATCTCGCCATCAGCTCACGCGATTATATCCGCAAAAAGAGTACTTTCTAATATTGTATTAATATAGCCAAAGCAAAATATATCAATACAATAGTGTGAGCAGAACCGAAGAAAATTAAAACGGAAATAGAGCATATTAAGCAAAAAATACAAATTAAATATATCAAGCACAAAACAAAAAATAAAATGCAAGAAAAATACAGAATAAAATTTCAAATAAAATATCGAAATGGAGTAGCTAATTCATATCCGTCATCTTTCAAAAATGATTTTAAATATTCTCGTTACAAGTTCGCCAGATTACAAAATATGAAAATAGAAGCGTCACTGACTTGATTTGACTACAGCCAAGTCATGCAATTAGAGTTTTTTAACGATGTACGATTATTGACTACAAAATGAAGTAAACATAACTTATATATATATATATATATATATATATATATATATATATATATATATATATATATATATATATATATATATATATATATATATATATATATATATATATATATATATATATATATATATATTGAAAAATTTCGAGAGCAGCCGTCGCTAATTTGAGAGCTCAAATTTTCGCTTCGCTTTGTTTTGTTGCACAAAAAATAAATAAGTATAAGTTTAAAAAAATCGGAATAAAATTAAATTTTTAACATTGAGTTATTATTTCGAAAGTTATTAACTGTTATTCTTACTGTAAAATATACTGAGCGGATGAAAGCTAAGCAACAAAAAAAAAATACCGAACTCTGAATTACAGAACTCTGAACTCTGAAATTACAGTACAGTATGACGAATACAATGAACGTCAAAATAGATTCAATTGGAGACTGCAATTTGAAAGTGCTTCTAGTAGTCGTCTTTCAACTTCTCTCTGTTTCCTCCCGCAAACAAACATGTCTTGTGGTTCATTACTTACTCCTTCCTTTATTATATTTTTGAAGCATTTTTGTTTTTATCTCACTTTGATATTCAATGTGTCCACCTTTTACTTGATTTCTACTCTTTACTAATATTCTAAAATTACTTATGAAGTACAATTATAACGGAACAACCAGTATATGATACAAAAAGAATGGGAAACTTTACATAATTATATTGTTAAAAAAATAATTGTGAAACAATTGTTTTTCTAATTGTAATAAACACTTTTGTTACAAACCTTTTGTTAAACTCCTGCTGTGCTTTCCATACCTTTTAAAGAATCAGATCAAACCATATTTTTCATTGAAATGAAACAAACATAAAGTATTATTTCTTTTTCGAGTTATTCTAATTCAAATAAATTACTGGAATTTAAATAGAATCTTTATTTAATTTAGTTCCTTTTCATTCCGTTATTTTTAATTACACTCGATTTACGTATTCAATTATTATTTCATGCTGAATGAAGAAATTGAAAAGAACATAACAAAAAAATTCTTTTTATCAATGTAATCATGAAGGAAAAGAAATTACATAATTAAGAATTTCTCTTTCTCACGTGATAATGATGCTACGAGATGTAAGTTAAATTATATTTTACGCGAGAGTTTAATTCATTTTACTTTGAAGTAATTTATTATTTTATTTTGAAAATTAATTTTTGTAAATGAATTAAAATTTAATTATTTATCAAAAACTTTGATAAATTACGGAATTTTAAAATATTTGGAAAATTATTGATCTGAAAATGATAAATGTATTTAACATGAGTTTAAAAATTTAAATCACTTAAATACTCGGCAAATGTTTCTATTGTGCTTTTAAAAAATTTCTCTTACGATAATTTTCACAGAAATAAAATCACATTTCTAATAAGTGAATAATCCTTGAGCAGTATATTTGACTATCATTTCCATACATGTGACTAAACATTGACTAAACTTAAAATATTTGAAAGAATTGTTTTTCCTCTCGAGTGTCATCTTAATGCACGGTTGGTGTTTCTGAGCCTTTTTATCACCCGATTTTAAAACTTTTAAATCATATGTTTCGTTTGATAGGATGGTATATGGTTAGTCCTTAAACTGAAAAAACAGATTTGTTGGGTTCAACTCTTGTCTACGGGTGACTATTGCAATTCAAATCACCACCGTGCTGCTTTTTCACACTAATTTAATTAAACGATATTTTATCATTTCCCAGGTTTATCAAAAAGGTTTATCAAAAGGTTTATCAAAAATGAAAAACATCCATTTTTTGTACTGTGCAATACAACTAGGTCTAAATTAAAATCTTCGAGTGTCGACTTCAAATGGCAAATCACAAAAAGGACCACTTTCGTAGTGTAAAATATAAACTTTATATCAGACATAACAAGAATACGGTAATTGTATTTTGACCTAGTTTCCACATTTTCTTTTGTAGTAGGTGCTAAAATATGTATTTAATATAATCAATCTAAAACAAACTTTAAAAAATCCTTATTCAATCATATTTGAAAATTTTACTGTACTGAAATTTACTTTTGTAACTTGTAACAAACTCTCCGGCTGTGCAGTCGGTTAAGAGACCTCTAACATCGCTGATGAAAATCTGATGATAATAGGTTCCATCATAGTAGCTAACTAAATAATCGGCGTGTATACGCAGCGAGGTGTAGGTTAAATCTGCAGTGGCTGAAAGTCCTCCTGTAAGTTGAATTTAAATGTTTGGAGAGGGGATTACCAGCGCAGACATTGTCCAGGAATAATTTCTGGCAAAACAAATTTTTTAAAAAAGTGTACTTTTTGGTACTTTGGTGAAATCTGAATCGTTCGAAATAAAGATATGTTTAGTCCAATTTTCTAACTGAAAGTATCGTGTCTATTAACTGATTTGCGTATTTAATGTCACCCTCTCGAGCCATTAAAATTGAGTCCTTGAATCTGAAATTCCAATCATTAGTTTAAAAATTATTCTGAGTAGTCTGTAGTCATTTTTTTAACACACTGTACATCATATAAATATATATATATATATACAAATAAAAATTTACACAATTCCCAAAAATTAATAATTTTCTGCCAAATATACCTTTGAGGAGTCAGGAAAAAAAATTATATCTCACATAGTAGTTCATTTTTTTCCCAAAAACAATTGCTCGGACGTATTAATATCGTTATTGGTGACATATTTGCTCGGCCAAGAAAATGTTACAAAGCATAAAAATGACAAAAAATGTTCTAATATCCGTTTGGAATAAAAACGATATAAAAGTAAAAATAAATATAAAAAAATAAGGAAGGAGGAACCGACTAATCAAACACACGAAGTGGTCCTAAAATGATTAAGAGAGCTTGAACGAAAAGTTCCCATTCTTTTTGGCTTATAGCCAGAAAAGACAGCTACTACATCTGACTGAATCGATGACGATTATGATTCATCTTGTCCTCGAAGAAGAAAAAAATAAAACACTTAATATTGAAAATCGAATGCTACATTTCAAAGAGATTTTTTTTTCTCAAAATATAACAAAATCGAAAGGAGGGCGCTGGCGTCTGCTAGCAAATATCTTCCAATGAATTTAATTCAAACAGTTAACTTCATCAAACCCGTTCATTCTATCAGAACAGATTACACGTATTTTTGCATCATTGCTTTTTTTTTTTTAATTTATGTAAAGTGTTCGTAAAACTGAAGTGTAAATTAATAATTCCTTTTTTAAATAATTTATGAATGATATTCGTGCCATATTTTGAGACAAATATTTAAAATATACATATTCGTTATTTGCAATTCTTTCCAATAAATTGTAAGAGACTAACTCACATATCCATTTTGATGACAGTTCACTGCACTGTTCTAATAAAGGATGCAAACACCTTTAATAATCCCATGCTTGTGGTTTAACATGAATGATCATAATAATGATAAACCAGAAAAAATATTTTCAAAAATTCATTATCATAGAATTTAAAGATTAAACTTTTTGATACATCGCTTGTATTTAATATTTCACAAACAAAACTAGTAATTCTTTTATAAATAAAAAAAATGCAAAAAAATTACTAACTTTATGAAAATCTTCCATAATAGTTTCTTTTAAGGAAACATAATCATTGTTTATCGTCATTTGGTTAAAAGGAAATTTTCCATTAATCAGCTAAAGTTCCAAATACCTTTATCTTTGACCACTTACTTACGAAAAGATTCTCTAAAAACAATTCTAATGTGTCACTGACGGTAAAGAATCTCAGAGAAAAGTATTTCTTCAGGCGACAGCTTGACGCTAAGCGATAATCACCTATAAAATTCTACGCTTAAAATGTACATAAAATATTCATTGTTCTTCGCCAGACTGAACCAATCTTCACCAAACTGTCAAACACCTTGCCGAAGAAAAGGTGGGGAAAAAAAAGAAGCAAAGAGAAGTAAAGCTCCAAATTTGACGACTCCTGATTTATTAAGGGTATCAATGCACGTAATATTTATGCTAATTTGGAAGAAGCGTTCATTAGTTGAAGTCATTAATTAGTAAGTGTGTTGTTGGGAAGGCAGAGAGGGTAAAACTGCCCTAAAGGGTTTTGAGAAGTCAAGTAATTTGAGCAGATGAGGGAAAAACACGAACGCGTGAATCTTTTGACAATAAAGAAAGCAAGTCCATTAATATCCATCTTCCGTTGGAAAGAGAAGCTTCTTCTAGTCCGATGTTTATCGAATGGGAAGTGCATAAATATATTGGATTCGTAGCCGTCAGGTTTAGAAAAGGCAACTCCTTCTCGTAATAAATTTCTCACCAATACCACTTATCGGTACCTTGGCGAAAATTGCATTTTTCAATCGATGATTTTAGCATTTTCCAAGATGATTTGAGGTAAATTTTAAAAGAAACCGTTTTCGTGTTTTGAGAAGAAGTTAGAGAGGGTGGGTTAAAAGATTTAAGACTTGCCTTTAGGCTACGTCGACTAAGGAATTTTTGAAGTCAAAGTGTAAATTATTTATTCTTAAAATAATCTGAGAACATATGTGTTTATCTTCTCGACTAACCAATATTTCCGGAGGCTTTCTTATTATTTAACTTCGGCAATTAGTTCAAAGTTGCTTAAAAAAAGTGAGACATTTTTTTGTTTGTTATTTATTAGTTTAGGTTCAAGTAAAAGCAATGAATAATTAACTTTATTTATCTGAATTTTAAAGGAAACAAGGAACTATACAAAAAAATATAAGTAAATAAATCAAAGAACGAAAAATGTATTACACACACAGACAGATTAGAACCATCTGCAGTTTAGTTTTTATCAGTGGCGAGTTCTAAGCTAATGAAAAAATTTCATTTCTCAAACGTTTTTCCTGAACCATTTAATTTAATTTTTCAACGATTTTTTTTTAACGTGGGGCTAAATTGGCCATTGCCCGTGTATTAAAACTCTGATACATGGATCTGAATTATTAAAACGAGAGACATACAGACTAACTCTTCATTTTATTATTATAGATAATATTCACGATGCTTTATGAGAATAATTTTTAAGAATTTTTATCGTCATACTTAGAAACTATTTGTTTACGTGATATTTTAATATATTATCCTGCTATATTATTTATACCTCATTATCCACAGTTAGGGTACCCTTGCAATAATATATTTTAAAGATAAAAAACGGAAATTCAAGAAAAAAGAAAGTTTCTTAATTCAGGGAAATTGTGTTTCAGGAAAAATTTTGCATTTTAGTTATCTTATAGTATTTAATCTATACCACGTCCGCTCATCGAATAATACAGATTACATTTTAGAACATATAATTTGATTCCTAGATCAAATGTTTATTTTTTTCTCTTTTTTTTTGTGAGTTGTAACAAGACTTTTTTCTGCATATTTTAGTTTCCTGAAGTCATCCTTATATTTTGAAATTTAAAAATAAATATTGACACAAATGTTGATAGATTGAAAAAAATACAATAAAATTTACATATAACAGAATTAATTTGTTGTAATAAGCAAACACTGTTTAATGAAATTCCATTTTTTAATTGATGGTAGAGTTTGAAAATATAAAGTTTCAAAAAATAAAAGTTTTAAATAAAAATGTTTTTATATCACTTGGCAGAAAAATTTCAAGGGAAGTGAAAAACAGTAATTAAATATCCTTATTTCATTTTAATAGTGTTTTCAATTTTCAATAATTGTTCTTTAATTAAATTTAGAAGTTGAAATATAAAAATTCAATTTAGAAAAATCAAAATAACTCTCGTTTTTCTCTTCTTTATTCGCTTTTAGGCATTTTAATGTGTTATTTTGTTCTGTCATTAGAGTCTTTTTTTCCTTCACTTTCAAAAATTTACTAATAAGTATTTTTTTTTCATCCGAAGGAATTTTGATCAGCTGAATTAACATCTATAAAAAATAAAACGAAGAAAATTTCTTTAAAGGAAACAATTTCCGAAAAGTGTTAAATCAGCAAGCTGTTTAAAACAACTTAAAAAGCTTAAAAAATGCATATTTTAATGAATAAAATTTTTATGTTTCGCTAATTTGTTTTTTTTTTTTTTGAAACTTACTATTCAATTTTAAAAAATAAATGCATTTAATCTTTTTTTTTCTTTTTTTTTTTTTTTAATTTTATCGTTTCAAGTCAATGTATCACTTTTTTGTCCATTTTGACACTATTTCCTAGGAATGTATCCTATTTGTAAGCTACTTTAAGCTTATAATGTAATTATTTCTTTAAAATTAGAAGCTTGACTATTCTTGACAATTTTGCATATAAAAGTAATAAGTATACTCCATTTCATTTTATTTTTAACATAAAAACTGAACGTTTGTTTCAATGAAGAAACCAGCTTAAAGACAGTATATCAAACATGAGGCTTGTTGACCAAATGCGGTCTATGTTTATACATTAAGGATTGTAATAGCTGTTTCATATTCATAATTTCAATTATATACACTGACGTAACTTGCAAGTTGGGCCCCCAAAATGTAACTCTCAAATTAAGCTGAACTTTTATGCATTTTTAGATTTTAAAAAAAATTTTATGTAATTTTTTAATTTATTTCGCTTTGGTTGTGTGGTTATACATTTTTGAAAATATAAGTTGAGTTATTGGATCCAAAAAAATTATTTGGACACACAAAATTATAAAGAATTGCAGAAAAATTGTCAAATAAGCGATAACAAATGAAAGTTAAAAGAATCACTTCCAAAGACATTTAAAAGCGCAAAAATAATTTGTATGTTCGTTTAAAATATCAATTTCAAACGAATTCTCTTTACGTTTCTAATTCATCTGTCATCATCATCTTAAAAATACTTGTAAAATAGGAAATTGTGCTAGAGCTTTTGGAATTTAATATCCAAAAAACAAAATTTATATTCTAGTTATTAAATTTAATTTTAATTTTTTTTCTTTTTCAAAATGCAAAGTTTAATAATCTGATTAATTGGAGAAAATTTTAAATTCAATCAACCCTTTAAAGTCAACATTAAGCTTCATTTACGGGACGAAAAGAACTTGGCGTCTTATTTAAGGTACAAGTTGAAGTTTTTCATAATTTGTACCTTAATTAATTCGAAAAGTAGAAAATAAATTTTGTGTATTCTTTTCAAATCTTAACTGACTGAAAAAAACCGAATTGGCGAGTGACACTTTGAATTACTTCTTTAATAGTTTTACATCTATTTTATAATAAAAGTAAATACAACCTAAGAAAAAAAAAAAAAAATTTCCAATGCCCACCTGTAGAGCCGCGATGGCTCAGGGGATAGAGCGTTCGCCTTCCAATGAGGCGAACCGGGTTCGAATCCCAGTCGATACGAATTCCGCATCCGGCTTGCACTGACCACAGTGCTGACGTGAAATATCCTCAGTGGTAGACGGATCATGGGTTAGAGTCCCCTTGCCGTCAGGCTAACCGTGGGAGGTTCTCGTGGTCTTCCTCTCCATGTAACGCAAATGCGGGTTAGCTCCATCAAAAAGTCCTCCACGAAGGCAAATTTCTCCCAATACTCGATCCAGGAGTCCCCTTGTCTTCTGGATTGGGTTCAAAATTACAAGGCTACGGAGTTGAACATTAGTAGCCGTAAACCCATTAAGTTGGGTCGGCTGTTCAACGACGGTTATAAAATAAAAATAAAATGCCCACCTGTAGGCCGGGATAGCTTGGTCGGTAGGGCGCTGGGCCCATATCCAAGAGGTCGTGGGTTCGATCCTCACCGGCCGAAGACTCCCTGTGTAGTAAATGGTGGCTGATGCACGTTAAATCTGTCGAGTCTCAAAGTCCTCCATGTTCCCATAACAAATCAATACCTCTGGGGGTACTGATCCAGGAGTTTCCTTGTCTTCTGGATTGGTTCAAAATTACAAGGCTACGGAGTTGAACATTAGTAGTCGTAAACCCATGAAATTGGGTCGGCTGTTCAACGACGGTTATAAAATAAAAAATAAAAATGCCCACCTGTGAGCCGCGATGGCTCAGGGGATAGAGCGTTCGCCTTCCAATGAGGCGAACCGGGTTCGAATCCCAGTCGATACGAATTCCGCATCCGGCTTGCACTGACCACAGTGCTGACGTGAAATATCCTCAGTGGTAGACGGATCATGGGTTAGAGTCCCCTTGCCGTCAGGCTAACCGTGGGAGGTTCTCGTGGTCTTCCTCTCCATGTAACGCAAATGCGGGTTAGTTCCATCAAAAAGTCCTCCACGAAGGCAAATTTCTCCCCATACTCGATCCAGGAGTTCCCTTGTCTTCTGGATTGGGTTCAAAATTACAAGACTACGGAGTTGAACATTAGTAGCCGTAAACCCATTAAGTTGGGTCGGCTGTTCAACGACGGTTATAAAATAAAAAAATAAAAAAATGCCCACCTGTGTTAACATTTTTCGTCAATTCAGGCATTTACAGGGCAGTTTCGTTGGCTTCGCTTTCAGGGGCACCATATTAGGTGGGACAACGTTGCTCCCACAGTAAGGACAGATAGTACAGAGAAGGAAAGAACATTCATGAATTGCCCGGGATTCGAACCCCGAACCTTTCTGATGCAAGGGCAGTTCCCTAACCCCTACACATGCCGGTCGGCATATAACTTAAAAATAAGTAGATACAATTAATCTACCAATTGAGACGTGGTGGCTCAGGGAATAGACCGGTCGTCTTACAATGAGGTGAACCGGGTTCGAAAGCCAGCGATGGCTGGTCGATACGAATTCCACACCCGGCTCGTACCGACCATAGTGCTGACGTGAAATGTCCTCAGTGGTAGACGGATCATGGGTTAGAGTTCTTTTGCCAGTAGGCTAACCGTGAAGGGTTTTCGTGGTTTTCCTCTCCCTGTATTGCAAATGTGGTTTAGTTCCATCAAAAAGTCCTCCATGAAGGCAAATTTCTCCCAGTGTTTGATACAGGAGTTTCCTTGTCTTCTGGATTGGATCAAAATTACAAGGATATGGAATTTAACCTTAGTAGTCGTAAACACAAAATTGGGTTGGCTGTCCAACAACGGTTATAAAATTATGAAGTAAAATGTATCAATTTATAATAGTAAAACGGTAGCTAATTAAAAAAAGGCATTATTATAAGCATTGTAGATAGTCGAAAGCTGTTCGAAACTTCGAGTGAAGGTAAATTCTGCCTAGGAACAATTGAAACAACTGTTGTCATCAAGCAGATAGCTTCCGATGTGATGTGTAGTACTATTAGTTTGGAAGTGGTTAAACTATATGTTGGAAGGAAGCTCCCCCCCCCCCAACACAGCATAGACATGAAAGCGAATAAAAAAATATACCGAAGAAGTATATCGCTTCTGATTATTCACAATTCATTATTCCAGAAAATATAGATTTATTCTTATATAAAATATCATATTGAAATATCAAAACGAGGAATATCTTATAACCTAAATCAATTTACTCGTTATGTATCTTTTTTACAATGAGAATTCAAGTTTACAGTTCAAGGCTGTACATTTTAGTACATCTAAACTATCCTTCATCGCAACTGAAAATAGAGCGCGATTTTAATTATTTATCAATAATGACGAATTGCGATCCACAGTAGATTATATATATCACTCACAAATTGTGAAAGACAAACATTTAGTATTGTTAATCGAACTCACGATAGACGGCGCTAACACACCCCAGAGGATGAGGAGTAACTGCAAAGGGAATTGCACCTCCAAGATTTGTTCTTTTATTTCTTCATCTACGACTTCTTTCCTCCTCAGTTAATGTTACTTTTTTATTATTTTTTTTCCCCTTTCCTTCACTGGTCATACATCATTGTTTCGTGTCAATTTGTGAATGATGTCTGTTAGTTGTTTTTTTCTTGTTCTTCTCTTATTTTTTTTTCTCATTTGTTTCTTGTTGCTCATGAGGGAGCGCGGAAAACCGCTGATATTGACAAATTTTGACTATTTGTTCAAACTGAAGAAGATTGAGTAATGATTGATTAATAACTCGTCTTTATTTTATTTGAGTTAAAATATTGATGTGTACATGAGAATGAAACATAAAACAATTTATTGTTTTTCTTTTATCTTTTTTTTTGTTTAGTTTAGTTTTTCTAACAATAAAAATCTGTAAACAGGGAAACATATTTTGGAAATAACATTGGTTTTATAAACATTTTCTTATGATGACTAATTTCTAGATTTATTTATAGCATCAATTAAAGGTTTCCTATTGAAGCTTTTAGAAGCACTCTTGGGGGAAAAAAAGAATAAAAACTTTGATAAAAGTATGACATTGGGACAATTCGTTTGCTGTATAGTCACAAATAGTACGTAATTAAATGCCAGTTCATTCTCAATATTTATGAAACCATTTTAGTTTGTCTTAATTTTGTTTTTGTTTATAAACGTTATCAGAAGATGCTATAATTTACAATAAATATAAATATTTTTTGAAGAAAAAAATCTCAATTGCAATGAATATTCACGTAACTTAACGCGCTATATATATATATATCTATTTGTATTTGCACGCTCATTGGATTCACGTTAAAAAATCGTCTGCGCAAAAATATATTTTGAAACCAATCAGATCAAAATATTATATTAAACGATTTTCTGAAACAGTTTGAATATTACATTTTGAAGTAAAATCATTTCTTCTTTTCTAAATATTGGAGTACTCCTTTTTTTTTCTTTGAATGAAGGAAGAAAATTCTTTTTTATTTATTTTTTACTTTTAGAATAAGGATTCTGACTAACACTTTTATGAAAGTTTGATTGGTTTTAGATATGCACGCATTTTGATTTGATCTTCAAATGGTAATCAGTTTTCTGCAATTTTTTGAAGTAAAAACATCTTTCTATTTTTTTTATTCTATGTTATCTCATATTCTCTAAATTTTAATATATTTTGGAAATGAGCAAAATATATCAACAAATATTTTTTCGAAAAAAAAAAGAAGATTTTTGTTTTTGTTTTTTTAATCTAAAAAAGGCAAATTGGATTCCTGCAAATGACGTCATCATAGATAAATCGTATGGTATTGGCCGATTCAGCAGCAAATCCGGTTCGACAAACACACGTGACGGTGCTTACAGCTACTTGAATATGGTTAAGCATTTTCACATTCACTTCTTCTCGATCTGCAAGTACCTAATTGATTTCTATTTTTCCTATTTGGAAACTTATTGAATAAGAAGTCCTGTAAACCAAATATTTTTGAAGATTATGTAAATGCATATTAGTGCTTATTTTTCGAGTATAATCATTAAATACCAAGAATTTCAGCTTTTATTCCAAAATCCAGGAATGAACTGAAAAATTCATTTTTATTTAATAGTTGTCTCAATCTGTATTATTTTGCACTTTAAAATATCTAAGTAAATTCGTTATCCAGGGCAATCACTATAAACATTCTACAATAAACTTTATTTTTTTTAATTAATTCTTTTGAGAAAATATGATTGGTAGTTGATCTGCGAAAATCGTGCACATTTACAACTTCCTTCTGAAAAAATTATTATTAACAAAATGGAACGATGCATGTATTCATGCATGTATTTAATTTTTTTTTCCTTTTTAATTTTTTTTTTTTTTTTTTTTTTTTTTTTTGCATCTCGAAATTAACGCTAATTTTTTTATCATACGATTGTGCTGCATAATTTACAATTATAATACAAAAAAATTGCAACTTATAAGATTAGTAATAGCTTATACGGATAAAAAAAATTTTTTAAGAAATGTCTTAATTCAAATGCATGCCTTGCAAATTGTTACCAGTATGCAGTTGTGAGATTTAAGTCATTCATGAACCGTCAAGTTGGAAAATTTTATTTTTTTAAGTGTTAATTAAATAAAATTTCGCTTTAAAATTATTAAAACGATGTTAAAAAATGTTAAAACGATGATAAATTAAACTTTACAAAACCAGACCCCTCCCAGTGAGTTTTTTCTTTATTTCGTTTCTTTTTATTATTTACTTATTTTTGCAATCTTCGTTATTTTTTATTAAAAATTAGACAGTATTGAAACCTAATATAACACTTTAAATGTTATTACATTAATAAAATCATTTGTGAATCATATTTGTGATTCATTCCTTAAAACTTTTTTTGATTTCGATTTGAGTAGTAGGTGATCATGTCATCAGGCCAAGTCAGGGAAATTCGGCTTTAAAAAAAAAAAAGAATTAACATGTACAGGGTCAGGGTATAAATACTTTTTTATCTAATGATCGGATCTTCACGTACTAGTACTTAATGGTTCAAGAGCCTAATCTTAGGTATGTTGATTAATTAGTGCAAACGATATTTTAAGTTACAAACTCATACATCAAAAAGTACTTTTTCTGAAGAAGAAGAATTTTTTTTACAGTGGATTTGAATTATTGACCCTAAGAATTTGGGAGCGGGATAATCTCAGTCTGGAACATATGGTCCCAATAGTTCATTAGAGATTTTGCCTATTTAATTAAATCTCTGGTACTAATGAAGAGAATTAAAAAAAAAATCTCTACTCACAGTTATAAAACTTCTTTATTCAAATATTATCCTATGTAAGAAACTAAAAGTCATAATATTTTTTAATTCTCTATTATTTAATTTGTTAATGGTATAAAAAATTAGAATTGTAAGACATACAAATTTTTACACCAATTTATTCGATGTAATTTTCAATGACAAAATTTGAAATTTAAGAGGAATCGGTCGAATAGTTCAAGAAAAGGAAAACTTAAAAATATGATTTATTTGAAATATTATTGCTCAGACACTAGTCCACAGATTTCGTTCCAAATTTTCATTAGCTTTTAAAACTTCGCTGTTTAAAACTATGTACAAATTCGTATGCTTTATAATTCAAACATGTTTTGACCGTAATTAAATAATAAAAAAACTGAAAAATAAGCATTAAAATATAATTTTTACATGAATTTATCTTTGGCTAAACCAACTTTATAATTGTGTGCAAATGCTCTTTGATTCGTTGTGAAACTTTTAGAGATATAGAGGAAAATGCAAAATTTAAAATTATTAAGGGGACCAAACTTTCGATCATTCTCCTGACTAAATTAGTACAATTAGTACAATTAGTACAATATAATACGTACAAATGAAGAAGTATGTCTATTCATATAGAAAGTATGTTTTTGTGTCTCCTTCCTGAACTGAAATTATCAGCTGTAAAAATTAATTAGCTTACACAATGTCAAGCCCTCAAACCACTCAGGTGGAACCAAGGTGAAAATCTGATCGTTACACCAAATGCATCACAAAACAATTTTACTAACTGTAATTGGACTTTAATCTTAATTCGCTGTAGTTATTTATAAGTATTGTAATGCTATTATTGCTGTTAAAGAAATCATAAAGGATTGATCCGATCTCATAGTGTTCGTTTTGCGAGTTCATCTTCCATGCGCATGCATGCATCGTTAAAAATTTGCATACAATGCATAGAATTATCTCAGTACATCGTATCAAATGTTAGCTTCTTTAATTCTAAAGATTCTATCTCCGTTAGTTCATTCACTTGGCTTTTTGAAGCTATCACAAAACATAAAAGCAAAAAATTGTTACTTGCTATTACATGCAATGTAATTAAGGTACTCCCATTTCGTACCAGAAGGTACAGTAAGAATGAATTTAGGATCATTTTTTATTTTTATTTTTTATTGTTATTATTAACTGTATTTCAGTATTTGAACAGACTTTACACGTTAGTCCCCACTTTGTATATCTATTTTTAATACATCTTATTAGTAATATATCTTATTAGTAATATATCTTATTTTTTATATATCTTATTTTTAATATATATTTTTCTTCTTTCAGTGCCCTTGAGTGTAGAAGTTGGATCGAACGTAACTTCTGTGGCACTACACAGTGTGGTAACGTTATCATGTGTGGCCATGTCATACCCGAGGGCGACCGTCAGCTGGTCGCGGCCCAACGTGCCCCTCATTCAAGGGGACGAGAGATTCACTTATAAGGCGGATGTCTTAGATCATGTACGTGTGCTGGCTACAATTACAATCAGTGCCCTACGCAGGCAGGACAACGGTACCTACACCTGCACTGCTAAAAACGACGGAGACATGTTGATGGCACAACAGGATGTCGTAGTTTTAGGTAAGTGCCTACATTCTCAATTCTTAATAATAACGTTTTACACTTTTTTTCTTCCCGATCTTTATGTGTTGTTTCACATCCGATATTGTAACATTTTCTTTATTGATTCTGGAAACCGCTGTAAAATTGAAATTTTAATTTAAAATATACATCGAAATATTGCGTCAGGATATAATGCGCTTCGGTCGCCTTTAATTCCCAGACAAGTTGGTAGCTATTGATTTAAAGATGGGTAAGCTTCAAGCCACCACTAGAAATTGAACTCCGGCCTTAAATAATGCCATCACAGTGCCTTAGCTCACGTGTTATCGCGATTCATGTTAGTTGTGTCTATATTTGTGTTATTTTATAACTTGTTTTTTTAAGTATTTTATATCTATAAACTTTAGAAAATAATACTTTTGTAGATTGATTCCGTTTTCTTTTACTTCATATAAATTGATAAACCATAAAATAAACGGCTCATTTCTCTTTGTCATTGAATGGCACAATTCAAACAAATAAACTACCCTACAATTCTTAAATATATGCACAATGAATCTGATAATAAAGTGGGTGAATTAATCACTATTTCCAGTTCTTTTGAAGAATGAGAGAACATTTTGCAAGGAGAGCATTGTGGGCGCCAGAATCAGGAAACATAACTATAACCGCAGAATTGCTTTTCCTAGTCGTATTATCAGTAAAGGAATGTTTGAGGTGGGGAGGGGGTAGGATTATTAATGATTCTTCTGTCAACGCAATGTGTCCTTGAGGCAGCTAACCGTTCGTAGGGGTCATGTGACTTTTATATATTTTTTTTACTGTATTCTTGTTAGTTCCTTTTTTGGAATGTGGCCCACTTTTCGAGTCATTTAGTTCCATCCTAAACGAAAATATCCCCTACTGATTTCTGATCTAGTAGTAGGATTTGTGGGCATATTTTTTATAATAATCTTTATTTTCTCTTTATTTTTAAGGAATTTTTATTTATTTATTTTTGTAAAATTATTAGCTTTTGAGACTGTGAAAACTGTTCAAATAATTTTTGACCAAAGTAAAATGGGCGGCATGTCTAGGTAAGGTAAATGTTCACCATTCTTTTTAATCATATAATTTAACAATGAATTCACGTGGAGCTTAACAAATCAAATAATTTACTGTGCAGTGAATAATTTATCAATATTTCGGATCATGTTTTTATTCAGTTCTAATATGTTATAAATTCCTCACTTAGTACCATAATTTATGAATTAAAATTTTCATTTTAAAAATTCATTTGTATTTAACACTCAATCCATCTATGTTCTCCAACAACAATAACAAAATTTTTGTACCACACAGTATGCCAATCTTGGAATACTTTTAGCGTGCACATGCATCTGTAATGAAAATAGATATTACTCATACAGAAATATGAATGTAACGGAAAGAGATTTCACAGCGCAAAAGGTATATTATTCTGGAATTTCAAATTTGAATATATATACGTTGCATCTTTTAACATAACTTTCAAAAATTCCCCATCCAAACATACTCTGGATACCAAAACAAAGCCTTTCCTAGCATTCGGACATAAGGATTCAAACTAACTTATATCTTCCATCAGAAATTCCCCTACGAATACGTATTCGAGGTCATGTACCACGAATCATTCTTTTCAAAAATTCCCTTCTGCACGAATGTATTCCCTAATCTAATACTAAAGAATATAGATACTTCGAGCAACACGAATTCGCCGTAAACTCGAGGCAAATGAGTTCGGCTACATGGATATCAGATTCTATCTATTTCTCCTAAATTCGGAAGATAGAAAAGCACGGATTACGGTTTGTAAAGTTTGCTTAAAGAATCGAACATTAAAGTGGATCCTTATGCCGTAGAAGCGGGCTTCGTTCTCAAAGTTTAATAGCCACACGTTTCCTAGGAAATGAATACTACATCTTCCATAATTTGGGGCGTATCTCCCCTACAACATTGACACAAAAGGATTTTAAATGTTTGAGCACGTATCAGGGGCTGTTAAAACTCGGAAGCGAATTTACTCAAAAGATATTCTCTCTGTTTTATAACAATACGGTATATTTTTGGAAAATTTGTCTCTTCACAAGTACCTGCTAGGTGCTTAACGTTTCATGCTTATATTATTTTAAATTACGATCATTTCAAACGCAGTTAAGCATGGTTATTAATAAATTGCTTTTTTAAACTGCAAAATGAAGCAATTTAATGTTGTTTTTAAAAAATTTATGAAGGACTAAGTTTCAAGAAAAATAAACACAGAAATTTTAAATAAAATACTATTTCTTTGCGAAACGAAGGAAATCTTAAACACTTGAAGAAACGATTTTCAGTGCTATATATTTAGGAGTAGCAATCATTGGACTGTTGTTAGGAGAATCACACATCATTTAAAATTTCAGGCATATTGAGGTCTAACAATCTTTTACTGAAAACAATTCAGGAACTTTGATTTATCAAATGTTTTAACAGCATTTTAACATTTCTCATTTAAAATTTGCTACATTTTAAACGAGGCGTTTCAGTAAGGATTTTGGTAAAATTTATAATGAAACATGTTTTTTTAATGTATGACAGAATTTGGAAAATTTGAAAATTTTATCATGATACCTTAAAGCATGGTCTAAAATCCGTTTTTCGGTTAAGTTTACTTTTAAATTTTGGAATTTTCTACTACATGTGTGGTAACAAGAGCTATAATTTTGAAAACCTAAATTTCCGATGAGCCGTTACCATATGAAAAGAAAAATTACCTAATGAAAGGTTTATGTACCATGTATTATAGTTCTATTATCCAGAATTGTGTTCTTTTCTTCTTTTGTTTTTTAACAGAAACGTCATTACTAGTCAGTTTGGTAATTTTACGACAATTTTTTTCTCTGTGTAGAAAAAAAAAAAAAAAATAACTGAGGTATATTGCAAGAACTGTAATTTTTAGTCATAAAAATTTTTATATTGCAATAGAGATTAAATAAGAAAGAAATTTTCAAACTATTTACAAACAGCTAGAAAAAATATTTTCAAATATGCAAGTTTAAACATCGCTATTAAGATTTAATAAAATAACTTATTTATGACCATTTCATAAACAAACATATTTCCCTTATCCCATACAAACATGTATTGAATTCTTGTCCCGATTATTTATCGAAATTTATTTTTGATCTTTTATCTTATATATATTTATATATATAATTAATTATTGCTTACAAAATATTAATTACATAGAAAAGAACTTAACTCCTGTTTTATGAACAGAAAATGTGTTAGTATTTACGAAAACTGGAAAGACATGTTTATTCTACACACAAAACATTAAATTTGAACCTAAAATTAATTACACGAAAATGCGCAAAAATGCGATTAAGCGAGAGAAAAATGTTTATCTAATTAATTTCTAAATTAAGATCGTGGTTAGGAAAATTTTGATTCTCGTAAATAAGAAAAGGAAAATAAACTTCAAACAATATTTTGAACGATAATGCTTGTTATTTTCTATTCTTTATTTAATTCGCGACGTATTCAAGTTTCTCTACATGCAAATCTTGCTCGGAGTTTCTTCATTTAATGATTACTTTTTGAATAAAGATCAATTATTAACGAATACATTTTCTTAGAGCTTTTGCCTAAATAATATTATTTAAAATGTCTCCTTAGTTACCATAATAATATTACGCAGTTTATTGAAAAAGTGATATTGGAACATTGTTAAAATTTGAATATCACTGTTAAATATACACTATCTACCAATAGGTATTTGGACACCTATGCAAATGACTGTATCTGCGGTCCTGAGATACGTCACGTCCTCCACCGGTATATATCGTGTAGGGAACAGCATTGGCTTTAGTCCCATGCAAGATGCCTACTGCACTATTTTGGATGACAATGTGCTTCTTACGTTATGGCAGTTTTACGGAGTGGACCCCTGTAACTTTCAGGACGACAAAGCCAGCTGTCAGGTTGCGAGGGCCACCAAGGCTCGGTAGTATGCCAATGGGGTTAATAGAATGGACTGGCCTGCCCAAAATCCAGACCTGAATCCTATCGAGAACCCCTGGGACGAGTTGGATCGCCGAATTAAAGGGTGTACTACCCGCCCAAAATCAGTGAAGAAACTACGTGTCTTCTCCAAGTCGAGTGGAAGAAAATACCACTAGCCGTCACACTCGTTATAGTCCATTAAAATGAGCTCAGGGCCAACTGCACCCTTGAAAAGGAAACATAGATCTCCAAGATCTCATGGTTCCTGTGGCTGTATACAAATCCCGAGAGAGCTGAGGAGCTGTAGCCCCTCTGTTAACACTCGCTATGATGGACAAATGGCGATTTTCTCTATCCGTTGTGGCTTTTGGACGACCTTGCCCTGGCTTTCTCTCGATAGATCCAGTATCCTGGAACTGTTTCCATAAGCCACACACGGCGCTGAGCGTTAAATTGAACTCTCTGAAAATCTGGACCTGAGATTTTCCTGCTTGTAGCCTCTACACAATTTACCACCTCATTCCATCATCTAAACATTAATTGTTACTCATTTTTACTGTTGCAATTTGAATTTATTAACCTATTGCTGCAAAATAACACCAAGAAATTCTCCGAGTAGTGCTAGCGAACAAAATGCGTCTAACACGCACTTATAAAGCCTGTTTCTCTACTGGCTCCGCATACACGCATGTGAACGCTTACGTATTTGATGTACAAGGTTTGCATTTTTGTCTAGAAGAAGCAGCGATAAAATATGAAATTCGATAAAATATACAAATTCTCTTAATTTCTTTCACCAGTGCATTATTAAATATAAATAATAATAAATAATTATTAAAAATATATTATTGCGTGGAATTATCGTTGGTTTAACGAATTTATACTTGTGTGCAAAACCGTTTCGATTGCTTTGAAAAGTTGTAGAGGAATGGTGAAATACCTAAAAAGTAAAATGAATAAAAAGTCCAAACTTTCGACCACTCTCCTGGCCAAACTATTGCGACCGTATTTTCCAGATTGCGGCTAATCCCTATATTTTCAGGTAGAAGAAACTAAATGCATCGAAAAAAAGGTAGATCTTTAGAGATAGTAAGTTTTTGTGTCGGATTTCGTTACATCAAATATCGAATACGCTATTAGTATTTTGGAATCACCTCGTAAAACCATTAAGATTGAGTCCTAATAATTAAAGATCAAAAGTTATTCAGAGTGTTCTGTTTTACTTTTTTTTGCGCACCACCCATAGTTATAATGATGTATAAAAGTGCATAATTATAACATTACATAATATCATGTAAGTATAATATTACAAAACGTAACAAATTTGTTATTTTTGTTACTGTCATATAATTTTACATAATATAGTCATTTATTATGAAGTATACAGTTTCGATGCATTATAAATTAAAATATTTCATCATTCAGGAGATGGGATTATTTTAAGTTTCGTTAGAGACATTCACATATATTCTATGTGTGAAGACTCTTAGTCGGTAATGCATTTCTATTCAAACGCGTGCTAAGACACCTAAATCAAGTCCATCGATAGGGGCTGCCAAATGCTGTTTCAGCTCTGCAAGAAGTTACAGAAGGAAGGGATGAATACCTTGTCTTTTAAATACACCCACAGTGAAAAATCACAAGGTGTCAGGTCATGACTTCTGAATGATCTTTATGAGTAGCATGTCCACGGCTCGCCCAACTCATCGGAGAAGGAGATATTCATCAAGGTAATCTCGCACGTAGGCAGACCAGTATGGTGGTGCGCTATCCAACTGGATAACGAATTTGTCAATGTTGCCCTTCATCTTTGGCATCAACCAAAGAGTTAACATGTCCATAAAAGTAGCTCCATTTATAGTTCGTACTTGGTAAAAAGAAGGGGCCGAATAATTTTTTTCTGGATACTGCATGGAACACATTAATCTTAAGGGATTCTCGCACGTCTTTCTCTTTAAATTTGGAATTCTTTTTTCCCCCAAAAGATAACATTTCTTTTGTTTAGCTTCTTACTGACGTGAAATGATATTTATTGGATTCTTTATTGGTGAAAGTAGGAGAACAGTAAAATGATTATTTTCAACCACGTCTTAGTGGAAATAAATAATCAGTTCCACGTGTGTCGTATTATTAAAGTGATGGAGAATTTTCACTTAGAACATTTGTGACTATCTCAAACAAAACTCAAAATGATTCTATACAGTTTTGTTTCTGGCAACATGCAATATTTTTTATTGTTCTTAGTGCATTAAAACTGTATCACTTTGTATTTTACAATAATGAAACTTGGTATAGGTATAAGACTCCATAATTTTAGATTCGTAGTATACACTTTTTAACAAGAAAAGGTGGAGAAAATAAGAGAAAGCGATGATAAGGGACGAGAGAAACTAGAAGATGCTTACATTTTGTTGTGCCTGAATGTTTGAGTTTATTTAAATCCACATTAAATCGCTTACATGGCATATGATCGACAAATTGAGTTTCCATAAATTCATCAAAATTAAACAAAAAAAATAAAGAAGGACAGAAACTAGACTATATTTATATTTTGTTGTGTCCGAGTACTTGTACTTGCATGCAACTTACCTGAACTTTAAATATTTAATATTAATTTAATATTTTATATTAATAATACTTTAAATACTTAAATGAACCCTAAATATTTTATACTGCTTAGTTTTAAGCAACAAATTAAGTTTCAATAAATCCATCAGAAATTTTAAACCTTCAAACTTTTAATCTATATCAGTTTCATTTCTTTAACCATAGACGAAAAAAACTCTCTATTTTTTTTCTTTCACTTATATAAATAGGGTTACAATAAACTCAATTTTAGAAACTTTATTATTTGCATTAAAAATATCAATATATTTGATTTTTTCTGAACGTATTCTGGTTTGCAAATGTTGTTGAGGTAATCGGGAAAGAAAATCAATGAGGTAACAGATCTAGTTTTAAGGTTAACCATTAACTATTTGCACTCGATGTTCTTTTAATTATTTAGAAAAAAAAAAAACGGTTATAATAACTTAATCATTACAAGACATAGCTCAATATTTACACTCATATCATATAATCCGTAGAGACCATAGAACAAAAGAGTTACTGATCGCTAAAATATGTTTAAATTTAAAGTAATAAGTATTTCATATATAAACATTCAGGTGTATGTTATAATTGTAAGACACCTCTTGAGTGTAAAAGGTTTAAAAATGATTTAAGGGAAACGTAAAAAAAAAAAAAAAAAATTGCTAAAACATTATGATCCCTGTAACAGAACTAACACAGCACAGTGACGTGCAGCGCAAATTTATTTAAGCATTGAAGAAAAAAATTAATTTAAACCTAAAAATATCCCCTGTATTAAAAGAGTGTCTTTCATCTTCATTAGTTACTTAACCATCTTCTCTAAATAGGCTTAAATTATTTTAGATATTTTTCTTTTAATTGTATAGCCTATTTATTATGTTACTAGCTCGCAATGTCCCCTGTACCAATACTAGGGCGGCACAGTGGGATGCTCCGCAAATTTATTTTGGACTTGCGAACAAAAAATAATTTAAACCTAAAAGTGCTCATTTGTAATAAGACCGTGTCTTTCATCTTCATTATACAGTTACATTTTCATTTACTCTAAATATGCTGAAATTAATTTTAAGTATTTTTTTTTTAATTACGCAGCGAATTTATCTTATTTTATTATTAGACTATTTTGCATTTTAAAACTTAGAAAACTATCAAGTGCAAAATTTGCACTTAAATATTTTTATCGCATGCTCTGCAGACAAAATTTACAATTTTCCATGGTATTTCAGATCAATACAGAGATTTACAGAAATAATCAATACAGAGATTTACATATATAACCAATGCAGATACTTACAGTGTGAATCAATACAGAGGCACTAGGGTAACTTAATTATCCACTTTACATTTGAGATAAATTGAAAAGGAGCTAAGTATCGTCGTCTCGTGAAAAGTAAATAAATTCACTCCAGCTACCACAAATACAACTATTATTCTTGTCTAAAACACACATTCAAAATACAATCTGTGCAAGCTATGTTTAAGACGCGATTTAACTTGCATTAAGAAGGGTAGTGAAATTAAGAAATAATCCTCTGGCAACGAGAGCTAATAATTTCAAACTGAGGGAATTGATAAGTGTAGACATTAATATATAGTACCCAAATAATCCAATGAGAGTTAACGTTAAGGGACCTCATAAATACAATCTTCTTAGGGATATGATACGTGTTATAACACCCAAGCCGTGATGTTGAAATTTGGAACATTCAGTTTACTTAACCTAAAGCAGAATTAACTCATTTCCTTTGAATGTGTTTTATGTGTATTAACGGTCTCAGACTATCTTTAGTTACACAAAGATTCTATAATAATGATCCACATGTTCAGATCTTAAGCTGTTAGTCTACAGCGAGACGATAAAGACGGCTTTGCGGAAAAGATGACTAACTCCTTCTACTACTTTAAGGGAAGGAGTTGTTACGTTTGAAATGTTGGTCTGGATAACCCATTCCTCCTAGTGATTGTGCCCTGGCTTAATGTTAATGAGATCCGCCATGATGGGATGGTGTGACAAAGACCTCTTTGAGGAGAATTGTAACGTCTCAAATCGCAATTGAATTTCATGAGACGTGTAATAAATGAGGTATTTATAGTGATGAAGATTTATATTGCTATGCGAGTTGGAGATCAACTCCCTGAGTGTGTCATAGCGTTGTTTGAAGTTTATTAGACCAGATCAAACAATTCTGGTGCATTTACACATTTGAAAGTTTGAATTTAGGTTGTATATTAGATATACAATGAGTCAAATAATTTCATGAGGAATTTCATTCTAAGTAATCTTCAAATTGTTCTCTACCGCAATATTCACCGTATATTTTTTTAAAAAGTTTTTTTAGAAATATTTCGAGACCATGTAATTTTATATATATATAATATAATATAATATAATATATATATATATATATATATATATATATATATATATATATATATATATATATATATATATATACATATATATATATATAAAATTTTAGAGTTCATTTAGACCTAAAAAAAAGATGTGAAAAATATAAATACTAGTGAAAATCACAAGCACATAAAATAAATCTTTATGCCTAAACAATGTAGTGAGCAAAGAAATCAACAAACCACCCAGAGTATCTTTTAATCTAATCAATGGATTTTCATGAAATAGCTTATACTTTGAAAGGGTGATCTCCAATAAGTTAATTAATTTATGCAGACTATAGTATAAGTTACGAAACCAAGCACATAAATGTACATTCTCTGTGTTTTTCTACGGATTTTTCGGATCGGTAGAATGGATTTCTACGGATGTCTTACTCTCAAAATATAGGGGTTGGCTGCGATCTCAGAAATATGGTCCCAATAATTTGGATCAGGAGAGCGATCCAAAGTTGGAACCCTTAATGTTAATTTTAATTTTTGCGTATTTCAACATATCTCAAGAACTTCGAAAAGCCGTATATTTAAAGTTCTATTTCTCATAAACGTTTCGACCTATTTCGTTTAAAATTTTTTATTCTGCCATTTAAAATTACGTTCTTTAAAATTACACAAAAAATTTATACTTTGCAATTCGAGCCTTTTTCGACTATTATGAAATAAAATAATAAAAAATAATAAATAATTATTGATAATTATTTTTTGCATGTAATCATCTTTAGATAACTGGATTTTATAATTGTGGACAAAAAAAAATTTGACGAAAAAGTTCTTGAGCTGCAGTGAAATACGTTAAGAGTAAAGTTTGCATTAGGGGGTCTAACCTTCTGATTGTCCTCCTCACAAAACTATCGGGACCATATTTCCTAGTTTGTGGCTCCCCCTTTTATTCTGATGGTCAAAAGTCATAATCAGTCGAAAAAAAAGTATGTTTATTCAGAGAAAATACGTTCTTGTGTCTTATTTCGTAACTTACAGGAACATCTGCAATAAATAATTAGCATATTTCAGGTTACACCCTCTAACCTTTAAGATAGACTCATACTTGTCAATCCAATCATTAGATCTAAAGTTATACAGGGTGTTTAGTTTATTTTAACTATCTATGTTCTAACTAGGTCTTTATTACTGACGGGTTTTTTAGAAAAAAAAATCACAGGTCAATTAAGAGAACTCAACTAAAAATAAACTGGAGTTTTCTACAGAACTGAAGTAGTTTCGTAGTTTTTCTAGAGTTAACTGCAAATTTTTTGTATTGCAATCTTAACTGCAAAAACACTGCAGTTATTTTGCAGCTAATGCAAAGTAATTTTTCAGCAATTTATTTCAAAAATTTTCTTAGCTATTGTTTACAAAATTACTGTCGTTTAAGTGAAGTCCCTATAAAATCATAAATTTAAAGAAAAAAAAAACTGAAACTTTAAATCCTTGGTTATTTTGCAGTAAATTTGAAGCAATTATGCAGTCATTGTCTTAGAAGTATATTTTCTGATGAATCTGCAGAAAAACTACAGTTACTCTGTATTGTTGTAAAATTGAAAGAGTTTGATGTCTTCAATCTTGCTTACCTCGTTGATAAATCAACTTTTCATAATGTCTTATAATGTGCGCCTTTTTTATCATATATTAATTTCTTATATTTAAGTAAAAATTCTAAACATATATATTGATGGCGGAGATAACGTGCACTGTCTATGTTAATAAAAGAAAAATTCATGAAATACATACGTGATTTAATGGTAAATATTTATTGTTCAAAGGTATTGAAAACTTTTTAAAATATGCCCAAAATCCAGTAATTAAATATTTCTGTATTTTAGTAATTTTATTATTAATTTTATTTTATTTCTTAAAATTTTCATTATTTATTTATTTTAGACTTAATAAAGCTACTTTTGCACAAAGTTTATGGTAAAAACAATATTAAAGTAAAGCTAAGTAGTTAATGTAAATTAGTTGTTTTTTTTATTCGAATCCCTACTAAACTATGATTACTGCAGAACAAAAATTATTCTTATTTTGTCTAATCAAAATAACTTTTTTGTTTGGATTTTAAGCAAATTTATATCTAAATAATATACAAAATTGAATTTAAAAATGGATATCCAATCTTATATTTTTTAGCTTCAAACCACTCCTTCAAGATTTTATTAATTTCAGTTTGTTTCTGAAATTTGTCTTAAATAAATTTAGATAATTTAAAACAATATACCTCTTTTATTGCTTGAAAATAAAGCTTTTTGAATTAAACAAATAATTTTGTTTGAAAAAAAAATTAACTCATAGTATTATTAATTGAATCTAAATGAGCATAAGATTTAAAGAACTGGCTACTTTAAAAATTCATGAAGATCTCCTTGGTTTTTAAATTTAAACTTAAAAGAAAAATTACAAAACTTAGGGGGGGGGGGTCACAAATCTGCATTGTTATGAATTTTTGGTAAAAAGGGTTAAATAATAATTCCTTTGTTCGTTATTTTACCGAATACAATCAAAACATTTAGATAACCATACAATGACGCTATTCAAACTGTTAACTCTAAGAAAATTTATTAACTGTGTTTTCACCTAATATGATTAAACATACGAAAACTTTATCCACTCCAACTATACCCACCTCATAAAAGCATTTAGTTCCTTGCATCTGTAGTAACACCAGAGCTCTAGCCGAATAGGCAAATCAGTCAATCTCGCGCCTGATAAGCTGGGGGTTCGAATCCTAGGATTCAAAGTGTCGACATATTCACAAAGTAAAAAATTCATGCATGCTATAATTCCTAATTGATACATCTGGTCAAAAAAATAGATCACTTAAAAAAAAATGCTTTTTTGTTTTTGTTTTAAATAAAAACTATAGTATTTCTCATCGTTTACGATAGATGGCACCACTAATTACTGATATTTCTGTACATTTAGTGTAAAAATTTTGAAGTTGGTACTACTACAAAATTACTGCAGTTTAAAATCTGCAGTAATTTAACCTCAGACTAATTAAAATTTCAATGTTAGACATTTTATTAGTTATCCACAGAAAGCAGTTTGTAATCTTAAGTTGTAAATTTTTCATCAATTGTTAAGCAAAATAATTGAAACTTATTCAAAACGCAATATTTAAAACAAATTTAAAAACAAATAAGTTTAGAAAAATAAATATTTGTTTAGACTAGTGAGTGCAAATAAGTTTTAACAATCAGCTACAATTGAAGTATTATTAAATATCATGCAAAAGAGATAATTTAAAACCCTTAACTTGAAAAGTATTTAACTACCTATACACTGAAAAAAAAATTGTTATCAAAACTACCAGACTATAGTAAATAGAACGCCGAAAAATTCGGTAATTTTTATGGATCCGAATTAGTAATGATTTTGGTAAAAGTAACAATAAATTATGGTCTTATAATCTGTGATTTTACGAAAATTCGCAACCTTGGTAAATTTTATAAAATTTCATCATTTTATCAATTATTTATCATTTTATCAATTTTTTATCAATTTTTTATCATTTTATCAATTTTTTATCATTTTATCACTTTTAAATTTTATCAAGTTTTGATACCTTAGATAATGACATAGAATCCGTTTATTCGATTAAAGTTAATTTTTGATTTTGCATTACTGTGTGGTAATAAGAAATATATATATATAATTTTAAAAACCAGAATTTCCGGTGAGCCGTTACCATGTCAATGCAGTAATTATTAAATTAATGGTTTAAATACCATATATTTATTATATAATACGGTATATTTAAATACCGTAGTAACAGAAATATAAATTACGCACACTACGATAATTTTAACTTTTTTCTTCGTCTAATAATTAGCCAACTTTCAAACATGTACATACAAAAATAAGTATATCATTAAATAGCCGCCATTTTTAAAATCGGTTTATATTTTTGCTAGCGATTTAAAGTTTTGTCTCTATAAAATAAACTTATGTATTTTATCCCTTCCAACTCATTTAATATTTGCTTCCATATCAAATAGGACAGAATGAAAGAAAAAACACATTTAGTTTAACAAATTCGCACACTTAAAATTTATTTCTTCGTCGCTTGTTCTATTTTTTTAATTTAATATCATTGAATATATTGGTCTATTTTACACAAAATGTTACGTACAATACTGTATAAATATGTTCTAGAAATAATATATGGATGAATAATAATTTGAAATTTATCAAATACTACATGCATATTTATCAAAAAATATTCGTTTCATGCATTTCAAGTACCTTTTATTACTACAGAAATTTTCTAATACATTAAATATTTTTATATTTCTCAAAATGCTATGCAAACAATATAAATTTCCCTAAAACGTTTAATAAAACTGCTTTTAGACCATTTCAAAAATAACTTCTTTAGCGTTTTCAACTATGCTCCATTTTAAAATAGCTTTTGCATTTGAAACCATATTGAAATATTTTATATTAGTAAAAGTACCTTTCGTTAAATTCCTTTAATGTATAAAGCTTTTCAAACCATATAAATTTTAAATAATTGTTTCAACAATAATTAATTAAGCAAAAATTTTCACGACAGAAAATTAGTTTTATAAACTTAATTAATATACAATTAATATATAATTAATAATTATCATTGATATAATAATAGTACAGAATTAATATACTTTCGCAAGACGACCTAAGTTTAATTTTAATTTAAGCAATTCGAGTTAACCCTATCGTTTATATATCCATAAATCATGAAGATACTTAATATTGTCATATTCTTTTAAAAAATACTTGGAAATATCATTTTAAAATTTAAATGCATTTTAAGACTTTCAATTTTTATCAAATTATAATGATAATAAAGCTTAAATAATAATGAAATTATAGGCTTATTTTAATTACATTAAATAAAAATCCAACTAGCGTAGTTTAACAATTTTACTCTAACTGTATTATAAGACACAGATAATAAATAGTTAGATATTCCTGGAATTTTCAATTTCACGAAATTTTAATTTTTAATATGGTTGGGGCATTGTTTTATTACAATATACACACACTTAGCCAAGAAAAAGGAATTAAAAACAGTACAAACCCTTAAATAATGTAATTACATAAAAAAGGAAAGGAAAAATACGAAACGTTATAAATTTAGCTTTCATTTGGTAAGGAATAAAAATATTTTATTTCATCAATTTTGAAATTACTTTAGCATATATTGAAAAGTGAAATTACTAAATTATTAAAATTTTAAGCATTGAATTTTTCTTTGCTGTGTTACAAAAAATGTAATAAAAGATTTACTAAAGTAATAAAAACTTAATTACTCCAAATTACTTACTCCAAATTGTTTTTAGTAAAACATAGGGGGAAATATATAAACATTTAAAAATATGATTGAGGGGTAATTATGGCATACAAAATATGTCATGAAATAAACTAAACCAAATCTTTAACTCTGACATGAAAATTTTAATTCTTATCAAACTTTTTTTCTAAATAACTAGAAGCGAATTTATGTTTTCATAAAAAATAAAAATTGAAACTGGTAAAACGCGTTAAGTCATAAGTTTAATTCAAATATTTTTTAGTTGCATGTCATTTATCCTCCATTAGTTTTAGAAGCAAAACTACTCAACAAAAACGCGTTTAAAAATTAATCCAAAGAAAATTTTGTTACTTAACAAAAAAAACATCCAAACTTTTCCTTATCTACAAATATTTTGTTACTCATTGCTAATTTAAATTTATTGTAAAATCATGAAACGAAATACTAGTAGTCTCCTGTAAAAGATATTGGACAGTAACTTGTTTGCTGGATTAAACCAAAATGAAATAAATCAGAAATCGAAAATATTTTCTTGACGTGCAGAAAAAGGACAACATTACACCAATTCAGACCTTTCTATTATTTAGTTAATCTAGTTTTCCTTTACGAACAGAAAATCAATGAATGCCTTTTATGGATGATAAATTAAGGCTTTACGCCCAGATCATCTAAGAAAACAATGATTATCACTTTAGTGGTCGGAGAAATAGATTTTGCTCTCTTGAAACTTTAATTCTAAGTGATTGTTTTACTAGATTATATGTTTTTTTTCTTCGAATTTCTATATCACGGATCAAAAATTTAATAAATTTTGTTTAGTTTTTATTATTTACTTTATTGTTAAGAAAAAGTTTCTCCGAAAATTAATTTACACCAATAGTTCTTACATGTACTAAAAATAATTTTAAAAAAATTATACCTTTTTTCTTCAAGTTTTTTTTTTAACAAAATGTTAAAATATTCTTGCAATAAAATAAGTTAATGAGAAACATACATCAAAATAAAATAGTTCATCTTGGATCCAATCTTTTGTCATAAGTTTTTATCGACCAAAAATAATTCAGTGCCAAATTATCGAATATGACCTAATTTAATAATCATTGATATAAACATATGGACGGCAAAAAAAGATGTTCTAGTGGCGATATAATTCACCACTTACATCTTTAAATATTTATTAATTATTTTTTGGTAATTATTTTTAAATTTAATTCATTTTTAACTTTAATCACTGAAATGACGAATATATACACATATTTTAAGAAGGAAAAAAAAAAAAGAAAAGCCATCAATGACCCTGCGAAACTAAAGATAAGTACTTATTTAGTAATTTTCTGCATAAATTCCTTGCATGCTGACTCCAACGAAGGGTCAGAAGAAAATCTTAGTTCAAAGTGGAGCTAATAACTGATAAAAGGATAAAAAAAGTTTTTAGCATGAAATGATCTTCGGTCTTTGAGGGCAAATTTTAAACCCCTAAATTGGTATGTCTTGAAAATATAATTGTTAATATTTCTGAAGGGGGCTTTTATACTTTAACCCCTTTTAACATAAGCTCTTAAAATATATAATATGGGAAATACGCTAAATATTTAAGAAATTATTTAGTCAATTCCATTTGATTCCGAAGCAAATTTTAGTTTTCTTTTTTTAATATATAATCTTTCTTTTCAAAAATATACATGCTTCTCAAGTTGCAAACACGTGTATAGAGATAATTTTTAATTTTATCAAAAGATATGATTTTTTAGCAGAAACGTGCTAAGAGGTATGTTTTTTTCTTCTTAGAACTTATGTAAACCACTTTATAATAATATATTGAAGTTCGGATATTTGTGCTCAATTTAAAATCAAGTACTGTAAGCGTTTATATTTTTCAAAAGTTGTAACTCGAATCAAAATATTTTATTTGTATATCAATATTAATTTTATAAGAGGTTATGATTTCTCTCTTACTAATCTTCGCCACTCGTTAAAAACAGTAAATTTTATTAATGGGGAAGGTGTTTTTTTAACTATCTTCAGACGCTTGTTTAAAGGGTAAAATTTATTAAGGGGGGGGATTGTCTCACTTAATAAACTTTCGATGCTTGTTTAAAAAATAAAGATTGTGAATGAGGGAGGTGCCCCTGATAAATATTGTTCTTTACTTCATATTATTTATTCATTTAAATCACGATTAAATTATTTGAATTTTCTCAGAATTTTCTCTAGAGTGGTATTTTTACTAATTAATAGGGGAAATAAAATCCAAATATCATATTAGAAATTTAAAGGTTGAACTTAAAATTACTATCTGCTTCTTCCAGTTTTTATTGCATCTGTTTTGAGAAAGCTTATAATACACCAGAAACATTAAAAAATTCTATGCTATCTGCTTCTTCTTTTTATTATTTGTACAAAATAATTATTAATTTTCGTTTTGTAGCGTAAACATGATTTCTTCTTGCGAAAATTTTCCAAAGGTAACGTTAAATAATCAAATGAATCTTAAAGACGAGTTTGTGTAATTCGAACAAAATCAAGAATTAGATTAAAGATTTAAATGGGTGGGGGGGGGGGAATCGAAGGAAAAAGCAATTAGCTGTAGCTCCCCTGGATGACCACCATACTCGCAGCAGTTGGTCGTCCTTTCCAGTATCCCCTCCCTCCATAAAAGCAACTATATTCTAGGAAAATCTAATTTTCCGTCTTTCGAAACCAGCAAGCAATCCGGGCAAATGGATGGCCGGGTATTTCCGGGCAGGCAGTCCTCATATACTGCACTGTTCTAGCACGAAATGCCTGTTTGCGCTACTGGATCTGAAATTAAAGCCTAGGCTGCGGGTGTTGTTGAAAAGGAAATTCATTAGCCCTTCTACCTAATTTAGAGAGTTTTAAATGAGAAACTCCCGCAGTCTGCAATTACTGTCGTTATTTGCGACAGATACCCCCCTCCCACTGTTTCTGTGTCTCCAGACTGTCTTTAAGGGTCGGTTTTACTGACTTTCGGTAAAATGCTATCTTAAATTTTTTCTTTTAAGGACATATATTTAAAAAAATTTTTATGTTGTATTTGCTAGATTTCGGAAAAATATCTCGATCCAAAAAATTGCTTTAATTATATAATACAAACACATAACGGTCTAAAACAGTTTTTCATTGTTGTGCGGGTTTTTTTCTGAAATATTTATCATAGGATCCAGTTTTACCAGAGTAATTTCCATATTTTTTGGTTGTCATCAGCGTAAAATTAATAGAAGACATACCGCATTATTTTCCAATAAAATATTTTCGAATCCACTTTTTAAAGTTACCTGCTGTAATATTAATTTGTCGTATTCTCCTCTGCTATTAAAAGGTATGTGATTTTAATTGTTTTGTAAATTAAGAGTTTTGAACTTAAAGAGTTGTTTCTTTATTAAAATGTAATTCTATGATATTGCCTAATTACGCTCAATTTTAAGATAAACTTATTTAAATCGATGTCTTAAGTTAATACTAATCATTCCACAATTATTATTTTTTTTTCGGTGCAAATTATATCAATATACAATTAAAGAAATTCATAAACTTAACGATCAGCTCCATGCACAATGTGATGCATGCACGAACTGTATTTAATATCAGCCTTCTCGATAAGCGAAAATATTAAATTACGGCTTTGCACTCATCAAATTTGTTACAGCAATATACCTTAATTTTGAATATTATTTTTAAAAAATTATAGAAAATTTACTATAGAATTACTATAATATTACTATAGAAAATTTGTACTTTTCCATTATACCGGCGCAAATCTCGCCAAGCAGACTTTTTTGGTGACAGCACACAGTTGCCGGAACAAATCACACAAAGCAGACTTTATTGGCTACAGCACACAGCATACACATAAAAAAACAGTTAATAAATGGTTAAAAAAAATTTACTTCGGAGGCATAAACATTTTAATATTGCTTAAAATGTTTTCAAATGGGGCTTCCGTTTGCCTTCTCCACATAAATTACGCAAGATAACTTTCAAGATGAGAGTGTGTCGTTCCTCTGTGTTTCTTATTTCGCCATTTCGCTCTGGCCCACAGTATCTCTATTTTTTGCGTGTGTGTTTCAGTTTCCGGATCTACAAGGTTGTATTTATGGTTCACTATGAAATGTTCGAAACTTTCTTCGTCCAGCTTACTAGTGCAGTATGATTTCCATAAATCGGGACACCACTTAACTGAAGTTAATTCTTCGCTGCAACAATAAATAAACCACACACACTTCAAAAAGCTCTTTTTCGATGACTGAAACCATGTACCTTTAAGGATACTTCTATTACAGCGGCAAGATGAAAGGTTGCAGCGTCATTGAATTTCATTTCCGATATACAATTTTATTTCATGATTCTTATCACAAGTTGCGATTTCAGCCAAAACGCCTTTCTCTTGAAAGAATCTGGCGGCTTCTTCCTCTGTTTTGGGCAAATCCCAAATTTTCATCGCTTTTTCGTTAATTTCTCGTACTAAGAAAAAGACGAGACCGATAAAAAAAAAAAATGGCCGCGACTTGCTTCGAAAATGTGGAGACAAAAGGTTACCAGCGGCGATATTCAGTTTGGCATTGGTTTCATCATTATTGGCGCCTTTATCGCCTGCGCCGGTATAATGGAAAAGTACCAAAAGTACCGAGAATTATTTATGTTCACATAGATCGAATAGGAAAATGTGTGGATGGGGAGAGGGGATTATATGGGTAAGTAAAACACAATTTTATTTAGTAAAGATATTTTAAGTGAATAATATTGTTTCATGCAAAGAAATAATTATTGCGAACAATTCATCATCATTGTTGGTAAACAGCAGTGAACATGAGTCTTAGCTCTCTACTTAATAAAAAATATTTGTAAATAATCAAGCATGTGCCATTTTTACAAAGCAAACTTGAACTCCATTACTAATATACAAATTTTTCGGAAATTTTGGATTTTGTCAACCATTTAATATCGCGTACGAAATTTTACTTTGTTATTCAAGTTAAAATTTTTTTTATCTTTTAAATAAATTAATATAAAATAGTGTATAATTATTATTTTTTACTATCTTTTAGATAAATAAAATTTAGAATTGTATTCATGTAGTGAAATTTACATTACGAACCTTAAAATTTCGACCGCTTATCTGATGAATCAGTTTTGTCCGTATTATTTGGATTAATGCTAGTCCCCATATTTTGGTAATCAAAATTACCATTCCGACGAAGAAAAAAATGGTAAGCTTATTTCAAGAAAGTAATTTTTGCCACTGATCTCATTTTTTAAAATATCATCAAAACTTAATAATGGGCTTGTTTAATCAACCAAACATGTTTGGCAAACTCTTTAATTGTAAAAATTAGTTTATTAAAATAAATGTTATTTACAGTGTTACATTTTTTAGGTGATCATATCACTGTACTCTTACTAGACACAAATTAAAAAGATCTAAATCCATCTACAGTATCATTGTGTCACGAAGCTGTTGGTGCCGGTTCCAAATTTCTCTAATTTTTTAGAAGGTAAACAGTTGTTAATCGTTTAACGGTTTGAATTTTGTATCAATTCATAATTTTCACATGAAATCATTATCTGTTATTTAATAATAATTATTTTTATAATATTTCAAATATTTCTTCCAGAAAATTAGCCTAAGAAAGTTAAAATGATTAAGGATAATAAAATACAATTAACGTTTTTTACAAATTTGGTAACATTCCAACTAAATATGATTTGAAAGTTCCACTTTAAATGCATCAGTCAAATTTCTAATTTCTAAATGAATATTTTATATGTGTTTTTATTTTAATGAAAAAAATATTGTAGATGCAGCGCTGGGAAATATTTTCTATTAAAATTAAAAGTTTGTTTTCAAAACGTTCGAATTCTACACACAATCATTTATTTATAACAGAAAGTTAAGGAAACACTCCAATCCAGGGTTACCATATGTGATATTTTCAATAATACTGTAGTATTTTTTCACCAAAAAATAGGAATCTGGTCTTTTTTGTAGCATTTTTTTGTTGTATTAATTTTTTTTAAATTTCATTTATCAATTTTAAAATCTAAGACAAGAAATGCCAATAGTTTTTAAAGTAAAAAGTGATTTTTGAAATAACCTATCCGAATGCATCTTGATTTCCTCGGTGACCAGTGACTGTCAGATATGGAAGCCACCAACTAAATACGAATTATTCTAGATTGGCGCTATTCTTGGCGTCGTTTTAAATAGCGGTAGCCATGGAACTTAAGATGTACCGCTAACTATTCGTTTTATATTAATCTCTCTATCTAGTGATGATTGTCTATATATTGTCTATATACCTAGGCATTCTATAGAATGACAAATGCTATTTTGGCAAAGTATGAAAAAAAAACGTCCTAATGAGGTTATTGTGTAAATGATGTGCATGTTAATGTGAATGACCAAAATCAGTGGTTGTTGATTTTCACCGGGGAATGTTGATAATCACATAGTCGATTCGGTGAATGTCCGAAATTTTTATTACCTCCGATTTGATATTAATTTATTCGTGGATATAAATACATTTATTCGATATTTTATTACTTACTGACGATAGATTAGAAGAAACATCAGTGTTTGGAGTATCGGGCAAATATATACCGGACAATGGCACTTGACCTTAAAAAAATAGCAGTGTAGGGTATACCGGGCAAATGTATACCGGACAGTGGCACTGAACCTTAAAAAAACATCAGTGTAGGATAGACCGAGCCAGTGTATACCGGGCAGTGGCACTTAACTAGACCTAGTATGACTAGACCTTTGGTAAATGTCCGAAATATATACTAGGTCTAGTTACGTGCCACTGCCCGGTATACATTTGCCCGGTATATCCTTCACTGATGTTTTTTAAGGTTCAGTGTCACTGCCCGGTATACCCTACACTGATATTATTTTAAGGTCAAGTGCCATTGCCCGGTATATATTTGCCCGATACTCCAAACACCGATGTTTCTTCTAATCTATCGTCAGTAAGCATTAAAATATCGAATAAAAGTAATTATATTCACGAATAAATTAATATAAAATCGGATGTAATAAATACATTCACCATAGCGACTATGTGATTTTGACGAATCTGAAATGTATTACTTTGCCGGTTTCTCATTTGGAATTCTATAGAATGCCTAGGAAATGTATGAAATACAAATCGTTTCATACATTGCGAAATACAAATCGTTTCATACATTTTTGGCATTATATACAATGCCTAGGCATTCTATAGAATGCCAGATTTCAAACTTTGCCGGTAACATATATATATATATATATATTCATTATGCAAATTTATTTAAATTTTTGAATAATGGAAGCAAAACTAAAATATCATGTCATTTTATTGTGACTTTCGCGGTGATTACGGTAATCCATTACTAATGTAATTAATTACAGATTATTACAGGTAATTACAGTAATTGTAATATATATGATAACAACCCTATATATATGACAACAACCCTATATGTTATCATAATTTCAGATTGGATTGATTACATTGTTATGGGAATTGAATACTTTTTATGACAATACATTCATTGTGCATCTAAATGAATTCTATTGTTTCGTTTACTAAATGAAAACTTTTTAACATTAAATTGCATATTCAAACATACGCACATAAATACACACACATATATATATATATAATATATATATATATATATATATATATATAATATATATATATATATATATATATATATTATATATATATATTATATATATATATATATATATATATATATATATATATATATATATTATATATATATATATATATATATATATTATATATATATATATTATATATATATATATATATATATATAATATATATATATATATAATATATATATATATATATAGGCAAAGCAAAACTTGACATTTGATGCTGATAGTTCAAAGCTCGAGGAAGGTCACTGTTGATATTAAAATATTCTAGTGGTAATCTCCAGCTTATAGCACTATCTGAACAAGAAATAGTTTATTGCACATATTTAATTATTTTATATTCGCTATGTCAGATAAATTCATTGAACATTACGTGGTAGCACGCGTGGTTTACGTCACCGAATTTACATTTTATCTGATACAACGCTCTTTTATTTTATTGACAATAATTCTTTTAAACGTGTTTCTAAAACGTTACACCACAAGGTAATCGTCTTTAGTTGGCTGCCACTGACATATATATATATATATATATATATATATATATATATAAACTCAAATGATGAAGGGATATATAATAAGCACCAAATATACTAATATTGGTATTGATACTTTGGGCTTAAGTGTTTTACGGCCCGTAGAAAAAGATATGTACCTGAGAAAATATCTTAATAGTGGTAAATTTTAACTATTATGAACTAGACGCGAGGAACAGCATCATGCCAAGTGGTGCTAAATATATTTCAACTTTATTAAAATGGTATGAGTTACAAAGAACGAGCTTTGCCTACATCAATAACGTAAAGGCACCGTAGATTACAACATATATTGCTAAATAAAGAAATGAAATTATTTCAGCCATATTAATGGAAAAACTTAGTGGACGAACCAGGTAAGTGACATTTTTCAAAACGTGAAAGGAAAATGCATCCGAATTATTTTATTACCAATTTATTATAAGGTAGGACTAATATTTCTTTGCTTACTTTATTTACCACTGCCTAGTTTGAAATAAAAATCATGGAAGCATACTAAAAACTAATATGGATTAGTTATGTTAAGATCAGTTCTGTTACATTAAACATACCCATATTGACGCAACCACTTTATATTATTTTCTCTAATTCATTAATTCCCCTAAAAATGCCATTCATCTGATTTTTCCATCTAGCTCTTTAATTGCGTCGGTATATGCCTTTCAGTTTTGATCATGATTAAATTGTGTTTCTCATAACTGATTTATTGATTCTTTTCTTTTTTTAATCACCCCGTGCGAAGAGCGGGTGTTCAGCTAGAAATAAATAAAAGTTTGTTCTCTTATTTTCAGATTATAATATAATAACTTGCTTTTTGTGCATCCAACACATCGTTAAAACAGATTTTACTTTTTTTTTCTATGTAAGATATGAAATAAAATATGGGATTTTTATTCATTCTACAAATTTCTTATTTCAGCAATTTCATTAATAAAAATTCATATACAAATTTCATTCTAAAAACTTTATTCTACAAGTTCGATTTTCTACAAATTTCTTCTAAATAATTTATGATACACGAGAGACATTTATCATACACACATTCTCATAAGACAAAGATGATAATTTAAATCTTTGTTACTACGCGTTTACCTGAAGTATAAGTGTGCAAAGAGAAAAGATAATTGTTTTTCTATTTTAAAATTATTTCATTCTTAGTAATATTTACTTTATTTTATCCTTTTAATAGTATTATTATTCATTTAATAGTATTTTATCCTTCTAATATTATTTAAACTTCCAAATTACTACTGTAGATTGTGCTTAAAAGTGTGTAGTAATTTGTAGTATTTTTTTCAGATAAAGTTGTATTTTTTACTTTCAAAGTCTCCTAACCCTTTCTGCTAACTGAAATGGCACAAAAACCACCAAAATCTTTTCATTTACTTGGAAAATAGCTAACTTTATGAATTGTTATCAGCAGAATGCTAATGAAATTGCTAGTCCATCGTTTATGGCTGAATGTTTAGGTGGAAGCTGGTGGAATCTGAAGCTATATCCAAGAGGATTTGATGAAAAAAATAAAGATTTTGTTTCCTGTTACTTAGAAAGAGAGCTGAGAGATTGCTTCTTTCGTGGAATTATCATTGTTGACTACACGTTACAAGTTATTAGCATTAGCGGGTAAATTATAGAAACATTCCAGAAAAAGAATATAAAATTCGCTCAAGGTGATTCGAATGGTTGCGAAAATTTTTTTGACTTTAATAAAATTCTTAACATTCTGAAAGAACAAAATGATATGACTTTAACGATCAGAGGTATATTAAGTCTACAAGAGTATAAAATGGCTACAGCTTGTGTGATTAACACAAAGATTAATACTGATAAATATATTTTCAAATGGAGTGTAAATTACTCGTATTGTCGATCAAATCTCCCTGAACAAGAAAGAATCTTAATTTTGGGAGAGTTACAGCTTAAAATTTCCTTGGGAATGTTGATGTCAAACTTAGTTGCTGGTGTTTCTTTTATAGACTGTATTTATGCTGTGCCTTGTCTTCTTGTTTGTCAGATTTCATTCTTGAACCTAAGAGGAGTTCCAGAATCGGCATTTCATTGAACGCATCTTTTTCGATCCAAAAATGAAACTTGGAACCTCCCTCTCTTTATCACTATTGATGAGTTGAATAATAATGAAAACATTTACATGACTCCTGAGATGTTTTACATGCTGTTCGATTTTTCGGTCTCTAACGATGGGTTGTATGACACATTACCGAGTTATACCTATGACACTTCAAATAATCCAGATTCCCTTTCTGCTTTGCAATCGGACTTCAAAGAGTTGTTTGTAAGCAAAAGGCAGGCGGATGTGATTTTTCGGATCGGCAATCAGAAGCTGCCAGTTCACAAAACTGTTTTGATTGCCCGTTCCCCAGTTTTTTCAGCTATGTTTGATCAAAACATGATCGAAAATCAAACAGGAATAGTAGATATCGTTGATGTGGACGTAGAAACAATGAAATCCTTTCTAGAATATCTGTACACTGCATCAGTGGAGAAATTAAATTACGAGAGCGCAGTCATTTCCAGTTGCCTTGAAATATCAAGTGCAATCACTGATCGATGAATGCTACGCATTTTTGTTGACTGTTTTATCTCAAAAAAATATCTGTGAATTGATCTGCGTAGCTGATATTGCTAATCATTCATGTTTGAAAAAAGCAGCTATGGACTATATTGCAGTTAACGCGGAAGAAATATTAATTTCCCCCGAATGGTCCAGGTGGACTGAACAAAACGTAAAATTGGCGTCTGAAATATTATTACACATTTCTTCGAATCGTAATATTACATTGAAAAAACCTGCACCCGCACCAAATAATGCATGGGGCTTAAAAATGTGTAGTATTTCATAGTTATTTGTTGTAGTTTTTAGTTTCAAGTGACCCTGCTCTAATATGCTCTTAAGAAGAAAACCGATTAGACATTTCAGTTTGTTTTTGAACGGCATCGTCAAAATAGTTTAGAGCAAACTCAAAAATTCCGTGCCGAGAATCTGACCCTTTCATTAAACCTTTGGCTATTGTTAATACTGACATTTATTATTAATACTGACATTTTACTGACATTTGCTGTCACTTAATAAATACCTCATTGATTACTGTTCGTTCACGTTTTATTTATACTGTTGTTGTTTTTCTTTTTTTTATTTATTGTTTTTTAAAGCACATAGATGAGCACTAGATGATTCACTTAAAACTATTTGAAGGATATTTTAAATAAAGAAAAAATAATCCGTTGAAAGTTTGCGGCTGAAACATTTCTTTTATGATTAGTTAATAATGACTAAAACTAATGCATTCGATGCAATAAATTTTACATGTGTATAAGAATAAAAAAATCTTCGTCATATCAAATGAATTATAAAAAACTTAGTATCATGTTTATCAAATTTTTCCATTAAATTTTGTTTCATTATAAGTTTTAAAATTTCTTTAACAGCGTTCTTCTTCAAAATAGAAGATTCATGCATTTCCATTTCATTTAATATAATTATCCATGCTTTATTAAATTTATTTAAAAGCTTAAAATATCTTATAAAGATATTTAATTAAACACGATATAAAAAGTGCGAAATGACTAATCACCTTAAGTGCCAGTTTTTCTAGTTAAAAGTATTGGTGTAGTAATTAAACTTATCTATAAAGTAAGAAATATTCATTTTTTTCTTTAATTTCGTTCGAATTCAATTCACGGTACATCTCTCTCGCTTGTGCGGTGTGCAGAAAAAAAAAGGACCGACCTGAATAACTTTTGATCTAATGATAAAATTTTTATGTTCTTGGATTAAATCTTAATGTTTCGAGGGGTTGATTTCAAATATGCTAATTAATAAGTGCAGAAATTATTTTAAATTACGAAATCAGACTGAAGATCGTACTTTCTCTAAAAAACATACTTTTTCCCGACAGAATTGGATTTCCAACCTCTTATATATAGGGAGCAACTGGGAAATAAGGCCCCAGTGATTTAGTCAGGTTAGAGCTCAAAATTTGTATCTCGTAATGGCAATTTTACTTTTTAGGTTTTTCGCTGTCTGTTGAAAACTTTTTCAGCAAATAAAAAATTTTGTTAAATATTTAATAATATTTTTTTTTATTTAATTAGCATAATTGAGTTCCCCTACCCCTGTCCTGTTACGTGAAAATCCAATCATCAGACCAAATGTTATTAAGGTTGCTCGTTTTTTTTTTTCGCGCTGTACAGTAAAAGCCTAGTTATGCATGTACGGAATTTTACGAGAAGAAGGAATTTTACAATACTTTTTTGAGTCACTCGCAAAATGTGAGTATTAAACATACGAAAATTGTATGCATATGACCAGTTAAAATTACTAACCATCCGCTAATTTTTTTGGTAGTAAAAACTTTTCTGCTGTTGAAGTTTGTAATAATAAACGGAAAAAGGCAAAATGAGTGACATTTTTATTTATTTCTGATATCAATAAAGAAAATAAAAAATGAACATCATTTCACCTGATTTCCTTCTTACAATTTTAATAACTTGTGTTTATAATGATAACTTGTGGAAGACAACAGGCTCAATTATCTTCCTCTATACAAAACAAAAAATTTTCTTCTATTTTTAAGAAGCCTTCTGCATATTGGAAAACAAATACACCTTTAGTTGCCCTCATATCTATCATGCCCAATTATTTCTTTTCTTGACACTATTAAAATCAAAATTCAGTGTTATCAAAGACATTGGAAGCTACTATTGCCCATTATTTCATATTTTATTATGGCTGTTTTATCATTAAATATTTGCATTCGTTTACAGAATAGCAGATGAAATTTTCGATATAACAGATTTTTACCGTATTTTTGATTTGCTATTTAGTCCTAAACAACAATACGAAGCTGTTATTCTCTAAAATATAATTGCTTGCTATAATGTTTTACAAAACTCAAAAGATTCTTGTTATTAATAAGTTCTTTTAAATTCATTTAGGATCTGAATTCCTCTAGAATATTCATAGATGATATACACTGATGTTTCTCTAACGAATCAATAACTTCTAGACTAATATCAACATTACTTAAACATCGCGAAGGGCCATCACTAATGATATTCAACATTAAGCCCTCATTATCGACAAAATCCATGTCTTACATCATCAGGTATAAACAGGCGTATTCCAAACATATCCGAACTTATCCACCAAACAACATCAGCTGCAGTCATGATAACTGTGTCATCAATACTTTCTTCTTCAAATATTCATTGTTTAAGAGAAAATGACATAAAGACAAAGAAAAAAAAACGTCATCCCTTTTGATTTGTGAGTTTTTGTAGTAGCTCGAGGCAGAAAAAAAGGATTTTCTATCTGTAAAAGTTTTATTACTGTGTATATCGAGGTTCTCATTACCGTAAATCACCCGTTACGACTACGGTACGGGAACGCAACCGTTACTATCCCCCGTTGTTTTATGGAAATTATCTCCCGTGATATTTCTTTTCCCTTTCTTAAGCTGCTTTTATGAGTATCTTTGAAGAAGAAAAAGAAAGTGTCGGTCGATTTAATATCGCGATGAGGTAAGAAGGAATAGTTTTATGTTCGAATATTATAACTCGCCAACAGTGTGTATAAACACCATTTATTGCCAGTGATTACATTTGCGGAAAGATATTCAATTTGCTTGAATTTAAGATTGTTTTTGAATTTCAAATATATATTTTAATATTTGATCATCAATTTATTCCTGGGTCAATTCTCTTTTAAGTATCAATAACTTAAAATTTAGCTATTCAGATTATTTTGAGAAACACAACTAAAGCAAATTCCAACAGTCTTATGAAGTGTAGTAATAAAATCAATTATAAAATTTCATTAAATTTAAATTTTAATTGTACGCTTCTGTTAAAAATTAAATGAGTTGTTATGATAAGAGTCGCTTACTAAATCTTAGTTATGAATAAATGATTTAAAATAACTGATTATCCATTAAAGTAATTTACTGATTTGAGTCATTTGCCATTTAACTGAATCAATTATTATAATGTGTTATTTTTAATCTTTCGAATTCACTTAGTTATTGGATTATAAATTAATTCTAATGTGACGCAAAAAAATTTGATAAATTACACAAACCAGTTGTTTGTAAGTCATCATTCCATGTCGACTTTGGCTTAAATAAGTGATTAACTAATTGTATAAAGTAGTTCTTAAAGGTTAGTTTAAATCATTAATACAAATAGTTTTGCCATAGAAATTTGATACATTTACTGAATATATGTATAAAATGTACATTCCGTTTATTAAATATATGTATACTCTTTTTACACCAGTGTTAGAAGCCCATTGATTTGGATCCAGTCCATTGTAATTGGATATCAATCGTTGAATCGCTGATGTTTTCCACTTTTTCTACACCAGTCGCTTGAAATGGGTTATACATATGAATCCGTTCCATTTCATTAGCTCACAGTAAAAATCTGATTATACAAGAAAGTTAATTTGAATGACAACTATTTATATATTTTGACACTTATTTGATAATTTTGATTCCTATCAAACCTATTGAAACATTCAAAATTCCAAAACAAAACAGAACTAATTCTACAAAAACTCCACTTTAGAGCTTATAAACTTATGACCTATAGGATAAAAAAATTATTACAATCATAAATTTATTAGCAATATCTGGAATAAAAAATATTCAAATTGCACATTAAGGTTAGATTTAGACAGCTGAAATCGTAACATTTTTCATTTATCATTTAAATCTCTCTTCCAAACTTTTTTTTATTTATTTTAAAGTACAGAAATTACGAAAAATACAAATAAAAATTTAATGCTACAAATTAAATCTTTCAAACATTTTGATTTAATTTCAATTTCGCAACAACTTGCGATATTTAAAGAAAACATTTTCTACCTTTTAAGAAAAATCAATAAATGTGGACTTTACTGATTTCAATAAGAATAATCATAAGATTACTTATAAATTTGCAGTATTTACAAAACACTATATAATTTTATAGTAAAATAAAAAAATTAAAACTTGTTTAGTAAGGCAATTTCTGAACAACGAACAATGTGATTTGGTTAAATTAACATTCATTTTTCTTAATAAGCTACCTGTTTTCAAAAAATCTTTTTTTTTAAGAAAAAATAATACGAATTATAAATTACCGCAATATTTGTAGTTTTTCACATTCGATAAACTAACTCAATTTTTCTTAAAGTTCTCAAATGAGAGAGAGGTCTTCGCTCTAATGAGTATATAACTAATGGACGAGTGTTTGGAGACCGAAGTAAACGAAATTCAGTGTTGCCGCCAATAAATGCATTGCGAAACCATTAATTCTCCTTACTTATCATTAAGGCTGCATTTACATTCGTTACGCTGCGTAACCAAAATTACATTAAATTTAACCATCTCCGCGTCCCGTCTTTCAAAAACTCTCGAAACGGCAAAAACATATAAATAAAAATGCCCGTCCGGAGAGGTAATAAATTCAATTTCCTTTTACCCCTTGGCTGATTTCTAGCCGCTTCAAAGAAGCGATGTATGTTTTTTTCCACTCTAATTTGCATTTTAGAAGATGCAATATTTTTTACCCATCCGCACCATAAGTAGGAGTGGATGGTGTGAAAGAAAATATTTCTTCTTTTTTTTTCTCATCAGGGAATAAAAGAAAGTTTTAAATTGGCGAGTTCTTCTCATTACAAAAATATCATTTCGTTATTATCGTGGGAGACGTTAAAATGAAAGAAAAAACTTGGAAATGATTTATTGTATTACGTGAAGAAATTTCAGTAAATCAAAGTTTCTTTGGAAAATAACACTTTTTTTCTTCCTCCAAACATTTTCTTCAACTGTACCCTAATTATTAGTGCGTTAAAAAAAGAATGTAATAAAAATGTAAATAATTATGTGCGATACGATTTGCAATAAGTTGTGCACAAATAGTTGAAAGAAATCTAAGGAACGTTAATTGCGTTAAGATAAAAAATTTACTTATTGAAAAATGTATAAATAAAGTTTCATCAATGACATTCATAGCCATTAAAAAAAGAATAAATAACTATTTAAGTAATGATAAAATTTATACAGACTAAATTTCAATTTTTAAAATTCGAGAAACTCAAAAAGGCTCGAAAAAATTTTATAGAAAGATTACAATCTGACCAGCAAAAAACATTTCTGCTATTACATTCTAAAAATAGATTTATAACAGTAAAGTAAATATAACCAGAAAAGTAGGAGTCTTTTTGGACACCTTTGTGTAATATTTAAAAGATTAATGCTTCATGAATCTATTTTAACAGGTGTAATCGACTTGTGGAATACTCTTTTAAAGTGATTTTGTAGTAATTTTTATTTAAAAAAAGTTTGCTAAAAGTTCTAGAGCAAGTACATTTTCTTATTATTTTCTTATTAGCCGACCGGCCTGTGTAGAGGGCAGGGAACTGCCCTTGCATCAGAAAGGTTCTGGGTTCGAATCCCGGGCAAGGCATAAATGTTTCTTTCTCTCTATCTGTCTTCCGTGTCCTTTCTTCTTTGTGTGTAAATGTGACCCGCCCTATAAACAGGTTGTGGCAGTGTGACGTGGGCGACGCTGCTGCAAGTGCCCGCCATTAAAAAAAAAACAAAATTCTTCTTCTTATTATTATTTAAACATAATTCAAATGAACGTTTTTTTTTTTTTTTTTTTTTTTTTAAATTTATGGGTTTTTAAAATAAGTGAAACGTTTGATACTCGAAGTGATTTGATTAAATTAGAATGAATGAAACAAAATAGATGTGGAAGGAAGGCAAAAAGTTCATTTAAAAACGAATTCGAAAAGTTTTTTGAGAAATGTTTTTGGAAACTACACGAATAAAATTATGAAAGAAAACGATGAACCCGTTGTGTGTTCCTCAAAGTAAATGAACTTTCTAACGGCAACTTTTTAAATTATAGTTTTGATAACCAAATTACTTCGTTACAGAAAATCGATAAACGTATTCTATTTCTTCGTTTTTGAAAGAAAAAAAAAACTTTTTCCTTGGAAATGGCTTAAAAAATTGTGCGTCAAATTTTGGATATTACTATCTTCACATGCTTGAGGACACAAAATTTGTCAAAACTATTTATTATTTATAAAATATATAATCTGCGTAAATATAGGTTTAGTATTAGACCCATAATGAATGAAAACAATTTTTTTCTAAATAAATGTTTATTTTATAAAGTCATTAAAATTGTATAATTAAACATCAACCTTATCATTTTTATTTTATATCCGTCGTTGAACAGCCGACCCAATTTTTATGGGTTTACGACTACTAAAGTTCAACTCCGCAGCCTTGTAATTTTGAACCCAATCCAGAAGACAAGGGAACTTCTGGATCGAGTATTGGGAGAAATTGACCTTCGTGGAGGACTTTTTGATGGAGCTAACCCGCATTTGCGTTACATGGAGAGGAAGACCACGAGAACCTCCCACAGTTAGCCTGACTGCAAAGGGACTCTAACCCAGGATCCATCAATCACTGAGGATATTTCACGTCAGCACTGTGGTCGGTGCAAGCCGGATGCGGAATTCATATCGACTTGGATTCAAACCCGGTTCCCCTCATTGGAAGGCGAACGCTCTATCCCTTAAGCCATCGCGGCTCCAACTTTATTAATTATAAACTTTAAGCTGTCCAGTATAATATTATTACGTTGCGCACAGCCTTTTTCGGACCAATCCTTGGTAAATAACTAATAAAGCGTGCTTTAGTACTGCAGTAATAACGTACCATAAGAAATCCCTCTATTTGCACTTCTAACTCCATTTGCTCCTCTGTTTTAATATTTTGTAGCCTGGCAATCTTATTACAAAAGTATTTTGTATCATTCTATAAAGATTCCGGTACGGGTAAGTTCATTTGAATTCGCTACTCGCTTTATAAATTTCGTTTTGTGTTCCGATCTGCACTTTCTTTAAATTTAATTTCGGTTTTTGCTTGGTATATTTTTTACTTAATGTGTTAAATTTTCGTTTCAATTTTTTAGTGCTTCTCACACTATTGTATTGATATATTTTGCTTGGGCAATATTGATACAAAATTAAAAGGCACTCCTTTTTGTGGATGTAATCGTGTGAGCTGATGAAGGGATTATATATTTTTATTATTCTTTCCGTTTTCTTAAGATAAATATTTTTTAAAAACCTTTTCATATATTTTTTGAATAATTTTTAGAAATATTTTATTTTAATAATTTTTCTTCATCTAATTTCATTAATCTTTATTATTTTCCATGCTTTCTCTTTATTTTTATCTGCAAAGACGTGGACGAGACAAAATTTTACGGCATTTTGGTTATTTTCGAGTAACTTTTTTTAAATATAAAGTTTTGCATTATCATTGTGAAAAATAGCATTAAGGATTAGAATTTAGAATTCGCTTTAACGAAATTAAAAACAGTTATAATGAATGAATGCATAAGAGTTTGAAATACATCTTACATAGAATAACCTAATAAAAACAGCATTAGTGATTTAGCCGATTTTATTTCTTTGTTGCTTGGATTTAGATAATTAAAGAGGCTGCTTTAAATAATCTGATGGATTTAATAAATTACAATATAAAACGGCAGAAGTGATTTTTAAATCCTTCTACATCGTAATTAAAATGATATTCGATTTCGATAAAATCTGTATTTCAGTTAATTCATGAAATTTATAATTTAATACCTTTTACGTTGTTTTTGAAATTTTTCCTTTAAACTAATTATCTCTCTTGAGATTCAGTTTATACTTTAACCATCATGAATTTATTAATAACTCATTTTATTTAAATAAAGGTTTTTTTATTCATTTAATACTCTACAACAAAAATCAATATTTTTCAAGATTGTTTATTAAGGAGTCTCTTTAAGTATGATTCATTATTCCCTATCGCGACAGAAATTTCAATGAGTTTAAAATAAGTATTTTTTCTATTATTTAATAAATATTTATACAGAATGCATTATATGATTATAAAATATTCATAAAAATATAAGTTATCTTCTGCATGCTTTGTATCTTCAAAATAAAAGATATTCGTTATGCTTTTATGCGGCTATCCTTTGAGTATTTTACTGCTGGAAACAAATATTAGCCCCTTCGGATTTCTCTAGTTACAAAATTTCAAAATACCAAGTTAAAATTTTCTCTTTTTATGCTTCTTAATGCATAAATTATTATTATATTTTAAGTTCCAGAAAAAGAAATTTTAATTTATTTTGGAGTTATGATGGAGCACTTGTTATTCTAATTATACTTGCTACAAACTTAAATTTTAATTTTGCTTTAGCGAATGTAATATTTAAATAGTAAGAGTTAGATTAAGGATAATTTATCATTCACAAGTGAAGAATTTAGAGTCCATTTCCAAACTTAGTTTTACTAGTTTTTAGTTCTTTTCACAAGGTAAGGGCAAGCATTTCTGTTTTCTGGTAACTTACAAAACAGATTTATGTTACAAAAATTTCTAATGCAATCTTTTTGGACAAAATTTAATCGTAACACAAAACAATTGCAAAAGTGAGTGGGAATTGTCATGACTGAAAATGATTTATTATATTTTGTAACGTTAAACAATCTAAACCTTGGAGTATATTCTCTTATATTTACAATTACAAATCCAATTGCGGAGCGTTCTTTTTTTTTATTTTCTTTTATAAAACTGACAGAAAAAGTATCCGAAATATAAAAAATCAAGAGCAATAATATTATATTTTATTCACATTTTTCTCTAGTCTACGCAAATGCATATGAAAAAAGTTTTGTTTATACAGCTTTTAATTTGTAAGCATCTAATTTTAAACGTAATTTTTTTAAATTAATATTTATATATTATTTAATTAGTTTTGCATACATACAGATTTTGCATACATTAAAAAGGGCTTAAAGCGATTTGTCTACATTATTTTTGTAAGTTAAATGAAGTTAAAAAAATGAAGGCTGATTTATTTAAGTTGTATTGCTTAAATTAAATTTTTAAGTATGTAAAGTAAATTGAAATAAGTGTATATTCTTTTTTTTAAATAATTATTTGTTTTGTTTACCTTTAAAGCCAGTAGTTTTGCCTTAATGTGCGACAAAACTTTATTGGGGGCATCATTATTTTAAAAAAAAACTCCATAAATACAAATTTTTCTAAATTTAAACCTAAAAAATACAAAAAATGCTACCAAACATTTTTAAATATAAAATATTATAGTGATTATTTAATGGACCATCGATAATCTTCTTTTTAAACCAACTACTCTTAATTTTAACTCATTAATATTTGATGTCAGTATCTTTAAATAAACTGAAATAATTAAACAAATAAATTGCATTGTTTTACTCAAATACACTATTTATTTGTTATACTTTGGCATGCAATACCGATAAAAATGCAGTAAATTTGAACAAAAACTACCTACTAATATAGGAGCAGGAGAATTAAAGTGAACGATCTTTTTTTCTTTAAGAATAATAAGAATTAATGAGAACGATTTTTTTGTTGAAGGCTTTATACAAAAACCATTAAATTTATTTTACTAAATATTTTCATTTTATAATTATAGATTGGATTGAATTTATAAATATAGATTGGATTTGTATAGATTAAATGTGAAGCAAATCTTATATATTTTGTTTGTTCGTTTTCTTACAGTAATGTATTCAATACCCACTTTACCCCGAAAAAGGGTTAAAGTGGGTATAGTTCTAAAATTAGTGTATATTTTTTTTTAAAATATTTGTGAATATATTGTTTCAGATATAAAAATGCTCTTAAATAAATATATCATGAATTTATTTAAAAAAATAAATGCTGAAATTTGTTTTCGTATTATTAAATTTAAGAATTTATGTCTATGGCTATCAAACTAAAGTTTCACATCAGATGCAGTATATTTTGCTGAACTCCACACAATTGCCTCAAAAAACAAGAAAGCTGCTAAATTTTTTTGGTTTATTTAAAATATATATGACAATGTAAAAATTAATAGCTATAGTGACAATTTAAAGTGTTTTTACTATTTATAGCAAGCAAGTATTTTTATTTAATTTAGTTATTTTTAAGGAAATTGTTTTGTCTTCAGTGAAAAGACTGTCATATGAAGGCTGAAACTTGCGTGAAAATTCTTTATAATCTTTAAATATGTTCACTAAGTTGTATAATTATGCTATTTTGGAAATCTTTTTAATTATATACTGCATATGTTATATTTTTATTACACCATCATTATATATTTTAATTATTCATGCTGTTTTCAGTAACACACAGTGTGTAAAAATTAAATTATTTGTCAAATTTTAAAAATTAAATAAAATTGATTGCCTTAATCTCAATAAATATCTCTAAAAATATAAGTTATCTAAAATTAAAGGGAGAAAATAGAAGGGTCCTATTACATATATCCACTTTAGACCATGTAACCACTTAACCCCCAACCTTATAAAATAAATTTTTATTATTATTTAAAAAAATATTTAAGACACAAATAACTGTTTTTTGAATCCTACAAGCCGACAGTTCTAAATTGATTGAAACGTTCATAAATAATTGTTAACTAATCTCATTAGAAAAAGACAAGAAATAAGAGGAATTATAAAAAAAAAATATTTAAAACAAAAAAATATAAAAATAACATTTACATTCAACGTATTTGGGAATTATGTACTTTAAGAATTTACTCTGAAACTGAATTTTATTTCTCAAGATATTTCTAAAGAATGTCTTTGAAAATTGGCTCAATTTCGAAAATATCACGTATCTTTTTAAAATAGAATTTATTCCCATACCCACTGGAATACTAAGTCAAATTTTCAAATCAACCCTCAGAATAAAAAGATAAAAAAAATATATATTTTGTTTTGATAGTAATCAAACTGTTCTCAAGACATTCAAACCGCTTGGAAATATTTTTCTTTTTCACTGCATTTCATGTAGCATATTATTTCTCATGTATCTATTTTTCTATCACTAAATAAAATAATAAACTTAAAGCAAGATATAAAATGAAAGCCTTTTAATTTTTTCTGTGTAAATGGTGTTCCAAAATTTACGCAAGATTTTAATTAAACTCAAAACACAGTGTTTTTAAACGTTTTTTTTTCCTTTATTGAAACGTGAAGTAGACAGTATAGGGTATACTAAACATGAAGTAGATAGTATAGGGTATTTGAAATGTAAATTAGACAGTATGTATGAAATAGTACATCGGGCAAATACTTCTTCGTCTTTACTGGTATATATGCACTTTTTCGTTGAAACTTTAAATGACCATTTTGCATAAATGTGGTTGAATTTCATGGATGCAGTGTTGAATTGATCTAGGCTTGCTGACATAGACCTTTGACTTCAAATTACCCCATAGAAAGAAATCCAATACCGTTAAATCACATTATCAAGGAGGCCAATTCCGTTTTCTGAAACGCGAGAGTACACGACCAGGAAATGTCTCATGCAATAAATGAATTTTTTACCTCATTTTCGAAAAAGTATGGTTCAATGACACCTCCAGTTCAGAATCCATACCAAACAGTGTTGGGAATGCATTTGTTTTTCAACAACCACAAGGTGGTTATCTGAAACAAAAACGAGGCAATTTTGACTGTCATGGTTGACATCAAGGTAAAATGAGCATCATTAGGAAGACGATTTTACTTCAAAAACCAGCATTCACTTTTTGTTGTATAATAATCCACGTAACAAATCCTCTCCTCTATGCAATAATTTTATTTTATTTTATAACCGTCGTTGAACAGCCTACCCAACTTTTTGGGTTTACGACAACTAATGTTCAACTCCGTAGCCTTGTAATTTTGATTCCCTATTTTGAACTCCAGAAGCCAAGGGAACTCCTGGATCAAGAAATTGCGAGATATTTGCCTTGGGGGTGGACGTTTTATTGGAACTAACCCGCATTTACGTTACATGGAGAGGAAAACCACGAGAACCTACCACTGAGTATATTTAACACCAGTGGTCGGGGCAAGTCGGATGCGAAATTCATATCGACCAGCCAGTTCACCTCATTGGAAGGCGAACGCTCTATCCCCTGAGCCATCGTGGCTCTCTGTGCAATAATTATTAAAATGCATTTGAGTCAATTGAAATTTTACAAGCATGGAAAAGAGTTAGCAGTAGGGAGCTAAATCCCTTGCTTTCTCTCGCTCACCAACATTGAAGATTTCTTCTTGATAATCGTTATTTCTTAACATAAAGCACTTTTTTTTTAAAATTGACATTCACTTAAAATGTATGCACGAAAAGAAATTCTGCAAGCTTACGCTTTACGCTACGCAGTGGTGAAAGTAAGTTCTTTTGATTCTAATTCATTAAAATATTAATAAACTATCTTAGCTATCACTGGAGAAAATGTTTTCTGAAACTACGAAAAACTCCTTTGTAGAATTCTCATTAAAACCAATTCGTCAATTACCATAATACGAGTAGTACATATTACCGTTAGGGATACATATGAATTAAGCATCATCCGTGATTGTCGATATTTTAATGTTTTCTCAAACTAATTCACCATTAATCTTACCTCAATGAGCTTGCCTTTTAGCAAATAGTTTATTTTATTTTATTTCAATTAATACACATTATCAATATTCAATATTAATTGAGTATTAGTGCCAGTTATAATATGTAGATTTTTTACGGTTACCCCAAACGTGAATAAGTATCTTTTCTTCTTGTTTTTGCTTTTTATTTAAGAAGTTACTTTTTTTATATTTCAATTATAACATATAACTAACATAAATTAAGCATCATTGGCGTCGATTTTTTACGTTCCTTCAAAATGAATTGGTACCACTTTCCCATTATTTTTTGCTTTTGAATACATAAACATTTTTTTTTTATTTCATTGCAGTTGGTTTTAAATAAGTATTTTTTTAGAAACACGTTTAGAATATTTAATATAAATAAAATAAAAGCACGTGGTATCAGACAAAGCATAAATTTGGTGACGTAGACCACGCGTACCATAACGTAAGGTTCATTGAATTTATCTGACATATCGAATATAAAATATTTAAATACGTGCAATAAGCTATTTTTTGATCAAACAGAGCTATAAGCTAGCAATTATCCAGTGCTGATGTTATTTCTAAAATATGTGAAAAATTTGATCGTAAACTTTAAAATAATGGCTAACGCTTAACCAATCAGAAAATTCCATTTCGTTTTTCGTTCATCTCGTTCGAACGGCTTCTCGTATAATATCGACAGTGACCTTCCTCGTACTTTGAATTATCCGTATGCCAAGTTTCATAACTTTCGGTCGGATAATTTAAGAGTCTATAAAGGGCAAGCACACGCTCACAGAGACATTCATTTTTATATATATAATAGATATAAAAGTTATTTGGGCAAAAAAGAGCAGGTATTTTTATGAAAGCTATCTGTATAAGGAATGAAATATTTCATTTATATTACTCAGCCAGTATTAATTTTAAGCATATTCTTATTCACCCAAATTGCATTTCAATTCCAAGGCCTTTAAATGCTTTAAATTCTGATACTAAACCATTTTACTACGAATTAATAAGGTAATAGTTTACAAACGGGGTCTCATTTTCGGCGATTTGTAAATAAGCGAATACATATGTAAATAAGCCAAGAACCAATCACATAAAGATAAGAAAAGTCATGGCACCCCAAAGGTGGCGTCATTGACCGCAAAGTATTTCATGGTAAAACCAGTAATGGAATTTCAGCAAAACTGTACAAAAATTGTCGCTAAGTCGAGAGACTCTCTATCGATTTTACACTAGAGCCATTATTATTAATAATAATTAATTGGTTAACTTATCAGGTATATAACACTCATATTTAATTGGTTATACAACCTTTCACAAAATGTTATCTTAAGAAACATCTGCTTTTAAACCGCAGATATAAGCATCAAAATATTGCGAAGCATTATTGTTAAATATTAAAAAAAATATTGCTAAATATTATGGAGAATTTTCATCTGAAGCAGCGGATTTCTATACTGTTATAAATTTAAAGCTTTGTTGAACCGTTCACATTTGCTACATTCCAAATATGGCGCAATATTAAGACATGTTATTTTGTAAGTTAATTCCTTCAAATTTTTATTAAACTGATATTATGGATTAACTTTTATAGTTATGTGAATCAACTTGACGTTTCTGTTACTGCTTATCTATAGAATTATTACATTTAATAATATGCTTGTAAAGTAGAGCAAAAGATTTTATAGAAAAATAGTAAATAGTTTTATTTGTAGGGCGATGGAAGCTTTGGCAGTGAGCAGTAGATACATAAAAACACTTTTTCTTCCCTACCTCTCTGAATTTTAACGGAGAATTGAACAACATCGTGCTTTGTTCCACCAATGTTTATTTACAATCACATTTTATTGTCAAGCATTTAGAAGAAAAAAACTTATTCAAAAAACGAAACAAAAGAAAAACAAAAAAATAACGATTGCAAAATTTGCTATTCTGATTTCCATTAACCATTTACCATCTTACCATTTAAAGCATGATAAACCTGCATTTTAAATTAGGGTAAGCCAGTATTTCTTTTTAACTTTTTTTTTTTACAAATTTTAAAATATTTTGAGTTCAAAAAAAGGGAAATATTAGTTTGAAATAAATGACTGTTCTTTGATACCTAATAACTTTTCACTAGTAAAAATATTAGAGAACAAAAACTTACTATATCTTTCTTCACGACAACACAATCTGAAACCTTTTTTATTACGTTACTTATACGCCCAGAGCACAATAAAAATTTAAATCTGATCATTTCATTCGAATGCCAGTCATATTTATTCGCAAACATGCTTTTAAATTTTTATTTAATTCTTATTTACTATAAAAACTCGTTAAAAGTTTAACGCCAAATGAATCATTTCGAAATGACACGAAAAGTTAGTATTTTAGCATTTTCAATTTCAAATACTAATTTCTTTACTATCATGATAATTTCACTAAAATGCGTGCTTGCAATACTAATTACATTAATTGCATACGTTAACTGTACTCTGTTTTGTTAAAAAAAATATCTTTCTTCTTTCAAGACACTACAGCCTGTTACAGGCCAGGACCAAGTAGTTTTTGCCATTTAGTCTTATGCTCAGAAAAGCCAGTTCTTCTTCCAGTTTCTTACATTTATTATAATTAAGTTTTCTCCACCGAGACAAGCCACCTAATTGGAATTCGTCCTCGTTTTCTGTTTTCTATGAGTTAGAAAAAGTGAGCTTTTGTAAAGGATTTAATATCAGATCGGAATATATTTCCAAGACGGCGTTGTCGATTACATTTTGTAACTTTAAAAATGTCAGGTTCCTTGTACTTTTGCTAAACTTTGAAATAAAAATATCTCTAGCTATTTTTCTCGACTGCGCTAAATATTTTTCTTAAGAATTTCTGTTCAAAAGTCAATAATTTATTTTCATAAAAAATTCTGATAATCTTCAGCATTTACTCCTATAAAGCAGAATAAGTCAAATTAGTATTTCATAGATATTAATTTTTGTTTTTTTACCATATAAATAGAGATTTTAGTTTGTTTCTGAGATCATGATAGCTTTTATTAGACATGACGAGCCAGCTGTTTATCTTCAGTATCAAATCATTGTTAGTAGTGATTACAGTTTCAAAATATTTGAACTGTGACACTTTTTCAAAGGTGTAATTCTTCACAGAAAATAACTGCTGATTAGATGTATTGTAGGAAGTCTCAGAGAATTTTGTTTTATCATCGATAGTTTTTAAGTCTAATTTACCAGCCTCAACATCTAATAAATTGCATGTTTCTGCGACAAATTTTCTGAATCTACTGATTAAAGCTGTGTAATCAACCGAGGTTTAATATCCTTAGTGGTAGACGGATCACGGAATAGAATCCTCTTGTCGTCGGGATAGTCGTGGGAAATTTTCTTGGATTTCCTCTCCATGTAACGCAAACGCGGGTTAATTACATCAAAAAGTCCTTCATTTAGGCCAGTTTTTCCCAATGCTTGATTTAGGTGATCTTTTTTCTTCTGGGTGTTGAATTAAAAATTATAAGGCTGTAGAATTGAACATTGATAGACTTAAACTAAGAATTGGGTCAGCTGTTCAACGCTGGCAATAAAATAAAATAAACTTCCAAAGTTTATGAAGTTTTCTGGTAGATGATTCCTCTAACTGTGAGACCAGACACTCTGAATAGTTTTTTAGGGTCAATTTGAACAGTAGACACGACAGAGCATCACCCTGTTGCAATCTTCTATCCGTTTAAAAGACTACAGAAAAGTCGTTCACATTAATTTCGCTTTGAACTTTCCCTTCTTGAGTTCAGATTGTGTTAGATTAATTAGCCTAATTGGTGCATCAAATTCAACTATTGCTATGCTATATTTTTTTTCTAGTAATGCTACAATACGAAACTTTAAAATCGAAAGCCTTAGTTAGCATGTATAAATATTGAATCAAGGCATGTAATTGATCAGCATTTGACTTACATCTAAGAAATCATCATTGGTAACTTCCAATTACTTTTTCAACTTGCTGCAATAGTCTATTACAAAGGATGTCTGAAAATATTTTAAAGATAGAGTTTAAAAGGATTATTCCACGATTGTTTCAGCAATATTGTTGATCACCTTTCTTAAAGATGGGAAAAACACAGCCTTCATCCCATTCAATGGGTATCTGCTCGTTATCCATACTCTACAAAATATAAAATAGATGGCAGTAATTAGTTATGGCTCACAAACTTTTAAAAATTCGGTGTTAATACCATCAAACCCGGCCGATCTATTGCGGTTAAATTTTTATTTACAGATGCAACCTTGCACAGTTTCTGGGCATCTAACTCTTACTCGCTTACTCATTTTCACTAGGGTGGTGAGAAAATACAGTTCTGTCGTTCATAAAATATCTTTACCATGCAGTAGATCTTTAAAATGTTCCCTCCATCTATACAAGATCTTCCTTTCATTCAAGAGTTCCCCATCTTTATTTTTTAAAACTAGTAAGGTTAGATTAAACTCGTTCCAAACTTTATTAATCAGCAAATAATATTATTTATATTCTTTTAGGAACGGAGAGTTTAATTTTTTTTAAACCACTCTTCAAGAAAAAGTTTGTTTTGTTTTTGTCTAAGCGCTTTTCCAGAATTCTCAGATCTTTATATTCTTCGTCAGTATTCAGTATATAACGCTTTTGGATCATTAATTTGTAAACATTGTTTTTCTTGGTTGTAGCCGAAGTGCCCTCTATATCGAATCAATAAATTTTTCCTGTTCTTACGCTCCTAATTTTAAGTATATACTATATATTTTATATATACTTTTTATTTACGTTTTAATTTTCTTGACTTTATTCATTTTTAATTCTTTCGCCTGCCTTTCTTTTTGAAGTAACGAGGCGGTTTCTATTTAGATGGTGAATTTTTATAAAAGTTCTTAACGATAGAATAAGCGTATTGCTGTTTTATATAAACTGTGTCATTTCGTTTGCAATTCGTTAAATCCATTATTTACATAGTTGTTCATTTACTTTAGGGAACACGTGGAAAATTATATTTTATCCTTTTGTGTTTCTATCAGAATTTTTGCAAGTTGCAATCGCTCAAACTGGCATTTCATTAATAGTTTTAAATTTTTGTAAATTCACTGCAATAAACTGAGGAAAGTCATTATAGATAACAACAAATGTCTTGGAACATGTCAATAAAAGGAATGCTCCAATATTAGTTAGAGCTAGTTAGACCGAACGCTTCGTTCTTGAAGTAAAAGTGCACTCTTCGCGCCACAGTGACGTCATTGGAGAAAATCGGAGGTTTGGCGCGGCGAGAGATTCTTCAAAGGAGTGAACCAGCCCTTCTATTCTCTTAGCCCTGGATTCCACCAGTAGTTAAGCTACAATCAGCGTTGCTCAATCTGTCCTAGACACACGCAGGCTTACCCACCACAGCAAGGTAATAACGCCAATTGAGGTGGGCCACAAAACGTATATCTTAAAAGTAAATGAAGTTTACAAAAAAACTGAATGTAACGTAGTTACTCTTTCATGATGGTTTTCAATATGGTTATAATGAAATGTTGAGGAATAAGATAACATCTCAGTATTACTTTATAATATAATCCACTATGAAAAAGTACACCCCTCTTTCTGTTTTAGGACCTTTAATTTTGAATAAAATTTTTACTTTGAATAAGAGTTTTACGATTTGTTAATTTCCATGTTAGTTTTAAAAAAAAATTAACAGAATTTGCGTTAATGGCAAAAGATAATTAAATATCAATAGTATAATATTTAAAAATGGTGTAGGATTACTTTAAGAAATTCATGTTAAAATAACGGTGAAAATAGTTAAAAAACATTTCATAGATTAACCTTATAACTTTTGTTAATTGTCTATTAATGACAATCAAAGATATCCGAATTTTGTTTGTTATTTATGGATCCATCATATGGCTTTTCTGCGCATTTGAAATGGGCTGACAACAATGAAAAAAGTTTTAGACTATTCTGTTTCTGTGTTAAGTAGAGAAAAGTTCTTTTGAATGCAATGTTTCATTTTACGAATTATTTTCATATATGTACAACATTAATGCAAAAAACTATTTTAAATTTTCCAACAATGCTCATAACACTTCTCAATTTTTCTTTTTTATAATGAAAATAACATAAAAGAAAAAATATGTTTTAGATGTGTATTATTGCAATACTTCAAAATAATTTTTTAGCAATAAAATTTCTACCAAATGTATTAAATAAGGTTTGAAGATTTCTTTAATAATAAGATTTTTCTAGTACTCTTTTTTTTAAAAGATTGCTTCAGGCAACTTGTCTTAAAATTATTATTTATTATGCAATGATTGAGAGAAAAATGTGATTTTCAGTAATTGGAATTATTGCTTGGATGCACTCTCATCTTATTTATTAGAACAATTTAATATAACACATGAATATAAATTTTATTCCTTTCTCTTGCGATGATAAAGAAATAACATTTTACTATGGATTACCTTAGGCAAATACTTTTTTCTCTCTCTGCAAATTGTAGATTAATCGAAAAATAAGTTTACGTAAAATGTGAAATAAAATACACTACATCAAGCAAGAAAAAAATCAAGACAAAAATTGTTCTTAGATAATCAATATGAAATAAATGCTACTAAACATAAAGTGCCCCAAGACATATGCATGTTTATCAGCTTAAATTCCTAAACTATTATTTAAAATAATATGAATTTCTTCATTATAAGTTTATCATTTTTAGATGCATTATGTTTTTAATATACCTATGTGACTAGAAAATTTCTTTATATCACACAAAAAGAAAATAATTAGTTTGAAAACCGTATTTCATTATTATAAAGCATTCTTATTGGTCATTAAATGATACTGTATTTTCCCTTCATTGACAAGGATACAGCTTTCTTTGATTGCAATCAGCATAAAATTTATAAAAGATTTAAAAATATTTTTAACAGTTAATTACTTATTATTTCCTTATTTATTTATTCCTTATTTAATAATAATTTACTGTATTTGACAGCATAAGTAATGTTTATTTATTATCCTCTCTTAGTGTTATTATCTGTTATTATTACAATGTTTTTTACATTTTTAAACTAAAGACTAAAAATAAATTAAAATGGGAATTTAAAAAAAAATATATAATTCTACATAAAAAATATTAAAAATAATCTAAATTATGCAATATATTGTGAAAAGCATATGAAAAATGGTAAGAAAACCCTATTACAATACGTAAAATCAAATAATATATAAGGTCTTAAAATTATTAAGCAGTGAAAAATTATATTTATCTTTTTATAATAAACTTTATGTATGCCTATGCCCAATCAACGCATACAAATTAAAATTTTAAAAAAATGCTGAACATTATTGTAAATTAACTTTTTAAACTTGAATGATCTCTTTAGTGATAAATACAATACTGCTACATAATTTTTACTTGTCGAGTTTTTAAAGTAAACAGATATTAAATTGGAACTAAAGAATTAAAATAATAAATTAAATTACGATGAAAAAGCATATTATGGTGGTTTTAACTCTGTCCCAATAAAATTGGAAAACTATTTGTCTTAATACAATAAAATGATCAAGAATTTTTCAACTGAAATTTTTTTTTTATTTGATCCAACTATCTGTTTATTGTTTAGAAATGATTGATGACAATTACGGGGATCGGTCATCAAAGAAAGAGGGGGGGGGGCTGTCTCTTAGTATAAATAGTATAACAGGGTTTGTGTGTGTATCTCTCCTGCAACACAAGAAGCATATTGCGCCAGTATACTGAAACTATTCTATTGGACAGCTTCTGCAAGGAAAAAGTTTCGCCAACGATCCTAAAACTACTACAAAATTTTTAATTAATTCAAAAAACGAGTGAGATACGAAATTTTTCAAAAGATTTTGCATTATTCATTATTGCAAATAAGGATGTTATAACAAACTAAATAATAACAAATAAGATAAAGATGATTTTTGCTAGTCAAAACGATCAAATTCATTTTTCAGAAAAAAACGGTTAAATTCCTGTTTTCATCAAAAAAGATTTAATTAACCTTTTTTGATAATAATATATCTTTGTTCTTGTCTTATATCTCTTTGATAATAATATATATTTGATAATAATATATGTCAGGTTAGCATAGGTAAAATCAACGTGACTGGCCTATGAGGGTGAATCTAACATTTTGAAAGCTATCTGAAAGATCCCTTTTGTTTCGTTCATCGTTACGCTAACGATGCATATTTCTATGACCATCACTAATGTAAAATCAACAAAATGAATGTAAATAACATACATAATGTAACAACATAATGTAAATGAATTAATCCTTTATAATCTAATTAATACTTTTTTGAATTTAGTTATTAGTACTTCCTTAAAGATTTAATAAAGGCATGCAAAAAACTTTTCAGAAGAATTTCCTTTCTTAGCTTTTACTGAAAGTCTTGTTTTTGCCTTTTTATCATTCTAGCTTTATACAGGCTCTCAGATGCAGCATTTTATTTGCATTGAAAACAGAACGATTAGGCTCAACTTCATATATGCCGCGTATATAAACCGCGTAAAAATACCTTGTTTAAGTGACGGTTATAAAATCTTAAATACACCTTAAAAAGGTGAATTAATCCTTGTTTGGAAACACTTTCTACTCTCGAATGATGATTCATCCTCGATTTCAGGTTTTTCAGGCCATGCTTTATAAAGCCAAATTCAATATTGTCTTAAAATAGTTGGTCATGAAAGTAAATAGCTGCTCACTAATACGAATATCTTATCGCGTAAACTAGCATAGTTAAATTTAACATTGCTTCAAGCTTGTATGGTTTATTTGCCAGCACTTTATTCTACAGTGTTTAAATCGGTGTCTAAATTTAATAACCGATTTAAGACTATTATTTTGCTAATTGCATTAATATACTATTATAAATTATAGCTAAGCAGATTCGGTAAATGATTAAAATATTTGATCAGCTTCATGCACAATGTGATTTATGCACGAATTGTATTTAATATATGAGCTTGTTTTGCAGAGGAAAATATTAAATTGCGATTGAGCACACACCAGATTTGTATTAAACTTAAGCATTGCCTTTAATTTTAAATGTTATTTTGAAACAGTATTGAATTTAGAAAAATTTATTAATGAAAGATCTTAATGGAATCATCGGGGTAGTTTCTGGAAGAGGGTAGTAAGGGCACGAGTAAAAAAATTTCCTTTTAGCACGTAAAGTGAATAATTTCAATTTTGTAGAAACAAAAATGCTTTATGCTAAGAAACAGCAATTAGTGCTAGGAAATCATTGGTATGTATAAGAATAGTATGTATAAGAAATACATATATATGAAATATATAGTATGTATAAAATATATAGTATGTATAAAATATATAGTATATATAAAATTATATATATATTGTATATATAAAATATACTGTATATATAAAATATATTGTATATATAAAATATATTGTATATATAAAATATATTGCATATATAAAATATATTTTATATACAAGAAACATACAGGGAACATGCATGACCAGAATATTAAAAATGCTACCCTCTTAACATATCAATTTTATTGGAAACACGTTTTCAAGTCATAAAACATAATTTAGAGATATGCGATTTCTTCAATTTTCTTCTTTCTTAGCTCAGAACTAAAAAACAGTTTTGTGCTTACTCTTAAAAAAGCAATACAGTTAAATAAATACACAAAATGTTGAGCTTAAGTCCAAATTTTCAAAATTTTGTGGCCGGACAAATGTTTGTTCATTGTGCTTTGGTCAAGATTTAAAAGAATGATAAACTTGACACATACGTTGTCAAAGAAAATCATTTTCAAACAAATTAATAATAACTAGGAGGCTTCGCTCCCTGCTCGCTAGCGCTTGACAACCCCCGGAACTGCTTTCGCAGTTCTTTTTGGATTGCTTCGCAATCCAATGCTCGCTTTGCTCGCTCATTGGATACGTTCTTAACGTCTAGCTTTTGTATACTTTTTTGAAGACTGAAGTTCCGAAAACTTTTCACTGTAGAAAATTCTAAACCTGTACATTTCAATATTAATTTGAAATTGCAAACTGTTCCCATATTTTTCTTAATCACACTATTCTAAATTTCAGTTTTTGAGAAAAGTAACTGTTGTAAGTTTTGTTTTAAAGTCTTTCCCACCAGAGTGTTAAAGCCATGTGTTGTAAAACAATATGAAATAATAGTCTGAATAGTAGAGAGAGAGAGAGAGAATTTCTTTAAAAACACAATTGTTAATTTGGGCATTTGGTGATACAACACTTATAGAATTGAAGGATTTGTTACGTCAAGCGCTCAGGTATCTTAATTTTGATCTAGTTGCGCTTCTATGTCATTTTGATTTATGTTGCTAAGTTAACTTTCAAAAAATTCTATGTCTGGCAACAGCATTTTTATTTTTTAAGTTGTTTATTTTTATTTCTTTTAAAATTCGTTCTTTTTTTAGCGAAATGTTTTTTAACCTAACAGAATTCTTTGCCGACTGTTTTCTCTATAAATGAAGAAAATAAAGTAAATATTTAAATGTTGTGAAAAGAATCTTATTTAGTTGTACAAAGTACTTCAGCCAAAATTTGGGAGCCACGTAAGAGAATTTTAGCAGATATATAAGTCTATGTAATTGAAACTAATGCTTTAAGTAAATGAAATAAGGAGAGTAAAAACTTAACAACTTTAATATAACATTTAACAAGTAAATAACATGCGTGAAAATATTAGAACACAATTATCGACAAAGATCGCTGACGTTTTTCTCCCGTAGAACACCAAAGCTGAACTATATCTTCTTTTCACAGAAAACTAAACTGAAACATTTTTTTAGTTGCCAGATCACGAAAGTTCAAAGGTAGTGCCGCCACAGAATTATATATATTAGATCAGAAACACATAAAAGGCAGAATGCTTTGGTGTTTTCAAAAAGTAAACAAAACAAAGCAAACGTTGCCACCGGCGGAAAAGAAATACAGCCAAAATTCGGGAGCCACGTAAGAGAATTATATATATATTAGATGTTAAAGATTGTTATATTCGTACCTTAATTTGTCATAGTATGGAAATGAAATTTAATTAACGTTATTGCATAATATGTATAAGTGTATTTGGTCATAAAGAGTTTTGCCATAAAACTGCTTAGTGGTTGACGATATACCGAAAATCTGTATTCGTGCTGTGACATTGACATTCATTTAGTATACCCCATAGAGAAATAATGGCGCGTTTTACTTACAACGTTATTTAATTATGTTCGTAAATAACTTTTTTACTCTCGTTAAATGCTTTAGCCCACAAAAGTTTGCTGAAACTAATGCACCATTGCTTTAAAATTAACTTTTTCTCACTCTTTTCACTAAGAGAATTGTCTAATAAACTTCATTAAATAAATGGTTATAAATGTTTCTAATGGAAAATTTGAGATATTGTGGCTGTTTATTTTTATGTTTCTATGCAAAATCAAAGTCATTAAAATAATTCATTAAAAAAAAAAAATAATAACTCTGGTTTTTTCAGTTCAGAAAATTCAATTCAAAGAGTTTTACGCGATGATTCAAGTGAACGAGTTTTTTTTAAATCTTAGTAGGGTCGGATAAAAAATTGAATGAATATTCAAACCTCTCAGCTAACACATTATTTGGGAGAATAGCACTTAGATTCCAAATGGGTACGTCAGAATATATTCAAGTGCAATCAAAACCGTATAATATATGGCAGACACAAACTAAAATAAATCTTTCTTTTTTTATGTGTGTGTTTGTCAAAATGACTTTCTTGAAATATTGCCTCTCTTCGGCACTCCGACCTGCTTTTGGAGACGGGAGAAGATTTGGGCAAAAAAATGGATTATTCTCAATTTTCTGTGCTGTCCAAGGATTCTATTTTCGGGGAAGACTTTACTTTCATCAATGGTAACGCTCAATCGGATTTTTCCATTTTCACACATTCCGCTTGCCTCTGAGGAATTATTGTTACTTTCTTTTCCGCAGATATTTTTGGGGTCTGCACTTTCCGCTGTTTTCCACCTGGAGAAGATTTTTTTTTTATTTCTTTATTTTTTTTATTTCCAGTTTCCAAGAACGGAAAAAGTAGCTTATTTGGTTAGTGTGGATTTGTTTATCCTTTCTTCGGGAATAGAAATATGAATTGTGATTGGCATATTCCAAAAGAAAAGATTTTTTTTTTCAAACAAAAAAAAAAGAGGCAGTATTTTTATACTTGAAACTTTCGGAAAAGGAATAAAGGAAAATATTTAAAAATATAGATTATGAATTTACGGATTTAAAATTGAGATTTAGAATTCTTCTAATTCTTTTAAAATTCACTTAAAAATTGAAGTAATACACACTTGAATAATACAGTTTCTTTTTCCTAGTGATTGGCTTTTAAAAATTTTATTAAAGTATATTGTTACTGCTTTGTGCTATACATTTGCTAACAATAAAAAGTGAATATATGCACGGGGAAAATTCTAGCAAAATTACAATGCTTGTAAAGACGTTCCTGGTGAAAGAAACCACGATTCTAAGAATTAACCCCAATTAGATGATTTTTTTACCATTTATATGGTAATTTTACTACTCGCTGTTTTTACTGTTTACCGGAAATTCAACTTTTCAAAATTTTAGTTCTCATTACGATACATTTAAGAACAAATACAAATCTCAAAAGTAAATGTGACCAAATAAATTATTTTATGCCATGTTCTAAAGTATCATGATAAGATCATCAAAAAGATCTTCAAGACTATGAATCATTTTACCATTTATTTGGTAAATTTAACCTTCTGATATCTTTGACTCGTACCTAATAGAAGGGTTATAATCTGTTAACATTTCCACGATTTATTAAAATAGCTGTTTCTTAAATGGTTGATATAAGTTATATAACTGTTAATTATTTCTTATTCTAATATAGTTTCTCAATCAACACAAGGGTTAAAGGGACGAGAATGATTACTTCTAATGTTAAATTAAAGTGTTCTAAACATACTAAACTCAGATATATCACATTATAGTGACTCTTGTGTCAATATTTATTGAGGTAAAGAGATTTATTGAATTATTTGCGTACATATGTGTGTTTCTTTATAAATACAACAAACAGCTCTTTTTAGTTTGAAAACAGGGAGTACAACTTTGCGAAAAACAGTAAGAATATACATCGAATGCCATAGCGGGATTCAAAATCACTACATATACGCTTCAGAGTGGTTAGCTGAGTAGCAATACTGCTCGACGAGGATTAAGTAACAACCATAAAGTTGGGGTCTCCAATGTTGCAGGGTGTTGTTCTACCAAACGCTCAGAGGTAATGGGTTTTGTAACTTTGTGCTGTTTTTCTCATTTTTATGCTATCTACTCTTCGATTTGGCAAGAGACAAGCAATTATTTGCATTAAGCACATGACCCTGTACATGTATCTAAACCAAATTTATTTAATTACTTAGTTAATTTGACCATATTCAGCTAGTTTTCAGCTTACTTTTTTCTCTGTGTGGTGCCTGACAAATCACAGAAATATACAAAATTAACAAATAAAATGTTCAATGTTCTTCAATCATTATCATTCCACTTTTGGATCAAGTTCTTCCGTATTTCTCCTAATACTCACTCTGATTCTACTAAAATTAACTTAAAATTTGATGTTATATTCACGGAAACAATATTTTTTTTCTTTTATTGAATTTAAGGCATTTTAAGTTAGAGGAGGATGAATATAAAAAGATTCACAACGCGTGTTTGGAAACAACACGTGAAGGTGAATAAGGTAGCTCTATGGAGGAGTCGAAACAATCCGTCAATTGACGCTTAAGAACACCAGTAAAATGGTCCTGGTTGACCTGTTCCCAGGGCGTTGACTTGGCTGTTTGACTTGGATTTATTTATTTGTGTTGTGAAAATTAAAAAACTCATCAGTGATACCCCGGGAACTTCAACGTCGATCTCCTCTCCAGATTGGCTATTGCTGCTGGAAATGTTCAATAAGGCGTTTCATGAGGCTCATGTCAAGCTCGTGTTACGATCGTAGGTCTCTCTTGCGAGCATATGCTGTGATAGTTAGATTTAATAAAGTGCTTGTTACGTTTGTTTGTGTCTCTTTAAAATTGTTTTTTTTCCTTCTCCAGGACATTCATGAGACGCTTGAGGACACTCCTTGTACTGCGAATCCATTTATATTAACCCCTATAAATCCCTTTCAATTTTGCCCGGCCGTTTTCCGATCGCCCTATATCAAAGAACAAACATAGCAGATACTGCAAAATTACTAGAAAGCTGAAAATTGAGGATCTTAGGCAGAGCTTTGCATTGTAATCTACCAAACACAAAACAGAACTTATACAGCAGGACAATTTCTAACAAAGAATTGCATATCATTTTTAATGATAAAATGAAGAATTCGCTTATGTATTTCTCTAACTTAAGAAGAGTTTGTACTATCGTCTTGAATTTTGGACAGCGGGTGCGACGAGTATTTTATTCTCAAAATTGTTTAAATAAACAAATTTTTACCCATTCCGTTCAAGAAGGAGAGCGAACTTTTCTTCTCGTGGGCTTAGAATTATTCCCATTTTTGCATACAAGCTGCAGACGATTCTCTTATTTTTTAATTTTTATGCGATTTTTAGATGGTTTTATAATTTTTTTGTTTAAAATATAACATTTGTAAACTTAGCTGACTTAATCTCTATTTGATCAAAAACGAGTTTAATCCGGAGTATATTGTATGTTAATTATTATTCATTTTTGATCTTTTGCGTCTGGTAGGCTCAAGTACGAAACGTGGATCATAAGTCGTGGATACATCACGGAATAAATGTTTCGAAACTTGTACTGAATTGAAATAGTATTTTTGTGTGTTTAGTTAAGCTTTTATGACAAGTATCTGTATCTAAATTATATGAAGTATATTAAAATAAATCTGGGTACTGAAATGCCAGTTTATCAAGGAAATTGTTTCGTTGCAAAGGAAAGACGCGTCAAGCACATCAATGAGCTTTTGTCGCAAAATCGTCAAAGACTTGGGGACAAGTAATTATCCCATTTTATTAGAATTTTCGTTCTAAAATTAAAGTAAAAAGTAACCGGCAGCAATCTGTACCGTACAGTTATGATAAAGAACATCTTTTACCCTTACGGTTCTGAAATCGTTAACAACTAGTATGGTTCTGAAAACATGAATACCAAAAAAATACAGTTTTTTAACCATTTATTTCTATCAGGGTTTCAAAACAGTAAAGTATAAATTCAACTGGTCGTAGGACCATGGCTTTTCGTAACGGCCATTAGAAAGTGGAGGACACAAATTGGAGAGTTTAAGATACTTTAAAGTATTCATGTGTTGAAGGGAATCGAAGAAATAGTGTGGTGTCAATGCTGAGACTTGAACCTCCGTTCTGTCGGCCATGAGACTAATAGATTTACCCTTTCAGCTATAATATGTACCAAGTTGCAAGGAATTAAATTGCTTCATTAGGTAGGCTTAGCTGATGCAATAAAATTCTGGTCGTTTAACTGTATTAGGGGAAAGCAGTTAATATATGGTTTCTCGCGGTCAACGGTTTGAATACCATCTTATGTATGGTTATTTGACATTTTTGTTTGAGCATGGTAAAATGACAATTAAGTAAATTGTTATTTAACCATTTTTTGAGAAATTTCTAACAGTGCAAAAATAAAAAAGACTTTCACGGTTCGAATCACAAGAAATATAAAGAATTGTTTTGTTAGGGAATCGAACAAGTAAAGTATCTTAAACAGTTACACAGGATAGTTTCAATAAGTGCATCTGAGAATTCCTTAACAACGCAAATGGTCAAATGTAACGCCATTTGATTTTATTCTTATATTAATGCAGTAAGCTTTGCATCCTATCTTTAAAAAATGAAATAATCATAATAATAAAATTTTTATTAATATTTACGTTTTATCCAGCGAAGAAAATAATTATTTTAAACCAACTCATATGCAGGATATTATCTCAGACATGTGTTTAATTACACCCTCTCAACTAAACAATTACACGTTTCTGTAGATACGTGTGAAAATTCTTTTCTAACTGAGTATCCAGTTTTCTTTTAATAATAAAAGGTTTAGAAAACCTTGTTGACTTTGATTTTTTTTAATCTGAAGTACCGCACATATTTCATTTCCGGTTTAGACAAAGCCTTAAAAAAATTCAATTTTTTTTTCGTTTACTGGATGCTAATTTCTTTGGACAAAGCTTTGTGTCTCCGGTAATGTCTTTTGTCTCGTTAAGCTTTATCCTTTGTATGTACAAAAAAAGCTGTATAAAATACAATATGTTTATGAAGATATTTTTGGGGAGAATTAATAAATCATCTTTGCTGTTCCTTTTGTTTAAATAGTTCAAAATAAAAGTTTTAATTTTGGTGAGAAAATTACGATGAAGAATTTCAAATCATTAAAGTTTTTTGTTCCAAATAAGAATTTTTTTTATCTTGTCAAAAATTAAAATTCATGTTCGTTCGAGGAACCATAAAATCATGATATGGTAATTATGGTAGTACCTATATTAGTATATTAGGCGTTTAGTACCAAGGCACCTTTCACCAATTACCACAATACCAGAAGTACATAATATGACATTTCATTAATCATCAGTGGTGTCAATAATTGTTTTGATAACTTTTTATGACCTCCCGGAACAGTACAAGTCCCGTTTAACAGTACCAGTCCCGTATAAGTACCAATATTAGCAATATTTCCGACTTCATTTTACGCAACTTATTTTCTGTGCTTTCAGTACAATATAAGAGAATCAACTTTGCCCATATGGACTAAGACTATTCAAATTAGATAATGAAACAAATATTTGTTTAGCCCATATTTGTGAGGAAAAAACTCATACAAGTGATACCATTTTCTGAACTTTGGCGCACTGTTTCCCATGGAATCGGAACGATATTTTTCCAGCATTTATATCAATACATAAAATGAATACTAGTGAATAGTAATTTAATAGTCATTTAATTGCCTTTGAATAATTTCACTTCCCCCCAAGAAAAAATAATTACTATTTGTGCGGACTGAGAACAGGTGGAAACATAGAAAATACACATTCTTTTCAGCGGCAATACTAGCACAACTCATAATTCAACTTTAAGGTAATCTTCGCTTAAGCAAACTAAAGCTTTCTTATGCATTTTCCTTAGCAATGAAAACTTTAAACCCACTTATCTCAAAACATGAATTTTTGAGTTGTGCCGTTATTGCAGCTCATAAGAGATACATATCATAGTTTTGAATTATAAGCTCTCGAGTTATTAAGAAATCACGCGAGTAACTCTCACCTCTTGAGTTAATTCATTTACTTTACCTGTGAAAAGGTAAAATATATCTACCTACTAACCTTATAAAATTTATGATATTCGATATACATGCACACCCTCTCTTAAAATTCAAATGAAACTCTCTCTATACAATCTCTTGATATATGGTCTCTCGTTCTTCTATCTTTTTTATTTTCCTTCAACCCATTAGAAGTCAACAGATGCCAATCTACGCCAAAAACTCCCGATCACGCTCATCATATTAATTCACCAAAAGCTGACAAGGGAAACTTGGTAACCTCATAAATATCGCCAAACTAGGAAACTTGCCATCAACTCTTAAAACAGTGTAAAGTTAATCATGGACCTTGTTGTTTTAAGTCCAATCATATCCATGTCGCTAGCTACACCAGCTGTCGTGACTTGGTAGAAGGCAACATATATCTAGATCTTAAGACTACGCATCATAAACGTTAAGGAGATGTTGAAATAAAAGCAAAAGGGCGGTCAAAATGGCGTGAAATTTTATATACGAACACTTGTTCTCCAGTGACGAAAAGTACCTCTCTTTTGAAGAGTGATAAATAATTTAAGATTTATTCTTTTGTTTTTAGAAGCGGCCATGATGAGAACCACCGTGCGATTTTAAAACTCAGAGCTTAAGTTAAAAGATCACGCTATAGTTAACTCCCACAGGAGAAAGGTAAACGGCTTTTATCACGAAATTTACTTCTGCCATTGGCGATCAATTTCTTAATGGTGTGGCTATACGTAAAATTTTCACATAAAGATCCAGTCACTCCATTTCCTTAAATTTAATTTTCGTTTTAAAATGTTTGCTCTAAGAGAAAATATTTTTTTTTTCGAAAATTTTATATTATTTTTAAACTTATCTTTTCAATTTCACTAAATTTTTTAAGAAAAACTAGTATATAATACAATTTTTTGGAAAACTTTAAAATTTTATAAACATAAAATTATGAAATTATAATAATAAATTAATATAAGTAATAAGTTTAGAAATTTTAAATTAAAGTGTTTTTTTTTTTTTTGTTATTTTAGTTAGCTGTTTCAATTACTTTTATTGCAAAAAAAAAGATTTACTCTTTAAGCTTTAAAACAAATGATAATCGAAAGCTAAAACCTCAAATATGATGGATTATGGTGAAATAATCAGTAATAAATTCATTAGACTTCAGACATCATAAAAAAATTTAAATGTTAAGCAAGCGTATGTAAGAATATCCTATCGTTTATATAATTCTAACTGATATGTCTTAATAGAGAATATTTATTATGTATTTACTTCCCTAATAATATTACAAAATAGCATAAGAACCTGACAAAATATTAATTACGGTATTTTAAATTTAAAATGATTTTTTTAAAGAAATAGTTGTTGGCTTTGTACCAAATCATTTTTCAACTAAAGCGCAAAATTAATCAATATTTAACACTAAAACAGAAAAGAGAACTGTGTATATACTCCCCGTTTTCTCATTAAATCGATTAAAAAGAAGAGTTAACAAGAGAAAAATAACAAAAAACCAATTTATATTTTTTAAACTAATTAAAACTTAAGAAATATTATCATTGAATATCACCATTTGGGGAAATAAAATAAGAAAAATTGATGAAAAAAGAGAAGCGCATTTTGAAAGACAGTTTAAAGAAATTTTATTAAAAATCCGGAGTACCGTAAACGAAATAGGAACTTCGTCGATTCCCATTTAACTGTATTATCTCAACGAAATTAAAGCAATTACTCTTTGCGAACGATACCGCCACGTAAAAACTGTGCTTTTAATTAAATGACTAAATTAACTGGTTATAAGAAAAACTATGATTAATTGAATTCGCGAAGAGAATTATTTTCATTAATGTCTTTTACATTTTTACTGTTGGAAGAACCTTTTAGAATTTTTAACCTCAAAAAACTTTCATTTATAATGCATTCAACAGTTTCGTATAATTAATTTTTATGGATTTTATGCATAACACTTTAAATTTATAATCTTTATGTACTTGGAAAAACTGAAACACTTGCTGGAAAAACACAAAAATTTTAATCAATTGCCGTACTCGTATGGCTATAATTCTTTTACATTCTAATCGATTTCTGGAGAGGCTTAACAAATGTATTTCACGATGATTAACAAGCATTTTAAGTAGGTTTTACGATGTTAAAAATAAAATTGTTTTTACAACTCTTTTAAGGCGCCACATTTTAAGTATTTTAAGAAATTCAGATACCACTTAAAAGTATAAAAAAATGGAATAAAACAAAAATGAAAACCAAAATTTAAATACAATAATTCAAAATGGAAAATTGCTAAAAGCAGCATAAAACTAAAATTGTCTTTAGTATATAATTTAAATAAACTTGTTAGAACTTAAATAAAAACCAAAGGAAATTTCAAAAATAAGCATCTAAGCAAAAACATTACTTCTTAAAGGGACACACTGCCCTGCTGACATACTGGAGCCTCTCTGTAGTCGGTGGTTCAACTAAAAACTGGCTGTGTCCCCAGGCCCTATAATGGAAGACAAAATAAGAATAAAACGCAATCGTGTTTTTCTTAATATAAAAATAATAAGAATTAAAAAAATAATATGATAATAAAAAATCAGAATGAAATAAGAATAAAAACAAAATTGTGCTTTTATTCTTATTTCGTCTTACATTAACAGACATTGGGGCACAGTCAGTTTTTGAAAAACTGACTACAGGAAGACTCAAGCATGTCAGCAGAGCAGTGTGTCCCCTGACTAAGTAATGTTTATTTTTGAAATTTCCCTTGGTTTTTAATTAAGTTCTCCATATTTATTTTTAAAAAAATTCAGATATTCATATTTTTTATCCATTTTTTTTAATCTTTTGGTGATAATCAATAAAAGGCAAAAAAATATTTCTCATGAAAAACATTTGTTTTAATAAAATTGAGCTACAGTAGGTTGAAATATCTGATCTTGTTCTTATAGCTTTCTGACATATTATTTAAAGTAAGTTTTCTTGTACAAAAATAAATATTTTTAATGTATTCCATTTTTAAAGAATAAGTTTATTAAGCTGCTTATAAGCTTTCACTTTTTATCTCATTTTCGAAAAACATTGAATTTTAGCTAAATAACTTTAAGAATGCCACAGAATCTAGAAACAAAATAATGATTTCTTGAGATTACCATAAACATATTAAATTGCTTTTTCTGATATTTTTATTACTTTATGGAAAAATTATTTATTTATTTTGAAAATACTCAGTTGAAATTTTTTTTCAAAATCGAATACTTTTACCCATAATTATTCACAATACGATTTACTTTTAGGTAATCTTCATGCATCGAATACATCTTCCAAAAATATGTATTCGACTTTTAATGGATATAAGATTTTTTTCAGTATCCGTTGCTATTCTATTGAGTTTAAATTTGGACTTAGCTCGAATTTCACATGCATCATTGAGAAATGCTTGCACAAAAATATTTTGAGCAACAAAAGTGCAACACATATAGTTGTAAAAAATATAGAATTGAGCTTCTATTTTGTTACATGTTTTCTATCTTTTGACGGCTCTAAAGTCAAATCCAAGATGACTCTGAAATGCCTTTAGAAACTACTGTGAGCTTATCCTTTGAGAAGAAAAGCACTTTCAATATCTCAATTTTTAAGCCATTTTGCTAACGTGAAGAATATATTACATATAAGTTTTAAGCTATTGCAGCCTCTTTTAAAATAAGCTTATTACGAAAAATAATAAATTAATGCGGAAAAAAAAGTTCTGAAATACAATATGAAAAAAAAATCAAAAATTGAGTAATAATTATAAACCTAGTAATTTGTAATATGAAAATGTAAAAAGCATTCCTATAAAAATATTAAAAATTAAAAGAAAATAATATTAGTAAAAATAAATGTTATTAAGAATAAAAACAGAACAATAAAAATAAAAAAAGAAGTATTATTAATAAGAACAAGAGTAGAAAAAATATTAGTAAAAATATAATTATAATTAATATTTGTATGGATAGAATAATAAGAGCAGTTTAATAATTGCATTAAAAGTAAAAATAACTACATACTACAGTCAATTAAAAAAATTTTATTAAAAATAAAGATAGTGAAGTTCTAAATGGAATAATTCGCTATTTAGAATATTAGTCAACCTTAATAGTTTCCACTTAATGTTAATGTTTTTTTTTTCAATATTAACCCATCAACTGTAATCATACTGTTAAAAAAACCTGGATCAAATTATGGTAAAAAGTACCGGCACTCAGGGTGCCAATATTTTTTACCGGAAAGTTATACGGAACAAAAATTCTGCCTACCGTAATTTTTACGGTATTATTTTCAGCAAAATCACTGAATCACTCAGAATTACAGAAATTTTATCTGATAATTTGGCTGCGTTTTTTATTATAGATTCTATAAAATAATTGAAAATTTCTAAAAGATTTTGATCGGCAAAAAATACCACAATAATTTTTTCTTAACATTTAAAGTAAATTGTGATTTGCTTTAAATATTTCATCCCCTATTAATTTGGATGTATTTAAAATAATTTATAAGTTGAATACAATACATATTTATATACTGAAGTGCACAATTGTTCATTTTAAACTAATAGATCAATAAATGTGGAAAGATATTATTTCTTATAATTATTACATAAATGTGTGTTTTTGATAGAATTTATCATGTATTTAATAGAACAAAATGAACTAAAGTAAATAAAAATATGAGAAAAGCACTAAATTGTAGCGTGTTTATACTGTAAAATGATAACATTAACAAAAAAGTTTATAAGTTAATAGTAAATTTTATTGTAAGAGGCTAATAAAAAAATTTAAAAAAACTTTTAAAAATGCATTATGATAACGTGACGCGTGAATCACCCTTAAGTACCACACGCTTATTTTTCTGAAAATTGTATTAAGATAAGATTTAACGCTAACAAGATTCCAATTTTAAGACTTGAAGAAAATATTGCTTTCTTTGATTAAACGCTTGAGATGCATGAAATAATATATTGCAATATTTTACCTTTTATCCCACGATTTGAAATTTTGTTATTCATTGCTCTTGCCAAATGATTTACTTCCAATCTATTTATTTCAAAACATTAAAAATATTAAGCTAATTCAATTAAATAAACTCACTGAAATAACTGCCCAACATTTAAAAATAGCTGACAAGAATTTATTAATTTAACATTCCTGCAAAACTCGGAGAAAAATTGGTTCGTTTTTCTATACAGGGTGTATCTACTACTACTACACTGAAAAACCTATAGCGGAAGTAGGGCACATCATAAGAATTAAGAGTTATGTAGGAACCCATGACTAGAAAAGTCATCATACGCCTCTCGGGGCGCTTCGGGAACTGTTTTTACGTGTGCCTTTGAACAAGTATTTTTTTAATCTAATTTATCTTCATTTTGAGTTTTCTGATATTTATTGTTGAAAAGGTCGTGAAAATTGGTTCAGTATTAGATCATGAGTCATAATTTAAATTTTTGCCAGGGTTGCCAAATTAGTCACCAAATCTTTAAATTAATACCTAACGGCGTATGATGGCATTTCCAATCATAGGTTCCTACGCAATTCTTAATCTCTATATTGGTTCCTGCCTCCCCTAGAAGTTTGTTGGTTTGGTAGTGAAACAACCTGTAAAATAGTTGCAATTTATTCTTTCTTCTCGTATCGTTCATAAATGTGTTTTAATGCTTTAACTGGATTTTTGTAAGTGTTTCCACATCATCAAATACAAAACTCTATTCTAAATAATCTTGCTACTATACCGTATTTTTTAAGCTTTTGAAAATCACTGCTTGTTTTTTTTTTTAATTTTTTACACTTACCACTGATTTAATTATTTATTCTTAACTGTATCTATATTTCTTTTGTGTGACGTAACTTCTGTCGTATGAAACCATTTATGTTATACCACCCCTGCCATTTACCCTACTGTTGAAGATGCACTAATGTGTGACACCGAAAAAAAGTATAGATTTTTATAAAAAATTTTGCCATTTGTGATTTTAAACGTTTTTTTTCCCTTACTGAAATTTAATATTATCTGTAGTGTTATGTTATCCTTTCTTTGATAACTGGTCACCCACAATTACAAATGTGATAAAAAATATAATGTATTAGCTTTGTTCTTTAGTTGATGTAAGATAAATAATAAACTGAAATTTTTAAAAAAAATTAAGCGCATTTTAAGGAAATAATAAAAAAATAATAGATTTAAAAAGCAATATATATTTTCTGATTCCTTGTTTATACACATCTGTCTTTTGCTTTATTCTTGTAGAAGCAATAGCAAGTCGTAAAATCTAATATCAAAACATGAGGTGATAAAAATTTAACAATAGCCATGTTACACGTGAAAAAGACACTGATGAAATATAAAAGTAATCGACATAGCTCTTCAAAAATATTCCCCAAAATTCATTCATAAAATCTTACATACAGTTTAAAATTAAAAGCAATATGCTTTCTGAATTCTCTGCTGTTGGCTTATATCCTTGTTTTATTTTTGTGGAACCCAATAGCGAACCGTAAAGCATTATTTCGAAATATCAAGTGATTAAAATACAACAGTTACCGAGAGTAAAACGTAAAGAACATATAAGAAATATAAAAATTAACCTGCTTATCGAGAAAACATGATAATTCTCACAGCGTAAGATTATTATTAATGGCCGAATACAGTTAGGGAGGCAATCTCTTACGCCCTTTGTGGTTATATCGAACAATTGATTCATTTGCATATCAGATAAGACTGCACGATATGTGGTCATTTAAGGATTTACTTACTTGGGTAGATTCCAAATGCTCATGCCCTACTTAATACTCCATTGATCGCCTGTCTGTTGTGACAAATATTTCATGCCCATAGAGCTTATGAAATACAATTTCCTCTCAATAGACAAATCATTCAGCGCATTTATTATTATCCACATGTGCAATGCAAATAAACAAGGAGTCTTATCATTGGTATTTAATTAAGACAGTTAATGGCAGCTTTTAATAATGCAAGGAGTTAACCAGCGTTATTGTTGACAGAATTTATCATCATTTATTTAAATATCATTTTAAAATGAATGAATTTTCGAATTTCAAAGACGTGAGGTGGTTATATTAAAGTTTTGCTGTTTAGGCCATCATCTAGCCCGTTCTGCTTTTTAAAAAAAGTTGGTTAAACTTGGTATATACGTTATATAGAACACTGAGGAAAGAAATCTGCAAAAAAAACTGAGTTCAATTTCACCTACTATTAGAATCACATAAGGCACAAATCGCTTGAATATAAAATCGTAGATCAGTGCAATATGCATTAATTGCATTCCACTGCAGTGCATATGAATTGCAGCAGAATATAAATTCCATTTATAGTGAGTACAACCTTAACAAGAATAGTTTCTCGATCTATAGCAGCAAAATGAGTTGTTATGCTTCATCAATGCAGTTTCATCAGAAATTTGCTATCGTCCACCTTCTTGCAGCATTGCAGCTTTAACTCTCTAGTCTCTTCGATTTAGTAATTATCTTTTCTCCTCAAATAATAGCTTGAGCATACATGGCAATTTTTTTACTTTTATTACTTGCAACTTTTATTACTTGCAAGTAAAAGTAAAAAGTACGCACTTTTACTTGTATTTCATTACTTTTTAAATTTAATACTTTTACTCGTTTTTTTCCGTTACTTTTTTGGGAAAAATCCAAGTGTTTGTAATGAAAACGTCGAAAGAAACCGTTTATTTTTCTGATTTTTTTTTTGAAATTTTCCTCAAAAAAAAATTTTTTTTCGAAGTGTTGGAAATTATTTTTATTTCAATTTATATATTTAATGTATTATATATTCTTTCTCTCTGAGAAAAACAGCTTTTTTTCTTTTCTTACATCTGACCACAACTGGGGTGCAAAAAGATCGCAGGTCACAGTATTACCATCTGCAAATTTTTAGAAACTAAAAACCATTCCACATGCTTTATCAGTTTCTTTCTATCTGAAACAAAATGTTCGATTTTTGTTGAAAGGATTCAATACTGTAAGCGTATATTGCAAATTGAAAAATCTTCATTATTTAAAATTCTAAATTTTTTTTCCTTTAACTTTTATAGAAGCGAAATATAATTTTTAATTTAATGGATTTCAAGGAATTACCTGTATATGAATATATTTTTTTTACTAATTTATTTAAAAAAATATATATAATTATTAGTGAATTTGTTCCACCAATTAATTTATCACTACAAATTCCGAAAGTTAAAAAAAACGGAAGATTTAGTAGTTTTAAAATTAATGAAACTCTCATTATATGCAAACACTGAATTTCGATTCTTGGATATTTTCAACTTTCACTGTTTCAATAACTTTTGTAACATTTTCATTCATTTTAAAGATTTATACTTTTTAAATAAAATTTAAAACTTTTTAAATTAAAATTATATTTTTCTTACATTTTTTAATGAAATTTAAATCTACTTAGAATTTTCGATTTGTTTGAAATGTACTTTTTAATCGTTACTTTTTAAAATCAAAACTTTTTTTTTCACTCATCACGTTTGCTTTAAGTATTCTTTTCTTCGTTACTTTTAAAAAGTAATGTTCTCATGTATGGGCATGAGACAGAATGAATTTATGGCAATGATAGTTTGCAGATTCTTTAAATTTAGCGTAAAAATGTCCATCAATTGGTTAAAGTATTAAATAATTTTCCTTTTTTCCCCATGATCTATACTAGGTGTTTTCACTTTTCATAGACACAAATTAGTTTAAATAGAATAATTTTCATCATAACCACCCTGAACAGAATATGTTAGTTGAATATATGTGCAACATTTTAATGTTATGATGTTCAATCATTAATACTAAAGATTTATTCTAATTTACTATCTTTAGACTAAAATTATAAATAGAGGTCTTATAATATTGCCTACATTTAATTATTAAAAAGGAAATTTTCATAAAAACAAAAATATTAAAAAATCTTTTAAAGTGCTAAATTAAATTTGCATAAAGAAATCTAAAAATACAATTTAATCTATCATCACAATTTAAATCTTCATAATTAAATAATTTTACATGACTATCTACCTACTGATGCATGATCAAATTTGTATATTGTGTACTTTCTAGTACTTATTAATGTGGAATGGGATGTCATTATATTTATTTTTTTAATCATTCTTAATTTAATTTTAATGCAATTGAACCAATTATTTAATTTTTTTCACATTATATAACTAGCGAATATAGATGTTTTATTCTCTTCTTAATAATCAATGTAACTGCTAACTGTTTTATTCAATACAAATGTATAAATTATTAATGCAACAGCCTCGACTAAATCGAAAATCAAATATGTTTTCAACTCTTTATTCCTTAATCCGCTTTATTTCTCTCCCCAAGAAAATGTTTCGGTCACAGTATTATATTAATTTTACACAGTCATTTTAGTGATTCAGCTGTAGCCAAATTATTTAAAATTTAATATTAATTGCCCAGGGTTGGCTTTGTTTTTTACTATTTTATCTGTAGATAAATCGCCAAATATGGATCTTTTCCTATGCTCTTAAGTGTTCATTTCAAACAATTCATTCACTGCTTATTTAAAATTCTTGGCGTTAGGACAGAGGGGTTCTGATTCTCAGCCCAACCATTATTAATTTCCGAAATTTCTTCACGTTGAAAATGAATTTTCCTTGTTTATTATCTAATGAGATTTGCTGCTTATTATTTTATCATTTTCTAGATTTTTGCATTATTGATTTCTTTCAATTTCTCCCTGATAAAGCAATATTTGATATATTTATGAACTAATTCCGTCCTGCACAACGGCAATGTACAACGAACTAAAATCACATAATTCTTCATTCATAAAAACTGTACTCAGTGTCACTACAAAACAGGAATAAATTGTTATCTTCTTTCGTTGTTATATCTCTCGTTTTTGCCAAGTCTTTATCTTTCAAAAGTTTGTTACTGTGAATATATTTCCTTCAAATCCCGTTGATTATCTTTATAAAAAAAAAATCATTTTTAAAATTTTGAAAATGTGTTTCTCATTAAAACTATATTCACATTCGAACATAATCCTATTATCACTTTAATACTACATCTTAAATTTACTTAACCATTATATCTTGCATGCGCCTAAATGCATTCCTTCCGTTTTGAATTTTGCTTGGCAAATGTCTTAAATTTGAAATATTTGAGAAAGTATTTCGCATTTGTGACAGACATTGCGCATTCTATTGTTACAAATCATAATCCTGTCCCCAATTTCGTCTGAAACATTTTAAGTTACAGTATGTAAAGAGTCTGGTTGAAGAGGAAAAATAAAAGCAGAAAATATGGAAAAATAAAAGTTGATAACTAAGACATTATAAATCTTAAGGTTTATAATGTCTTAGTTAAGTTTGTGAAGTATTTTTTGTGCATTGAAATCAATTTAGAGTTATTCAAGCTTACCTTTATACATAGAATATCCTCCCGAGGACAGAACACTATTACATTAAAAGTAATTTTATAGAAAAAGTAATTCTCTTGAAAAAGTTATTCCGTGAGGAATACTACTGAATGAGGGGTAAGAAGTTTTAATAACTCGGTAGGCGGTAAATCTAAAATAAAACCTTAGATATTTTTAGATTTCTCAACTCTGAAAAAAAATGTTCGAAACTGCAAGAATACAGTAAAATTGACCGTGCTCCTGACTCTATGTAAACACCAAAAAGCTCGGTAATTTTTACCGAAGCACTTTTTTAATGGTTTTGTTGATAAGATTAACAATAAAATATGGTTTTAAAATGTATGATAAAATTTGATAAATTTGCTTTTATCATTTTATCATGATACTTTAGAGTCTGACATAAAAACCATTTATTCAAATAAACTTACTTATCAGTTTTGTATTTTTTACTAAATGTGTGATAATAAGAACTATAACTTTGAAAAACAAGATTTCCGATGAACCGTTACCATACGAACGAAAATATTTCCAAATGCTATGTATTTAGGTTTTATTAAATAGAATTATGTTGTTGTTGTTTGCTTTCTTACTAAGAACGTTATTACCACTCAGTACTGTTTACCGGAATTTTTTTCTCTGTGGAAAAAAAAACTTAACGTGCATATACTACTTTTAGATTATAAGAAAAAAAACAGGTAGCTATTTCGAATCGATTTGTCTACTTTTACCGGCATTTTTTTAAAAATTAGAATTATGCATATTTTTACAATATGATATTTAACTTATAATTGCATAATTCTACTTAAAAGTTAATCGAAAACGTTCGCAATATTTTACGAAACTTGGCAAGAAGAATTTTGCTACTCTGTTCCTTTTTCAACTACTCATTTTAAGAATACCTTACGTAAATCAATTAGAAGCAGCAAAGAACACATTTAAACGGACTTAATTTTGAAACAGTGATAACCTATCACATCAATTTCTTTTCTATTACTCTTTCGAGTATTATCCGAAGCAAAGCGTTTGAAACGAAGAAGAAAAGTTAATTTCAAATTATTCAAATGTCGATGCCACCTTCCCATACGAAATTTTCGATTTATTTGCAGCTGCTTATGCCTGAAAGTGAGGGATTCTGATTTCAATTATAGATTATTCGTTTGGGATCTGGGAATAGAATTCTATTATTCTAAAGCGCTTTCTATGGGAATAGAACTGATTGGAATATTAAAATAATTTCCATTCGGAACGTACCCTTTTGCTATCTTTAATCTTGTTAGCCAATAATTTTGGAACTCTTCTTCAGCAAAGATTGTTATCAATCCATTCGATTCTATAGTTGTATTGAATTGAGATTCAATCTGACTGCATCAGAAGTTACATGCTAATCAAATTGGAATATCTCCATCGGAATTAGAAGCCGATGTATAGGGATATATTTGCATTTTTATTCAAAAAATTTATATATATATATTATTCGAATTTTTATGTTTCTTTACTTTTCGAATATTTTCAGTCACATTTTTATCGAAAATTAAGACAGAATAAAATAGGTAAAATTTTTTTATTACTCTTTTAAATTGCATTTTTTTATATACAAATATTTATAATTTTGTTAGTAGGAACATTTTAATCATTATGGTATTAAACTGATAATCAAATTTATCGCATTCGTAATAAGTTAATCAAAATGGTGATAATAAGGTTATTAAACATTATTCAATGAACTGTATTGTTTATGATTGGTAGCATTAATTTTAAATGGAATGTAAAAACATCAGTGATAAATTGATTAAATTGGAATCAGAAATAGTTTTAATCAAATTTGTATCTAAAATTGTTAATATTTGGTTATTGGTTGGAACAAAAAATAACGTGCCAATAAAACTGTAATATTTTCATAGGAATTATGGTGAATTATTAAAATGTACTTACAAAATATTAAAGAGTGTTTTTAATGTTGTTGCATTTCCATTAAAAAATACTCGATTTGCTTATGTCTCTTTACTTTAAATATCTCTTTACTTAAGGATTTACTTTAAGTGAATGTTTAATTACAAATAGGAAAAGATAGTGAAAACAAATGATACTTTTTTAACATCATTTTAGATTGCATTATTTTAAATAACGGTTTTAATAAAATTAAACAAAATTAAAAGCCATTGATAAAAGTTTCGTCATTTATGAAAATACTCTATTTTTATAAAAATACCCTATTTTTATTTTTTAAAAAAGTATTTTTATCCATATACTAACCTTCTTTGGTGTTAGTATATAAATAAAAAAATTGCTTTTTAAAATTGCTAATTTTCTTCAACAAATAATAAATATTTCGCGCGTATATTTCTAGTATTCCATATTAATTTTCAGTTACAATTAAATGAATATCGAAAAACAACAGTAGGAATAATTGAAAACAAATGCTAAGCACACGAATCACCCTGCAGAGTGTAACTTACCAATTACAAATGCGGTGATTATGAATTTAGAAATGCGGGAAGTAAAATCTTAAAAAGCGAACTAAGGAAAAGATTAGTTTTCAATTTCAACGAGTTCGACAAAAATTAATTTGACGCTCTCGATTTCAGGAACATTTAAGTAAAAAACAGTACACATAAAGTTCTTCTTTCATTCAAATCACGTAAAAACTGTATTGATTTTAAAGCGTGCTTTATTTTATCCATATATGCTCGGTTAAGAGCTACAGGTGAGATTTAAGTTCTCAAGTTAATCAGAAATGGGTCAGAATTTTGATTAGCAAAACATTTTATGTGGCAATAAATACTTCTTCCAGCAACCAGGAAACGATTAAAACTTGCAATAGGAACCAGCGTTGAGATCCAATATAAATTTAAGCTCTCTAGTAAGTCAGAAAGTGGTCGAAACTTTGTTTCTGTAAGATTCCACCCTCACACACATAAAAACATTGTAAAATATATGCTAATGTTGCGCGAATTAATTCTGAATTTAAGTTTAAACATTTCAAAAATTCAACTAAGACTTTTAATTTTACAGTATAAATAAAAAAAATATCACTTTCTTCAAATCCTCTAACAACCCGGATCACAAAACTAAGAATAGTAATCATCTGCAAAATACTTATTATATACTACTATGTTGTTTAAATGTGAATGAAAAAGAATTTTCCTCGTTATATTTTGATCGATTGTGTCGAAATTCTGGAAAGCAGAAACAGTTGATTAATCGATGAAGCAATTTAATTCATTCGAGTATTTCTAACGGATAAAATATCGCTTGATTCATCAATGTCAATAAAGATTCATACAAGTATTCCAGGTAGGCAGGGGATAAATTGACATTTTCATCGTTATCGTTTATCTACAGCTTGTTTGATGGCTTTAGATACGTGCATTCCAATAAACCGATAATGAAATTGCTCTAGGTTGTACTACCGATATAGAAATGTTCTAAATCCAGAATTTATTTTTGGCTTTTGAACAGATGGCTTCTTAGCTTCGCTTAAATCAAATAAATTCTGAAATTAATGAAGGAAAAGTTAAAATTTTAGAAATATATGTTTTCTTTAATATGAAATCTCACTTCTTATTCACAAATTTAAATTTTTTTTCTTCGTGTTTTAGTACTATTGTTTAGTTAAGATGCAATTTATTGTAAGAAGAAACTGCACAGTTGCTATTTGGACATATCAAAACATTGGTTATAGCCTCGAATGGTATATCTTTATTTTATTAATAAGCAATTAATTTTACAAACATATTTCTTTAATTTCCATAATTAAATTTAGCCACATTTTACACGTGCGCATACATTTTATCAATGAAACATCAATGCTCAAAAAAATTTAAGGAAAATAATTTAAATATGTTTAGAAAAAAAATTTACTCAATAATATTAGGAAATAAAGTAAAGCAATTAATCATTTAATATTAATTTTCCCTAATACACTAATGCTAAATATATTATTTCAGTCATGGTAACATTCTTCTCTAAATTTCGAACCTATGGTAGAGCCATGTATTCAATTAAAAATTACATTTCAAAGGTTTTAAAAATATGAATAAATCGGTGGCTGCAAACTTAATACATCAATTAGGATAATCTAAACAAAATAAGCATTATCACAGGGAAAATTTTTTTTAATAAAAACCTCTTACTATAAAGTAATGACATTAATGGCGAAAAGAACCATAATTCCGGTGAATAAAACCAAAAAATACGGGATATAAACCATTCACTTTTTAATTTTTCTGTTCATGTGGTTACAGTCCACCGGAAATTCTGTTTTTTTTCCAAAATTATAGTTCTTTGTAACATTTAGCGAAAAAATACAAACTGTAAAATAAATTATACAGAATCAATGGTTTTTATGCCATGCTCTAAGGTATCTTGATAAAATTTTCAAATTTTATCTCTTTTTATGGAACTATATTTTATTGTTAATATTTCAAAAATCATTACAAAGGTTTTCGATAAAAATTATCAAGCTTTTTTTGCGTTCCCATACAGTCAGATAAATTTTATCACATTCTGGTACTTTTGACCATATTTTTTCTCAGTGCACAATTAGTCTCCCTTAAATGCTGAGTATTTTTTATTATAAATGCATACTTTACAGCAATAAGTTATAATATGAAACAGGTTTCCAAAGATGTGATATGTCTACTTATCTCGTGAAACAAAATTACAATTGGCTTTCGGTTGCCGTAATTGTATATTTATGATATATTCTAATAACAACCAAAGTTGTGAACACAGATAGTGTAATTATATAAAAATGATAACTTCTTCAGTCAGAACGAAATAAAAACATTCTTTTAAAAAAGGAAGAACATAATATCAATTTTTCAATATAAATAAAAAAATTTAAGTTCCATGTATTTGATAAAAAATAAAAAACCTATAATTTAACCAATATTTCTTCTTCAAAATCTCGCTCATTGAATGGAAATTGCAATTTCCTTATAAATATCCTAAACAATAAAGTTATTTATAATAACAACGCGCATTTCAAAAGCCCGTTGTTATTATAAATTGTTATTAATAATTGTTGTTATTAATAATTGTTACGGCATATAAAAATGTTGACAAACAAATTATTTCGAAATATATTTTACGTAACTTATTTTACATGAAAATGGAATATAAATAGGTATCTTTGAAAACGAAATCATATTCGCCCGATTTAAAGTCATGTAATTTAAGAAATTATATTTAAAAGCTCTGTATATATTTAACTATCATATTGATCATTGTGTTTTGATACATACAAGTTTATCATAATTAAATCCAAATTCAACATTTGCTTTCAATCAATAGTTTGAATTTCAATGAAAAGTTCTCGGTTGATTGCTCATAACTTATTCATCCTGAAATGAATAATTTTCATTTTACAATCAATGAATTCCCTACGAAAGTCTTTGTTTCAATAAAAGTTTCCCATTCATCCTATGTGATTGCATATGGAAAGTAATCAAATGCACTTTATGGAAAATAGATGAATCATCATCCACCGATTTATTTTCCTATTTTTCAGGCATTGACTGTGTTACTACAAATAATTTAAGGTTTTGGTACTAAATTGAATGACAAATTAATAAAAGTATTCTATATCTTTCAGATAAATTCGTGCCATTCACGTAAAATCTGTTATTTTAGTAATAAATTTGACATTTTGAAATATGATGCATACCCAATAAAAATATGGTAAACGGAAAACTTGAAATAAATATTTATTCAGTGTTCAGCGCATGAAGCAATTTACCCAATCTTATACATTTCAAATTTTTTTATCCTAAAATTTCATCTTCTTTTCTTACAGTAAATGCTAGAAGTAAATCATTTAAAATATTTTTTTAAATTAATTATCAGACTTTTTAAAGACATGTTTGTTCAATTTACTGTTCACCATTATGTTTTTTTCTTTTTAACTTCATGTGTATTCCTATAAATTCATTAAGAGAATCATGTTAGATAAACCAATGCCTATAAATAATTATTATATTTTTTACATACTTGACTTTTTTAAGATTTTTCTGCGTTTGAAGCGTTTTTTTCCTTTCTGTTTTATGTTCCTCGTCAGAACGCTATAGAACGTGCCTGACCAAAATGTTGAATGTTTTCTTTTAAATTGACCATGATTCATTAAAACCTAAATTAACTATGCCAAATTAACTGGCAAAATCGGTTAAATAATTTATAAGAAAACAGCTAAAAATTGTGATTATTTTTTTTTCTTTTGGACTGATTTTATTTATATTTTGACTTTGACGGGACTCAGGTGATAAAGCGTTCTCCACCCAATTAGCTAACCCAGGTTCGAATCCCAGCGGTAGCTAGTTGATACGAACTCTGCTCCCGGCTCACACGGACCACAGAGCTAACGTAAAACATCCTCAGTGGTAGACGGATCACGAGTTAAGATCCCCTTGCCGTCGAGTTAAGCTTGGGAAGTTATCGTGGTTTTCCTCTCTATGTAATGCAAATGCGAGTTAGTTCCATCAAAATGTCCTCCACGAAATCTAGTTTGTCTCAATGCTTGAGCCAGGAGATCCCTTGTCATCTAGATTGGGTTCATAATTACAAGGCTATGGATTTGAACGTTGATAAATATTCGTAAACTCAGAATTAGGTTGACTACTCAGCAACCGTTATAAAATAAAATATATTTTGAAATTAGAAATTATATTTAGAAGTAAAAATATGCAAATCTTTTTACTCACTTATTTTTCGGTCATCATTAAACTAAATAAAAACATAAAACATCAGCTGATTATCTTCGGTTAAAAATGCTGATATATAATGCATAGTTTATGTTTCATGAAGTTATTAGTTAGTAGATATTTCTTTGTATTATCAGTCAAACTTCAAAAATATCAATAAGAAAAGAAAGTCTTTTGGCTTCAGATTCAAGTACAAAATACTCTAACTACAATTATATTAAGAAAGACAGTACTGTCATGTTTTTGTTTTTTTTAATATGAACTCTAATAGCTACCACTTTTTTCCTTCTTGGAAAAAAAATCGTTATTTCAAAACGCTAGATACAAATGGGTCAGTTAATAAAAGTATTGCACTCCTTTTATTCCAAGTCATGATAAGAAGATAATTTGTTAAAGTTTTGCACTCTAATTAGACACAAATATGCTTCATGAGCAAAGAAATCTTAAAATTTGCCTAATAACTCAATTATAAATACGGGGAGTGTTAAAATTAAACTCGTTATTTTTTGAATAAATTTGAAATTTACTTATTAGTATTCATTGATGTCTTCAGAAACAGAAAAAATACTCTTTTAAATTATTGTGTGAAGAGTATCTGTTATTCGGAGCACAATCGTTGCCTAAAGCAGTTTCTAGAGTAAATATTCAAGTTGTCATATTAGTCAATATTCCCTTACACTTAATGATGAAAGGGATGCGAAATAAAAATCTCACTTTTTGGAAACTTCAATAAAAAACGCTTAAGCTAAGTTTCAGAAGCCAGGTGCTTTGAGAAAAAAAAAATGAAAAAAATACTTATTGAACTGAAAATCACCCCTCAAGGTTCCTCTCATAGGAAAATTTCCCAATATGTAAATTATTAAAGCTAATTATGTATAAATTAAATACAGATTAAGCAACAACATACTTATAGTGTTTGACCTTTCCAGCCTTTATTGATTGTAACAAAGTAGAACATACACCCAAATAACAAAATATATCGGAATTATAAAAAATACTTATGTTGTATCGTAAAGACCTATCCAAAGATGCAAACACAAGCTTACTTGCCGCAAATTATCTCATATGCCAATAATAGTTTGACAATTAGGGTCAATTTAAATAAACTATCATTATTTTCTCATAACCAAGATAACAAGAAAATAATTCATTGCCTCGGTTGCTCCTTTTCGCTGATTTCCTCGATTGATTAGAAGTCGTAAATAGATATAAAAAATAATTCAATTTCTGCCATTAGGTTCATATAAATCATCGATGTCCCAAAGTACAACAAATAACCCTTATACTAACAATCAACAATAGACTTTTAATTCACTGTGTTTTCAAATTTCCTATGCTACAATTTATGTTTAATTTATGAATCTTATTAAAATAGAAATTATGTTAATGAAATTGGGTTAAAACTTTTAAACATGTTATCATCTCAGCATTATTCAACACAACAATCTCTTACAATGAAATGTAATGCTGGAAAAATTTTGTTCGAGCCAAATATTGTCCATATGACATTTAGACATGGAGAATTTTTTAACGCAGAAATTCTGGCTCCATGCCCCACGCAATTTTGAGAAAATTCACCTGTAGGTATATTTAAAAGGCAAAACAAATAACACCTAGATGAAAAGATACTTTTAAGAAAATTAAAAAATTTAACTTAAATTGAAACACCCTGAGTGTCGATACTTTTTACCATAATTTAAACCATGATTTTTTACAGTGTGCCATGTAGGTCTTCTTTAGACGACAACCAGCATGCATTGATAAAAGAGCTTTTCTTTAAATAACTGGTTAACAAAACAAAAGTGCTATTTGTCTTTTTAAAGCAATACTTTTCTTCTAGAAGTTATTCTTTTTTGTTTTATTTTGTATTCCGTCGTTGAACTGCCGACCTAATTTTGAGTTTACTGCTACTAATGTTCAACTCAGTAACCTTGTAATATTAACCCAATCTAGAAGACAAGATTAACTTCTAGATCAAGCCTTGAGAGAAATTTGCCCTCGTGGAGGACTTTTTGACCGAACTAACCCGCATTTGTAGGGTTAGAATTAGAGCTGGTCGATCATGGGTTAGAGTTCCATTGCCTTACGGCAAACCCATCCGACCCCATGTTCAAACCCATGTTCCGTTTACCTCTAAGGATACATTTTACGTCAACACTGTGGTCGCTGCGAGCTGGGTGTGGAATTTATATTGACCAGCCATAACTGGGATTCGAACCCGGTTTTTCTCATTGGAAGGCGAATGCTCTATCCCATGAGCCACCTCGCTCTCTTCTTTGTTTTAATGTGTTTTTTTTTCTATTTTCAGAGCCAGCTGAGATATCTGTGGATTCAGTTGAAGCTCTGGATTCAAGGACCGCTTTACTCCGCTGGAGCTTAGAATACAAAGGAAATTTACCAATAAAACGTTACCATTTGCAGATGAAAAACTATAGCACCGGAGGAGCTGATTGGTTGGATATGGACGATAAAATTCCTTCAAACGCTACCAGCTATACCGTAAGATATTTAGCACCAGCAGTAACTTATGGTTTTCAACTGGCAGCAGTGAATGAAGCTGGGCATAGCAATTGGGAAGCAAAGAATCTCACTATGCCAGCTGATGGTAATATTTGAATTGAAAAAATATGTGTTATTATTGTTGTTAAAAGTATAAGTAGTGATCTCCTTTCTTTCACATAGAAGTGAGCCTAATTTAGATTGCCCCATTATAGTTCTGGAAGTTTATTTTACCCTTCAAGCGTTGAGCCCCTGGGTAAAATAGTACGGAAATTTCCCTACTACGCACTACTTTCCAATTGAAAGCCAGGGGGAAAACCGGAATTTTTTTATGCAGAAAAGCTTGCAACTGTAAGTTCGGAAAAAGCCTGAACTAACGTAAAGTTGGGTTTAGTTTTTAAATTAAAAAAGCTGTTTATTTATTTGCTTGGTAGCTTGCTTTTTGCTAAACAAGTGAGGCAATGACTGGTTGGAACAAGAATTGAATTATGTTTGGCATTACATTTTTCACTTCTACAATGAAACAATTGGCTCTAGTGTTGAAACTGCTATGAAACTTGAGAGTGTTGCAACATCCACATCATATTCTGGGTGAGCTGTTCCTACAGACTAATACGTTCCCTGATTTCTTCTCGGAAATTTTTCTTAAGAGATTATTGTCTATTAAGTACTCAAATATGCTAAATTTACAGACTTCCTTTTTATTTTTTTTTCTCTTGGATAACTTTTATCAACAATAACAAAATAAATAAATAAATAAAATAAAAAAAAAATATATTTAAAAAATTTAAGACATGAAAATATAATCAATATGTTTTTTCAACAAATAATAGTTAAAGCAATCAATATTTTCTATCGATATTATTTTACGATAGCTTTTCAATTCGAACAATCTGTTTTTTGATGGCAAAGTTCCCCTCGAAATTAAAAGAGAACAGAAGAAATAGTGATACGAAATTATATTCAATAGACTCTTAAATAAGAATTCATAGAAAGTCAGAAACACACGCACAAAATTTTTCCATTGCACAACTTTGCTTCTTTATTGGTTCATTATTTTGAGAAACGGCCAAAAACGGAATGTCAATTCGATTTTTAAGGGGAAAAAGATCTGGCATTATAAAGGTTTGAATTATATAAAACTGCTGTTTGAAAAAAAAAAATCCATGTTGGTTTTTTCCAGCACTCTTTCAATGTCGATTCCATGGCAACTTTCCGGCAGCCATTTCCATAAATCATACATCTATAAAAATAGCCCCCCAACGATAATCGAAACAACACTCACAACAAATAACATTAATGCAGCATTTCCGGTGATTTTTCGTTGAAGGCTTTATGGTCGTTGGGTTCTGTAGTAGGTAGTGGAGATAAAAGCGACCTCCAATATCATTCACCAGGGCTCATTCTTAATGCCGACAATGGGGGTGGAGCAGCAATCGATTGCAGGTGGAACACGACAAAGGCGGGTCTCGGGCCCATAAAGGGGTTCATCCGTTTCTCTGCTCGACCTCTTGACTTATGGAAGTTGAGGGATGGAAGTTCTTTTATCCATTTGAAAGTTTAAGAAGGTCAGTCGAGTTTCGACGAATTTTTAACTGCTTTTTGGAAGACATCAAACCTTTTCGAAGTTATGTTCAATCAAGAAATTTTTTTTTCCTTTTTTTTTTTTTTTAATTTTATTTTCGTCATTTTTTGGATGAAGAAAAGAAATTTTAGAGAAAAAAAATTTAGTTTTTTTTTTCTGTGTAATTTGAAATGTATGCACCATGCATTTTTCAGTGTTTTAACGTAACTGGTCAAGCTAAATTTTTCGTTTAAAAATTGTATGTCTTTAAAACTGATGTAACAATTGAGTTTCAGGAAATAAATTAGTACTCTTAACGCGAAAACTTCCTCATTTCAAGTTCTATGGTATGGTACTTTTATTGTACAATTGTTTTTGCACAACAAGCATCTCAAACAAATTAATAAAAACATATTTTCTATTATAAACAAAGCTATTAATTAATATTATTTTTTAAAAAAAGTAATACATGTGAAGAGTTGTTTGGAAGAACTTTATTAAGCCTAAATCAGCCTTTAGAATTTCGCTGTAGGCATTACATTAAAAAAATATCACACTCCTGGTATGTATAAATTTCACTTTTCTTGTTTTTTTTTTTTTTTTTTTTTTTTTTTTTTGGCCAGAAAATTTATTTTACAGCAAAATCATCTCCTTTTGTTTCCTCTTGGTGAATGCGTTATAAAAAGAAAGTATGATTATTTTTTTTAAAGCATTTTTAGTTTTCGATATTTCGTGCGATCAGTAAGCGCCAAGTTTTTTGAAAATCACCCAGTGGCGTATATTGATAGCAAATAATAAATTGTAAACATAAAAAGCTTAAGCTTAAATCCAAAACATTTATCTAAATACTTATTTCTCTTACATGGAAGTAAAAACGCGGGTATTTCTTAATTGGCAACACTATAGTCAACTTTAATAATTCATTTTGTTAGGTTGTCTTAAATAATAATAAAAGTAATGTTGCATAGTTAAATATAAATTAAGTATTATTTAGATTCATTTTGTATATTTATAGAAATGAAAAAATTAATTACAAAGTAATTATGTAATTATTTAGATTTATTTTTGATCCCTTCTTAAATTGCTGTAGAATGGTGATATGGAATACCAATTATTGGTAACGGCACTTGTCTTTAGAGTAAAAGTATATATATTATACGATACTCAAGTTATGACTCGAGAGGTGAGTGAGGAAATAGTGCAGCAGGTAATGGATGAGTTCTTATATATATATAAATATATATATATATATATATATATATATATATATATATATATATATATATATATATATATATATATATATATATATATATATATATATATATATATATATATATATATATATATATATATATATATATATATATATATATATTTATATATATATATGTAGTATAATAAATAAATACAAAAAAACACGAAGAAAATTGAGAAAAACAATTAGTTTCATTTATTGCGCATAAGCTGCAAGTAAATAGAACGCATTAAATAAGTTCAAAAAGAAGATAAAACAAAGGAAAATTACAGACAAATGAAAAAAGGGGAAAAAAGAAAATTATTAAAAAAAAAAATAGAATTCTTTTTAAAAAAATTTTTAAATTTTTTTTATTTTTTTTTATTAATATTTTATTAATTTCTTTTTTAAAAATTTTTCATATATATATATATATATATAAATATGGATAGATAGATAATATGAAAATCTATACACTCAAATACGTTACTTTTAAATAGTTGTTAGATCTAGTTGAAGTACCGTCTTTGAAAACATTTATTATCAGTAATTACTGAATTTGAGACATTTAAGTCCATTTATCTTGAAATAGTTATTTGCAACATACAGGACGCATTAAATAGAAAAATATACATTATGAATCATCACGAATGTTAAGAAACCAAAGTATAATAGTTTATATAAAAATATTTGAAATGGTCCCAATTTTTAAAAAAAAAATATTATTGTTGAGTAAAACATTTTTAATATTTAGCAAATGATATTCTTACCTGCCCATAGTTGGAATATTAATATTTTGTAATTGAGCTTTTATACAAAATTTTCCCAAAACTAGATTCAAAATCAAAGTGAAAATCAAAGTACTAAATTCAAAATCAAAGTCATTGAAAAAACAGATTAATTGCACTTTACTGCAACCAAATCATTAAAGTTTATGACAATTTTTTCTCTCTAAACAGTAAACAGTTATAAAACGTGCAATACCACCTCAAGTATCAAATTAATTTTTGCTCTTTCGTCAGATTATATAGTTTAGAGAAATAACAAAGCATTTCTTCTTAACATAGCCACCAAATTTTTCCCATTTATTTAAATAATTTCATTACCCAGTGGATAAATTCAGCAATAAGTCATCATTATAAGAAAGCTGGTATTTTTCCAAAACTTAAAATAAGAACGTGAGCCCGATAAATAAATCTTGGCTTTTGTTGTTTGTTATATCTTTTTTCTTTTTTAAAACTGGAGGAATGAAATATCTTTCGAATAATCTTCCAGCATTTTCAATAAAACTATCTTAGAATCTTTAGAATTCACTATCGTCTCAAGAAATAAAATTGAGTTGATTTTATATGATTGAAAATGCGTAGAATAAATTCGGGGGGGGGGGGGGATATAAAGAATGAATTTCATTTTCATCCTCACAATAATGTCAAATTTAATATTCTACGAAAAGAAGTTAAATTTAATTTCTTTCAATGACGCAGTGACACTAATACAGATTCATAGTAATAAGAATAAAATCTGTGTATAAGAAATACATATCATTGTTAATAATAAAAATAATGTGGAAATGTTTTGAGCGAACATTTTTTTTCCTTTTTATTACAGTAAAGATTAAAATTCTCAATCATTGTTCAAATGTGAAGTATTTTCAGGAGAACTTAATTATTCTTGCATTATTCAATAAAAAAGATTTATGAAATTTTTGTAAATGCAATTTTTAGTTTCATAGGAAAATAATAAGTTCTTATTTATAGAATTCCATAAATATTTTTAAGACAAGCGGTAAAAGTGGGGTCACAATGGATGTATGGTTTTTGCTGTATGGATAGCAAAAAGTTCATTTTTTTGATTGTGGATACGTCAGAAAATAAAAATCTAGTGTTTCATGGCGACCATTGATGGGTTATTTTCCTTTAAAAATCTGAACTGGAAGTTTTAGAGTAATGCATTTCTAATAATTTGAACTACAAAGCTTCTTAAAGTATTCTTTTTTTCTTTTTCCAAATTATGGACCGCAAGTTTTGGCAGTCAGTCATTTATTTAGCGTGATTGATTGAAGATTTTTTTTAAAAAAAATTCGTAGATTTCTTGTTTTTGAAAGATATATTTTCAATCATTTGTCCTATTTGATTTGTAGAAGTATTTTACTTCTACTGTCTTCCTTTGTGGAATGTCTACTTTTATAAATATAGATTAATTTCTAGATAAAAGGCCTCATTTAGCACAGCATTTTAATATGACTATTCAAAAAAAAAATTTTGCGAAAATTTTTGCGATTGAAAATTTTTTTTTTTAAATTGTGGATCAAAATACTTAGATAAAAGAAATACATAAACAATTGTAAATAAAAGTTATATCAACCTTTAAAAATTTTATCATATATATTAATATTAAAAAATTTATTTTTTATATAACTTTTTTGAGCATGTGTTAAAGGCTAACTAAAGCTACATACAGTACGAAAAAAGAGAACACCTCACTCACTTTTAATCTAATTTCCGGAAAATGGTCACAATAATTTAAAACGGAGAACAGTTGAAAATTTTTCATCAATGATCATTTCATTTTTTTTTTTTTTTTTTTTTTTGCATATTTTGCCACCTTGAAATTGCGCATTGAATTTTAAGCCTTCGATCCATAAAATTGAGTCCAAGTACGCGAAAAGGTGATCATTAGATCATAAGTTATTAAGATATTCTCACTTTTTATTTTCGCATTGCACATGAATGTTTTAATTTCTCTTTTTCTCCTTTCATTTCACCTTAAGTAAAAATTCATGTTTTATACAAAACTGCAGAAGTGAATGTTACCTTAATTTAAAGAAAGTAAAATAATTGAACTTATGTTAAAGTTAATATTAAAGTTTTAAGCAACTTTTAAACAAAAATATGAAAGTTAGTCTTGGCCTTTCCTATGTTATTCGAATCATGGAAACTTAGAATTTTAAATAATAATTATTTTATCTTACGTTTTTCCCCCTTTTTTTCTGTAAAATATTCAACAATAAAAAATATTTTATAGTTGCATATTTCTTATCGTTTTTTACGATAAAATACTTTCGAATAAAACCAAAAAAATCAAATTTTTTTTTTGAAAAATAATATTCCATTAATGTAATAGTTTAGTAGCTTTTTAAAATATCAAGCAAACATTTATGCCTGATGCCAAACTTTCATAATAAAAAATATAGTTGCAAAATGTTTACAAAACAAAGTTTGGATTATTTTTCAGTGATATTAATATACATTCATGGTTAATGTTGGAAGTAAAATCTGCACTCAAAGAATATATCTGGATGTTGGGGATAAATAAAATCATGTTTTTTTTTCTTCGAAGACTTTCTTATTAAATTTTTTTATCACCATAAATATCTGGAGCCTACTTTGAAGCGTTTTATTTTTTTATACATATACATTTTTTTTTTAATCAAAGAAAAATTTTATGAGTTTCTGCTGAAGCATTTTTTTAATTATAGATCCCAAGTTTTATAGAGAAAAGAAATATGCTGGTGTCCATAGATTTATGAACCTATTTTTTTGTCGAAGAAATAATGGAATTTTTTTTTCTCACACGTCGAAGCAGAGGCATAAAAATTTCCCAAAAATCTTTATTTCTTTTAATTAAGCGGTAATATGCATCAGAAAGAAAGGATTACATCAACTGCATAAAAACTTAGATATTCTTTCCAGAGATCCTTTTTCTAATACTTTTTCAAGCAAATATTTAACTTTCTTTACTGGACTGTTTATGTCTTATTCGAAGAAAGAAAACTTTTTTTTTTATTCCTTCCGCATTGATTTTTAATACAACTTTAAGCCAGTTTTAATTACTTTGTGTTCGTTGAATATAGGTTTTTATTGCATCGACAAAGTTTTAATATGTATTTTATGACTTTATTTAAGAGGGTATTCAAACATAGAAGCTCATGCATTTTAATATTATTTTCAATATGACATCTTTTATATTTCTATTTTTTCTGTGAATTTTTATGCGTGTTGTACGTACAGTTTCAAATATAGTGTTCACTCAAATTAAATTAAAAGTTAAATTAAAGTGTTTTATTTTTAATGTAAAATCTGAATATTTTATAAATATTCTTTAACACATAAAATTGAATTATTTAAGATAAAAATGATTTAATAATCCTTTCTTTACATGTTTTGTACTAATTGTGTGATTTTGGAGTGTAAAATGTAATTTAGTAATATTAAAATGTAGTCTGGAATATTTACTTAAGAAAATTTTCTTTTATATTTTAAATTAACTTGATTATGAAAAATTTTAAAAAGGTTTTACTGTTCTTTATTTAAATATTTTTCCAAAATTGTTGCATTTTTATAACATACCAGTATGAGTAAACAGAAAGCTAAACAACAAGTATCACTGTTAGAATTTTCATTCTAAAATTACGGTACAACTACCGGCAGCAATCTGTCCGCTCAATTTCTCTAGAAGTTAATGGTTAGGAACAATATTTTTTACCCTTACGGGTTTAAAAACCATTTACAACTGGTATGTTTAAAAAAACGTAAATGTAAAATTTTATGGCTTTGTAATGATTTGCAACTAACATGGTTTCAAAACTGTAAAAATGACAATTAATTGGACATTGGAGTTAAGTTATATTAGGTAAGGCTTTTCGTTAAGTAATGGACATGAGAGTTAGATTGTGGTACAGTTGTATTTTGTCAAATAAAACGTGAGATATGGCTTAATTATTTTTTCTATATGTGTCATCTATCGTAAGAGATGGAGACTACTATACTTTTTTGTGTATAGCAGCACTGTGCTGCTGTCAATGCGTCAATGAGAGCTTCGTTTTCCAGCAGTTCAGGGTCAACAATTGATGAGTACATGATGCTAAAAACTCCTCTTGTGTTAAAAGACTGAAAGAATCATTGTGTTTTCAACGCTGGGAGGGATTCGAACTCCCGATTAGCCAGTCGTGAAATTGACAGATTAGCCTTTTCGGCTAAAAAATGTGCCCGCTGTAAGGAACTAAGTGATTTCATAAGATGTTCAACACAAACTTATTACTATTAGATTATTTAGCATCCTCTGCTGTATTAGTCATTCGATGATCGAAAATAAAAAGATCAATTCATAATCCTTATCACAGGGCAGAACTTCCAGGTAGAAGAAGAACGTGCGCCCGATTGTCATTGGCTGTGGGTCTCATGGCATGGATAAAACTTTGGTTGTTTGACCGTATTAGATGAAAACAGTCGAGAGATTTCTGATGGTAAACAGTTTGAATATCATTTATTATGGTTAATTGGTTGAATTTGGTTTTATAATAATAAAATTTTTTTGTAATTAACCTATTCTTTCCGATAAATTTCTAACAGTGTGTATCGCAAGTGTCATATTGAAGATTTGAATTTAAATTTAGGAATCACCATTCACTATGAGTATTGGTACAGTAATAGCATATTTAGTAACTGCAATCTTAAACTGGATGTCCAAAATTAAACTTACAGTATAGTTTCCATTGCAGATAACGTAGTTGAAATGCAAAGCTTCAGTTATAATGTTTAGTTTAATTCATTTTCATGAAAAACGATACTAAATCTGAATGGATTTAGGGGGTTACTTCAAATATGCTTGTTAGTTAATACGCACAATATTTTAAGTTACGAAATCAGACACAAACACGTATTTTATCTGAATAAACACATCTATTTTTTTAGACGGAGTATAATTTCTGACCCAAAAAATATAGAGATTAGACGCAATGAGGGATTAGAAATATAGTTGCCATAGTTTGGTTAGGAGAACAGAGCAAAAGATTAGACCCCTTAAATTTAAATTCCTTTTTTGCGTGTTTCGCCATATTTTGAAAAACGTGTAAGCGAATTGAAAGATTTTTGCGTGCGATTATAAAATCTGTTAAACCTAAAATAATTCCATGAAAAAATATTTTTTATGATAATTAATTATTTTTTATTATTGTATTCATTATAGTATTTTTGTATTCATTATTGTATTTTTTATTATTGTATTCATCAAAAAATATTAAATTATAATGTATACAAATTTTTATATAATTTTAAACAGTGTAATCTTATATGGCAAATTACAAAATTTGAACAAAATCGGGGAAATAGTTCGCGAAGAAGAAAAATTTAAATATCCCACTGATTTCAAAATTCAATTTGGTAACTATTTGGCCGATCTTGTTCAAATTTTGTAATTTGCCATGTAAAATTACATTATTTAAAATAATATAAAAAATTTTATACCTTACAATTCAAACTTTTTTTGACCTTTAAAATAAAAAAAATAATAAATAGTTATTAAAATTATTATTTGCTTAGAATAATCTTTGGATAAACGAATTTCCGATTTATGTGAAAAAAAAATTTCAACTCTCTTAAAACGTTCAGGGGATATGAAGAAATAAGCAAAAATTAAAATTAGCATCAAGAGATCCAAACTTTGGACAGATTTCCTGACCAAATTATTGGGGTCATATTACCCAGATTGTAGGTACCTCCTATATTTTTGGCTCAAGTATCGGAAACCGTTAAAAAAAATTATGTAGACAGAGAAAGTACGTTTTTGTGTCTAGTTTTATAACATAAAATATCGTAATTGCAAACTAATTCGTACATTTGAAAGTCATTCTCAGCCATTAAGTTTGATTACTAGTACGTGAAAATCCAATCATTAGATCAATAGTTATTCAAAGTGTTTCTTTTATTTTTATTTATTTATTTGTGCACTATCCATTGAAAAATACAAAATAGCAAATAAATTTTATTTCTTTTTTGTTTTAAATACCAAATTATATTTCCCCTGTTTAAATTAGTTGTCTTTTATAGTAGTTGTGAATGTGTTCTTCCAATATTGCAGATTCTCCGTTCATTTTATTTTATTTATTTCATTTTTTTGGGCTCTGTAAATATTTCAAATTTGATACCAATTGGCTGAGAACTGTAAATTTGTATAAGGATTATACGAACAAACTTTGGAAGGTATATGCGGGCTACGTCGAGATACAGGTTTATTTAGTTTATGAAGATATCAAGCGTTCGTTTCTGCTTCAATTAAATACTTCATTGAAACTTTCAATTCAATAAGACAATTTTATTCCACTGAGTTGATATTAATTAATCTAAGCTTCTTATCTATCTAGCCATTAGCTTACTTCGTCTAAACTATCCATTTTAATAACACCGATGACCGAATTTATTTATAAGAATTTGGAAGAATGAAAAGAAATGCGAATCGATTCAAATTTCAGAAATTTTAATTCATTTATTTAGTATATTTAAAGTATATTCATTCATAAATATATTCAAAGTTTAGCTTTGAGTGTATTCTATCATATGTTTTTAGAATCACCGATACAGTTTTGTTCCTAACTAGTGTCCATTTTGCAGAATTAAGAAATAGCAATTATTTGCTTCTACTAAGCAAATACTAAGTTCTGAATAAAGTTTTACATAATGGTGAAGAATCATTTTCCCTATTATATCAAAATTATAGAGAATAGAAACTAATGAATAGATTCATATTTATTTAATTTCATAAGAGATACAACACCATAAATTTTGCACTATCTCGCTTAGAATAATTTGAAGAATTTAAGAAATTGCAGATTTTTTTTCAATTTAAAACATTATTTTTCGAGACACTATGTTGAACACTTTTAATGTAAGCCTTTTAGTCAAGATTTTTTAAATGCAGGTATATTGTAAGTTATTGAGATCATTCTGCATCGTAATGTTTCAGATTTAATTGATGATTTTAATGTTTTTTTTAAAAAAAATCTTAACTATCTTCGTTACATTTTTTACGTAATGTCTCAAATTCCTTTCATGATTCTAATACAAGTTGCTAAATCTTTAATATCTGAATTTCATTCTGACATAATGCTCAAATTTATTTTATGATTCTAAAATAGATTTTCGAATATTAATTTAATTCCTTTCCTGTTTTTCAGTTCCACCAAAGATTACATGGGTACAGATGATGGCATCGACGAACGAAACGCTCCTCTTTGGTTGGCGTCGACCCAGCCATGACAATGGTGCAGAAATAACTAACTATATAGTCCAATTGAGCCAACATGAAAAAGTAGTCGCCAATGAAACTCTGAATGTTGCTGTACCCTCCGAAAGACAGAACTACATTTTTATATTTGTAGGACTAGAACCTGGAGAATGTTACGCCTTTCAGGTACAGTTGAAATTTACAATGTCTCATTGCTTAAATCATACCATACGCTGTTAGAATTTTCATTCCATATTTATGGTAAAATAACCAGAAGCAGTCCGTCCATCCAATTAATCGTATAGATTAGGGTAAAGAACACTTTTCACTTTTACGATTTTGAAATCTTTCACGACTAATATAGTTAAAAAATTATGAGTACAAAAATATGCAGTTTTTTATCCTTTTTTATACGAAAATATTCTGTTAATGTATAACTAGCATGGTTTCAAAACCATAAAAAAAGATATTTAGCTGGATATTAGAGGTAATTTAGCAGCTTTATGGTGCTGCCATTTATGCGTGAATGAGAATATTGTATTCTAACACCCCAGGGTCACAAATTGGAGACTGAGGGACACGGGGAACTCTTTATGTGTCAACTCTGAGACTCGCACCAACGTTCTGTCAGCCATGAGATTAACAGAGTAGTTAGTGTGATGAAATTCTAGTTGCTTAACCATATTTGGTGAAAGCAGTTAATAAACTGATTTTCTCACAGTTCATAGTTTGAATACCATCTTATTTGTGGTTATTTGCCTGTTTTGTCGTAATGAAGTAAAATAACAATTAATTAAATTAATTGTTATTTAACAATTTTTTCCGAGAAATTTCTAACATTATATACAAGGTTAAAAATTTTAACTATTACTACAGTAAAAATAACCTTCGTTGTCAAAATTGAGGACCTTAGATCGATTTAAAGATTCTCATGTACTCTCATTTGATCAAGATTCTCATTTGACTCTGAAGAATGAAGAATCATGTGCTCCATGTGAAAACAAAATAAAATATAAGAAACTTTTTTATAGTATATATTCATCAATAATATCCTTACTAGCTAATGCTTACTTTGGCATGTTAGATCATTTGATGACGTGCTGATTAGTAAAGTAAGGCCCCGCAACAACCCGAGATGGACCAGAGGGTCATAGAGGTTAATGCTCCACAATTTCGTTAGCATTTTGGCATTCATGGTCTTGTAGACGCACAGCTGGTGCTCTGATGATGGCGGGTCATAAATTCGTAAAAGACGTACGATCTTTTCCGATTAATTTTATTTTTATTTCTTAATTTTTAAAAAAATGACTAATTATTACAGTTTACATTAAAAAACTTAATATATAATAATATTCATTTACTAATTTTTCTATAATTTAGAGGCTATTCTTAATGCGGGTGACTTTTTTGTAATGTCATATTATAATTATTATTGTCATGGAAATGCTTTTATTACAACTTAATCGTCTTGCCGTAAACAGATGCAGTGAACATAATTTTCAACCAAAGCTAAATTTCCCAAGATTGCAAGAAAACTTTAACTTCAAATATTATAGTATGAATATTTTAAAGTTATTGTTTATTGCAGTTATTAACAATCCCTTTTAATAATTAATTCAAAATAAAATTTAAAAATAATTATATTAATGATTGTAAAAACTGTTTCTAATAAAATGGAATAAAACATTTTGTGCCGAACTAATGAATTAAATATTCAAACGTGATCTTTACTCGATTTATATATTGGAAAGAAATTTTAACAATTAACTGAATGTAATAATAGTGCCTATAATGCGACTCTGATTATTTTTAAGCATTCTTTCCACAACAATCCATAAGCTTTGCTTTCATTTTCATTTAATAGATTAAATACATTTATTCCTATTACTTACAGAAATACACCTGGATGTGATATTTCTGCAACTAATTTTAAGAGAGAAAAATAATCGATGGCTTTTAGATTGTTCATTTTATTACGGCGGCATTTATTCTCCTAGAGTCGCTCCATTCTTCGAAAGTTTCTTTAGAAATAAGCTATCAATGCCTCCCTTACTTTTTTTTTCTTTGCCCGCTGAATAAAAATAATTTAGTCTATTCAAAACAACCCATTTATAATACCCAAAAGCAGTAGTTTACGCTGAAAGATTCATTTTATTTATGGTGCGTTTTTTATCCCCTCTTTTGCTATTCACAAAAGAATCGGGGGGAAAAAAACATTCCACAAAAAAATGCTTCTTTTTTAAGGAAATAATTCTCTCTAACCCTATTTTAAAACTGAAGATAATTAGCTCCATTGCCATTTTTATTTCGATTCTCACAGCTTGTGACTCCCTTTTCCTACTAAAGAGAAATATTAAAAAGATTTCTTTAGAGTCGTTTTTAACCAACTAACAGGAAGCAATTTTGAAGATTATCTTGAAATGCGAACCATGGTTAAGTGGCTATAAAATATATAAGTTGAAACATTTTTAAACAGTGATTCTTTTAATAGATCTTTTTTTCCTGTAATATCTGGAATTATGAAAGGTAAAATAGATTGTTAATGAAATTTTTATCTTTCCAATGGATTTCTTTTTGTTAGTTGTTTTGGTTTTTGAAAACTGATTAATGTTACGGTGTTTGCTTTTTCGAATAAAGTACACAGCAGAGCACATTTTGTTTTTATTAACATGAAGCAAGTGGGAGAATTTTATTTTAATTTGACTTTTTTTTATTGAATCTTTGTATTGAGAAATATTATCGCTAATAAAGCTGTCAAAACTTTTTTTTTTACTTCGAGTTACACTTTCATTAGATATTGAAGTTTTTATTTGAAAAAAAATTTAATTAGTTATTTTTAAAGATATAAAAGAAAAATTTTGTTCAAGTTTTTTAATGGAACGTTTATTTTTTTAAGGAGCAAATGCTCGTCCGATAAAGAGAGAAACAAAATATTTCTAAAATTAGCAGGCGTTAATCTCAATTTCTTAAATTTTTATTTGATTTATTTTTAATTTATTTAAGATTTTTAACATATTATTATTTTGCACTTGAATGGTCGTCTAATAATGGTCGTCTTTGGTTCAGTTAAATTTTTAATTAAACATATTAAATAATCAACATGATGTAACAGATTTAGTGTAGATGACCACAGTGAACTAGATGTTAAATTATGTAAAGAGCTAACCATATGAACACGATATTGAATGAAGTAAAATATGAGTATCATTGAATAAAATGTGGTCAAAATTTCAGCGAAAAGCTTTTAATTAAATTGCAAAATATAGCGTTAATATTATTAAATAAATAAATATATATATATATATATATATATATATATATATATATATATATATTATAGAGAAAAATTTAATTGTTAAAAACAATTTCCCTATTAAATGCTTTTATTCTCTTTATAACATCGAAATCCAGAAACAAGTAAAATTTTCCATCATAAGAAGAGTTTTCGGTCAAGCTACGAAATTCCAATCAAATATTGATTTTTATTTAATTAAAATTATGTTTCGGGACAGTTACGTTATATAAATTTAAGTAAATCTAAATAGTTTACGTAAAGTTTGTCAAAACTTTGAAACTTAGGTATTTGAAGTAAATAAATAAGGACGACTCGTTATTTAAAAGTTCAAAACTAACTTGCTACTGCTTACAAATCTTTGGAAGTTTATTTTACTAATGTTGGTAAAGATGTAGTCAAATAGTAAAATGATTTGTTTAAGCTGCGTTACTTATTAAACCAATGCCAGAGTTTAAAGTAAAGTATGCATCTTAAACTAATATGGTACTAATATTGAAATTTTACAGTTGCATTACTCAAGGGACTTTTATTTAGAGGATACTAGATTGTATAAATATTATTTTCAATTAAGTATTTCATATTTCGTATAATTTAAAATAATTGCATCTGCTCATATCAATAAAATATGTAATAATCATAAAAATATCATTAAGAAATATAATATGTCCTACATTCATATGACTTGAAATCTTAATATTTATTTGCTCAGGACACAAGCTTACGAATAACAGTTAATTTTTTTTTTTTTTTTTTTTTTTTTTGCTGTTAGGGAGATGTGCCCCTGTTTGCTGACGCTCACCAACCCGGATTGCTTCTTGGCATGAAACAGTTGAAATTATTCGACTAAAAATATGTATATTAGATAGTACACTTGTCCCGCAACTTCCCTCTTTCAAATATTTTCTTATGACACTTATAGGATCTATTAGTGAACATAAATCATTTTTATCATTAGTCGTTATCATTTTATCGTTATCATTAGTCGTTATCATTTTATCGTTATCATTTTATCGTTATCATTAGTCGTTATCATTTTTAAGTTATCATTTTTCGAACATTTTTGTTTACCAAACGATAAATACAATTTTTGCATTCATCACTTTGCGCATGAAGCTGAAAGTTAGGTTCTAAACCGTTTAACGAGTCTCTTTAACCATAATTCAAACTATATTATTGTAATTTGAACCAAAAAATAATAATTATAAAATGGTTAATATCAGACACCGATTAAAATAACTTTATCTTAAAATGTAACTTAGAATTACGTTATTCTAATGTAAAAAAACGATCCTCTTAAACTCTTCATTTAGAAATTAAGCAAAATCATAAACGTAATAATAACAGTACAGGTAAATACTTTTAAATTAGGGATGCAAAAATTTTTATAGGAAAAAAATACGCTAAAATCCTAGCGACTTTTTGAAATCTCACCAATTTGGTGATTATCACTGAATCCAACGTTGCTTTTTAATTATTAAAAACAAAGTAAAAAAACAATTTAAATGATTACAAATTTAATAAAATATTTTTAATAGAATAAAAAATGATGGCTCATCTCTTAAATCAAATTAAATTTCAAATTAAATTCATCATATCATCATATTTAATTCATCAAATTAAATTTTGATTCATACACCATTCAATCATCGCTCACTTACCTTTCACATTCAATAAAGTTAATAACTCACTCGTGCATTCCCTCGCCATTTTCAACCTGTACAGCGCAAAAAAAAATTTAAAAAAATGAAATAATAATGGTAATAAATGAAATAACGGTTAAAAAATGAAATAATAACGATGATTCTAACAGCAAGAGAACAGAATCATAGACAGCGAAAAAATAAACCCTTTTACCTCTTTTCCGAACCGAATCTTCCGAAATTCTTACCGAAATCCAACTTTCGCATATGTATACATATCAAGTAACCAATCAGGTTTAAGAATTTTGGCGATGCGATCGGACTTTCAAAATAATCTCCCCAAATTATCTTCCAGAAACCTAGGCGAGATTTAAAAATATCGCCAATGGGGTGGGCTATTCTATGGTCCACCCAAACAATGCCTTTATGACTTTCATCAATTTTATGCTGATGACAACCAAACCGATAAGAAAAATAATGTGGGAAAACTGGATCCTACCATGTGATTATCCGCCCGTAAAAATTCAGTGGCAATAATGGAAAACTTTGTAAAACCATTATGTTTTAATATTATATAGAGATATTTTTATTGCTTCATAGACATTATAATTGCATACATTTATAAGATTTTGGGGTTCTTAGCTAAATTTAGCTGCTCAATAATTGCTTTTTAAACTAATGATAAAGTTTAAGTGTAATTACTCAAAATTTGTTTTAGATATTCTTAAATTAAAGCACTCAGTATCTATTACCATTTCATTACTTTACAGTATTTGATCGACAAAAAATTTTTTTTTTCAATAACACTGTTCTGATGACTATTAAGAGGGAAAAAAATTTTTGGAAATATCCACTGCTTTCTTTTTTAATCTTTATCGGAGAGAAATGAAATTTTATCTCACTGAAAGGCTGAGTCAACCTTGCCCAGCTCGAGGATCGAACCCTGGACCTGTGGCACGGGAGCGCGAAGCGCTACCACTCAGCCACCGGGCGTCTGGTGTAACAAAAGTTTTTTTTAAATATTTGTGTACAATCAAGTTTATCATTTTATGCAAAAAAATTTGATTCACTTTAGTTATTCGATAGATTTGATGAAATGAGCAAAAATTAAAATTACCTTTAAGAGGATACTACATCCAGGTAGAAATGTTTCCTCACAAATTCTCTTTCACCTCTATAAGTCCTTTAAAATTTAAATTTTTATAAAAAGTGAGTTCATGCAAACTCATAGTGAACCATGAAGTTTCTTCCAAAAATTTATTTGAACTTCGATATTTTTTTTCAACAATTGAAACTTCATGGCTTACTCCAGGTTTACACAAACACAATTTTTCTTTACTTTACTTCACTTCACAACTAGAAGTACTAGTTTTCTTTACTTCACAACTAGTATCGTTAAAAAAAACATGAATACAAAAATATGCGGTTTTATGACCATTTATGGCAAGTATGGTTTCAAAATCATAAAAAAGAATTTTAACTGGACAAAGATTACCAGATTTATGTAGTTGCAATCTGTACGTGAAAAAGAGTGTCGTATTCTAATAGTTCAGGAGCACAAACTGGGGAGTGGATATATATGGGAGTCATATACTGAAAATTCTTCAAGTATAGAAGAGAATGGAGAAAATATCATGAGATTGACAAATTAGCCATCTTGGCGCTATAATATGTGCCCAGCTGCAAACTAAGTGGCTTCATTAGCTGGGCCTAGTTGGTACGATGCAATTCAGGTTGTTTCACCATATTAAGTGAAACCAGTTAATAGGGGGTATTTCTTACGGTTAACAATTTGAATACCATCTTATTTATGATTATTTGACTGTTTTGTTTGAACATGGTAAAACAACAATTAAATAAATGGTTACGTAACTATTTATTCTTCCGAGAAATGTTAAACAGTATATTTATGTGCGAATTCTATTAATATTGCAGCTGATATGTACAAAAAGAAGAATTTCGTTTTTTCTCTTTCAGTGAATAAAGTTTTTTAAGCAAAAAAAAAGGCTCAAATTGCTTAAACAAAATTCAATTACTTGTCTAAAACTAAAGGCAAGATTATTTTAATATTTATATTCTAAAAACGATTCTAATAGGTTTTTGGTATAAAAGGCAAAATTTTTAGAAGGTTAATAACAGAACACTAATGTAGGCTCGTATCCAATATATATTTATTTTTCATGAAAAAACTAGGAGGACGTTCATCATATTTCTATATCATGCATATTATGAAATGTAACTGTTTTATGTATTAATTGCATTTACAGGTTCAAGCTTGCAGCCAAATTGGATGCGGTAGTTGGTCAGAGGAATTGGATGCAACCACCTCAGACGGAAGTGAGTGTCATTTTTACAATAGTAAAAAAAATCAAATTATTTTGACTCATTCAACTACTTTTTATGACTAAAAGTTTTGAAAGGGCTTTTTAAATTTCATTATTAAATTAGAATTTCATATTTTGGCCTATTTGTATTCGTAACAAATATTTTTTTAACTTTTCGTTTACACCTTTTTTATACCCTTTGAAATTGCTCTCAAACTTGATATGGTATAAATCTTAAAATCATGCCTTCTTATTTGAATTAAGTTGAACTTATTATTAATTAGAATATTTAAAAGATTTAATCTCTTAGGAAATTAATTTAAAGTTTACATGTGCTGTTCATAAAATTCCAAAATAAAGAGTTTTTCTTGCATGCATGTGTTTATAGCTTAGAATAAATGTCGTAGCGAAACTTAGTATTGAATTCAAAATCTAGATACGACATCTTTATAATAAAATAGCTGAAGATGGCTTAAAATATATTAAAATTATATTCTAAGAATTGAATTTAAATAATTCTAGCTCATTAATGCAAATCTCGAACAAAAAATTCATAAAAATTTGAAATGACAAACATGTTTTTGTGTTTACGATATCTAAAAACGCTGGTGTGTAAACAAATATACAAACAAATTTACGTTAAAAATGATTGTGCTATACTATGCGTAAACATTTATTAACATATAAAACTCATCTTACGTTCATAATTTTAAAAAAAAATTTACTAAATGAAAAATAAAGTTTGCTACGCTCCTTTTTCAATAAAGAATTTCAAAATATTTGAAAAAGGGAAAAGATTTTTTAAAAAAAATATTATTTTCAATCAAAAAATGAAATTATTAAATGCAAATGTTAAGAAATATACTATTTTGTTATAAATATACTAATAAAAAGTAAATTAATTTTTAATCAAAAAAATTAAAATAAGAGATTGGAACATATAGAGATTGGAAAAGTATAAGACTAGAAAATGCTTCTCTCTATTTACAATTTATGTTTTTAGCTAAAGAATTTTGATTAAAAATTCCTTTTGGACGCTTATAATAAAATACTGTAATTCAATAAGAGGTTTTCATAAGATTATTTCATATATTTTTATTTTTTCATGTTATTCAGATATTTAAGTTGCTACATATATGTAATATCTGAAATCCATAGAATTAATACCCTGCTTATGAAAAAAGTTTTTTTAAAAAAAAAACACTCAAACTCTTTCAACTATCAACTCATCTCACGTTATTTTCTCTAGTTCGTGGAAGTTCATATTATATCGAAATAATCTTCATTCTCTTCTTGTGAATGTCTCTTTATAAGTTAAGTATATTTTTATAAAGATTTCAGAAGTTTTTTTTCTGAAACATTGAAGTCACTTTCAAGTTTGCAATAAGTTTGTTCTCTGTCCAAAAGCCATTATGACCTGGAACATTCAGGGAATAAAATAGGTACACCTATATTATATAAAACAGAAATGCGTAAGCCAGCGCGTTGCTAACGAAAATTGAACAAGCAGAACTTTAATTTGAGCAGAAATGAAAGGTTAAAAACTAACAGTTTATATCAATAAAGAAACTGCTAATATTTCTGTTTTAATCATGTTTACTATTTGGATGTTAAATTACTCTTATTAAATTATGTTATAGTAATAATTTAGTGTTTATCAACAACTGCAAGTCGAAAACACGTTGTTCATTGATTCAACCAAATTTTTTTAAACTTATGTGTCAATACTCTCACTATTATTACCTACTTTGCTACTATGCTTGTTTTTCATTATTTTCTACGCTTTTTCTTTGGTATTATTCATTTTTCCAGATTATGTAAGACTTAAAATTGCTGTTTTTTCAACATTTTTAATTGAGTAATACATGTGGAAAGCATATGATTTTTTTTCAAATATGACTTTCAAACAGCATTAAAATATCATTGGAACAAAATGAACCCTGACAATATTGTGTATAAACTAAATGAAATGCTAATAAATAAAAAGTTTCGCTCTAGGCATAAAAGTATGGTCAAAATTACTAAATTACAGTAAAATTTACCGTATTTTTGGCTCTATGGAGACAACTAAAAGCTTGGTAATTTTTACCGAAGCGCTTTTGTAACAATTGACTTTGAATATGGTAAAAATTTCAATAAAATATGGTTTCATAATATGTGATAAAATTTGGTAAATGTAGTAAATTTCGGTTATTGTATCATGATACCTTAGAGCCTGGCATAAAAATCATTTATTCGGTTAAATTTACTTTTCGGCTTTGTATCTTTTTACTAAATATGAATTAATAAGAGCTTTAATTTTGAAAACCTGAATTTCTGGTAAATCGTTATCATATGAACTCAAAAATTACCAAATGAATGGATAAGATACCGTATATTTTGAGTTTATAAATCAGTATAATGTTTTTTTTGTTTTTTTTAACCCTCAATGTCCTTACAGTACAGTAATTTTACCGGAATTTTTTTATACGTATGTAGAACTAAATATAATTCAAAAATATAAAACTTCATTTTAAAAAATTTAGTAGCATGCACACAATTCTAGAATATCCAACGAGAAAATACCGACGTAAAACAGCCGACCCAATTCTGAGTTTACCACTACCAATGTGCAACTACCGGATCAAACATTGTAATAAATTAGCCTTCGTGGCAGGAGTTTTTGATGTGACTAACCCGCATTTGCGTTACATTGAAAGGAAAACCTCTCACGGTTAACCTGACGGCAAGGGAACTCAAAACCATGATCCGTCTACCACTGATGATATTTCACGTGAGCACTTCGGTCGCTGCTAGCCGGGTGCGGAATTCATATAGAACAGCGTAAGTGGGACTCAAATCTGGTTCACCTCATTGGAAGGCAAGCTCTCTATCATCTGAGTCTACATAGCTCTAACACAGAATTTAGAATCATCCTGTAAATGAATGCAGTGAGCTCAGATTCCGAAGAAATTCGTAGCTTATAACTGCAATGTAGTTATAAGCTACGGTGAGCGTAGCGTACAAATGTTGTAACTCCCAGTTTTTTTCTGTTACTAAATTTAAGCATTTATGCAAAAAACGATAATATCCAGCTCTTTCTGTCCCTTTTAGTCGTTCATTTCTTATATACTGAGGTTTCAAAAGCAATGTTATACCTGATACCTCTTAATATCATGTCGGACCTCCTCTTGCTCTACGATGTACAACAACTCGACGTGGAACAACCTCAATAAGTAGTTGAAAGTCTCTGATATTCAACCATGCAGCTTTAATAGATGTCAATAATTGCGAGAGAGTTGCTGGTGCATGATTTAGTTCACGAACTGACCTCTTGATTATATCGCATAAATGTTCGATGAGATTCATTTCAAGCAATCTATGTGGCCAAATCATTAGCTGGAATTGTCCAGAATGTTCTTCAAACCAGTCTCGAACAATTAAAATCTGATGACGTTGGTGCATTGTCATCCATAAAAGTTCCATATTTCTTCGAGCTGTAAGTGGTACCCACCTAAACATCCGATTATAATCCTTTCTAGTCAATTATCGTTGAAATTGGGCCATGGGACCCAGTCATGTCATGAAAAGTAGCCCACACCATTATGGAGTCATCATCAGCGCCTTGCTGACAACTTGAGTCCATGACCTCTTGGGGGCCGGCGCAACACTTGAACTCTCCCATCTGCTCTGAACAGTTCGTCATATATATATATATATATATATATATATATATATATATATAGAGAGAGAGAGAGAGAGAGAGAGTGAGTGAGAGAGAGAGAGATTTTGTACACGATTCTACTGCAATCTGGTATGTTTGCACATTGCTATCCCATGACTTTTGTAGATTTGTAATTGGTACACGGAGAAAAAGTTCTGGTACAATTACCCTGCTTTTTTTGGTAATAGCATTTCTTTTTAAAAAGAAAAATAATAAATAATAAAAAAAAAAATTTAAAAAAAACAAACATAGTTCTGGTTAATGAAAGCAAAATATGCGGTGTTTAAACCATTTATTTACCAATTTTTTTCCTTTCATAGGGCAACAGTTTATCGAAAATTCTGGTTTTTGAAATTATAGTTCGAGATGAACAACAATCAGGCCAACAATTTAAATAAAAATTACATTAAAACGAAAGAGTGAAGGAAACTTGCATACTTTAATTTATTTATTTCCAACTCTATGTTCTCTTTTAATTTTCTGAAAGAAGAGAAATAGAAATCATTATCATTCAATTTATTTCGAATTCAGTGATTTTTATTACTCTTTCAGCAGGCGGCCCCACTAAGATACATCCCACACATTTAGTAATAATTACAAAACTGAAAATCTAAGTTTAACTTAATAAATGGTTTTTATGTCATACTCTAAAGTATCATGATAAAATTACCAAATGCTACCAAGTTTTATTTCATTTGCTACTAAACATATAGTAAAAAACATTTATTAAAAAAGTTTCAACAAAAAAGCATTTTATTGTTAATTTTCCCAAAATTATTACCAAAGCGAAATTACCGAAATTCCAGTGTTCTCATAAAGCCAGAAACACGGTTAAGTTTACATATTCTTATAGTGTTAACCATACTTTTTTACTCAGAGTACTAAGTGCGTGCAAATTGTTAAATGCCGTAGGCCATTTCTTGTAAAAAAGTCTAAAATGAAATCTAGTTAAATATGATAATCATTCATTTATTACAGTGTACCTCTAAAAAGAAGCTTAAAACGTTCAATATTCTTTTCATTTCAATAATGGCATTGTCACCATTTTAATTTAAGCGAGACCAGCCATGCGATTCAAATATGTGACAAATTTATATATCAATGAAAGGCAACGCATTTACAAACTACCAATACTATGAATAAAATTGTTACTTCACCAAAAATACAGCATGACTGAATTTCAAAAGAAAAAAAATAAATAAAGAAGGAAAATTGCTTCCGAGAATGTGATTAATCCATCTTATATTTTGAACTCGGACACTGACAAAAGCAAAGCCACACCTTCAGGTATTCCGGTAATATGATTGAAGGATGAATTATTTGAAAATGAAACTTTTTCCGAGAAGAAAGTGGAAAATTTGAGGTATCACTTAGTAACCTAAGCTTTTTTTTTTTTTTGTACCATGACAACAGTAACTTATCAAAATAATTCAACGGTTTTTAATTCCTTGTTTAATATACCAATATAGAACATAAAAGATCATTTTTTCTCTCTATATTAAAAAATCGATGCCGCTGCTAATTTTGATGCTTAACTTAACGTTCATTTTTTTTTAAGTTATTGCGCAAAACTTAAAACATAAAAACTTAAAATTTCTAAGGTGTATAAAAAATTTTACAAGAATTTTGACGGAATAAAAAAGTTATTAAATGTTAAATTTGCTGGAAAAATATCATTTCCTAAAATGCGTGTTTAATAAGAGCTGTAAACTTGCTGTAATTGGAACAAATTTAAATATTTTCTTAGTAAAAGAGTTTTCGAAGATATTAAACAAATGTACACGAATGTCTACATAGTTACATGATGACGCAGAAAGTACATATTATTAAACTCAGATAGGTACATTTTTAATGGTGAAAAAATTTAAGTATTGCAAAATTAGATAGTATTCTTTTTTCTAATTCTCTTTTCTAAATTTTAAAAAACATTTTGCCGCTATTATTTACATTTGATTTTATAATAAGACCTAAATATTCCTTTACTATTAGAATAACTCCCACTTAAGGAGATTTTTAAACATAGTTTTATTAACTGATATTTTATTTCAATTTACCCTTAATAAATTTTCAGACTGAGAAAAAAACATTGCTGCATTATAATGTTCATAATGCAAGCACCTCAATAACTTTTGATCTAATAATCGGATTTCCACATACTATAATGTAACTATCGATGTTTAATCAAATCCATTTGATATTCTACTGAACTTGATATTTAAATTCATTTTTTCGAATCTACAATTGTTGTAGAGTGGTTAACGTCTACGAAACATACTAAGGCCACGACACATGTTTATTTTATCTATTTGATTTAAAAAAATTATCTAATCATTATGGATGTATTACGTAGGAAGAAAAATTAGTGAAAAGTTTATGCCAGTTTCAAACATCGGTTCATCTGTTAATTGTCTATTTCGGTGATCTATTTCCTTATTTTTAAAAATTGGCTACCGAAACAACGCATCCACGTGTGATTCGGGTGTTGTCAACATAAATAAACACCGCTATTTATGGACTATGTAAAACAGATATATGTATAAAGATGAGTAAAAACTTTTCAAGGCAATTCTCGACTGTATGTCAGTATGTCTTTTAAATTTTGTGCCTTGGTACAAACTATCTTAATAGTACTGAATTACAACCTAAGTTCGTCAATTATTATACATTTTTAGTAATAGTATATAATACACTATTATATAAATATTAGTTTCTTATTTTTCTCATATCTTCTAAGAGACTTTTATCTCATTATTATTTAAGTACAGTACAGTTTAAGTACAGTTATTAAGTTGAGTACAGTGTGATCAAAATTAATGAAATAACTAAATAATAGTCGGTACACTGAAAAAAAAAATATGGTCAAAACTACCAGAGTATGGTAAAATATGTCGTGTTTCTGTCTCTATGGGAGCACCAAAAAGCGCGGTAATTTTTAACGAAGTGCTTTGGTATTGATTTTGGTGAAATTAATAATAAAATACATTTTTTTGCCATATGAATAGTTCCATATAATGTTTAACAAATTCTTGGTAGTAAATGAGGTGAAATTCGATAAGATTTGGTAATTTTATCATGTTACCTTGCAGCATGGCATAAAAACTGTTTAATTGGTTGAATTTACTTTTGAGTTTCGCATTTTTTACTAAAAGTAGGAAAATAAGAGCTAGAAGTTTGAAAAAGAGAATTTCCGATAAACCGTTACCATACGAAAGAAACAATTACCAAATGTATGGTTTAAATACCATATATTTCGATTTTATTCTAGAATTATGGTTCTTATTTTCAGTAATGTCATCATATAGTATAGTAATTTTACCTGATTTTTTTTTCCCCTGTGTATTAATAACATGAAAATATTAACAGCAACTGTTTGTAAACTTTAAAAAAAATACAAGAAAAGTTATACTAGATAAGTATTTGTTAACTACTACAAATTGTAACAAATACTGGAAAGTTTTTAAAAATATTTCCAGAAACTCTTAAATTATATTACAGAAATTTAATTTTAAAATATATTAAAATTCTCTTGCTTTTTAAAAAACATATTTTTGTTTTTATTTTATGGGGCCCTTTAATTTTGAATTAGCATATTTTCACAGTTACAAACACTCAAATATTTGTAAACTTAGCAATCAATTTTTATTATATTTGTGACAAAAGTTTTCTATAAACAAGTCCCCAAACATAAAGTCTGCAATTTTTTGATAAAAATATAATTTGTAACAATAATTATAATCCGTGTGCAGAAATTATCTATCTTTACAATCATCTATCACAGTGCAGTGGTGGCTCAGGCGATAGAGCGTTCGCCTTTGAATGAGGTGACCTTGTTCAAATCCCAGCGTTGACTGGTCGATATCAATGCCATACCCAGCTCGCACCGCCCGCTGTGCAGCCATAAAATATTATCTGTGGTAGATGGATAATTGATTAGAGTCCACTTGCCGTCAGTCTAACTATGGAAGGTATTAGTGGTTTTCTTCTCTATGTAACTCAAATGCGGCTAAGTTCCCTCGAAAAGTGCTCCACGAAGGCAAAATTCTTCCAATACTTAATCCAGAAGTTCCCTTGTCTTCTGGATTGGGTTCAAATTTACAAGGCTACGGAAAGGAATGTTGGTAATCGTAAGTGTAGACATTGGGTCAGCTGTTCAACGACGGTTATAAAATCATCTATCCTGACTAAAAACAAATTTATCTAAGCCCCAAAAGATACGGTATAAGACCATTGATTCAGCTTTTATTCAGCTCTTTGCATTGGATTAGAATTCCTTCGCCCTCATTCTTTGAATATTAAAGGAATATGTTGAATGGTATATTTGTACGACGACTGTGTTACAAACTGACTTAATGACGGAATGAATCTCTTTTCAGTGGCTGACCCTCCTGAAAATGTGCAGATGAGATGTTATCACGACAACACGCAGAACCTCAATTACGTAGTGATCACGTGGGACGTGCCGAAGAATGTCAGAGGAAGCGTACAGGCATATAATGTATGTATTCTATTAAATTTATTCAATTTTTTTTAAATTTTGCTGAAATATTACTTTTAATGAGGGTACCCAAAGTGTCTATTGCAAATCAATATAAACTTTTTTTTGGCAGTTATTATTCTTTATTTAGTTATGAAATAATATGCAAGAAAATATTTTGTACACTATTTGCGAAGACACAAATTAATGAGAATGAAAAGTTTGGTGAAATAATTCCTAAAGAATTGCAGAAATTTCGCTAAATGCTCGATAGATAATACAGTTTAAAATATTGCATTTAAAATAAAATGCATTTCAAATCTCTTCATTTAAATAAGAAAAATAAATTACAGCAATTTCTCTTTAAAGTTTTATTCATTTAATAAATTGATACAATAAAAAAATGCTTGTAAAATAAACAAATATGCAGGGATTATAAATTTATTACCTAAAATAATAAAATATTCAGCATAACTTTATGGTTTTCTTTTAAATGTAGGCTTTCAAAACGCAAATGAAAAAGTATTGAATTGTTTCCTTTTAAGGAGAAAAGTCATAAATTAAAATAATCATAAATTAAAATAATCAGAAAATGATAAATATTTTATAGCCAACAATGCTCTTCGTCTGTGAAATGTATTACACTTGGTGACGTATTCAATGTAAAATTCGTAGTTATTGATAATTAATAACTTTATATTTAATAACTGATTTGATAATTATTAACTTCAAAATAAACAAAAAAAAGTGGTGTGTTCGAACCTGGTGGCCTATAATCAGCCGCAGTGGCTTAGGGGATAAAGCTTTTGGCTCCCAGTGAGCGTACCCAGGTTTGAATCCCAGCTTTGGCTGATTAACACAACTAAATGGATCATGGATTAGAATCTTCTTGACATCAGGCTAACCATTAAAGGTTTTCGTGGTTTCCTTCTCTATGCAACGCAAGTGCAGGTTAGTTTCCTCAAAAAGTCCTCCACGAAGGCTAGTTTGTCCCAATGCTTGATCCAGGAGCTTCTTTGTCTTCTGGCCTAGGTTCAAATTACAAGGCTATGTTTTTGAACATTCATAGTCGTAAACTCAGAATTGGGTCAGCTGTTCAACGCCGGTTATAAAGTAAAAAAACCGGCGTGTATATGCAGTAATATGCCTGTTAAATCTATCGCTGCTAAAAGTTTGGTTGTTGTGTGGAAGTTTAGAGAGAGAGGGCTTCAGCTCAGCCACTGTTCACGTCGTCTGGCCAATGTCAAAATTACGTGCTTTTCCTACTGTGGCCGTCCTAAACATTGGGATAGGGGTTTTGTCATGGTTGAGGAATGATTCGAACTCCCGGCTAGTAGCAACCTCAGTACTGACGCAAAGTGAAAGGATCTTGGCTTAGATACCTCATGCCATCATTTTATGAAAACTTCTCGCGGGGGCATTCCTGAGAGATTATCGTTGAAATCTCTCAGGAATTTCCAACACGATATCCATCCTGGGAGGTTATCGTTGGTTCTCGTTACATGCAGCGCCAAATATGACTTATTAAAATCGTAAGGTTTTCAGAGAAGGCCCTCCCTTGTCTTCTGAGATGGGTTCAAAGAACTTTTAGAAATAGTTAAATAGTTTATTTCAAATAGTTCAGTAGTTTAATTGAACTAGTTGAGTAGTTTTGTTCAAATATGATCGGCTACTCGCTCAATGTTCATGATACGATAAAACAATTTTTGAGTATTTCTTATCTTCATGTGTACAGTATGACATTCTTAAAGTTGAAAATGACTTTTTTACGATTTCGCGGTCTTACCTAATCCGTAATGATTTTATTATAAATATAAAGATATAAGTCTTCTCCTAATTTTAAGTTTATTTAAAGACACTTTTCTTTAGATAAAAGTAATCTTTTTTTTTTTTTTTTTTTTTTTTTTTTGAAGGAATCTTAGAATTTTATAGTAACCCATATACGAACAACAGAATTAAAGACTTATTTCGTAATATAAATAGATTTATCAACAAGTTTATTTAAACATAAGGGAAAACATTCTCTATTTAATTATTTACTTATAGATCTCAAATATTTTAAAATCTCAGGTAAATTTAAAATTCTACAAAAAACTATTCAATGAAAAAATCATGAAATATTTGCATTTAATTTAACTGGATTATTTTTAATTAAGTTTCTAGCTTGTATTAAATGATAGAATGAAGTCAGATTTTAAAATGAAAAAAAAATTGCTTTACAAGCGAATTATTTTTAATTAAATTTTGTGGTAATTTTTAAAGCATGGGTCGTATTTCAAAATTATATCTTAAGTTGAGTATAAGAAAAAAACAATAGAAACAATAAGAACAATAAGAACGAAATAATGGGAAAATACTTTTCTGAATAATTATGTTTTCGAGTTTAAAGAATAAATAATGATAGCAATTTATGTGAAAAATCTAGTAATGGTAAAAATGGTTGGAAATTTATTCTTTACCATTTCAGTAAATATGCATGAAAGATTCTTCCTTGGTTTGGAGCAAATTAAAACAAAAAAAGAAATATATAGTTTCAATTTGTCTCTTATAATGCTCCTTATTTATTTTATAATTATAATTATAAGATAAGCTTCAATTTTGAATTTAAAAATATGGAGCATGATATGATAAATGAACTAAGTAAGCCTGTTTGTCCGCTGCGCAGTGTACAAAATAAAAACGGACCACCCTAAATAATTTTCGATTATATCATCAAATCTTCGCGTTCTAGGATACATCTTAAGGGGTCGATGGGGTAATCTCAAATATGCTAATTAATTAAGGCAGATTATATTTGAAGTCTCGAAATCAGACACAAAAACATACTTTCACAGAATAAACGTACCTTTTTTTCGACAAATTCGAATTTTTGACCCTTAATATATAGAGGGTAGCCGTAATGCGGGAAATATGATCCCATTAATTAGGTCAGGAGAATAGGTTATAGGTCCCATGTTTGGGATTTTTTCAAGTTAATTTTACTTTTCACGCATTTCATCATATCTCGTGAACATTTTATGCGAATGGTGCACAATTTAATTTTGGTACACAATTGGAAAATTCGTTTATCCAAAGACAATTCTAAGCAAAATGTAACTTTTAGTAAATATTTATTATTTTTTTATTATTTTATTTAATAGTAGTCGGAAAATTTCTGATTTGTAAGATATAAACTTTTTTTGCATCTTTTTAAAGAACAATTTTAAAGGGCTAAATACGAAATGTGAGAAAAATGAGTCGGTTTGTTCCTAAAACATGGAATTTTAAATGCGCGGTTTTTTCAATTTCTCGAGCTATAACAAAACACTCAAAAAGTAAAATTAACATTAAGAGGTCCAAACAAATCCGATCATACGATTTAAAGTTATTCAGGTTGGTACTCTTTTTTTTCCTTCTTTTTTTTCTTTCTTTTTTTTTCTTGTTTGCACAGAACACTTAATCAAAATTTATAGCTTAAATAACAAATCAACATTTGACTTAATAATAATAGTTTTTACATGTATAACTTTGATTATTCGAACAACTTGTAAACAACTGCGTAACGAGATCGATTTCCAGTTAAGATGTTTTTCACTCGGTCCATGTTCTGCTACATATAAAGAGTGTAATTTATTTTATTATAACATGCTGAATTAAGAAACGAAAGTGCACAATAAATTGACTATGGGCAAAGAAACTGTGAATTCGGTATAAAAAATCGCTATCAAAGCTATTATTTGATTAAAAACTTTATTTGCTTCAATAATATGCAAATTGAAAATAGCAATCAACATGTTTCAAGCGTTTAGAAACATGTTAATATATTTATATATGATTAGCGTTATTATATATATTAAAGCAAAATTATCTAGACAATAAAAAATGCAAACTATGTAATGGACACGAATTTCTAGGGGTCATTCATAAAACAGATGATCATTGTGTTCCAAAAAAAAGACTCATTAAACAAATTTAATTATGAAAGAGCAAAAGAAATGCTGCGGTGCGTAAAAATTTTTTTTAAGCTCAGTGTGGGTTTATGCATCCTACTTTCGAAAAAAAAAAACATTGTTGCTCATGAGTTGCATAGCAATGAAGTCTAATTTCAAAAAATTTCGGAAAATAAAAATTTTACAAGACTGAATTTTCTTCCTCCGATGTTTAATTCTCTCTTTGAAATTACAGTTAAGTAGAAAATAACTAAACAAGCCTTTAAACATAACAAGCGTTGCTTGTAGCATTTATTTAATACCTTAAAATAAGTACATTAACTTTTTGCAAAACATTTTTTCCTCCCTTGCAAAACCATTTTTATTTAAAATACTTCAATTAAAGTTCACTCAACTCAATTTCGAAATTTCATTACATGGTACTAAACTATGAGTATTACTTCTTTAAATATAGAACATATTTAAAATAAGGCCCTTAATGTGAATGTAAACAATTTTGAAAGTTTAAGTTGCGTACATTTATTAAAAAAAATATGATCGAAACTACCAGAATATGTTCAAATTTACGGGGACACCAAAAGCTCAGTAATTTTTTTCAGAGGCACTTTGGTAATGATTTTCGTAAAATTAAAGATAAATTATGGTTTTATAATATGTGATAAAATTTGGTACATGTAGTAAAGTTTTATCATGACACTTTAGAGCATGACATAAAAACAATTTATTCGGTTAAATTTACTTATCAGTTTTGTTTTGGTAATAAAAACTATAATTTGGAAAACTAAACTTCCCGGTTAACCGTTACTATAAGAATCACCAAATTACAAAAAAAAAATGGTTTAAATGCTTGATATTTTGATTTTATTGCTCCAAATCAGTTTGTTTGTTTTTACTAGAAATGTCATTATCACACAATACGGAAATTTTATTAGAATTCTTTTCCCCATGTACTGATTACATTTTACTGATTTAATATTAAAAACTTTTTAAAATCGTAAAATATTGAAACAAGGAATAGAAAAAGGGGTACTAACTTCATCGCTGAATATATATTAACTATCTTTAATGTGGGAATGTTGGAAATGCATTCATCGAATCAATGATGCAAAATGTTAATTTAAAGAAAAGCCGCAGTCTTATAAAATATTATTAAAATGACTGTGTGATCTGTTTTTTTCTCTCCTTTTTATGAGCATTTTAATAAGTTGTTTCAATTCTGCAATATATATTTGTTATAATAATACGCGAAAAATGCGATTTATTGATTTTAATAATTTTCTCTTAGACAGAAAAATGTCGCGAAATTACAATTTTTAAAATGTTAAATTCTTCTTTTTAATATTTAATCTATTGTTTTACTGTTTCATTTTATCCTTCATTTAATTTTTTTTTTGTAAAAATAATTTTTGCAGTTAAAAATTATCCGTTATTTATTAATGTTAAGATTTTTCGCAAATTTAAAGCAGTTAAATTGTAGCTTATTTCTTTGGTGAAAATGTTTCGCGCCGTAATCTTTACGACATTATTTTCAAAACAAAATATGCTAATTTTTGGGTTCCATATTGCTATCCTCTCCTTCAAATTTTATTATATTTTTTAACTTAAATATTATGCGTTTTGTTGTGCATAAAATTAAAATGTTATAAAATCATTTAATGCTGAAAAACGCATAGTATTTACTTTTTAGTAATTAAAACAATTAAAAATTGAGCAAACTGTGCATAACATATTTTTTATCTTTTTATCATTAAAGGTTTTATACATTTTTACTCTAATACGCAAAAAACAATATTTTGTCTTATATAAATAAATAATTTTTCAAAACTAATTTCTGAGCAGAGTAAATTTTCAAACTAGATTTTTTGCAGTTTAAAATTTTATTAAAAACTCCGTAAAGAATTCTTTTAACTTATCATTTAAAAAACAACTGTTTTCACTAGTTAAGTACTTTTTCATGCATAACTTAAAAGATTTAAAAACGTTCCAAATATTTTCATTAATAGTATACAGCTTAACTTTTTAGGGATATAATAAAAGTAAGTTACTATCTATAGATAATTTCTATAAGTTCTATAATAATTAAAAATATTTCTAAAGCTCCACTAAATTCATTGGGAGAAACTAAGCAAAACTAAAAAGAATTTAATGGTTAACTGATTAAACTAAGAAAAATATTTACGATGTTTTCTTTTAAAATAAAAAAATAAGAATATTTTCTTGAAAATATGGAGCTTAGTATTCTAATCCTTTTGTTGGTACAAAGTATAAGATCTAAGCTCGATAGTAAAAATTTATTTAATATTTTCGCTTTTATCTTCTTTCAAAATATCTTAACGTTCAAGTTATTTCAACAATTTTCTCTGCATTAGTTCTTAAAAGAAAAGTGAACAGAATGCGATCAAACAACTAATAATCAAAAAACAAAACAATAGAGCACAAAATTTTTATCATAAAATCTGAAACTTTTACACTTCAAAAATTATAGAACTTTTGCAAAAATTAAAAGAGTAAAAGTAGAATAGTTTCTAGAAAAAAGTTAAATCAAACGTTTCAGAAAAAAGATACTGCACTACTTGTCTCTGAACTTAGTTTAAATTTATTTTCAATAAAAGTCCAATTATTATTAGTGTTATATGATAAAATGTAAGAAAAAATACGTTTCAACTAGTTTCTTTCTTATATAATAGTAAAACTTTATAACGCAAACGACAAAACTTAGTTTAAACTGACAAAAAAGGTACCCAAGTATCACTCGCAAATAAGATTCAGAATTTTATTACAGACAGTTTTTTATGTTCGAAAATAATATGTGAAGTTTATTTGGTTTAGAATTTTTGTTATTTCTTATAAGAAGTCATTATTCAGCTATTATATATATTCATTTAGACGTAATTATTAAGTTATAATTTAACAAAATAAGTGCAAATTTTACCGTGATTACGTCGCCAAGCCCTATTCGTCTCGTAGACTAAATTAACTGATGGTTATAAAAGCGCTACTTTAAGTCTTTAATTTTATCTACAAGTGAAAAATTTATTTGCATTTTTAAAGGCTAAAGCTGAAAAATAAATTTAAAAATTAGAATTAAAACTCTATTTTTTAACAAATTCTGAAGCTGCTGCGTGACCTCTACAGTTCACAAGTATTTTTAGCATAACAATGAACGTTTGAAACTTATTTATTTACCTTTAAAAGTGATTCTTTCAGATTTATGTTTGTTTTTTATAATTTGAAAAACTTGCCCCATTTTTCGTCTTCTTTATCACAGACTTTAAATTCGAGGAAATCGAGGAAATAAATGTTTTTTACAGCAACAAAGGCGAAACTGAAAAATTTTGAATGCATTTTAATTTAGAAACCAAAACATGTAATTACATAGAAAAAATCAACTTTACTTGCGAATGACAGTTCAGGTAAACTTCATTATTAGATCAACTGTATTTTACTGATAGTGCAGTCATATTAGGTTCTTAAGGTAGACAATCAAAATAGCCTACTGGAATTTGTTAATTCTGTCTTTCGAAGCCTCCGCCGTAATATAATATTATGCTTTTTGGCAAATAATATACTATTTTTATAACTGCTAAGAGTTTGCAACTGTTACTCATGACTGTTAGGTCAAGTTTAGCCCATCTGAAGCCAGCGCTGTCTACGCTTATTTTGAAAATGGCGCGAAATGTCAATAGGGAGAAAAGCCACAGTTTTGTGAAAATAAAAAGCGTGTGCGGTCTAAATTTTTAATATTTAAAAATTTTGTTCAATGCTGCCCTATAAAAGTTTGAAAAAACTGAGAATACGGCAGTGATTTTTATAATTTTCATCTAGGTTGAAACATCTTGCCAAATTAGCAATTATTAAAGAAGTTAAATAACTTTTAAAATATTTATTTGTCTATTCTAAAGCCAAGATAATTTCTTCACGGCAAGATTATATAAATAGTTTAAAGTCATCAAATTGATCGAATTGCTTCACGTGTAAGGTACTTAAACTATAGCTTTTTTTATTTTCCCTGGCGACATAGCTTCGAAAAACAGCTTCAATGAGGGTCTCGAATGACCGCAAAGAGAAATTCCAGGAAATTGTGTGGATGGTTTTGGTGAGAGGGGGGGGGAAAAGGGGGTAGAAATTAAACACTGATATTTAAATAAATGAGATATTGTTTTCGATGTAATTGTTTTTCACTGAATCGAACGAACGGCGATAGGACTAAAAATTCAGAAGATATAAGGGTTTTGAGTAGAACATATACATGTTTTTACATGTGCAAATTTTCACATTTTAAATTGCAATCTAGACTAGTAATATATTGATTCTACTGTGTTGTTTTTTTCTTTGGATTGACTAGAACTATAAAAAAGTCGAGAAAATGGATAATTCAAACATTACAATTGTTTTTATGCTTAAAAAGTGCTTCCTTTGTCACATATTTATGTGTATACTTTACATTACTTTTCAAAAGCTATCTGAACACGTAAGGCACTTTTTTCGTATATTTTTATTCTGAGCTGATTGATATCAATCCTAAGACAATCTGACCAATAGTTCATTAGTTATAAGTGTTTATGTACAAAAAGTAAAATTTTTCACTTGCATTTGTTTACACATCTTATATTGCTATACAAGCAGCCCTACTGATTCTTACTTTAAAAAATACTTAGGAAACAATGTCTCACTTGTTTGTATAGCAATGTAAGATGTGTTAATAAGTACAAGTAAAAAATTGTGCTTTTTTTATATTAAAACAAATGCAGTGAAAACGATTGCTCATTTACTAAAATATCAGTATTTAACCCCCCCCCCCTCTACCAAATGCAGTCGCAGCAATTTGTTGAATTTTCATGTACAGCTTACCCGACGCACCCTCCCCCTTAAACAAATCCCAGTGGGTCCCGGCTTGTTATTTTAAATGTCTGGATTTGGTGCAATCTTTCGCTTAATTTGACTAAACTTAAAAAGATAAAGTCAAAACTTTCAATAAGAAAACTATTTCGAAAATACTCAATTTATAAATTAATTTCCATTTTAAACTTATGATATGTTTTTATTTGAAAAAATATTTTTTTTTAAGAAAATAAAATGCATCACAGCATTTTTGCATAACAAATTCGCTAAACAAAACTACATTAAAAAATATTATTTTATGCAAAGAGACAGAAGCTACAAATAAGTAACTAGTCATTAGTCTATTTTATTTGTTTCGTTATCATATTAATTAATTAAATTTCTTTTGTCACTTAAAAGTAACTTTTAAAAAAAGAAAAATTAATGAGTAATTTTGAGGTTCAAAATTTAGCACTGAAGATCTTTTAAAATTTAAAATTTAATTCTAAATTAGTCTTAAAAAATATGAGATTTTAAGAGCTTAAATTTTTTTTTTTTTTTTTTGTAGAAAGCATTGATTATTTTCCAAACACTTTTCTGAGTGAACGTTGTTCATAAGCCTTTCAAATAATTACTTTTAAACTCTTTTTAAAAGTAAATTAGTGTCGTGATTTGTTAAAAAATTAATAATGAATTTACTAAAAAAAATATTTTTAAACTCTCTTGTGGGTTTTTAACAAAAGCATGTTTTGAAAGAAATGATAAGTAAAATACAAATTTGTAAAACATCACAAAATTTAAAAAGTTTACAATCAAACAGGAAATCCCTTAGTTTCTGTTAAAATTTAAATATTTAAAAGATTCATTTTATTTTCTTAAAATTGAAAAACTATTTTGTGTTAAATAGTTTTCTGACTAATAATAAGCTTTTGAAACAAATTAAATTAAACTAAAGAAAACTTCCAAAATATAAATTTTCAAACAAATTGTATCTTTACGAAGAAATTGTTGTTTTGTTTAAAAAAACAATATCATATACAATGTAGTGCTTGAAATCCTTGAAAATGTTTAATTTTATTCAATTAAACTATTTAAAATTGTTTTCCAACTATTCCGAGTAGTTCTTTGTCACTTTAAATTGAAAACCTAGGTAAATATTTGTTTAGTTAGATGCAAGTATGTGCATTGTAAAATGGTCAAGCAATGGAGGAATAATCGGAAAGGGAAAGTTCTACTGAACAAGTGCAAATATCGTTACGGTAAAAGCAAATATTGTTGAACACTGGTCACTTTATGTATTAAGTAGGTGGCACTATAGAAGATAAAATCATATGCACGTATTTTGATTGAAAATACATAATTCAGAAAATAATAACTTTAGTCAGGTGCTCACTTTATCAAAACTATCATTTTTACAGGTTCCACTTTAATTTATGATAACTAAATTGATTTTATATTTTATTCAGAATTTACAAGCATAAATTATCATAATAACCCAAACTATATTGATAAACAACACACTATGAAGAATTTAAATTAAATCATAGATCAATCAGTATTGGGAGGCGAGAGCTCTTTTCCCTAAGCCACCACGGTCCTAAACTGTATTGATTAACAGCAAACTATGAAGAATTTAAATTAAATCACAAATCAATCAGTATTGGGAGGCTAGGGAGTTTAAAACAAACAATAGAATATTTGCTATTGTGAAAAATAACCATTCAAACATTTCAATAGTTAAAAAAAAAGCGGGAAATCAAATAGTGATTTAAAATTTATTGCATGACATTTAGTAGAGACAGCAACATGTGAGTTTAAAATGATTCATTCCTTTTTTGAAAAAAAAAAAAGAAGAAAAAAACTTCCAACCTTATGAATTAATAAATGTACTATTTATTATTTAATTTTAAAAATGTGTGTTTCTTTTTTTTTAATTATTTATTTTGACCAAAAGAGAAAATTTCTCAATTAAATTGCAAATAAGTTTTTTAGTCAATATTACCAAGACGACTGTTTATGTGAATATTTTATTCAATAATTAATTAATAATTTTCAATTTATAATGATGCAAAAATAATTATTATGAAATATACAAATTATTTGTGTGATTTAAGATATAATTGCTAATGGATAAGGTAAAGGTAAGGTTGCATAAGGTAAATATTTCTTGCCAATGGTAATATAATTGTTACGGTAAATATTTCTTGCTTCATTTGCTAATATTTATTAGGCAAATATTTCATGTTGAAAATGCTCACAATTCTACTTTTGATTTATTTATTCATGTGAATCAATTTAAACCATTTTTAGTAGTAATTTTTTATTCCCAATTCTATCATAAATTTTTTTTATCACTAATTCTTGAATCATTAAAAGTTGATAATCTACCTACACTTTTTGCTTATTTACTGATATTTAATGAGGGGGCAGATTAATGAAAGTTATTCAAATATACGATTTTTTTTTATCATTTAATCTTTTCATTTTGTTAATCAGGAAAATGTTTCATATTTTTATCTGAGAGTAATTATATAAATAAAAAAAAATTAAAGGTGTTCTTTTAGGTCAATTAAAACAAGGTACAATCTTTCAACCTAACATTTATTTATAATGACGTATTTTTAATTAAAATATTATTCATTTTAAGAAAACCAGAGGGAAAGAAAATCGGGAATTCGAGCATGAAAAATACTGAAATGACAATGCGAACTTTTGAATTATGTTTCTTACATTGTTTTCTTATGCTGTTATATTCCAACACTTTTATTGAGTAGGAAAAAAAATCCATTCGTATTTAATTTTATTTTGTAGAATTTATAATCAGACATTCAGATGTGTTTTAACATTAATGAGTCAAATTGATATTGTTAAATTTCCATGAAAATACTTGACTGGAGATTCACATTTGTTTAAGAAGTGATACATAGTATTTTATTTAAAGTTTATCTATAATGATTTTTAGAAAGCTACAAACATTATAAGTTCAGCGGCTATGGGAATAAAATCTATATATCAGATTTCTTTGGTTTGGTGAATGATTAATTTTCCCAACCACTGAAACAATAAAACTAAATTAGTGTTTAAAGAACAAGTATTAAAAATGTCGCACTCATAAGAAACGTTAGAATCGAAGAACTTCCTGAACGAAAACTTTAAAAGTAGCATCGAGGCAACTTTCACATCCAGGTACTGAAGTAACACAGTACGGCAAGTGAAGATTACTTCAAAACATATTAATTGAGAATGTAATTCACAAATTTTCAGAAGCTATTGAAACAGCCCTGAATATTCATCGCAACACCTTGTATTTAATAAGTAATTAACGTAATAACCAATAACGTTGGGGAACACATTTTTTGTTGCATTTACAGAAATACTTAATCTTGCCTGAATCGGTTGCGGGGATTTCAAATCTGAAATTAGTTTTGCACCTGAAGCTACAGTTTTAATGAAAGTTTTAGTCTATTTTTTGTCTAAATATTTAAGTTTAAAAACGTTATAACATAATATAGTTGTGTAAAGGTTGCGATAAACTTCTAGGAGAGTAAGGGCACAGCAACAGAACTGAAATTGCACAAGAAACCATGCCCGAAAATGTTCTCGTACGCGGCTAGTGGGCTCTCACCTATTGTGACCTGCTGAGAAGCGCACGGAAAAAAAGAGCTCATTATTGGCAAAACGCCCCTGGTGGCGTAAGACGACATTTCCATGCCCGAGTTTAACACACTTATAATTCTTATGATGTGCCTTAACTCCCCTAAAAGTGTGTCGCAATATTTTCGTGACCCGCTGTTATTGCGACAAAAAAAAATTCATTTAGAAAAAACTGCATACTGTGATACAAAACTAAGTAGAAAACTGTGATACAAAAGTATCTATTAAAAAATTTCATGCAACAAATAAACCAAAAGAAATTGTTCCCCAGTGTAATCTCATTTTACAATTTTAAATTATAAGTAGTATCTTAAAAAATTTATTTAAACTTAAGAAATTTTTTTTGAGAAAAATAACTTTATTTACAAATGGTAATCGACATATGAAATCTAAGCGTAATACAACTACAATTCCAATTTTTATCTAACTTGTACTTCCCTGTTTTATAATAAATTCTCATTATCTAAACAATTCATATACGAAACTACGCTGACCTACTTTCATTTTATCACACCACCTTGCATTAAGTATATCATAATAAATGCAAGTATATTTCTTAATTTGAAATTTGTTTCCACGGTTTAAAAATAAATTCATCTAAACTCCAGTAATTACAATAAATGTAACCCGACAGTAAAACTTAATTACGTCTGTTCGAGAATTGGACGGACTGAAAGTTTTCAGTAGAGCTTCAACGAAAATGGAGATTTGTTAGAAAACTGCAACATATAATTAACTCCAACACAATGCAAAGTATTTTTATAACATTCAAGTTACTGCATCGCTCATTAAACTCCCTCTCTTCCTCCTCTCACCACCCTCACCATATGCTGCTTCATTCTAAATAGATGTGGATGTAGAGGCAATTACAGTAAATGTGGAAACTCACTAAAATCTGGAAGCTAATTGTATAATGAACGAAAGGTTGCTTCATTCCAAAAATGATTCTTTTTTTTTTCTCTCTCTCTCTATCTCTATCTACCTATCCATGGCATATTTCTACAAACATATTTAATGATATAATGTTTTGAAATGCTCTTACGGATTATTCATTCTCCCGGAAAAAAAATGCATATGTAACAAAAAATAAATGAAATTTTTATAATAATCCTTTCTTAATTTCATAATCGGAAAAAATGCCGTATTTTTAAAATTCAGTTTTTCAGGAACTATTTGACCTATTTCGCTTCAATTTTTCGATTAAAATTACATTCTCTAAAATGATGTAAAAAACTGTATACCCCACAATTCAAATTTGTTGATATCATTAAATATAATAATAAATATTCACCAAAAGTTATTTTTGGCGTGGAATTATCTTTGAATAAATTAATTTCGTAATTAAGGGTAATTAATCATATTAAGAGTTCCAAAGTTTGGACCGCTCCATACTGACCAAACTATCAAGACCATGATAGCGGGTACCTCTAATAATTTAGGGGTTAGAAATCCTAATCCGTTAAAAAAAAGATATATTTCAGGGTGGCCCGGTTTTCATTTTGCGCACTGTACTTTGAGATTATTAATTCTTTAAAACAGAGTATAAAATGTATTTTTCAGAAGAAGAAATATAAAATAAAATAGTAAAATTTATTCAAATTTATGTATTTGTCTAAATTTAATCTTATTTTTGACAGTAATTTATACATTTTTTGGTTTTTGTCAAATCATCTTTAATAATAATGAAGTAAATTAATGCTTATTCAAATTTCTTCTTGTGTTTTGGTTAAAACTTATTAAAAAATATATATTCATTCATTTTTCTATTTATTTAGGCGACTGTTTATTTAATCTGTTAATTTTATTAAAATAACGGTTTTGAAACATTAAAATTTGCTTAACTTTCTAATTCTTTAATTTTATTCAAAAAAATTCTAAAAAAGAATATCCATAATAATTTCTGTTTATAATCAAACTACATTAAATTATGAAATCCTGTTTTATTTTATTATTTATTTTTAAAATTTTTGATTTCCACCAAACATGGGGTATTTTTTATTTATTTATTTATTTATTTTTTTTTTGAAGAAAAGTTTCCTTAAAACTTTGAATTAATGAGCTTATTTACATTTTATTAACTAGTTAAGAAATATGCCTTTAAAATTTATTTTTCAAGTTTAAATATACAGGATGTGAAAGATGATTTTTATATGCAGGTACAGATTACGTTAAAATTAAACTTTTTTTACTTAAAAATTAATTTCTTGAAATTTAAAAGATTAATAGTAATAAATTCAAAAAGAAGTATAAAAAACTAAGTAATATTTTAATGAGAATTTAGATCTTATAATAAGAACAAAATTAAGAAACATTATTAAAATAATCTGTATTTTTTAATAATGTAAAAATCTATATACATTTATTCTCATAAGTTCAAGAGTTCTGCTTTAAGTTATTATTTAAAAAAAGAAATTCGAAAGAAAAAAAATTCAAATTTGTTAGGTCTCTCTTGTTTAGCTGCAAAATATTTTTTATTTCACGGTAATCGTTTTCTTTAAAGTTGTGCACTTCCACTAAACTCTCTGTAATTATAGTTACGCTGTTGTTGTTTTTTCAAAAAAAGACAATAAAAAATTTTTGAAATATAATTTTTATGCCTTTTTTATTATCCTCTAAATAAGATTAGCGTTCTTTAAGCAACATTTTGCAAAGAAATTGTGAAACAAATTAACACTTGAAAACTTTTTCTAAATCTACGAAAAATTATTACTAATTAATGATTAGTTCAGAATGAGGATTAAATTATCATTTTTAATATATGTATTCTTTTTTTATTTAAATTCTAAAGTCCTTATAATATATATATTACATTTTTTTTAAAATTAAAACGTAACTTTTCTATTTTGAATAATAAAACCATAATTTATTATGGCATAATTTAATAATAAGTGAGGAACATATTTTATTGAGGTATGAGTTTCTAATATTGAATGATTTTAGTAAAATTATACAAAAATCATTGCCAAAGGGATTTGATAAAAACTACCGAGCTCTTTGGTAATTCCTTTGAGCCATAAACACGGTACATTTTACCACATTCTAGTACTTTTGACTATATTATTTTTCTAGGTGTACTTGGAAAGCGATCGAATTTTTTTTTTTTATATTTTGTTTAAATTTTAACTAAGAAAAAAACTTTCCCGTTCAAAAACTTAGGAATGCCCAGTATCAAATTAGCATACTAGAAAAATTCATAATTCAATTTTATTTTTTCTGTTACAATATAGATAGTCATTGTAAATGTAACTTGCCGTGTTGTATCTTTTACCGTTTTTATTAGATTTTAGAGATGAAAAAGAGAAGGGATGAAGCATATTCAAAGGAATTTATGTCCCTTTACTGTTATTTTAGTGAATTTTTAAGACACTTTATATTCAAACAAAGAAAAAATATCAATCCTCTTAGAATATTTTGGCAGATAAAAGATGCGTTATTCAACTACATATATCCCGTTTTATAAGTCAAGACCGTATTTTTGATTACGAGATAGTAAATTTTAGTATATTGGGTGTAGTAGAAGACTGCTTTCTCAAAGTCATATTTTTATTTCTATAAATGTCAAATGATACAAGACGCTTGGCAAAATGAGGGTTTTGTAAAAAATTTCAAAAAATGTGGAATTTCGAATTATTTGTATGGGATAGAAGATTTTTTGTGGGACTTTTGTTGATGATGAAGTAGAGAATCCATTGCAGAGAGAGATCCGTGTAACTACAATGCTAACATTATTGAATCCGACACTGATGATGTTTTCTATCTTTAAATTTATTGCTTTTGTGGTATGTTTTAAAAAAATTTTATTGTGTAATATTTTTTTTAAATATTCTTCAATAAGTTAACTTTTCTTTTTACTTTTATTCCTAATCGCAATTTAAAGTATTGTTTCTAAAAAACCTTTTTATGTAACGAAAATATTTTTAGAAAAAAGTAATTATTAATTGTACTAAAAATATAAAAAAATAGTTTTGCAATGGATAAATTGATCTACAGTTATTCCTATCTATCGCATTGTTTATAATTCGGTAAATCACGATGAGCGCCTTTGTTACCATCGTATAAGTCGATCCCCTGATTATAGTAAAAATTTGGAGGTTTGAAAACTCGATTTATATACCGATTTACACGGTATTTGTGATAATGTTGTTTCTTGTGCATTTTAGGTAACGCTGCAAGGGGATGCTTTGTATAGGAATGGTAGTGGTCACTTAGTACGAGACAATTTCCGAGAATTCACTGAAGTTCAAAAAGAAAACTTAGTCTTCAAAAGCACCGTCCGACCGAACACGAATTATTCAGTGAAAATCTGCACCATCAATAAAGCTGGCTGTGGACACAACAGCAACCCCAATGACAAAGCAAAGTGCAACTCTCCTCCTTCAGGTAAAATCATTTACTGATAATCTTAAATGAATTTAATTTTAGCGTTCCTGAGAGGAGAAATGGAGAAAACAATTTTGTCCCCCAAAAAACGCGTATTATGAATCTGGTGTTGCAGCTTGGAGCACATGTAGTACTTTTGTCTTGTATATATTTACTCTACCGAATTGAAGAATTTTGGTTAGCAATAACAAAAGGCGCTATTGGCAGAGGTAGTAGCCATTTCAGGCTCTCTAGACATGTACTGCAAAACTTTTTTCGTTGCAGAGAATTCTTTTGCAATTAATTTCATTGGAATGTAAAATTCTATAATACATTCATGCCATGTCCATTAATTAACTCTAAAGCTAAATTTTCACCAATAGAATTATCTCCCGCAGACTGCAATTCATCGCATGGGAGACATACAATGCATCACACACCAACCAAAATAATATTAAGTTTTTGTAAAGGAGATATATTTTTAATTGCTTCAGTGAGTGAGTAAAAACCAAAATTTTTATGAATGATATCATGCATGCTGCGTTTTGTTTTTGTCCCTTACCTTTTATTTAATAAGTGGGCTTTATGAATAAGTTACGTTTGTTTTGCTTCAAAACTTTAAACCCGGAAAGCTTATTTCCGGGGCTGGCATTATTCTTAGTTTATGCAGATGAGAATCTTCGCCATTAGAAAGAAAGAACTACTGTAATTTTGTGTATTTTTACACCAAAAAGGGTGTCAACTACTTAATACTAGAGTAATGTTCCACTATACGAAGACCGAAGAATAATTTTTAGTGCAGTGAAATAACCAGAATACACTTTTACACTACGAGGTGAAAAGTAGCAGCCGCTTTGTTTGTTATTCAGCAACACTATGCATATATACAATAATATTTCTTCAACTTTAAAAAAAAATCGTTCGTTAATCAAACATGCACAGAACAGAGGGAATATCAATATGAATTCGAACAAGTCTTAATAAAAACGATGCGTATAGAAATGAAATATTATAATTTATTTAATACAATTGACAAGTATTTAAAAAATAAAATTTAATTATCCTTATTACCAACTAAAATCACACATAATTATCTCAACGTTGAACTTTTCAGATAAATATTGTATAGGTGCGATTAAGAAAACAACAAAATCACTCCTTTTACTCAATGTATGACGATAGCGCCAAAATTGGTGTTTTCGAAGGCGAAAATTACTCATTTACTGTGTTAATGAGTTTGAATTTGATGCGATATCTTTCTACTCTAGGTGGTGTTTATAACTAATTACACCTTTTAACTTTTTATATGAACGCTCTTAGTTGATGTTAACTTGAGCTAAAGTGTTTCTTTACAGATTGGGTTGTTCATCATCAAATTCGGCGAAATATTGCACAACAGTTTTTACTGTTTAATATAGTAATACTATTTAATATAGTAACAAATTGCTAAAATAAAATACCAATTCTTTTTTTTTAAATGTTTATTATAGTTGGGCATAATAAAACTATTTAAATGTATACTATATATACCATGAAGCAGTTTGTATATTGTATCTTCGCTGGTCCCAGGTATGTGCAATCAATCCAATCAGCAAAAATACAATGATTTTTTTGAGCACTCTAACCACTCACAATACGAAAAAGAGATTATGCACAAAAATTTCGGCAATACTTCGATAAATTATTATTTCTTATTGCTTTTATAATGAATTTAGTTTACTTTAGCATATTCAGATTGCTTGAAAAAATTTGCTGCAAGCTTCAGCCTATTAACTAGTTTAAAAAAAAAAACGATGTAACTTGGACCTATTTTCCTAACTTTAAGAAGAAATTTGTTTTGTTTTCTGTTTTTTGTTTGACAGAATTCATTAACAAAAAATATATATTAATAAACAAACGTATAACATGTTTCTCGCAAAATTTTTAAGTTTTTTGAATTATTTGCCTTCTTCATGAAAGTAAAAATATCGAAATTGGCCCAGGATACAATAATTTTCTTAGCTGTTTTAGTTATAGATATTTTCTTTTCCTAACTGCACTTTAAGTGCTTAAAATAAATTCATTTTGAAAATTTAGTTTTCTTGTATTCAAGAAGTAGTAAATTATTGTCTCAAAAAGTTGTAAATCACGTGAGCGAAAAAACGAAGTGAATTATTTCAGTAATAGAGAAAAAGAATTTCATTAGTACAACGTGTACGTTATTGTTTTAATTTTATTATTTTGTTGTCCTATTTTTTGGGTGAAAAATTGCTTCTCATAAAGTGGTGACAAAAGAATACGTAATTAACGAATTTAGATCCTGAAACAAATATCTGGAACTTGATTTCTTATCATTTGTCAAAAAAAATTTTATTATTTAGATGTTTATAGAAATGGGAAAGCCTTAAAAATATCAATGCTACAGTGAATCCGTATTTCTTTAATATGCATTTACCCTATTTTTTTTAACTTCGTTTTTTTAATTCTAATTGTGCATTTAGTATTACTTTAATATATTAGTATTACTTTATATGTTACTTTAGTATTACTTTAAGTTTAGTATTACTTTAGTATTACTTTAAATATTTTCTCAATAAACAATTAACTTTCTTTATATTTATTTTCTTAATACCTGATCTTATTTCTTAAAATATAGATGCTCATAAACATGGATTAAAATATTTTTTTCTAACGAATAATTTAATCATATCGCCTTCAATTTAGAATAAAGAAATAAAATAAAAAACATTGCTAATTTCTCTTATAATTGTCTCCCTAAATTTCTGACTTAATTGTCTATATCGATTACACTACGGCATTCTTAATTGTTATAAAAATGAAATAAGTACCATTTTTTATTAAAACTTTTTATGTAAAATCAATGGCTCCTTCAAAAGTAGCTCGACCAAAATAAGCTAATTGCACTCCCTAATACTTACAATAAAGTGTTGATTATTTTTTATCGCAAAAATACAATGGGATAAAAAATGTTTTTAAAATAAATCTAAGACTTTTTTCTTAATTAGCGCATGTTATTACTGTCTTAAATACCTAAATAAAAACAAAAAGTCACATTTTTTTTAGGAGTCAAGTTTCTTGTTAATGGTGAAAAGTATCGAAATAAAAACAAAACCCAATGCATTTTCATTAAAAATTACTCTAAAGAATTAGTATTTTCGAATTGTTTTCTTAATTGTGATAAGAAGTTCCCATTATAAATTCATTTCTAAGCATTTATAAATTTTAATGACTCAATTTTTCTTTTCTTTATTTATTTATTTATTTTTTTTTTTTTATTTTTTTTGACCAATTATCATATTTCTTTCCTAATGAAATGAATATGCCCAAGCAACTCTTTTATATTACTTTTTATTTTTAAGGAAATTATTTGAAGTAAAAATTGAAAAACATCATTTCAATAAACATCAATAAGAATATATCAATATGCTCGTATTGATAATTAGTTAAAATTTTGTCAACTCTTAAGTTGTAAAATGTATGTAATGCTTTTCGTTTTACAACTAAACTGATAAAAGTAATTATAAATTCAACATTTTAACACAATAAAACATGAATAAAATAACAATACACGCTCTAACACATAAAAAAATGGTTTTGCTTTTAATAGGCTGCAATGCATTACCGTAACGGATCTTGCATAAAATTGAAGTTATATAATATTATAATGTAGGATTTTTCCAAATGTTTTGACAAGTTGAAGCACCCTTATGAGATTTAAGATTGTTTCACGGTTCCCCAGTCATATAATATTTCTCTACAATATAATAATTATTATATACAACTTTAATGAGTGCTTCGTGTGTTTAAGAATATGAAATAAAAGTATGAAAAAAAGTAGAAAGGATATAAACATAATTAATACAAATCCTACTTAAAATACGATCCAAGTATTTTAATTGATATTAATTATAAAGCATGAATAATCATATATAACACTAAGAAGGTATTAATTACAATATAAATATTAATAAAATGAGAAAAAGTATAAATAAAAATTCCTCACTTGAAGGCATTGCTGCTTGCAATCTAAGTTTTCAAATTGTAGAATGAAGCTTTATAATAGCTAATTGTAATGTTTGGTTTTTCGATATTTATTTTTAAGCTATGGACTAAACCATCGGAAAACCTAGCTTCGGACTTGAATGAAGTAGCAAAGAAAATTAGAACCGTCATAACTTAGAACTAGGTTATTCTTATCACATAAATACACAATTCTATAAATTTTAGCTTAAAACCTTATTTAATTTCTTTTAAATAGCAATAGTTTACCACTATCGGAGGTATTGAATATTAAGGTATCGATTGGTATGTCAAGGTACAATTCCATATTGTACCACCATTTTAATAAATTTTTTTTCTTGAAAAGCATAACAATATTCGTTCTCAAATCTATTGTGTAAGACAAACATATTACATATTTCTCATAAAATTATTATATAATTAAAGTTAAAAAAAATGACCGTATTATTATTTTTTATGCAAATTGTTCCCTTTCGCATAAAAAAAATAAAATGTCAAAATTGATCCATGAAACGACACAATCTCCAATGTGAGCAAATTTTTAAAGTTTAATTTTTTAATGCATCGTGAAAACCCAAATAGAAATTTTAAAATTAATTTTTTAAACAATTTAAATTTTAAAATTATCAATACGCATTTTTATTTTTACGCAATGTCTTCTGTCCCGTCTAAAAACTATGCTGGCAGTAAACCATGAACTGGCAGTAAACACCAAATTTTTTAGTAAGTAGTAGTAAAATGACTCTCTGATATGCATTTTCGTTTAATGTAAGGTCCTGTGCCTTTTAAAAAAAAGTAAACTGGCAGTAAATACCAAATTTTTCATCAAGTAGACTCTGTGATATGTATTTTTATTCACAGTAATTTCCTCTATCTCTTTGAAAAAAAAGTGAACTGACAGTAAACATCAAATTTCTCAACAAATAATATGTGTTTTCTCTAATATATTCACTGTATTTTCGTTTTACGTATCTTCCTCAATGACTTTGAAAAAAAAAGTGAATAGGTAGTAAGCAGTAAAAACCATATTTCTCAACAAGTTTAACCTATGTCACACTAGAATAGTCTAGTCATTCACTATCAAGTGGATCCAGTTTTTCAATAGTATCTGTCTAAGATACTTTACCTTCCGAAACAAATCTGTCTAGACACATATACAATCACTTACATTGTCCACATTCCATTTCAATTAAGAAAATAGTCATCCGATACCCTATGTAGTCCTTATTTTCTCAAGTAACTATCATTCGTTATTTCAAACAAAACCAAGATCTGCAATCAGCAAATTTATAGTTCCCTTAATGACAGATAAGGAAAACGTGGCTAGAAAAGGGAAAAAATGGACAAAAAAGCGGAAAAATTGATAGCCATTCCATTCCGAGCAGAGGATGTGTATTAAACTGTTTCAAGATCATAAAAGGTCGTATCCGGAAGTAATGATTGGCAAAAACTGCATGTTCCTATTAGCTAATGCATCTTTATAAGCACCATTCCCATAAAACACTTGCAAGCCCTGTTGGTCATTTGACCATTATGGTGAAAATATGGGGTGTATCTTTAGATTTGTCTACGAAAGTATGCGACAGTCATCTATCGCCTATGAGCTAAAAATAGAAGCTGACTTGGAAAGATAAACCGTATATTTCACCGGAAGACATGATAAATTTTTATCCGCATGCCTCGTAGGGCTTATTAGTCTGTTGCATCAGTAGAATGACTTTTGTCAGTTCAAAAAGTTATAGAGTCATCACATTATTTTATAATACTTCCTTCATGGTTCGATATTCTAGTCTAAAGATAAAGATCACACTCTTAATAAGCTATTTATGTGTGCACTTCAGTTTATTTCCTAACAATAAAACATAAATTTAAAATCTCGTGATCTGTTTGTGACATTAAAGCATAACTTCGGTTTATAGCATTAAAAAAATTAATTTTTTTTATTTCAAACAAAACATTTTTTTTTTAATTTTTCTGAAATACTATATGTTATAACAAAAACTACATTTGATCCATTTCAACCAATTCTGCTGTTTTTATTTTTATAAAAAATAACTATTGGTTGTCAGATTTTTCCCTCTTGAACTACAGATTTTGTTGGGAAAGTAACTAATGTATTAAACGACACTATATCATTTGAAATTGTACCAGAAATAGCGATAAAAATTTGCTTTTCCAGATGTAAAAGGTAAAAAAGAAGTGAGCAATATTCAATAAGTATAGAAAAGAATTCTATTTTATTTTGTTTGGATCGAGGCAGCAGTTAAGGCAAAGCTTTATACAGTTAATATTTCTTAATTCTCAATTAATAATATTTCAACAAAATATTTTTACAGCGAAATATGTTCTTTCTATATGTATAAATCTCTAATGTAACCTGGAAGAAAATCTAATTTTTTTTTTTTTTTTTTTTTTTTTTTGCCAGTGGCTATGTCTCAATTTCATTAAAACACGGACGGCGGACGTTCTTTAGTTTTTAAAGAAAAAGATAATGAAACTAAAACGTATGTGATTTTAAAGTATTCGGACAATTCATGACTGTCAATTAAACGCTTAGGAATAAAATGACACTAATATCCATGATTCTAAAATGTAATAAGAAAAAATACTGCGTCTTTATGATGCTTTTAAATTGCAATATTTATTAAACACAGGTTATGCACTATACGAGGGTTACTCAGAAATTTTTGAGAGACGCGCAGACGAGAATTTACAAAATAAAAATAACGGTTTAATTTTAATTTTCTACGATTTTAAAGCAGGATTAAATCAAGAAGAATGCGTACAACGGTTGCAATTAGCATTTGGTGTTGAATCTCCAGCTCGTACTACTGTATTCAGATGATTTAAAGAATTTAGCAGAGGTCGCAATTTTCTTCAGGATGAAGAACACACAGGAAGGCCGCCGTCGGCAGTAATCCCGGATAATGTGTCTGCCATACGAAAAATGTTAACAGATGATAATCGCTGTACCTATCAAATTATACAGAAGGAACTTAACATTGGATTCGCAGCCATACACAAAATTAAACATGAAGAGCTACATATGAAAAAATTAGTTTGCCGTTGGGTTCTCCATAATCTAACTGAGCACCAAAAAGAGGAGCGTGTCAGAATCAGTAAAGAAACTCTTAAATTGCTAATTGATGGTGGCCACCGCATCATTTCTTAAATTGTAACAGGTGATGAAACGTGCATACTGTTTTTTGACGTTTCAACGCGTCAAGAAAGCAAAGTATGGGTCTTTGAAGATAATCCTACGCCGACAATGATGACAACGCGCACTGAAAAAAGTGATGTATGCCGCTTTCTTCAGAAGTACGGGATTGGTCAAAGCCCTCAAGTTGGAAGGACAGAAGACGGTAACAGCAAACTAGTATACCATTAAATGTCTTCCAGAAATTCTACAAGAAGGGAATGTTAGGGGACTAATGCTTCACCATGACAATGCATCTTTACATACAGCCGGATGAGTTTCTTAAACAAAAACAAATTAAAGTGATAGAACATTCGCCGTATTCACCTGATCTAGCCATGTGTGACTTTTGGTTATTCTTTAATTTAAAAAAGAACTTACGTGGACGTCGTTTTCATTCAGAAGAAGAGATTGATGTGGCTATAAATGCATTTTTTTTTATCTATTCCAATAAATGAATGGCTTGAGGCATTTAATCTGTGAAAAATTCGACTACAAAAGTGGATTGATGCTGGAGGAGACTACTTTGAACACACCTAAAATTTTGTAAGTGTAACTTTAAAAGCCTAGATGTATCTCAAAAATTTCAGAGTGACCCTCGTATAATTTAGTTTTATGCTACTATTTTTTCATGAAATAAGCATAAAAGCTTACAGAGCATTTAGGTTTTGAAGCAGAAAAGTAGGGGGAAAAAAACATTTTAATTTTTAATTTTTACTGTTGTTGTTGTTGCTGCTTATGCCCACTTGATCAACAGAAGCATTAAATCGAGTCCATGAACTCATCCAAAAAATTCCCAAAGCCATGTACTATTGCAGCAGGGTTGGAGATCAGGTGGCTCTTCTGGCAGCCAATACACGATAGGATGTGGGCAGGAGCAGACTGGTTCACATTGCACTTAGGGCAGGGTGATGGGTAGATTGTAAGGCCCGCAACGTGACGTTGGAAACGAGTGGTTGCAAGTACTATTTATTGGCATCAAACCGCTAATTGTAGCTAGTACCATTTATTAGCACCATATCATGGATTTTTAATTGTTAATCAAATTGATAATTATTATTTTATTATTGAAATCCTCATAGATATTAAAATTAACATCATAGATATTAAAATTAACAAAGCACTCAAAACGAAAAAAAACTTGAGAATCTGCAGCAAGAACCAGTTATTGGCATAAAATTTCTAATTGTTGCAAATTCCAATTATTATCAACAAATTGCTAATTGTTAATCAAATTGCTAATTGTTCTTTATCAATAAAATCAATACGGATATTAAGATCAACAACAGAGATGTCAAAATCAACACAGAACTCAAAGCGAAAAGAATACGTGAACATCTACTGGAAGTGCCAGTTATTAGCGCCAAATTGCTAATTGTTGTCACAGCTAGACGATAATAAAATCAATACAGGATTCAAAAAAGAAAAAATACGTGAGCATCTACAGCAAGTGTCAGTTAATATCCTCAATTTGTTAATTGTTAATAAACTTGCTAATTGCTATGTTATGGATTAGCAAACATATAGTCAAGTGTTCAACATTTTGCGCTTGATTTTAATTTCCGATACCTACCCCCCACTTTATTTATGAGTGGCAAACATGCTCATGATACTTATAAATAATTGCAATAAGAGATTTCTTGAAATAAATTCGATTTTTTTTTTTTTTTTTTTTTTTTTAGAAAAAGCAGGGGGAAATATTTATGTTCTTTTTTCTTGATATTTTCGAATGTCTGGCATACTTTTACATGAAAGTGAAATATCGACATTTATTTCAACTGTTATGCGTCCTTTCAATAGCTTAAGACATATATAAGTTTGCATAACGAGTATTTCCGGAATGCCTGATAGTTTTGTTCAATGTACATATTGCTAAATCAAGTATATTTCAGTACCTGAAGAGCAAACGAAGCAAACACGGGTCGTGAAGCGATTCGAGAAAATTTAAAAAGCTGTTCCGAGTGGCAAGGAGCGATATACCTCCTGTTCAGATCGATACTACAACTAATATGACAATAGAAAGTTTTTATCATGTAACTTTTAAATTCCCCATGTCTCAATTGTAACATGTCTCAATTTCCCAATTTACAATGATCATCAAAAGAATTTTTTAAAACTATTTTTGGACGTATATTTAGTTGATTTACCCATGAAATTCTATTTATAATTTAAATACTTGTGTGGCATATCGCATAAAACGTTTAAAAATGAATAAAAAATAGTGAAATAGGGCGCAAAGGAGACGTATTTTAAACAGCTATTGTTTATTGACTAAATAAAAGAGAATTTAAATGTATTTCTTAAACTTTACTTCAAATCCCCTTTGGATCTCAACCCTAAAGTTCTATAGTTCCATCACATCTTTTGAAAAATTAAATCCATTCTAATTTGATAAAAAATTATTTAATTAACACAAAGTATATATGACATTCGAAGTATAAAAATAGTTCAGTGAAATCAAAGTTATCAAAACATCTTCTTGCCTTCATTTGCATATTTATTTTCATCAATAAAATAAGTAAAAGAAAATGCAAAATAAGAACAATTTTTTTTTTTTTTTTTTTTTTTTGCAAATTATGAGATAAGCAGCTGTGGTAGGCTGATTCAATAATTAAAACAAAGCTTGGTTCTCTCTTAAATACGTTAAAATTGATTTATTTAGGTTTTAATGGAAAGATCTTCACAAAAGATTTTCGGCAGTTAAGGAGAATGCAGTAAGTAGAATGAAATATAATTTTGAGTTACACAATAAAAGTTAGAGAAACAAATACAGTTTAAATAACTAAAATATAGCAAATAAGATGGCTTGGTTATATCTATCGATAGGACAGTAACCCAGTTAAAAAAAATTATTATTTCCTAAACGGAAAAGAAAAAGAATGTGTCAGATGGATAAATGGAGTGAAAAAGTGGCTGTGTAGTGTAGAGGTAAATGGTCTATATAAGATGAAATAAGCAGCTTGAAAGCCGACAACTAACTGTAGTATGAATAGAAGAAGAAAAGTTCTAATTTATTCTAAATCGATATTCAAAAAACTAAAACAGAACCATTCGAAATTTTGAATCCTTGGACTTGGAACTGTTGCCAAAGTTGCATCCTACAGTTACAATTTTCCATTTAAAAAAGCCTGATAAGGTCGTTATCGCCAACTCTGTGGGAGAAAAATACGGAGAATGAAATACAGAAAATACAGAGTGAGATGAATGATGCAGTTTGTTTTTCAGTTTAACGCAATTCTGCCTCTAAAAAAATTCTAATTGCTGTTTGTTTTGCCTGCAAGACCAAAATAAATCTACAGAGCCGTTAGCATTGCCACAGTAGTTTTGCTTCTGGGGTAACCACCTTTGTTTTTACAGAAGAGCTACAAACGTGTTAAGAAATTTTCCGCTTCACGCCATAACTCAAAACTTTTTTATTTTTATATATGTTTTAAACGAGGACTTTTTAGGAATACCCAAATCTGACAATTTTTAACACAAACTCCAGTTTCTAAAATTAACTAAATTGAAAAATATATTAGATTAAATTCCGAACTAAATGTCCATTCTCGTTTCCCACATAATATATTTAAATATAAATGTATAAGATTGTTGCCGTTTGTTTGTTACAGAAGCATCTGTTTTATCCTAATTTTAATATATTCTTTATTATTTAAAAATAGTTTGTATGGTTAAAGTCATATACTGTGCAGGCAGGCTGGAATTAACTTTTATTTATTTTTTTATTTATTTGTTTTTTACAAATTAATGACTGTTTCTTATATATAATGTTCTTTTTTCATCTTTTAATTTCCCAAGAAAGCAAAAACAGAAATCCTATATTTTAAGAGTCTGAGTTTATAATTTATTTTGTTAAAACTATACAGGCAATCTAAAAACTCTACCTTATAACTGAAGCTTAATTACTAATGTGCAAGCTGTAGCATTTTGGTCACATTTATTTTACTTTATTTTTTATAACTGTCGTTGCACAGCCGACCCAACTTTTAGATTTGCGACTTCTAATGTTCAACTCCTTAGCTTTGTAATTTTGAACCCAATCCAAAAGACAAAGGAACTCCTGGATCAAGTATTGGGAGAAATTTGCCTTCGAGGAGGACTTTTCTATGGAACTGATCTACATTTGCGTTACATTGAGAGGATGACCAAAGTTAGCCTGACAGCAAAGGGACTCTAACCCATGATCCCTCTACCACAGAGGATATTTCTCGTCAGCACTGTCGTCGGTGCAAGCCGGTTGCGGATTCGTATCCACCAGCCATCACTGGAATTCGAACCCGGTTCACCACATAGGAAGGCGAATGAGCAATCTATCCTCTGAGCTATCGCCGCTCTTGGTCACATATAGCGAAATTTAAGGAAATCATCGTACTCACAATTGTCAAAATCAGTATTTAAATTAACTAATAAAAAATTTCAAAAAAAGTCATTGTGCCCACAATTTCAACATCTATTTTCAAAAAACCAATATAAAATGTGCGAAATTTTTGTGTCTAAGAATGTCAAAATCAATGATTTATGAAATCAATAAAAATCTGAAAAGCTTTCTTCAACAATGGGCACACCAATGTAGAAGACGCTATGTTTCTCATAAACTAACTAGTTTTAAATAATATTATTAAAAAAATATTTACATAGATGCATTCCGCCGTAAAAAGAACAAGTAAAATTCCGATTTCTTTTTTTAACATTTTCCTGCGTTTTTCTTTTTTAAAATGCGCTTTAAATAATATTTTTTCAAAATATTTGCTTAAAAAACATTCTAATATAATGATTTTTCATTGAAAATAGGGATGATCTCCTTAAAAACATTCATATCATGATAGAAGGAAAAGTGAAAGGGAAGTGAAAACCATATAGTAAAAAGTTTTGAAATATCCCCAAACTTTTTTCCAAAAGACGAAGTCCTACCTAAATTTGTTTTTGATGAAAAATTTCAAACATATAAAAAAACTTTTTTTCACGAACAAAAAACGTCATTAGCAGATAAATGTGAAGTTTTAGTTGTTTCAATCTGAGTGATTCTCAGAAAGTCAGCTTAAAGGTTTTTGTACTAGTAAAAGTGAGTTTTATTTAAACAAAAAAAAAATTTAAAAAATGTTTCCAAAGTGTTCGTTTTACTTTAAAAGACAAATAAAGCGTTAATTGAAAAAAAAAACTATAGTTCGTTTTGAACCATAAGTACGAATTTTGATCGTTTTTCTGTTTTTATTCCGTAAAAAAAGTAATAACACTAATGTAATTTCTAAAAAAAAAAAAAAAAAAAATTATAGTATTTATCACTGAGTAATGCCTTTATATTATTTATTGCAATGTACCTATTTCTTTCAAACCTACTACACTGTAAATAATACCGGATCAAATTACGGTATAAAGTACCGGCACTTTGGGTGCATCATCCATAAAGTGCATTTTTACCGTAAAATATTACACCGTAATTTTTATTAATTATTTAATTAGCGTGATTCAGTGATTTTACAGTAATTATTACTGTAAAAATTACGGTTTATCAGATTTTCTTGTTTCAGAATATATTCCGGTAAAAAGGCATTTTACAATAAAAGAGCCGCATCCCGAATGCCGGTACTTCTTACCGTAATTTGTTGCACTACATAAAAACCAAGCTTAATTGATTATATGTTGAAAATTATATGAAATATTCATATTGCTGCTAAGAATGAGTTATTCGACTCCTATTAATTTCTTTTAAATTTGAATATACTTGAAGACACAAAAATTATATACAACCAGGATACAACTAGCTTTCGGTTAGTGCAGTGTTTACAGAAGTCGAATCATAAAAAAGAAAAAGATTATTGTCATGCCATAACTAGAATTATCTGGACAATCCCCAGTAAGACCTGCTTAAATTAATATAAATATTTAATCTTAACTGGACACTGTGTATCGCCATTTCATTGTGTGCCATTAGCTTTAGAAGCGTGGCTGTAAAACTTTTGGCCTATTGTAATACGAAGCTAATGTAATATATACATATAATAAAATAAAGAATGTGTGTGTGTTTGTGTGTCTATATACCAATTTGTGCGAGTAAAGGGTAGATTCTGAGAATACGAAATTCATCATGAATCTAAATTAATACAATTGTAAACAAATAACAAAACCCGATTTTTGATTTTCAATTAGATTTTGAAATTCAGAGACATTTGAGAAATGAATTTTCTCATTTGTTTAGAGGAAGTCATTCAGTTTTGCCAAATATTTTAGAGATAACATTAGTTATGTTTGCTAGCTTATGTTTGCACGTTCAGTATTACTTAATTATTTTTGATTCGTTATGCCAGGCTATCTGATCGAGCAACGTGATCATGGTAGCATAAGCGGACTATGTCGCAAAATAAGCATTTCTAAGGTAATCTGAAACCCCGATTTTATTTTGTTTATAGTTATGTTTTTAAAACGTGCTACCATGAAACTAAATAATTTAAAATCAATGGTAATTGAAATAAAAATAATAAGTTTTGAACTAAAAAGTTAAATTAAGGGATAATTGATGCTATAGTTCATTCACCAAGAGTTGACACTAGGCTCCGTCTTCATCACGTGGTATGAGACGATACTTTTTCGCTATTTTTGGGAGAAGGATGTGAACAAACCTAAACAAGGTTTTTATTTGGCGATCGTATGACAAAAGTATTTAATTCGCTAACTTTGTCGGGTTTTTTTTTTTTTTTTTTTTTAAACATTAAATATTTCAAAAATTTGAAGATATTCCGCTCAGTTTTTTATATTTTTCTCTTTTGCTTGAATAGTTTCTCCTTTTTGAGACATTTCACTGGGGAAAACTGCAGTTTTTAAATTCAAAATATATTTAATTAGCTAGAGGAACGAAAGGTGCAGATGATAAAGCGAAGTCAACATCTTTAACTCCCGCTCTGAAATAAACTCTGCGTTCGAGGAGGTGGAGCCAAGTCCCAACTCCTGGTGAACAAACTATAATTCATTGAAGATAAAAATAAAAAACTGCAATATTATTGATGCCAGTAATAATTAATTCTAGTAATAGTTACTAATTAAAGCAAAATAATAAGCTATATACTAAAAGATTACATTAATGGAGAAATGTTACGAATTTGTTTATGAGAGCGTAAAAAATAGGCAAACTATGATTGACATTGATGAGGCCTAAGTAATAATTGTGGTAATGGGTATTAATTGAAATAAAAACAAACAATGAACTACAAAAAATTATAGAGAAATGGTACTTATTCTCTAAAGTGAGCGCAAAAAGTCGCTTTACTATTATTGATACCAACAATGCTTAATTTTGGTAGTAAGCACTTCTGCCATCATGTTAAATGGTGCAGTTTTAATAGGCACAAAATATACTTTTATATAGGTACAAAGTATTTTATGAATAAATTTAAAGCTGATTTCAGCTGCACCAATACTGCACATTCTTATGATAGATTTTTTACGGCCACTCGAAGATAGAAGTACAGATTTTAAATATCATGAGTTACTTCGAGAAACAGCATTATGCCAGATGGTTCTGAATACATTTAATATTTATTTTGATGGGGTGAACTATTAAATACGTGTTTTGTTTAATAAAATAACGTAAAGCAATCAAGACGAACAACTAATGATAAAAGTAAAAAATCAGCGGAATTATTTAGCTTTATTATATGTGTCGGTATTGTGCTGCAGTTTTGTGCACAATTCTGTAATGTTGTTAAGTAATGATTTATTTATGCTTATTTTTTCACCCTAAGCAAAAGACGGGTATTCAGCTAGTCAAATAATAAATGAAGGCTGAACAGCTGGAAAACTGTTAAAAAATACACTTACATTTATTTTTTAAAAAAAGAAAATAGGAAAAATATTAACAAATTCAATAGCACAGATAACAATAGAAATATCATTTCTATTGTTTTCTTTTATACAAATTAATAAAGAGTGGGGACGTCTTAACTTATTTTTAGTTTTACTAAAATTTGTAAGATAAAATAGAGAAAACTCTGAACAATATTATTTATAATTAAAGTACTTGCAAAATTTAATTTTAATTTGATTAATTTTTGTTACATTAAAATACATTATGTTGGTTATTTTGTTATAATGGTTTCTTCTTGTGTCCAAAGTTTGACATTTTAAAAATTTATTACCTCCTTAATTAATATCGTTTCCTTTTTTTTTGTTTTGTTTCGTGATCATTTACATGACTTAATAGTTTCGAACAAAAGCTATTTCAAAGGTGTCCTAATAATAATGTATAAAATAACCGTTTAAAAGTATATCAGCAAATTTTATTATTAACAGAAATAAAATATAAAAAATTAATAAAATGACTTTAAAAAAATAAAAATAATAAAAACATGGGTTTTTCTTTCAAAAATTACACTATCGATGTTTTGCCAATCGATTACTAAGAAGGAAGGTACCTGAAGTGTCATCTTGCATATCAAGGCTGATAATATTCTTAAAATGTTAGATTCAATATTTTGTAAAAAATATTTTGACTATTTCGTTTTGGTTGGGGAGTAAATGCAAAGAATTGCAAACCAAATCACCACATGAGCAATAACAAGTAACATTTGGAAGAATCCCTTATATTTTCCTTACATTTCTAATTCAGCTATTAAAATGTTAACTTAATGCAGAGTTATGCTAAATGTTTTGTATTTTATAACTTAAAATATAACATTTTTATTGCAGTTATAAAATTTAATCTTTCAGTTTTAATTAAAAATTAAAGCAACCCCTTAGAGCCAGCATAGCAAATCTTTTGCTTGACCACATATTTAAGCTTAACATTGAAGTTTTTATAATTTATAACTCACTAATTACTTCGGAATGGACACAATTAATTTCATAAATTATTCTCTAACAAGAAAAAATCTATAAAAAAAACACTTATCCACTTTACCAACTACAAGGAAAAACATTTCGGATAGCCCCCCCACTCTATCTATTAAAATATAACATTATTCATCACAGAGCATAGTATTATATCCAATAAGAGCAAAGAAGAGAAATTAAAATAAATGATTACATAAATTATGCATTTTTGATGACAATTCTAATGATAGGCAAATTGTTTGTAAGGCAAAACTGCACTTTCCATGAATAAGATGTAAGCAAATCGGATGATAAAATCAATAATATGTTGACTAGGAATTCCTGTAAAAATATAAAATAATGACTTCCTCCGACTAATTATCAATTGATTAAAAGCTTCGAACCTGCTTCAGAAACTAAATCAACTTTCTCACGAAGCCAAATTCGAGCAATAGCATTTCTTTTTCTAAGAGCGGGGATAAAGGTTTCCATTATCTGACTAGGGAAGAAAAGTCTCTCTCTCTCTTTTTTTTTTTTTTTTCTTTTCTTGTTACAAAGCTTGCGTTGAACGATTTCAACTTGTAGCAAAACGATGATGTGGAAAAAAAATGAATAATGGATGTAACCGAGAATTAAAACGTTAATTATACACAAAATAGCGCAAGAAGAAATATTAATTTGCATAATTGTAATACAGAGAAAATTTATTTCCAGGCAAATAACTAAACTTTTTGCATTCTTTTTGTTCTCACAAAATTATGAAGAATGAAATAAAAAATTTTCATATATTTTCTGAGCAATAGTTAGATTCCATAATAGTTAAAAGAAAAACAAACATAAAATGATTGTTTAGATAAAACACGCAAAATTAAAATGTAGAATAAGGAGAAAGATTAGAATACACTGTAAGAAATTTCAGATTCAATTATGATAAAAAGTAACTTTTTACCGCAAGCTCCATTTTTATCGGAGTAGGTTGCGAAGCAAAGAGTCTGATATTCCGTAATTCTTACTGCAATAAATGCCGTAAAAATAACTGAATCACTTGAATTAAATAATTAAATAAATTTTACAGTTTAAATTATGGTACAATATTTTTCGGTAAAATTAGACTTTACGGTAAAATGAATTTTAAGGATGAAGCCTCCAAAAGTGCCGGTACTTTATACCGGAATTTAATCTTCACAGTGTAGTAATTATAATTTTTTTTTTTAAATTTTAGATATAATTATGGTATAACAGACGATGCATTACATTATTATTTGCTAAATACCCGTTCTAAATACCTGTTTTCTTTGTAAGGGTTGAATAAAAACTGAAAATAATCAAAAAAATCTATACTGAGAAACACTTCGAAATCAGGCCTTAAAGTAAGAGACATGAAGCTAAAATCATTCCATTTATTATTATTTGTTATCTTTCTCTGTGACTTTACGTTGTTGAATTAATAAAACAAGATTTTTGTTTTTATCCCATCAGAATAGAGATTAACTGTATTCAGCTTCACTTGGTATTGTGCTATTGCTCTCAGTTAACCTATTCATATACCGTTTTACATATTTGTACCACTTTTTCATGAATTTTGTCTTTCAATACATAACTAATTTCTTTTTCATTTTAATTATTACCATTGAGACGTGGTGGCCCAGGGGAGGGATAATGCGCTCAACATCTAATGAGGTGAGCCGGGTTAGAATCCCAGCAATGGCTGGTCGATACGAATTCCGCTCACGGCTCGTACTGACCACAGTAATGACGTAAAATATCCTCAGTGGTAGACAGATCACGGGTTAGAGTCCCCTTGCCATCAGGCTAACCGTGGGAGATTTTCGTAGTTTTCCTCTCCATATAACGTAAATACGGGTTTGTTCGCTCAAAAAAGCCCTTTATTTAGCCTAATTTCTCTTAATACTTGATCCAGAAATTCCCTTATCTTCTGGATAAGGTTCAAAACCGCAAGACTACGGAGTTGAACATCTGTAGTCGTAAACATAAATATTAGGCCGGCTGTTGAGGGTTATGAAAGGAAATTAAATCATGAATGAATGATATAAGAATCATGAGAAATGAATGATATAGCCTAAAAGCCCATAGGCTCACTACTCAAAGCATAAAAAAGTTCCTGGCAAATTTTAAAAAAATGCTAGAGACTTTTCCAGCTAGCCTGAAATACAGTATCAGGATGTCAAAATCACGGCGACTGTTTACATAGGGCCTGCTATTTAAATTAGCCTACGACATACAGAATAAGATCTTCAAAAACGATATATATTTGTTTTAAATTTTATCAAGTTAATTGAATTTATGCGGATATTCTAAACCAGATGACAATTATTGTGTTCTTTATTTATACTGTAGTTCCTTCTTGGATGCCAAATTTTGAGCTCAGTACCATAGACGGCATCGATAAGTGCCGACAATTGAAACTTCAACTCCATAGGATATCTGAAAGAAATGGTCTCATAAGGTAAGTCTTTTTACAATGCACCATTAAAAGTTTTAGATAGCGTTGAAACCATAATATTGCTAAAATTTGCAGCAACCTTAATCCGGAGTGAAGGTGAACCACATAATATTACAACTTACTCCTTTTTTAATTTTATCACCGGATAATGTGATTCAAGCCGAACGAAGACATGTTTAATTAGACACTTTATTAAGGTTTCAATTGTTCACGAGATATTATAATTCCAGATATTGATATTACGGTTCAAAGCTGAATAAATTTTGTAACTTGCTTTTGGTATTCAACATTAAATTTTAATAATTAATTTTTATAATTAATTTTACAATTAATTTTATAATTAATTATAAAAATAATCATATTCTCAATCATTTACGCATTTTTTTCAATGTGACTCATCACATTATGTTTGCCATTCACATAACAAAAAACAGTGGCTGCTATTTGGACCAGTTGTACATACACACCATTGCCATCATTGATTTGAAATTGGTGTCTCCGTATATTAATTTTAATACCAATAAAATGATGATATTCTACTGTAATTAAATGTAAGAAAGTTTTTGTGTTAATTCTTGTTTTAAAAAAATGGGACAAGTCACTGAAACTTTAACTTATCTTCATAATATACTAAGATTATGGATTATAACATTTAAATGTGTTTTTTTTTTTAATTTGTAGGTGTTACAAGGTTATTCTAATAAAATTAGCAAAGGGAGATAATCTCTCGTCCTTACCTAAAAACCCAGTGGAGAATAACCTCACGTCTTACGAAGATGTGCATCAGAGTGGCGCGGTAAGAGGAGCTTATTTGGCCGAAGCATTTGACCAGTAAGTTTTGAAACAAAATAGTTCATTCTGCATGCTGTGCATTCATTTAAAATCACTACTACTTTGCCCTTTCGTACTTTTAATATAACACACAATGTCCTATACAATCTCTCAGTCATTATTCTATGTCGGTAATGTCTTCTTCTTATCTCTTACGTGGTCTGACGCAATCTGATTAGGTCAAATTAACCGTTGACTTTAAGCATGTCGACGACAAACAAAGAAAACGAGTAGATTTCTTCTCTGCTGAGTCCAAGATATGTTTGGGAGTGGCCTGATGAAGCTGGCATTTAGGACAATGGGGAATTTTCGGTCCACCAGAGAATTTTAGACATTTCAGGTGACCGCTAGCGAGCCGCGATGGGCAAGTTTGGGTAGATCTGTCTCCCGGAAAAGAGAGAGAGAATCCTGGTTCAGACGCCATGTACCAGTTATTTCAGAAATGTAAATTTATTTATAATTCATAAGAGAATGTTCATCTCTTTTATATATTTCGAATAATTAAAAGAATGTTTAGATTGACACAAAAGTAGAGGGTTACCCGAGATGATTCATCTAATTTCAAAGAACTGTCCATGCACCGGTGTGATAAACGAAAAGATACATAAATACGCTCAGCAGATCCTGGTACATACTATAAGCGTTTAGTGCGTTCACCCTTGGTCAGCCATTCATGCTAATGGTAAATTAATTCCAATAGCGTGTTTCCATCAATATCTACGACGGCAACGGTGATGGGTTTTTTCAGTATCATTGGCGTTGTCGGAGCAGAAACTTTTTATTTATTTTAGATAATTTTATACTTTATAACCGGCATTGAACATCCGAAGCAATTCTTAGTTTAAGACCATCAAATTGCAACTCTTTGGCTCTGTAATTTTCAACCCAACCCAGAAAATCAGGAATCTCCTGGATCAAGGATTGGTAAATTAGTTTTTGTGGAGAACTTTCTGTTGGGATTCTACCCCACAATCCATTCCACCACTGAGGATATTTTACGTCAGCACTGTGATCGATGAAAGTCGGAAGCAGAATTCGTATTAACCAGCCGTTGGGATTCGAGCCAGGATCATCAAGTTCGTATACCCCCAATTCCATCAACACTGTTTCAAGAAGATATTTTTTTTCGCCACCAAACTCAAATGTCGAGGGGATAAGGAGGGATAAGGGAAATTCCAAATATGCTTTTAATAATTTTTATTTAATATTCACAAATAAACTTATCGATACTTATTTTTACGATCTATTTTACCATCTATATTACAGTTAATTTATATATTTACTTAAACATATGAAATACAAAGTCGTCATTCAAAAATTATTTGATATATAAGGCATGCGGTATTTTAGATTGTTTATACTTTTTTTTTCTTCTTTCTGTTAAATTATACCAATTCAATTCTGAAATCAGCATTTTTCGAGAGGTTCCAAATTATCTCGCGTTCTAAATATTTAACAGTAAAATCAGTTTTCTTTTCTTCATCTAAAAAAGAATTAATAAAAGCTATTTTTTAACACTATAAAAAAATCTTAAGATATTCTTTATTTTGTTATCACATTAATCTAAAAATTGCTCACATTTATTTTCGAAATTATATTTTAGAATCATTTTGAAATAAGTGCTTTAATTCATCTTTTTTTGCGATAACTATTTTTAACCTTTTATTTTATTTTACTTTTTTTTTTAACCGAGTAAACACTTTATACTTATTTATTTAAAGAGAACTTACCGAAAAGTAACACCCATCACTTTTAATCAAATATTCATTTTCTCTCCTAAGAATAAAACATGACGAACCATTCTTTAAAAAGGAGACATTTTTGTTTTTTAAACAAACATCCTATTTAAACAAAAACGCTACCTAATAGAAACACCGTTAATATCTAATTGGTGATCCCTCATTTTTGATCTTAAGTGTATATCTGTTAGACACACAATCCATGAAGTTTTTCTAAGATTTAACAGTTAAGTTGTATCATGATGTATTTGAAGTTTTTTGAGAGGATGTGAGAAGTATAGTTTTTGATGACCGAAAAAAATATTTAGCATTTATTTTTATTATTATTATTCTAATAGTAAAAATCACGTTTCCAGTTTACGTTAAAATACTATATTCTGGTAAAATTATGGTTGTAGAATTTCAAAAAAATCTCCCTGCTTATAATTAATGCCGCATTTCAATAAGCCACGGTTTCAGGTTCTTTGATAATTTTATTATTTTTATTTTTATAAATCTGTTTGGTCTTGCCAGTACATTAGATTCGAACGAGTTAACTGTGGTAAAAACTAATCAGTATGAATCATATGTTTAAATGCATTTTCTATTAATGGTTTGTTTGTTTTTTTACTTAAGGATTTACTAATGAAAATCTTAAAACAACATACTAAAAATAACTCAGTATGTTACTTAAAATTGTTTAGAAAAATACAAATAAAACTAAAAGTTCAATTTGACTAATGTACCAGAAAAAAGTAACTCCAAACTTCGTTATTACTTTTAAGATATAAATATTCTGAATGGAAATTAGGTTGAAAGTAAAACTAAATAAGTTCTTTACGCTAGCAGATTACCTGAAAACCAATAATTTATACTCATTTGTTCTCAGTCAAAAACATCTGCTCCTTTTTTCATATATATATAATTTACCATTAATGAAAGAAATATTAATCAATAGAGAAGATGAACGCACATTCGGTGAGAACAAAGTGATGGTTCGTAAAAATGCAAACGAGCTAAAAGAAATGTAAAATGATTCGAAAGTGAAAGTTTAGTTTCTTATGAGGTGAATGGATTATTTTTTCAATACTAGAAGTAAAAGCGATTGAGGGATAAATTATTTTGTTATTAAAGATTTATTTATAGTTTCTTTTTTTTTTTTTGTTATTGTTGCATCAGTTGATCAATTCGTTACAGATAGGTATTTTTAAAGTTTAAAAGCATACTGTGTAATAAAACTCTATGTCAAATTACGGAAAAGTCCGACAGCAAAACCAGACAAAGTCCATAAAAATATTTAGACTTTAAATTACGAATCCCTCTTAATTTTATATTGTAAAATATAGGATCAGCCAGTATAATAACAATTGCTACGTAAAAGAACCTTAGTAAAAGAATGGGCATCGTCCGTAAAGTGAAATTCGAAACCAAAAGCTCGACACAATTTCGAGACCAACGGCATGGTTTAAATAATCTGGATAACATTGCGCACAGTCCGCCTTTACTTCCCACACTAAGCATCAATCAAGCTTGTCCTTCGCAGCTCAGTGCCATTAACTACAGATCCATTTTACGGATATTAAGTACTGAAAAGAATTAAGAAGAAAGAAATAATATATATATATATATATATATATTATGCGGTAAATGGACTTGAATTACATATTTTTTGCAAACAATCTGCCTGGTTTTAAAATATGACATAAAACAACGATTAAGAGACTTTTATCCACAACTTTATTTATGGTCACGTAAAAAGTAGTGAGTAAAAAAAGAAACTAAACTAAACTCAGTGGCGCGACAGCCCATAGCGGGTCAAGGCCTACTGTGCCCAAAGCCTACTGTGTGTTTTCTTGACCTTGGGCTCTGGGGTGCAGGAGCAGATGTTCCGGTCAGGTGGTCAGCCGAACGCGGAACCCCCAGTGTTTAGTTCCCAAGCATGCTCGGTATTCATTTATCGACCCACTGAAAGGATGAAAGGTTGAGTCAACCTTGCCCGGACCGATGATCGAACACAGGACCTGTGGCAAGAGAGCACGAAGCGCTACCACTCAGGCACCGAGCGTCAAAAAAGAAAAGAAAACTACATACAAAACGCAACCAAGTTTATTTACATATAGCCTCCTATTACATACCCACAACTACTACTGGTTTTCCATAGTTTCAGAAAATAAATGTCTTGGGATAAAAATTCAATATACAGTAATAATATTTCAATAAATTAGAATTAGCAAAAATTTGCCTACAACTACATGTAAATATTTAAACAGGTATGTTAAAAATCAAATGGAAAATCGGTTTTGTTCAAATCTCTTTAAGAAGGTTTTATAAGAGTACGGCTTTAATTGGCTACCACTGATAAATATATTTCGCAGGTAACTCAAACATTGGAGTACAAACATTAATAATTCCGTGGAAATTTAGGCTGATAATTTTTTATATAATATATAAAATATCAAAGTTAATAATAAATAAATAAACTTTTTTTTAATATACAAAAAGATAATTAAAAAACATATCAAAAAGTGTTTGCCAGTTCAGCAATATTCTGAAATGGCTAAAATTATTTTGAATTGTTTATGTCTTTATATAACATAAGAAGAGAGTAAAATGATATTACGTAGCCAATCACAGAAGACGTAACGCACAAAACAGCGAATCAATATATATATATATTTAATATATATATATATATATATATATATATATATATATATATATATATATATATATATATAAGCTAAAAAATTGAGAAAAAATGGAGGGAAAAAATATAAAAAATCCGGAAAACAAAATAAAGAAAGGATATAATCTCTTCATCAGCTCACACGATTATATCCGCAAAAAGGAGTGCTTTCTAATATTGTATCAATATAGCCAAGCAAAATATATCAATACAATAGTGTGAGGAGCACTCAAAAAAATTGAAACGAAATTAGAACACATTAGGTAAAAAATAAACAAAAATATCAAGCAAAAAACAAAAAATAAAATGTAAAGAGATTATAGAACAGTACACGAGAGGAAATCTGCATAGTGAGGAGCGAAATTAAATGAACTAACTAGTACCGGCATCTTTCAAGAATGATTAAAAAAATTTACGTAATAAGATTGCCAGATTACAAACTATGAAAACAGAAGTATAAACAAAGTGATATCTTATGGCACGTTCTTACTGCAATACTGAAGAGCGTCAAATTTTTTAGTTACCTTGGATGGGCCCGATAATGGACGTGCGCAAGGTAATTTAAAGCTTGTAATTAATAAGTTTGATAATTAATTATACATTTATAATAATTAAAGAAAATTAATTATAATTTCAAAAAAAATAATAATAAATAAATAAAAGAAACAGGATTGCTCGTTTTGCATAGGCGCCAAATTATAACTACTGCTGAAATCCAAAAATTAGGCTCAAAGAGCAATGCCCTAAACACACGAAATTAGAAAGCCGAACAAAACGGGAGCAAAATGAAAACGAAAGTAAGTTAATAGTAGATAATATCAAGCGCTAAAGCTGCATTAAATATGATCACTATAACATAGCACAAAAAAACAAAGAGAAAAAAAGAGAAAAACGAAGAAAATTAATAAGTTATATTAACTGCGCATAAGCTGCAATTATATAGAACTCATAAAATAAGCTAAAAAATTGAGAAAAAATGGAGGGAAAAAAATATTAAAAATCCGGAAAACAAAATAAAGAAAGGATATAATCTCTTCATCAGCTCACACGATTATATCCACAAAAAGGAGTGCTTTCTAATATTGTATCAATATAGCCAAAGCAAAATATATCAATACAATAGTGTGAGGAGCACTAAAAAAAATTGAAACGAAATTAGAACACAGGTAAAAAATAAAAAAAAAATATCAAGCAAAAAACAAAAAATAAAATGTAAAGAGATTATAGAACAGTACACGAGAGGAAATCTGCATAGTGAGGAGCGAAATTAAATGAACTAACTCGTACCGGCATCTTTCAAGAATGATTTAAATTCATTTAATTTCGCTCCTCACTATGCAGATTTCCTCTCGTGTACTGTTCTATAATCTCTTTACATTTTATTTTTTGTTTTGTTTTTTGCTTGATATTTTTTTTTTATTTTTTACCTGTGTTCTAATTTCGTTTCAATTTTTTTTAGTGCTCCTCACACTATTGTATTGATATATTTTGCTTTGGCTATATTGATACAATATTAGAAAGCACTCCTTTTTGTGGATATAATCGTGTGAGCTGATGAAGAGATTATATCCTTTCTTTATTTTGTTTTCCGGATTTTTAATATTTTTTTCCCTCCATTTTTTCTCAATTTTTTAGCTTATTTTATGAGTTCTATATACTTGCAGCTTATGCGCAGTTAATATAACTTATTAATTTTCTTCGTTTTTCTCTTTTTTTCTCTTTGTTTTTTTTGTGCTATGTTATAGTGATCATATTTAATGCAGCTTTAGCGCTTGATATTATCTACTATTAACTTACTTTCGTCTTCATTTTGCTCCCGTTTTGTTCGGCTTTCTAATTTCGTGTGTTTAGGGCATTGCTCTTTGAGCCTAATTTTTGGATTTCAGCAGTAGTTATAATTTGGCGCCTATGCAAAACGAGCAATCCTGTTTCTTTTATTTATTTATTATTATTTTCTTTGAAATTATAATTAATTTTCTTTAATTATTATAAATGTATAATTAATTATCAAACTTATTAATTACAAGCTTTAAATTACCTTGCGCACGTCCATTATCGGGCCCATCCAAGGTAACTAAAAAATTTGACGCTCTTCAGTATTGCAGTAAGAACGTGCCATAAGATATCACTTTGTTTATACTTCTGTTTTCATAGTTTGTAATCTGGCAATCTTATTACGTAAATTTTTTTAATCATTCTTGAAAGATGCCGGTACTAGTTAGTTCATTTAATTTCGCTCCTCACTATGCAGATTTCCTCTCGTGTACTGTTCTATAATCTCTTTACATTTTATTTTTTGTTTTTTGCTTGATATTTTTGTTTATTTTTTACCTAATGTGTTCTAATTTCGTTTCAATTTTTTTGAGTGCTCCTCACACTATTGTATTGATATTTTGCTTTGGCTATATTGATACAATATTAGAAAGCACTCCTTTTTGCGGATATAATCGTGTGAGCTGATGAAGAGATTATATCCTTTCTTTATTTTGTTTTCCGGATTTTTAATATTTTTTTCCCTCCATTTTTTCTCAATTTTTTAGCTTATTTTATGAGTTCTATATACTTGCAGCTTATGCGCAGTTAATATAACTTATTAATTTTCTTCGTTTTTCTCTTTTTTTCTCTTTGTTTTTTTATGCTATATATATATATATATATATATATATATATATATATATATATATATATATATAATACATATATATATATATAATATATATATATATATATATATATATATATATATATATATATATATATATATATATATATATATATATATATTAATGATATATATATTGATTCGCTGTTTTGTGCGTTACATTATATATATATATTATATATATAATGTATATATATATATGTTATGCGTATAATTATATATATATATATATTATTATTATTATTATTATTAAAAGATTAAAGGAATACTTCTTCATAAACAAAGAGGCTGTGAGGCTGTATTAGTGTAACCGAGAAACTATCCGGAATTTAATCTCATATGCAATCTATGAGCATCTCCTTGCACAGACTCCTTTCAAACCCCTTTTTTTCCTTTTTTAATCTGTAACACAATATCTATTACGCTTTCCACTTTGAATTATTAATTGACCCGAACCAATTGCTTCATCAGTTTAGGACAAATGGAACATATTTTCGCCTAATTTGAGTTCATGTACAAGCTATAAGAAACTCAGTACAAGCTCAGTTCTTTTCGACCGTTTTATCTTAGAACTGTAACCGCTATTTAATACGTTAAGAAACTCTAATTCTAAGAAAGTTTTAACGTCTCTTTCTTATTATTTTCTCGAAAGAAAAAAAGTTCTAAGATTCGATTGACTTCCCCGCAGGCTATGTGATGCAGTCAACAAATCGATCGCCCCTATGATGCTCTTCAACAATGTTGCTTCTAAATCTGTATGGGGAAAAAAGAAATAGAAAAACGAAAACTGTTGAAACCAGAGTAAAAGTTGAAATGGGACCAATAGATGAAGTTATCTCTGAAGAAACATGTGTGAGTCGATTGGAGGGGGGTTACCATCAAACGCAAGAAAGGAGATCTTCTGCCTTAAAAGTAAGCTTCAACATCCTGGGGGAAGATTAGGGGATAAAAGAAACACTTCTCCTTTGAATCGAAAGTCCTTTTTTCTCTCTTCAAAATCCCTGCAATATCGTTGCAGCCACCCTCAATATGTACTAGTAATGATTGTTGAAGTGGATTTCCTCTAGCAAACCCCTGAAAGTCAACTTGTCTTGTTTTCTTGTAATGTTCGTGGAATAATGAGCTCAATAGTAAGGAAAATTGAAGTTATGTCTTGTATGAATTTTACGCATACATAGTTTTAATGCAGGAATGTTCCATTAAAACTAAGTACCTCATAATCACCATCCTTAATATAAGTTCTGTCCTTGCTTAACTTGAAGTTAAAAATATACAATTCATATGTTAATATAGTATATCATAATGTTAGTATATATACACATCGTAGATTAATATCTAAGAGAGAAAAACATTATTCAAACTTGAAGAATCATTATCGAGTCTTAGGTAAAGAATCGAAATCAGTTTAATTTTCAGCCATTCAGCCATTTCAGTTTCGAATAATCACCTTTTATTGCACTTTTCTCTATTAGATAGTTAAAGTTATTCAAAGGTTTTAGATCTTATTTTATTATGATTGACCATTATAATGCTTCTGTGGACTTGAACAACATCATTATTTTTTACCTCACATTCATTTAATTAAAAACTAAGAAACTATATTTGTGCCATAAAGTATAGCATGAGCTTTTTAAGATGTATATTTTAAACAAAAAAAAAGAAGAAAGGAAGTAACATATTTCAATTATTGCATTAAATTAAAATGACATATGAAATATAAAGGGATTGCATATAAAGTGAGTTAAATAAAATAAGATATAATGAATTAAGATCTATGAAATAAACAGAAATGGCATATTGAATGAGTAGAAATAAAGTATAAAAAAGAAATGCCATATGAAATAAAATGACATTGGAAATGACAATGGAGAAAAATGTGCACGTAAAAAGAAAAAAAAAACATTGTAGGTAAATTTAGCACAAATTATTCTTATAAACAAAAATGTGATCCATTCAACGTTTTTAACTTTTATGTGCTCTTGACGTATGAGTTCGATTTATTATTTATCATCAGATTTATGATATCGAATAGCATTTACTCAAAAGTTAAGTTACTCCAAAAAACATAAAAATGGGAAATATTGGAGTGAATTGCTATTTTGATCATACCATAGCAAGCTAGTAAACATATAGTATCCGTGTAAGAGTATCGTTAAAGAAATTTGCTATAGAATGTAAGTGACTGATCAATAATTTAACTGTTTCTGTAAGGAAAGACAATGAAAAAAACATCGTAAATAAAGCCAAACACGAAACACCTGCTCCTTTTTTCTTCTTCAAATTCAGATATTCAATATCGATGATTTGTTTTTATGGAATTATCTTAGAAGTCATATAAACACACACTTTATTTGCAATACTTCCCAAGCAATCAATATTTTGTGGACATTTTACAACAAGCAAAATGATTTTAAGTTTGTTTTCTGGTTTTTTTTTTTTTTTTTTTTTTTTTTTTTTTTTTTTCCGCTTCATGTAGAAAATAATATAAATTTTCTCCAACAAAGATACTTTCCGTGCGAATTTTTAATTTAATCGAAACATTAAATAACATTCAAAATATTCTCCATATAGCACAGTGGCTTTCTCCTTTTAACAAACGGATCAGACGTTTTTTTCTCGCTTTTTATCCTTTTTGAAATTTTTCAGAGGCTTAACTTTTTGATTTTCTTCAAGTTTAAGAATTTTTTACGCGCTTATTTTTTTGAATTTCATTATTTTTGAAGGAAGATACAATTGAAAAAAAAAATTCTTTCATGTGGAGGGGTAAGATTTTGTTTTTTTTAGCATTTTATTCATACAATAAGCATAAATGTTTCTAATAAAGTTGTAATAGGAGAGTGTCGGGTACCCCCGCCCACTTTCAAGTTTCAAGTATTTATGCAGCTGGTAACATGGTAAACAATAGTTTTGAAAATATGTTGAATACAGTTGTCAGTCGTAACCTTTTACAAAAGAAATAACGCAAAATTCTACAAAACTAATTCACCCTTTTTTTTATTATTCTTTTTCATCCATCGTTCAAAAACCAAAACAATAGAAAAATGATCATATCTATAATATCAAGCTTTTAGCTCGCAACATCAGAAAATGCGTGTTATTACATCACGTGACCCTGACACCTTCCCCCCAGAGTCATATTAGATCCAAAGATCGAATATGGCAAATAATTTAAGGGTCACACTTTACACATAAACAAACTATGTTTCACATTCACCCAAATATTCACTGAATCTTAGGTTTAACTTAACACTAGGTATTTACTTTAATCACCTAATAATAATAATAGGAAAAAATGTTCAGAGTCTTATTTTAGTTTATATTTACAGTCTGGACAATGCATCTGCATTACTAAGTTTCGATCCTTTGATGTGACTTGCCTCAATATCATGGCGTTGAATGGCTAACGCCCATCTCTGCAACCTCGGGCTTTGGGGTGTCGCACTCGTCAGAAATACTAGGGGATTATGATCAGTTAATAAAATAATCTTAGCACCACAGAGTAAGGTTTCAAATCTCTGCAAAGCCCAAATAATAGCATAAGCTTCCCTTTCAATTGTAGACCATTTCTGTTGAGTTGAATTCAGCTTCTGGCTACCGAAAGCTATGGGACGAATATTTCCTTCTTCATCTAACTGACCTAAACAACATCCGACCGCATTTTGAGATGCATCCGTATGCAAGTAGTATGGTTTCTCTATGTCTGGGACTTGTAACTCTGCGATCTTACATAGCGACGTCTTCAATTCCTTGAATGCCTTCTTAGCTTCTTCGCTCCAAGGAATCTCATTAGGAACTTTCTTTTTAGTAAGCTCTGTTAGTGGAAGAGCAATCTTTGCGAAGTTTGGAATATACTGCCTGTAAAAGTTGCATAATCCCAAAGCACTTCTCAGTTGTTTTTTGGTTTTGGGTGCCTCTAATTTCTGTATTACTCTTATTCGTTCTTTGTCAGGAGCATGTTTACCTGAACCAATAATATGTCCTAAGTATTTAACCTTTTGTCTAGCAAATTCGCACTTTCTCAAGTTCACGGAGAAATTAAAATATTCCAATCTCTTAAAAACTTCTTCAAGATGAATCAAATGTTCCTCCCACGTATCAGAAAATACTGCTAAATCATCGATATAAGCACAAGTGAAATCAGACATGGACTGAACCACTTTAGACATAGCTCTTTGGTAGGTTGCAGCAGCATTTCTTAATCCAAAGGGTAATACATTCCATTGGTACTGGCCTCGGTGAGTTCGGAATGCTGTGAGGTGTTTGCTGCCGTTCTCCATCGGTATAGCCCAATATCCCTTCAACATATCTAGCACAGTAATGAATTTCTTCTTTCCTACTAAGAAATTCAACTCCATCATATTTTGCATTGGATATGCATCCGGAACGGTAAGAGCATTCAAACTTCTGAAATCAATGCATAACCTGATTGTTCCGTCTTTCTTATGAACACATACTACCGGGTGTGCTATCTCACTTACCACCGGTTCAATCAGTCCTAACGCTAGCAATTCATTGATCTGTGCATCCACTTTCCCCTTTAAGTTTTCTGGTATCTTATACGTTTTTGGTTTCATCGTATCCTCCTCAGCTTTCAGCTTTATCGCATGTTTCCCAACTTTAGCTATCCTTATCTTCCCCGAAAACAACGTTTTGCGTCTATGTAAAAGATCTTTCAATTGATTTTGTTGCATTTTGGGTAAGTAATCCAAATTTAATCCTTTCAATGCTTCATAGCTTTCCACATCTGTAGGAAGAGTTGGTGTTTCGTATATTTCACCAAATTCATCATCAATATCATAGACAACTCCAACTGTTTGAATTCTCGCTTTGTATTCTCTCATTTTGTTAACATGCAATAATCTTAAATTTCCTTCAGGCATTTGCAAATAATACGAATTCGGTTTCACTCTTCTAATTACCTTTACTGGACCTATCCATCTGGCATATAATGAATTGGATGAATCATGCATTAGCACAAGTACTTGATCTCCTGGCGCAAATTCCCGGTATTTTTTCCTTCTATTGTAATATTTGGCATAGTTACTTTGTTGCACATCACTTGTTAACCTTGCCTTTTCGGTTGCTATTTCTAATTTTCCTTTTAACTCTTTTAAATATTCCTCCGCTGATCCTTTCATATTCAAAGGTAAAAACATATCTCCGGCCCAAATTGACTTCAATATAGATAACGGGCCTTTCGGTTCTCTCCCGTACATTAGCAGAAAAGGTGGTACTCCTGTAGTTGCATTTGGAACTTCTCGATAAGCCCATAGTACAAATGGTATATGTCGATGCCAATTTCTTCCTACTTCTCTAATAATGTGATGTAGCATATTTTTGAAGGTTTGGTTCCATCTTTCAATCAATCCGTTCCCTTCCGGATGGTATGGCGTTGAAAATCGCGGACAAGCTCCTAAAACCTTCAAAAACTCTTGCGTTAAACTTGCCGTAAAATTTGTCGCATTATCCACCACGATTACTTCTGGAATTCCTGTCCTACAGAATATTTCGAGCAGTGCTTCGCATGTATTCCTTGCCGTTAACGATTTGAGCGGGACTGCTTCAGGCCATCTTGAATGTTGGTCCATCAAACAAAGGATATATTTATGTCCTTGTGCTGATACTGGATCTAGAGGACCAATTAGATCTACGTTCACCACTTGGAATGGAAGTTCAGGACGTGACACAGGTGTTATCGGAATTTTGTCTACTGAACGAACAACTCTTCTACCTTGGCACCCATGACATGAGCTACAATAAGCTTTAATTTCCTTGACCATCCCTGGCCAATAAAAGGAAAATTTAATTCTTTGAATTGTTTTACGAGCTCCTAGATGTGCTCCGAATACTGACTCGTGGGCAATTTCTAGTATTTTACCTTTTCTAATTTCGGGAATTACTAATTGTTGTATTCTATTCCCGTCCAACAGCTCTTCATGGCATAATATATTATTTTGTATCACATACCCTCCTTTATTTTGCTTCCCCAATTTCCATGCTTCTTGGAGAGTATCGCAACTTTGTTGTTGTATCTTGAATCGTTCGGTTTCATTTCCATTCTTTTTATCACCGCATTCACCTACTGTTGGCTCCTGCTGCTCTTCTCCGTCACTTGCACTCATATATAACTGCTCCTTTCGGGAATCTGATCTTAGCTTCATAGCAGCAGTAAAACTGGGATTGTATACTCTTTTTTGTTCTAATAATGCCTCATAAGTTTCAGCATCCAACAAAATGTCAGCATTTAACCCATTGACGGCTGCTATCATCGTTTTAATTATAGGCGTAATATATCCTTCCGTTACCAAAGCGATTTCCACTTCTTTTAATTCAGCTTTTAGACTTTCGCCAAACGCAGGTTGTAGTATTATATGTCCTTTGTAATCCACTTCCTTACCCACTATATCGTTTTTAAATACACTTATTTGTGCACCAGAATCTACTACAGCTTCGTATTCATTTCCATTATATGAAATTCTAACTTTCTTAAGGGCAGCTATTTTTGGTTGAACGCCTTTACATTTTTTGTTTCCTATCATGACTTCACCGTTAAATCTTGCAGTGACTACTTTGCTTTCGATATTTCCATTTCTGAGTACCTTAACTTCGGATACTTGCCCTTCCGATACTTGAACCTCGGCCACTTTGCCTTCAATGTTTCTTCTCCTCTCTTTATTATCTCGACAAAATCGTGCCAAGTGTCCTACTCGTCCACAATTAAAACATGTGACTGGATTTTGGGAAGAACTCCGCTTATCAATTCTGCCATGGTTGTTATGCTCATGTTTATATCCTTCACCAAATGTATGATATCTTCTACTAACCATGTTTGGTTTTTCCCGGTATAAGTTCCTATATGGTTGAGAAGCAATGAATTTAGTAGTTTGGTTATATTTCCTTGCATTCTCGTACTCATCTAGCTTCTCAGCAAGTGTGTCAACTGAGCAAATTCTACTCCACTCATCAATAAAATGATTTTGTATGTCTCCAGGTACTCGTTCTTTTATCTGTTCGACAATGACAAGTTGTTTCAGGCTGTCGAAATCATTAATTTTTAGTCCCGAAACCCATTCGTTAAAATAGTTCGCCAATTCAAATCCAAAATCTCGCCAAGTGCTCTCAGCCGCTTTACAGTGTCTCTTAAACTTTATTTTAAATGCTTCTGGGCTCAATTTAAACCTTTTCAATAACATACATTTTACATGTTTATAATCATTTGCTTTTTCTTCAGGCTCCCTTGCAATTAAATTCGCCATTTCTAGAGGCAATAATCCAACAAGATGCGTTACCCAATCTTCTTCTTTTATATGGACTCTTCGTGCTTGTCTTTCAAACAATATTAGATAAAAACTTATATCACCTTCTTTTGGATCAAAAGTACGCATTAATTTTTGCAATCCACCAGGTACATGTTCTCTTGTTTCTTCATTTCGAGAGCTGCTCGTCTCTCCTATAGTACCAGTATGTACCAATGAAGCTTCTATCTTCAACCTCTCCAATTCATATTCCCTTTCTTGCCGCTTTAATTCATCTTCCCTTTCCTGTTCTCGCCGCTTTAATTCACCTTCCCTTTCCTGTTCTCGCCTCTTTAATTCATCTTCCCTTTCCTGTTCTCGCCGCTTTAATTCGTCTTCCCTTTCCTGTTGCTTAATTTCATATTCTTGTCGCCTAATTTCATCTTCTTTTTGTTGGCGCTTTATTTCTTCTCTTCCACTAACTATTCTTTTTAATAATTCCTTCACAAACTCCTCTTCGTACTCCGTACTTGCCAATATAATCTTCTTTAATTCGGTAACTCTCATGTCTTCCGTTGCCGTTTCTCCTAACTCTTCCGCCAAACACTTCAAATCTACTTTTAAAGCTCTTCCTAAAAATGCCATTTTTCACCTACTACTTTCTAAACTGCACCTTCTTACAAAAAAAAATGCCACTTCCTAAACCAATTTCAAGACAATCTAAATAACTCACTATCTTCCATCAAACAACTTGAAATTCATAGAACAAACAACTACCAATCTTTTATTTCGAAATCCATTGGGGTTTCCCCGCGCATTTGTCAGTCGTAACCTTTTACAAAAGAAATAACGCAAAATTCTACAAAACTAATTCACCCTTTTTTTTATTATTCTTTTTCATCCATCGTTCAAAAACCAAAACAATAGAAAAATGATCATATCTATAATATCAAGCTTTTAGCTCGCAACATCAGAAAATGCGTGTTATTACATCACGTGACCCTGACAACAGTAGTCAAATTTTTTAAATTTCTATTTTTTTAAGTTGAACTATTATTTTTTTTTTTTGGTTTATTCTTTTCGCATTATTTAATTAGTGGGAAAAAAAAGAAACATACAAAAATCTTGATTATTACTCAATATTATAAGCGATATTCCTTAAGTGGGCGGGGCTACCCGACTCTCCCCTATATATTTTATTTAATGAACTCTTGAACTTATCACACCGGCTTAAAATCCTCAATATTTATTTATACATCTTCAAACATCTCTAATTTCCCTAAAACGAATTTTTTTTAGCGAACCTTTCAAATCGGAACCAATCAATTTCGTTATAAATAGACTTCACTAATATTTTATTCTGTGTTGTGAAAATAAATGGAAAAAAACATGCATCCGGTCGCCTTTTTTTGCCTCTATCGCTTGAAGCAGATTTAGTTGTCAGACAAGATATAATTGATTTTTAAATTCTTAAAATTTTACCTCATTACTTAAATATACTTCATGAATAAAATATTACTTGTTACTTCCGCTCTTTAAGCGTTTCGATATCACTTATTTTGAAGTTTTTAGTTTTTCATAAAAGAATAAGAACGAGAGTAAATAAGACAATAAAAGCAATTGCATGTTCGAGCTCCTTTGACGAAGGAAATAAAAAAAAAGCTACTTTTGATTGCCTTAAACTTGGAATAAAACTTTAACTTCATTGCTCTATATATGCTATATATGTATACTGTAATATTAAACTTAAAAGGAAAAAATGTAACAATAAAAAATTTATTTAACTTTTAAAAAAAACAGTGATTTGGTGGGATTGCATAACTTAGATAAAAGCCATTAAATATCAACATATATCTAAACACTTCATCTTTTGAAAATCTCAAAGAATACAATAATGTAATAACTTTTCAAAAACTGAAATCAATATACTCAGTTGTAAATTACAAAAAAAAAAAAAAAAAAAAAAAAGGATAGTACGATACGATATATTTCATAGAATTATTAAACATGTTTCGACATTTTTAATAATTAATGTTAATAACATGTTTCGATAAAAATAGATTTTAAATCTCTGTCACCCTGATTGCTAATGCTTTTTACCAGAATTTTTTTACAGCACAGTTGAAAAGCTGCTTATTTTATATCCCAAGTTATCTCAGGTTGATAATTATTGCAGTAAATTGCTCTACCTAGGAAACTCGGGAAAGAAGAAATTTCGGTGTAATTTTTATTTCATTTGTACTCAGCAAAGGAAAAAAATATTCTGATCTGGCCAGCAGGCCTGGAAATACGTTTTGCCAATAATTCTAGGATTTTTCCCATTTGTATGTACGACAGATCGGTGAAGCGGTGAGCAGGATACAAAATCATGATTTTTGTAAAATGCGTTCGGGAAATGTTTTGGAGAATACGTTGGAAATTATTCTTCTGTTAATAATTTCATAAAAGACGATAATTTGAACAGTCTAACGTTCCCCATCTCAAAATTGCCAAAGATAACTCAGAAAAATGAATAGATTCTTACTTTTCTGGTTGATGATCCCTCAGATTAGTAGGAATTTTTTTTTCCTAGCTTAACGTGATTTTTTTTCCGGCTTTTTCTGTTACGACCTCCGATGTGTATGTTTTTTTACCTTAGTTACAAAAGGTTTTTAACAACTTCAACACAATCCCTGCCACACTTACAAACGAGGCAAATCCAAAAATTGCTGGCAAAACGTATTTACAGGCTTGCAGGCCAAAGCAGAATATATTTTTTCCCGTTGCTGAGTAAAAACAAAATAAAAAAATAATATTGAAATTTCTTTTTTTTCCCCTCAGTTTCCTTGGTATAACAATTAACTGCAATGATTATCAATCCGAGATAACTTGGGATGTAACTCAAGAAAAATCCTTATATATAGGCTAAAAACTAACAAATTTAGATTTTAGCGAAATTAAATTAAATTAAAAATGAAGATTTTTGCGAGCATCGACTACGCCCGTACAACTACATTGTAAACAAAACGATCTACTTCTAATGCAGATTGTTTGAAGAATAGAATAGTTCCTAAAAGAAGATTTTACGTTTAGAAGCAAACAGTTTTACATTTCCAGTAGTAGCGCACGCCAGGTGACCAAGTGGTTAACGTGTCTGACTGCGAAACCAATGACCGCGGGTTCGAATCCCGCTCTGGGCATGGATGTTTCTCTCTCTGTGTTGTCTTCTGATGTGTGAATGAGTGAATGTGGCCCACCCTATAAACGGGTTTGTGGCAGTGTGGCGTGGGTAGCGTTGCTCGCCTCCGTGACTTTGGTTCACAGGTGCCCGCTGGGTAACGATAAATGAGCAACACTTTCGGCATGTTCTATGGCGAAGAACGAAAGTTCAGTGCCTGCTGTTATTTTAAAAAAAAAAAAAAAAAAAAAAAAAAAAAGAAGAAGAAGAAGAAGCATTTCTAGTAGTTTGAAATATTTTCGAAATGGGGACGCGAGGTCGAAAATAGTTTTAATTATTACGTAAAATTTTGTTTCATTTCAATTATTGGAATAAGAAAACATGGTACATTTTGTTTTAAAAAAATTAAAAAGAAATTGAAAAAGTATTAGTAAGGTATACGGGGAATAGTGTTGTTCCCATTCTTATACGAGTAAATGGTGATATTATAGTTAGGAAAAAAATTAACCTTTTTATGATAAACAATTCTTTGAACGTGTTGGGTGTAGAATAGGTAACAGTAGCGTTTAACCTTTTGCAATTTGTTTGAGGTAGCAATTCCAATCCACTTATTTTACAACCGTCGTTGAACAGCCGACTCAATTTTGAGTTTACAGACTACTAATGTTCAAGTCCGTGCCTTGCAATTTTGAGTCCTATTCAGAAAACAAGCGAACTCCTGGATTATGTATTGGGAGAAATTTGCCTTCGTGGAAAACTTTTTTAAAGAATTAACCATCATTTGCTTTACATGGAGAGGAAAAGCACGAAAACCTCTCATGGTTAGCCTGATGGCAAGAGGACTCTACCACTAATTTTTACGTCAGCAAGGTGGTCGGTGCAAGCTGGGTGCAGGATTTGAATCGACCAGTCATGACTGGGAATCGAACCCGGTTCACTTCATTGGAAGGCGAGCGCTCTATCCCCTGATCCACCACGGCTCTGGTCCACTTATTGTACCAGCCGTAAGCAAAAGGTTAATTTTTATTGCGAAAAAAAATATTTTAGTAATTAAAACAAGCGATAATTTTCAACCCAACTCCGTTGCTTTGTAATTTTGAACCCAATCCAGAAGACAAGGGAACACCTGGATCAAGTATTGGGAGAAATTTTTCTTCGTGGAGGACTTTTTGATGGAACTAATCCGCATTTGCGTTAAAGGGAGAGGAAACCCAGTAAATCTCTCATAGTTAAACCAACGGCAAGGAGACTTTAACCCATGACCCGTCTACCACTGAGGGTATTTATGGTCATCACTGTTTCACTGTCATCACTGTCAGCGCGAATGTTTTTAATATAAAATTTACTGAACTTTTTTACCACGCCTATTTATAATTTGTTTTAAAACATAACTTACGTATAACTTTCAAATTAATTGTAACATTCTTTGGTCGTTCCTTATTACGCAGAATGACAAAGATTTCTTGAAATAGCACATATCTCAACTCCTGCGTTTTAACAGAATTAATAATAAAAGGTCCTGATGGACAGTTTTTCAATAAATACTTAGATATTTGATCGAGGACAGATTATGAGAAAACTTTGTAGTCATTCCTTATTGCACAGTATAAGAAATATTTGCCCACATGCAACCCTTCAGTTTTAATAAAATGAATAATACATGCGATTCAACTTTAATTACCAAGAATAGAGTATCGAAGAACTCTTTATATCTAATGACAAACTTATTAAAATTATTGTTTTCAAATTTTTATGTTATCAGATTTTTGAAGTAAGACAATTTGTATCCCGAATTGTATTCCTATATAACTTTAGTAGAAAAAAATCTTTTTATTGAAAAAATATATATTTTTAAATGACGCTTTTTTGAAATCATGAAAAATTATGTGCTTTCCGATTGCTTCGTGACAGAACAGAGAGACCTCATAATGTGCCATTATTATAAAAAGAAAAAGGTTGTCATTAGCACAAAATTAATAAAAGTTTTAAACTGCAAATTATTTATTTTTCACTTTTTAAAATATATTTACGTATCATCCTTTCTTAATACTATTTTCTGTTGTTATTAGATTATTTATTATAATTTTCTTCCAAAATTAGAACATTAAAAATGAATATTCTGTTCCTTTAATTTATTATAAAGCAATTGGGTGTGATTATCTTATAATTCAACATAAACGTATTCATTTGCAATATCAAAATTTTTTCATTAATTATAGACATTTAGTTAAGTTTTTATGCAAAACTGTGTACAGTCAACTTGTAATTAAGACAATAAATATAAACAACTTTATAAAATTCCAAAGCATTTTTTTGCACTGTTACTTATATCTTTTTTGCAAAAAAAAAAACGTTTTAATAATCAAAAATTAAAAAAGAATTTCATAAGCATGTTTTTGTAATAAAGTTTAAATTATTACCGAAATAAATAAATAAGCTTAAATTTTATCCCAAAAAAATTCCGACTCCGTCTCCGTGTTAACCTTTTAACGTGAATGGATTACCGGTGTCACTTTTATTTATATATACTTTTTGACACTAATAACAAGCAAAAAAAAATTATTTTTTCATAGTTTCTAATTATAATAAACAGTCTAATAGTTACTAAAAAAATCTTTTAGATTATTGAAATTATATTTGTACTAAAATATAAAATCCAAAAAGAGAAGTTTGAATATTTTTTTTTTCATTCTTATTCAAAAATTTATCAATGTCTGAATTTGCAAATTAAGTAAATTTCAATTATAAATAACTGTTTCTCTTAGATATAAACAATTGTTTCTCTCAGATATGAGTAACTGCAAGTAAATGCAATTTTGAAACATTATTGTTTGGAAATGTCAAAATGTGTTTGGAAGATTTTACCTTTAACGCAGAAAATGACACCGATGTTTCGCGCTGTATTCCATAATCGCAAATCATTAAAATGCTAAATATAATATTTTTCACTTATTTTGATCTAAATTACTACAAAATACTGAAAAATTATGTTTAATAAAAATTCTTCGTCAAAGGATTAATACAAAGGATTATTAAAATTTAAAGGTTTTAATTGAATTATTATTAATTATGACGTAACAATCTGTTAACCACCAAGAAATAAACATTTTTGATAAAATTCATGAAGTTAAATGACGCGAACAAGGTGCAGAGCTCCTAATTAATTATGAATTTATTATACATGCAGTTTTATCTTTGAATAATAATGTTAAAGTAAGGTTACATCAATTGCAAAATAGATTATCAGACTGGTTCAATAGCCTAACTGACCCACATACATTTTGACCCTGAATAGCTTTTTATCCCAATAATCGGATTTCCACGTTCTGGGACACAATCCAAATGGTTTGAGATGATGACCTGAAATATGCGAATTATTCAGTGCATATGATATTTTAAGTTACGAAATCAGACACAAAAACGCACTTTCTCTGAATTAAGAAAAAAAAAATTTTTTTGATAAATTCAGATTTCTGACACTCAATATGTAGGGGGTATCCGCAATCAGGAAAATATGGTCCAATAGTTTAAACAGGAGTGCAGTCCAAAGGTTGGACCCCTAAATGATAATTTTACTTTGTAAATATTGCACCATATCTCAAGAACCTTTTAAACGAATCGAGTAATTTTTTGCACGCAATTATAAAATTTATTTATTAAAAGATAATTCCATAATAAATATAACTTTTAGTAAATACTTATAATTTTTTAATTTTAAAAAATTGAATTGTAAGGTACACAATTTTTTAGATCATTTTAAAGGTTGCAATTTTAATTGGAAAAATACAAAGCTTGAGTGAAATCGGTCGAATAGTTTCTGTGAAAACAAATTTTTAAAAAGTCGCATCTGATTTCGTAACTTAAATTATCGCCTGCACTAATTTATTAGCTTATTAAAGGCCACCCATTCAGAACCTTAAGACTGAGTCCTAGAAAGTGATGATCCGATTTTTAGATCAAAAGTTGCACAGGGTGATCAGTTTATTTTGAGCTCTGTACATTGTTCAGAAGCAGTCGTTTCTCAATTGATAAAAAGTTTATAAAAACTTTGAATATGGAGTTAGCGTATCGACTAACATTAGGCACAAGTATAAAAAAAAAACTTTTATTTATTTAAATTATAGTTCATCTGAAAAAGAATTAATATCGTTTTCTTTTTCTTTTTGTTGCATATTCCGAATAATTCGCAAGTTTATTTCTTCCTCTTGTTCGAATTTCGTCTAATTTAATTGTAATAAAAAATAACTGAATTTGAAATCCATATGCAATCCCCATTGTTTGAACTTTGCTTCAAATGAATATTTTAGTATCTTAACAACTTTTATCATTTGCAAAATAATTAAATTAATAAACTAGCTTTGTTATTAAATAAAAATTGTCTACTTAATTTTGGCATAACATAACATTTTAGAGAGTTCACTATCGAATGTTCTTTTTTCTCCTAAATAGATAATAGAACGTTACTTGGAGATAATTTAATTTTCAACAATTTCGAATAGCTTTGTTGCCAAAATTGTTTTCCTGAATGCAATTAGAATCAATAGACATGTGAGAAAAGGATGGGGCGAGTCCAGAGTTAAATTTCATTGCTAGTACGCTCAAATCACGTGACTTTTTTATCGATCGAGTTGAGAGGGAACACGTATGTCCAACCAACATTGGGTTAGAGAAAAAGGTGTGTGTGTCTGGAAAATCCCCGTTCGTCAGACGATCTCAGGTAAATGATCTGGAAAAACCATGCCCACATTGACATTTATTCGAAGACTCGAACACCTGCGTCTTCCCTGAAAGCGAAGTCTGATGACCAAAGCCACAACGGTGAGTTTAGCGCTCTTAATAGTTTTAATATCGTTTGCTCGTAAAATTTTATCAGTGGGTAAGTGGCAACAGCGAGTGTAATCGTCTGTTCTTTCATTGAGAAAGGTAACGGTGTGATGCAATCGATAAGTTTCGATCTCTTTCCTTTTTTTTTCTACGGCTTTTCGGCATTCCAGTTATAGAGCTATAGGAGCATTCACCTCCGAGATATCTTTATTTTTATCTTTTGGGCTTTGTCTTAGAATAGAATCCGCTTTGATTTGGGAGAAAAAGTTTCAAAAACGATCATATCAAAAGAAAAAATTTTATTAATTTTCTTTCCGTACGTTTCATATTAAAAAGAAAATAACATTCTGATATATTTGTTAAAAAATACTTGAAGTAGATTGAAAGAGTGTGAGAGAGTATTATTTTCAAAAATGACTGCTGCCGCTTTTTAAAAAAAAATTTTAAAATGCGTGGAAACTATCTCAGGTCAAGATAACTATAATAATTTGTCAAGTTAGTATTATCTATATAATATCTATAGATTTCCAAAATTCTTTTATAAAAATTAATGCTGAGTTTTTCTACTTTTTTTTAAAGCTTAATTCTACTCCTTTTCAAATGGTTAAAAAATTATACTTTTATTTCAATTAGAACTAGGGGTTTTCTTTCTCTCATGACAAACTTAAACTGATGCTAAAACTTTTATTTCGTGTTTCTCCACAAAATGATTGTTCATATCTTCTAAATTTCAAAAAGATGCATATGCCCATAATTAAAATTAATAATTAATACATATTACCGTAATTGTGTGAAATTTAAAATAAATTTTTCTTTATTTTTAAGAATGTACTTTACATTTTTACTCTTGTTTTCAAACATTTTGATGCTCATTTTTTTTTAAAAAAAAATAATAAGGAACACATGTATCTATTATTGTAAGATTATCAAAAAAAAAAATTCGAAACCATAATTTGCGTCAACACAAAAAAAGTAATGACTTTTACACATATTCTTTTAAAAATTATAAGAGAGGGAATTAATTTTAAATTTCAATTTTTTTTAACTTAATTTAATTTTGATATCGAAACAATTTTGGTATGTATCGATACTTGAGTTTTATGTGAATAAAAAACCCTTTTTAAAGCAAAGTAAATTATCAATTTTTGAAAATATATAAAAAAATCATCTCTCAAACAATTTTAAATTTAACATTAAGTTTTATAATAATGAAACGGCACTAATAAATAAAATAATCCTTTTATTTTTTTAAAAATGAAGAAATCGGGTGAGCTTAATGCCCATTTGAAGAATGCTTAAACTGCAGAACATACTTTTCAACAACAAAAATTTTTCATATAAATTTCGATCTTTCTCCTACTTATTTTAACACGCATTTAATCTTTACTTAGTGAAACATAATAAACCTACACTTAACGTTTCTTTAATTTTTTTAAACTATTATAATTTATCGAATTATTGCATTTTTCGAGATTTATTGCAGCATCTCATTAGTTATAATATCCCAACTGATTTTTTTCAGATTTTTTCTTGAAATACAATACGAGAGTAATATACTGAATATATTTGAGCAAAAATACATACTTAATTACATTATTTAGCATAAAAACTTCTATTTAAATCCTTCCTGGCCGACTTTTTGAGGAAACTCTAACCCCCATTTGCGTTGCATAGTGAGGAATACCGCAAAAACCTCCCACGGTTTGCCCGAAAAGAAGAGGATTGATTCTAACCCAGGATCCGTCTACCATTGTAGTCGGTACGAGTCAGACGAAGAATTCTTAACAACCAGCCATCGAAATAATATTCGAACCTGGTTAATCTCATCGGGAGATAAATGCCCCTGATCCTATCCCCTTAGCCACCGAGGCTCAAACAATGCTTTTTATCGATTAATATGCTACATATTTAACTGATGTGGCTTTATAATATTTAGTCATGATAGTTTAGTTTTGCTTATCTTTAGCCTGCACCCAATTTGTCATTTTATTTATAAATGGCACTGAACAGAGTTTACGATCGTCAATGTTCAATTCCGTCCCAACCTAGAAGGGAAGGGAACTCCTGCATTGCCACAAACTGTCCTTCCTGGAGGACTTTTTGATGAATCTAACCAGCATTTGGGTTCACGGAGAGGAAAACCACGAAACCTCCCATGATTAATTCGACTGCAAGGGGATTCTAATCCATGATATTCAGTATAGTTACTTTTACGATGCAACCTAAAGCCAGAACCATACATTTAGGATACATTACACAATATTTCTTAAAATAACATTTGTTTGTTAGTCAAATATACATACCACAGACGGAAAGTTAATATGAATTCTGAAGGGAATAGAAGTTAAATATTCCAAAATTATTTTATGCAATTGACATATTTATCATAACAGATTATATGAAAACATAAATATCTTTATTATGAAACAACAAAGAAAAAATGCATTTTGTGAGAATTTATATATGTAATTTTTCAAATCAACCTGACAAGCTTGAAATTACTTCATCATATAACCAACCTCAATCAATATTTTTATGAATGATGAAAAAGGATTGATACTTATTTGGCTATGACTAATTTTTAAATTAAATTCGACAAGAAGCATTTTTCACCAAAACACTTCACCTAAACAAACCATTTTCTTGGCGACACCATAATAACATTTCTTTAAATGGTATAATTATTCACCTTCAGCTTCTAAAAATGGTCCTAAAAAAAATAGTTATGAGCATAAAATTTGAAAACACGATAAGTTGTAAAACTCTTTTATTTTTTAAAATTGCAGAATTTTCATCGTTTCAAGTTTATTATTTACATTAAAAGGATGCAAAGATATGAGTATTTAGTTTATAATAAATAAATAATTTAAATGTAGCAAATACATACTATTTTAAAGTAACCTTTTATGTTTTATATTTCTAAAATTATTTCTTTTTTGTTATATATATATATATATATATATATATATATATATATATATATATATATATATATATATATATATATATATATTGTATTGATATATTTAGCTCTGGCTATATTGAGAAATCACACCTTTTTGCGGATATTATCGTGTGAGCTGATGAAGAGATTATATCTTTTTCCCGGTTTTTAATATTTTTTTAAATATATAAAAAAAAAATTATGTTTTTAAAAATATTTTTATTTTGCAGTTTTATTCTTCAATTTTCATTACTTTTTAATATTTTCCATCTTTTATTTTTTTTAAATTTATCTAACTAGTTTTAATTTATCTCTTATAAAAGAAACTATTACTAAATCCACAGTGATATAAATTATATTTTCTTGATAGAACACAAATTTCTCATTCGAAACTCATTGATGCATTCAAAAGGAAAGAAACAACTTTTGATATTATTCAAATGTAAACTTACTTTTGGAAATTTTTTCTTTTGAAACGTTACATTTTCCGGATAGATATTTAGATTCAAATCTGAGAAGAAATAAATAGTTAATTTTAGGTTTCGTTGATATTTTTAATTGAAAATATGAGGAGTTTGAAATGATGTACGTTTTATGATAGATTATAGTTCGAACCCTCATATTAACTGTTTCCATTTATGGCCTTATAAATAAATTCTTAATTCCACACGCAGTTACGAACAACATTATGATTTTCAAATAATTAATTTATTTCAAACTGTAATATGTGAATTTGCAGTGCAGACATTTTGTAGTATTGCAATGTGATTTGTAGAGAAAAATCATTAATTGAAGCATATTAAAAATTCAAAATCAAACCATTCTAAGAATCTGAAGCATAGAAACTAAATACATGAGGGTTAAATTATGGATGTGAGGCCATCAGAGACATTCACTATAATAATAATGATAAACATTGATAATGGTTATTTTCTCCTTTTTCATTCTTATTTTATAAATGCATAAACATTTAAACTTGGATATCAATCGCATTTCAAAAAAATCATAATAATATACGAAATCGATCAAAAGCTGCTCAATTTTCCACCTAGTTTAAGTAAACAACTGTATTTTCTCTTTTGTTTCATTTGCAGTGAAAATTTTGCCAGTGAGGTGGTGTTGGGTGACGAAGAATTTAGCCTATGTGACCCTCGGTCAGAGCCACCTTTCCGCGTCAGGAGATCCAGCCAAGAGGAGGTCGAGGAGGAGGAGCGAACCCTGAGGATCTACGATGGATCCCTGGATCCAGATACAAACTACTCAGGTTATGTTGAAGTTCAAGTTTGGGGTCCTGATGGACAGGTATTTTTACCTTTTATTATTCTAATGCCATAAACAAACCTTCGGAAATTTATACAGTAATATCATGAAATATAGCTTTTTTGCACTTCTATAAAGTATTTGTTATTGATGTAAATACGTAATGTAATAAAATTAATATTTTTTTGTAAACTAGATAAGGTGTGAAAATTCGTAAATAATCAATGAATTCGGTATAAATCATCACTACCCAATCGCACGTAATACTGATAGGCCTATATCGACACAAATTGAAAAACTTGAATAATTTTTATTACTGTTTGTCACTCATCCTGGTAGCTTTACGTTATTAGATTAAACAAACATGTTTTTAGAAGTTTAAAAAATCAAATTGTTTGGACACAAAAATTATGTTATTGATCGTAGGGAGATAATCAAAACTTCCCAGATTGAAGTTTTGATTATCCCCCTAAGTTCAAAATTTACTTTTTCTTTTTCAAATCACAAATAGTTTTACATTCCTTTTACACATACTTTTACACAGGTTTATAGAGATATATTTAAGAAGCGTAACTAAATATAACTTACGAACGTTAAACGGACTAACTCGAAGTTTTAAATAATACGTAGGATCAATTATTAAAATTAGCTTTGGAAACTGCTGTTTTAATTTCAAGACATTTGCACAAACATTTCTGAAATTAGGACACAAACACACAAACTTATTTTTTTTTATTACACTGATCAAAATATTTTAATTTCTTTTTTTTTTTAGGTGAGGGAATTTAAATAGATGTTTTTATGAAACATTTTGCTCTGATTTCAGGCATATAAATATTTTTTTTTTTTTTTTTGCAACAGGAAAGACTTGTTGTAATGCGAAATTAAAAATTGCATGCTATTGTAAAAATTTTAGTATTTCAAGTCACTTACATAATTTAATTTAAATCAAAAATGTCATTTTTAACAATTCTCTGCAGTATTTAATTGAGTAATATCCTATTTTCGTTCCCAGCAATAGTTTTGCAAGCATGTCTTGTTTCCATTTTCTTTGATATTCCTTTTCTAATGGTGAGAAAACTTGGTGGAATAGAACCTCTGTATATAGCGCCAAGATTTTCAGGGAAGGTTCAGAAACCAACTATTAATAGTTCTCAGTTTTACCATTAAATTCACATGCATTTCACAATAAAACAAGCATGTATTAATTACATTTTTTATACCTTTATTTAATGCAAAAAAAACATTAAGCCCTGTGAGCAAATTTTGTGGACACAATATGCTTTATCATTAAAAATAAATCAGAAAGCGTTAAATTTATCCTTTTTACAAAATCACTAATTGACATGTCTCATAGATTTCGAAATTTTCGCTGTGCACTCGTAAAATATAAAAATTAAAACCTCCTCGTAATAAACTAGGTCTTAAACCTAACACTAAAATTGAACTATAAAATTCGGTTTTAATCTTAAGGTTTTTAAAAATTTAGTTTTAAACCTAAAATGAATATCTCATTGAATCCAGTTTTTATAACAGTATTTAGAATTTGAAAACCGAAAGTATTTTCGCAACAATAACGAGCCTGTTACGTAAGCTTGAATCAAAATCGTATTTATCCAAATCGAATATACGTATATTTTGTTCGATTCTTGTTCCTCTCGTAATAGTTGATTGGTTAAGTATTAGCAATAGTTTTAAATTTAAGACAATAGGGTACTTGTACTTCAAAAAGAAGAAGATCACGGATACTCACGCATGCGACCTATGTTTTCAGTGCCAGCTGATCGTATATAAGCAAAATGGCGTGTTAAAGTTAAGCTAAGTTTCTCTTCATAAGTTAGAATGTTAATTAATGTGAAGTTAATTAAATACAGCGCCGTATCGCACATCGAAATTGAAATATAATGCTTTCTTATCTACGCTTTTTACTTAACTTAGATTTATTATCTGTTTATATACTTTTTAGTAACCGTGATACATTTTTGTTTTATGTACCTGGCAACTTCGAGGCATAATTAGTTTTTTTATGTTCTACATGGCTTCGTGCCTGTTTTTGTGTTATGTAAGAAATATATAGTGAAAGAAATGAAATCTTTGTGAACGAATCTTTGTGTAAAAATATGGAATGTGTCACTTAAGAGAATTGATATTTGACGGGCTTGAATTACTTGAAATAGAATAGAAGGAACAGTTCTTAACGTAAACAAATGTCACGTTTCAACAACCAATCAGGATCGAGATACCCGCACTACGTCACTTGTAGGTATACCATTCAACTTTTCAAATATTTTAAAGATAACATCAGTGATATTTGCTAGCTTATTACAAAAGCTACCACACTACTATTTGATCAAAAAACAGTTTATTGCATGTATTTTAATATTTAATTATTTTTTATTTGCTTTGGAATTTCATAATATTAAGGAACATCATTAGCGTGATAGCATTCATAGATTGCGCCACCAGATTAATATTTCAAAAGTTGTCGGGAACCACGTATTTATTTTGTTTATTGTAATTCTTTTAAAATGTGTTTCTATAATAGCAAACAATTTAAAATCAACGGTAATCGGATTTTTAAAAAATTTAGTTATGTATTCAATGCCAAAATTAATGAAAATAGGTTACTCATTCATTTCGGAGAAACGTAAAAGATGTCTAATAATGTCACCAATGATTCTTAATTGTGGTAATTATATGCTAATCGAAATTCGAAATAGAAGAAATAAGCTATGAAATAAAAGGCAAACTTAATGGAGTAAAGGTATTCGTGTAAAGAACTGTAAATGGTAGACTTATTATTACTTACTTTAATGATACTTAATTAATGTTGATAATATGTATTAATTGAAACAAAACAAAATAAACCTACTAAAAAGCAAAGTTAATGGAAAAAAGATGCTTTTTCATTTGAATTAAATAATTATTCACCATATTATTATTGATACCAATGATTAGTTAATATTAATAATATGCATTAATTGAAATAATAATGAAAACTAAGTGCTAAAAAAAGCAAAGTGAATAGAGAAACAGTTAATGGAATATTCATTTAGGTAAACCGTAGAAAGTCCCCACATGCAGATGATGCTCAATTAATTTTGGTTATATGAACTACTGGTATTATGATAATTGGTGCAGTTTAATAAGAATTCTACAACAGATTTTCCATAGTTTCAGAAAATATTTTTAAAGTAGTTGAAAAGATTTTGCATTCATATTTTAATGAATTATAGCTAAAAGAACTTTTTGGCAGTACTACTCAAACATATTTTAAACAATAAATTAAAGATCAGATAAAGAAATGGTCATGCTCTAAATCAAGATCTCCTTATCAAGGTCTCATAAGAATTCGATTTGTTTTAAAATTACGGTTTTTGTTTGCTGCCACTGATAAATAAATATATATCGCACAAAACTCAAATGTTGAAGGTTTATACAATAAGTAGCAAATGTACTAAGCGTTTAGAAATTTAATATTATAAAACTATTTAATATCGTTCACTGATGTTGAAAACTAAAAACATAATTATCCTGATTAAAAAACTAAAAACATACATTCATATTTTATCGACGAACTTTAGCTTCAGTAGATTTTGTACAGTGGCAACAAACTAATATCAACTCTAACTTGATGCAAACAAACTAATGGTCATAAAAAGTGGGTCAACGGTGGTGTTTTCGGAAGCGAAAATAACTTGTTTTTTGTTAGCTTGTGTTAACTTTAACTACTTTAGACTTTATTAGATAATATTGCGTAATCACTTGATAATACCTTATTTTGATAGTATCTTTAAAATTGCATATTTTAAAATAAGGTAAACATTTTTTAGCGTGCATTTTATACCGTGCAACATTTTTTAGCGTGCATGATTTTACCTTAGTTTTTTTTTTCCCCGTTTACGGCAAATCCTTATATTTTAATAGTAAAAAAACTAATCTATCAGGGAGAAAATGTTATTCGAAAAAACTACTTCAATGTATCTGATTTCATAATTGAAATACCATCTGCTATAATGTATTAGCATATTTTATAAACTGTGCGAGTACTTTCCGTGAAATTTAAATAACATATTCACTCAATAAAGCACCAATAAATGTAAAGATTTAATCCAAATAAATTACTTTTATTACTTTATGTCTGTCAAATCGTGGTTTAAAAATATGCACTAAAAAATAGCGATAACTGAAAAAAAACTGAAATTTTAGACAATGAAACTGGAACAGAAGAGGCAAAAAAAATAGCTCTTTCATGTGTCTAAACGTATTTCTTTGTTAAATATGAGACATTCAATCCATTGGAGCCTTATTTAATTTTGCTCTCTTTTTTTATTTATTTGGTCGTTAAATCCTACCACGTAATAAATGAATACTACGCCTGTTAGATATCAAGACGAAGTAAAATAATAATCCCTGTGAAGTCAGCTTCCGTCATTCCATACATAGCTAATTGGAGGTGATCGTTCCATCATTTTTATTTGCAGAACTTCAAAATGACACACTCAAACGGCTGAAGGGAAAACCATCCTTCAAGTGCGTTTGATAGTTCGGAAAGAGGCAGCCATTAATCTTTAAATTGTAAAGAGAGATCGTCGTTTAAGACGCTGTTTTATACTTCTCCGTCTTATTGATTAAAGTTTTTGACAGGCTCAAGTTGATTTTCACTTAAAGTTTTCCTTTAATGGGGTGTAAGGGCTCATTTAAATATGCAAATTTCCGTATATTCTCTGCAAGTTTGTTTACATTTGGAGTGTTCGAATGATCAATAAAATTTTGAAAATATTGGAGAAGATCACGTTCTCGATGAAATCGGTGGGCAGAAATGGGTCAAGAGAAAGGAAGTTGTTTGTCATGGAAGATAACTTGAATATTTTGATGAGGGTTATGTATTGTCATTAAAGTATCTTTCTTGGGTTAAATACAGGACATATGTGCTTTGACATTGAGGTGCTTTGAAATAATTTCGGAAAATTATTCGGAAAGCTGGCAACTTCTTTCATGTAAGGCTTAGTTATATATTATCTAAAAAAGATTTCTATTTTAGAAAAGTTTGAATTTCGTATGTTGTTTGAATATCTATTTAAATTATTTAACAAGATCATCCGCTTGATTGAGTATTTAACATTTGCGAAAGTAATTTAAAAATTTAAATGTTTTTTACTACGTAAAAAAAAAATTTTTTTTTTTGTTGTCTGTTACAATTTTTTTCACATTTAAATAACAATAAAAACTTGTAATTGATCAAAAAAGACATCCGTGGTCAAAAATGAATCAAGAGAGCGAAAAATATCAAGTACTATTTAGGGTTATGATTAAGGTTAATTAGGGTTATGTATTAACATCAAATTATTTTTATTTACAAACTATTAAATATGAATTAATTATATTAATATGGTTATATATGAAATGATTATAATTAATATGGCTTTTATTCAAAATAATGATTAAATAATAAATAATAAAAAACGCCTTAAAAAAAGGAGGAAATTAAACTGTATCATACCTATCTTGTCATTTAAAATTACATAATTTTGAATGAGGAAAAAATTTATGTACCTTACAGTCCAATTTGTTTTCAACCATTAATAAGCAAAATAGTAAATAAATTATTGCAAATTATTTATTACATAGAATTAACTTTGAATAAAGGAATTTTATAATACTCTATAAAAAAGCTTCACAATTCTTGGTCATGAGATACTATGATATATGTTAAAAGTGAAATTAACATTAAGGGCCTCCAAACTTTCGATCTATCTCATGTCTAAACTTTCGAGACTATTTTTTCGATGGCTGCTAACACCCACATTTAGTTGTTCAAAATTTAGTATTCGTCAAAAAAAAAGAGTTTTTCTGAAAAATATGCATTTTTTGTTTGATTTCAAAATTAATAAACAGTTAGAAGTACTTATATAACACTTTTAAGTTTAACCGTTTGTTAACCGAAACTTCGTACAAATTCGGTTACTAGAACAAAAGTAATTAAAAATAACATTTTTGGAACTCAGTACATCTTTACATATAATACAGATGTATGAAAATTAAAAACTGATTTTGGCTCCTTAAGTCTTATTTCTCTTCAATATCAATTTATTTAGTCATCAAACCATTGCAAAATTAAACACTTTAAGAAAAAACAGAATGTTTGTAACTCATCCGTGATATGATTTTATGTTTAAAATCTTTTACTTTTATTACTATAAAACATACATTATTAAATGAAAAATTTGAATAAGAAAAAAGACTGAATTTCAAATACTATGCCACTTTTGTTCCATATTAGAAAAATATGGAAAGTGGTAACACTTTTGAAAATTACTAAAAAGTTTCAAAAAATTATTATAAAATGTAAAAAGAATCCGGTCATAGATTAAAAACGTATTCTCCAAAAAACTGGAAAGGATCACATATCTTTCAGCGATTTAATCTTATAAATTGATTTTATTACAGTGCACACAGACACAACCCCGATAAAAATAACGCCCTGAATAACTTTTTATCTAATGGTAGCCTCAAAGATGCTCATTAATTAGTGCAGACGATATTTTAAGTTATCAAATCAGACACAAAAACGTACTTTCTCTGAATGAACAAACCTTTTTAGGACAAATTTGGACAACAGACCCCCCCCCCCCAAGAAAAATATATAAGGGGTAGCCGCAATCTGGGAGATATGGGCCTAATTGTGAAGATATGGGCCTAATTTTTTGGTCAGGAGAGAGGTCTAAAGTTCGGACCCCTTAATGATAATTTTACTTTTTGCGAATTTCGCCAAATCTCGAAAACTTTTTTAAGAAAATTGAGACATTTTTGCTGCGCATAATTATAAAATTCGTTTATCCAAAGATAATTCCACCCAAAAAATATATTCCTTTTTTTAATATTTTATTTAAAAAAAGTCAAAAATTTTAATTTGTAAGAATGAATCATTTTGAATCATTTTAAATTATTTAATTTCACATGGCAAAATACGAAATTTGAGAGAAATGGGTTGAATAGTTCCTGAGAATTCGAATTGTTAATATATAGTTTTTTTTTAAATTTCAATATCTCAGGAGTTTTTTTTTCTTATACCGAAGCCCTTTGGTATTGTTTTTGATAAAATTAACTATATAATAGGGTTTTATAATATGTAATAAAAATTGGAAAATGTGGTAAAATGTGATAATTTTTTAATGATAACTTAGAGCATAGCATAAACGCCATTTGTTCGTTTAAATTTACTTTTCAGTTTTGTATTTTTTACTAAATATGTGATAATAAGGACTATAATTTTGAAAACCAGAATTTCAAACACCATTCAACCAGAATAGTTGCCAAATGAACGGAAAAATATATTAAATGTACAGTTTAACACTTACATAGCAGCAATAACACCTTTACGCTTAGAGTTTCACTAAACTGAAGTTAAAACAAAACGCAAATTAGTTTAAAGCTTGTTTATTTTACTTTAATATTAATTACAATCAATTAGCCATCCTCACTAAAACAGCATATATATATATATATATATATGTATATATATATATATATATATATATATATATATATATATATATATATATATATATATATATATATATATATATATATATATATATATATATATATATATATATATATATATATATATATATATATATATATATATATATATATATATATATATATATATATATATATATATATATATATATATATATATATATTCAAAATGTAGAGAAAACAAGGGAAAAATTACAGAACAATGAAAGAAGGGGGAAAAAATAATAATAAAAATAAAAAATAAAAATATTAAGAAACTAGAGAGGGAAAAAAACAATCCGAAAAAAAAGGACAAAAATTTTCAAAAATTCCGGAAAATAAAAGATATAATCTGCTGATGAAATGATTATATCTTTTATTTTCCGGATTTTTTTAAAATTTTTGTCCTTTTTTTCGGATTGTTTTTTTTTTCCCTCCAGTTTCTTGTTATTTTTATTTTTTATTTTTATTTTTATTTTACCCCCTTCTTTCATTGTTCTGTAATTTTTCCCCTGTTTTCTCTACATTTTGAACTTATTTTATGAGTTCTATTTACTTGCAGCTTACGCGCAATAAATGAAACTTATTGTTCTACTTTATTTTCTTCATGTTTTTTGTATTTATTTAGTATGCTATATATAAATATTTATATATATAAAGTATATTACTGAAAATAGTGCTTCAATTAACACTTGTCTTTATCTTCAATGCTCAATAAGTTTCAAGATATATTTAACTTACATTAGAAATATACATTGTACTAATTATTTTCTTACCATTAACGATATAAATATTTAAGTCTCGTCCTTTAATAATTCTTCCTGAAAGATTCCCAATTAAACAGTTTAAGAATATTAATTAATGAATATTTTTCTTTTTCAGATTCTAGCGAAGCAGAGTGAATATTTTAAACCTGCGCAGACCAGTAAGTGTTAGTATCCTTTTCACCTATTATACATTTCACTGCATCCATGAATTAGTTAAGCTAATATCCTTATATGAATGGGTTGCTAATTAATTAAATAAATATCGAACCTATTCATTTATATGCGACGGAAAGCTGAATAATTATGCTTCATTGCATAATGCAATGTTTTGAAAGATTTTCAGAGTAATTATTTCTTCAGAAGCATTAACTGAATTAAAATTTCTTAATGCAAAGATAATGTGATAAAATCTTGTCTTGTTTAGCATTAAAATTTGCAGGATGATTCAAAATAACCTTTCCAATTTTTATCAATTCATGCAAATAAAATAGATAAATTTTGGCGTCATAAATTTTAATAAAAGCATTTTTCTTGTTATTATTATTTAGAAAATTTGTATTATTTCTTGCTCTCGAGTTAGTTATCTCATATATTTTATATCATATTGCTATTTATTTTACGTCAGAGTTAACAATAAATATTAAAACATCTCTCATTTTGTTTTAAAAGACATTTTTAAATTATTTTGTTACAATCAAGAAATTTCAGAATTATGTTTTCATGCGATTCTCAATAGGAGTCTAACATTTTTTTTTCTAAAATTCAAGAGAACAATTACATTTTTGTGAAGAGATGTTCACCACAAAATGCCTATTGTACTATAATAACGATTGTATTTGCAGTATGAAATTCATGTTATTTTTCACATCTTTCCTAGCAACTATTTTTATTTTCAGGACTCGCAAATGATATTTGTAAAAACTATTTTAATCCTTTTCTGATACTTAGATTATAATCATTAGGCTATCTCTTAAGGTGGTATCATTACAACGAAATACCACTACGAATTGAACTTAACTATTCCTCATCGTGACAAAATATTTTTATTACGTTTTGTCATTTTTTCATGCTGCAAAAAATATGTATATAATATTTTTATTATGTATATATCTAATAAAATAGAAGTGTATATATATATATATGTATATATAAGAAGAGAGTGGAATGATAACACATAGCCAATCACAGAAGACTTCTGGTTAGTAACGCACAAAACAGTCAATCAAAATTGAGAACGCATGTGTGTGAAAAGGTAATAATTTTTAATAATGCTGCCTGCAGAAATGTTACAACTAAACTTACCAGCTAAAGCTTGTTGCAATTTCTATTTTGTATTGAAATTAATTAATGCAATAAAATGAATTTTGAATCGAAACAAAAATTAATGGAGAAAGCACAGAAAGAAAATGAAAATAAAAAAAAAACTCACTTCTTCATTAAGCTTGAATATCCTCAGATTTAGGTGCACAGAATTCTCTAATAGCAGTTAGATACTGTCTAAATTTACCACGAATAGAATCTGTGTACCTCCATCGCGACATAAATTCGGCGAGATATGAATCGAAAATGGCGTCTGTGGTACCGGACTGGCGGGGACATTTTCAACTTAAGTCCCTTTTTATGTCTGCTCACATACCTTCGGTCTTATTAACCGGAAGCAAAAGTTACCTTATCAGCCGGTATCCAACGTATAACTAACGGACCTCGAAAATTACATATACCGTTGAACATTTAAAAATAACTCTAAAATCTAAACCAATCAGACTCACGATTGGGTTTCAACATCGCCCAGCTTGGCAATCAACCGCGATCACAGCTTGGCGATAATTAAGGGGTACCCTCAAATATAGTCTACCCATAATATTTTTGTACCCCTAATTTAAACTTATTTTCCAGTACTGCTATTATTAGCGAAAATATTAAATTATGGTTGTGAACTAATCAAATTTGTTTGAACAATATAATGTTATAAGAATATAAATGTTATTTTAAAAAATGATTACTTCGAAAAATCACTTCTGTTCACCAAGAGATCTAAATGTTTATGATACTAATAGATAGTAATATTTGGACGTGGGAAGTATAGGCACAAGCGTACTTTAAAAAAAGGGAATAGTTTTGTTTTCTACAATGAAAACAATCTATATATATATTTCTCTTACACGGCACCAAAAAAAAGCCTCGTTACAACTTCCCGAATGGCAACGTGAGAAAATCGACCAATGATTGCATCTAAAAATGTCACATGCCAAATCTAGCTGAGGTGGCTCAACAGATAGCGCTTTTAAAAACGGAAACAATAACCAGAGTGAGCATTATCAGGTTCTTCAATTCAGCTGCGGCAAAAATAAAAATAAACAACTTAAAAAATAAAAATGCTTTTGCCAGCCATTGAATTTTTCTAAAGTTAACTTAGCAACATAAATCAAAATTATGATACCTGAGCGCTTGACGTAACAAATCCTTCAATTCTATAAGTGTTGCATCGCCAAATGCCCAAATTAATAATTGCAATTTCAAATTAAGAATTTTCTACAGTAAAATGTTTTCTGAACTTCAGTATTCAAAAAAGTATACAAAAGCTAGACGTTAAGAACGTATCCAATGAGCGAGCAAAGCGAGCATTGGATTGCGAAGCAATCCCAAACGAACTGCGAAAGCAGTTCCGGAGGTTGGTGAGCGCCAGCGAGCAGGGGGCGAAGCCTCCTAGTTCCTTTATATTTTAATCATCAATTTCCATGTTTTTGTACAAAAAGCAACGTACGGTATCATGCTATACCATACGGCATGAAATGACGATTATTAATGTTATTGTTATTGTTATTAATGTTATTAATATTGTTATATTGGGATAATGTTGTTATTATGATATTGTTTAATTGTTATAATGTTGTAATATTGTTATTAATGTTACTATTTAGTAAAGGTTATTAAATAGTTAATGTGCTATTAATTAATGGTTCTAAATGTGCTATTCAGTTTCAAAACCTCGTGAATCACTTTTATCAAACGTTTCTGTCGAAACACACTAAATCTAAGAAAGAAAAATCAAGTGCTATTAGGGTAACTATTTTCAGATATTAAGTAGCTGGATTATTGGTTTGCTGGAAACCACAAGCCAGACACCTTTGAAATGCTATAAAATGGAATTGTAATTGCCTTATTTCATTAAATCTGAATTTTATTCATGTTACTTATGTTAGCAATTCTTTATTTTATAAAATGACGCAAGCACAATTGCATTTTATAATATTTCAAAGTTGTCCGGCAGGTGGTTTCCAGCATGCAAACTGCCCGGCAACCTGAAAAGCTTCTTTATATAATTGCCCAAGTAACGCATATAAAATTCGAAATTTGCAAAATAGCATAAGTAGAATTACAATTTATAAATCTTTACTACTTTTTAGCTGCCACATCCAGCGCTATTTAAAATTCATGTCAGAAAACTTAGTGTACTTGCACAGAAAAGTTTTAAGTTTTTATACTACGAAAAAGTCTGATACTCTTGGATTATTATAGTACAAAAAAAAAAAAAATTGCACATTTTGAATATATTTTTCTGTATGAAAAATACATGAATAACAATAAAAAATACTTTTATTTCTTCGCAGGCTCCCTATCGTCGTCGGGGTCGAGTGCGGGTACAGCTCCTCCTGTTCGACCCACGGACAGCCCCATGACATTCCTATTTGGCGTTATTTGTGGAACAATCCTCGTCGTCATTGTTCTCATACTCGTCATATGTCTCATTAGGTAACATTTCATTTTGTTCCATTCTAAAACATAAATAAAATCACAATTCGAATCAGTTGATTTTTATGAAAAATAAATAATAAAAAAACATTAATATAAATCAACAGTGTTTTTTTTTTTTTTTTTTAATTATTAATATAAATCAAAGCTTCTTGAACTGTGGGTCCCGACCCCAATGGAGATCACAAAAATTTTAGCAACTTAGATATTTCCTTAACTTTATGGGATTTGTTGTAGTGTTTAGGTACACTTTAAGTATCAGAAGGTTTAAAGGTTAAACATTAAGATTTTATTAACCACATCACATACATATATACGCTACATGCAAAATAAAAAGATTATAGAGAGATGGGACCACACGTCCGTTTTCCATGAGTTTTAGCAGAGAAAGATAATGTGTTCGGTTCGGATCTCACCAGAGAAATGAATTAGCCACACCTTTAATGTGCAATGATTGGCTAGATTTAATTTGAGAAATTAGATTATTGGATTAGAATTTTGATAGACAGATTTTAGTTTCAGTTCCAAATTCTGGGTTTCAGTTTCAAATTAAAAGTTTCACTTTCAATTTAAAAGTTTCACTTCGTGGAAATTGTGATTGACACATAAAGAAAAGGAAAAGTAATTATGGGTCACCACAACTTATTACAATAATTTTATAATTGCCTATTATTTTTATATAATTTATCTGAAAATTAAAAAAAGGCGATACAGATGAAAAAAAAAACGAAAGCAATTTAGCACCATTTGTATTACATTCTTTAAATTTGTTATTTATTTAAAATGTTCACATTGTTCTTTGTCTTAAAAATTAATGTATTAATACCGAAATGGTATATTACAGTACCAGTGATTAAAGTTTATCTCACTCGTTTGTCGGATTTGCACGATGCTCATAGGGTTCCACAAAACTGCTGCAAATATTACGGAGTCTCTACACTAAAAGGTTTAAAAAACCTAGATTGAAAGCAATTTATTTTTTTAAATCAATCATTAAACTAATTTTTTTAAATAATCATTAAATCTAAAATGTTTTTATAAAGACAATATCCTTCAGGGTGTAAATATTTTAAAGGTCATTTCATTGATAATGAAGGTTTATCCTAAGAAATACTGAAAGGGTAAATTAGTATATTTCAAAATAGACTATTAAATTCGAGACTAAAAGAGAAACAACTGGAAACTGTTAAATTCTAGTTTTCCATTGGCTGTATGTAAAATAATTATTGTAAATATATATATATATATATATATATATATATATATATATATAATTACGTCCGTGACTGCATACACCTACGTTTTATTTCATTATCAAATTATAAAAATAGAGCGTGGAAAGAAGAAAACTTATTATAACAATTATGAACAGCGACAAATATATCAAAGCGAAGCGTTCTATTTACGTATCGAATATGTAGCCACATTTTTAATACAAAAGTTAAACTTTTCTCCACTTTGATAAATGTAAACTAATGCGAACCTTACAATTAAATTATTAATTCCTTCCTATATTATTGGTTTAAGTTGTCGAAAATTAATATTTCAATTGTAAGGTTTGCATTAGCATACATTTATAAGAGTAGAGAAAAGTAAATGCATTTTTTAACAGTTTTTTAAATATGGCTCTTTGAAGACGAAAAAGCATAGATTTTCTTACAAAATGACTGATAACTAAAAAACTAATCCAAATTTTTGAAAAAGAAAAAAAATACTTCTTCATTATGTCAAAACACAATTATGTGCCGAGTTTCGTACCTGGGCGAGTCTTCTGGGGCGATATATTGTGATTACAGACAGACACACACACAGTCGCGTTTATTATTATGTATAGATAACCGGGCATCATATAATTTTTACAGTGGTGGGTAAGTACCAGTTGTTATGAAAAGCAAAATTGAATTACCGGATTTAAAAAAAATGCTCAACAACTCTATATATTCAAAATTTGAAGAAAAAATAGTATTTTTAATTTACAAAATTTCTCATATTAGCTAGAAAGCTTTACGACTGCATCTAAAATATATCACCACTTTCGCTCTAATTATTTTGTAATTAATATTATTATCACGGCAGATAAATTTTGAAAAATATGTCACCTCTCTGTTGGTGCAAAAATGGCTCTCAATCCTACTATTTATAAAACATCACCAAAAATACGATTACGTTGATTTAAAATATCTACGTAATTTTTTAAATAAGGTTAATTTTCAAAATTTTATCATTTTATTTTCCAAATGCATTTTTTGAACTCGTGATGAAAAAAACATTTATATGCATTTTCAGATCAGTTTATCCGTTTTGAAGTAAATTTAAATCAGCCAATTGAATAAATTATGCAGGTCTTTTCTTTGGAATCATTCAAAATACAAGAAGGCTCAGTCAACATTTTTTATGAAAAATTAAAAATTTACGATATTGATAAAGTTTTTTCCTCGAAATAATTTTGTTTTGAAATGTTTAACAAACTGTAAACGCATTAAATAAGAAATGCAATCCAGAAGGCTGTGTTTATGGAGAATAATTTAAATATCTTTGTTAGCAGGAAAATAACCATCACTTGCCCTTCTTTCTACTGCAGAAAAAAATTATTTTATTACTTTTTCTTTCACATACAATTGCGTATCGTAATTAGTCAGTTAATTGATAGTCGCTATTTTTCGTAATGCTCAATATATTCATACGTAGAACGCGTAAAATAAAAAACGAACCACTCAAAATAACTTTTGATCTAATGATCTGATCTTCACGTTCTGAACTCAATCTTATTGGTTCGAGAGGTTGACCTCAAATATGTTAATGAATTAGTGTAGACGATATTTTAAGTTGCAAAATCAGACACAAAAATTTATTCTATGAATAGACATACCTTTTTTCAACGGATTCGAATTTCAAACTCTCACAATATCCGGTAGCCGCCATCTACGAAACATGATCGTAATAGTTTAGTCAAGAGAGCAGTCCAAAGTTTGGACTCCCTATTGTTAATTTTACTTTTTGTGTATTTCGCCATATATCGAAAAATTCTTAAACGAATTGAAAAAAATTTGCTCACAATTATAAAATTCATTTTCTAAAGATAACTCTATACAAAGAATAACTTTTAATAAATATATATAATTTTTATTATTTTATTTAATATTAGTTTTTATTAATATTTTATTATTTTATTTAGAATTGTAAGATATGCATTTTTTAATATATTTTTAAGGATATAATTTTATATGGCAGAATACCAAATTTGAGGTAAATAGGTAGAATAGTTCCTGAGAAATCTAATTTTCGAATTTCAATTTCTCAGGAAAAAATATATATATTTCATTGAATTTTGATTTCTCAGAAACTATAATAAATGGTTAACTGAATAAATGATTTTCATGTCATGCTCCAAGATGCCATAGTAAAATTAAGGAATTTTAACGCATTTACTAAATTTTATCACATATTATGAAACAATATTTTACTGTTCTTTTTACCAAAGTGTTTCAGTAAAAATCACCGATTTTTTTTTTTTTTTTTTTTTTTTTTTTTTTGTCTTTTTTTTTTTTTTCCTTCATAGAGTCAGATTTACTTTTAACCTACCAACCTACCTTATTCTCATAGTTTCAACCAAACTGTTTTTTTAGTGTAGCTAGTCAGACGTCTCTCAATATCACTATTATATCTTATTCCAAATATATTTGTAAGTATAAATGATACTTAAAGACTAAATAGCAGTAAAGTGTCATAACTTTAGTTAATAAATACATGGTTTACAAACTTTTTAATGAACTTTAATAAAAAAATCAGCTTGGCAAAATGTCACCAGATTAAATAAAATTAAGCACTGAGATGAAAAGAATTTAACTTTTCTAACTTCCCAGCTACCATTTCGTTCTACTATTTAAAGTTAGACAGAAGTAAAAAGAAGAAAATGAAAAAGATTTAATCCAATTCTTTCCAAAAGAAATTCGCGTTTATCAGCGTTTTCCTACTTTATGCTTCTGGCATTTTATATTATAAATGACACTTCTGAATTATTCATAAATTGTAGGGTTCATGCATTATTCAAAAGTGTTGAAGTTATGTTGAGCTTGCATAAGTAAATACTATAGAATGTATGATTTGAATTATTATACTATATCATGAATATAAAATTGTTAAAGAATTTTTTTAAAGCAGCTTTGCTACAATAAACTAAGTTGATTATTCTATGCATTGTTACTTAACAATTTGAGTTTTATCAACTGAAATTTATGTTAAAAGTTTTCTCTTTTAAGAAAAAATGCAAAACTTACCGACTGTATTTCAAAATAATATTGCTGGATAAATAGAAGTATTAACTAACGCATTTGCATTTATTTAACTAGACTGGTATGTAAATAACAACTAATTGTTCGCAGAAAGAATCAGAGTAAAAATTATTTTATTTCAGAGATGGATTTTAGTTTGCATAAAATGAATTTATGTGTACGCATTTTCAAAGTTCATTTTACTTTAAAATGTGGATGTGTTTAATGCCCATTAACGAAATGAATTCATCTAGTTTTAAATACATTTATAAACAAATTGCGAAGTATTTTTGACTGCATATTTCCTATTATTTTAAAAAATACACTGATTCAACTTTAAACCAATTCTACTTTAATTCAACCAAATTCAAATATTTATTAATCACAATAAAAGGGTTCACTTTAAAAACCATAACTACAACTTTCATTAATATACATTCCCAGAAACGCCGTTAACGTTACTATGATACATCAATGAAAACTATGATTAATATTGAATCATAATGTCGCCAACCTAAACCATGTTAAAGCTTAAAATGCCCCTTAATATCTAAATGTTCCGAAGTTTGCTCTTGCTCCAGACAAAAGTATAAATAAATAAATGTGGAATAATCCAAAATAACTTTTGATCAAAGTATCAAAATTTAATGTTACGATGAGGCTATTTAATAATTGCATAATATATTTTCCCACGTAGCCAGAAGCACGGTATATTTTAACATATTCTTATAGTTTTGGCCATACTTTCTTCACAGTGTAGGATTATTGTACACTTTTTTATGCAATGTTATAAAATAAAAAATAAATGTATGCATTTTTTCAATGTTTTAAAATGTGCCCAGGCACCTTTAAAAAATTTTTAAAAAAAACATTTTTTTTTTAATAATTAAAAAAAAAATTATCGTGATGAAAATAAATTCCAAAATATAAATAATTAATTGAGATTATGCTTCTTAAAAAATTATGTTTGAATTTATTTGTAAATTAAGTTTGGAAATTGGTAAAGAAAAAAAAACTTTATTTCAGGAAATTGAAGAAATTGGCAACGTTGAAAATGGTATTAAGAACAAACTTTCTTCCACTTTCCTAAACTAAACATTATTAGGAAGGTGGTACTTTATTATAATTTTATTATTTACTTCAGATTGCTGCTACATATTTCAGGGAGCAGTCAGGGGGCAGTCAGGGAGGGAGAATAGTAAAGGTATGTTTACTCATAGAAAGTACGTTTTCTATACCCGATTTCAAAATTTAGATAATCTTTTTCTCTTCTATAACCTCTTCACTACTGATCTTTTCACTAAAACGTTTCGTAATCTGAAAAATCACAATTAAGGAAGTGAGTGCAATAAACATCAAAACTTGTTTGGTTGGAGGTTAAGCCTAATAATCGTTTTTCAGCTCTTTCGGTTTCCTTCTACAGTTTACAGTTACCTTCCTCTACTGTTCGTAAGATTTTGATTGTGTTAAATATTAATTTTCGACCCCAAATTGCATACTTTTTAATTTTAATTTTTTATGAAAATTCTAATAATACACATTAAAGGTGGTCTTTGGGGAGCACCCTGTATACAATCTAACCATCCTCAAAATTGATAATTTTATCAAAAAATAAACTGTCCACTTCATTTAAATAAATACAATTGGTTTCGATAAACTATAATTGAAAAAGTGGATTATTCTATTATGAGGAGGATATCTTAGTCAAGTACAATTATTCGAAGAATTTTTTATTTGAAACTGCATGTATCACAACATTTTTAATGAATCGCAAATGTGACATTGCTAGTTTAATTTCCTTGAACAATTGATTATAATTAGGACTATCAGTATTGCGACATTAAATATAATTGAAATAAAGAATTATTAAATTTTAAATAAAGAAATTACTCTGAAAAAGTGCACATGCAATCTTTTCCGAAGAATTCAGTAATTAAGAATTGTTTCCAGAACATCTGCCTTTAAATCACATTTGATTGAACACTTTTCAACCTTATTTTTTTCTAAATTACAGGGCACGGTTATTTATTTCTAAAACTGCTCTAAGTTATTCTAAGATTGATCAAAGTTAACTCCTGAAGTTATTATTTGAATTGCATACCCATTTTCCTAAATTAGATGCTTCCAACTGATTTAATGCTCCTCTATTGAGCAAAATGATTATCCAAAATTCATGTTTATTCCAAAAATGGCTTTTGATGCAACTTTATCTATTCCACTCTTTCCCTTATTTAGTCTATAACAGACACTATTATTCAGAGTTGGATCTAACTCATTGTTCAATAGTGAAAAATCGTAGACTGGTAATATGAAGCCAGATCTACGTTAGATAAGTTTTATGCGAAGCAGCAGATTTTTTTTCTAGTACCCAATTTTATTATTTAATAGCAATAGTACAGTTAAGATATTTTGTTTATAAACAGAGCATTTAGCTTCTCACATTTTTTTACTAAATTTAACCTTTTATTAAAGTGCGCAAAAAAATAAACGGACCACTCTAAATAACTTTTGATCTAATGATCGGATCTTCATGTTCCATGACGTTTTAAAATTTGATTTCTATTCCACCAATTTCATTCCAATTTTGTAATTTTCTATGTCAAATTTCTTTACAATTATGTGAAAAATCGTAAACTTTTGTAAAATTGTATACTATTCATTTTTCGACATTTTTCGACAATTATTTAATAAAATAATAATTTTAAAAAAATATTTACTGAAAGTTTCTTTTGAATCTTAAGATAAATAAATTTTAGAATTGCAAGCAAAAGTTTTTCAATTCGCATAAAAGTTCTCGATATATGGTGAAATATGCAAAAAAATAATATTAAATTTAAGGGGTCTAAAATTTGGACCGCTCTCTTTACCAACACTCAGATCCTTTCCATATTCCAGATACCACATTGCGGCCACCCTCTATATTTTGGGGGTCAGAAATCCGAATTCGTAGAAAAAGATACAATGTTTTTTCAGAGTACGTTTCTGTGTCTGATTTCGTAACTTAAAATATCATCTGCACTAATTAATTAGCATATTTGGGGTTACCCCTTGAACCATTAAGATTGAATCCTAGAACGTGAAAATTTAATCTGATCATTAGATCAAAAGTTATTTAGGGTAGTCCGTTTACTTTTTGAGCTCTGTACATGAAATTGGGAGATGAAATTGTTCTACTGACATGAAATCAAATTTTTGAAAGTATTTGTGCAAAATCCTATCACAGTTTTGACTTCATTATCTGGTGAAATAACGAGAATGCAACACTTATAGCAACGTTCAAAAATAGATGCTTACAATATATGACATACCTCACTTATAAGAAAGTTTTATACTTTTACACCCTCTAAAAGAAGCGTCTGAATTATGCTATCGTCCATTGATTATTCAATACTACAATGAAAACAAGCGGACAGTAATGTAACTTAATTAATTCAAAACAGAAAATTTAAACTACCTCTAATATTTATTCCTTTCGATTGTCGATGTTGTACTAACCATTCTCATATTTAATTGGAAATGAACCGTATTTTACTGGAAGCTAATTCCAATTCTTTACAAAGGATAAGAGACCAAATCTTTTTCAGAAAATACTCTTTAATATTAGACGCAAAATATATTTAAGGCTTTTGTCTTGCCAAGAAAACTCAAATCCTACTTCCCCTTTTATTGCAGGCGTCGTAACAGTTGCCCGTATGACGGTGAGGAAGGTGAACACCTGGGACTGACAGCTCTTCTGAGAAGGACTGTTCACCGCAGCACCCATCTGCCAAGAGGTAATCAATTTATTTTACAAGCCAACAACCCTTACAGAGCCCAAGTGGCTCTGTTCTAAGTTTGATCGAATTCGTTCCAAGTTCGCCAAATAACACTCATCTAGGCATATAATTATCTTCGGGAAGGTAACTTCCGCAATGCCAAATCCACGGTTCCTGTCGCTCTGATGGTGATTTTCATTTAAATGAAACGACACGCATTCCTTTTAAAGGTCCTTGCTGACGAAAATTTCAATAAAACCCAGATTAATAACTCCTTTTCAATAATATCTAAGCATCAATTGGGCTTTTATGCATAGGCAAACAGCACGAAGAGTAAGTACAGAATTGTTTTAGGATTAGCTAGTCCGAACTTATTAATTAGAACTTGTATGAATTATTTCAAATGCATATTATTCAGAATAAGGACAATTTCTCTAAAAGATATACTGCAAAAATATATTGCGCAGATTTAAGATATGCTGCTCAGTACAGTAATTTTTTAAAAAAAAAATTAAATGGGAGTTAAATTAACAACAAAATATTTTCTAATTGCAGCTAATTATTATCTTATACTAATATTATACTAATTATTAATAAGTAAATAAACCTCACGCAATGTACCTAAACCTCTCAACTCTTATTTCAACACTACTTTGCAACTTATACAACCAAACAACGCATTAGTCGCCTTTCTTGTGAAACAAAAAGTGAAATTACTTTTGTATTAAAGTGTTAAGTGGCATATTAATTGTATTTTGCCTTAGAGATCATTGAAAATCTACTTTAAAAATATTTAAGGCAATCTTTAATTCGATTATAAATTTAAATTATATACTCGTTATTTTTTAATGCAATACTACTGAAAAAAATTTTATATATTTGTTTGAAACTAATATAAATTGTTCAGTATTTTGATAAAATTATTCTACAAAATGTTAAAACTTTCTGTTTAAAACAAAGTGATAGGAATCATATTTTTCAATAATTTATTTATTTATTTATTTATTTTTTTTTTTTGCTTTTATTACTCTAAAATAGGGCAAATTATTCTTCTTACCTCACTGCTTGCGGTTTTGAGAGTAGTGCAGTATATCTATACTGTTCCAAAAAGAAAAATACTGTTCCTTATTTTTTCTTATAAAAAATTGTTATCTGGTTTTTTTTTTTTTTTTTTTTTTTTTTTTTTTTTTTTTTTTTTTAGTAAATACGAAACTTGGTAATTATGACTGGTTCAAATTTTTACTTTTCAAATATTTTTTTATCGCTAAAAAAAGAAATGTAAGGAAAGCTAAGTTAATCTTAAATGATAATTTAAACGTCGAATAAAGATTTAAAAGAAAACATGTTTGTTTGTTTTTTTGTGAAAAAAATTTTTGCAGTATTTTCTATAAAAACACGTTTTTGCAAATGCTTTTGAAAAATCAAGGCTATTCACCCCCTTAAAAATCAAGGCCTACGATCAAATAACTAATCTTGACATCAACAGGAAGACAGCCACCATTCTCATCAGACTAAGAATAAAACATCATAAAAACATGAAAATCTCTGCATAATGGGACTAGAAAATATCAAAACTGTGGCAACTGTCTTAATGTGGAACTCACACCATATCATGTTTTTAACAGCCCTGTAGTCGCTGCAGGCCTTCACCTCTTAAACTACCCTACAGAAGAAGATTTATATTCATTTAATGCCATAGAGATAGCAAAGACTATTCAAGCACACCATGAGATATGATTCAATAGAAGATGCGACATTAACCAACCAACCAACCAACTTCAGTTTTTAAGCTTTTATCAATTTTTTAACTTTAATTCGTGTAAATAATTCTTTTTCGCTGCTCCTAGCATAAAAATTAATTAACAATTCAAATAACTAACGATGCCCGGCTTATTCTAAAAGACTACCGAGTCCATTCTCGGGTCAAGCTATAAGATTTCATAGAGATATGAAAATTCTTGATGGTTTTTGAGGAACTAGCTTCAAAGTTCTTCATGCAGTCTAACTGGTTGTATAAAACTAACAACCTTCATTAGTCCCTTAATGGTCGCATATTTTGAAGAAAATGGTCATAAAATTGCTTATTTTTTATTTAAGAAAATTATATAAGACTATATATATATATATCTTTATATATAAGAAGAGAGTGGAATGATAACACATAGCCAATCACAGAAGACTTCTGGTTAGTAACGCACAAAACAGCCAATCAAAATTGTGAACGCATGTGTGTGAAAAGGTAATTTTTAATAATGCTGTCAAAAAATACAAAATACAAAATGACCTCAAAACTCAGAGGACTTCGAATCAAATAATTAAAAAAACTTTATTACGTTTATAAAAAGGAAGGAAGATTTATTAACTCAACAACAAAATTATAACATCACCATTCAAAAAAAGAAAAGAAAAAAAAATCTCACACTTGTTACGTAAAGCTATAAAAAGACCGAACGATTATTTATGCAAGCGATTATATATGATTATTATGAACTAAACTTTATGCAAACGGTTGTTTATGACGTCATTAGATAAAAGTGTCATTAACGCAATATTATCCAGTGTTTATGAATAATTTTGAGTGGCAATGTAAAAAGATAGTTGCTCTAAAGTTTTATAATAGAATGTTTGTTTTGATAGAACGCAGTTATTTATTTTAGAATTCCAATATAATTTAATAGCTTTGATAAATCGGGCAGGATTATTGGAAGCACGAATCAACACACTCTAAAGAAACTATTTATATTCTAAATTTTTAAAATATATTGAACAGAGTTTATGTTAAAAAATTTATATCTTTTATAAAAGATGGATCGCCGTGAATATCTTAGGCGATATAGAGCTGAACATAATTTAGCAGCACAAAATTACCTGAAAAAAATCGTAGTGCTATCAATACGCCACGGCGGAATATAAGTTTATAATGCTGATAATAAGCACCTCTGAAATTGTACAATCCTATCATATTCTCTCTATGTGATGTTGGTGCAGAAAAATTGCCAGCTAATCTCAGGGAAAACGACTTTAATTTTGTTCGTGAAGCAAACAAAAATGTCATTGCGTAGCAATTATCGGGGGTTGGCGAGCGGCAGCGAGCAGGGGGCGGAGCCCTCTAGTATATATATATATATATATATATATATATAATAACAGAGCAAACCCTGTTATTAATATGGGAATAATTAGTCCAAAAGAAATGAGTAACGCGGCCATATTCTGCATAAGCTGTTTATTTATTAAAAGATTGGTAAGCAACAATCTCCTCCCCTCTCCGGCTGGAGGGGGAGAGACACTTATCCCGTCAAATATGACGGAGTTTATTAAGAAAACATAAAACACAAAAAGCCACGCAAAAACCATTGCTCCTAGGTTTTATACAATACTTACAATGGGTAAACAGGGCAGTCATATTGCATTCCTTGTATTCCTACGCCTCATCACAAATCATTTAATACTCATCGAAAATCGTTTAATCCTTCCTTATATGGAAGTGAAAGATCTTAAAATAACTCATCTTTTTAAACATAGATCTAAATATTATTCATTGGCATGTTTTTAACCTTGGAGTCCCAAAATAGAATATCTGCATTTTATGAAAATGAAAGAGTTTCAATGCTTTTATTAATACAAAAATATTTTTATAATTTTTGTATTACATATATATATATATATATATATATATATATATATATATATATATCTTTAAACGCAATGCAAATAGTCTGGTACTGTCCTCTGGTGTATGGATTGAGAAATAAAAATTTTCCCTGGCAAAAGAAAAAGATTGTTTAAATATTTTTAGCACTTTAATTTGAACTCCCCAGCCCGAAGATAACACGGGTACTAGAACTACAGGACCAAACTTCACCCTCTCATTCTGACGGATTGAGAAGGAAATCTGGAGCAATGCATCTGGTTTCGATAGTGCTCTTTTTTTTTTCTTTACTTCAATATATATATATTTTCAGTGACTTCGATTGTGTATACTTTTTTTACTTCATTTTTACAAATATTCTGCAAATATATACTAAGAGGTTGTTGAGTGTCGGGAGTTATGAGTTTGTTTCTGTAATATGAATGAGCAACCGGCATGTATACCGCTAAATCTGTGATGGCTGGAAGTCTTCGCATTGGATGTGGTGGGGAACGGTTAAGAACTGAAGTGCAGTCTACGTCATCTGTCCGGGATTAAAATTACGTGGCCGTTATAAAAGAGAGCAGTGAAAAATGAGGTTAGAAGCTTGACTACGGTTGAGTGATGTGATTTAGTTCATTTTTAATGAAATAGATGTTTCTGTTCTAAATTTGTTTGAGTAAGGTATCATGGTTGAAGGGCAGTCAGAAATTTTAATTAACTCAGGTTCTTAGGAATTAATCTTCTGATTATTTTTATTATGATTGATTATTTTTCTGATTATTCCATTATGACTGAAATATTATTCAAATTATTTTTATTATTATTGAGTTATTTTTCAAATTATTTTTATTATGATTGAATTATTTGTATGATTACTTGATGATGATTAAATTATTTTTATTATGATTGAATTACTTTTATAATTATTGATTATGATTAAATTATTTTTGTTGTGATTGGATTTTTTTTTTAATTGTTTTACTATGATAAATTGTTTTTATAATTATTTAAAATTATATTATGCGTTTACTTTCGGTACTAAGATATTTTTGGCATATATATAATTATATATATATGAAATATTTAAGTGTAGATGTTTTAGAGCTGCATTAAAATCATTTTTATTACTGGTTCGTAAAATACAAACACCATTGGGAGAAATCTAAAAGATATAAATTATTACATGCTTTAGGCTTAAAAGACTGGAAGATGGCCAAATGATTTAGTTTTAGATATGAAACAATCATTTTTAGAAGTAAACTGGATCATTTTTCATTCGGTGTCTTCCAGATGGCGCTTTAGTAGCGAAATCTTCTTTTTCTTGAGCAATTAAGATGGCAATCATCATCAAGCAGCGATAACACTCGGAAAACAATCATGAAGGTGAAGGCAGAACACAAAAAAGAAATGGGGAAAAAAAATAGATAATAAAAGATGTACGAGGCATCTTCAAATTCTTTCGAATGCCAATCGCCAAGTACGTTAAAATCGATGGTAATTAGCCGTAAAAATGTTGTTTTTATTTTAACGCTTCGTTGGTGGATGGTACTATTAATTATATTAATGAGCCGGATATAAACACACGGCGTTTATTCTTATTTATGCCGGATTTTCGCTACTGAAATAATCTTACCGGCTGTTTCGTAAAAATCACCTCCATTTAGAGTGTGAGCTAACGTAATTATAGAAACAGAAGAAAAAAAGGTGATTTTGAAAACTTTAGAAATCTCATGTGTCCCCTTTAACGACTTTAAGTGGAATAGGAGAATAGTACTTGATATGAAGAGTAAACAAAAACGAACTAGTTTGATAAAAATGTTGGAAAGTACCTGACTCTTTTTTCTTTTTTTTTTTTTTTTTTTTTTAGTTTTTCGAATTTGATGAAAGAGAATTCGATTAACGGTGCAAAGAAAAATCAAAAGTGATTTGCTTGATAGAAAATAAAAATCTACCACGTCTGTTAGTTGTTAAATCAGATGGAAAGCAAAGTCTGTAATTATGATTTGTGGATCTTTTTTTCTTTCGCCGTAATTGGATAGTTACGTTAAGATCACTGGAGATTTTATTACAAAACGAATAGTTTCTTTTAATGCTATAAACAAAATAAAATTTAGCTCGTAAATTCTTTGCTGTTTTCATGAACAGCTTTAAAATCTTTCAATCTCAAACTTTTAAGACACTTTTACCGTGAAACTTTATTGGTTAGTTTTCATTCAAAACATTATCAGACCCGTTCTTGAGGTATAAATTAAACCTATTCGAAAAGTATAAAAGATAGATTTTCGTGTCTATAACTAACTTACTATTTTCAATTTAAATAAAATTCGATATTTTTGCACATATACCAATGTTAAAACTAAACTTATAGGGATTGTGTTGAAGCTGAACTTTTTGTTCTATGAAATATGCCATTCTTGCAGCTTTTGATACTGATTTTTTTGTTTTCCATGATTTTTTCACACACAATTTGGTTCATTTAATCCCCATATTATTAACATGAAGTTTAAAGGTCTGAAACGTTCCAGAACTTAGTTTGGCAGGTTTATATAACACTGCTGTTGAAAACAAAACTGGATATATATAATATATGTAATATGTAATTATAAAGTATACATAATATATGTAGATATATGTAATATAAAAATCAGTGTTTTCTCATAAAATAATATTTTCCTATCCAGAAGAAAATATACTTCCCAAAATATGATTTTTAAGTTTATCATAACCTGTAACATTTATTAGCAGCTATTAAATGAAAAAGAATGTTTAAAAAAATTATAATTATAGCTTGTATTTTTATTATTTATTTTTTTTTTTTTTACTTTAGTAGTAAATGAACTTATACGGTAAGATCCCCAGGGCTTTTGTAAATTATTTCCTCATGCTGGATATGAAATAGAATAAATCCTCTAAATCCATATTATTACTTTCATACCTAAGTTATGGAATCGATAACCTATGTTTATTTAGTAATCGAAAGAAGAACTGCGCACAATTGTAAAAAAGCAAGATGTAAAATAACAGTTCAAAAATGACACTTTATTATTTACAGCAATGTGCACTGCATACCTTTTCATCATGTCGACAATTTAAAGAAATCATACCACTATGTTATCAACGGTCTTTCTTGTAAGAAAAAAAGAGACCTAGCAAACGATGCTGGCTTTCAAGTTCGCTTAATTGATTATGCAAACTTGATAAATGCGATCTTTGAAAAAACCAAAAGTCACAACAAGTGAGACCTAATTAATTTATTGTCTACGGTATGATTTTTTTTTATCCTTCACATTTCTGCTCATAAACAACTAACTCATTTGCATATAGTTTTAGTAGTAGTGATAAACTTTCTAACTATTTTTTTCTATCGGAAATCGTGATTTCATACTATCCGTGTGCTTCTTCTTAACTGAGAATTTGTAAATCTTCTTGTATCCAGATAATTAATGTAAAATAATATAAAAGTCGTATAAATAAAACTCGATTTCCCATTAACTATTCGACCTGAACATTTTGTATTTTGTCATATAAAATTACATTTTTTAAAAATGTAAAAAATTGTATGACTTAAAGTTTAAATTCTATCTTACTATTATTAGATAAAGTATTAAAAAAATAATAAATACCTGTTTAAAAATTATTTTTGGTGTTTAATTATCTTTGGATAAACAAGTTTTATAATTTCAATTAGCTTAAAAAATTCTCGATTTATCCCTAAATTCCCAAAAATTAAAATTAAGGGGTCCAAAGTTTATATTGGTCTCCTGACCAAACTATTAAAAACATATTTTCAAGATTGCAACTGTGTCCTATTGGTTTCCTATATTTTGGGAGTCAGAAATCTTAATCCGTTGAAAAAAAGGCATATCTATTCAGATAAAGTACTTTACGTGTTCGATTTCTTAACTTAAAATATCGTCTGCACTCAGTAGCATATTGTTATACTCCCTCAAATCATTAAGATTGAGTACTAGGACTTGAAAATCCGATCATTAGATCAAAAATTATTCAATGTGGGGTTTTCGCTTTCTTTTCTTTTTTTTTTTTTTTCTTTTTTTTTTTTTTTGTGCCCTGTACAATAAAACGGAAATTTTTTTAACTGCCATTGTGCATCAAAGTTGGTCAGTTGACTATCGTCCTTTCTGTATAATAAACTAACATTTCACTTTGTAACCAATCCATCGTGAATATTAAATCAGACTTATATAATCTCCAATTAATTAACAAGCACTTTCCCGATCAACTTTACAATAGGAGCAATTGATAATAACTCAAAAAATATGCACCGACTGCTTCAATGGCGATGTCTTTGTTTTTATCTCAGTCGAAATCCTAAAACAAAACAGAAACATCTTACAACTACTCGACATTAATAAATATGCGAAAATTATGCATAGTTACCTTTAATAAATGTTTCATTAAGAGTGCATTTGAACAATCAAATTCTCAAACTTTATGTACGTACAGAACAGCTGCAAATAATTATTTATAAAGCCGTTCGGTTCTCATACATCGTAACAGTCGAGCAGTAATTAAGAGCACATACTTTCTTGCATCACCATCCAAGTCAGTTTCTTTCATATTTGATTAAAAGAAATGCCAGCGGAGGATGAGATTGTATTAAAACACTTAGCACGTTCATTTGTAAGAACTTCATTTTTATCGCCATAATTGAAGTCTCTTAACTTAGAAGCTTTAGTCCATTCATTCTTCTTCAAGTATTTCATTATAGAAAAGAATTAAAGGAGCTAAGCGATTTAAGTGGGAGGAGTAACTCTGAAAGTTAAGAGGAGGGGAAAAAATAAAGGATTAGTTGGAAAGGGTTTCGTGGGATTAATCGCAGTTTGCCTCCGCCATTTCTTTTCTTTGCCCCGGAGTCCTTCGCCTCAAACGACTGTTAGTTCAATGGGTTCTCATTAAATGAAGGAAAATCACTGGGTTTCCCTGTCTATCCCATACTGTAAAACAAATGTGATTAAACTGTTCCACTATGTCGTTATCCTCCATTTCGTTGGGAATCATTTAATTTAATCATTGATTTCGAAATAAGAACATTTTTACTGCCGCTTTATGCTTAGTTTAGGAGAAAAAATTGTGAACAAATGGTATGATAAGAAAAATTAGATGAATGAAAATAAAAACATGCAATGATTTATAATTATTTTTTATTTTTAGAAAGTTAATCGGGACTCATAAGTTTTCGAAATAAATTTTATACATAGGAATAATGACTATCTACCTGCACTTACCACAGTAGTACAGTAGACAGCTATAAAAGTGAATATATATTAATTCATATGTACATCATATTTTTATCATATTCATATTTTTCTCGTTTTTATTTATTCTCAAAATATCAGATATCCCAAAAATAAATAGTGATCTGAGCGATCATTACTGATAGATCTGAACTTTTGCATTTTCTTAAAAAAAAAAAAAAAATTTTTTTCACTAAGATTCAAAAATATTCACTAAGTTCGTTAAAAGATGGCGCTGGTGAATGAAAAATCATAAATTAATACTTTTTGTTGTATGTTGGACTATTTTACCAAAAATATTTGCATAGGTGTCTGCTAATTTTAACCCTTATATTGCGTCACGTGGTGTGATCGGAGCAAACAATGAGCATTTTAAAAACATTGCTTTATAGCTTTTGTTTTTTGCTTTGTTTTTTCACCCAGTACTGTCATTTGAGCTATGTTGCCAATTTTAAAACTTAAGAGGATAGAGTCAATTAGTTTCCTGCATAAGTTACAATTCAAAATTTTTTTTTTCTTTTCAAAAAAATCTTTGGTTATTTTTATAACACCAGGTTAGGTTTGATGAACAATAGCAACCAAGGCATGGTTTAGCTGAATAACAATATTTTGTAAAGAAAAAAAATTTATATTATAGTTCCTGTCCCACAAAATTTTTTCTTTCATTTGTCTAATTTCTATTTATTGAGGTAGAGATATACATTTATTCGAAGAGCTCCATGTGTTAATTAATTCATTGTCATACTAAGTACATCAGTTTCACTTATTTCGGCCATTATGATGTGACTTAATATTTTGTAGAAAACCAGTGGCGCCATCTTGCCACTAAATATTACACTATTTGCACAGATGCTTACTATTGCCAAACTTAAATTATGGAAATTCAGTTGCTACAAATGTGTATCGTATAATTAGCCCTTTTTATGAAGACGACTGGACTGTTTATGTATTTATATTTTTAATTGTTTATAATATTTTTTAGTTAACTAATATTTTTTATAACGATTTTATAGTTAACTAATATTTTTAATAGTTTTTTATTCATTTTTTCCTTCTTGAAAGATGCATATTGCTTTATTACTAATAATAATAAGATTGATTTAAATACCTTACATTTCACCCATAATTTACATTTGTTCCACTTTTTTATGTATTTCATTTTGTAAGAACTTTTTAAAATCACTTTCTTCAAGCTCTGCTATCTTTTTTCTTTAAAAAATAGGTAGTCATTTGTCCAAGCTTCCATATTTCGGACCAATCGCTGCTGAAGAGCTTCCTGCTGCTTATGCAGAAAAGCATTTAGATACAGATCTTCTTTTCCGGACCGAGTTTGAGGTACGTTAACCAATCACTAATTTTCTGTTTCTTTAAAAATATTTTCATTTTATTATCCTGCTTATCTAATGGTCCCGATGTCATAGTCACAAGGAGCGAGCAACTCCAGTGTTTTACTCGGGCATTGTAGCTAACTACTCGAGCACTTCTTAGTGCTTACTAACACTTTAAAAAAATAAGTTTTGGCCATTTTTTTAAAGTGCTCAATACATACTCAATATAATTTATTTTCATTGAAAAAAAATTTAATGCTTATAGAACAGTTTCTCGTTATTCTTATTGTTCCTTCAAGGAATGATCTCAAAATACAGGATGGTTTTAAAGTCGCAAACACAATAGTTTAAAGGTTCATAATTCCTCAAAAAAGATTTTGATTTCCTCCAGGAAGATTAAAATGCAATTTATGAAATTTATTGTAATCGATATCGTTAATTGCTTGTAGTTCAAGGCGGTGGCATGATGTTTTACCAGGAGAATGTTGGAGTATTATTTTGTTCCACATTTATGTTCAAGAGTTCCGCAAGAAATATTTTGAAGCACTCTATAACTTAACGGTGACACGATTACTCACCGTTTCACTATAACTGGATAAATAGCTGACAAGAAAACAGCTATTCGGTTCTCCGTTTTGAATGGCAAAAAAACTGAGAGAAATTAAGGCAGAACTTTTGCTCACAAAAGCTCAAAAAATATTGTTGTTGAGTGTGGAATAAATGGCATTTGAAATTTGAAAATCAGAAACGCATTTTTGAATCATTTGTGAACTATACCTTAAGTTCTTTTTTTTTCTCCAAAATCTGGCAAAATGAACACGATTGGGTTTAACACAGAACAACATTCCAAGCATTTGTTGTAGATCCTAAAATTTGCTATTAAAAATAAAATCCAAAATGTTAACTAATGCTTGTAATACTTTACTTCTGGTAATTCACTTACTGGTACTTTTATGAGCCGTTAAACTTTGAGGTAAGCGGCTTTAAACTTACCCTTTACTTTATAATCTTGCCATTCTTATTCAAAATGCTTAAAATTTTTTTAATTTTTTAGGCTCTACCGGATATTTTTAGAGACAGAACAACTACAGCTTCTGATAGTTGTGAGAATGCTTGCAAGAATAGGTATCCCGAAATTAAAGCATGTAAGAATATTATTCGTTACAACTAATTTTGCGTTTTTTTTTTTTTTTTTTTTTTTTTTGATTTAAACAATAAGGGTATCGATTGGTATATCAATTTTCTTTCCCAGACAACTCGTTTATTCTTTCTTTTCTTTTTTTTTTTTTTTTTTTTTTTTTTTTTTTTGTCACTGATACTCTTAGCTTGTAACCGGATATAATGCAAACAACCAAATAGCAAGGGATGCAAACAACATTTTTTTGTTTTTTTAAGTAAAATATTTTTTTATATATTTCATTACAAAAAACCAAAGATATTTACGTTGTTTTTTAGTCCTGAACATTTTTTTTTCTTTTTTTGTATCTAGTCTCTACTCCTAGAGCAATTTCTCTTTATTAGTCCATTATTTCACATGATTAAAATTTTACTTATTATTTCATGCTCTTGGAAAACAATACATAAAAAAGTAGACAATGATATACAATTCTTAAACATAATTCATAAACAGGGTTATTTTCTTTAAAAATTTTTACAATTAAAACCCTGAAACCAAAGAAACGCTGATCCCAAATAACTGAAATTTCAACACTGTTCTTACTTCCAAAGAAAGGGAAATTTTTTAGGAGAGGTGAAAAAAAATAAAATCACACCTGTATTTGTAGGGAAGTTAGGAGACGTATTTTCATTTCATTACATTTGTGCAAACATGATACCACACCTAAAATGTTTTCTTTGCTTTGGATGCACAATGTTGAAATTTCAGTTCTTTTGGTTCGGTGGCACTTTTGTTACATGGTTTTTAATTTCACAACTTAAAAAAAAATCACTCTGTATTTATAAAGTTTTAAAAATATTAATATATATTTCTTTAAATTTATTTTCACAAAGTCTGATAAATGTAACATAAAATATCTATTTCTGTCACGCAGATAGTATTATTAAGACCTGAATGTAAACCTGTAAAATTATTAGTTCAGCATTACACTAACATAATTGACGTTATGAATTTCATGATACGACATTCAAAAGCCCTTATCCTTTTTTAATGAGCTTACTATTTGCCATCTAATCCTATTCACTCGAAACTTCTATCTTCGCTTCATTTTGACATGAAAAGAGAGCCGTTGGACGAAAAGCAAGAAATTTACGAACATACATCAAGTGTCACAGCAACAAAAATTCCAGCAAGAGAAAAAAAAAGAGTGAAAAAGAAAAACTCTCTTGTTTTTAATCCCGATCGTTTTCCCTACTCTTCAGAGTTGATGGATAGCCCCGACAAACCAATGTGTTTTGACGTCTAACGTTGTCCAACGAAGTGTTCACGCTCTTGCAGTGATCCGCTCTAGCCTGCATCAACCCACGAAAAAAGGAGGGGAAAAAACACACATACCCAATAGACAAAGAGCAAACATAACAAAGAATCCCCCTCCCCTCAAAAAAAAAAGAGGGTGAATACTTTGCAAAGAGTACGTAATTAGCCTCTGAAGACATCGACACTTAATTTTCTTAAAGAGTGAAGTCTTTTACTTTTTTTTTCTTTTATCTTTTCTTTCCCCTTTCTGTGTCCTTCTTTATTTTGGAAAGCCGAAGAATATGTCTTTCATTTTTAGGCTTTGATTTGTTGTCGTTGTAAGGTTGGATGGTTCGACAAATTTACAAGACACTTCTAATCTATTGAGTAAACTAGATTAAGGTTGGTATCGAGGACATAAACAAGAAGAAGTTTTTCTTAACTATTCGGGGAGCGGGAATATATTGAAATCTTTATTTCGATGTATATATAACATGGAATATAATGTTTAAGTAAAATATCTGTAAATTTTGAACTTTGATTTTGATAAATTTTCTAGACGCTTGAAACCTATCAAGTAGATTGGATCGCATGTTAGCAAATAATATATAAACAATAAAGAAAATTAGGGATAATAAAACGAGTATAAACGTTGAAGGGTTTGTTATAAATTAAAGCTTTTCATTACCTAAATGTGCAGAATTTCACCCGAGAAGTCATGTTAGTGAGTCGGTTGGATTCATTAATCCAATCGATGCATTCTTTACTGACTAAAGCATTACTGGATCATCTCTACCAGATCACTGAAGTAGCCGACTGGTTTTGATTAAATTTTTCTTAAGGCTCAATTTAAATTTTAACTTTATTTTTGGTTATAAAGGTTCTAAAATTATAAGGCACAATTTAAGTTTTAACTTTACGTTTGGTTATAAAGGTAATAAAATTATAAATTTAAAGTAAAGGTTGAAAATTTATAAAATGTTTTTCAAAATAAGCGCAAATTTGAGCTTAAAAAACTAACATAAATGTCAAAACAATATTTTTTCTAGATCAGTAATGTGATTACTTGTGTTTTAAAATCTTAAAAAATATTTTTTTAAAAATGACATTATCTTATTTAAAGCATGATAAAAAATAACAAATCTACACTTAGACCTTAGCTTTTAGTTCGAAACATCGCTAAGATTAAATAAAATCTACTATCAAAATTTCAAAGAATTCTATCATTAAATTTTTTTGTAAATGTGTATTAGTTAAAATAATTTTTCTCAAAATCAACGTTCTTAGAAAATGTATTTAAAATTTAAGAAAATTCTGAAATGTAAGAAATTTCTGAGAACAAGAAAATTAATACTTCGAAAATTAATTTCTGTAAAAATGAATTTTAATTGTCTTAATATGTATGATTTATTCAAATAAATAAGGCTTGAACTACTCGAAGCAAAACAAAAAACATTTTCGTTTTGTTTTCAGGAGATCGGTTTCATCTGTCAGCGCACAAAAAAAAACCAACTGAACGTCATTTCTAAAAATCGGAGATCAAAACTCTATGGAGTTTTGGATTGGTAATAAACTAAAGTTCAGATATGAATAATAAATAAATTAAAATTTTATTCGAAATTGCCGATTTTAATTTTTTTGTGTATAATTGATGAAACTTGGTTTTTAAAGTTAAAAAATTGATTCACATTATAAAATATTATACCCTCAACTCATTTTTAAATCAAACTCATTGCTACAATCACTTTTTAATTAAAAATGATTACTTAATACACATTTATACAAAATGAGTTTATTCTTTTAATGCCTGAGTAAAAAAGTAGCATGTATCTAAATAGATTTTTTTGGAGCAAAAATACAATTTGATAGCAAGAAGACAATATTTGATAGCAAAAACAAAATATGATAGCAATGAACAAAAATTTGCAGCAAAAACACAATCAGATTAAATATTAAATTATTTATTCCCATTCAAGAAAATGTTCTTTATCAGTGGGTATTCTTGAACATTCTCTAAGAAACATCATAAATCTTTACTTTTTCCCCAAGGTTCAACAGCTATTTTCAATTTAAAATATTTCTAAGATAATTTTAAACTCATAAGTATGATCGTTCGCCTTCGCTCTAAGTGGCTTGTCAATGATAAACGGTTGCTGTCAATTTCGAATTTAGAAATACTCTTGTTCGAACAAGTGATTAGTCAGAAAGAATCCCACCATCCACAATGTTTCCCGATTCTTCAACTCACACTCCCCCTGCGTCGAAAAGGTCACAATTTAATGAATTATGTAAATGAATTTCATTGATTGAGTTTCACCATTCGCATTAGGGATTTGCACAGCCATTAGGATATGTTTTCGCCTTTTATAGGATTCCCTAAAGGGAAATAAAGAGGTGTTTTTTTCCCTTTAAGGGGACACTTCAGGTTAAAAATGATTTTTTTTAAATATCAACCAATTTTAATGAAATTTTCATAGATTGTGAATAAAGCATTTAGAAAGATATTCCCAAAATTTGAAGCAAAAATATTAATTTGTTGAAAAGTTATAATGTTATTAATAATTAATCCGCAAGTTAAATTACAAAATGTTACAATATTTCAAAATGTTCCTTGCGCATGAGTTTTTATCATAGTAGTTTGAAATTCATTTATATTACAGTTTGAATAAGTATAAATAAAATTGGATATGTTTGAACAACTTAGCACTTAATTTTAAACAAATAAAAAATCAAAATATCATAACCTTTATATAATTTTTAAAAATTTAAATTTAAATAACAATTTAACGTAATTTAAAAAATATTCAGTGTATATTCAGCTTTTATTTATATCACATTGGTTACAGAACATTATACTAATCATTTATATAAAGAAAAAAATAAGATTTATTCAAAACTCATGCGCAAGGAACATTTGGAAGTTTGAATATTATCGTAAAAAACAACATTGAGAAAAACAGTTTAACAATAAAAACACACATAGAAAAATTTATTTCATAATATATGTGAAATAAAAAATAAGCATAAGAAAATATGAACTGTTTTAAACAATATAAATAAAAATTAGATTGAATTTAATGCTTTTTAGATAAAAAAAATGTTTATCACAAGATGTAATGTTGACAAAAGTTCATACACCTTTTTTTAATCTTTTTGTATATAAGATTTAAAATGCTCCAGCTGCATATGTACTGTTTACATTTTTTATTTGTTTTTGTTTATATTTTTTGTTGTTACATAACTTTTTATAACTATCTGAAGATTTTCTCTTCATATGATAGCTGCGCCTACCATCGCGGATCTTTGCATTGGTCAAAGACGCAGAATTTACATCGCCTTTACGTAGAGCTAAAGTCCTTTCACACCCAAAGTTGTATTCACTAACTGCTAATGATACGGCATAATCAAGTCTTTTTTTAGAAATGAAGACATCTTTGGGGCACTTATTCCATATCACGGAATGGAGGCTCTCATTGGCGTTTTGTGTTTTTCCCGATATACAGCGCTGCATAAGCTCATTTGAAGCAAGTCGCTGATATACCGGGAGGATTTTTTCTACAACAACTTCAGATAATTTCGTTTTCATCAGCTCATGGCTTTGAGGCTTTTCACCTCGAGCTAGAGCCCTTTGGTAGAAACACCATGAACTTTCGCCCTTGGGGCATCTAGTATGCTGCGGCTTTTTATCACTGGACATACAGTGATAAAGCGAAGCAAATACAGCAGACTTCATCGAATCAACATTCGGAATGTTATCCTTTATCGCTTTGCGATAATAGTTTTGTAGCTTCATGATAGTTTGCTCAGTTAAGCTACCTTTCTTTCGTCCACCGAGAGTCACCCCTTTGACCCTCCACTCCTTCACTTTGTTCCTCAAACCAGTTCCTAATCTTTTGGAAACATGGTTGAGGCACTCTTCTTTTTGAATTACATAGTCATCGCCATATATTTTCAGTTGATTTAGGGTAGTAAATGTTTTAGAATCACCGTCACTTAAAATTGTCGAGTAACGCATTCCACAGAATTCAGTTGATCGCTTCCACATGGCCACTGCAGCGGCAACCTCCATGTTTCCAGACGGTCCGTCGAAATTTTTTTGGCACATCGATTTATGGCCCTCATGCCAAATAAAAAATTCTGGACTCGTTTCGTTCAAGTCTCGTGCTGCATTGATGCATTCTGGGCAATATTTCGACAAAATCTCATAGTCTAATACTAAATTCGTCAAAGAGTCAATTACAATACCAATTCCATAATGAGAGGTGTGTCCACGCTTCTGCCACGTGCCATCAAAAGAGACTGTAATATCTGGAACTGTTCTACTTGAATCATTTTCTAAACTCATATGTGCCTTTCGCACTGTTTCATGGGACAGTTTCCAAACATTCTTTTTAAAATTTTCATTTTCTTCACTCAATTGGTTGAAACATGTTGAGAAAGTGGAAGAATTCATTGTCGATGTACCCATGTGCATGGAAAATGTTTCCATGGCTGAATGGCCCTTGCCAAAAGAAAGGAAAGAGTTCACAATCTGCCTGTTGACATCAAATTTTTTGGTGCATGGTTGGCGCTGACTCGAAAAAGTTGAACCAAAACTTTTCAAACACAGCGTACAAAACACTTCCAACTTTACAGCATATCCAAAGGTATCTAGAGCACGAACATCCAGAAATCCTGCTCCACACTTATCACAAGACAAATTACGGAGCAATGGTGCAAAGGTTGATTTACTCATGATAATGTAATCATTTGTAACACTAGGGGTGATGCTGTTACTATCCATATTAGTAACACTCTTATCAGGTACAACAGAATTTTCAGAAACAGACACATCAGGGTTTACATCCACATTAGAATCATCAGCATAAGAAACATCAGCGTTGGAAATATTAGAAACAGCAGCATTGGAAACATCACAATTAGACACTGGGGCAGATGCAGAAGTAGCTTTCATTGCTGCACTTCTTGCTTTGTCCTTTTTAGTTTGCCTTCTCTTAGGCTTTCTCCAACGGGAGCATGCGCTATGCATTCTTAAAAATTATCAATAAAAAAAAACGGAAACAAAAAGACTAATAATAAAACAAATAACAATAACGTAATAAAATAATAGTTCTGAAAAGAACTGTTGTGTTATGTTTTAGAAGCGAACAAAAAGACGATGAAACGAAAATAACTATCACTCGTTGAAATATCAAACAATGTGTAAACAAACATAAAGTAGAAGTTAAAGTAATTCCATATGTTGCCAATTAAATTTATCATAAATTTAGCTTTTTTAATAATTATGAGGCCTATCAACCAGAAATCGAAAAACAGAACCGAGACTTGAGAAATGGAGTGGAAAGATGCTGTTTACATGTTTGACGGCCATTCGAGTGGGCGTGGCACCTTGTTTACAAATCTTGAAATGCTTATAACTTTGCAAAAAATGACTGAAATTGAAAATTTTTTTTTTTAAATTGTAGCTAGATATAACTATTATTTTTTAAAACAAAAATTGAAAAAAGTATAATTTGGTCGATTTTTGGGTTTTTCATCGTGAAGTGTCCCCTTAACTCAAAATTGTTAACCCTCGATTGGGAATCGGAGAACGTAAATAGTACCCTCACTGGAATAATTGCAGGCTAATTTATGATACTGATGTGATAGGTATAGATTCTAGACGGCACTTCCTCTTGTTGCTTTTTAAACCAAATTAATTTTTATTTTATTTTATATGAATATCAGTTGACTAGATGGATATCAGTTCTTCACAAGGGGTAAAAAAGGTAACTAATCAAAAAAAGATATTTATCAACCCTACGAACTCACTCACATAACTCATTTCGCTCACATAGTTCATTGGGCTCACATAATTTCAAATTTTTTTATTATTATTTCATACCTTTCCCAGTAACTTTGCCTTGTTATCTCTCTATTCTAAAAAAAAGTTTTTGCAGTTAATTTTGTCCCCTGAAAAACTTTTTAACTACGTGATGAAAATCTAAGATTAAGGAATCAATTCATTCAGAATCTTTCAGGGAAGACATTTAGGGCATTCAAATCTTTTACATAATTTTAAATTTTTATTTATTTTAGTTTTAAAGCACGATTTTGCAGTTAATAATGAAGAATAACCGCCGTTCACAACAGCCAATCACATGTCTGAAAACGGCAAGCTTAAAAAAGCGATTTACAAGTCTGAATTTTCTTTTTCAGAGATGCAACCAATCACAAAATAGTTAGAATTTCATTCTTCAGTTTTACAACATCTCAACTTATTTCGTATTGATATATTGATTAATCTGATTATTTGTTTTCTAAAACGTTAATTCGTAAGTTTAATCTGGTTTTAAATCTTAATTCGATTTGTTTATTTACAAGTAATGCCTCTGCACATTAATGTTAATTTCTGACAATTTTGGCTCATTTAGAGAACAAATAGGACATAGAAGGAACTGTAGTCAACGAAAAAAAGTGACATTGATATTGACACACTGCTTATTCTGCATTTAAGAAAATTAATTCTTTTCGATGATAACAGTTAATATTCAGTTTAATATTGAAATATATGAAATCAAAGCATTCTTGGTTTTGCGAAGCAAACCAAGCAAGAATTGCGAAGCAATTCTCATGGGGTTGGCGAGCGTCAGCGAGCAGGGGGCGGAGCCCTCTAGTATTAAAAAAATTATTTTTAAAGTTCATCACATCAGAATAAAGATTAACTATATTTAGTATCATTTGGCATAATGCTATTCTCACTTATCAACTCATGCCAATCGAAATTTTTCACAATCGCGTGATTTTTCTTCTGTACTTATCACTTTCTAGACACCATAAAAACCTATAACCACATATTACCCATATAAAATACTATATTTATATTTCTTACCTATCTAAACAGCACCTATTTCCAAATACCAGTAATACCTATTATAAAAATTAAATAAGCATCATTGATGTCAATAATAGTATGATTTCTACATTATTTTTGCTCTTTTGAGCGCAGATTATTTTATTTTTTATTATCAATAATTGCTTTGTTTTATAGAAGCAAATTTCAAAAACTCTAACTATAAACAAAATAAAAAACATGGTTTCAGATCACTTTAGAAATTATAATTTAGTTACATATCCCTCATATGCCATCTACGTTGATTCTTGAGAATATCAGTCATAACGAATAAAAAACAATTAAATACTAACAAATGTGCAATGAACTCCTTTTTGAATAAATAAAACTGTAATCAATTAAACATCACTGATTTTATCATTTGAATATTTTATATATAACACGGAATAGTCTAAAATTTAATTTATAATAATGCTCAATACCAAACAACCTGTGAATAAAAATACATTTTTAAAAAGAAATAACTAAATAATAACTAAAACTGACCTTACTTAACTGACCTTATTGATGAAGGGCATACTGGGCAAATGTATACCGGACCGTGGCACTTAACTACACCTAGCATATATTTCGGACATTTACCAAAGCGATTATGTGATTGTCAACATTCATTACAACAATTATTAGAAATTTATTAGTAACTTTACACACACACACAGATATATATATATATATATATATATATATATATATATATATATATTAGGCAACTAAACAGAAAGAAAAATGAAACATGTTTATATAACTTTTCTACTAAAACTTTCAAAATTTTTCACACAAAAATATACACATTTTTAATGTGAAATGAAATGGACAACAAGTGTCATTTAATCAGAATTTAATTTTAACATTTGTGGGCTGTGATTTTTCCTAAGCTTTGATACATGTACTATTTCAAAATTTTGTTTACTCAAATTATTCTTTTTATTTATTTTGTAATTAACTTCTTGGTGATTCTTTCTTTTTCCTATTTTTCCTTTTATTTTTGTTACCCTTTACGTTATTTTTTTCAGTGTTTACTTTTACTGAAACATCTTCAATTTTTCTTTTTTCGATGTTTACTTTTACTGAAACATCAAACTTTTATTTTTTCGATGTTTACTTTTACTGAAACATCAAACTTTTATTTTTTCGATGTTTACTTTTTCTGAAATATCAAACTTTTATTTTTTCGATGTTTACTTTTTCTGAAACATCAAACTTTTATTTTTTCACAATTTTTAACCTTAACATTTTGAGAATTTTGCTGTCTAATGTGCAAAGATAAGTTGTCATTGTTAGAATTAGCAGAGGTGATCAATCTCATACCAAATTGAGTAACAACTGGCCCTACACAATCAATAAACAAACAAAAAAACTTTGCAAGTTTGCAACCCTACTAAAGCATATAGTAAATCAATATCAAGCATAAAAACTTAGCTGAGCGAACAATTTCGCCTATCGTAATAAGGGGAAACTCACTAATTCTGTTAAGTGTTAATTGTTCTTTCGTTAGGGTAACATTTAAGTTTTCAAATTTTTTAATAGGAATTTTTAATTTTGATACAAAGTCATTTTCTTTCTTTTTTTTTTTTTTTAAGTAACTGTTGTGTAGATATCTTAATTGGTAATTTAATTTGTCACAATTGTGTGTTAGGAAATTCTAATATTTTCATTTCTATTTTTAACGTATTTTTAAGTTTATTTGGTTACCATTACTTTTCAATTTGTGTTAGATCATTTTCCCATCTTTATGTTGGGATTCACTCTCAGCAATAAGAAACTTTCTTTGCTAATGGAAATTACTAAGCTAGAACTGAGCTATGAACTATTTACCAACGTTGGACTTAAGTATTAATATCTAGTCGCTTTTCAATTTAAATTCTAAAAACAAGTATAATTTCATTTTTCTAAACTATTTGTATTAGTTTAAAAATTTCTTGGTTTAATTTATAATTTCTACCACACCGCAATTGCATTCAAAATAAAAATATTTTAATGGCATTTTTATCTTAGCCCTAAACACCAGTAAAACAAAATTATAAATTCTACTAATCAATAAATCATAGAAACTGTGACACATAAACAATAAATATGAAAACATTTTTTTCAATTTTTTTTATGCCAATCAAAACCATCAATTCACTGAAAATAAACATTTCTCAAAAAAAAAAAAAAATTTCAATAGTAAATACGATCAATGTATAAAAAATACTTGTTTCAATTGAAACATCTAGTATGAAAAAAAAATTATTTTAAAATCATAATCTATTATTTCTGTTTATTTACATGAGTGCTTTTTTTTTTATTAATCAATAAAAATTAAAGAAATAAATGTTTTTAAAAAAAAATACTCAAAGGATACGTAGCTGGATAAAGTTCTAATTAATCCAAAATATCTCTTGAAAGCCACAACATCAGATGAAAGTTGATAGGAATTTTTTTTTGTCGTAAAAATGATTCATAAATTAACACCGAGAGTGAAGGAGAAATAGAAGCTTATTTTTCTCTGAGTTCTGAGTAGGAGGAAGGGAATGTCGAACATCTAAGTAGACCATCGTAAACCATTCCGGGGTGTGAAAACACTTCATCGACGATTCAATCCAGAGCAGCACTGGCATAACTAAACTTTCTTTAGGTCAAGTAGGTTGTAAAGTAAAGGGATGGGATTTTCAAATAACAGAGCACTAGGAACCGAAACATTTTCTTTATCAGCTTTAGACACTAATTTTCCGTGGTATTTCTCCAGCTCCAGCCTCCATGTAGCAATAAGGCACAGGTATTTTACGAAGGGATGAGGAATCCTGCCGGCTTCAAATAACAGAGCAAAACCCCGTTATCTCTGTGGGATATTAGTCAACATATCAGGAAATATCAGTCCAGATTCTGCACAATCTTTTATTTATTAATCGATGGCGAACTCTCAGCCCCTCTCCAGCTGGAGGGGGAGAGACACAGATCTCGTCAAAACTGACGGAGTTTTGTTGGTAATCATAAAACACAAAAAGCCACGCAAAAATCAGCTCTCCTAGGTTTTATACATGGGTAAGAGGGCAGTCATATTGCATTCCTTGCATTCCTACGCCTCATCACAAATAATTTAATACTCATCGAAAATCGTTTAATCCTTCCTTATATGGAAGTGAAAGATCTTAAAATAACTCTTCTTTTGAAACATAAATCTAATTAAAATTTATTGGCATGTTTACAGCCTTGAATTCCCAAAATAGAATATCTGTACTCTAATTTTTAACTAAGACATTTTATGAAAATGAATAGGTTTCAATGCTTTTATTAATACAAAAGTAATTTTATAACCTTTGTATTACATATATATATATATATATATATATAGATATAGATAGATAGATAGATAGATAGATAGATAGATAGATAGATATACATATATGTAAAGTTACTAATAAATTTCATAAAATACTTACAAGTAATGTTGCATCCCTTGCTTCCTTGCAAATAATCTTGAATATATTTACGAATATAAATTTGGATACACAGCTTGAAAATAATTTCGCATTAAAAATATTTTTTCATTTAAGTCTACAGCACCTACATTCGAGTAGTATGCATTTTTCTTCTACTAAATATTTTTATACCTGATAGCTTCTTCTTCATTTTGCAGTTGATCAAACGAGAATTCGATTATCATCGGATTTGGATATTCCTGGATCTGATTACATCAACGCCAATTTCGTCGAGGTAAGAATATACACTTCAAGTTTTTTTAGTTGTTGTTTTAACTCCTCCAAAAACTGACTTCAAAGATTGATTAGCAGATAAAGTATCAAATTATCTTTCATTTAGTCCGAAATATTTTATGTGAGTAGATTCACTCATCATGCATTAAATTCTCAAGAATAAACTTGTTCGTAATTTCTGATTCGCTAAACCACTACTTCCAACCAGAACCTATCTCCTGTAGCCATTCTCTATCTTTTAAATGACATGATAGGAAGACCTCGTAAATTTGACCAGACAATATGAACAACACCTGGACTAATACCTTCCCTCCTAAGTCTCATACCACAACGAAAGGGAAAATTTTTAGCCATGACAGGTTTAACGCGCACCTCGCTGCGTAAGCACGTCGTTTATTTATTCAGCTGCCAGGATCGAACCACGAACCTACTCTTTATTACTGAAGTCAGCGGTACTATTACAGAATGCGCTACCGGAACTTATTTTCTAAACCAAGAAACTATTATAGTAAAATTTACCATTTTTACTTTTTCTGTTAGTTAATTAAATGACAATTATAAATGAAAACTATAAGAACTCAAATGAATTCTTCTTCTAGAAGATTTTTTATTTATTTATTTATTTTTATTTATTTATTTATTTTTACTTATTTATTTATTTATTTTCATTTATTTATTTTTATTTATTAATTTATTTATTTTTATTTATTTATTTATTTATTTTTATTTATTTATTTTTATTTATTTATTTATTTTTATTTCTATTTATTTATTTATTTTTATTTATATTTTTATTTATTTTTATTTTATTTTCATAACGTATTTTCTCTTGAGTTTATTTCGGAAAATATTGCAGCAAAATTAGTTTTTTTGGCGTGTATATTTTAAGCAATGTCAGTTAAACACGTTGAAGCAAGTAGAAAATGTAAGTAGGTACAAAGATTTATTTTACAACCTTATGGCTTATTGCGTTTTTTAAAAATGATTAAATATCATTAAATTTGATATTTTAGTTTATTTAAACAATAGTTTTCTAAACTTATCAAATTATATTTAAACCTAATTATACTTATAAAAAATTTTTATAAGAAAGAATAATATAAAGAGAACTAGATGTATCCTTTGCGCGCTGCAACGCCGCCAGAGTGAATTGTATTTAAAGGAAACTAGATATATTAAAATAATTTACATCATTTTAATCTGGCTTTCTGTTCATATGTTAGGCAGCATCGATGCTGTTGCTGTTTTGGTGCTCAACTTAACGTTACATTTCGTACTGTTACATTTTCGTTCGCGGCGCAAAATCTATGTTGTTGTTGTTGCTCATCACCTTCGGGCCTGAAGAAGTCAGACCAGATCTATGAACCCGTTGACCTGAAGAAAATCAAAGACCAAAAGAGGAATAGAGTAAATGTCTTCCCGGAGAAGACCAAGACAGTTCAGGATGTGATCGACGGAAGCCTGGTGTAGATGGCATTTAGGGCAAATAGGATGGATTTTAGTTCCTTCGGAAAATAGAAAACATTTAAGATGGCCGGTAACTAGGCGGGAGATGGTGGTGCAGATTCTCCTTTCAAAGGGAAGAGTCAAAGAAGCTCCAGGCTTATTTTCCTTGTACCAATGGTGGGTGGAGGGAATCAGCCAGTCTCTGAGAAGCTAGGATTTCTTCAGGGAGTAAAGTTCAAGATAGGTAAGATCAGAAGAGGTAGGGTGCGGTTGGCTGCAACCCTCTTTAGCAAGGCTGTCCGCTAAATCATTACCATAGAGACCGACGTGAGAAGGAATCCACTGCAAGTGAATATTATGTTGAAGGGACAAGAGTTTTAGTTCGTTTAGGATGGAAATACTGGTTTTATCGCCAATTTGGGTCCAATTGTTGAGATGTTGCAGGGAGCTGCGGCTATCAGAGAGTATCCAAAGTTCTTTAAAACAAAGGTCATTTTGCATAACAAATTCCAGACCTCTGTTGATAGCAAGAAGTTCACTTCTGAAGACGGAGCAGAAGTCTGGGTTACGCTGGCAGAGAGAAAATTTATCATCAGGAGTCTCGATGCAGACTCCGCTACCAGCATGACTATCAATTTTGCTGCCGTCAGTAAAAATTTGTGTGTCTTGTTTTGGAATAGAGTGAATAATTTCAAGAGCCAGTTGCTTTAGATGGTCGGGCAGGAATTCCTTCTTATTGACAGAAGCGGGAAGGTTGAAATGGAAGAAAACTTCTGGAAGATCTTCAGAAGGGTTCAAAGAACTGTGAAGAGAGTGCGGCTCTACATTATTGACAAGGAGGTTCTGAAAAACTATCTGGCTAAATGGACTGTTTTTCTTGAGCTTTTGGGAGAAAATCCAATTGCTGAGGTAGTCTGAAGTCTTGTTTTGTTATGTTGTCCAAAGCTAAGGAGCTTGTTATAATATTTTATCAGACTAGCTTGTCTTCTGGTATGGAAAAGCAAAAGGTTAGCTTCATAACGTACAATGTTGGCTGTTTTAAACCAGTGATTATACTGGTAGAAAAAGTACAAGGAGTTTGATAGAATAGAAAATTTAATATCCAATTATTAATTCGAGAATGATCATCTGTTAAACTTGTTATAAAGAAAAACTATGCTGACTGATCTCCCGTTGACTAAAATGCAACTACAGAGTTGAAATTTGACGTGTTAAAAGGACCATTTTCAATTATAAGCTTAACACCAATTTTTATTATTATTTTGAAATTCTAGTTTATTTGAACTGATTTTTATTCCAGTGCTTTTTTTCGTTCTTTCCCACTTCTTTTTGCTTTAAACTATGATATTTTTATGTCAAAATATTTGTTTCTCTCGATATATCTGGTTTACAAATTCGAGCTTCTCTTAATGTCAAAAAGAACAACAAAAAAAAAGAGTTCATATACTGAAAATACAAAAGAAATATTAGATGTTGCCAAATGTGAATCAAAGCATTTATATCAAAAAAATTTCTCAAAATGTAAGCCTCAAAATAGATTTAACCATTTCTAATTTCAACTGTTATATCGCTATAGACAAGGCTATAGATTGTTAGCCAATGATCTCTATCCTTTTACCGAATTGCTTCAAGCTTGAAACCAATGTTAGGGAAAAACAGGGTTGAGTTAAAGCAGAGTGAGAGACTTTTAAAAAAATTAAGTAAAAATAAAGTATCGCAAAAGGTAAAATAAGATATCATGAACAGTAAAAAGTAAAATAAAACATAAACTAAAAAGTAAAGCCTGAAGGATGAAGTAAAATAAAATCTAAAGTAAAATGTATAACAAAATTTAAATAAAGAAAGAGTAAAGTAGAAAGTAAAGTAAAGCACAAAGCTAATGTAAAGTAAAGCTAAAGCGTTATAAGTATAAAGTAAAGCGTAAAACATAAAATATTAAATAAAGTGCGAAGTTAAAAGTGAAATAGAAAGTAATGTAAAGTAAAACGTAAATTAAAGCATATAAAGTTAAGCGTAAACTGCAGCAAAATTTTAATTAAAGCGAAGATGCAATATAAAATAAAGCGTAACATATAAAGTTTTAAGTAAACTAAAGCGTAGATTAAAAACTGTGCAAAGTGAAAGCAAATTAAAAGTAAAACCAAAATAAGAGCGGAAAGTAAAGCCTAAGTAAAATTAAAGTGAAGCGTTAAATAAATATAATGTAGGGCGTAAAATACAAAATAAATTAATGCATAAAATATAAAGTAAAGTATAAAGTAAAAAGTAAAGTGTAAAATATAAAGTGAATTGTAAGAAAAAAAGTAAAGTATAAAATATAAAGTGAAGTAAAAAGCAAAATAAAAAGTAAAGTAATACGTAAAATGTAAAGTAATATAAAGTATAAAAAAAGACATTAAATTATAAAGTGAAGTAACGCGTGAAGTATAAAGTAAAGCGTAAAGTATATAGTAAAGTGTAGAATATAAAATAAAGCGTAAGATCTGAAATAAAGTGTAAAAAAGTAAAGCATAATGTAAAATAGAAAGTAAATCGCAAAGAATAAAGTAAATTGTAAGGTATAAATTAAAGTGTCAAGTATAAAGTAAACTTTTAAGTGAAGTCTGAAATTGAAGTTGTGTAATTGAGACCATTTCTGTAAATTAGACCAAACCAAAGAGTGAAAAAAAATTTTGCTGTATCCAAAGACAAAAATTAATATTTTTTCAATCCAAAGAAATAAAGATGTATTTGTTCACACCAATCCAAGAATTTTTCTCACCCCATACCGAAAATGTTCTTGCCTCCTGTTCTTGAAAATGATTTTTTGAGGGAAAAAAAATATTCTCCATGCAATATAACTTTCTAATTATATGTATCTTCTTTTATGTCTAAAAATTTTTAAAAAGACAGCAATAGATACCACGCAGTTATGTAGGACCCACATGCTGCCAACTTAGATAGAAAAATACTCGCGATTTTGAGGCCATATAAGACAAATATCTTTAGAGACTTATTCAATAGTCTTTTAACTTTATTTATAAATATAAAATTAAGTTAAATTAAAAATGTCAGCACATAATTGCCTTTGCCTTCACAAAATATTAATATCTAATCATTGAAATAGCTTTACAAAAAGATAAATCGTTTTCATTTTATTGATGAATGAGAAACCAAATTTTTTATTAGATAGCCAAAGATTAGTTTATATTCTTATTCACCGGCTCTGTATTAGTATGAAACAAAAAAATAAAACGTGGCGAATAAAGGAATGATTTGCATTTAGACCAGGAAATCTCGTAGCCAAATACCGCAAAAAGAATATTTCGTGATATTATATCTCCCATTTTATTGCTGAAATCCGCTGAAGAGCAAAGGATAAAACTTTATATAGAAAAAAGAAAGAAAGCAGAAAATAAATAAGAAAATGTCAAATTCTTGAAATAAAAAGAAAACTCTAGAGCTGAAGAAAAGGAAAGACACAGCAACAAGAGAAATGTTTCCGCACGGGAAACATTTTAAACTCTGCGTCTGAAAAGAAAAGAAAGCAAGGAAGAGCGATGAAGGAAAAAAAAGAAGAAAGCTGAGAAACACAAGAGCTGCCTTCTTTGCTCTAAATAATGACAAAAAGAGAGCAGGATGAAAGATACCAAGACCAAGAATAAAGTCTTTTTTGTTTGGCCCCTTCTGGTGTTTTTTTTCCTTCATGCTACATTCCTTTTGGCGTTGCAGAAATGTATGCAATCGGCCACATTTACATTATATTTGAAACACATGCGCTATTCATTTCCTATCCCAGAAACAAGTTTTTGTTGGAAGATATATTTGAGACTAGACTTCATAATTTAGATAAAGTTAATATTTAAAAATAAGTCGACTAGAAAATGTTTTTAAGCTTTCTGTCTCTTTTTATTTGGGGGACATTGAAAAATAAAAAAAAAGCTATCTAAATTTTGTCTTCATAACTGATTGCTCGAATAAATTGAAGCAAATGAAAGTACAAATAATAAAATTCTAAAAACTCAAAGTATTTTCTCCTAACATTCTTTAATTAGAATTACTTTAGGGTTTATAAAAGCTCAAATAATTCACAGTAAATAAATTAAATCTGTTTATTTATTTATTTTTATTTATTCATTTCGTAATTTCTAGTAAAACTTCGAGCACTACGGGTGTCCTTAATTTCTCATTAGTACTGCAGAAGTTAAAAAATATCTCAAATAAAATTCTTACTTCAAAACTATGATGCAACTTTTAATAAAAACACGTTCTTATTACATGCCTATTAGTAAGCAACCAGTTACACAAAAAACCGATTTGTAAATGCAAAAAAATAACAAATGAGTGAATCAATAATTAAATTGTTATGAATGAGTAATTCATTGGATCTGAGAGCTAATGAATCAGTGAGTAAATCTATGAATCAGACAATCAATGACTCAGTAAATTAGAATGTAAACGTATCAGTAAATCAATAAATCAGAGAATCAGCGAGACCACATAATTAATGAATCACCTGATAAATGAATAATATAACCAAAATATCAATGAATCGGTGATTCAATTTATCGTAAAATCATTAAATCAGCGAATAATTATGAAATATGCATAAAATTATGAACTTAAGAAATAATTGAAATAGACATAGATATAAACTGAGAAACTATCTGTGTAATTATTGCAGTTCAAACGGCATTATGCATCCAGAACGTGAAATGTGATGTGGATCTCATCTGCCAAAAAAAGAGTTTTTCCAAACCGAACTCGTAAACTTCTTTCTATGGCAGTCACGACCAGATTAAAACACAGTCTTCAACTTCACTTTTGCCTCACAGTAAGAGGATAAATTTAAAGCAATTTTCAAACCTTATTCTGCTTTTATTCTTCACAGTTTCTGCGTCATTAAAAGAAAGTATTAATAAACAAAATTATTTAGCCTTGATCATGCTCAAACTTTTAATTACGCCCTGGTATTGTTCAAGAGAATTTCTATTAAAAATTAACTGCTTTGAGTGTCTCAAGTTTAATACAAATCCATAAAAAAACGTGTAAATAAAGTGGTCTGAGGCTAAGAGTCTGTTCGCAATCTATAGCACAAAAACTAAATGTGGCCTTTAAATAATGAATGTTTGCTCCTTAATATAAATATATTAGGGAGCAATATATAATTAATTGGGAATAACTACATGAAAAAAAAGTGTGCCTGATTTTAAAATGATTTTATCAAAGTTTGGAATTAAATGTATGAAATTATAATATGAAAGAAAAAGCTCATAACTAAAAATAAGAATTTTTAACTGTAAATTATAACAAATAAGGCATATATTATAATCAAACCGAGTTGAATTACTAACTCAGGAAATCAACAGATTTGAATCTTTCATCTTTGCTATTTTTTTACGTAAGTTATTTTTATGCAAAAATTCTTAAAAGGAAAAGGTCATACTTTTTACACAGTTACCTTTTGAAAAATAAATTGCTTACAAATTCTTTAAAAATGCGACTTTATAAAACTATTATCAGACCAATTGTGACATATGGAAGTGAAGCCTGAGACCATGACCATAAAAGATGAAAATGACCTGCTGGTGTTTGAACGAAAGGTCCTGAGGAGAATAATAGAACCTATTAATGATAGAGGCGAATGAAGAATTAGGTTGAACGTTGAAATTGCAAAAATCATAAAGAGAAAAATTATTGTTAGCTTTATCAAATATCAGAGCCTCTCATGGCTTGGACACATTAAGAGGAAAGACAATAATTACGACTTGTAAAGGATCATCAACTGGAAACCTATGGGAACCAGGCCCAGAGGTCGCCGAAGGAAAAGGTAGAAGGATTACGTTATTGACGACTTGAAAATAAAGAAGATCCATAGGTGGAGGGAAAAGTCAAACGAGAGAGCTGTATGGAATAGAATTGTGGAGCAAGCAAAGGTTCACCAATGGCTGTAATGGTATAGAAGAAGAAGAAATTACTTTTATAAAAACATATTCCAACCAACTTATAGTTCAAAGGTTTATTTAAAAATTAAAGATGTGAATAATTTTATTTAAAGTTAAAAAAAATTATACATTTAGTTTTTCTGCAAAAAAAAAATATGAAAATTCCAGCTAATATTTCAATGTTTCAAAATATTTTCAAATTTTTTTAATTCAAAAATAGTGTACATATATAAGTTATTATAAATTGGCATAAAAAGGAAAATTATTGCTGCCCTGGAATGCCGTATTTTTTTCTGTGATCCTCTTTTGAAAAAAGTAGTGTGCCCATTGTCTAAGGTCTAAGAAATACTATACAAAAAACTTAATTTCTTATAAACACGCCTAAATTGAGTAATATCGAATTTAACATAAATATATACAGCATGGAGAAAAAGATCTAGTAAAGTTTATCGTACTCTATAGCAATGGCATTTCTGGTAAAAAAGAAAAAAAATATTTAAAAAAAAATAAATCATAATTTTGGTAATAAGACCCAAAATACCATTTGATAATTCTTTCATTCATATGCTAACGGTTTTCTGGAAAATCTGGTTATCAAAATTATGGTTCTTATTACCAAACATTTAGTAAAAAATACAAAATTGGAAAGTAAGTAATCAAACAAAATGTTTTTATGCCATGCGCTAACGTATCATGATAAAATTACAAAATTTTACCGCAGTTACCACATTTTTTTCATATTATAAAACCATATTTTATTGTTAATTTAGCCAAAATCATTACCAAAGATCTTCAGTAAAAGTTACCGATCTTTTTGGTGTTCCCATATAATCTGGTAGTTCGACGATACTTTTTTCCTCAGTGTGATAATAATATAAACAAATTTTTATTTTAGGGTTACCGTGAAAAGAAACTGTACATATGCGCTCAAGCACCTTTGAAACATACCATTTGCGATTTTTGGCGAATGATTTGGCAGCAAGGTGTGTCTGTGATTGTTATGCTGACTGGCCTAGAAGAAAATGGCGATGTAAATATATTTCTCATTCTAGTTTCTTGTTTCACAGGTAATGTTAAACTTTAAACAAGAAAATACAAAAAATAAAGCTTATAAATCATTGTAATATTCCTCATGATTTTATTCATAATCTGTTGATTCAGATAAAGGATGTCCACTTGAATGATCGTGTTTCGTTGAGTGCTGAAAAAGAAAACAGTTTTAAAACCATATTTATTCAAACTATTGAGATTTTTAATAACTTTTCAAACATTCAAAATTAGATCATTGACGTTTTTCAATTTCTCAAAACTGTGTTTTTCCTTCATGCTGACATTTTGTACCATTTACACACTATTAGAAATTTCTCGAAAAAAACTTACAATTTATTTACACGGATTATGTCGGAACAATTTATTTAACTGTTATTTTTCTACATTCAAAGAAAACAGTCAAATAATCATAAATAAGATGATATTTAAACTGATAACTGTGATAAAACCGTTTATTAACTGCTTTCACCTAATAAGGTTAAATAACTAGAATTTTATCGCACCAGCTACACCCACCTAATGAAGACACTTATTTCCATGCTGATGAGTACATATTATAGCCGAGAGAGCAGGTACGACAGAACTGGGTTTTGAGTCCCAGAGATGACACCACAATATTTCATCCATTACATATGTACGCCTAGTCCTGAGTTATTAGAAAATGATACTCAAATTCATACATAGATGGCAGCACCTAAACTATCTACGATATTCAGTTAAATTTCGTTTTTTCGGTTTTGAAACCATGCTGATTGCAAATGGTTAAACAATGGTATAGCTTTGTATTCATGGTTTTTAACCATACTAGTTGTAAAAGGTTAGAAACATTAAAGGTAAAAATGTTCTTTACCGTGAACTTTACGGTTAATTGGATGGACAGACTGTCGTCGATTATTATAACAAAATTTTAGAATAAAAATTCTAACAGTGCAAAATTAGTATAGTTGACTAAAGATAGAAAGAATTTTTCAATTTTTAATAACCTTTAAAAACTCCCAACAGTTAAGAAACCATGAAACAACAGCAATAACAATTGATTTTTAATAACTTGCGCTTTAACATTTTCAAAAAACGGGCTTACATTGCATTATTTCCTTGTAAAATGCCATAAATTTATCTTCCGCTATAATTAATCAATATTTTCCGTTTTATGATATAATTAGATGCTTGTATCCTAAATAGCCATAAAATGAATTCTTCATGATTTAGCTTAAATATTTTATGTTATTTAAAAATATTTATACCTGACTTAAAAATTCCAAACATATACGGATTGAGCCTAAGTTTATAAGAACAATTTTAGTAAAAGCGAGCGCCAACGAAGACATCTAATTTAGCCGCAATGAAAAGAAATTTCGCCAAAACCGCTGGTCTGAGTAGTTTTAATTAAAAAATCTTCTTTAAATTAAGGCGGTGCTTGTAGGACTTCATGGTAAGTTGCTATTTCTCATTTTCTTCTTAATCTTAATCATTACCTTTACGTCATCTTGACTTATAAACACTATTCAGTGCATGCTTCATATCTTCGAAAATGAAACAACGAATAAAGCGTTTTTACTCAGCGCTCCAAGTTTAATTACATTAATTTATTCAAGAAGTTTTAATAAATGAAATTAAACTTGTTCGCATTAATTAGGCTCGTTTTTGCTGAACAAGGAATTTTATTGAACTGAGTATGAGTTTCCATAAACTTCATATTCACAAAGTTTTGTTCTTTAGAAATGAGAGACCGATGTTTTCGATTTAAAACCATTAGTTTTTGGAACTTTTATGAATTTCATGCACGTGTTTTAAAACACATTAGAATAAATGTCCAAAACTTCTGGTAGTTTTTTTAGGTTACTTGATTTCATTTTTTTATCTATTATTATGCAAGTAATAAAAAGAACTGCGCCAAGTTATCATGCTTAATTAGTTAAAAAAAATATAGTTAGATTAAAATTGATCGTAATAAAATATTCATTGATTGATAATATAAAAAATAAAAAAAATTTGTAATTTAGCATTTCATATTATGGAGTTAACATTTCACAGAAATACAGAAAGTACATGATTCAGGATTATTTTAAAAATAAGTGTATTTAAAAATTTAGTTTGTGTGTGATTTTGTAAAAATATATTGAATACTTTTTTAGTGTTAAAATTTCTAAATACAATTTTTTATAGAATATCTTTTACCGAAAATGTGTACATAAAAGTTTTTTCATGTGATTTTCTTTCATCTTCCTGTGTTTATTAATACTGATGTTCTGTAATAACCATAATGGAAAAAAACGAAATCAAAATGTTACAAACATTTAGGAGCTAAAATTAATATTTATGACAAGAAACAACACTGTAGAAATCTCTCAAATCGCTAGTATAATAGATGGGGAGAGAAACAGCCAAACCAGTTTGATTGCCTGATCAAACTTGAAAGTGTTTTTAAAAATCTCATTCCCACTCCTCTTAGTTTTCTTTGACAAACAAACAGGTTTTAAGATTATCAATTCCGCGTTTTGCAGCGTTGATTAATTTAGATTTCAAAAGCGTTTTTGTTCTTTACTCTACTTTTTAATCTTCATTTTCGACGTAGGCTATTAAAAATATGAATTGTTTCCTTGCGAAACACCTAGCATTTTGTTTTCTTTACTTATAATTCCTTCGATTAACTTTTTTAAGAGTTTCGTAATTTCTTTCACCTGTCATTTAGACAAATCAATAAAGAAGTCTAATTTGATATTTCTGTATTTCAGTTTGATTGGGATTTTAATTATGTATCGTTAAGCTCTTTTTTTATAAATATTACCATTAAAGAACAAGAAAAAAACTCTGATTTAAATAAAAATTAAAAGGTAACTTAATTGTAATATGAAAAAAAATTAAAATTTTGACTTAAAAAATCCGATCCAACCAGACAGATTATATTCTGACTAGGAAGAAGCACAAGAAGCACTGTAAAAAAAATTACCGAAATTTTGGCATTTTGGGTGCATCATCCATAAAATTCATTTTACCGTAAAATATTATACCGTAATTTTTACAGAAATATTTATTTAATTAAAGTGACTTAGTGATTTTACGGTAATTATTATTATTGTAAAAATTACGGTATATCAGATTTTTTGTTCCGTAACAAGTTCCGGTAAAAAACGATTTTACGGTAAAAAGTACCGGCACCCTGAGTGCTATACTTTTTATCGTAATTTTATTCGAAATGTTTTACTGTGTACTTGAAGTGCCCATCGCCAATCGGGCTACTTTTTTTATTATTTTTACATATGAATTTTAGAAAATGAAATCGTATGTAAATCTTATTTTGTCTATTTCAAAGTATTTATAAAGTTGTGAATTATCAAAAACAATTTTTAAATAGTTTAAATAATGAATAATTAATAATAACTGGTTTTAATAGGGGTTTTTTTTCACCTAGTTTAATTCATTTTATACATGAAGAGCATTTTTGGTAATAAAAAAAATTAAAAAAAGATTGCTCTAATTTAAAACTTTTTTTTTCAATCTAAAACTTTAATCTTCGCCTTTTAAAGGACTGAAATTATAAAATAGAATAAAAGTTAGGGGAGTGTCGGGTACCCCCGCCCACTGTCAATTTCATATGTATAGAATATTTTTTCAAGTCAATGGGCCATCGGACATTAATTGTTATATTAAAAAAAGATTATTTTCAAAGTTTCAAGTATTTATGCAGCTGGTAACATGGTAAACATGGTATGTTGAATACAGTAGTCAAATTTTTTAAATTTCTATTTTTTTAAGTTAAACTATTCTTGTTTTGGTTTATTCTTTTTGCATTATTTAATTAGATGATAAAACAATAGATACATACAAAAATATTGATTATTGCTCTATCTACTATTTCATATTGTTTTACAACACATGGCTTTAACACGCTGGTGGGAAAGACTTTAAAACAAAACTTACAAAAGTTACTTTTCTCAAAAACTGAAATTTAGAATAGTGTGATTAAGAAAAATATGTGAACAGTTTGCAATTTCACATTAATATTGAAATGTACAGGTTTAGAATTTTCTACAGTGAAAAGTTTTCGGAACTTCAGTATTCAAAAAAGTATACAAAAGCTAGACTTTAAGAACGTATCCAATGAGCGAGCAAAGCGAGCATTGGATTGCGAAGCAATCCGAAATGAACTGCAAAAGCAATTCCGGGGGTTGGTGAGCGCCAGCGAGCAGGGGGCAAAGCCTCCTAGTACAGAAATATAAGCAATACTCCTTAAGTGGGCGGGGCTACCCGACTCTCCCCTACATTGTTTTAAGTAATAAATTCAAAAGTTCCTGCATAATTCAACATTTAACCGGAGTTTTTTCGATTACAATTTATTATCTTAATTAGAACTCGTTTGAAATTAGTGTTTTATAAGTATCTTAACCGTTATTTTTTGAACTGTATTATATATCATACATTTTAACAGAATTTTTTGCAATTCTTTGCAAATTGTTTAGCCCAAACTTATTTTTTCAACCATTTATATTTATATTTAGAATGTTATTTATATTCTAAATAGACGTAAAGTTGTATATTTTATTTCAAAATGCCTAACTGTATAAAAAATATATATTTAGCTTTATTTGTGATTGGCACTTCAGATTTCTTAATTTCGAGTTAAATCTTTAATAGAAAAATCTAAATTGAATCTTTTGAAAGTAATTCCCTTTACTTATCGAAGACTTATATGAGACACTTAGATGCAAGATTTGCTAATAGCTGCAGAATGGTAGTTAGAAAAGTGTGGACGAGAAGCGGAAAGCTAATGAAAACTGAAATAAAATAAATTTCAGAAGTCTGAATATCATTGGAATAGCTGTAGAAATTGTAATTAATAAAATAAAGCTTAAAATAAACATGAAGTTGCTGTCACAAAAGGCATGAAGCCATCTTGCTGACTATCTATAACGAATAAAAATCCTAAACAACTCCCATCTATTGTACCTCTGAATAGAATGGCTAAATTAAGTTCCAAAGGGATTCTATCAAACCTTTTCTCTTAAATAAAATATTCGCTTTTCGAGAAAATACACTACATTCTACCAATTATCCGTTACTGATTTATTCTTATTGAGCTAAATCAATTAGAACCAAGATATGCATTCCATGAGAAGACGTACGAGAACCATTAAGAGAATAAATTGCTTTCTGTCATGTTCAATTAGAGGTTATCCGAAAAGAACAATGCTAATATTTTTCTAGAAAAGGTCTTTATACCGACGAAGGTTAAATAATCAAATAGAAAATCTGTCGTGCCCAGAGCGCTGTCTTCTCTCTTATCAACTACAGCGCAGTGTTGTTGATGTTATTACTCACGCTAATAGTTTTCCTTTTTTATGCTTAGACTAGTTGCATTTAAAAACGTGTACAAAATATCAATACATAATTTTGCATAAAAACATTTTATACAGTGTGCCAAAAAAAAATGGAGACACTGAATAATTTTTGACTTAGTAATTGAGTTTTCTCATACTGAAATACTCCCTTCATCTATGAAAAGACTTACCAAAGATAGACCAATTAAAAGAATTTAATTCTATTAAATTATCATAAATTTTGTAATTGTTTACCATAAATCAGAACTTCATTTCAATTTTTCAAGTTATTAGCCAGATTTTTGCATTAAATCACTTGACTCAAATTCTTTGCACGAGTACTAAGATATTCCTTTCATGTTTCAAAACGCCTTCAATGTATATGCTAATTAATACTAAGTATTATTAATTCAAATAATAAAATCGCATCATATTTTCCAATAAAAAAATTTTAAATGTGACTGTTTATTGAAATAATTTATATTTTTGTTTTTATTACTTTACATAGCTCAGTATACTTCGCTTTAATTTGTCAAGTTATTTACCAGACATGTACATCAAAACACTCAATAACGATAACGTTTACACGATATTTAAGTAATCTTTGTCTTATAAGGCATTATTAACTTTCTACTACCTTTCATTATTTTCCTTCATAACGTTTTATTGTTTACGTTACTTACATTTTTATTTTAACATTCAGTTAAAGGTTTCTTGAATTACGGGGCATAAGGTTAGAGCTTTAACGACATTGCGATGCAAAAATTAATTAACTCCGTGTAAGATGAATGACTAAAAATATTTTACGTCAAATGTATCGTGTTCGTTAGAATTCAAAAATCCACAAAAATTGAAAGGAATTCCCATTGGAGCTTTTAATTTAATGATAAGATTTTCAATTTTTTTAGAGGAAATCTTAATCTAAATCTCTAGTGTATTTCTATAGCAAAAATGGCAACTACTTTTCTTCAAAGTAGTGTAATAAGACGCTTTACGTAACTCTTGTGGATCTAAGAATTTCATTGCACACTGTTCTTTTACACTGCTTAGTACGGATGAGGTTATGTTGGGTACCTTTGAGAGAAAGGTCTTGAGAAGTATTTTTGGAGGAATTAAAAAAATTGGTGTTTGGCTTCGAAGAACAAATTTAGAGCTTTATCACTCATATGATGAACCTGACATTATTAACTTTATTAAATGACGAAGAATAAAATGGGCAGACAACGTTATCAGAATGGACGAAGACCGTGCCACAAAAAGAGTTCTCAATGCCAGACCAGTTGGCACATGAAAAAGGGGCAGGCCGAATTTGAGATGGATAGATGGCCTAGAAAAAGACCTTTGGATCTTAAAAACTAAAAACTGGAAAACGGTAGCAGGAAAAAGATTATCCTGGAAAAAAACTTCTTGAGAAAGCCAAGGTCCATCCTGGACTATCGAGCCATTGATGATGATGATGACTAGGTTTAAAGTAATCGCTACTATTTTTGTGATTCAGAACACTAAAATGTATTATTACTTTTAGATGTGATACACATAAGAATCACGTTACACATAAGAGTCACTGTTTTCACGATACAATATAGAGCCAGAAACATTAATTTTGGCTGCATGTTAGTTAGTTTGTTGCAAAAAATTAGTTTGTTAATCAAACACACAGCACAGAGAGAATATTAGTATAAATTCGAACAAGGCTTAACAAAATCGAAACGGATGAAAATAAAAAAAATTATAAAACTGTTCAATATAATTGACAAATTTATGTATACCTTATTATGAGACAATAATTATATTTTTATTATACAACCCAAGAAGGTAAATACCTTTTTAACGCTTTCTATTTCTGCCGAATGTTCAACACCGTGCGAGGCGAAATCAAATTTTCATCATTTCAACAAACAACATCTATCGTTTGACATTCCAAGATTGACGAAAACATTCATGAAAGGAATGTGTTTAGTGTAATCTTTATCATTTATTTCATAATTTTGATATAACTACACTCTTTAAAGTGTATATGAACACTAGATTCGATATTAATTTCAAATAACAATTTGGAGTTTTTCAACACCAAATTCAGGTAGGTATAACACACAGTGTTTACAGTGAAAAGAATACCTTAAGTTACCTAAATAACAGTTTTAGATGTTAACTAATTTAGTTACTAAACAGAAGTTTATTTAATAACCTTAATAGTTTATCTAATATTTTTTTTTTAATTTCATGACATAAAATTTTTTACAGCGTTTTAATGAATGTAGTTTTAAATTGGGGTATCTAAAATTTTAATGTAACTGGTCAAATAAATACGGATGATCGTTTAGTAGCATTAAGAGGCAAACTTAAATCATAACAACAACAAAAAAATTTTATATTTTTAGGGGTTTATTTAACAATGATTTTTTTTAATTTTATGATGTAAGACTTTTTACAGCGTTTTAATCTACGTTATTTTAAATTTCAATATTAATAATTTCCGTATTGCATCTCCCCACTCCTTCACATCTTAGGAATCAAGTTTGAAAGGGAAAAAAACATGTTTGTCCCGAGAATTTGCATTTTCGCTTTTTACTTTGTTATCGCCTTCACTAGTTCACTACTAAATTATCGCCTTCACTAATAAATTACCTTGTTAAACAATAACAAATCTTTTAAACAATAAAAATCTTATCATTAGATCATAAGCTATTATGAATGATCCGAACTTTATTTCCCCATCATTCTGTTAGATTAAATATAATGTGTATGTACAAATAAAATGCTTATTTTAAAAATTAATAAGTAGTGTTGTTTCTTGGATAATTAGTTTCTCGTATTTTTCACTGATTTCATATTTTTATCTTATATTTTTCAGGAAAAATGTGCTCAGTATTGGTCTGACGGGAAAAGTTTAGAAGTTGGTTATTTCAGTGTGACGCTTATCAGTTTCAAGAAGTGTTCCGATTACATTCTTAGAACTTTACTCCTAAAGTGTTCCAAAGTAAGTTTTTCCAATCAAGAAATATATGTACTTATTCTGTCTATCAAAACTAATTGAATAATGTTAATATTTTGCGCCTTCAGTAAGAAAACTAGTTGCGAGCTCAGCGTAACTGAATATGTATTACATAAAGTGGAAATTTAGATATGCAATAATGTGGTGCTTCCTATTTCTTTTCTATCTGACTTCATCAATCATAGCTCACTATCTTAGCCGACAGGTCATTTGAATATTTGACTCAAATTTTACGAAATTCTAACGGTAAAATGTTTCCCTTTCATATTCTAAGCGAATTTTAGACACTCGTTTAAGTTTTCCATAATAAATAAGATATTTATTATGAAAAAACTTCGTTTAACTCTTATTTTAATTTGACATTTCTCAACTATTAAATTTAGTTCTCTAAGTATTTTAATTAAATTTCAGTTGAAAATTAAACAATAAACTTCGGGAAAAAGAAGTCCTTACTATTAAACTCATAAACACTGGGGAAATTTCAGATTATATTTTGTAGACCAACTAGCAATAGAAATGATCCCAGAAAATATTATCTCTTCTGATTTGAAACCATTGAAAAATTAACATTATTTTTCGTTTTACTTCAATTTTCTTTTTAATTTTAAAAGAAGTGATGAAAAAGAAACAAATATCTGCTAATTCTAATGATTTTTTAGCTTCAGTTGGTCAGAAAAGAAATCTTTTAATACAAAACTACTAAATTTGTAAAACTTTCTTTAACAGAACAGGAATCTACAATAGATAGAAATGTTTTAATAGAAAACTGCTATATCTGAGAAACCTTTTAACAGAGATCTGTTTTTAACACTAAGTGCAGCTATACAATGATGAGGCTTTGATATTTTACTTATGTAAAACAATCTACTTGAATCTTCAAAATTCGATGCTTACAATAAATCTCATTACTTACATCTCTCAAAAATAATAATTTCATTATTTTATTTTTTTTATTTAATGAAAATAAAAATATATGTGTATTAATTAAACTACCGGATAAAATAGAAAATATAGATTTTTTTTCTTTTCTGTAATTTCTTTCCAATTTATAAAGGGATTTTTTTTTAAATCCCCTCTCGCTCGTACATATTTTTGCACGCGTCATCTATTTTCATTTTATATACGGCACAGACATGTTTTGCTTAATAATAATAAGTTAGAAAACTATTAATAAATTCACTCTATGCGTGTGCGTTTTTTTAAGGATTGCATAATGCTTGTTGTGTTTTTTTAATTAAAAACGAAATTGCCGTGCAAAAAATAAGCAAAACTTATTTCATTTAATTTATAATTAAAATTAATATTTAATTTACTCATATTCTCAATAAATATAATTTTTAATATCTTTTTTCTCATTAACCTTGCCATGCGAGCGGAAATCAGCTCTATTTTTAGATATTCTCCATGCAACGGCTTAAATCATTTACTTAAAATTCGACAACCGTTATATGGCTGCTATAATTTTTTTAATTTTATCAATTTTTCTTAATAAATTCTCTAAATTCTCCACGGCCCATCCATTTTGAATGCCTAAGCCAAAAAAAGGAGACTTTGACAATAGCTGTTACTTACCAGATGGCTATTAGTAGCCAAAGCATGGCTTTATTCTTCTTAACGTCTAAACGTCATAACGTCTAAAATGTTCTTTTATGATTTTAAAGAATGCTTATATGCATTGTTGGAGGTCCCTCTGTTGCACAACTCCTTTTTCATTATTATAAATTTATGCATTAAAGTTTGATATTGATAAAATAATTTGTTTTCACTATTTAGAGCTCTTTTTTGCTTTCAACAAATAAAAGCTTATGCTAACTAATACCTGCTTTATTAATACATTTTATCATCATAATAAATGTAAAGAGGTCTCAGAGTTGTTTCAGATCAAAATAGTTAATTTTTTGAAAAAAATAAACTAAACTGTTATTAAACTTCTTCTAAGTAATTTGACAAAGTTATTTTTGATACACCAATTACTTCCAAAGTTATAATTTTTTTTCTGAAGCATGTATCTGAATCTGACCAATCCGCAAACTTTTAAACTCATCTTTTTGAAAATCAATGTTGTGAGATTCCGTGCAAGATATTTTTAGTTCAGTTGCAGATAGAGCCTTAAAATTTGGTATATACGTAAATTGGTATAGATTTATTTGATCAAAGTAAAATTTCAGATCAAAGTATTTTTTTTTTTGCTGTTGCAAATCGATTAAAACACTTTTAATCATTTGTATGCGTTTAACTGTACACGAATCGGTTTTTTTCTTCTAAAAAAAATTACATATTTGTGATTTTTTTTCCTTGATTGAATTTAATAATTTTATCATATAATGATAGAACTAAGCAAGATACTTTATCGTTTTTATTCAATAACTTTCCTTCTCACTGAAAATAAAAACTTTTTATTTAATATATAGTAAAAGCTACTTTCATTTTACCTTACTATAAAATAAGTCTGAGTGCTTTGTATCAGTTTTTACTCGATATTTCAAAAACATTCCTGAAAACTAAGTTTAAAATGTAAAGTAACTGAGAAAACCCATTTCCTTAAAACATTTTTTTGAAAAGGATAAGACTCTCTTATACCCTGAGTAAAATTGTTCAAAATATATCTATCATCTAAATATGCACATTTGAATAAAATATATGACTGAAAAAGGAACATTTTAGAATATTTTACACTTCATATTTCGAAGTATTAAAGGACAAAATCTAATTTTTTTTTTGCTACAAATAAAAAAAAAATTATAATATTTAGCGCATAAAATTTGTTCATAAAATATTGCATTTTTATATACATTAAGCATTTTTAGTATACAATAATTTTTATGAAATAAATGTTTTCGTAAGAATTTTATAAGCATCTATAAAAAGTATAAAATGTATTAGAAATTTTTTATTAAAAGAAAACTTAAATAATGACATTATTAAAGTTAATTAGTAAGGATAGAGTACATTTTGTTCTACGAATGAATAATATGCGAAACAACGTACATAAAACTCAAATAAATGTACAGAAAGGGGCATATCATAGTTTCAGCTTTATAAACATAAACCGTCATCAATGTCAAAACACAAAATGAAAGGAGAACAATAACTAGAAAAAAACGTTGTAATAAGAAACAAAAGGGTTTAATAAGTGGGGGAAGAAGAACGATTGTTGGAACAAGATAATAAAATAAGGAAGATAAAGACAAAAAACAGGTGAGTGAGGAATCCCAGTGGGTTAGATGTAGAAATCAAATTAGAACAGATTTACAAACATTTGGAACGTATCGGATAATTGAAGTATAATTTAGATTAGAATTTTTTAAAATATAGAATGGTTCTTGGAAGTAGATGTCGGTAGATGAAGAGGAAATAGCATTTAAAGGCGATAAATAAATAAAATTATTTGGCGATGAGGAATAATTAAGAAAACTCAAACCTATGAATAGAATTCTAACAAGTAAGAAGATGGAAGGTCACTTAATACCTTCTTTTTGGGCAGATATTTTATATTCTTTAAGACGAAATATAAGGGTTCGTTTAGTTTGTTCCATATGCATGCCATGAATTTTAGTGACACGACTGTATACATATCGTATTCTAATTTATTTACTTGGAAAAAAAGCTTTGATTTTAAATCATAAAGGCTAATCTTATGCTGATGTCAAAGAGTGATTATCAATATCATGAAATATTATGGCTAATTGGGTTTTATTTGTGTTTCAACATTTACTGCTAAAGTTGCTAAGTGATTAATATGTTTGGAAAAAAGACTAACATTGTTAAGCCTAGCCTAAATCACACTTTTTTTCAGTTTTTTATATTAAAAATACGTATCATAAAATCCTAGCAATTATTTCTGTTTTAAGGTTGTTTCTGTAGTTATTTATTTTGTCGAATACTATGAGACATTACAAACAGGACTTACTTGATAGCGAGTGAAGTAAGCTGGGATCGCAAAGCAAACCAAGTAAGATTGTGTGATATTTTTTAGAGGGTGGAGAGTGTTAGTGAGTAAAAAGGTGGAGCCCACTAGTAATAAATATCTTAAAATGTTTTTACTCGGAATAAATGTTTTAAAAATTAGTACCAAATTCGAGTTTTAATTGTAAATTTAAAAAAAAAACCTATTAATTAATTTGAATAGTCATTTAGTGGGCATTTTTTAAATTTTCCTGATATTCTGTGATATTTTTAAGAGATATCTTAAATTCCTTTAAGCATCGTAAAAATATTATAAAAGAATTAAATAATTAATTGAAACATTGATAAAAATTGAAATGAAAAAAGAATTTTAAACAACCTTCAAAGCGTCGTTTTGCTTTCACAATCAATACTTTCAATGGATAAAACGCACGAATGCTTGTTTTGAAACATTTTGAACCAATTAGTTTAGTTCGAAGATAAAAAAAAAAAAAAAATAACATAATTCCTAAGGGGAAAAGGTTGATGTCGTTTTCTCGGAAGATGAGCTAAGTCGCGAATATTTGCTCAAAACTCACGAGCTCCGTGATTATTATTTCTTAGATATAATTATTTAATCAAAGAAGTAACGTAAAATTGCATAAAGATCAGAATTTTTTATTGTTTTTTTATTGTAATGATCAAATAACGTGAGACGAAACTGCATTTTTATTATTTTGAAAATCGTTAATTGCAGTGAAGTGTTGGGATGTTGCCAATTGATTCAAATAAATAGATATAAAATACCATTTTCCAAGTTAATTATGGTAGTTGAATGCATCAAAATTCACTAAATTGTAGAAAAAGTAAAGATTAATTAACTACTACAAAACTATTAATAGCAAGAAAAAAGTAATTTTGGAAAATACGAACTAATATTTATATATTTGAATCAACTCCCTTGTTTTCAATCGCAATTCAAAAATGACATCAAAGTTTTCATTATAAAAGAGTTAATTACGTCAACAGAAAGCTCAAAAGGAAGTTTTTAATTCTTTTTTAAAGCTTTTATTTTTAAAAAAATAACATTGTACGGAGCTCATATATATATTTTTTTTTTTTATTTTATATTTTTTTCATATTGTAAGTAAACTTATCTAGGAAATTCAATCAAAAAATTTCTATTCAATAGTTGATAACCTAATATATATTTTGGCATTTTAAATAGTAAAATTAAGAACAGTTTGGAAAATTGAATACTATTTTAGAAAGCATTTTTTAATTGTGAAATAAAACTATTTCTTTAAAAAACAAAACACAGAGAGATAATTTTTATTTATTAATTCGTCTTTTTTTGTATTACCTGGAAGTAATTTGTCAAGATTAGAATATCAAAAAATTATGGTATATAAATATTACTGCTAAATTCCATTAAATTGGGATTAAAATTCGCGATCGCAACGAACTATAGGGGGCGTTGTTGTATGTGCCGAATCCCTGCGATTCCCATATGAACAGTCATTCAGTTACACTGGAGACGTCTTTAATGTAGCATGTAGCATTGTAACGTTCCATCTTTATTGTGGCTGATTAAATTTAAAAAAGAAAATTTTTTGTTTTCTTTCTTATGCAAACGAAAACAAAATGGTATCTCTTTTTTTAGAGAAGGAACATCCAGAACACATCGGAAAAATATTTGTAAATAAAGAGAAAAAAATAGGTATATTCTTATAAGAGTTCAAACCTAATGCCTGAGAAATAGTTTTACTAAATTTAATGGTATAACATGAAAGGCCCATTTAAATTTTAACGTAAAATAAAGAATGCTTACGAAACAAAAAAAAGAGCCATTCTTTTTTTGTCGCCATTTTTTAGTGTTACGAAAATGCGTCTTTGGGACTTGCCAAAAACAAAACAAGATGCAATTTTATTTTTTTAGGAGCGAAATATTTTATGGAGTGAAATATAACGAAAATGTACCAATGTCCATAACATGAAACTTTATCTTAGTAAACGTCCGTTTTGGAAATGTTATTTCATTTTTAATCTTATTTATTAGAGTTCATAATGGCTTTAGAATCAGGTGAAGAAAAGTTTGTTTTGAATCTATGCTAAACTCTATATCGGCCCATATTCCACCGAAATCCGATTGACTACTTTGATTTTAAACAAAGTGTTTCATTTTAAGATTTTTTCCAAAAATTTTAAGTGTAGATTGGCGACACTTAAAAATCTGCCAAATCTGTAGCTGTGGTTAATACGTAAGTACCAAATTTTTCTTCCATACTTTTCTGAATCATATTACTTCAAATATTAGAATATGCAAGAAGTATACATAAACACATAATTTAATACCATTTAAATTTTCAAAAAAAGTATTTTGACAACAATTTTATCAAAAAATTATAAACTAAAAAACGTAAAATAAAGAATTCTTAGGATAAAAACGATTTTAAAAATTCCTCATTTTTCAATAAAAACTTTCGTATTGTTTCTTTTTTTTAATTCTTATAGTATTTAATCAGACGTAAAAAATTCATTTTGTAGAGAACGATCATCAAGTAAGAAAAAAAATTATTTACAAGCAAATTTTTTATTATAAAAATCATAACACTTACCTGATTTATAAGTCCGGAGAATTCCAAAATTATATGTTCTTTGTTTGAAAACTTTATTCTCAAATAATATATACATAGTTTATCCCTTCATTACTTTTAGGTAACATACCACGCATCAAAATTTTATAATTGTAAGATCTCGATATGAATTTTAATATGTAGCTTAAAAACAGAATAGCTGAATTCTAGTTGAAATTCTTTCAAAACTAAAAAACACTTACCAAGAAAACGATAAAAAAAAAATTTATAATCAGCACAAAAGATACTTTTTCAAGTAATTCGGATTATTCTTTATTGTTGTTTTATGAATTATGTAGATACAGAAATATATACTATTCTATGAAGAAGAAGAATATTCTATAGCTATTACAGTTCTGTATGGAATTCATTGGAACACATTTATTCATTGGAATGACGAAAGCAATGTTGACTTCATTTTAACTTGTAATGAATTGAAGACAGAAGAATTATTTTACCGCAATACACACATCTGTAACAGCAAGTGATCATGAAATCATGTTATGTTGTTGGTAATAGAAAGGTAAAAATTATTGAGAAGTTGTTCTTCAAATGCTTGGCGTGTTCTGCTTCAATGTTTGGCATGTTCTGATTAGTTTTTTCAAGAAGTTTTACCTTTTCTTTAGGGAAATTTTGCTTCCTTTTTGATGCTAAGAAAATGGCGTCCGTCATTGCCAATGGTTATGTGGTAACTAATGCCCGATATTTACAGTCTCCCGCTAGATGGCGTACTCGAGTGTTGCGATCGCGAATAAAAAAAAATTAAAGAACATTTTAACTTATTAGTTTTAAGCTGGTGGCAACGAAACAATCGGGATCTTTAATTATCATATTATGTATCGGTTTGCTGGCAATACACCGACAACAATCAAAAACGATGAAACAGCAGTTTTTAACAATTATTTTTTCATGCTATGTAGAAAAATAAAATGCATGAGTCAACAAAAAAATAATTATTTAATAACTATCGCATAAGTTTTCTTTGAATTACACTTTAATTATAGCTTAAATACGCTCCTGTTGTGAATTAAATGGGGCTTAGAATCCAATTAATTATATCCACTATTATAAATCTATGCCTTTAAATTTCTCTTATTGCTTCGGTAAATATTGTCGCACCGTAAGTTCGTCTAATTGCTAAACATATAAGTTATGACTTTTGCGAACTATAACAAATTAAATTTATCTCTTTTAGATAGTAAATATGCTTTAATCGAATAACTACTTTCGCCAACCAAAGTTAATTAAATAATTTACAAAACTGACATTTTATACAACTCCTTTAAAAATACTGAAAATAAATCAATACAAATGTGAATCGTTTTCTTTCAAACGGCACGAATTCATACTATTTCGAACATAAATTCTTTTTTTCAATAGTAACTGAAATGGAAAAATATTTAAGTACATAAAACATTAAGTACAAAACTTTAAATTCAATTTTTCAGAGTTTAAACAGCACTTAATGTTAATTAAACTAAATTTGGTTCAGCAGTATTCTCGCTAAACAGTTTCAAACACTTCTACTTTAATTATAGAAACCATGTATAGTATTGCGTCGATTAATTGGAAAAAGTTTATTTCTAATAGTTTTGGACTTGAATATGTTAAGCAAACTATAAAATACCACATGAACTAAATATTTTAGGACTTTGTTCGACAAATGGTACAGAAAGTCAAGTTCCAATTGAAGACATGTTATATTCAGACAAATACATGCAATTAAATGGATGTATGATTGTTTCATCATGTTTAAACATGATTTCGCCTTTAATAATTATTTAAATAGGTTCAAAAATTTAAAAAATTCATAAAAACGTAATTGATTGACATAAAATGTCTAGATTTAAACTTAATTTAGAAGTTGAAGAAGATTTTGAAGATTCATTCAGGTAAGCATCTTCAAGAGTTAGTCGTTAATAAAAAAACACAATTTACATTTATCAACATTTATAAGCATATCATAAATAAAACGCAGTTTATGATTGTTTTTCTCTTGTACCATATTAATTTGCCCAATGTAGTACTATGGAAAGGCATATGTTGCATTATTCTTATCAAAAGGAAAATTTTTAAAGATGCATAAAATATTTCAAATATATTTTTGTTAGGGAATTTCATTTTATTTTATATTCGTCATTGAACAGCCGACCCAATTTTGGGTTTACGACTACTGATGTTCAACTCCGTAGACTTGTAACTTTGAACCAATCCAGAAGAGAAGGAAACTCCTGGTTTAGTACCCCCAGAGTTATTGATTTATTATGGGAACATGGAGGACTTTGCGACTCGACAGATTTAGCGTGCATCAGTCACCGTTTACTACACGGGGAGTCTTCGGTCGGCGGGGATCGAACTCACGAACTCTTGGACATGGGCCCAGTGCCCTACCAACCAGGCTATGCCAGTCCTGTTAGAAAATTTTTTTTAAATATATTTGATAAAACACAAGTCTATAAGAAATTGGATAAAAAAATGTTCGAAACATCAAAAAGAACTTATTCATACAAAAAGCACACATTGAGGAAAACTATTGACAGTCCTCAGAATGTTGACTCAACAACAATGCTAATTTGACAGAAAAAAGCTAATATTTTATGAATCAGTTGAATAAATTACAAATAAATTCAATAATAAGAAAAAATGTGTCTCAAATTTAACAAAGTTAAGTAAATGCTAAATTTTGTGCTAATTTTGGCTACCAAAAATTGATAGTTGGAATAGAATTTTGGTACCTTTTAATTTTTTTTTTACAATTGCATGTGCATTGTACAAGTTGTACCGTAATCCGAATCTTTTAGTGACCGCAAACTAATATATATTTAAACATGAAGGAAAAACATAATAATTACCCGAAAAAAGTTCGAAAATATTTCTGATTTCCAACTTTCGCAATTTCCAACTGTGTCTTTAAACACTAAAATTTATAATATTGCATACAAAGAAGCTCCAAAAATTATTTGTCCCAATTACACTGCAAAAAATCTCATATCAATTTACTGTAAAAAGTACAGGCACCCTGAGTGTCGGTACTTTGGTGAACGAAGCAAGTAGTGGTGTGATGGCCTCTAACACTTATAAAATGCGTTGAATTGTCAAAATAGAAGAATCTATGCTGCAATTTAAAATTATATCTTTATTTACGTAGAAACAAAAGTTTGCTAACAAATAAAAGCCTCTGACGATAAATCCTAAATCAAATGCCCATGTTTTACTTTTGTATTACTTAAACAGGAACCTCTTTCACTTTTAAAATATGTTATTTTCAAAGCAAATAATAAAATATTCAAACGGTATATTTCGTTTTTCTAGTTCCCTTAGCACTCAGTAATAAAGAATCAGTTCACTTTAGAAATAAATTTTGTCAGTTACAATTCTGTTTATTTCTGTTTCTTCACATTCTTCAAATAAAATAAAACTAGTCATTTCCAAACAGGAGGGAATAAAATATGAAACATGATCTCTCTTTACAGTTAGTTTCTTCTTTTTTTTTTCCTTGCGTAAAGCTTTAAATGAATAAAACAATCTTTACGAATAACTTCTAGCTATAAGAATATAAAAATTCGGAAATCAATTTTCTGAACTAAACAAACGAAAATATTTTTCAAAATGCGAACTTATTTACTTCTCATGATTATTTAGCTGCTAAGAAAAGTAATAGAAATTTATACTAAATAATGCCGAATGTCAGTTTTAAAATTTTTCTAAAATTGTTCAAGAATTATTAAAATTGAAAAAAGTCTTTCTTTATAATACTTCAACAGTTATAAACATACTAAACAGCAGTATTTAGAACGGAAACTGAATTTGATGTGTGAAAGATGGAGAATTTATATTGTAAAATGCACTCTTACTATATATTATTAGAATGTTTTTCATAAATGAAGTTCGATAACTATACGCCTTAGGCCTCGCAAATTAATATCGGAATATAATAATAGAAAAACAAAACACAATCAAAATCTAATGAATCATTACTAAAGAAGGTGGGATGAAACTTATCAAAACTTGCTTGTTTTTCAGGGAAAACAAAAAGAAGTTGAAAGAAGTTGAAGAGTCATCAATAAAACTCATGCAGATTTACACCGGTTATCAAATAAGCTTTGATGTCTTCAATTCAACTTCCCTCAATAGAGATTCATTAGAGTGCGATTGCATTTATTGTTTTTCTCTCACTTAAATAGTAATTTGCGAGCGATATGTGTATTTTTTGTGAAGCATTCTAAAATTTAAAGGTGATCAATGCGGAATACCCTAAATATGATCAAACTACGAATTATCAAAATAACACAGTTTATAACTTATCAAAATAGTGTTATTTTATCGTGCGTATAGAACATTGTGCATAAGAATACCCAAACAGAATTTTAAAATTTCTTACTTTTTACTGATGATCAAAAACAGAACTATTTTCTTTATTTTTGTAATGAAAATTATCGTATAAAATTAAGATAGAACTCAGCTATATCAAATTTAGTCTGGTGTGTTAAAATGCAAATTTATTTTAAGACTATGAAAATCTGAGTAAATATGTAAATCAACATAATATACACTCTAGTAAATAGCTTGACACATAAAATGAACTAGTTAAAGTAAAACAAATAAATGAAAATAATGTATTTTTAGAATTAATTTTTTTAAAAAAACTAAATTTAAAGATGCATAGTTCATAAAAAAATATTAAGTACCTGATTTAGAAATCAAAATTAATAGTACCAAAAATATTTTATTTGTTAAAGTTAATTGCGTCATTTGTCGCTATTTCAGTGAAAAATAAAAATAACTTATTTTAAAAGCAATTAAATTATATTTCCTGCATACTTATTATTTAATGTGCATCTTGTTATGATAAACTATAAAACTCAACAGTCAAACAACAGGGTTTTTTTTCTAATACTGAAAACTTTGGAATGAAAGAGCAATTAAACTTAGACCTATGCAAAACATTGTTTATAAATAAGAAACAAGTTTCTAAGGAATTTTTATTCGATATTTTTATCCAAATAAAAATTTTACCAAAGTATTGTAAAATTAGCATTTTTCTAATTATAACTATTCTGAAAAACAATAATACTAATGTTACATCATGAAACTTCTATTACTGACAAACAATTAATTTTTATTACTTTCTTTTCTTCGAAGAAGTTTTCTTTTAAAACTGAGTAATTAATCCTTAAAGCAAATAGTATAAAAGAATTAATAAAGAAAATATAATTTTCCTTAAAACAAGCATCATATAAAGATTTCAAAATGAATTTTCTATATAAATTCAAAACGTTAATAAAAGATACATTATTTATTATGTAAATTAATTTATTAATTTTTAGCTTAATTAATACAAAGTTGGAGCAAAAACTCTTCCACACTTAATTAGTTTATTAATAATGTTGAAATTGATTGCTAAAATATTAATGAAATTAAATCTTTCTATAACACTATGCTGAAACAATTAATATCATTAATTTCCGAGTACCATAAAAAGGAAAAATAATTTTATTAAAGATTTCAGCATATTTAATTAAATAAAAATAAATCTTGCTGTCACGTTAATTAAATGTTTAATGTCAAAAACTGAAATGTTTAAAAGCGGCAGATAGTAATGATATGACCTAGCTTAAAAATTAACTTCAAGATGTCAGTGTTTCTGTAAATTAAGTTCAATTTTCTTGTCTTCGTAAAACATTATTAAAACTGGTTTATCATTAATTGTGATTTATTGCATTCTTATCTTCGAGATAAGGTAATTAAAAATTTCTGACTTCCGTTATTATTTCCTTAGAGCGTTCCTAAAATCTTTTACGGAATAAATATATTTTAATACCCATGGGAAAATGATTAAGAAAAATAAATCAAAGCAGAAAAGAAATATTTATTTTTCTTGTTATCAGATGAAACTTTTAATTGAATATATTTTATTGTGTAAAGGAAAAGGATCGATTAAAATGGGTTAACTATTTATGTTCGTAAAAACTTTAATAAAATAAATATATTTTATTATGTTTAGGAAAAGAATCAATAAAAATAAGTCAATGTAATAAGAAGTAATTATTTATTATTTTTGTTATCAGTTCGTATATTTATTTTTCGAATATATTTGTTTATATGCATAATAAAAGGATCGACTAACTGTAGTTTCTCACGTGGGGCTCTATTAACGACTTCACGGAATCTAATTCCGTGAAGTTAATGACGTTCTTTGTACGTCATAATTTCAAAAATGTCAGTTTGGTAAATCTCTTGATTCCGTTCGAGAAGATATTCTGAACAGAAAAACTAAAATTTTCATGCCAGTTGATAGGCGAAATTTATATTCCAAAATAGTTTGTTTATTTTAGAGGTAAACATTGCGTTATTTCCGATCATTCAGTTAGCTATTGCTGAAGAGCATGATAGAAACAGTATAAAGAAGAGGATTAATCAGCCTAAAAGTTTAAAGTTTACGATTATCCTGAAAATGAGTTTAAAAGCCTGTTTAGACTGAGCAAAAAAATTTGGGCTCAGCTTATCTAGAAACTTCGTCACGCGTTGGAGCCACTGACATCACGCAGAAATGCATTCTTTTGTTAAAACTAAAGTAAGTGCATAATTTTGTTTCTTACAGCTGCACTACAAATAGACTTACGGAAAAAAAACTTACTTACTACTACTTTGTTGACATGGGCTTTCCGTAAGCCATCCGGTAAAGCTATCCGTTTCAAGTCAATGCGATTATAGCTCGCGTAGAAGAAAAAAAAAGCAATTATGTTGTTGCCAGATTAATATATATGAATTATTTAAATAGGCTGAAGCTAGTCCCGACTGCAAGCCTCACTTTTACTGGAATCGTGCGGTATTACGATTTCGATTTCTAATTCCGATATGCTAGTGTAACAGAAAAGTGTGCTTTATGAAATCGGTAAAATCCGATAAAAACCAGTTTCCCATCGAAACCACTTCACAACGGAATTATTTTCGGTTACCTTCTAGGTCTACAAATTTTTTATAATTTTATTTTAGAAAGTAAATGATAAATTACCCTAATGATATTGTATAATAAAATATTTCTGGGTTAGATAGTAATAATAAAGCTGTTCATTTTTTATTCTTCTTGAAACATTTTAATTTATTCAGCATTTAAATTCTACATTTTAGTAAATTTACTCTATTTCAATTAAAATCAAGACACATTTTAACACAATGAGTATTTTTTGTAACTAATGATTAATTCAATCATTTATTTTTCGTTATATTTCCGTCATTAATTAGTCCATATTTATAGTATTTACTTATTATATTCAGTTGTATACAAAAGTCTTTTAGCATTGTTTTTATGAATTACGTCCTATGATTTGCTTTATTAAGCATAATATCTCGCAATTTAATACAAAAGGAGCTATATCCAGTGGGGGAGGAGAATGTCTTGAAATAAGAAGTAGTGAGGTTTTCTTGAAGTACAGAACAGTTCCAGAGATGTTCACCATTCATGTCAACTTGTTCTTCCAAGAAAATCAGCAAATCCAATATGGTGTAAATGAGCCTATAGAAAGCCGTGTAGAATCAGTAGCTAGAAGTATGAAACTGTTACTTCGAATTTTTAGTTTTATTAGCAAATTCAACTCTTCTTCGATTGTCCAAGTCAGATAAGAATTTGTCAAGGCAAGATCATTTTGAGATTAAAATATTCTTTTTGAGGAAAGCCTGTTTTTGAGAAGGCGATACAATACTTGAAAAAGCCAGTGGAATCTTGCCCGATTTCTTTCCTCCTTAAGTAATTGAAGATCATCATTTCCTTTTTCCCTTCTCCTTCGAACACCCGCTTTTGCGCATTCAAGAACATTTCAATATAGTTAAACCCTTTATTTATGTTGCTAACAAGAATGCATTTTCCCTAGAGATAGTTAAATCAACATATTATCACTAATTTACCTTTTTTAATTTCCATTCTGGGTTCATCTTTGCGCTCAAGTTTATTTATTTCATATCTTAGAATCTTATCACTTGTTAGACCAGGGCCAGACAGGAGTTCATGTTAAAGGGTCTAAAAAGTTTTTCCTTCCGAATTTTTTTCTTGCTTTTGAAAATATCATTTGTTGCAACCTGCTTTATTCTGAACAATTAGACGCATAGTATAAGACGATACTCAAGAAACTTCCAAAGATACAACAGAAATACTGAATACGCTTGGGAACAGAAAAGAACGCACTTATTTTCTAAATTGGAATCGTCTGCAAATTCAAGTTATTTATTTAGGAATATTTATTCAAAGTTAAGTCTTTCAATTTATTTTTCTCAGATCACATTTCTTCGCCTTGCATTCAAGATTTCTCGACCTCTAATAAAACTATTAAACTGAAAATTGGCAATTGATTGGAGTATAGAAAGTTAAAAACAATTCGGATACTTAAATTCATACTAGCGCTTGAATATTGATAAACATTTTATTTATTTTTTTATGGAGAAAGCAAATTTTTTTACATAAAAATCCGAAAAATTAAGTTTTTTTTTTAGCTTAAAAAATACGTATTATTTTTCACTTTCATTCAGCTAGTATGGTTGTAAAAAAAAAAAGCTTATTTAAATTCCGATTTTCTTTTTTATTATATTCCATTCTCACATTATTGTATTGATATATTTTGCTTTGGCTATACTAATACAATATCCGAAGTCACTAATCGTGTGAGTTGATGACGATATTATATCTTTTCGTTGTTAATTTTTCTAATACTTAATTCAATTTTTTTTTAAGTTTTTTTTTCTATATATTTACTCTTCTTTTATTTAAATCTCTCTTTTCTTGCAAGTTTTTTGCTTTTTTTTTCCTTATTTGTTTATATATATATATATATAGTAAATTTACTATTTTACTTGACCTTGAACTTTCAATTGTTTTCTTATTTGTATACTTTATATATAAAATATGGGGTAATCATTGAAAAGCTTGAAAATTTATAAGTACTGTATTTAATTCATTTTGATCTTTACTCGATAAATTTAGAACCTGCCACCAACATGATTATTCTATTTTTTTTTTCAGAACCAAGAAGTGTGCCAACGAGAGATTTTACACTTCCATTTTTTAATGTGGAGTGATTTTCTGAGTCCCGGTCAACCATCTTGGCTTCTCAGGTTTATAAAAAGAGTGAACGAACATTACTCATCAGATAGGGGCCCTCTTCTAGTTCACTGTAGGTAAGTTCATATCACTTATTCTCTATAATCATCCATGAATAAGCCTTGCGTGGTTTCAGACCTCCAAACTACAAAATCTATTATTATATCACTGTTCATAAGTTCAATCATGATATCCCAGTCGAACAAATTTACTGCCCCAAATAAGGCTTAGCTGTGTATTTGCACATGGTTAAAATCTAATTTGATTTCACTGAAAAACAAAATGGAAATGTATATTGCTTTATTCAAGTCTGTGCTTTTGCATAAAAATTACTGAAATTTTAAAAAGCACTTCAGTTATTTTCTGGCAGCTTTTCGTTTGGAACAATGCGAATTATAAAAAAAATTCGCAGTTTTTTTTTTTTTTTTTTTTTTTTTTTTTTTTTTTTTTTTTTTTTTTTTTTTTTTGCCTTCTTTGTGTTTTCTTTTTCAATGTTTTTTTTTTTTTTTTTTTTTTTGTCAAATAATTCTTAACATTTATTTTTTAACGTGTGATTGGATGATTTACTTTCACAGCGAGGGCGTTGGTCGAACCGGAACGTACGTAGCAATCGACTCCTTGCGCCAACAGCTAGACGACGAGGGCATCGTAGACATATTCTCATTCACCTCCAATCTTAGGTACCACAGGAATCATCTCATCAGAACTCTGGTAAGGCTTTTATCTAATCAAATTACATTTCAAATCATTTGCACTTTCCTTTATTAAAGTTCAGCATGATGGCCAAAATAAAATAATATACACATTTAATATATTTTTAAAAAAAATTTTAAAAAAAGCATAGTTTGGGTAAATCTGAATTCAAATGTTTAATTTTAAGCCTCACGTTCCCATATTGACTTCCCCGTTGTTCCACAATGGCAAGCACTGAATTCTGCAACATTGCTATAAGTATGACATTAGTATACAGGGAGATTCATAAAGAAGTACACAGTTTCAATGCACTATAAATCAAGAGCAATGCAATATATTGTATGTTACCTGCAACAAAATTATAGGGTATTAATTTGTATTAGGGACAGTGACATACGTTCTATGTGTGGCCAATTAGTCACACGACGCACATCTAGCCGGTAATCCATTTCCTGCTCCAACTCATGTTAAGATGTCTTAATCAAATCCATTGATTGTAGCTGTGATTTGCTGCTTCAGCTCCACTCGATAAAGAGGAAGGAAAGCGACGAATGCCTATGTCCTTTACGTAACCCTACAGGAAGAAATCACAAGGTGTTAGGGGTTAGGTAAGGACTTCTGGGTCTCCTTTAAGTAAGTGGCATGTTGTTTTCCGCGGCTTGTGCAATTCATCCGTAAGGGAAAAATTCAACAGAGAAATCTTGCGCGTAGGCCGGCCAGTTTAGTGGAGTAACATTCAGTTAGAGAATGGAGTTGTCAATGTTGCTCTGCAACTGTGGCATCAACCAAAGCGTTAACATATCATAACATAACAAAGCGTCAACAAGTGGTCTCGTGAAAAGTGACTTAAGTAGCTTCTGTTTGGACACTGAAATGAATACATTCATTTTGGAGGAATCTCGCACGTGTTGATCAGTGAATTTGGGATTTTCTGCACACCAAATGCAAACATTTTGCTTATTTATCTTCCCACTGGCGATCAATACTTCGTCACCTGTTAAAACTAAGCGGAATTGATCCCCATCGATGAACTTGATTCAGATACCTTAACACGCAATTTTACGGAAATGGATTACTAGCTCAATGTGCGTCACGTGACTAAGGAATCACACATACAGTATCCGAGACTGTCTCTAACAAAATTTAAAATAATCCTATATCATTTTGTTGCTTGAAACATATAATATTTTACCTTGTTCTTGATTTACAGTACATTGAAACTGCATACTTCTTTAGGAATCACCTTGCATTTAGGAGCAAATCGGTATCACGTACATTGTAAACGGACTTGCAGCTTTCTGGCTCCCCCTTCTCTGTCTATTTATTCTAGAAGAAATCTATAATCGGTTTCTACACACCACAATCATAAGGGTGCAATCATTTTAAAAGTTAAGTGTAAGTAAGTAAGTGCTGCTCTTTGCATAATTTGGTTCGAATGATTAAGCCTAAAATATCGGAATCGGCGCGCCTCAGGAAGCTAATTAGTATATGTTACTTCCGTGCAGCTACTCCAGCCAATTTTCATTTAAAAAAGAAAGGGGACTGAAAGTAACTTAAATAAACGTCAAAGAGAGTGAGCTAGATAGGTAAATATGCAAGAAAAACACCATTTGACCGACAAGAATACCATTCTAAAATTGTAAACAAAACTGACTTCTGCAAATTAAATTAAATAGCAACCATGAAATCTAAAACGATTTCCAAATTTTCACACTGCATCTCAATAAAACCTTTTTTACAATTAAAAAATTTTTAAAATCAATAATAAATCATACTATTAAGACACTTATTTTATAGGTATTATAAGTCTATAAACGCAACTTAGTTTTAAAAATTAATGTGACTGTGATTAATTAGTTTAAATTTGATACACATTTTTAAAAAAAAAATACATTTGGAAACAACTTTTATTTTGTCTTCGTTGAAACAATTTTCTGAATTCTTTTTTTTTTTTTTCAAGCTTTTGTATACAGGATTGCAAAATTTTATAGTTGGCAAACTTCCATTTTCAAAAAATAATGTTGCTGACACAATATTTCCCAAACTTCTTTTTGCGAGATGAAAAGTACTCTTATATTGTCACTGAGCCATAAAAGCAAGTTTTCCACTTTTTAATGCCAGCATTGTTCAACATTGAACCATAAACTTTATTGCGTAGATAGAAGTTTTTGAAGAAAATTTATAAACTTGTAGCTTTTTTTATTGAGAGAGTGTATTTTTAACTAGAATAAATATAGGCAAATGAGGTTACGTCTCTAAAAGATGCATGAGAAAACTTAATAAACATTAAATTTTAGACTGAAATAATAGTTTTAAATTCATAAAAAGTAGTTTGCAAAACAATTTCATTGCTTCATACTTTCAGACACTATACCAGAAAACAGATGCTTTTAAACAAATTATAAATGAATATCTGAATGAAAAATCCAAACCGCCGCTTTCACAAATCTTGATCATTTGAAAATTAAGTTAAAAAGTACAACATTTTTCAGGAAGTTCCAATTTTTTTTAAATGTTCTGGATTACATTCAAATTTTGCTGTTAGTATTTATTTTGGAATCTGATTTCTAGAGAATAATCATTTTCCTAAAACTATAGCCAATTATTGAGATACTTCTCAAATATAATTAAAAATATTTTGAAGTATTTTTAAGTTATTTTTAAAGAGTGCGGCTAAAAATGCACGGGAATTTTTCTTCTTTCTCTAGATAACACCATATCCTTTAGATTCTTTAAGTGGTATTTTACATGCAACATCAGATATAAAGTTAGTTGTACAATACTTCTCCAGACTGAAAGTCTAAAATTGTCCACTTGTATAACAAAAGTAATATCATAGTTAATGAGGGAAAATTTGGTACATTGTTGCAACTAATCAAAATGATTATGTTTAAGCGTGTTAACGTTACAGATTATCAAATCACACTGAATCAAATTTCGGGTTAAAACTTTATTGGATACCTTCTAGCCACGTCAACATGACTGACGAATATGATTGGCTGACCCACTCGTGACATGGCTTGCAAATATCCAAGTGATGAAATGACGTGACTCTCTCAACCAAAACCAAAGCCATATGGTTAACATCGCTGCAACGTCACGCATGTCTATTGAACATGATTAGCTGACCCTCCCAACCAAAACCAATACGAAACGGTTAACCTCGCACCCCTATTCCCGGAGACTTCTCTTCATAGCCACAGTAACCGACACTTCGCGAGTCTGGTGTCTGAAAGAGTTCTCGTGAGAGTCGGACAATACTGGAGTATTTACTCGGATGAGCTAGTTAAATGTAAGCTGTTTGCAAAGATTGGATAAAACGTGATAAAGTTCTGTATTCGATCTCACCAGCGTGAGTTTTTATAACCCTGTCTCTATATTTATATAGAATTTCAGCAATAGAAATTATTTTGGAATTAAATAATTTCTCATAAGCGCCAAACTTTGAATATCATAAGCTTACACGATCAATTTTGTCTTGAAGCTACCCTTTTTAAATAAAAGGTCGCGCAATCAATTCTATCGATACGGGAAGATTTTGTGCGTGTGCTACGTAGGAGGGATGGTGCATTGTTCTTTAGCTAGGAGTTATTATGTAGTGATCAAAGCAATTACGTTTTAATACCTTACAGTTCTTTAATATATTTTATAATTAAAATTCTTCAGTTCTTAGAATTCTTTCACTTTTCTGATTATATATATATATATATATATATATATATATATATATATAATCAGTAAAGTATTTACTAATACTTTTCCACTATTAGTAAATAATCTCTTTGGCAGAAAAACATGTAACAAACTCTTATAGTAGCCAAAAATTAAATAAGAATCTAAATACAAAATCGAAATTATTACCGAGTAAAATGATAATGATTAAATTTCATTTTAGTAGAATAGGGATTTAAATATGTGAAACCAAACGAGTAACCAAACGCGAGAAACAAAAATTATTGTAGCAATTAAGGGAATAAGTAGAGCAAAGCGAGCTGAGTATAGAGCTCTTTAATATAATAAATTAACTAGCATACATAATAACTTTATTTGATGAAATTTAATTTTTCTGAAAATCTTCAAGGAAGTAAAATAAATCTGCTAAGAGGAGCTGACCCCCACCCCCTTGGCTACAGTTCTGAGTGTGCGATTATCTATTAAAAAAGTTTTGATTTTAAATTTAGTTCAAATCATCTTAAGAGCATTAAATGCAATGTGAGTTTTTGTTTCGAAAAAACTGTGTATATTTATAAAATTATTTGAAGCACTTCCTTTTTATCGTACCATTTGCATGCAGGAACACGAACCAACCGAAACGATTTCTAATGGAGCTAAAACATGAAGAAAAATATTACTTTTTTTTTTTACTCTAGACTCTGAAACCTTATTCCGCGCACGTCTTCCAAGTATCTCAACATTTGCGTCTGTAAATAGCTGTGAATCGCTCTTATTTTCTTACATTTCGTTTGAAATAACGAACTGTTGTGCACTTTAAAACAATCGTTGTTCGAATCATTGTCTTCATTCTTTCTCAACTTCTGTTGATAAAAATATTTAGAAAAGTGTTGAAAAACTTGTAAATATTATCTAAAACTTGTAAATATCTTTAAAAATGTAACTGCATTAGATACTTTATTCATTTATTTTTGTTAGAATTTTTAAGATGAAAAAAAATAAGAACAGAGAATATTAAGAGGCTGCAGAAGTTTGCCCCAGATTTAAAATCAAATAAAATAGAACTTAAGGGTTGTTCTGATTTAAGGGTTGATTTATCATTTTTTATTATTTCATTAATAATAGCCGAAACAATTTTGAATTGTAAAGTGTACAATTTTTTACATAGTTTTTTAAAGTATCTAATTTTACATCGCAAAATACAAAACTTGAGAGAAATCTGTTAATAGTTTCTGAAAAATCTAAGTATTAAATAAAATAATAAATTTTTCAACTATTATTAAATAAAATTAAAATAAAATAATGAATATTTACTGAAATTTATTTTTTACGAGGAATTATCTTTGAGTAAACAAATTTTATAATTGTGTGCCAAAAGTTTTCAATTTGCTTAAAAAGTTCTCGATATACTGTGAAATATCGAATTCGAGATATGGCGTATTACGCAAAAAGTAAAATTAACATCAACTAGCCGCTGTCCTAACCAAACTATGGGGACCATATTTCCCAGATTGCGACTACCCCCTATATTTTGGAGGTCAGAAATCAGAATCTGTCGCAAGAAAGGTATGTTTATTCAGAGAAAGTGCATTTTTGTGTCTGATTTCGTAACTTAAACTATTGTCCGCACTAATTAATTAGCATGTTTGAGGTCACCCTCTCGAAACTTTAAGATTGAGTCCAAGAGCGTAAAGACCCGATTATTAGATCAAACGTTATTCTGGGTAGTCTGCTTTTTTTTTTCTTTCTGCTTACTATACAATGTTTAACGAACGCTTCATTTTAACATTTTGATGCACCATCTGAGCAATAAGCTGTGAAAAATACATTTTTTCCATTATCCACGTATTCCGCAGTGGACAGATCGTAAAGACGCGGTTCCCAGTAGAACCCCTAAATCAAGCAACACTGGCTGAGGTCAGTAAGCGGGTGGGTGACCACTTTGATCAGCCTGGGTAGAGACAGAGAGTGTGCGGTATCGGTCCTCGTTAAACTGTTCAACCTCAATGTGCTCCACTTCAAGCTCAGGTCGTTGCATGGGGCCATCCCCTCTGAAGGGGATCAAAATTGCGAGGGCATGCCATCGGGTCATCTTCAGGGATGTTTCTCAGACCATCGCCAAAAGCCCATTGTTCAGCTCTAGTGCGACGTTAATAAAGTACCTACCTACCATTATGCACGAGTGAATGTTTTGCCTGGATTACATTAGGTTAAGTCAGCTTTGCACAGTAATTCTCTTCAATCATTTCGTGGATGTGTGGTATAATAAACCGTTAAACTCAGTTTATGTCCATAAGTAAAATTTCTATGGTGCTACAAACCTATGATCTCATAGCTTATCAAATGAATGGATCCGCAAACCTGTCACTGTTTTTTAGGTTCTTTTGCATCTCCTGTCTAGGCTCCGTGTAGGTAAGTCTAAAACGTAACTGTCTATTCTGAATCCAAATTGTTTTCTGAACTGTAATTAAATAAACTACTTGAACGATATGTAATCTTGGAAGAAGCTCATTCTTTCTTTTTCTTGTTAACGTTGCGATCTTGTTTATTATTCTAATATCTTCTAGAATTCTTTCGTTCGTTACGCGGTGTTAGTTGTTAAATTCTGTAGCGTCATTGAGAGGACTGACTTTTTTATCATGAAGCTTAAAATTTTATCTCTGATGACAATTTTCTGTAATTTTTTTTTTTTTTTTTTTTTTTTTTTGTAACAATTTTTTGAAATGTACCCCACATACACATTCTTCTATAATCTCACCAAGCAGAAAACAAAACTTTTTCTTCTTCTTTGGAGATGGTAGGTTCGAATCAAATGGATGGCATCGAATAAAATGGTAACCCATCTTGGCTTTAGATATATCTTTGTGATGATCTTTAACTTGTGTTATCAAATTCTTCAACCTGACATAGGTTTACAAGTCGTAATCTCTGATGAGCATACTATCCTGCATATCTGTAACATTAAGTAAATTCTTCTTTCTTCAGATTTTTTTTAAAACAATGCGAACACGAACTTTTTAAATCAACGGATATAAATTTTTCATAAAAATATGAAATATGTAGCTTGCAAAAAAGTAGCTAAGAAACATCAGTTTAAATTTTAACTAGCTTAATTTAATTTTCACTTTTTAATTTAGTTAAGATATCTTAAAAATTATCAAACTCTAAGCATCTAAAAAATATCTACCCAATGGGTAACTTCTAAGCATCCCCTACTTAGTAAGTGTTAAAAAAAAAAAGTTTCCCAACTTAGCATGTTAGAATTTGCTGAAAAAACAGGAATCGAAGAGGGGAAAAACTTTAACACCGTTATCTGGACAAATTAGGTATCGTTTCTTGTGAATTGCTGAATAGAAAATGACTAAATCAGGGGTGATATTACTTACAAATTAAAAGTTGCAAAAGCTTTATTTTTCGTATAAAAGTTACAGTTAGTGATTTATATCTATTTGAGCATCTGGCATAGTTATTAAAGCAATTTAGGTATTATTTGAAACCTTTATTTTTTCATGTTGAATAGAATGAGAAAATAATAATAATAATAATAAGTCAGTATAACTTAAAATGTAGAAGTCTTGAGAGTTTTTTATGTTTAATTAGTATTTTATTCATTATAACTATTTACTCGTCTGACAATGCTATTTTGGGCGAGTGAGACATTGTTTCCTATCTAATTTTCAACACTGAACCACATTTGATAATAACCAAGTTGATAGGATTAAAATAGTTTAGAAATTACAAGCGCTGAACAAACTGAATATTGAATGCTGAAGGTTGAAACATTTAATTTTCCTACCTTTTTTTTAGGTTCAAGAAGTGTTCACTTATGTTTTAACTAACATCTGTGATTAATTGAAATTCATTTTCTCTGAGAAATACATTTACCCATTTAGGACCGTGATCAAGCGTTTTCCCTTTCACGATATCAGATATGATCCACGCTATCACATACCCTTTATGGCTCTAGAAGAATATGATCACACGGACGCCATCTCAATTTGGTACTCTCGTATTACATATCGTATAAGAATATATGATCTCTAAGTTTGAGGAGGACTTGGGGAAGCAATTCTTTCTCCTCTCACCGGTGGTGAGAGGAGAAATGATGAATGTATTAAAGAGAAGAAAAAAACATTCGGCTTTGTTTTTGTACAATGCATGTAATTCAGAAGCCTACTTCATTTCATAGAGATGAAATTTAGTCACACACTGTGAATTCGAATTTGATATTATGGTTTTTCTTGTAAAAATTTGCAATCTGCATTGAGTTCATCGAATATGTCGGCCAAATCAGATAATGATTTTGATGTCGATATGCAGACGTTCATCCGACCTTTCCTATAAAGAGTTCAAATTAAGATATAATCATTAATTTTCAATATAACAACGAGATAATAAGGAAAAAAAGAATAAAATAATCAAAAATTTTAAATTTTTATGTTGTAAGTATTTTAAACCCTTAAAAATTTTAAACTTTTAAAAAAAATTAAAATAGCTACAAATTTAAAATTTAAAATCTAGTAGGTAAGTTCAGTAGAATGCATGAATAAAATGAAACAAAAATTATTGAAAAATAATAATTAGTTACATGATAAACAAAGTAATTCCAGACATTTTTTGTGGGTTAACAGGGAGGAAGTAAAATCCTTTTTCTGTCTAAAGGAGGCAAATGGGTAAAATAAATATTTAAAAATACAGTTTTTTAGAGAAAAGTAAACAGATTTTTAAGTTATTGTTAGTAGGGAAAAAAATTTTTAATCAATTACTCTAATTCTGTAATTCGGTATAATAATTACTTATCTTTTATAAATAGCAGATGAAATTAAGCATTATTATTGCAAAATCGGGATATTTATTATATTACATTGCTGGTATTCATTAAAATCACAGAATTCAGATGAATACCAATTAATGTATATCCTTATTTTTGCCGTGAAATTCATCGTTATAATCACAGAATTCAGATGAAGACCAATTAATGTATATCCTTATTTTTGCGGTGAAACTCATCGTTATAATCACAGAATTCAGATGAATACCAATTAATGTATATCCTTATTTTTGCGTGAAACTCATCGTTATAATCACAGAATTCAGATGAAGACCAATTAATGCAAAATCCTAATTTTTACATTGAACTTCATCGTTATAGTCACAGAATCTAGATGAAGACCTATAAATGTAAATCTTAATTTTAACTTTAAAATTCATCGTTATAATTACAGAATTCATATGAATACCAATAAAGGTATTTCCTAATTTTTACTTTGAACAACATCGTCATAATCACAGAATTCAGATAAATACCAATTGTTAAAAATCCTAATTTTTACTTAGAGCTTCAAAGAATGAGTTGCTCTCGTTTCAATAATATATTTTCTAGAAAAAAAAATTTTCAAATGTACTTAATAAACATAAGAATAATAAGAAGCTTCAAAACAGCTATTCAAGCAGTTCAAATAATCAAATGCTAAACCTCAAATAATTTTTGTGGGGAACTCTCTTTTTAATACATATCATAAAAACTTTTAAAATACCCCACCCAATTCTTTCATAAAAGTTTCATAATACGACATAACACTAAATGCTTTTTTTTTTTCTTTTTTTTTTTTGCAATTTTCATTTCCATTTTTACATTTTTCCTGTTTACCTCATTTTTTTGCAAATATTTACTTCACTTTTACCCGAATTTTAGAGAAAGGCTCCTTTTTTATGGCTTTGTTTCTTCCAATATTATTTGAAAAACCTGAGTTAACGATTCACGGGCGTCTTGAGCAAACACTAATGGAATTTTCGAATTGGATACGGAATGATACGATGAAAGAAACTTTACGTGTTTTCTGGTTCCCCTATAAAAAGAAAAACAAGTTTTACACGTTTTCTGTTTTTATCGAAAACACATATTTTCCATCTTAAAATAAATTATTCTTTCTGAATGCTTACTGAACTAATGATCTTTTATTTTACTAGTAAAAACGCGATTCTAAACTAAAAACCAATTTTATTAATATTCTTTAAAACATACCATAAATGAAAATAGTTACAAAAAAATGCATTAAAAATATTTGCTTTAAAAATTCGTAAACCAATTTATCTCTAAACTATTTCTAATCAATATTTGAAACTTTAAACTAAGCACATACTAGAAAAAATCGTTCACATTATTAAAACTAATCGATGTTTACGTGATTTTTGCTGTTATGATCAAAATACATTGAGTTTGAAAGAAGCTTTGGTAGGATGTACAAGATTAAAATTTTAAAAAAAAAAAAAAAACGAAAACAAATTGAGGAAAATTTGTAAAACTTAAAAAAGAAGAGCCTAAAAGTCACGTCGAAAAAGTTTTTGATTGAATTTTACAAAGGATAAAGCGTTAAAATTAAGGTTCTAATCCGTTGCACATCACCAAACAATTACCTAATAACTATATTTGACCGATTGATTTTCATAGTTTATAGCATTATTTTTTGTTGTAACCGCAATGCAATAAGAAGTTATTTGTTTATAAGACAGGAACTCCCGTTTGTAGAATGTAGCAATTAGGAGACAGATTATAGACGTTAAGAGTTCAAATGTTTGATTTAGGAAAACTTCGAATTTTTTTTATAATTAATTAGTCATTGATATAATATTTTCAAATATTTGTAATGAATTATATCATGGTTTTCTTCTTGTTTACAAACAACTTTATTTATGGCGTTTCCCAACCTGATAAATATTAACGCTGTGTAAGGCCGTGGGAAGTCCTACTTTCCAACTACTTGAGTTCTTTAGATATCGTTAAGAAGCTATTTTCTCACTTGTTATTTGTGCTGCCATCTGCTGATGGAAAATATAAAAACAAAACAAAGATCTTTTAATTCCTTACATAAATGTGTGTAACATTAAAGGTTAGCATATACTCAAGAAGAGTGGCAGGTAACATTGGGGAATTATTTTCTCTTATGCACTATGCTTTCGTTTATTATATCATTTCTCATGTAGTTTGTTTGTAGTCATAGGGGCAGAATTTAAAAACTCCCTTATTTATAAGCACAAAAGTTAAAGTATAGGGCCAATTTTTTACAGTGCGAAAAATTGCGAAAATCCTAATCACTTTCCCACTAAAAAAATGGTTTTAAAACTCAAAATCATTTTGAATAGTAAGTTAAATGAATTTCTTTTTCTAAAAGAATTTCAACACCAAAAAATTCAGCATATAATTACTTAAAAATTGGTGCTATAAAGTCTTAAATAAATTGTAAGGATTAAATAAAGAATATATATATATATATATATATATATATATATATATATATATATATATATATATATATATATATATATATACATATACAACTTTTTTGATAGGTAAGATTTTATTTAAGACTTTTTACATCGAAAGGTTCAGGAATTGATGTCCCAAAATATTGCATGCAAGATTTTATCATTTTCCTTTCTTTTTCGCAAGCTTTGGATGGAAGCTTTGAAAAACCATTTTTTCCTTTTTGTAACAAGAAAACACAATAAAAGATCCTTCTGAAAATGCTTGACTTAGTAACCTAGAGCCTCCTCACCGAACTGTTTAAAAAATGTAAATCAAAATCTTTTAAAAATCTAAATTTTTTATTAAAATTGTATTTTTTAAATTACAATAACTCAAAAAACTGTTCTTGAAAAATCTTTGCATTATGCAAGATGATGATATTCCAGCCTCAAGTTCCAGTGCAAAATATGAAAGCAAAATCTTTACTTTTAATAAAGCTAGGTTTAAGTTAAGTTCAAATTATTTGAATTCAAATGAAGACAATTCTAAATTTCAAAAAAAAATTCAGCTTGTTTTTTTTCCTACTTCTATTACTAAAACAAGAATGAACAAAAGAAACAAGATTCGAGACGCTGGACATGATGCAATGGAGGGATTTTATTACACACTAATAATTTGTTGTTATCATACGAGATATCTATCGCTCACTACTTTATATAATTCTCTTATGTGGTAATATAAACCGAGCTGTATTTCATTACATTCGTTGGTAATACTAAAACACTTTCGAACAATAGATTCTGTTTTAATGGGGAACATTCTGTATTTGAAAAGAACTGTTACAGAAATATATGATACGGTTGTCTTATCGATATATTTTGAACATATTAATAAAAATTATACACTGATGAATAAAACTACAATGATATCTATAACAATAAAAAGAGGTGAAAAGTAATTACGTTTTTTTAATGATGCTTTTAAATTTTTTCAGCATTGAATTAACATAGATTGTTTAACTAATCATTTTGCTTTATGTAAATAATTTTAATCAACAAATTTTAAAAACAATTTAAATTATGAAAGCATTTAGGATTCGAAAGAAAAAACAATAGAACTTATTTCAAAGTCATACTTTCAAGTCCTTCCCCAGAAAACAACAATTACTAAAAAAAAACGTTGCTTTTAAATCTTAAAAGTTCTTTTTAATTTTATATGATTTCATGATGATGCCAACAATCAATTCGCCAGTTACAACTGACAGAAACTATAATAAACAGAATGCATGAAAATTTTTCTCCAAGTTATTTTTAGGGCTAATGGTGAAGTAATTGTGTGCCAAACATTTGATGCAAAAGTGTTTAAAAATGTTGTGCTGTAAAGCTTAAAGTCAGACTTTTTGATTTCGTAATTTTGGTTAAATATTATTTTGAGTTCTTGAAACAATCAAAAGCAATATTATAATAATAATAAAACCTATATGGCTAATTATTCAAAAGATAGCGTTTTTATGATCTACATATTCATTGCATACTTTTGGTTATAAAAAGCTCTGAGGAAATAAAAATACCGGTTTGATGAAGTCAGAAAATGAGAATACATGTCAGATGACAATTATGAGGTCTTGTGATGAGAAAGATAAAAAAAATTTCTTTATCCAGTGATGTTTCACTGTATTTTTTGCAATTATTTATGTTGGCAAATTCTGCTAGGACACATTTCTAAAGTTACTTGCTAGTTGTTGTTGCTTCTTACGAGATGCACCTTCTCCATGTAACCAAAAATCTTTTGAATAAAATATAACCCTTTAAAATCTCAAGAACAATATAAGCATTTAGCATTATAGCTGGGGGAGGCCTGATTTTCCTTGCACCAGTGACACTCAGACAAAGAGTTTCCCGCCTTGTTGAAATGTAAAAGACTTGATGTGATTAGTGCTTGGTAGCTTGGTTCACAAAGCAAACCATATTAGATTACGTATTGTATGGTTAACTTTGTGAACCATATAATACCATATAATCTTTGGGGTATATGAGCATTAGAGAGATTAGGGGCAGAGTATACTAGAAAAAAAAGAAAAGAATGGCAATAAGCTCTTTAACTACGCATTTTTATAAAACTGAAAAATTGAGAATGTATTTGATAATTTGTCTTTTTGACATGGATTTCGTTGATTGTATAGACGTTTCTGAAACGTGTCGATGAAATTTATCTATGAAAGCAAAAACAAATGTGCGTAAACAGACTACAAAGATGTAATTACGATTACTTGTTATCGCATTTGTTTGATGTAATTATAATTATTTCTGAGAGTAAGTTATTTTTACTTACGAATGTAGTTCAGTAATACTTGTAAGTATGATTTCAATTGTATATATGAACTACTATTTCTTATATTTATGATTAAAAGTGTAACATTTTGTTATGATTGGCTATGTTGTAATCGTTGGTTATCATTTATTATAAACTATTATATTATTATAAAACTGTAACAAAATATTTTGCCATATCGCCAGTTTTGACTTGCTAAAAAATGTTGCATTTTTACTAGACTAATGAATTGCTATTGATAAACTAATAGACATATACATAAAACAGTAATTTTCTTCCCCCGAGTTACGGAATTTAGTGACTTATACGATACAGCACTTAAGACAAAGTGTTGAGGCAATGTAAAGAGACTTAAGTTGTAATATTAATTAATGTTATTCATTGTGTGCAGGAGGAGTACATGTTTGTGTATCGGGCTCTTATGGAGCATGCGCAGTTTGGAGATACAGAGCTGGAACTACACCACCTCAGGGACCATTACGAATTGCTGAAAGGAAAAGTCAGGGATAACTGCAGAACGGGACTCGAGGTTGAGTTCGAGGTAAGATAGTGTATCCCTATATATATATTCTGCTCTCTACTTTGATTTATAAAAAGGAGTTGCCGAAATGAAAAATGGACAATCATGATAATGACAAAAGCACAGTGGTGATAACTCAACTTCAAGGTTAAAAACTAAAATAAGAGTGCAGCGCAGATTGTGTATACACTGTTAGAATTTTCATTCTAAAATACCCGGCAGCAGTCTGTCCATTCATTTGACACTAGAAACTCTTCATGTGTTGAAGGTAATGGAGGAAATAATGTGGTGTCAACTCTGAGATTTGAACTCGCGTTCTGTCTGTCATGAGATTGACAGATTAGCCTTTTGGGCTATAATATATACCCAGCTGCAACGAATTAAGTGACTTCCTTAGCTGGGCCTAGCTGGTGCGATAAAATTCTGGTTGTTTCACCGTATTAGTTGAAGGCAATTAATAAACCAGTTTTCTCACAATTAACAGTTTGCATATTATCTTATTTATGATTATTTGACTGTTTTGTTAGAATATGATCAAATAACAACTAAATAAATTTGTATTTAAACATTTTTCCGAGAAATTTCTAACAGAGTAATTTATTAACCAGTTTAAGTGAAATTCCCTGGACCTTACATAATTAAAGTAAATCTAAAGATGAGCACCCAAATGTAAAGTGCTGTACCCGAAAGAGAACAATGCACAACAGTATGACATTTAGTGTCAGAAAGTGGACGTGATGAAAGCATTCATATTCTGGCGCACACTATGCTGGACAAACAATCGTATAATTTTTTTGATGAAAGGCGGTCACCGATATCAGATCTGTTAAAATAAAGGGCAAACAAACGCCATGGTCTCCAATGAATCCATTGCTGCCGTAGAGAAAACGATTAGAGGTACACGAAAAGTTAGACGCGTTATAACAGTTTACACGGAGGAAAAAAAAAAAGTTTTAGTAAAATTACCGTAACTGTATGGTAGTGACAAAAAAATCCCAATTCTATTATTGAAAACCAAAATATACGGTATTTAAACCATTCATTCGGAAATTTTTTTCGTTCATACTGTAGTGGTTTACCGAAAATTCTGGTTTTCAAAATTGTGACCACACATTTATTAAAAAATACAAAAATGAAAAGTAAATTTAACCGTATAAATGGTTTTTAAGTCACTCTCTAAGGTATCATGATTAAATTTTACCACATTTACCAAATTTCATCAAGGACTATAAAACCATATTTTATTTCTAATTTTACTAAAATCATTATCAAAACGTTTCGGTAAAAATTATCCAGCTTTTTATTATTCCCATAGAGCCAGAAACACGATGATAAATTTTACTATATTCTTTTTTCTCCTCAGTATAGCATTTAGTCTGACATAAGTAAAGACATGAGTAATCATTTTCCGCTATAATCCTGATTGGTGGCGTTGCTATCGTTATTTCACGTTTTGTCTACTTTTTAATTTTGTATTTCTTATATATCGTTAGAAATTTAAAATCGTGTATTTTTCCACTGCAGAAATTAAATGATGTCTTTGAAGAGCCCAAGACATATTGTGTTGGAGCATGGGAAATCAATAGATGCAAAAACAGATATGAATGTATCATTCCATGTAAGTATCAAACAAGCACGATATAATAAAAAACAAATAAAATTAAAAAAAAGTAATAAATATTTACGAGGAGTTTTTTTTTTTTTTTTTTTTTTTTTTTTTTTTTTTTTTTTTTTTTTTTACTGGAATTATCTTTGGATAAGCGGATTTCATAATTGTGTAAAAAAAAATTTCAATTCGCTCAAAACATTCTCGAGATATAGCGAAATACGCAAAAAGTAAATTTAACATTAAGAGGTCAAAAACTTTAGAGCACTCTTCCAATCAAACTATTGGGACCATATTTCCCTGATTGCGGCTACTTCCTTTATTTTGGGACTCAGAAGTCCGAATTTGTCCAAAAAAAAAAGGTATGTTTACTCAGAGAAAGTACGTTTTTGTGTCTGATTTCGTAGCTTAAAATATCGTCTACGCTCATTAATTGGCATATTTGAGATCACATCTTCGAGTCGTTAAGATTGAGTCCTATAACGTCAAGATCCGATCATTAGATCAAAAGTTATTCAGGGTGGTCCGTTTTTTTGAGCACTGTACATGTGCGTATTAAATTAATGATTCTTGCTTTATATTGCATGGTAAAAATAATTTACCGACTCTTATGTGTACATAATTATACCATAATTATAATTAAATAAAAAATGGTAGCAGCTACTTTGCACCTAGTAATGTAAAAGAACATTAAAGTGTTAGATCCAAGAGTCACGGTTTAACTATGGTGAAAAGTAGTTATCACGGTGTTATGATATGCAGAAACAGCTTATATTTCGATAGTCAAAAATAAAATTCAATCGAAAAGAGCGGCATAAAAATTATGTTTTAGTGGTTTACTAAGAGCCTTATTTAACCTACTACTTTGGTATGGATCTATAACTCAACATACCCTAATTAGATATGTTACAAAGAAGAAAATAATTCATATATTACGCTTCAAACGTGAACCTTTCATACCAAAATCCAGGGCTCGGAAGTTTTAACCGTCCCCGAGGACGGCTTGTCCAACAATGTACCCGTCCTCCTTTTAAACTAACCCGTCACTTCTAAATAAATAAAAATATAATTTTCTCTTATTTATTACAAACATTTATCATATAAATTGCGCAATGAATTAGTAGTTATTAGGATTACAAATACTAGGATAACATTATACAGTTATAAGAGAAATACTAGTAGTAACCTAGTATTTATTTTATGAAATAATTTATTTCTTATATGAAATAATTTAAATGACAAAGGTCAAGTTATCTGGAATGTCAATTTATCCTAGGGTACTGCGTTTTTTAAATGAATCAAGTATGACGTTTGCCAGTTCCGCAATCAATCTAATGATTAACAGAGGTTTGTGCTCAAAAATCTGAAAGGGGTTTTCCATTTAGGTAGATTTTCATAATTGCGTTTAACGCTTCCTGTTAAGACCAGTACGTAATGTGTTTTTTTGTAAGTTCATTACTGAAAAGCTCCTTTCAACCGCTGCAGTACTCCCAGACAGAGAAAACATCAATTCCACCAAGCGCAGTATGTTGCTGTATTTCTAGATTAGAGGGTCATTATAGAAGAGAGGCGATAGACTCTTGTAAGATAACAAAAATTGAAAATGTATCACGAACTTAACGGGAAAATGGCCGTCCGCGTGGACGTCGGATTCGAGAAATTTTTTGTCCGCGGGGAATTTTTGACCGCCGAGGACGGGCGGTTTTTCGAGCCCTGCCAAAATCTGTATTAAAACGTTTCAAGAATCTGAAGCGTATATGTTTCGAAACGCTTTAACTTCAAACGCTAAACGTTTCAAAACGCTTCCTTATTTTCTCTGAAGAGTAAGGCATAAAAAGAAATTCTAGTTAAGTGCTTATTGCATCTTTCAATTATGGTAAAATGAATATATTGATGAAACTATTTGTTTAGATATGCTTTAGCCAGACGTTGCTCATAATTAGCTATGATTGAGAACCGTCGCAAGTAGGCTCGATTAACTTTATTTAAGCATATAAACACAAGGAAAATTATCAACCCATACCTGTTTATGGTAAATGTTAGAAAGTAGCTAATGAAGTAATACAAAATTAATTCTTAACTGAAATTTTATTTTACAAAATAATGATACAATATACATACTTAAAAAGAAATAAAAAAAAGAGCGTTGAAGGAAATATTAGTGGCTGGGTATTATATACTTGAGAAAACTTTCTCCTCAAATTAAAAGATTAAAAAAAATTATTTCCAAAATCCCAAATCCCAAAAATGCATTTGAAACTACTTTAATTACTCCCAGTGAGACAATCTTTAAACCGACTGAAAGTATCAAATTCTAACGATTTCATTTTAAGACAGAATTCATTAAAAGTTTTGCGTTCTAAGAAAAATAATATATAAAGACTTTCGTAATCCAAAGATATTCCTTCTTTCAAGTCAAAAACAAAAAATTATGTAGGAATATAATTAATGGCACAAAATTTTAATTTATATGCAAATAGAACTTAACTCATGCAAGTTACTTAATGTTTAAAATTGAACCCTCTTGCGAATTCATTGCAATGTTGGTTGTAAAAATTGTCTTTTGAAGTATAAATGTTATGTTAGTTATTACTTTTTTCATTATATATATATATATATATATATATATATATATATATATATATATATATATATATATATATATATATATATATATAATATATATGTCCAAGTTCACAAAAAAGCAAAAAAGTTTAGCTTGAAATTGACTACAAATTTGAGGTACTTAGTGTACAGAATTATGGCAGTTGCATTAGTGTCAAGTTGCTCAGAGGTATTATTATTTCTCAAATTATCAGATTCAAAAGAATCTGTAATAACGAAACCAACTTTACGATTCAGGTGAAAGAATTCAAAGCTAAACTTTTTTGCAATAACTTTCCAAGTAATTTTTTCAATCATCTTTTGGCCAAATTTAAATTTCAAGTTAATATTTCTTTCTGAGATTAACACCGTCCATAAAAGTCTAAACTGTAACCGACCATAACTTATATTCATTATTAACTTATATTCATTTCCCACTCTTTTTTTGTTCAAAGGTATTATTATTGTTAACTGCTGATGAGTTACAACCCTTTTTATCATTTATATCTTTTTGTATTATTGTGTATTTTATATATCTGCTCTAATTTTCGTCGGCAGCTTTTGTGCGTGTTTATTAGATTATAATGGCTTTTTATAATTTTTAAACAATTTACTTAAAATAGTAATTCTGAGTAATTTGTTGTTATATATATATATATATATATATATATATATATATATATATATATATATATATATATATATATATATATATATATATCACAAAAAAAGAAACAAATACAAAATCTAAAAAAATAAAGGTTTTTAAATAAAATAAGTGAAAAATTATTAAAAATTTTTAAAAATTACTAAAACTTTCTAAAAAACGAAATCTTGCCCTTCCGTAAAAAGGTATTTAGTGCATTTGTCTGCTGAACAATCAATGCTTCTTTTATTTATTGTATTCTATATTTCATAAATACAGCGTATATATCAGATGAAAACACAAAGTAAACGAGAAAAGAACATAAAACGTAAAAGGGAAAAAGGATTATAAATAAAAGAAAGAGTAAAAATTTATAACCTTAATTCAAAAAATTTAAATTTATATTATCGCCATGATTACGAAGCAATATAATATTAATTCCTCAGGGTAAATATAATTTCAAAGAAATAATAATAATAAATAACTGCAGAAGTTATATTTTGAAAGGGAATTCAATAACCATTTTTCTCTAGAGTTAAACATGCTAATTTTAATTTTTTTAAAACGTTCTTAAAATTGGGTTTCATGTTTTGTAATTTAATTCATACATCTGGCAACATCTAGTCTAGCTCTGAATTTCTTTTAAATGTATGACGAAATTGAATAAAATAAATTGAATTACGGTTAGCGTTAAGATAGAAGCGAAAGAAAATGTCATTAAGTTGAAAATGGTTATCAGAGAAATACATTTCTCTATTATTTAATTTGTTTTTCTTTTATTTTAGATTTAAAAATTCAGCTGGAAATATTAATAAATACTTTTTATAAGTACATATCTTTTTCATTATTAATTCAATACTTTTTTTATTTATTTCTCTAACATTTTGAGTAAATCATTTCATCGAAATAGCCGAATAATTAAATAACTACTGAATTATTATTTATGGGATATAATTTTAATTACAGATTTCAAAAATCATAATTAGTTATCTAAAGTTCAAACTTGTAACTCTTCTAAGAAACCCTAGGGTTTTGCTAAAGAAATTTTGCAAACCGATGGCGTGTATTAATTTTATTTGAATAAATCAGTTGGAAAATCATCTCATAATTTCAGTAATTTTAAATTAAGTTACTTTCACTTTTATGTTCGTAAAAGGCCACCATACCAAAGGAGAAACTTTTTGTCTCAAATTCTCTTTCCCTTCGTTACTAGTTTAAAATTTAAAAGAAAATAAAAGTGTGCTTAGGCAAACCTCGAGTAAGACATGAAGTTTCACTCTCAGAAAAAAATTTGAAAATATCGAAATTCAAACAAATTATTGGATGAGATCTCCATTTCATATCTTCTCGAAATATATTTTGGTTTAAATTTCTTAGAAATTCCTTTTCAGCATTTGAAACTTCATGGATTACTATAGATTTGTCTGAACTCACATTTTCTATACCTCGAATTTAAAATTAGCTATGGAGGAGATAGAGAATTTCCTGTTGTATGGTGTCTTCTTAAAAGTTTTATATGCCAATTATCATATTCAAAAATCTTTACTCGATCCCAACTATTTTTGTAGTTTCTTTTCGTGTTATAATATATTTTCACACATGATTTCAGATGATATGAATCGAGTAATTTTATTGCCTTCCATTGCTGATCAGTCGTCCTATATCAATGCATCTCATATTCAGGTAAGTCAATGTATTTGAAGATATCCCATAAAGTTAAATACATGTTTATTAAAGTAATTATAATACGCCATATTTTATACATACATTTAATTATTTCACGACATAGTCTTTATAAGCCTTTAAACCCTGAGAAAAAAAGTATGGTCACAGTTACTAGAATATGATTAAATTCACTGTGTTTCAGGCTCTATGGGAACATCGAAAAGCTCGGTAATTCTTATCGAAGTGCTTTGATAATGATTTTGGACATTTTAACAGTTAAATATAGTGCTAGAAAATTTGTTAAATTTTGGTAAATATGGCAAAGCCTTGTAATTTTATGGCATAAAACCCATTTATTAAACCATCATAATTTTGAAAACCAGAATTTCCAGTAAGCCATTACGATGTGAACGGAAAAAGTGCCAAATGAATACTTTAAATACCGTATATTTTGGTCTTATTTATCAAAATTAAGGGGGGTTTTTTCTACCAGAAATTTCATTACCATACAGTACTGTAATTTTAGCAGAATTTTTTTTTCTCCGTGTAACTACCTTACAAAATTTTGAATACATTTTTACACTACATTGCGCATGCCATTTATGTCAAAAGCACAAAACCCATCTGCGCAATTTTTTTAAATAATCATTCTTAAGCTTTTCATTTACAAAAATATATAAAATCTATGAAGGTCAGGGTTAATCACACTACAAAACGTCCATTAGGTTTCATATTTTGCCTTTTTTAAATTTAGCAATTCCTTTTTATTGTAATTATTTGAATGAATTTTTTTTTTTTTTCATAAATCTCTAAATAAAGGTTCTATCCGGGTAATGAGTGACGACTATATTTCCATATTTTCTCAGAATGGAAATTTTTTCTTTTTATTAATTATTTTATTATTTAGATTAAAGAGATTTGAGTGTAATCAATGAGGAGAAAATGTATATAGTGTAATTTTTAACTTAATTCAACTTTTATAAGGGTAGGCTTTCTTGGTTAATTTTCACGAGATAATAGCATACGCATAAAAACTAATCAATTTTCTCAATAAAAATTCAAGAACTATTTTTCATTACTAGGAGAGAGTAGTTTCATAGGGCTATTTTGCAAAAAAAGAGAAAAAAAGAAAACTTTTTGAGGGATTGTCTCTCAAACATTAAGTCATAAACAACAGGGGAAAAGATTTTTTTAATTGTAGCTAAATAATTTTAATTATTTTTAAAAAGTAGAAAAAAATTCTAAAAATAAGGAAATTTTTATTCATGAAAAAGAGGATAAAAGATATAATGGAAATATATAAAAAATGCACACACAAACTGTATCTCAGTATCGTTGCCTACAATATACCATTTTATTTTCTTATAAAACTCGCCAACGACGAAATACTAAAGGGCACAATGTCTTCTCTATTTTTTCTTAAAGGAATTCATTAGTATTCTAAAAATCATTTTTTAAAAGACTATCCAAGTTGAAAAACTCTTAAACAATACAATAGAAAAAACAACGTTTTCTCTATTAAATTAAAATAAAAAATTGTATTTTAGAACACTTGTCTAGATTATATAAAGTTTCTGAATCAAACAATAGAAAAGATAACATTCAACACACAGCTCAAAAGAAATGAACACTGCTTAAAATACGGTGTATACTAAAATAGACACGGCTCAAAACGCGTATTTTCAGAAATGGACATAGCTCAAAATGCTAGTTTACGAAAATGAACACAGCTCGAAATACGCTTTTAGGATTATAAACACAGTTCTGAATGCGTGTTTAAGAAAATGAACACAGCAAAATATGCTCCTTTTCAATGTTCAACCCAAATTTAACAACTAAACAAAGAATTCCGTGCCTACTTTTAATTACTTATTTAAAAACTAAATGCAATCATTACGGGACAAAATCCGTGACTTTATGGGTAATACAATTCAATTTTTCAGACAATGTCTTCATATTCAGAACTCTGAACGATAAAGTGCGTTTTGAACATTTAAATTCTAACACCGTAAATTTACTACCACTATTACAAATTTATAAGATCCATAGCAACCTTATAAAAACTGTTGACTTTTAAAGTCTTTTCAAAAAAAGACTAATTTCATAAAATGTACCAAGTAATTTATGCGAATGAATCACATTACGAAATGACATTATATTCATTAGTTAATTCTATAAAAATAGAACAATAATCATAAAAGAGGATAGCAGAATGGAATCAAATGCTATGTCCATTTTCTTAAATAGCTGTGTCCAATTTCGTAACGACGCAATTATGAGTCGTGTCCTTTTTCGTAAATGCGCGTTTTGAGCGGTGTCCATTTTCATTACTGTTCATTTCGAGCTGTGTCCATTTTCGCAGACTCACATTTTAAGCTGTTTCCATTTCTGTGTCCGGGATAAGAAGACGTTTCATTTATTGTTTTCTCTAGAAACTTAGCAGGATGCAAAAACTAGATTTTAAAACTCTATAGACATTTTCTCCATTACGAGAAATTTCTGATTAAAACAATAGAAAATAAAACATTTATTCTAGTGTTTGCTCCAGAAACTTATAAGAATGCCTGAAACTGTCTTTTAAAAATCTAGCAAAGTTGTCTGGATTATAACAAGTACTTAAACCTAACCATAGAACAGAAAACATTCCCTCTCTTATATCCTCCAGAACTTTGTAAAATACAGAAAACCATTTTTAAAATTCCAGCAAAATTGTCTCGATTATGACAAAATCCTGGACCAAACAATAGAAAAGATTACATTTCCTCTATTGTTTCCCCCAGCAATTTGTCTGGATACCAAAAACTACATTTCAGAACTCTAGCAAATTTATCGCTATTTCAAACGTAACACTGGAAGAAAAAAAAACATTTACTCTATTGTTTCCTCCAGAAACTTACAAAGATGCCGAAAACCATGTTAACAAACTTGGCAAAGTTGTTTCTATTTACGGTATATTATATTTACCCTTACTAAATGTCTTTATGCGTTTTTAAACTTTCGCAAAACTGAGCGTTAATTTCTTTACTCCTCACTAACTTGGGAGTATTTTATAGCATAACTCATTCTTTGAACATAATGATATAACAGATTATTTTAAACAATCACATTAGATATTACTCTTAAATACAAACATGTGTACATTAAAACCAGATCAACGACTTTTTTTATTTTCTACTACAAAAAATTCAATTAGTAAAATAATAGAATGTGTAAATTGTTCCAAAGATTATTTCCTCCCTGACTATAAATATTTTATTACACTCATTAAAAATGAAATAAATGTCGTGAAAATTATTTTTAATCTCAAAACTCGTCACTTGAAAATTTAGAGAAAAAAAAGAAAATAGATTGTTTTTAAAGTCAAACAATAAATATTTTTTGTCGAACACAAAGTCTTCGTTGCTTCTTTATTTTTATTTAAGGTTAAAGCTTCGCTTTAAATTTGTTTGCTCTCTTTAGTGTCAAAACCAGAACTAGCTTTTGTGTGCAACCAAATGGAAAGACTACCACATTTTATTTCTCTTTAGCAATTTAATTTTTTCCTCACTCCTTAATTGTGCTTAATGAGGCTTGAGATAGAAAATGCGAATAGATTTTTTCTTAAAACTCTAATTGTGCAGAACTGTTTTCCAAAAGACACATTTATAACATAAAAATTTATGTTGTTATGAAAGAATAGCATTTCTTTCTGAATCAGTTGTGAGAAAAATTTAAAAAGAAAAAGGTTAAGAAAAATATTTTAATTCCACTTTTAAAGCTGACAACACATTTAAAATTTATTCACATTTCCTAAAGATAATTATGTATAAAATTAAATTTGTACTAAGAATTTATTTTTTACTACATGAAAATCTAATTGAAAAATGCAATGTCTCCTAAGTTGTTCTGAATTGACTTTTGAAAGTTTTATTTTCGATAGGCAAACGCATCGATTACAAGAGAGAAAAATTATTTTCAATAAGGTTTTTTACGCTACTTTTCTTTTGTTTCATTAGTTCGAAACTGCGCACGCACGAAGTTGGACTGTGTTGATCTAGATAAGCTGAGAACTCATTCAAATACTTAAAGGAAAGATGATTTCATAACGTTGAAAATTTCTGAGCAAAAGAGAAATCTGTAAAGGAAAAGGAGGACATAGAACTGAGGATATTATGATTTTTTTTTCAATTAGCCCTTCAGTTCTAAGATTCCTCTCTATTGGAGTAGATCATGGAATTTCTTTTGTACAAGGGGAAAGTTAAGTAAAGCATGCGTGCTTTTTTAAATTTTAAAATTCGGAAAAAGAAAAAAAAACATTTTTTTTCTAATAACAAATTTCATTTAAAGCATTTTGACGCTCCGAATGAGTATTTTTATGTTCACATTTTTTTTTCCTATCATTATACTCATTCTTTTTCCAAGTATTTCGGATATGTTTTTTATTAATTTTAAAGATCTTTTCGGTGACGGTGGTTTTTATACATTTAAAAAAAATATCAGGTAAGGAACTGTAGAGCAAGTTTAAACCGAGTAAAAAGCTTTCACCTTAAATTAAAAAAAAGAGGTTATCTTAAAAGCCGCAAGTAAAATAACATTATTAAGTTAAAATATGGGCCTTGTTCTAATGCTGCAAGGAATACCTTATTCATACACATATGACATATAAAAACATTCTCACCACAGTAACGTTATATGTTGGAAGAAGATTACGTCAGCAAAATACGTCCACTATTAACATTTCATTATTTGAAGGTATTTTAACATAATCTTATCACTAAGTATCGGTGTTCTTTATTAATTAGGGTTACTACCGTTCTCTTTCATTCATCATCACCCAAGATCCTCTGCCGCAGACCATCTGTGACTTTTGGAGAATGGTGAAGGAGCAACACATCACCACTCTCGTCATGCTCTCAGAAGTGGGACCAGACTTGGTGAGTCTTACCTTTTATAACCGTGTTATGCAACAAGAATATAACTGTTGTAAGTTTTCAACAATTATACATGACTGTTAGAAGTTTGGCTTTGCTTTAGCCAGCGTCTTAAATTTCGATTCTGAAAATGGCGCAAAACTTCAATATGATGAAAATTAAAAATCGTTTGTGATCCAAATTTTTTACATTTAAAAAGTTACTTCAACTCTGCATTATCTGGCCTCATAAAATTTTGCCAAAGTTGAGAATTACTCTTAGATGTTGATAATTTTCATCTGGATAGAAAAATCTCACCAAATTGGCGATTTTAAAATTAAAAAAAAAGTTTCATAACTTTTAAAATATTTAAGTTATTTGCCCATTCTATTTTTTACGCAAGATGGTATGCGTAATTTAAAATTAAAGCTTTGTTCCTAGTATAAAATACTTAGATTTCTTTATTTTCTTAGTGAAAGATCTTCGAAATACACTATTAAAACTGCAATTATTTTCTTCCAGAACAAGTGTCCGCAGTATTGGCCAGACGAATGCCACGAAGAGATTTACGAGACAGTTCGGGTGAAACTGAAAAGCTCAAGCCAAACATCTCACTACATTCTTAGACAATTCATTGTAACTGACATAGAGGACGAGCAGAAGCATTTAATGAGCCAGTTCCAGCTCATCAACTGGTCGTCCTGCGGTTCTGGTGTACCAGAAAACTTATCCTCTCTCATTGTTGCCATAGAACATGTCCAACAACATCATAACAGTCAAATATCAACTGGGCCCATCACTGTACATTGCAGGTACAGAATTTCTAGCTTTGATCTTAGTCTATGTTGTATCTCCTGTATAAAATATTCAAGTTTTTTTTTTTTTTTTTATGAATCGCTACGTTTTTATAAATCACTTTCGTAAACGTTTATTTATATGAGCGTTGTAGTAGAATTTTTAGTACAAATAAAATTTATTGCCAAGAAATATTTATCACCAAACGTAATTACTATCAATTTCCAATAAGTTTGAGTGCAGGGTTCGTGGCAGGACTGATATTCCAAATAAAAAATATTTGTACTGATATTTAAATTTCTGTGTTTTGATATTCGAAATTTTTGTGTATGTTCCCATCATCTACAACTATAAATGAAGATCATAAATTATTGATATGACGAATCGAAATATTTGGGTATTTGATCCTAAAATGTTTTTTAATGTAAATAACTAAAGCTTGTAAAAATCACAAAATTTATAAGTTCAAACCGTCCACTAATTATATACATAGTTCAAGCATACAGTCTTATCCACCGTACTCACTACTTCAAACTTCTTGGTAATTCAGTCATTTTATGAAAAAGTAATTCATTTTAACAATTTTATAAATTCGCAGTTCAATTCATTTTGCCTCGATCATCTGATTTTAAAAATGATCGATTTCAATCAACAAAGCGATAATCATATCGAAGAATTTTTCAATGCTGAATTGAGGGAACATTCACTAAATTACTTTTATACAAAAATCTTTAATGGCATATCCACTATATTCGTTTCGTGATTATTGAAACTCTACTTTAAAATTAATTGATAAAAGAAGTCTTGTTCTCAATTAAAATTTTAATTAAATATTGATATGAGAGAACATTAATGAATTTATAATGGTTATTTTTTAATGCTACAGTACTACATTTTAATTTTAATTATATCTGTCTCAAATTACTATGAATTCAGTGCTCCATTAATAAAATTATACTGAAAACTGTTAAAACTAATTCAATTAAAGTAATCCTAAATTTACCTTAAAACCAATTAAAGTAATTCTGAATTTAAAAATAGTAGGTTTTAATATTCTTATGGGATAAAATTTACCTTTATTATCTTATTACATATTATGACGTCTGGTGACTGAGTGATAGCGCTTCGTGCTGTCATGCCACAGGTCCTTGGTTCGATCCTCGGGCCGAGCAAGGTAAACTCAGCCTTTCATCCCTTCAGTGGGTCGATAAAATGAGTACCAATCATGTTTGAGAACTAAACACTACGTTGGGCTGACCTCCCAAACGGAACATCTGCTCTTGCATCCCAGAGCCAAAAGGTCAAGAAAACTGAGACGGGCACAGTAGGCCTTGGTCCTCTATGGGCTCGCGATACTGAGTTTAGTTTTAGAATATATTATATTTTAGTTTGTCGTGTTCGTCCTTTTTATCTGTCATGTATATACATTCTAAAAACTGTGGTGTATCTCTCCAAATATGATGATGTGCAACCCAAAATATTGTGTGAAAAAAAAAACTTCATTTCAGTTTAAAACTCCAAAAAGAGCTTTCATTACCGTTTGGGTGCAATTTAAATATGAAAACCTAGGTTAGAAAAAGCTTACTCCAATCTTACGCGCATTCACGCCATACTAGAACTATTTTCGCTTCCAAAAACACCAATGTTTGGCAACTTTGAATATCGCCAATAAATTTTTTAAAATCTAGCACGAGTTGACGTGAGTTAGTTGTTTTCTTGTACGCTGCTAATCAATAGAATCCAAAGTTCATCGTTAAAATATGTATGTATGTTTTTAGTTATGCAATGAGGATAATATTTTTCTAATTATTAAATCTCTGCGAACTGTTTTAAATGATTTTATAAAGTATAATTTATCTCCTCTTCAATTTTATTGCACGCGTATGCTTCATTTACAAACCAATTTTATTTTAAGAGTTAGTGTTCATCCCGCCAAAAAAACCGACCACTCTGAATAACTTTTAATCTAATCATCGGAACGTAATGTTCTAGAACTGAATCTTAATGGTTCGAGGGGATGACTTCAAATATGCTAATTAATTAATACAGGCGATATTTTAAGTTACAAAATCAGACACAAAAACGTGTCTTCTCTGAATAAACATGCTTTTTTTTCGACGTATTCAGATTTCTGACTCCCCCCCCCCAAAAAAAAATAATAATAATAATAATTTAGGGAGTAGCTAGCCCCAATCTGGGAAATATGGTTCCCATAGTTTGGTCAGGAGAGTGGTCCAAAATTGGGACCCCTAATAATTCTGAAAAGTTTTTGCATACAATTATAAAATTCGTTTATCTAAAGATAATTGCAAGCGAAAGATAAATTTTTGTTAATATTTAATATTTTTTATTATTTTATTTAATAATAAACGAAAACAATTTGAATTCTAAGGTAATTGTGCGGGGAAAATACAAATTTTGACCGAAATTTATTGAATAATTCCTGAGGAACCAAATTTTAAACACGCAATTTTTTTTAAAAATTCTATTTCTCAGTTACTATTCAATCAATTTCGCTCAAATTTTGGAATTTTTCCATGCAAACTCATTTACTTTAAAATTATGCAAAAAAATTGTGCATCTTAGAATTCAAATTTTTTTCGTTTATTATTAAATAAAATAAGATAAAATAACAAATAATAACTAAAATTTATTTTTTTTTCATGGAATTATCTTTGGATAAACGAATTTTATAATTGTATTTAAAAAAAATTTCGATTCGCTAAAAAGTTCTCGAGATATGAAAAAAATATGCAAAAAATAAATTCAGCATTATGACGTCCTAATTTTGGATAACTTTCCTGACCAAACTATGGGGTTCATTGCGGCATTTTGGGAGTCATAAAGCCGAATACGTAGAAAAAAAGCATGTTTATTCAGAGAAAGGACGTGAAGATCCGATCATTCCGATTATTAGATTAAAAGTTATTCAAGGTGGTTCTTTTTTTTCTTGCGCACTGTACATATGTATTCCAAATTACTTATTTTTATTTTATATTGTATCGTAAAAATAACTTTGCTGACTCTTTTGAGTATGGTGGCAGCTACTTAACACCAAATGATGTGAATGAACATTCTCCTGGTGTAATGAAGCACCAAGAACCAACAGTTATCTATGGCCTGAATTAGTTACCACCAATTTTGTTATTAAGATACATTGAAGTTTTTTTGTAGTGTACTATTTCAAAAATGATTAAATCAGATTGATCAAATCAGATTTTAAAGAAATTTTCTAATTTTCTTGACAAACTACGAGGCTTGGGTTTTTTTTTCAGATCACAACTGAAACTTTGTTCCGAATGACAAAGCAATTTTCCCTCGTTTTCCAAGCAGAATTTATCACTAAATAAATTTATCGCCAATCTAAATTTCGATTCAGATAAACCGATGCAAAACTAAATTGCAGAAAATACATAAAAAAAAAGTTTTAAAAATCACGTTTTTCAAGTGGATTAAAAATTTACATTTTTGCCACATCTAAAACAAAGAACGTTGGAGTGCATAACTTTCTCAATAAACTTCTTGTACACCCCACATTTTATAAAATTTGTATGCATAATGGTTTTCGTTTAAAGCGAGGCAAAAATTTAAATTTATTTTCTCATTTTTAATCTATTCGAAACACTTGTTGATGTAACATTTTTTTAATTTAATTATATAATAAAACTACCGATTAGTCCGACGTCTGTAATTTAAAAAATTTCTTCAGTTATGTTAGTATTGTTAATATTATAAATCAATATTCGCCTCAAAAAGTGATCGATGATGTAAAGTATAACTATTTCCTCTGAAGTTGATTGTTTATGTCTCTCTTCTTTTAGCAACAACGAGATTTTAAATTAAACTCAAAACTTTGTTCCAGAGATATTAGAACAATTTAATATGTAGACTTTATTACAATTATCCAAGCAAACTCTTTGTAGAAAACCTTTGAGAAATGTTTCTCCAAAATGGCTACCCATTTAGGTTCTCTAAAACTATTTAATTCTAAGCTCCGCCACGTCAGAACTTTTTAACTCGGACGCTCATATAAAAATGAACAATATTGTTCGGTGATTTTCTTTCTAACTTGTATTTTAACTTCAATTTGGTTTCGGTGTTCAAAAGATCTATTTTTCACCAAATTATGTACTAATATACAATGGTAGTTCAAAATATTAATGCTTTCAAATATTAAAAATTAAGAACACTTTATTACACTAAACAATTTAGAAACTTCCACATAATGAAGCGTGTTTTTTTTTTTTTTTTTTTTTTTTTTTTTTAATAATGAATGCTTTTATTCATTTTTGTTTCAACGAGAGGATTCAATAACTAAAAATATATATAACACGTACATAGAGAACTGACATTTATTTAGTTATTTTTATATTTCGTAACAACATAATGCTAACGGTAAACATAATGCAATGATAACTATAATGATTTATAAGATCTTTTACAGTAATAAAAAAAAAAAAAACTTTGCATATTTATTTTAATCCCATTTTAATTTATCCTAATTTCCAATTTAATAACAGTTGTTTAAAATTCGTCTGATAACGCATTTAATCAAAACAACTTATTTATTTCTTCTTAATAAATGTTAAAATGCGAGAAGCAAGAATCATCAAAAGATTGAAAACGTTCGTAAAAACTTTGACTGTATTAAAATTGAGTATTCTTTACACAGATGGTTAGTATTATAGTTCTAATGTTGCAAAAAGTACAATATATATTTTAAGTCATTTTCCATTTAAGTATCGCTAACAACTGAAAAAAAAAGTTAGTTATACATAGAAAAAAAAACTATTAGGGGGACCGGAAAGTAATGTCGTTTCGGCGCATTAAATATTCGTTAGTCTTAAAAACCAATTCATTTTTTTTTCGATCCTATTCAATTCGTTCTCGATCCGGCAGTGAAAGGTTGTTGCTAACGAGGGTGAAATACATTATTGATTAAAATAAAATCTTGATAACAAATATCAAATGCAAAGAAACAACATTACTTTCCGGTCCACCTAATAAAATTTATCTAAAAGTTTAAAAGTAAAACTTGAATGAATTTTTATTCATTGTTAGATATTAATAGAAACACTAAAATCATGCAAAATTATGAATATTAAAATTTGCACCCCAAAATTATGACTAAACCACCTTTTGAAAGAAAAATAATTTTAAATGCAAAACAATTTCTTTACAATAATTTATAATTATGATCAGTCTAAATACTTAAATGTGATAATAAGGCATTCAAATTAACTTCACATGTTCCTTCAAATTATCAACCCAAATGGGAATATAATGTGTTGACGAATCTCTCTATGATTAAAATGTCGAGTGTTGTTGAAATCATTTCAAATAAACACGATATTTAGATTCCTAATTTGATCAAGATAAATATTCGATAATTGTTCCAGTCGATTCCGACAATATCTATATCAATATTTGAGCTGCAGGACAGTAATTATGAAGCCATTACATTACAAGGGTATGAAATTAAATTGAAATGTCCAATTACGTTTAGATATTCCATTCACTTCAATTGTTTAATATGGTCCTTGCTTATAATGACAATTATACGTGTGAGTGCTGTAGCGCAATTTTTAACATTTGAGCTGAAAACGTGTACTCGTTAAATTTAAGTCTGGCAAAATTTAAGTTCAAATTTTATATCCATAATTATATATACTCATGACAGATCATGAAATTTAATAAATTTCTATCAAAATATACAGTTTGAGACAGTGAATTTAATTAACGAAGTTATAAATAATGCATGTGTCTTTCTCATAACTCCAGAACCGTTTGTGTTAGGATTCTAAAATTTGAACAGTGGGTGCAAAAGACAATTTTAGGTCCCGAGTCTAAAAATCTTTCGAAATTTCCTTTCAGTGTGTTCGGGGGGGAGCGAGTGAAAAACGAATTTTTCTCATAGGTTTATACCATAACACATTGTTACAAGCTAAACGGTAGTCCATACTGTTTTGCTTTGTTTTTTCAATTATTTAAAAGATTAAGTTTATAACATATTCTTCATTAATCAATTATTCTTTATTCGTCATATTATCTAAAAAGATTTGGAGGGCATATGATAGCAACTCTCCGATTTTGAACTTCGAAATCTATCTAAAACCAGGTGTTTACTTTGTTTAAAGTTACATTTTTGATAACAATTTTCATAAACTTAAACAATGCAATTAACAGTAATTTTTATTGAGAAATTTAAGTAATGAACTAAGAATTGAAATTTATTTGTCTTGAAAATTCCTTGATTGCGGTAATTATAATTCTAATGAGTTGACTGCAATCAATCTGCCGAATTTTACAGACTGTAGTTTAAATTTTATTTTAATGAGAACGTCTAAAAACATGTTTTGCTTAATCTAATAGTGTAAAATCCCCAGAAAAAAGCAACAATAATAAAAAAATATATCCATTTTAAGTGTTAATTAATACCAATTGATTGATTATTTACTTGCTTTATCCTGAAGAAGAAGCAGGTGCTCAGCTAGTTTCTTATAATTTGTCAACTAAATACTTTTTGAAAATTGCTGGAGCTATTTTAATATATTTTCTTTGTATTTTATACTACTAAATTTCCTATGATTTACGTCACTCAAATTAATTTTATAAATGAAGCATTTTTTATCGTTAGGTCTGAGATTGGACTGTAGTTCCGGTAGAGTTCGCTAAAAACTGAGAAAAATGAGATCCAAGTCATTCTCTTCAAAACTTGCTCAGACCAAATGATAAAATTACTTCGGAGATGACATACATAGAATTGAAATTACATACTTAAGACCTTTACAAATCCGTAGTGTCACACTGATGCTAAGTATCTCTAAGCAATCTTATCACCGAATAAACCTGTTAGTTTTCAGAATTCGTTAAAAAGAATGCCATACTCATTAAAAGTCCGACATTAACGACGTTATTAAGAATTCAGCAATAAATTACGTCAGAATGACACCAGACTCCAGAATAACAAATTCTCCAAAACTTTTCATCTGTGGAATTTTTTAGTATCTGGTGTGGTAACAGACATATTAGTTTTGGTGTAATTTTCTAAAAACTTGCGGAAGAAAATTCCATACCAATCATTTAATCAGGTACTAATTAATTATTTCGGTAATAATTTGCGTTTGAAATTTATTAAATAATATATTTTAACTTTCTACATTAGTTAAAATGGTTTCAAATTTGAACAATATGAATTAATTTAAATAATCATTTAAATATTGTTCATGCTCAAATCCCTTTCGAATCGTCTCATATATTTGTCTCATTTCCAGTGGTGGAGGCGATAGGAGCGGGATTTATGTAGCCCTCAGCGACCTAATAGAACAAGCACGATGTGATGAGAGGGCAGATGTTTTTCAAACAACAAAGTATGCTAGAGCTCAACGACATTGCCTACTACAGACTTTGGTCAGTTACTTTTCAATTCCATTATTTTACCATTCGAGATTAATATTTATAACTATTTTTATAACATACTTTATTCATTTTAAGCTGTTTTCTGTTGGATTATTTCTTGCACCATGAACAATCTAATAGAAACTTTTATTCATTGCTAGGGAGAGTTCCTTCCTCTTCCCCCGCAATAATTGAAGTAGTAATAAAATAACAACTCAAGAAACTTTTAAGACAATCTGTCAAAAATGACAGACTATAATAATAATAAAAAAAACTAAGTAAATAAAATAAATAGAAATGTATGATTTCCTATGGATAGTTGACTGAATGTAAACAATAACGTAACGTAACGAATGTAACTGCGACTCAGTTAAGAAGAATGTGACACAGTTTGCTCAATAATTATTCTTGTCTGTTTTATTACCTTATCGTGTTGTTACGATTTAAGTAATTTAGACAAAAGGAATGGATCATTAAAATTAACGAATAAAATTCATCACAGGAAATACATGGAAGGAGTAAATGTGAATCATATTATTAAAATAAACATGATCGTATAGCATTTAAAAATATTGTCCAAATGAGTTGCCTGATCCTTCGTTCCAGATGGATCTCCAGGTCTTTCTGGTCGGTGCTGTAACAGTGAATCATTAAGGGCACGCAGTTCAAAATTTCAAACAAACTTCACTTTATTCTCTCATATGTCATTGATATTACTGGTTCATTGATGATGCTGGCTCCGGAACATGGCATTGAATCATCATAAGGGAAACTGGGGGAAATCTTAAAGTTTTTAGACGAAGAACCTTTTTCTCTTAATAAAGATGAATTTCAGTATACCACTCTTAGCGATCACATGCCTCTTCTTCTTTTTCTTTTCTTTTTTTTTTTTTTTTTTACATATTTCTACCAATGTTAACACACTTATTTTGTTTTAATTTGGTATTTTTCTGTTCTATTACAGGAGCAATACGACTTCCTGTACCGTGGACTTATCCATTACGTAGAAAGGTACAATTTATGTAATTTAGGTGACACGCCATTATGATGTCAGATGGAATCTAGCCATCCTAATAAATCCTTGGAAACATTAACTGATACTTTCACTGCCAGTTTCTACGACAAGGTATTGCCACTCGTGTGAAAAACTCTGTGACGTACCAAACAACTTTTCACATTTTTTTAGAAGAGCTTGTCACTCAACATCTCTTGATTATTTTCATCAGCAAAGGATACAAATTATATTCAAGGTGTAAAAAGAAGAAACTAAATGATCTTAGGAACTTTTTTTTTTATCACTCTAACTATATTTACTTCCGAATAGTTTACGTTGATCGTAAAGTACTGAAGTGTTACGGGATGAGTATTCTAAACAATCGTTTTATTGAAAATATAATGTAGTTTATTTGTGATGTGATTTACCAAAAATGTTTCATTTGTGCATTTTTAGAGCAGCAGATTCGCTTGATGAACCACGGTATTTTAAAACTTGTCATTTTATGTAATTTTTAAATTTGGTTGAATGTTGCAAAACAATGCTTTATAAAAACTGTTATGTAATTCTAAAAGTTTTGAGAATGTTAAAAACTTCTTATAAATTCTATGTTGTTCATAAAATCCTATCATTTTAAAGATGCAAAATAAATTTTGCCAGTGAAACAATTAGAAAAAATATAATTTGGTAACATATCAATAATCGAATTACGAAAAATGTAACATAAACATTGAATTAATGTCCCAACCCATGTCCAAACATGCTAGTTTCTATTCAAAACCAAACACAAATTGTGATAATTTATCATTATTTCTGTCTACAAAACTAACGAAAAAACTTTATGAAACTGTTGTACTCATTATTAATAATTACAAATACTCAGTGTTTTATCAGAGACTTCCGATTAATTATTTTTTTTTATATATTTTTAAATACATACATTTATGCTATTCTACTGCAATTATGAATGTGATATAATTTGCATGCACATATATTTTATTTTATAAAGTTGGTAATAACATGAATCGCACTGATTGTTTTTTTTTTTTTTTTTTTTTTTTTTTTTTTTTTTTTTTTTCAAAGGGAAGAGGAGAAATTTTCTTTTTCGATGTGAAAAGAATGACTTATAAGTATAATAAGTTTTATAAGTACAGAAAATTTAAGTATGCATTACGAATTTGAAAAAATACAGGGTGAATTTCTTGGGACGAGGGACTGTTAATTTTATTTCAGATTTTGTGAGTTTAATACATTAAAATCATAGCATCATTAAGTTATCAATAATGAACAATTAAATTTTTTTTTTTTTAAATTATGAAATAAAAATTACGAACAGAAATTTGAAACATTACATAAAGTTTTGAACTTCATAATCTTGATAATAAGTTATTTGATAAGTTATTTTTTCATTCGGGAGCCTTAACTTCACTTTTTTGTAAATAACAAACAACTTTAGAAACGAATTTTTTTTCTATATATATAATTTTCTTAATACTTTGGTGAGGTTCCTCTGTGATGTCACAGTGATTGCAAAATAACAACTTATTACTTCATGATTGTTCTGAAATGCCCAAAATTCAACAAAAAAATTTTAAAAAATATTAAAAAATGGAAAAAAAATCCGGTCCGATTTTTAAAAAAAAAATTTACGAGAAAATTTGCCTTGAAGATAGCAAGTAAATCATTGTTATCGTTTTAAATTTCGTATTATAATAATTTTTTGCAATTATTGAAGTATTAGTAATGATTTTTGTTAAAAAAGTAGTAATTTTTTTTTTTAAAAAAGTAGTTATAATTTTTGTTTAGAAAGTAGTAAGGATTTTGTTTTTGAAGTATTTATAATTTTTCTTTTCCTCGTGAAGATATGATAGATAGGATTTTTAAGCTATAATTTTTATCTCAACCAAAAAAAGTTTACTGAATGAAAATAATTCATAGAAATATTTGAAAAAATAAATAATTATTTTAAATCTTTTCTCAGATTTTAAAAACAAATAATTTAAAAAATAAACCAAAAAAATAATTTTAAAATTGTGCTATATAGTTGCGTGGTCTACTAAGGAATTTTAAAAATAAGATTTCTGAAAGCATGGCAATTATTCTTATAAATTTTTAAGCACGTCTCTTTCCTCCAAATATACTTCCAGTTTTTATTTTTAAGTAAAACTAATTTTGTCACCATAAGCAAGATATGAGTAAAATTCAGCTGCCTGTAAGAATATAAATAATTTGAAAACTTCGGGCATCATAATGATAAGCCAGGTTTTTAAACTGCTCAGATGAGTGCTTTCGGGGGTAAATATCACAATTTCCCTGTCTCTTGTTGTCAATAATATATTTATGTACATTGTGTTGTTATCTCCCTGAAATTCGAAAACTCGTAAAATATCTATCTGGAAGCTGTACTAAGGAATAGTTTGATTTTTAAAAATGTTACCTTTCTAAAGAGTGGGTGGCTTATCTCTTTATATCCCCAAATTTTCAATCCATATAATCTAATAGATATATTGATTATTTGATATATTTTTACTTATTTATTATTATTTAGTTGTTTATTTATTTTCAAATTTTCCATCTACCCCTTCATCAAATTTTAAAGTAAATGTTAAAATCGTACAAGAAGAACAACCGAAATAAGCGGAAAAAATCTATGCTGCCATCTTGAAAAAGTTTATTAATTTTAAAGTATAACTGCTGTGCAATAATAAACTTAAAACATCCCACTGTTGATCGTAGAATGTTGTTTTTCCCACGTGATGTGTTCCTTTTTTTGTGAAATTAGAAAACTTGTGCAAGTCATTCATTTTTACATTCATCTCGTCTTCAACAACGGGTGCAAAATAAAAATAAAAAAAGATGACATTTGCCAATTTCATGACATTTTGACACAGTATTTATGTTGGAAGCAGAAATTTTGGTTCGTCGAAAAGATTTATAAAGAATCAAGTGCTTCAGGAAGAACTGTTGATTTCAAAGAAGCATCCTGCCTATATTATCAAAGAGAGGTTATTGTTAGAACATAGTAAAACACTGACGTTTTATGGGCTGTTTTGCTTATATTATATGTTGTTGCTAGAGGCGGCAGGATTGGAAAATGCACTCACTTATTAAGTTTGTGATAATTAAGGGGCTCCAATCTCTACTCGCACCACTCACCGAGCCCCATCATTGCTACAATCATTTTTATTACTTGGAAATAAACTGTTTGTTACATCTAAATTATAAAGTATTCAGTTAAAAGATCCTAAATTGATTTATTATCTAAACCATGTTTGGTTTTAGATTTTAGATTATATTGGGGCAAAATTGAAACTTAATAATTTTGCACTGATACCAGTGCAACTTTCTACAAACATTATATTTAATTTTGATTATTAATAAGACTCGTAAAATATTTATCGCCAAAGAGATTATTTAGCATAAATATGAAATGCAAATTTTTAAAAAAATTTTAGAATTTTAAATAGTTATTCCGATTTTATATTTTAATCACGTGTGTGGTCTGAGGAAAGTTTTACATAAAATTTACTATAAAAGTAAATACAAACTTATTAAAAAATAATTGTATCTTATTTTCCATACATTAATTTTAAAACCGTGACTTAGAATCTTTATCATAAAATGTTGCTTAATAAGAAATTTTCATGCGGTCACTTTACCATATAATAAAGAAATAATACTTTTAGTTTCAAACCTTTAACTTTGAATGATTATCAAAATCAAAAATATTAATGTAACAGATAATAATTTAAAGAAAAAATGGTCTAAGATAAGATTTCCGAATCTCCTAACATATGAATCTTTTCAAATTAATATCGAGAATCGACCAATGAAAATGCACTGAGAGCAATAAGAAACTGTTTTAAACCATTCTTTCTTAATGGTAAGTAGAGATATTTGCGATGAACTGTTAACAGTTTTAATATTGTTGTTAACAGTATTGGTATTGTTGTTAAAAGTATTAATATTGTTATTAGAAGTATTAATAGTGGTCTAACACTTTACTTATAACTGTATATTTGTTAAGAAAAGTAATTTAATGAATAGTCTTCATAATTTATCAAAGGTTAGGCTAAGAAATTTCATCCTAGAATTATGACGATAGTTAATTATCAGAATTGCAAAGTGCTTGTTCACTACAGTAAATTATATTAAAATTTGTAATCCTTTGTTAGAGTTATTTCTGAGAAAAATTGAGAAAAAAGAAAATGCTGGTAAGAACATATCCAATCAGATATTTTTGGGTGAGATTTGCTTACAAATTCGTACTTTAAATTAGACTAAAACATGCGTTTTTGTAAATTTAATAATTATTTGTTTTTCTACATTACTCTAATATTTTTTAAGTATATCATACATTCAATGATCAATGCGTTGTAGGCAAAATTAAAGAAATATTTTTGGGCCGAGATAGCCTGGTTGGTAGGGTGATGGGCTCATGTTGTAGAGTTCGTGGGTTCGAACCCCGCCGGCGAAGACTCCCCGTGTAGTTGGTGACTGATGCACGCTAAAATTCTGCCGAGTCGCGAAGTCCTCCATGTTCTCATAACAAATCTAAACCTCTGGGAGTACTGGATTGGAGATCGATCGTTCTCTGATTCAGGTCAAAATTACGATCTGTGGATGAATGAATGGATGTATGAATGGGTCCGCCTTATAAACAGGTGTGACGTATGATGTAGCAGAAGTCGAATTCTTGGTCATAAATAGCCCCACTGAAAAAACAAGAATCGCACACTCTGCCTTAAATTTGTTCGATTTCACCAAGCAGGCTTGTCCGTGTGGCAAGTGGTATTAGAACCAACCAACCAAAGAAATATTTTTCGTAATAAATTACAAGAGGAGTCCGTAAAATATCTATTGATGTTACATTTATAAACTTGAAATTTTATTGCACCGGGATAATTAAAAAAGTAATGGTTACTATATTATAAAGTTAATGAGTATAATATAATGTAAAACGTAATGAAATTTTTATACAACTGTAACTAAAAAATAGAAAATTGCGGAATTAATGCTGTAATGTAAATCATAATTAACTTAAATGGTCTCTATCAATGCAAAATTAAATGCAACTTTATTCGTATAACGATTTTAATGCAGTACTCAATTGCCAAATTGAAGAATTCAAAATTATATTCATTTAAATGTTATTAGAAATGTTTATGTTAGTGATTTTAACATTTTATGTCGATAATCAAATTTAAAATTGCTGCAAAAATTTATCTGGATTGACTTTTCTATAAACTTTGAAACCAATATGGATGAAAAGTTAAAATTAAATAAAAATTATTAATTTTGAAACTTCAAGTAAAACTCATGTAAATTATTTATGAATTCATAGAAAATATAATTAACACAATATTTCAACACTTTTCTGACTTAATTTGTCACCACTCGACGTGTACAGATCAGAAAGCAGAAACACGACTGCAAAGAGTTAAAGCAATAAAAATAAACTACTTTCTTAAGATTTAATGTTTAAAGAACCAAAAAAAACTAATGGGCAACTAAATAAATATGTAGATGATTATTAATATATAAAATGTGTTGACAATAAACATTATAATGTAATATATCAAGCATAAGTTACAAATATATTCTTACAATTATTTGCTTCAAAGTCATTTGATAAAGATAAGGCATTTTAACTTACTTACCTTAACTTACTTAGGCATTTTAACTTATTTAACGAAAATACGATGACAGAGAAACAACAGTCTATATTTAGTCATAACTTAGTCATAACTTAAAAGTCAATAAAAGTCATAACTTAACTGGAATGCAAGTGTAGTACACATGAAAAACACCTCACAAAAGTTTTCATGTTTCAGTAAATTATTTAAAATTTTACTTAATTTATTGCAGATGAATTTAAAATCGATATGAAGTTGAAAAAAGTCTTGAGAGTTTATACATTAAAAATGAATCCACTAATTATGTATGTCCTATAGTTCATTTTTAATCCACAATTTATGTATGTCCTATAGTTCATTTTTAATCCACTATTTATGTATGTGCTATAGTTCATTTTTAATCCACTATTTATGTATGTCCTATAGTTCATTTTTAATCCACTATTTATGTATGTCCTATAGTTCATTTTTAATCCACTATTACTTAAGGACAGGAAAGCAAGTTAACTTTAATTTTAGCCAGACTATATCTATATAGTCGGCTAAATAACATTGATTTCATCAGTAATGAGCGTGATGATTATATAAAATGAAGCATTCTATCCGTTATAGAATAACTTGATAAAAGTTATTCAACAATAACCTCTATTTTATAATTCTTTGAAATGGTTATTTTGGAGTAACAATATGTTTCGTGTTTAAATATTCTGTGAAAAGCCTGTTACTAATGAAGAACGGTTACAAAATAAAATGTAAAAACATAGATGCAATTTATTGCATTATAAAAAATTTCAGTTATAATGTTTACTTTAATCTTCAGAAAGTGTTAAAAATCGCCTTTTCAAACATCAATAATTTTAAAAAACGTCTTCTGTTTTACCAGATGATGAAATCTGTTAGTCAAGAACAGTCTTTGCAAAATAACAATAACTATTTTCTTTGCTAAGTAACAATAACTATTATGCTCCAAAAACTTTAAAAGTAATTGTTACGTCTATTTCTTTAACCTTAAAATACTACTGATACCACGTCACATAAAAAAATGGCTTATATTAAAATTATCCTCAACTGTGTATTTTATGGTAACATCAAAATGGTGAAATATCACGTTTATAAACACTTGAACTAAAACAATTGTTGCTCCATGTTTTTACGTAACGTTTCTATGTACAACAAAATCCCATAAATATAACATAAAAAATAACAAGATACTTTCTGGAAATGGAAAAGATATCCTAAGAGTGTTGAGAGTGCAGTGTTTCCAAATCTTGTCGTCTCTGGTGTATTCAAAAAAGCATGGACCGCGCAAAGTGGTTCGGCTCAAAACAATAATAATATACAGAGTGCCTACCTTCCCCCCTTCCTTACTGAGAGAGAGGGGGGAAATACTTCAATATAAAAATTATATATATATATACATAAGGAACTCGTATTTCTCTTCACAGTGTTCAAATGATTTTGACTGTAGCCCTCAAAGAATTAAATATAGTGAAAAAACCTGTAAATAAATTGTTTACTAACTTGTTGAATTATTATTTTTTGTGTGTGTATTCTTTATTATTATTATTGCTTCATTTTTACAGAATACAAAATATTGAAAAAAAAACTTTGAAATGCGCAAAAATAGGAATAACAAATCTGGTTTCCACGTTTTAACAACTACGTAAGAAGGGCATTTAACAGATTACTTTTATTAATTCATCATTAATTTATTTCATTAATTTCTTTTGCATTGTTAAATGGTTATCTAGCTACAACCTATTAAATTGTTTTGTAGATTTTTTGATCCGATAACTGCATTTCTGAAAGAAAAGGAAATAACCTGTTCAGAATTAGACGATGACGAGTGGATACAAGACTTAATGTTTTTAACTGATGTCATGGAACATTTGTAAACACTGAATTTACAATTACAGGGAAAAGATAAAATAATATCTGACCCCTCACATCGTATATTTAGTTTTCAAACTAAATTACAACTTTTTCAAAAGGACATTAAAAATAAAACATTTTGTCATTTTCTTTGAATTAAAAAAAAATTTGTCCTAATAATAAACAAGAAGAACTCAACGAGTATATAAAAAAGCTAGAAAGAATATTGGCGGAATTCCAAAATAGATTTCAAGACTTAAAATATTTTAAATCATCTCAAGATTTTTTTCTGAATCCATTTGAAATTAATATAATTCAAGGTGAGTTTTCCATTTCCAATATAATTATGACTCAAAAAGCATCTGGAAAATTAGAATTAATAGAGATGCAAGACGATCATGCTCTACAATTAAAATATAAGTCGACGTCGATTACTGAATTTTAGAACCAGAATCGAAGTATCCTGAATTAAAAAAGACTGCTAGTAGAATTATTTCAATATTCGGAACAACGCACTTATGTGAATCATTTTATTCCACTTTAAAATTCGTGAAATCCAAACACCTATCAGTATTAACTAACCAGCATCTCAAAGAATTACTGAGAAGTGCTATCACCAATTATTCACCAAATTTTAAAGAATTATCAAGAGAAGTAAAATAAATGTGTTTAATTTTTAATATTAAATTTCAATGCACATATTTTGTACTTTTATTTATATGTTTTCAATATATTTATTTTCTGTAAAAAAAAAAATTCATACCTTTTTTACCTACCTTTTAAATACGTATTTAATTGCTGCTCGCGAAAAATTTCGAATTTTGAAAAATGGCTCGACTATCAAGGAGCTTGGCCACCCCTGCTATATACATTACATTTCTCCTCACTTTCCCTTAAAACCTCATGCCTTTATTCCATCCTTTCCTATAAGATAATCAGTTTTGCAGGACAACAAAAACAATAAAAAGTTGTTGTTTTTTTATGAAAATTCGAATTTCTTCGAATTGTAAATAGAGAACCAAAAATATAAAAATAAGACATAATTTATTAGAAGTAAACAATTTAAAAAAGAGTTTAGAGTTTAATATATGAAAAACAAAAAAAAAGGCAATAAAGTAACGTATAGATAAAAAAAAACAGATATTTTCAATAAAAACGATCCACTACAAAAATAAAAAAAAATAAAAAATATTCAAATAAATCAGATGTCGGATTATGAAAAAACATACATTTGCGGTGTAAAAAGCTGTCGTAATTTCTTACAGCAATTATTAAAAAAGTATGCTTAGTAGAAAGCAAACTGTGAATTTTTTTTTTACTATTAATGCCATCAAAAATGTTTTTTTTTTTCCTTCATATTAATTAGCCTTTATCGCTGACTTTTAACTCCACTCGCATGTCAATAAAGAGGCAACCAACACTTTTTTGTAAAGAAGTCTTTTTATTCATAAATATTAACTTTTAAAACTCTTTCACTTCACCCTCTTATTAATTAAATCTTAAAATAATCATGCATGAAAATAAGGGATATTCTAAATGGTGCAATATAAAAAGAAAATAATACTCAAAAAATTATAAAAGACAATTCTTTTTCTCTCATTAGATATCTAAAAAGTAATTTTTCAGAACAAAAATTTAAAGCATGCTTGTAGTTGATTTTATATATACATATATATATTTTATATATACATATATATATATTTTATATACACACATATATATATATACATATATATATTAATTATATGTACTATATACTATGTATATATATGTTCACATGTATAGTGTGAAAGATATATATATATATATATACTAGCTGACCCGGCGAACTTTGTTCCGCCTTAATGTCAATAAATAAGCAGATTTTTTTTTTATTGGAAAAAATACAAAAAAAATTAAATTTCTACATCAATCATTCATAATTATTTCTGTATTTTAGTACATAGGTTGCTCTTCATTTAAGTACCTTGTGATACACGACATTTTTTGTTTTATTATCAGGCGCAAAAACAAACAACGCAGATGGTCTTCCGACCCGTGAACATGCCACGTATAATTGACCATGGGAAAAACATGAATGTTCTAGATTTAAACCACAAACTTTTAAGGATTGGCCTTGTGATTTGTTGATGGTCATGGCAAATGCAAGACGTATCGGAAATTGAAGTCTTTTAAATTCAAACGGCATATCGGTTGGGATCATCGGTATCCTCGGAATGAGAACTTCCTCACCTTTGAATTTTCCTATCATTATCGTAGCGTAAATTACATTGTTCATCAATTTTCTAACCACCAAACGCGTACCGTTGCACAGTTTTGGTTGGTTTATGTTTCGAAGCATGATTACTACGGAGCCAACCCTTAGGCGTAAATTGTGCGGTGGTAAGCCAGGCACGTCCAAAGAGTTTAAAAATTCAATTGGATAGTTGGTGGCTTCATCTTCATTTGTGACGCAGTCAATAGATTTGAATGAATGCATTGTTCCAATGATCTTATTTTGAATTATGTAGTTTAGGTCATCTACATCTTTATTCTTAGCCGCTAAAATTGCTCGCTCACTTATCCATTCATAATTTTTGTAGTTAGAAATAATTTCTGGAAATACATTGTTGATAAGTTCGTCTTTTGATGAGACAAAATTACAGAAATTATTTGGAAATGATATTAATCCGCTCGATTCATCGACAGGTACTTGACCATTACCGATAGTCAGCAATTGCTCCGAGAAATCTTCAGCAGATGTATCATTAAGCAATGTAACTCTCATGTTTGTTGTCAGTTGCAGTTTCTTCACATGGCGCCATAGATTTGACGATTTGAGGCAAGCGTTTATTTCGTCGGCAGCCGTAGATCTTGGAATTACTGGCAGTATTTGGCGGAAATCGCCAGAAAGTAAAATCATTGCTCCTCCAAAACATCTCGAGTCATTGCGTAAATCTTTTAATGTTCGGTTAAGTGCTTCTAATGCACGTTTATGCGCCATTGTGCATTCGTCCCAGATGATGATTTTCGATACCGCTAAAACTTTGGCCATTGCTGAGTGTTTTGCAATATTACACGTTGGTTCTTCAATAGTTTGAAGATTTAACGGTAATTTGAATGCTGAATGAGCCGTACGGCATCCTTCTAACAATGTGGCTGCTATTCCAGAAGAAGCAACTGCAACCGCTATGTTAGATCTCGCCCGAACAGTTGCTAAAACTAATGACATGAGGAATGTCTTGCCAGTTCCACCAGGGGCATCTAGGAAATATAAACCACCATATTCATTATCGATTGCCTTCATTAAAGTATCATAAACTTCCTTTTGTTGGTAATTCAACAGGGGTACATTCGTTTGAACTACTAAATCTAATTCCTGGTGATCATATTCACGTTCCCGTTCCAATTCTCGATTAAATGCGTCATTCATTTCACGATATGGTGCTGGCATTCCTAACCTGATTAATAAATTACCGCACATGAGGTAACACATATCTTCGATCAATAGTAAAGCACGATTATGTATCTCCTCATTCATCTCAATATCGTGATTTCTGGAACTGACACGAATTTGATGTAAAATATCTTCTGACATATTATCCTTGTATTTGTGCCACAGGTTACATGGGTTTGATGGAAAACATGTCGAAATTATGATAGCGAATAATGTGCGTATCTGACTTGGAGATGCAGAGATAATGGCTTCAGCGATTGTCGTATCCCAATGACTATCGTTTTCTAATAACTTCAATTCTTCACATGCAGCACGATATGTTGGGAATATTACACCATTAACAGTTCGTAGTGACTCAAATGACGTTGGCCCACGCACATTTACCAGCAACAACCGCAAATAGAAACATTCATTATTCTTTGGATGAACTGTATACATACGACCAAGAGCATCAGTAGAACGCACATCTGGATACCCAGGAACCGCATCGCCTTGCTTCCGTCTTTGAAAATTCTTCGATGAAGCATTCCAAGTATAATAACGTGGCATCTCCGAGTAAAGCAAAGTTCGTGCAAACTGATCGCTTTGGCAGATTGCAAAAAAACTGGTCAATGTAGTTGCTGGAGGTGTTTCAGCACGTTGCGTAGCATTCGAAGCCGTGAAATATACTCGTTGACCATTCTCCAGATGCACCGCCAAATGCGTAACAGTAGGATGACGTTCGTGAATGGGAAATGCGAATATACGCCAAATCGCTTCATTACAGTTCACATAACGACCAACTTGATAGCGTGAAATTTCATCGTTGGTATTCGAGGATTGCAATCCAAAAACCGCCATATCACTGCCTTTCGTGACATATTTGCAAATATATTTTATGGACTTAACTGAATTGCAGTATTCAACGTTGCAATGTGTCTTGAACGATTTAGAAATAAGTGGCGAATATGGAACAATCCAACTGTTGTCGACAACGAAATCCATTCTTTTCACTTTCGTTGTGACAGTTCGACCGTTGTCATCTGGTGATCGACGCCGATACAGCGGATAACCATCATTGCCAGTGACAGTCTCCGCCGTTAATTTCCGTGGATATCGTTTAGAGCACTTTCCATCGACCATGCAAGGTGATTGGGGATTGATGGCACCACACGGTCCATGAATCATATTAGTAGTAACAACATCATGTAGGTCTGGATCGACTTCATAATCAGGAATCTCAGCACATATGATATCATCTATTTGGTCAGGCTGAATTCTTTCCACTAACCAAATAAGAATGTGTGCGTGCGGCAGGCCTCGCTTTTGCCATTCGATTGAATACATCCAGCATCGAGTATCTCCAAAGACGCGTTGTTTAACAATAAAGTTCATCAGGGACCGAATTTTTTGCCTGAATATACGTGCTGTGATGTCGTGTCTATCACTTGATGTTTGTCCGGGAAGCAGCAATTGAGTAATTTCTATCCATTTTGGATTACAGGTAAAAGTAATAAAGTGATCGGGCCGACCGTAATGACGAACATATGTCATTGCATCTTGTGCATATTCATGCATATGACGTGGACTACCAATGTATGTCGCCGGCAGAATAGTTAATCGACCAATATTAGCTGCATTTCCTTCAGTACTAACTGCATCACATAAATGGATGTACTCATCAGAACGCAGTTTGGCTTGGTTCAACCTAATGAATGTTAAACGTTCCGTTTCTATTTTTACATACATGTCAACGCAATACTGCTGAAACAATCGACGAAACCGCAGCAAATAGTTGTCAGCATTTTGACGAATCATCAAACGATATGCGTAATAATTCATTGAGCTAACTTTCTTTGTAGTTTCTTCACCTGAAATTAAAAATTTGATAATTAACCATTTCAAAGGCAAATTTTAAAGGCAAACAATACAGACATTAACCATTTTTTTAATAAACATTATTTTAAATCAGTGTCTTTCACAAATAAATGAAATAAATTATGATACTGATACTCACCATTCAATGGATTTTTCATTTTAATATTAAAATAATATCCATCTTCTCCTTGCCAAAACATCAGCGGGTATTGCAATGTGTCATATGATCGATGAGTTTCAGATATTTGTTGCAGTTGCCCAGTATCGCGACGTGTAAGCACAATATCGCGTTTTTCCAATTGTTCACCAACAATCAGGATGGCAACTTCGTCTACTGTTGGAGCATTAAATGTCCTTTCGTGTGTTCCAGATGGTCGTTTATCTGCTTTGATAACAACTTTATAGTCATCACTTGGCATGCGCTCTAAAGCACTTTTAAACAACCTGACCAACGCATGATGTTCATGAAGCAGACACTGCAAGTCTTGAAGAATTGCTCGCTTCATTCCTGCATTGATCTCTAGGCGTCGATCAAGTTGTTCTTCCATGTTGCCCATGAAATATATTTGTAAAAATTTATTCTGTGTATCCTCGAAAGGTAGTAATGATCCAATTCGATGATGAATCTGTCCTTGTATCTACAAAATAAAAACCAGACAGTATTAACTGGGTTATAAACACTTTTTTCGGTGGGAGAGTAGAGTTCAGAATTAGCAAATATACTACATAGGTACCAATAGATAAAGTAAGTTATTCTTTAACTACATTCTATATAAGTACAAAAATAAATACCTTAAATGTCGGATTAAATCCCCGTTCTTCGATAATATCTGCCCCAAATGACGTCATCTGGAAACAACCATTGTATTTTTGAGTATTTGCAAGAAAGTGGCGTGATTCTTGTGTTTCGCCACAAAGCAATGAATACAATGGCTCAGGTGGCGGAGTCAACAATGGCAATTTCACTTTACCATTAAGGCAGCATAATCCAGGCGTTTCTCCGGAAAACTTTAATGCACCACAATACTCGCAAACTACGTCCATTTGCCCAATGCAAACGCTAGGATGCAAGCTGTAATCATTGCTGCAATCGTATTGAAACGCTGCTCGATTCAAATCAGCACTTGATAAATATCTTGTTCTGCGTCGCAAATTATCTATTTGTTGACCTCTGTTGTTCGCTCGACGATTCTGCATTGCCAACCGAGCTGTTTCACGGGCTGCTTCACTTTGCTCTCGTGATTGAGAAGCACGAAGTCGAGCCATACTATCGCGGCGCTGTTCACGTGCAATTTCTTGTTCTTCTTCAGTCCTTTCATTTGCAGTATTTCGTATTCTTCTTGCATCACGGCTTTGTCGGGAAAGATTCGATCGTCTTGGTCGCGGCATTATTAATTATTAATGATCCAATTCGATGATGAATCTGTCCTTGTATCTACAAAATAAAAACCAGACAGTATTAACTGGGTTATAAACACTTTTTTCGGTGGGAGAGTAGAGTTCAGAATTAGCAAATATACTACATAGGTACCAATAGATAAAGTAAGTTATTCTTTCGGCGGATATTTTTTCGGCGGAAATCTTTTGGCTATTGCTTTTAGCACTGATTGAAAACCGTCTTCGCCATTAACAGCTTGAGCTTGGCGCCATATAAATTCGATAAGGTATTACGAAAAACCACGTATAGAACGTAGGGTTGCCGTAAGTAGGGTCGCCAAATTTGGCAATTTATGCGAATTTTGGCCTTGTTGCGTTAATACGTAAGTACCTTTAATAGACCCTTTGGACACCATCTATTGATAAATAAATTAAAAATATAGTTGAACTATACGTATTAATTTATGAAGCTATGATATTAGTGCTCAATAAATCGACAAAGCTAAAGTTTTAAATTTTCATTTATACATGTATCATTTCCAATTATGTAAAAAATTTTATCTACTAAAATTTAAAGATTTAGAATATTTACTACTAAGATTTAGTATGTTCTTGCACAGTATTTCGCTTTTTTAGTCTTTTTTAATATTCTAATACACTAACCTAGATAATTTCTATCTCATCTTATTTCATCTTTCAAGAATTTCTATTTTGGCGATGAAGCTGAATTTGAATTTACTTATATATATATGTAAAACGACATTTCAAACAATACAAAGAGCATTTAAACGAAATGAATTATTTCGTTACTTTAAGGATGTATGAAAGCTGCATAAAAAATGTATGTAAATAACTTTATAAGCGAAATGCAAAACAAAGTGGTACTGTTTAAGTGCACAGTTAAGTCTTATTTACTTAAAGAGCAATACAAGTATTTAATTCGCGTGAGAATTACATATATAAATGAATACGTTCGTTAACTTAAGCAGAGAATATTTATTTTAGAAATTATTTATCATAGCGCGAGAATTTTATTTTTGTTTACTACTTCAATGTAATCACCTAAAAAATCTAATAAATCGTACTAAATAAACATGTAAACATTTGTTTCATAATAATGACCTTATATAGTCGAAAATATATTTACTTATAATTAGCTTTTGTTTTCTCAAGTCAGAAACTTAAACTTCTGAGTTATATATTAATAATAGATATTTAATGGTAGATATTTAATAGTAATAATAGATTAATGGTAATAATAGATATTTAATACCACGTTTTATAGTGACTGACGTTACATGTCAAGTCACACGGGAATGATGTCGAACGGGATAAAAAGTATCCTATGTCCTTCTCCTGGCTCTAAACTACCTCCCTGCCAATTTTCAGCTAAATCGGTTCAGCCGTTCTTGAGTTATAAGTGAAGTAACTAACACGACTTTCTTTTATATATATAGATTATAACTCTAAGTGTTTAAATAATGCTTTAAAAGTACTTTCCATTCAATATACACCATTTCATCAAAAATTATTTTAAGAAATCAAAAAGTGCTGTCTTCTAAAAAATTTTGTTTTTTATAAACTCATTCTCTGATTCGATCATTCACTGAAATGCTTTTCAATTCTTTTCTTTTTAATTCTTTTAAAAAGAATTTAATTTTCTTTTTAATTCTTTTAAAAAGAATTAAAAAGATTTTTGCACACAATTACAGAATTCGTTAAACCAAAGATAATTCCATGCAAAAAAAAATTTATATTTCTTTATTATTTTTTAGCATTTTACTCAATAATAGTCAAAATAGTTTTGAATTCTGAGTTATATAAATTTTTACACCATTTTGAAAAAGGTAATTTTGTATGGGAAAATACAAAATTTGTACTGAATCGGTTGATTAGTTCCTTTGAAATTGAATTTTAAACATCAGCCTATTTTAAATTTCTAAGAAAGTTTCTCAGGAATTTTTATTTTAAAAAAAAAAAAAAAAAGAAGAAAGAAAAACAAAAAGGGCCAAATATAGTAAAATAATGAATGACACACAAAGACATAGCGTAAAAAAAAATCATTCATTTATTATTTTTTTTTTTTTTTATTTAAAAAGTAAGACAAAAAAAAAAAAACTCTGCTTCCTTACTGTAGTGATGTTTCCTTAAAAAAAATTCTGCTTATTTTTATAAAACTTACATGATGTAACACACTAAATTGAAAAGAATGAATCTAGAATGAATCTAAATGAAAAGAGACGAAAGTTCACATAGAATTTCTCTAAGATTCTAAGTAGAACACTCCTCCTGCTGTTTTTTCCTTGCATTACCTCTTTGGGAATATTGGCGTGAAGCTTAAATTAAACTTTTACATAGAGAGTTTTTAACCATAAAAAAGTTAATCAAAGAATGAAACCCATAAATATAAACCCAATATAAATAATAACCCATAAAATATTAAAAAATATAAACCCATAAAAATATTGTTCAAAAAACTAAATTTTAAAAAGGGAGGTTATCAGTAATTTAGGGAACATTAAATCTGGGTCTTTTTGGTCTCTATAGTTTATCTATAGTAAGAACTCCCTCCGCCACAAAGTCTGAGGCCGTCGTCTGCTATGGAAACAAGAATAGCGCATTTCAGGGAGGGTAGCTTCTCTTCTCTCTAGGGCTAACACAATTTACGGAAGAAAAAGATTCTGTTTCTCTCGCAGGACCCGAGCCAAAGCCTGCCCTAAACAATGACCCTACACCCCTACATTAAATAGTTATACTCCGTTACCAAGGTCACCTCCACGGGTCCAGATGAATAAATAGGAGGGTTCTTACTTTGGACAAACTATAGGTGGTCTTGCCCGACCCTGACTTTACTGTAGGATCCGATACCATAGCTCGACATTCCTGTAACTTCCCTGCCCTCAGTGACTAGTCCTGGAATATATCAGCTAACTATAGCATTTCATCAATTCCTACTCCAGTGATGGTTGTTTCTCGCTCATCGGCAACCTTTTTCTTTCTCGTAGTTTCATTTCCTGATTGGCTTAATGTCGACACAGACTTTTTTCCGATATCTTCTAAAAAATTATCAAGCTTGGAATTAAATATAATCGTGAGCCGGACCCCAAAATTTATGGGATAGCACATATATTTATGAAAAAAATATAGAGAAACAAGGAGAAAATTTATACATATAATTTTTTAAAAGAGAAGAAGAAAGAAATTATTCAAATTAAAATATTTTTTAAAAATATTTAAAGAATTAAAAAAAAATTAAAAATTAAAAAAAAATTAAGAAATAAAAAATTTGGAAAACAAAATAAGGAAAAGATATTATCTCGATTGATATATTTTGCTTTGGTATATATTTTGATATATTTCGCCAAGATTAATACAATCAGCACTCTTTTTTTTCGAATATAATCGTGTGAGCTGATGACAAGATTATATCTTTTCTTTATTTTGTTTTCCAGCTTTTTAATTTCTTAAATTTTTAAATTTATTTTGTAAGTTAATTATTTTTTTTAAATATTTTATTTTCATTTGTTTTTTCTTTCTCTCTTTTAAAAAAAATTATACATTTCTTCCATGTTTTCTCAACATTTTAAGCTTATTTTATGAGTTCTATGCATTTGAAGCTTATGCGCAGTAAATAATACTTATTTTTCGCAATTTTCTTCGTTAATTTCTCCTTTCTTTTATAATTTTTGTCTTTATTGTGTTTATATACACACATCCTATAGAAAAAATCCTCCAGTGTGACAGCCGGCGCTACCGATTATTTCAGCATCTGCAAGTTATTTCTCATCCTGGTTTTCTTTTCACATTTAAAAATCAAACAAACTAATGAATATATTGATGTGACTCCGTTTTTAAACATCTCTAATCTTGTTTTGAATAAAAAATTAAAAAACTTAGTTGCGAGAACCCCGCAAAAAACAAAATGTACAAAATTTTCTTTGTATTACTGGATAAAACCCTAACAGTATATGGATTTATTCCATTTTTTAGTATCATCAAATTCAACTTGAATTGAAAAACAAGTTTCAACAGTCAACTTGAGTTTTTATGTATAAGGACCAGATATTTGCAAAATTTTGTGACCAGTATGTTAATCTGATTTTTAGAATAATAATCTTTATCTGACTATGGAGGTCTCAGGCAAATTTGAATTTTCGAAGATAGTAATTCTGTTACCATATATACTAGCTGAAAAGTAAGAAAAACAATTTTTTATAGATACCAAATATTGTAATTACACTTTCCTCCCTTATTCTCCATGCATTATAATATTTTTTTATTATATAAATCATGAACAGGGTGATTATAATTAAAGTGATACAATTCTGACTCCTCAAAAATTCGTGCTTCGATGAAACTTGGTATATACTTAGTATATCGACTTCTGAAATAAAAAAAAAAGTTTAAATTTTGACCACCAGAGGAAGCTATGGTACCTAAAACAGGACAAAAATCAGTCAGTATATTTTAAATTTATTTAATACTAGAAAGAATTTTCTAAAAGTGCCCATCTGGTGATCAAAGTTAGAACTATTTTTACAGTAGAAATTTTATCCCGCGGTCCATAAAGCATACACAGGGTGTCCCAGAATGCCGTGTACTAACTTGGAGGGAAGGTAGGAGTCATAATTACATAAGAAAGTATAGGCGGAAACGTCACCCTCGTCAAGAAACCCTAAGACTACAACACAGAATTTAGTGTAAAACGCTTTATTACACAACAACAAAAATACAATGCGTGACTTGCAAGTATAATAGAAGACGAAATTGCTCTTATTGGCTTAGATGCACGCACGATACCAACGTGACATGAATTGGCGAATATTTTCGAAGACACCTGGCGTTTCAGTGATCGTAGCAGCAGTGATGATGATTTGCGCCACCAGATCCGTTTTGAAATTTACGGACGTATCGTAAACACTGCTCTTCATGGCAACCCCAAAGAAAAAACAAATTAGAGGAATCAGGTGAACTAAAATACCAAATAATGGGACCTCCACGCCCAATTCAATTGTTTCCAAAGGTCCGATCCAATTGGTGTATGCATTTTTAACCCATATTTATGGCATGAATTTGTAATAGTGTGACACAGGGCATGAAATCAGTTAAAGAAAAATGACAAGATAGAGCAATGTGTGCCTTGATTCATTCTTCTTTGAAAACTGCTTATTTATTCTCACCAAGTTCAACCACAGATAGCTCTACTGGCTGGAGGAAGGAAAAAAAACTAAAAAAGATGCTTTGGGCTGCCTATCAGACCCTTTCAACTGATATATTTATCAGGTTGTATTTATTTTCAATGTACCATATAGTTTCTGCATATGAGGATTAGTTTCGAAAACATTGTTCTACGGTTTTTCTCAGCAGCATCATCTCCTGACTAACTTTAAATTATTTATAAAGATTAGTGAGAATAATAACCAAGTTTTCTTAGGTAAAATGCAGCATACTATATATTTTGATCTCCTGTTTTCCTACAATTATTATTTTTTTAATTGTTGGTTCTTTTTAAGACATGAATTATATTTAAGAAATTTAACATTACTTATTATTTTCATTAAAATGGACAATTACAGTCAAATTTTTTTTAAATTTTAATGCATTTAGAATCCCTCAAAACTCCCAGAAAACATTTTATTACTTTCCTAAGAAGGCTATTTATTTAGTTATTTTTAATCAAAAAATGCTTACTTTCGTTTTCGCCTGAAACGGGGAGTCACGTGATTATTCACGAACTGACGTCACACGTGTCCATCTGCCGTTCACTTACAATCGCTGTGCTGTGGAAGCCAATACATTCTTGCTTTCGTTTAAATTTTCTAATTAAATCCAACTATTTTAGATGGTTAAAAGCTATCTGTATAAAAAAAATTGCGCCCTAATATCGCTTAATAAAAATTTGGATTTGATATAACGTATTTTTATAATGTTAAATTTCAATGGTACCCAATGAAACATTGTTAATACATGACGAAATTTTCTAGCTCTGAATATTTAAGATTTTTTAGTTCAATAAAAAAAGTGTATGGTATTGCTTATAAATGATGCGCTATAAATACAAAATAACTTCGTTTTTTCATTTTTTAACTTTAATCTTAATTTTAATGTATACTTCAAGTTCATTTCGAGGATTTATTTTCATCTTAAGTGAAGGAAATGTTGGATCAATTTTTCATGTAGAATAAATAGTTTTAGATTTTAAAATATAGGACAGCTTAAGTTAATGATAATTTTTATTTATTTATTCTAGCATGAATTCAAAGCATGTAATTGTCTTCAGCACAGCAGTAGCCTCTTAAAAAACTTGTGATCCCAGCAAAACTTTAAATTCATTCTTTCAACAAAAAATTTAAAGTTATATATATATATATATATATATATATATATATATATATATATATATATATTATAGCAGATTTTATTAACTTTACTTTAATTGTCTTAATCTATGTTACAAGAGTATTTGAAATCAAGCATATGCATTTATTTAGTTCTTTATGACAGAAATAGGAATAAAATTTTATAAATGCATATAAAAATAATTTTTCGCCATAACAAAGTTCCTATTTACTCAAAGAATAAAAATATTGAGAAAAAATATCAACATTACTGTTTATTTTTTAATTATTTAATAAATAATAAAGAATGTGCATTAGAATTTCTTTCCATTTTGTATAAGTTCATTTTTTATTATTGTTCTTTCGCTTTAGTGAAACAAAAACATCCAGTTTAAAGATATTCGCTGAAATTTTGTAGATAAATGAGTTAATTAGATATGGATTAATGAGAAATTAAGTGAAATTTTAAGTATAACTATATTATGGTGATGATGATGGTCAGATATATTTCAATGGACTATATTCTTGAAAGTTTTGATACGTTTTTGGCTATACCAAATGCATAACGTGAGATTTTGTTTTACTATTTTAATAAAATTCTTTTAATTAAAAATGTATAATGTATTAATTTTACTATTTTAGAATTCTTCATTGCAAGCACTGACAAATAGTTTGCAAAAATAAGGAGAGAAATTAACAATAGCCATACTTTATTAATACTATATTGCAGAAAAAGGAATTAAAATTTATAAATTTAAAAATAAAAATAATTTCTAACTGTAACGAAATTCCTATTTACGCAAGGAATAATAAATATAAGCGTTAATGTGTATTTAAATATTTAATACATAGTGAAAAAAAAAAAGATGACATGAACTGTATTAGTAAATATTTACTTAAAAAGAAAATCCTTCAACTCTAGTAATAAATAAATAAATAAAAGAAGCAACATTAAATTACATTATTTGAATTCTTGATCATTAGCACATAGATTGTAACGATGATGAACTGATATTTTTCAATGGACAAGATTTATGAAAATACTGATTTGTTTTAATGCAATAACGAATTATAAAATCATCCATCCTATATAAAAATGTATAATATTTCTATCCAATCTGCGACTTATTTTAATTAAGTAATTAGGTTGTAATGTAGCATTATATTAATTTAAAAGTAAGTGGAATAAAATAGCATTTTCTATGAACTTTAACACCACTGATTTCAGCCGAAAAGAAATGTTGATTCGCTGTAAAGAGCTGCATAATCATTTCTTCAGATATTTTAATGATAAATAACAACATTTGAAGTTTTAATAATCTTTCTTTCATTATGCACCCACTCTCAAAACCGTAAATTTAATTCACAAAATTTTCACTGATAATTTACAAAAGATATTCATACGATAAACGTGATATCAAAACAAAAAGAGCATTGAAATAGCCTTGGTGGATGGAGACTGCACGTTTCCCATCCGCAAATGTGATGTAATAACCAATCAGGGATCGTTTTTGATTGCATCACTTGCGGAGGCCTTTTAGGGCAAATTAAATGTTTAATAATTAAATAAATTAACATTTGCCGAACTAAACAATCAGATTTTCCGTTTCAGGAAAGAATTTCCAATAAGTTAGGTATGAAAATAAAAAAAATTATGATATGCTGTAATTGTCCATTATAAAAATGTAGTTTAACATTACTTTCACTAACTACTGTACTTAATGTGTCTGTCATTGAAATCATATTTGCAACTAAATTTAAAATAAAAGAAAGGAAGAAACTTAAAAAATCAGCATCATTATAATGTTACTGTCACCTGCTGCCACTTTCAAAATTCAGTTCATTTATTTAAAATATTCCAACTACTTTCTAGTCAATTATAACTTAGCATTAGGTAGTGAAAATAACTTAATTTAGATAGAAGTTCTGACTGTGCTATACTTATTCATCAGTCAATCATTTTGATATTTAAATGCCTAATTTACAGGATACATTTCGACGCAAATAAACAAACAAAATGTCGGAATCATTCAAAATATTTATTTTCATTAATAAAAATCTACATACTTTGATAGCACATAAAATACAGTCATAAAAGTGGACCAGCCCTTTGTTTTGATTCAGAAATCACGTAATGTAAATCTGTTAATAAGTGAATTCATCTTTCAGAATTAAGCATCATTTATTCTAAATGGAAATATTTAAAATATCTAAATGGATATATGACAAAAGGAAATATTTAAAAAAAAAGATTAATTAAAATAAGGAATAAATTATTTCAGCCTTTCAACTTAAACAAGATATTCTCTATGGTTAAATCCATTTAAAAATAACCTTCGATTATTGGAGTTTGTAATTATTTTATCAAAAAAACTAACAAGTATATTTATATAAGAATCCATTTTAATCAAAGTTACAGCATATATAATTTATATAACAGACAAACACAATCCTACACCAAATAATAAAAACTAATATACAACATTTGTTAAGTGATAATATAGTAGTCTCATAAATATCTTAGAAATAACTCCTTATATACATAAATACCACAAGTGACTTACATGTACACCAAAGTGAATAAGTTAGTAAAATGTGGAAGATGTAGATTTTTGGACTATAAGAAATTATTTTAAGGCCACAATGGTAGAAATAAACAGTAAAAAATACAAAACTAAAAAAAATTTTAATACGTTGGAATAAAAAAAAATTCTGAAATTATTTTTTAATAAAAAAATTAAAAGGCGCATAATATTTTGAAAATTTTAAAAATTATTATGAAACTGTGATGTTTTATTAATGAAATTAGAAATACATAGAATCAAACCACCAGACAATATAAAATTATTATTCATTTTACCAATACTTTTTCTTTCTATTCAAAAAACACACTTTTCATTAACTTATTGTTTAAAGCTAGAAGAACAAGTAGTCTAGAATGGCTGGCTTCACCATGTTAAGCGCCATAAGCAAAGTGTTGATACAAAAATGAGAAATAAAATTATTTTAAAATTATATTTATTGTCTTTAAAATATAAGATAAGAAACAAGTCATACAAAGCTTCGAAAGCATAATCACTGTGTTGAATATTGTTAATTAAAAAAGTATTACAAATCTTAAAGTATAAGCATGTTTAATTTGTTTTATTTATTTCACATTGAATGTAAAAACTCACCCGTAGAAAAGAATAACAATTACATTTTTTACTTGATCTCATTTTAATAGTAATATCTCATTTTAATAGTAATATTAAAAAATTTACAAATATGCAGCTGAAGAATTTTAAGTTCTTTTAATCTCTCTCCCCATTAAGGCTATTATGTTTAACCATTTAAGAGGAATCTCATGACCAGCTTGTAGAAATAAATTTTACTCAGTTGAACATTTAAACTTGAAATAAATGTGCAACATCTTGTAATTTTTTTAAAAATAAATGTAACAAATAAAAAAAAAAAATAAAAAAACATTTTATCTATAGCTGTGTAATTAATCATAGAATGACTAAATTAGCACTCATGATGGCCTGAAAAGTGACAGTAATAAAAAAAAACAGAATGAATAAATAAATTAAATATGTTATGAAATAAACACTAAGCAACAAAAAAAGATTATTTAAATAAAAGCTTTAAGCACAACAGCTTAACAAAAAAAAAAAAAGTAAAATAAGTCGATTTAGTGCACTATCACTTATAATATTAAGTATTAATATATAATTATCATCACGTTTACTCGACACAGTTATTTAACTAGTCTTATAGAACAAAATTCTATAAACAGGGATTTGGGATTTTTAATAAAGATTGAAGCAAGTTTAAAACTGCATTCTGCATACTATTAAAAAAAATGAATCATAGTTAATTACAACAAACATTTAATATATGGAATATATGACACAAATTAATAGAAAATGCCAGGTTTTAAGTTTTAATAAAATAAGAAATTTAAAAAATAGTTTATACAAATCAGGTATGCTTAAATTTTTAATCGATTATTATGTTTACCAAAACTTGTCAACAATTACAAAACATATGAAAAATACTCAATAACATTTGCTAAAAACGTCCAATAATAATACTTTGACATAATGCATCAAAAACTAATCAATAGTATGATTTTACAAAATATCAATAACATATTTAAAATACCAATATTAACAAGGAAATTATCTTTGCACCAAATGTTAAACAATAGTTATACAATTGAACATTGATTAACATACATATATATCATAGATATGTACAGTAACAAATATTTATAAAAATCAATACGAATAAATAGATTTGGGATATAACATTTGTTCACAGAATGTTGTAGTTAGTAAAAATTATTTATTAGCATTTTAAATCTCTACCATATAATGGCATCCTAATTTACATATTTCATGGTGATTAATTACTTTCTTGATTTAAAGAATTTCATTGAAAGCAATACAAATAAAAAAAATAAAATCTTAATCATTAAAAATATCAGAATAATTATTGATGAAATCACATGTGATTAAATATAACTGATGAAATCACATGTGATTAAATATAATGTAGTTTTCCATCTTTTTTTTTACTTTAAGTTGAAATTCGGAACTTTAATTATTTAAAAATTTATAAGGATCTTAACAGAAATCTATTTATAAAATATGAACTCTTTAAATTTTTTGTAAAAATATAGAAATATTGATTTTAATTGAAATATAAAATTATCAAAAATTTAAAACTTTCAAAATACACTTATTTTAACTACTTGAATAAATAAAAACAAAAACATCATAATACTCATTAAGTAAATTCTAAATAGGATAAAACAAATTAAAATTGTTGATGCATTAAATTTTTAAATAACACTAAGTGTCTTCAAATCAAATTGATACTTACGCGAAAAAAACACTTAAGTTCCATTTAAAACATGGGCATTTTTTTAAAGAAAAAGATCAAAAAATCAATCAAATTGTTTAATAAGGAACATTTCAAAACAAAACTTTATTTTTCTCAAGCTTCCAATGACTTTGTTCAAATTCATATTATTCATATTCATATAATTTTGTTCAAAACTATATTACTCTTTAAAAAATAAAAATAAACTATTAATTACAAAATCTTTTCAAATTTATATTTTGAAATAAAATAAAAATAAATCACATAAAATACCAATAAAATGCTTAACAATTTCATCAACACCAACATTTTGAAAATATAGTACATTTATTACAAAAAAAACTTATGTAATTTAACCAGATAATTTCACTAAATCTAAAAAAAAAGTTGATATTCAAAATTAAATATTTCATTGGCACTAGAAATGCAGTTAAAAAATTGCTTTTTAAAAAAGAAGAAAAGGATTTAAGCAAATCTATTAGAAAAAAAAAAACACTGTTTTGAGATGAATCTCACATTTTTTCTACATCAAATACAATGGAATAAATAAACCTTAATGGTAATTAATATATATATAAATTAAGGTATGCCAACTGCTTTTCCAAAGGTAACAGTAGTAACAAAAGAAAACACAGACAATAGTAATCTGCATTTCTGATAATATTGTCAAATTTTTATTTGAAAAGATGAATGTCACATAAATTATTTTAACTAAAATTCGAAAATAACAGGGATGTGATCAATTAAAAATGGAGAAAAAAAAAGAGATGTAATCAAAAATTTCAAGACAAATGCATGAAAAGTTAAACAAAAAACTTTAATTTAAATATTCAAGGAACAGGAAATCTACTCAAGACTTCCATTATATTGACTTTTATATTCAATTCAAATTAAAATTATCTGTAAAGTAAGAATTAAGTAGTAAATAATTTTACAGACACATAAGAATATTATGTTAATTTTTGACAAATAATATGACAGGTAGTATTGTGTGAGCCACATAGTTAATAAAATCATCCATAATAGTGCTAAAAATAGTATTTACTTGAGTTCTGGCAAAATATACTGATTTTTGGCTATAAATAATGGAGTTGACATTCTAATATAGGGAAACTCATTCCATTAAAATGAATTTAACTAAAGAATGGAGAAAATATAAAAAGCTGATTCTTATTTTGAATTCGATTAAAATGAGAAAACTGATATATGAAAAAACAGTAATCTGCATAGTCTGATGGACGAATCACATCCCTAAATAAATTTGCATTATTAGAAAATAAGCATTTTTTTAACAAAAAAAACGCCATTAAGTAAACTTTTGACATTTCAATCTTAAAAAAATGATTCAACTGAAAGTATGAGTAAAAAAAAGCAACATCCTTTTTACCAATCTCATTTAACAGTGACAAAAGTGAGCAAAAATATTTCATAGCTGCACTAAAATACTTCTTCCTTGTTCACCCTTTCAAATATCAAAACAAAAGTAGAGCTCGTTTTGCAGAAATTCTTTGAAAAGGTAGAAGGGAACTGTCTTTAAACACCTTCAGCAATGGAAATTGAAGTGGCAGTGGCTTTGCAAAATTCTCCACAGACTTTAGGATTATCACAATGTGCAATATTCTAAAAATAAAATATATATATATAAAATAAAATAAAAATAATTATTGATTAACTTTACTTTGTTTGATTGCTAACCTTGCACATCGACACTAATGGACTATTGGTGATAATCTGGTATTCATCCTTTATGAGGAATTAAAGATAATATTAGTGTAATACATTAGAGTAAATTCCAAACCGCAAAAACATTACTATAGAAAACCACTAAGATTATAAAATACCTAGTCTTTAGCCAGAGGAATCAAAAATCTGGTCCAAGTCATTGTAGGCAAAAACTAAGCAACCTACTGTACCAATTTAGCAGTTTGTAAGATTTTTATAGGTTTTGAAATACATTATTTGTAGTTAAAATATAATTATAAATATTGCTTACTTACTTTTATATACAGTGGAACCGCAGTTTTACGTTTTCTGTTTTGTATGTTAACCCACATTTTCAACTGGTACGTGAGAATTGCCTATACCTATGATAATATTTATCCTGGATTTTACGCTACTTTTTTTAATAAAAAATCGTGCTTTATAGGTTTTTCTAACAGATCAAAATCATTTTATCTCTAAACTATGCATAAACTTCTTTTGAGTTCCTTTTTTCTTTTCTTCTTTTTATTTAAAAAAAGTGAGGGAGACTTGTTTATTAGCTGTTTGAAGCTGTTCTGACATTCTCTCTATTCAAACTAGCAAGAGGGCATTTCCCCCTTAAGTCAAAATCAAAAAAGGTGGTGGGATGGGCAAAGCATGGGAAGGGTAGTTATATGAAGTATGGGAGCTTAAATTGAGAAATTTGAGAGTCAAATTTTTTGAGCTAACTTCAATCTTCGAATCATTCAATCATTTAAAGAACGGTTACACTTAACAACTGGTTAGGCAATATTTTCCTTCTCTTGATTCCGTCGATTTCTAGATGCTTCTGAAGCAAATATAAACGTTCTGGAAGCTCTGAATTTGATTCTCAATGCAATGCACAATGTCGACTAAAATGCATTTCAAATGGGATTATTAAAGCAGTCTTTTCAGCATCCAACTGTAACATTGGCCCTTTAGAATGAAACTGCATGGCTGAAGATGTTCAGAAGTCGATGACACATATATGGACAGCAACACATAACCCCATTACTTTTCAATTCCTGCAATATCTGATTTAATACCTGCTCCCAATGATAGTGATGAAAACGATGAAGACAAGAAAAATATCAGGGGATATACTCACTACTAATCAAAAGCTTCAAAGCATAAAGAAATAATAGTGTAAACATAACTGTTAAGTTAAGTGTAAACATAAATCAAAATGCAAATTTGGAAACAATAGTAAGTATTGAGAGATATTGTTAAAATTGTATCTATAAACAAACAAAAAAATAGTAAAGATTATACATTTTTCCTAATAGTCGCAAAAATCAATTTTTGAAAACTATGCTTATTTTTTTTATCCCGATTTTACGTTCCCCCACATCCTGCATTTTTTTTAACGCTAGTCTGATGGAAAACGTAAAATCGGGCTTCACTGTGTGGGTGGATATATGTGGATATATATTTAAAGAAAAATATTTTAAGATGAAATAAAAAAAGTTATTACATCATAAGAGAACCAAAAGTATCAGCACAGCAGCAAAATCATTAATAAGAAACTAACCAACAAACTACCGTTTGTTATTTAGTAGTTAGTTTTTTAGTAGGTTGTTTGCGGTAATATACTGCCAATCACTGAAACTACTCCTGCACTGGCTGCATGCCAATGCCAACATGACGATCCTGCCGTGTATGTCAGTGCATCCACTCTAATTTCTCTTTTATATTTTTCCTTTTTGATAGTTAGGTTGCTATTTCCAGTAGTGCTTTCACAACGTGATGTGTAGTTTGTTATTTCTTGTTAATGATATTTTTTCTTCTACTGTGCTGATACTTTTAGTTCACTTATGAGATAATAATTTATTTTATTACATCTTAAAATATTTTTCTTTAAATATTCTTCCAGCTGTGACGTTAGAAGCTCGGCGCTGTTGCAACTTGGAATTTTATACTTTTTCTTCAGCTTTCATCGCTTTTGTATCTTAAATTGTATAATATAATAAAATAATATATATATCTAACACTCATTCCTAGAATATTTTATAATATACAGTCATCATCAATATTTAAGCTGGTCATTTGTACCAGATCAAAACCTCAAGCAGCTTTCATGAGGTTTTATATTGACTGATAAAACACTTGGGCCTACATGTTCCCCCATACGTCTAAGATAAGTCGCTAAAAGGATTTTTAAAAGTAAAAAGAGGGAAGATGCATGGGGGAAAAACAGTAAAGACAAATTTCCCTGGTAAATAAGGACATTTTGTGAAGAAAAAAAATCATGCCTATATTCAGCAATTATGTGGACAACTGTAAATTAGGTGATTTTCCACATCTTTTTCACCTTTGCACATTTTATAAGTCCTATAAATTTAAATGATGGTCAGTTCCCAGATTTTTTACAAGGCATGACCAGCTTTTTCCAAAAATTTAATAAATAAAATATAATGCAACTTTTTTTTGTGCCTAAGATTAAACCCTTAAAGAATTTCATATATTTTCTCTGCTCTTCCTGAACCATGAATACTCTGTTTTAACGATGTTTTAATGTTACAAAATGAATTAGTATAAGTATTTCAATGATAATATTTATTAAAAAAAACTATGTTAGCACTTGAATTTGACTACAAGGTTCCAAAAATATAATACACACAAATTGGTGTTAAATGCATACAGGTCTTTAAAATATTGTTCTATAACCTTATAACCTTAAGTTAAATATTTATTTTATTTGATTTTAATCTTATTTTACAGTCCAACAATAAAACCTGCTTTTGTTTTGAAGGCGTGGTATGTATATAGCTTTAAAAAGATTTTATCACATGCAGTAATTTACCCTAATTTCTATTGTTAAAATTTACTTAAAAATGATGGTAAATGATAAAATTTTTAATAGAAAAATAAAACTTAGAGCTTTGCAGGAAACTTATGTACAAAAGCAACATATATTAATTAATTGTGTGCAGTTGGCCAACAGATCACAGTCAAACTATTAATCTATATCATTCAAATTTAATAAATGAATACAAAAAATTAAGAAAATAGCAACCATGCAACTTTTCTTATAAGCTCCTTTTAATTCCTGCATAATTTTACTCTTAAAACATTGTTTAGAAACCAATTTTAAAAGAATAATTCTTATAAAACAGTTACTGTCTAGGGTATGAAACAGAAGTAAAAGATAAATAAAAAATAAGTAATGTAATTACAATTTAATAAGTATGTATGGACTTTTATGATATTTCACCAAGTTTTTTTTTTTTTCTTTTTGGAGCGCTCAGTTATAATAAAGAAACAATGCAGCCCTTTAGCACTTGTTAGAAGAGAGTTCCACTGTATTCTCATTTTGTAGATCCCTCATTACTGAAGTAAATATGTTTGCTAAGTAAATTCTACTCATAATAAAATATTTGAATTTTGACCTTTTTTAACCATAATAAACTAAATTCTTCTTCTTTTGAAAAGTATAATGCTTTTTTTCTTTTCTTTTTTTTTCAATTATTACTTTTGACAACCAGAATTTTGTACACTACCTTCGCCTTATAAGTTATTTATTTATTTATTATTCAGTTATTGCAAAAGTGATTGCATGTGCACCATACGAAGAAAATATCAGAGGAGAAGGAAAAGTTTTTTTTTTTTTAATGTGTAATTATTGCAAGGACACATAATTTTTTACTATTTGGTTTCTTTATGGATTGCTACTTTTCCACAGCAACAACTAGCTGTTTCCATGTTTATAACTCTGTCAACTAAAAGATCTGTATGATAAATCTGTATGATCTGTATGAAAATGTTATTGTTCAAAAATTTAAAAATAAATATATATAAAGCAAATTGATTTTAGAAAAAGTATGTTGCATAAAAGGATAAATATAGGATATAAAATATTTCCAGCAATATTTCATAAATACATTTAGCACATTTCATGTTTGTAAATCAAAAATATAGTTTTATAAATTAAATAATTATTTTAATAAATTTTATTAAAATCTTTAGACTGCATGCAGAAATAAAGTTAAAAATTTACATAAGAAACTATGCTGTCTACAGAAATGAAAAATTTAAATATAATACGTATAAAACACATTACATAACTGTTTATTTAAAGTACAAGCAATGTCAATACTGGGCAAACAATATATGTCACCAGTACTATAAGCATCAAGCATAAGAATAAACACATACAAACTCAACAAAAATGAACTAATGTTGTACCATAAACATGAAAATGCTTAACACAAAACGTTTAAAAAACATTTTAATTATTTTACAACAATGTGAAATACTGAAATCTTATTTTCCAGCATTGAATTTATTTTATACATTCATACATATAAAAATAGGTCAAATTAAAAAAATTAATGAAAGATAAAAGGGAATTTACCTCTTTTGTTATACAGCCATTAACTTTTAGACAAGAAGGTATTTCCTTCATCTGCAAATAGCCTCTTCGGTGTTTATCATCCACATATTCCAAATACCATGTTCTTGGGAAAAGATCAGCTATTTTCCCAACTGGTGTATATGGAGCTACATTTAAGAAGGGAAAATTTTGTTTAAAAAATAAAACATAGTATATTATTAATATGACTGTGTGTGATCTTTATTTAAAAAGTAATAAATCTAAGTGTGACTCTTATTTGTGTACCTTAACATTTTATAACAAACCAGTTTATCCAGGATCAATTGAATATAATATTTAAGTAAAACAACTCTAAAAAAATTAGTTTTCAAATAAAAATAATTATTTTTAGAATTATTATAATGTTTTTATCATAATTCTACACAAATTACAAAATTTCAAAATAAAATCTATATTTAAATAAAATAGAGTATTTAACTAACATTTTCACAAATATTTTTGGTAAATATTCTTTATAATAAAAATAAATTAATTTGTTTTAATAAAATAAAATAATTATACTTTAGACGAAATCTAAAATTATCAATTTTGTACAGCATTAAAGTGTTTTTAGGTCAGGTATTCTTACATTTCATATAAATTACACCAAAAATATTTTCATTATAATTATTATAAACAAATAAGAACTTTTAATTCATTTGTAAACTTTAAATTTTCCCTATTTCTAAAAATTGTAATTCCTAACCATATTTGCACAAATTTAACTAGCTATAATCTAAACGTTAATGTTATGTAATATAATTTTGAACTACTTCATGTTACCAAATTTAAGTGAGAGTTAATGATATAGATCAACTTAAAATTGGATTACCAGGCTACTAGCTTTATCTACATACAATTTTTCAGCAAAATGATATAACAAGTTTTTAAATGCCTTTGATGGGAATAAAATTTTCCCTTTCTAAAAACAGTCACAATACTCTTTTAACAAAAACTTAAATAATATAATTTTCTAGAAGTCAATGAACAATTCTTTGTTAAATTTAAGTTATGCTGGTAAATAACATAATTTTAAACAAATTATTTTAACATTAAACTAATCATGTATGTATTAAAAATTTCCTTATTAAACTTGGGATCTCATTAAATCAGGATATGGTGCACTGAAGCAAACTCTGCAACTGCATTTCTCAAATATGATAAACATTAAAAGGTTTATTTCTAAACAGAAGAAAAATTTTAAAAAACAAGCATGAAATCAAAGTTATTTTTAAAATATTTATAAACATCCATGTTTACATAAAAGAAATTATAATAAAATGCACATTTTTAATAATAAAAAAAAAGTGGTAATTGGTACACAATTTTTTAATAGCAATTTGTTATAATTAGTCACCTTGGGAATATAGCAAACGTTAATTTTGCTCTATATTATGCACATACAGAGTGCAACAAATAAAACCAAAAATCAATTTTTCATATAATTTTATTAAAAATAAATAAATCAACATAATATAACAAATAATAACAAGACTATACTTTTAGTAATAAATAAATTTAATTAATCTGTTCAAAGTGGCCAGCTTTTGTAACAATGAAGAGGTACAAACGCTTATTGCAATTTTCAGTGATTTCTACTTTTAATCAATCCCATTCACACCAAAGCGATTGCTTTAGAAATTCCAAACTTTTGTGTACAACAATTTTGTACAGAGCAAAAGAACGATTTTGCATATTCATTTCAATAACTATCAAATTGTAATAAACATAATAATTGGATAATATATAACAATCAAATTATAATAAACAACTCTAAAATAGCAAATCTTTTGTTTGACATAGTAAAAAAGCTAAAATAATAATAAGATTTGTTATAAAATATTTTATAATTAGAGTGATAGACAAAAAAGTAATGAATAAACAAATTAAAAAGAAATCAGCTAACTTCTATTCTGCATTTCTCAAATATGATAAACATTAAAAGGTTTATTTCTAAACAGAAGAAAAATTTGCACTCTGCACTCTGTATGTGCATAATATAGAGCAAAATTAACGTTTGCTATATTCAGCAATGACTCTGTTAAGCTTTTTTTTTTTTCCACACCCTGTACACATATCAATATGACTTACCTTTGTGGTGAGTGGAATCACGAAGTTTTAAGATTTCTGTGAACATCTCTGGAGTTATCTTTTTCCTATTTGATAGGCGAGCTCTGATGTTTTGAAGACTATCGTGTAAATGACGAAGGGATGATCCTTTTGAGATGTCTTCGGAAAATTGTAAGGAAAACAGGGTAGCAGCTAACCCAGATCCATAAGAAAACATACCAACTCTAATACCACTCAAGTCTTCAATTTTTTTACTAAAACATAAAAATCAGAAAAATGTTTTTTAAATTCTTTAATTTACAAAATGTGAACTATAAGTTGATTTAGTACAAATATTATAGCACAAATATTTTAAACTGGTTTTGTAATTATTTTAGGTAAATTCACAAAACTTAATTCACAATTTATAACTTAAATTACTTATAACTTAATTCACAAAATGAGAGCAATAAGTTGATTTAGCATCAGTATTATAGCCCAAATATTTTTAACTGGTTTAGTACATGTGTTTACAAAAAATTTTTCACCAATGAAAATTTCAAACACAAAAGAAGACAATATAATAATATGAAATGAAATTTAATTTGTTTTTGAAGAAAAAATGCTAAAAAAATTAACGATTGTTCATTCATTATTTATGAGATATCATTTATGAGATTATGAAAAGTGGCTGAATGAAATCCTATAAAAAAAATAAGTAATGAATGATCAATTCAATAGTTTATTTGTGACAGTATATTTTAAAAATAATATTCATAGTAATTTTAAATAATCTTTATCCAGTTTATAATTTTTAACTTGTTTCAGAAAAAGTAAAGATTTTGTTTAGAAAAATTTTGAAGCAGAAAAATAAACTAAAGTGTACAAATAATATAGTATACCTATACACAAAAAAAAATTTTTTGAACATTTTCAATAGTGGCTTTTAATAGAATGATTAAAAAATTCAGCCACTTTTTAGAGCAAAGATGATTATTATATATAATTTTACCTTTTATAATAGCACCTTTATTATATATAATTTAGTTTCCCATGCTCATAATAGTCACCAACTAACACATAAATTCTTATATTTGAAAAAAATTTAAAGGCTAAATACTTTATAAAATTTTATATGATTTTAACAAAAGTAAAATAACTTACACTACAAATATACAATCAACACGCAGACATATTTAATACAAACATTCTATGTACAATATAAAACAGAAGAAACCTTTTTTTTCTAATTATGGTATACATAAGTACATGACTATTTAAAAGATTTAATTTTAATTATTGGGTATTAAAATCATTTTTTCAATAGTACTATTAAGTACACTGAACTTTAAAACAGAAAAAGCTTTCTGATTTTTCTTAGAAATGTGACTGTGACAAAAATTTTATGATAGATTTTAATCAACTGTTTCACCTGCAAAGCCATGTTTCTCCTAAAATAATACGGAGAAAAAAAATTCGGTGTGTAAAAGCAACAGGAAAAATGGTTTGAAATTACAAAACTTGTATTAGAAATTTTTCAAAAATAAGTTAGAATTTAATGAACTTAATTAATAATAATAGAAATTCTAAATACTTTTAAAATATATATAGTTTATGGAATTTTCTAAATGCTGTAAATCAATGTGATTTATGTAAAGCAGAAAATATAAAAATATTTTAAACCTGCTTTAAATTAATTTTTTTCAAGATGACAGTGTGCGACACTTTTTCTTAAATCATTAGTAGTTCAAAAAGAAAAACATGAGTTAACTAAAAGAAAATTCTACATTGTGATGCATTGAAACATTTTATTAAAACATTCAAATTTCTCTATTTAATTTTATATAGTTTTAAAAATACTGAAACGTTCTATATAATTTCATAAAAATTACAATGAAAATCCTATATGAGTCATAGGTTTATAAAATTGATTAACAAGTAAAAATGTAATAAAATATACACAGTTTCACAATTAATACAAACAGCAATAAAAAATAGGTATTGGTTTTTGCATTATTGAAACTAAATTTAAAAGAAAATTGCAATACCTGGCAATGAAAGAAACTAAGCATGAATAAAGTGAAGGTGTGTACATATTTCCAACTTCTTTTGCAATTAATAAACTTGGTTTAGTTTTGGTCTCATACATGTTCTTACTGAAATCCACAAACGCTTTTTCTACGTCTTTATTAAAATAAGTATCTTCCAACTTCAAATTACTAAAATTAAATGAAAAGAAAATTAATGAAAACATAATTAAGTTGCTTTTAAACATCAACATTATTCAATAACTATAAATTTTATAAATATTTAGAAATATTCCATCATGAAAAAGAATACTGTTACTTTACACAGTATACTTGCTTTATATTTAAACCTCGAAAATTAATAAAATATTAATATATACTGTAATAATAATTTATTAATATATACTGAATAAAATTATCAAAAATTAGAGCAGCAAAAAGTATGCTTTTCAGCTTTTATTTTATTCTAGTAAAATATATTACATTAATATGAAAACATGGTTGTACTTTATGAAAAGAAAATATCCAATTACCGATACATTTCCAGTCCTTTGTACTCTTCCTCTGCTCCAGAGTCTAGATTTCTTTTAAAATCATTAAATGCAAGACGTCCCAAGCTCTTTTGAACTAACTTACAATATGGAGTATGGAATAACATAGCATCCAAGTCTTTGAGAGTAAACCACTTTTTACCTTAAACAGAAAAGGCTATTACAAACATTCTGAGACTTATCTCTTTAACAAGAAAAATCAAATACATTTGTTACAAAGTATTTCCATGTTAAAAATTTCATTTTAATGTTTGATTGTCGACAGGATTTCTAAATTTCTGGGAGCTTTTAACCCGAAAATTAGTCAATTAAAAAACAACATAAATTCCTATTTGAAAGATATACATGAAAAATAAATCTTTTATGATTGGGAAAAAAATTAACAAAATATGATTAATAATTGATTTAATAATACTTTAACAAAATATTAAAGCCTAAATTCCATATTGTTTTTAAAACAATGAAATCAGAATAATTAAAAGATTTCCAAAGATATTTAAAATAACATCTATTATCAAGAAGGAAAACAAAAAAATGAACATCGTTTCCTTTTTATCTTCTTCCTAACACAAGAAAAGTTCTTTCACTATTTTTAGAAATCCTGCAGCACACTTCAAAAGAATATGCCTTTTGTTGACCATATATTTATCATCCCTTCTTATTTCCCTCATGGGTAACTTACATTAAAATCAACATTTACTCTAATCAAATAACAGCAAAAGTATATCAATTCATTTTCTTCCTCAAAAAACATATAATGATTTGAAAAGTTATTGATCAAACATTTGTCTTTCATGAAGTACAGAGCTATGTAAGTCAGTCAAGAAACTGTAGGTAAAAGTAGTCTTCCATAGATAATTTAAACCAAAATAATTGTTCAGAATAGAAGAAAAAAAGTTGAAAATGTTTATTTCATTTTTTTAAATCTGTTTATTGTGATTTTAACATCAAATATGTGTATTTGCTTAACATGTGTAGTGCTTGCTCACTATAGCAAAAATTTTATCAACTATAATGAATTTTTGCTATAAACCAACTTTTAATATATTTAAGAACTACAGAAAAATTTCATAACTGTTTGATACCTCAATCATAAATATTTTATAATTATTTTTAGGAATTATATATAAACTTTTTTCTGCTTATTTATATTATACAGCAAAATATTTAAAATTTCAAAATGTTTTGCAAAATATCAAGACTTTTTATGTAAGGCATGCATATCTGTGCCTTCATTCCATGAATCTGCTCAATAGTCTACAGAAAATGAATTTTTTATAAAAAGAAAGTTACATTGAAATTCAATGCAAATAAAAGTACTTTTGAAATAACTAGAACAAATATTTTATTTTATATATTAATAAAATAAAAAATTTCATCTAGATTTGCTGATAGATTTACTTACTTTTGGCTTTAGAGAGCTTCTCTGCCTTTCTACAAAATCCCTCATAGCATTTATCGAGTGCTTTGGCATAACTTTGAACAGAAAGCTTTCCATCAACTGTAGGATATTCGCTCATGAGGTTAGGCTTATAGAAATCATACACATGTTCCATATAAGTAGAGCGCAAACCTGGTAAAATAATACTCATAAATTAATATACATAAATCAAGCAAAAACTAAATATAGCAATTAATAATTGGGGCTAATTTCAATCATTTAAACCAAAAAAGTACTAACGGCTTACAAAAAAGTACCAAAAATATCACTTGGGAATTTTATTTTTCTGTGTAGGAGTTTTCTAATAAAGCATGATGATAATTTTTTAAACTACTTACCTAAATTATTAAAAGAGTGTACATTAATAGGCATGACTGTGCAATAATTTATCACTCAGTTGGAAATCAATTCTGCATTTAATTATAATGTATTCAGGAAAAACTAATATTTCTCTAATCAAAGCAAAGCAAAACAGAGTCTATTGTTTAAAATAACTCTATACTAGAATCAGTAAACAGAAACTTATAATGTGAGTGATATTTTAAGAATAAATAGGTGAGTAAAACGATCAACCCTACATGTGTAGTGAAGAATAATACATAAATGAAGCTGGGATTTGCATTTAGAGGATAAAAACATTAATAATATTAACATTTATCACCCAACATACGAATAATAATAGATCTTTATAACCATATTTTACATAGATTAATTATAAACATTAAAAGAATTATCCTCCCTTTCAAATAAAAAGTTCTCACATTTACATCATTTTTCTTTTTCTTAAAAATCACATATTGAAACTTAAATTGCAGTAATTTATAAAAATAGGATTAAATCGCAATAATTAGTATATCTGAGCATAAAAGAATCTTACATTACATATTTGACCATTAATTGTTTCACACTTATCCTTCGATCCTCTTAAAAATTTCCGAGTAACACTTGTATTGTGTACATTTATTGAATAAAACTAACAAACATGCGATTGAAACACCATTTTTATTAGTTTCTAAAAATTATTTTTACTAAAACTAATTTTTCAACCTTACTTTTGTCTCAGAACTTTTAAATTTTTTAAATATACAGAAAATACACAATGAGTTAAGCAAAAACTAAGCATGCACATTTGCAACACATGCAGACAGTTATCGAAAAATCAAAATACACAAAAAATATTTGATTAATACTAAGCAAAAGTTACATGCTCTCGTAATTAAATTTATGAAATTACAAATATTAAATTGTAGCCAAAATAAAAATTGTATCCTACTAATTTTTGATTTAGAGCTATAAAACATGAAAAACAAATTAAATATTCAAATATAAAATGACCTCGTTCCAAAACTATAGGTGCGTTTGGACCAATAAGAATAGCTATAGCACCAGCTCCACCTGTAGGTCTAGCATTTCCTTCTGCATATACTGCTATATCACCAGCTACCATTAATGCATAGCGACCTAAAATAGCAAAAAACAGCTTTTAATACTGTGTGATTTACACATTTAACAAACAAACATGTATTTATACATCAAAGATGAAGGTGTAAAAATTTCAATTCAAAAATTAAATTTTTAATCTTGAAACGAAAAAAAAATTATCAGAAGATAAAGTTTTTAAACTGAAGACACTTTTAATGGTAAAAATTCAAATATTCCAAAAATTCACGGAGGCTAACACTTTGAAAAGGAAACTTACACTGTAAAAGTAAATTATTAATACAAGCAGAAATTCATGCATGTAAATACATTTAAAAATGAATTTCTGTTTAGCAAAGAAATTGCCCTTGAACTGTAAAAAAAAGTGATAATAAAGTTATAATACAACAAAAAGTTCATGTAAGTAAATATATTCAGGAATTTATTTTTGACTTACAAAGAAACAGTCTTTTAAACTATAAAAAGAAATAACCATTACAAATGGAAAAAATTTGCCAGACCTTACTGATGCAAAATGAAGAATAAATTAAAATAGATGTATTTATGTAATGCATAACTATGCAGTTATATATCTTTGACAAAAATAAATATGTTATAAAACATGTATAAGAATAACAAAGTACCTTAAATCAAGAAAGAGAAAAGTATAATTTGGAAAATTATTCTCAATTAATGATGGAGTTAAAATAATTATTATATTCTGTATCAAGATAAAATCAGAAAAATGTCTTATTAGTAATTTCTTTTTGTAAAAATAATTAAAAAGGGGAAGATATCCTTGCTCCACAAAAAATTATTTCTCAAAAAAGAAAAAACTATTTTTGTTTAAATGATTATTATCTTAAAGTTAGAATTAGATGTTAGTTAGAACAATTGAAATAATACAGGAAATAATTTATATAGGTCCCTATATACCAATATAATAATAATTATATTGAAATTTATTGGAACTAATATTTACAACAATAATTTAACGAACATTAAATGTTAAAGGCCTAAAAAATAAAGATTAAATTTCCTTAACTAAACTTTGTTTATTTGGAAAAATATGTACAATATCACTGGCAGAGTATTACTTTTCCATTTTCAGAAGAAATAAGTAAAAGAGTTGGGGAATATCAATCACAATGTGTACTGCCACTAAAGTACCATAAACATGATGTCTTAATTCTAAAAATCAGAGCATGAACATGATTCTTACTATAGGGCAAAATTAATGGTGGCCCCCAGTCATAAGCCAATTAGATATAACAAATTGCAATTAAAAATTTTCCTGACAGTTGCCACACGATCTCCTTTTTTTGTAGAAAATGCACCCCAAGTCTATTTTATTGCTTATTTTTTTAAATAAATATGGAATTATTAACAATATTTTACAATCTAATAATTATTTTACTTCATGCTTGTTTCTTAACATTTTTCTTCATTTTAGAAACAAACCTCGTAATATTTACCACAATTTGAAAAATGTCTTTCATTATTAATATCAACAGCTTTTGTAACCATTTAAAATTGTAAATTTTTGTAAAAGTGGCCACTTTTAAAAGTACTCCAACTGACCATCAGAAAAAATATCGAATTTTGCCCTCAAATTCTTAGTGAATACTCACCATCCCATGCACTGGATTCTACCCATGCTACAGAATTGAAAAGAGCAGCAGTTCCTCCATAGCAAGCATTAGTCGAATCAACCCCTTCAACATCATGATTTCCACTCTCTTTGAAAAGTTCCATTAACACAGTCTTGACACTCTTCGACTTGTCTATTATAGTCTCTGTACCAACTTCAAGTCTCCCTATTTGGCTGTAACATAGATTTCTCTTCTTTATCAGTTGCTCAACCACAGTGAGACACATGGAATTGATATCTTCCCTATCCGTACAGAAACCCATCTTGTTTTGCCCCAAACCAATCGTGTACTTTCCCTTGGAGACATTATCAAAGGCCTCCAATTCCTCTTGGTCTACATAGTAGGAGGGAAAATAAATTTCAATGTCAATTATTCCAACGTCCCTAGGCCAGTTGTGGTGTCCATTTTGTTTGCTCATTTTTTAATCTGCAAAGAAAAAAATATTTTATTTCAGCATATTAAAAGCAGTATGCCATAGAGAGTATATATTTGAAATTTGGATTAAAAGAAATAATTTTTTCAAATAAAGGTTTTTGTGTATTTTGCACAAAAAAAATATCCACTCTAATACAAATATAAAAATAAAAGGTCAATTTAAGCATGAAAAAAATTTTACTTTAGGTCCAACACAGATTATAAAAGGAACAAATAACTTAAAATTCCAAAACAAAAGCTTTTTACAGAATTTCAAATCAAGTAAAATATTCAAAATAAAAAATTAAAACCTGGGATTTAAGAATGGTTTTAATAGTTTAATTTCTTCAAAAAAAATATATATATATATATTGATTTACATGATAATTTAAAAAATCATTTGTCCTGAGAACAAAAAAAATAGATTGCAAAAACAAAAACTCTCAAATAAAAGGATTGAAAGAGATCACTTAATGACCCTTTTTTCTGCAATTTTAAATATCATCATATTTAAATAAAAAAAGGAAAGAACGAACCCTGGAATAAAATAGTACTGAAATTCCTCGCTTTATTGCGATGGTAAAATAAAATAAATAAAAAACAAAATGAAAAATAAATAAATAAAACTGTCATTATAAAAACAATACTTTTTTTTAACGTTTGATTTTTTCTGACATTATATTGTGAAACATGTACACACATGAATTATATGACTAAGCAGTTGATTCTGCTCTCGATTTTCATTCAAAGGACCATTTTTAGCTTATTTATTTTTTTTAAAACGAGTCAGGCGGAGTCGGTCAAACAAATGTTTATATTTGATTAAAAGAAATATATTTGATTCATTAATTTTCATAGAAAATTTCTGAATAAAGTCAATAGAGCGTTCGCCTTCCAATGAGGCGAACCGGGTTCGAATCCCAGTCGATACGAATTCCGCATCCGGCTTGCACTGACCACAGTGCTGACGTGAAATATCCTCAGTGGTAGACGGATCATGGGTTAGAGTCCCCTTGCCGTCAGGCTAACCGTGGGAGGTTCTCGTGGTCTTCCTGTCCATGTAACGCAAATGCGGGTTAGCTCCATCAAAAAGTCCTCCACGAAGGCAAATTTCTCCCAATACTCGATCCAGGAGTTCCCTTGTCTTCTGGATTGGGTTCAAAATTACAAGGATACGGAGTTGAACATTAGTAGCCGTAAACCCATTAAGTTGGGTCGGCTGTTCAACGACGGTTATAAAAAAAAAAAAAAAAAAAAAAAAAAAAAAATAGATCATCTCGGGGCCGGGATAGCCTGGTCGGTAGGGCGCTGGGCCCATGTACAAGAGGTCGTTGGTTCGATCCTCGCCGGCCGAAGACTCCCCGTGTAGTAAATGGTGACTGATGCACGTTAAATCTGTCGAGTCTCAAAGTCCTCCATGTTCCCATAACAAATCAATACCTCTGGGGGTACTGATCCAGGAGTTTCCTTGTCTTCTGGATTGGTTCAAAATTACAAGGCTACGGAGTTGAACATTAGTAGTCGTAAACCCATGAAATTGGGTCGGCTGTTCAACGACGGTTATAAAATAAAATAAAATAGATCATCTCGGAGCCGCGATGGCTCAGGGGATAGAGCGTTCGCCTTCCAATGAGGCGAACCGGGTTCGAATCCCAGTCGATACGAATTCCGCATCCGGCTTGCACTGACCACAGTGCTGACGTGAAATATCCTCAGTGGTAGACGGATCATGGGTTAGAGTCCCCTTGCCGTCAGGCTAACCGTGGGAGGTTCTCGTGGTCTTCCTCTCCATGTAACGCAAATGCGGGTTAGCTCCATCAAAAAGTCCTCCACGAAGGCAAATTTCTCCCAATACTCGATCCAGGAGTTCCCTTGTCTTCTGGATTGGGTTCAAAATTACAAGGCTACGGAGTTGAACATTAGTAGCCGTAAACCCATTAAATTGGGTCGGCTGTTCAACGACGGTTATAAAATAAAATAAAATAGATCATCTCGAGCCGCGATGGCTCAGGGGATAGAGCGTTCGCCTTCCAATGAGGCGAACCGGGTTCGAGTACCAGTCGATACGAATTCCGCATCCGGCTTGCACTGACCACAGTGCTGACGTGAAATATCCTCAGTGGTAGACGGATCATGGGTTAGAGTCCCCTTGCCGTCAGGCTAACCGTGGGAGGTTCTCGTGGTCTTCCTCTCCATGTAACGCAAATGCGGGTTAGCTCCATCAAAAAGTCCTCCACGAAGGCAAAATTTCTCCCAATACTCGATCCAGGAGTTCCCTTGTCTTCTGGATTGGGTTCAAAATTACAAGGCTACGGAGTTGAACATTAGTAGCCGTAAACCCATTAAGTTGGGTCGGCTGTTCAACGACGGTTATAAAATAAAATAGATCATCTCGCCGGGATAGCCTGGTCGGTAGGGCGCTGGGCCCATATCCAAGAGGTCGTGGGTTCGATCCTCGCCGGCCGAAGACTCCCCGTGTAGTAAATGGTGACTGATGCACGTTAAATCTGTCGAGTCTCAAAGTCCTCCATGTTCCCATAACAAATCAAGACCTCTGGGGGTACTGATCCAGGAGTTTCCTTGTCTTCAGGATTGGTTCAAAAATTACAAGGCTACGGAGTTGAACATTAGTAGTCGTAAACCCATGAAATTGGGTCGGCTGTTCAACGACGGTTATAAAATAAAATAAAATAGATCATCTCGGGCCGGGATAGCCTGGTCGGTAGGGCACTGGGCCCATGTCCAAGAGGTCGTGGGTTCGATCCTCGCCGGCCGAAGACTCCTCGTGTAGTAAATGGTGACTGATGCACGTTAAATCTGTCGAGTCTCAAAGTCCTCCATGTTCCCATAACAAATCAATACCTCTGGGGGTACTGATTCAGGAGTTTCCTTGTCTTCTGGATAGGTTCAAAATTACAAGGCTACGGAGTTGAACATCAGTAGTCGTAAACCCATGAATTTGGGTCGGCTGATCAACGACGGTTATAAAATAAAATAAAATAGATCATCTCGCCGCGATGGCTCAGGGGATAGAGCGTTCGCCTTCCAATGAGGCGAACCGGGTTCGAATCCCAGTCGATACGAATTCCGCATCCGGCTTGCACTGACCACAGTGCTGACTTGAAATATCCTCAGTGGTAGACGGATCATGGGTTAGAGTCCCCTTGCCGTCAGGCTAACCGTGGGAGGTTCTCGTGGTCTTCCTCTCCATGTAACGCAAATGAGGGTTAGCTCCATCAAAAAGTCCTCCACGAAGGCAAATTTCTCCCAATACTCGATCCAGGAGTTCCCTTGTCTTCTGGATTGGGTTCAAAATTACAAGGCTACGGAGTTGAACATTAGTAGCCGTAAACCCATTAAGTTGGGTCGGCTGTTCAACGACGGTTATAAAATAAAATAAAATAAAATAGATCATCTCAGGCCGGGATAGCCTGGTCGGCAGGGCGCTGGGCCCATATTCAAGAGGTCGTGGGTTCGCTCCTCGCCGGCCGAAGACTCCCCGTGTAGTAAATGGTGACTGATGCACGTTAAATCTGTCGAGTCTCAAAGTCCTCCATGTTCCCATAACAAATCAATACCTCTGGGGGTACTGATCCAGGAGTTTCCTTGTCTTCTGGATTGGTTCAAAATTACAAGGCTACGGAGTTGAACATTAGTAGTTGTAAACCCATGAAATTGGGTCGGCTGTTCAACGACGGTTATAAAATAAAATAGATCATTTCGGAGTCTTGGTGGCTCGTGAGATTCAGCGTTTGCCTCCCAATGAGGAGAAACCGGATTCGAATCCCAGCAATGGCTGGACGATACGAATTCCGCACTCTGCTTGCATATATCACAGTGATGACGAAAAATATCCTCAGAGGAAGACGGTTCATGGGTTAGGGTCCCCTTGTCGTCGGGCTAACGAGGGAAGTTTTTCTATTTATGTAACGCAAATGCGAGTTAGTTCCATCAAAAAAGTCTTCCACTAGAGCAAATTTCTTCCAATACTTGATCCAGGAGTTCCCTTGTCTTCTTGAATTGGTTCAAAATTACAAGGCTACGGAGCTGAACATTGTGGTAGTCGTCAACTCAAAATTGGATAGGCCGTATAACGACAATTATAAAATGAAAATAATAAAATATATCATATCCACTGATATGTTTGAATCAGTAGGTAACCCATTATAAAATAAATAAATAAATAGAAAAAATGAAGAAATCGAAAAAATAAAGAAATAAAAAAAGATTGAAAAACAAATGCAAACAGTCTAAAAATTTTAAAAAAAAAGGAAAATAAAGTTATAATATAATTTTCTCACCGATTTCTCCTGAAGAAAAAAGGACATAGGAGAGAATCTATAGAAGCTAAGAACTAGAGTTGGGCAAAACCAACCATCAAAATAACTCGAATCACCGAATCAATACCCAACTCTACTAAGAACCACAGAAAAAAATTTACAATATGCCTGTCTGTCATAGAATTTTTATAAAATTACATAGGAATTGCCATAGGAATTCGAAAATCTTGAATAACCTCGAAATTTTTCGAAAAACTCATTTAAAAAGCCAGATTTAGTTTTATGTAGTGCATTTCGAAACAGAAGAAATTAAAAATAATTGCCTAATTATGCAGGAAATCTGAGACACCCTGTGAAGTAAGAATCAACGAAATAACCTTCAAACATAAACGCTACAAATATAGACAATTTCCAGGAAAGCAAATTTCAATTTAATAAATAAAATAAATGCATTTCGTAAGAGTTCAAAATAAACGCTATAAATAAATAGCAGCAGTGCATTCACATTTTTTATAATTGCTATAATGAAAATAATTTTAGAACTTTACACATCTTCAAATTGTTAATGTACAGGAGAAAAAGGAAATCATAAATAACTTTTAATCTGATGACAGTCTTTCGCTTATTAAGTTCGAGTGATTAAGCTGATTAATTAGTACAAACAATAATTTAAGTTACGAAGTCAGACAAGTTTTTCTGAATTGATTTTTTTCCGAAATAATTTATTTTATTTAACCGTCGTAAAACAACCGAACCAATTTTGAGTTTACGACTATCAATGTTCAACTCCGTAGCCTTGTAATTTGGAACCCAATCGAGAAGACAAAAATACTCCAGGCTCAAATATTGGCAGAAATTCTGCCTTCGTGGAGGTCTTTTTGATGGAAATAACCCGCATTTGCGTTACATGGAGAGGAAAACCTCTCACGGTTAGTCTGACGGCAAGGGAACTCTAACCCATGATTCGTTTGCCACTGAGGATATTTTTCGTCAGCACTGTGGTCGGTGGGAGCCGGGTGTGGAATTCGTATCGACTAGCCATTGCTGGGTTTCGAATCCGGTTTTACCTCACTGGGAGGCGAACGCTCTATCCCCTGAGCCACCACCACTCTTCCCTATAGATTTAAATAAATAAGTTCCCAATAGTTTATTCAAAAGAATCCGAAACTTTGAGCCCATTAACGTCATATTACTTTAATTGTTTCAAAAGCACAAAGAGATTGCAGTCCAAATAATTTTCATGTTACTCCACAACGACACCAGTGTAGCTAACTAAAGTGAACATTTTATAAATAATTTAGGACGAAATTATTTTATACCAGCAAAATCAGTTTGCATTCACTATTTCAAAGCTATTGCGCTACAATCTGTGTTTATATACACAAGTTTTAATCTAAAACAATTAAAAAGGTAGTCAGTTCTCATTACCCAGTTTGAAATCAAACAATGGAGAAATGGCTGTCATAAATTCAAATAATAATAATCAAAATCATAACAAATTTAAAAAAATAAATAAATAAATAAAAATCAGGCCATTTTTGGGACAGTATATATATGCAAGACTACTTTAAATAACGGCAAACAAAGAACTTATAAAATAGAATTTACTCTACTTATAGTATTGTAGAGACAAATTTTATTGCAAAAGTTTTTCATTTCAGAATTACTTTCTTTAGAACAACCGGTATCAATTAGTTAATATTAAAATTTTCAACCAAGTCATATACAAATAATACTGTTTCCATACCATAATCAAATAATAGGATTTCAATCTATTCGAAACGGAAAACGCTGCTTTACTTATAAGTTTATTATTTATAAATTTATTACAGACTTATAAATTTATTAAACTCTATTTCAAAAACATTTTAATACCAACTATTAATAAAACTAATTAATTGTTCACGTCTTTTTTTATCAGAAATTCGCAAACTTTATAAACTTTACCCTTAGAGAAAAATATCATAAGCATTATTAATAAAAAAAAAAATAATAATAAAAATTTTAAAGAATCGGTACTAATCGGATAGTGGGTACCACCAGGCCACGTTCGCTAGGTTTTGATTTACCCAGGTCACCAACTGTTGGAGATATTCATAGGTGCATCGAATATGACAAAATCGTGAATGTTTTCCAAAGTGATATTTATTAAATACGATATACACTATGAATGTTGCTAAATTTTATTTAGGGAACAAAAATATTGACACCAATATAGAAATTAGATAATTGGGAAAACGTCGCGACTTATTTTTGAAATTGCGACGCGTTATTATAATTTATACTCATAAGCAGAGCTCGAGAGATAGGGTCACCCGGTCGCCACTGGCGAACAATATATTGTAAGTGGCAACTATAATTTTAACTGTTAAATTAAATTTTAACTCCTATAACTATATTATTCATAAAAACAAATTGATCTGAGATTTGAGCACAAACGATAACTCACCGTTTTTATCCGCGTTTTCAACAACCATTGGACAAAAATCCTATTTTTGATAACTTTAGACAAGAGCAGTAATATAAGGATGAACCTGAATTTACATTATGTTATTGTCACATAAAAACATATTTACTGAAAAAATAGTTGGATGATAATATGCATCTTGCTACACTTAATATTTTTTATTAACACCAACTGTAAGAAAGATTTACGTCGTGCGATATCGCGTGATAAGGCAACGAACGTGATAATCTGGATTTTACCGCAGTTCGTATCCCGCTTACATAATCTCTCTTGTTGCTTTATGCATACGTTATCTGAAATTAATATAATTCTAATTGGTTATGCGACGTTTTCCTTTTGATCTTTCCTTCTCAGGCTCGAGATGATAATGCAGTTTTCTTTGCACTAGAAAAAACTATTCGTCAATACTTTCGATAAAACACAATTTTTTTTCGCCGAATATACGATTTTATTGCATTTGGCGAGGTGCGAATGCTTAGCGCGGTCCCTGATTCCAATGTCATTCATTATTCCAGTTCTCACAATTCATTGATTTATTACACCACAGACACATTGTAGATAAAGAATAAAAAGGTAGATTTTCTTTTGTTTTCAAATATACCATCAGAAATTTTCTTATCTTAAACCCCAACAAAAAAAATATGCAGCACAGGATTTTTCCTGGTTTTTTTCTGTAGAGAGAAAAGAAACATATTTCCCGGAGAAAAAAAAATGTGATCGCAAAAAGCAGATTCATGTTCAGCACCCTAAGACATTAAACGTACCAAAAAAAAAATCCCGGCATTTTTTCCAGGGAAAATCTTCTGGACTATTTATCACCATCAAAAATTTCTACAACCCCCGCCTATTTTAAGCAATACGTTATGTGTAATAAAAATATAAATACTTTCTCCTTTTTCAGTCTAATTTATAAAAGTAGTTTACGAAAATGATATATCATTTTTTTTATTTTCATGTAATGCCACATTAAGAGCATAAATATAAAATCAGCCGGTAAATATTTTTTTTTTTTTTTTTACAGTATAGCATCGACATTTTGCGATAAACATACCAAAGAAACTGGTATGTTTATCGCAAAATACTGGTATGTTTTCTGATATAATCACTTGATTTAAATCATTATTAAAATCCATTTAAATTACTAGATTATTTTAAAAAATATTGATTTAAATCACTTAATTTTTTTTTTCTTCTTTTAAGAAATCACTGCTTTAAGTCAAAAACATTTTTATTAAGTATAACTTATGGTTGTGATTTTTTTTTTTTTTTCAACTCATTTCATTCACATCGAAGTTTTCGTTTGTTTATCGGAGAAATAATTAAATGGGATAATGCTAATAAATTATTATTAGATATAATAATAATATAAAATAAATTAAAAAGACTAAATGGTAATGAAAGTTACATGATTATAAAACTATTTCAAATACTCTAAGCCAGAAATATTAAGCAACTTAATTATAATATGGTCTTTAAATAATATTAAGCATCATAAATACATTAAATTACAGTTTTGATTGATAAATATAAAAGAAATCAAATATTCATCGAAAAATCCGATGTTAATCAAAAATCATGATTTAGCCACCAAGCCTGCGTGCTAACATATATGCATCTGCCACTTTGGTACCTTCTTTAACCCAGTTTCCAATATGTTATACAATATTTTATACTATATTATCCTCATGTTATTTAAAGATTTTTATTCTGATTGTATGTCTTAAAAAAGGGCGATTGTCTATGTAAAAACATAATTGGATTACAACATTCGTATAGTGTCCGTCCAAAATATTCGCTAAATACCGTCTCACTTAATTTATACTTCTTCTTATATTTGAAAATAATTATTCCGAAATGAACACACAAAAAATCGTTTTATTCATTTATTTTCACATATTTCATAAGACAGTATACAAATTTAAATTTAAGAGTAATAAAAAAATTACCGGATCGACCATCCCATAATTTTAGAAAAATACCGATTAGATACCGATAAGATACCGATAACAGATGATAGTGACCTTGTTTCTGACTCATCAAATGAAATTTATAATTTGTGTCACAGAGAACAAGATGACCCCAAAACACCTGGAAAAAGTATTTCGGACAGTAACAGGCGTTTTCTCTGCAGCTGTTGAGAGAATTTTTTTTTCTTCTTTTTCTTTTCAATGACGCAGAATGTCTTTTTTACCAGGATAGAGGTAGACATATTTCCTATTCAACGTTGCCAATCTTATGGGCAACTTCGACCACAGTAAATCAAAGGCTTTCACACTTACATTGAATATGATAGATAAAAGAAAGACAAAAAAATAATAATAATTAATTTAAATCCACGCTTGCGTCGCTTATGCAGCTTTATTTTTCTTTTTGGAATTTTAAGCAAATTTTTCTTTAAAATAACTTCCAAACTGTAAATAGCTTGACTACAACGTGGCCTACGCACTCATTTCATTTATTGAAGTAGAGACTGTCGATTAAAATAGCGCTACATATATTTTTGATTATAATAAAAGAATTCTAGAATTTTTAATTATGTTTATGTAACCAGAAAAACATTGATAAAATTCAATTTAAAAAAAGCGTAGTGTATCAACTAAATCTCACTTAATGAGATTTTAGCCAGCTACATTATAAGTTTAAAATGAAAAATGATAATTTTTAAAATATATATAGTTTTATATAGTTATAAACTGTATTATATTTCAAATTTGTATGAAAATAAGTGTACATACACCTTCATTTTAAGAGTCCTCTTTAGACAGAATACTATACTCTATTCATGTTAACCCTATGGAGAACGCTATTTCCCTTATTTATAAAGTAACTAACATTCTTCAATCACTTTTTTTACATTTCATTCACTGAAATATGTTCTATAAATCGTAGTTACCTTCCAGATTTTAAATTTAAAGCTTGTAATTTTTAAAACTTTTTTAATGTTATTACAATGGCTTTGAAATATTACAAAAATTATTTAAAAAAAAGCAAAGATTTAGTTATGCATTCAAATATTTTTCATATAAAGAAGGAATCACATGAAAGAAGTATAACTCTTTTTTTGCAACATATTGCTCTTACAACTACAGAGATCTCCCTGAAAATAACAAAGGTCTTGGTGCTTTTTTCAAAACAAAGGCACCTTCAGTTTTGAAGAGCACTAATCTTGCAAAATATATCAAGCTAAATAAGTGCCCTTAAAAATGGAACTCAAAATACTCAAATAAATAAAAGAAAAATATTATTAACTTAAAGAATAATTTGCAGTAGTAGTAATGGTAATCTGTACTGTAATCTTTTTTCATAAAATAAAAAAAAGAATTTTTTTTTCCCTTTAAAAAGGGGGGACCGACCACATCTTTGCAAAAAGAGGAAGGAGGATGCATTTACCTCTGTAAAAGGACAGGCCACCCTTCTATAAACACAGTTAGAACACTGCAACCCTTTAAGTAAAATATACTGGATAGTGAGTGAGTGTCAATTAGATGAATAAATTGGAGGGGAAAAGGGGGCAAATAAGTATGTAAATATTCCTAAAAACCTATTTGAAGTACGTCATTAACCCATTTTTTAAGACCATAGTTTGACCATAATTTCCTATAAAAAGACTTTAAGAAGTCGAATAGGATACTTTGCATAAGTGAATACAAAATTTTTTTTTTAAAAATTAAATACCTATAAACCTTACAATAGATTTGCAAACAAAAATATGCAGGAGAATGATGACTTAAAATATCACCTATACATATTACAGTCCCAATACTGTATGTAGCTTTATAAAACAATTAATGACATGACTGTTCTCGGAAGTGTTGTTAACTTTCTACGATTTCAAACTTATACAGCTATATTATTTTATGTTTGATCAGAATATGATAGCTTCAAACTGAATTGTTATAAAAATTTGGTGACAAAGATGAAAAACTAGATAATGATCACAGTTTTTGAATAGTAACTTGATAAGTGGCCACAGATGCAAAAACTAATAGACCTTGTAAAACTAAATAATTTTACAGAAAATCAAGCATAAGAAGCTAATAGTATCATAAAAATTTTCCAATTGTTAAAATGGCCACTTTGCCTACCTTACATTAAAATCTGATTGATTTAGATAAAACTTATAGAAGAACTCAGTCTCAAATTGACAAAAGGAAGACGGCACAACCTAAAAACTTACTGAAATATGAGTACATTTGAGGCAAGCATCATAAAAGAAATTGCTATATTGAAAAGTTTTTTACACCAGAATGAAAAAATTATAAATTAAAAATTCTTTGTATCATTATGTATTTATTCTAATTGGAAGCAAAATTAAAACCTATTTCAATCATTTAATGCTGCTATACTACTACTTTTAACACTAAGACTAGACTACTACAAGACAATAGAAAAATAGAAACAAATAGAACAAATAGAAATTTTAATTCCAGTTTAAGAAATTTTAAATTCAGTCTAATGTTTGTTACCAGTCTATTAGAATTTCGTTGATTTACACATTAAGAAAGTAAAGACTACTCTCATACTAGCAATACAAATTTTGCCCAACACAGAACCTTTTGATCATTTTTCGACATAAAAGCAGTAACCTGTTTCAAAAACTCAGAAGCATTACCCAACAATCTTTTCTGGAGAAACTATGACATAAATAGAACTAGAATTTTAAAAACTCAATATGGCTTTATCTAGGGTTGCTAATTCTCTTGAACTTAATCACGAGACTTCTATACTACCTCTGCCAGTGTGCCAGCAGGAATATTGCCACCTTGATGTTGCGAATCGGGACTTAAATATAAAAATGGTGAAAAAGAACATGATTCTTGAACAAATGAAAGCCATTGCCACTAAACTATGCACGGTTAATTTCCAAGAAGAGATTGGTTACATAGCTCCATGCTAAGTAGACAAGATGGTGCTGGAATGGGTATATCTTAGAAGCTTTTCAACTTTTATGGGACCATTTAGTAGGTACTGCCTTTGATGATGAAGTAGAAGGTATTACTGTAGCAGTTCAACAGTTCTAAGGAGGTCTAGCTTTGACAAGGCCGTTATCTTTTTTTAATTCCAAATCAGTCTTACAGGCCTTATCTCAAAATAGACAGTGTTTGTTGCAGCAAATTTTGGAATGAAAGTTGTTTCTAAAAGTCATTATTCATAAAATATCTTTCAAATGGGTACTTGTGCACTGTGGAATCGTAGGTAATGAACAAGCTGAATGAAGTATACTTTCAAACAAAAGGAACCTTGGTTGTCCAAAGACCTAAAGGAATGCTGACCTTTCACGCATTGAGACTTTCAATCAATTTGGCATTTAAGCAGAAGTTGAAGCTAAAAAAAGTGAAGGCATCTAAGGATAAAAGCTGGACAATCCTTAATAAAAATCGCAAATATGTTCCTAATGCCCCTAGAAAAGCAGCTGTTCCAAGCTTTAGACTTTTACATGGACATGACTGTCTGAGACCTAACCACTTTAGAATCGGTGTAGCTAATTCACTGGACTGTTCTCTTTATGACTCTGGTGTTACTATGACTGTTGATCATTTAGATGAAAAAGACCTGCAGTATTAAATTTTATTACTACAAATACTACAATTGAAAAATTCTGCAGAGCGTGTGCATTAATGGCATAGGTGCTATTGTCTGTAATAGTGTATGGCATTTGCAAAATAAATAAATAAGCATTATAATTAGACTACAATTTTTAATTCCATGGTTACCTATAACAAGATAATCATATCTGTTTCCTTTAACAAAATCTGTTCCAATTACAAAATAAAGATAATCATATTTGTTTCTTACATTGCTGATTAATTAAAATTAAAGAAGGCGGCAAGAGTTTTAAATAAAAATTTTTATTCATTAAACTTGGAATTGCTTACAAAAAATTTTCTTAATTTCTTTTTAATATAGTTCTAAACTAAACTCAGTAACAGGACAGCCCATGGCCTATTGTTCCCAACCCAGTTTTCTTGACCATAGGCTCTGGGCTGCAGGAGCAGATGTTGTTTGGGTTGGGTGATCAGCTGAACGTGGAACCCCCAATGTTTTGTCCCCGAGCATGCTTGGTGTTCATTTTATCGAACTACTAACATAAAATTCTACTAACATAAAATATAGATACCTACTTATGTATATAACAATATTAATACATCAAATTCAAAAATAATAAATATTATAGAATTAGGTTGACATGAAAAATTCGCATTTAAGAATTTTCAAATGAAAAAAAATTTGAACTTTCATTTTTTTTTAATATAGCTTTTATGAAAAAATAAATTTTAAAAATAAAAAAATAAAAGATACTTCAATATTTCAAATAAGAATAACAATTGATTAAGAATATGAAAATTAAAAGAATTTAATAAAAATCACACAAGTTAATCTGTAAAAGCATACCAGTAAAAAAAATAAATGTCTAATTGCAATGATTTTCAAACTGTGAAATACGAGCAATGCCCAAGAGATGCATGCGTACTCAGTCTCTTAGGTAAACTAGATGAAAGGCTTCTTGTAAAAAAATAATAAGCACTAATTCTGATGCTTTTGTAACAATTGAAAACATAAATTAGTTTATAAACTTTCAGCATTTTTTTGGTCTTTGTAGAGATGGGTTGATACATGCATACAACAACAACAACAAAAATCAAAAGATATGTAATTTTGGTTTGAAAAAAATTTTTAATCAAAGTAATAGCTAAACCAAAAACAATTGGATGATCAAAAATATATGAAAATACTTGCTTCCTTTTAACAATTTTACTTTTTTAAAGTTCTTGCTAGTTCAGTACTTATAAGAATAAACAGTTCAAATATTTATAAAAAATTGAAAGTAAAAATTAATAAGATGTATTTTTCAGAAAAAATTGCAAGACATCTACACCTTTCCTGTTTATACATATTACAAAGATATGTATTAATGCTATGATTCAAAGCTTTAAATCTAATAATTTTTGCTTACATTCTATAAACCTCATTAATTTCAAGCTAATCAAATAAGTTAGATTATACATCTAATTCAGAATAGATCAATTACACAATTTTACAACTTTCATTGAATTTGAATATCCTGATAAAATAGATATCCTGATAAAATATCCAGTTAGACATAGGTCTAAAATTGATCAAATTTGTTTCAAAAGCATTAAAAGTCACAAATGAGCAGAGCTTATAAAAAATTCTGGAACAAAGTTGAAATTAACAATCTGAAAAACAGATTAATTAATTAATACTACTTACATTTAGTGTGATTTAATAAATAAATGGATTCCGATTCTTTTGCAAGAGAAGAGGCTAATTCTTTTCTTACTTGTTTAACCAGAAGTCCCCATTATCGGCCCCAGGTATTTTGATCCATTAAAAATTATTTATTGATTGTTATGATTCACTTAAGTCATGACACACGTATCGTTACATCATGTAGAGCAATTATTTAAACGCAATATTCTTTGATGCAGTGAAAATACATTAAAGAAAAGTCACTCACCTTATGAACTGTCACAATAAATAAACGTATATTACTCCTTTATAGCTCTATAGCACACGTCACAACAAAAAAGTCAAAACAAATACTATGATTTTTGAAAGGAGAATGGTATTCCGGTGGACAGAGTCAATAGTCAAGAAATCGGATAGCGGTATCTTCTGTTACCTCAAAAAATGTTCGAAATAAATAGTTCTATATTACTCAATGATTATTAAAGGAAGTAGCAATAGACATAGTGAGGGTAAAAGAACATGCCTAGAGGGGAAAACATACAAAGTCACGGCCAAGTTCACGACTCAAGTTTTGGAATAACACATCCGTAGACACATATGCCGTCACTTCCGGTTTACCGGTAAATGCCAGATATGAAATACGCTTATATTAATGATTTTTTAAATTTTTTTAAAGACTTTCTTTCCAATGAGAAAGCAAACTTCAAACAGTGTTTTAGTCTACGAAAAATCCAAATGAAATTTAATCTTCTCAATGCTATTATTTTAGCTTGCTTTTTTTATATAAAAATTATTGTAGCTGAATCTCGAGCCTCATCCCAAACAGATAGATATTAGGAAAACGCAAAAGGAAACGTTAAACCTTTTTATTAATGGCAACAATAAAATTTGCAGGTTTACCTTATTTTGCAATTTATCTTACTACTAGCGTAACTTTAAAGAATGCCAAGATCATTTTTTGCTGCTCTATTAAATAAAATGTTTCTACTACGGATATTTTTATTATTCTAAAAGGATCATTCTCGTTAATTTTTAAAAATAATTTAATTAATAAATAATCTAACTTATTAATAATATAACTAATGCATAATATACTTAATGTGTGTTATAATGACAGGATCTCTTTTTGGTGAGTTATTTTTGTTATCTTCTTCGAAAGGAACTTCCTTCAAATAATCTTTCAGGTCTGGAATTCGTAGCTTAGAGCCTGGTTTCCTATTCCGCCACAGTACTTGTTTGCCTTCTTTAACAAAGTATGGCCTTGGCGATTCAGCTTTTTCTCTGAAGAGTACCAACACTACAGCTTTCTTATCAGTTAATCCTTACTTTTTCAACTGGATACATTAGTTTCGATTCATCGGCATTGTGCCTTCGATCATAATACTTTTTATGCCTTTCTATTCATTTCTCTTCTTTTTCCTCTAATCTCTTCTTCTGAACTAGCTTTGATTGAAATGGGGAAATCGATAAATTTACGATTGATTGTAGCCGACGACCCATCCACAATTCAGCAGGACTGAAGCCATTTTTTAATTATGTCATTCTATATCTCAACAAAGACAAGTAAGGATCATTAGACTTTTTTAATCTTAATTTAATAATTTTCACTGCTGCTTCAACAAAACCGTTGCTTTGAGGATACCTTGGATATAAAGTAGTATGCTTAAAGCCGAACATTTTTTTGTGAAGTTTTAAAACTCAGCTGCTCTAGTAACTTCAAACTGTGGTCCATTATCTGACCTTCCAATATCCGGAATTCCTTATTTGGCGAGCATCGATTTGCAGTGTAAAATTACTTCGTTTGACGTTAATCTATTCAGTTTTCCCACCTTAGGATAACGCGAGTAAAAATATGTTTCTAATAAATACCATTTTGCGTGAAATTTGAATAAATCCATACCTACAATTTCCCGTGGTCTCTGAGAAATACTAGTTGGTTTCAAAGGCTTAGAATAGTATTTAGCTCCCTGTATACATGAAAGACATTCACAAACTAATTCCTTTATTTGTTTGCTGATATCAAGCCAATATACTGCAGTGTTCACTAAAGCTCGGCGTTTTATAATTGTCATGTGTCCTTCATGAATTTTGCCTAATATTTCAGGTCGTAACCTATTTGTCACGATTATTCGATTTCCTCGCATTAACAGGCCATTCTGTATGGAGATTTCGTATCCTAGAGGTAAAAAAGATAAACATGTTGGTACTATCCTGAATTTCTCCGGCCGACCATGAAAAACATATTTGTTTAACATCCGGCACGGCATGCAGAATCATTTTTTTGTTTTAGTTTTATTTGTGAAAGTTTCACTGAAGACATCGCAACAGATTCGATGACTTCGTTGATAAAAGTTTCAATTTTTCTCTTCCTATACTAGATTTGAATGGTATGCTCTAGATAGTGAATCTGTAACACAAAGATTTTTTTCCAGGTGTTTGAAATACGTCAATAGAATATCTCATGAGCATCATTTTAAGACTTTGACGTTGAAGACGAAGAGTTAAATCATTTAAGTCCCGCAGTGGACTGATCGTTAAGACACGGTTCCCAGCAGATCACCGAAGTCAAGCATCACAGGCTGCGGTCAGTGTTCGGGTGGGTGACCACTTGGATCAGTCTGCGTAGGGACCGATGGTGTGCGGTATTGGTACTCGTTAAACTATTCTACCGTAAAATGACTTCGCGTGCAGGTCGTCGGGCTACCGAAGTGGGGGTGCCATCCCCTCTGCAGAGGATCAAAATTGTAATGGCATGTCTTTGGATCATCTTCGACCGTCGCCAATAGCCCATTGTGAAGCTCCAGTGCGACGTAAATGAACAACAACAACAGTTAAATCATCTAAAGATTTTCTTGTTAGTATTGGAACAAAAGGCTCATGATCTGTCTCTAAAAGGAACTTGGAACCAATTAGATCAATTGAAAATTTTTCGCGTGCTCATATAAGAGCAAGGGCTTCTTTTCTTTCTGGGCGTAACGTTGCTCAGTAACAGTAGAAGTTTTGGATGCACTAACTACCTTGATTTCACAATCATGCTTTTGACAATATCTGGCTCCTAATCCATGAAAAGAGCTCCTAATCCATGTCAGCTGTAACAACTGATTACTTAGTTTGGTTAAAAGTTGTAAGTATTGGTTCAGAAGTTAATAAGTCTTTTAACTTCGTCAGTGCACGTTCCTGTGGGTGTAGTGAGTTCCAAACAAATTTACTTTTCGTGGATAACATGAAAATCAGAAGTGCCATAATATCTAAAAATCGTGAAATAAATCTTGATAAATAATTTACCTTTCCCATTGGCTGTTTTAGTTCAGTTTTGTTTGTTGGTCTACTGAAATTCTGTATGCCTTTTACCTTGTTCTGATCTGGATGTATTCCTGATTAATCACTGACAAGACCAAGAATTCTTATAGACTTGACAGGGAAGCAGCATTTTTGTTTATTAAGAGTAAATCCAGTTTTTTCATATGGATTAAAATAAATGTTGGATCTATGTTGGATGAAAGAACTTCCGCTTTATCGCTCATGACATATATAAGCGCATCTACTTTTTCTTTTCATAATTTTTAATTACTCCTGATCCTGAAGCAGTTCGAAAATGTAGAAATCCTTTCTTCCATTTAGGCCATTCTATCGGAATAGAAAATGGAATGTGATATGCATGATCCGATGTTGTCATGATGATGAAGATTCAGAACACAAACGCGAATCAAAACTTACTTCGTTAATTTTTATGCTCTTTTACTGCTGCCAACATGTGTGGTTGTATCTCTCTAGATACTTCTAATTTGTGGGGAGAGTAGATATCGACAATGCCAGCCGTCATCTATGAAAAGGTACCCCAATATAGAATCGAGTTAACAATTTTTATATACTAGGGAATTGGAATTGTATTTTTGCAGTGGTACACGCACTACAATACTCCCCTACCAGAATTATAGCAGTGACAGAATTCGATGAACGGATACCACTAGTTGATTCATTGCTGTTTTGTGAGAAGCCGGGAGAGCTGTATTAAGTTCATGGTTGTGGTCACTTCTGTGTCGCCATTAGCAATCGAGTGTATACAAGTAACTGTTGCGTATAATCGAGACTAAATAGCAACAGCGCGAGGAGGTGGATAATGTCGCAGTCACAAGTAGCAAGTCCACCTTTCAATATGGACCATCCATTGAAGTAGGCGTGTTCAGATCGAAGTGGGCGTTACTGTCAAGATAGGCGTGTTCATATCGAAGTGGGAGTTTCTATCAAGGTAGGCATGTTCACATCACGTCTGAAGGTTACCAATGTGGGGAGAGTAGATATCGACAATGCCAACCGTCATCTATGAAAAGGTACCCCAATATAGAATCGAGTTAACAATTTTTATATACTAGGGAATTGGAATTGTATTTTTGCAGTGGTACACGCACTACAATACTCCCCTACCAGAATTATAGCAGTGACAGAATTCGATGAACGGATACCACTAGTTGATTCATTGCTGTTTTGTGAGAAGCCGGGAGAGCTGTATTAAGTTCATGGTTGTGGTCACTTCTGTGTCGCCATTAGCAATCGAGTGTATACAAGTAACTGTTGCGTATAATCGAGACTAAATAGCAACAGCGCGAGGAGGTGGATAATGTCGCAGTCACAAGTAGCAAGTCCACCTTTCAGTATGGACCATCCATTGAAGTAGGCGTGTTCAGATCGAAGTGGGCGTTACTGTCAAGATAGGCGTGTTCATATCGAAGTGGGAGTTTCTATCAAGGTAGGCATGTTCACATCACGTCTGAAGGTTACCAATGTGGGGAGAGTAGATATCGACAATGCCAACCGTCATTTATGAAAAGGTACCCCAGTATACAATCGAGTTAACATTTCTAATACACTAATGAATTGGAATTGGAATTTTGTATTGGTAGACTCACTACAAATTAAATCGATGAGAATTTACTTGCATTACGGATAAACCATTGATACAAGATACAAGACTATTTAACAAATTGCATTGTCTTACTCAAATATGAGAACTTATCTGTTTTGGGAGGGTGCGAAAATATCACTCGTTGTCAATAATATCAAATTGACTGTGGTAAGAGGTATCCAATATAATGTAACAACAAACTTTTACACCATCTCGTAGCATATAAGTACTATTAACAAAATGTTAATGATCGACATACCTTATAGTTTTTATATTGAGTTTGGTAAGAGCAATAACATAATCTAAACCGAAAGTTTTATAAACCATCTGAATCGATAGCTTTTTTAACTATTCCAAGTTTATCTTCAACGCAATCAACTAGCTCTATGTGGTCAGACAATGCTTTCAGTCAATAACACTGAGTCTAACTAAGGCAGGGGCATATGGGGCAGATGCCCTCTGGGCCCCATATCAAAGGGGGCTACCAAATCGAATCGAAAGTTTATTTTAGGTTTCCTTCTTTAATAAACTTTTTCTAAACAAAATATCAGTACAATGTAAAATCCGTCAGTTTTATGTTAGCTTCTTCATTAATCTATCGTACGAACATAATCTATATTTCGTAAATCCATAACCTTCTAGTGCGGAATTCAGCTAAATTTTCGCAATTACGATGAACAAATTTGGCCAATCAAAAGCCTGTACTTTTACACATCGCAAAATGCAATATGTTTACATACAAGCTTCTGGTTGGCTTAATTGAGCCATCATAATTATAAGAATTTAGCTGAACACCTCCCTAATCTCAGCAAGGTTATGAATTTTTCGCAGCTAGATGACAAAGTTAACAATTATAAAATTGCATTCGGCATGATGGACAGTAAAATGTACAGATCGTAATTTCGTCTGACCATTGGAGGGGGGAGGGAACTTTAGCTATTTTAGGTTCCAGTAAATTTTTTTGTTATGTATGTATAATGAGGTGAAAATTTAAATACCTCTTAGAGTTTGGTTCTTAATTACTGAAATAGTGAAGCAGCCCCCCCCCCCAAAGAAGTTTTTGCCCCAGGCCTCACTTAGGCTATGTCGGGCCCTGCAATAACATTAATATAAACTACAGTCCACTAAAGAAAAATATAAAACCATAAAATATACTTTAAAATATGATGTTAATAGATATGTAGTAACATATGTTTCTTACAGCGATAAAAAATCGCAATAAATTGCTACTTATTTAATAAGTTTATTCTTTATTTTAAATATGTTAATCTCATTTATCAATTTAGTATGCCCTTGACAAAGGCATACATTGACATACGTTAATTACAATAAAATTTTGGTGAAGTATATGAACCGCCTAAGAGATGAGATAAAAATTCCTAGATCTTTAATATCAATTTTTACCTAATGCAGCTTGTCCTAAAAAAGCAACAGTTAATTATAATAAAATTTTGTTGAAGTATATGAATCGTCTAAGAGGTGAGATAAAAATTCCTAGATCTTTAATATCAATTTTTACCTAAAAGCAACCCTTTTCTAAATTATTAAACGTAATAGCAAACAGCACTAGAGACAAGCATTTATTTTCAATTTAGTTCATTTACGCTTGGATAAATATTAAAGTATAAAAACATTTAAGTTACCCAAAACTTTTCCTCCTCAAGCATTATTTAAAAACAATCTATTCAAACAATTGCTTGAAAAGTTATGCTTAGGCATTTCCTCTCGCTCAATTGATAATGTGTTTATAATGGAAAGTTTTTTGGTAGAGTGGAATGGTTGTAAAATTACAAATCACAAGTAAAATAAACCGATTAAGAGTTATTTAATACTGCCTCCCAGCGCTTTAATATAAGTGGGAAAATCAATTAATTAAATCATTAATGAAATTATTTAAACAGTTATATATGCATTATAAAATTTATTTTCCATGAAAAATAACAAATCACAATCTTTTACGGAACGGAATATATAAAAATTTATGCAACTTTTTCAAAATTAATTAGCTAGAAATAAACACAATGAAGATGTAAGATTAATTAAATAAGAGTTTTTACCTACGTTCATGGATTGTTGCATGTTGTAAAAGCTAAAAAATTTTATAAAGTTTAGTATTATTCTTAATTATGCTTAAATTACATTCTTTAAATAAAAAAAAAAAAAAAAGTTTCGAACATAAAAAAAAAAAAAAAAATTCATTTAAGAAATAAAATGGTGCTATATCAATGCACAGATTATTCAGTTGAACACTAGCTGTTATTTTTTTTTTTTTTAATAACATTTACTTTATTTTTATTTTATTTGCAGAACTTGAAAATTTAATCCATCATAAAAATATATGAATTATCCCAAATGGAATAATTATGCATTTTCAAAAAGCGGAATTTCTCAATAACCGCTTCAAGTTAAAAATCTAGCGTAATTTTAAAATTTCTCAGTGAAATTTTCAATGAAAATTCTCAATTGAATTACTAATATTTTATAGATGTCTTCCGAACTTTCGAAAATGTCAGAAAAGTAAAATTAGTGAAAAATATACATCATAATGTAAGTAGAAAAAAATTTATTGAAATAGTGCATTTACGCACCTTTAACCAAAAATGGATAATAGACATGACAAACATGAGTATGAAAACTAGCGAAAGGGCGCTTTCACAAATAGAATAAGTCGCCGCAATGATCGAAATTGGCAACCCTTTATTTCTGTTGCCACTAGAAAGATGCATTACCTTATTATCTAAAAAGATATACGTCTGCTATATTTCGTGCTCACAACAACTTCAACTTTCAATTCCAAATAAGTTTTTCTTTCTGTTGACAGGAGGGGTGGGATTTTAATTAGATAAAAAATGGTATTTTTTTACGATTAATTAAAAAAAAATTTTTAATTTTCTTGGAAGTGTCTTAACTAAACATTTTTTTTATAATCCGGAAACCATTTATATTATAATTTATTTTTGTTATCTGGATATTTTTTGTGTTAACTTATTGTTCATATTTATGTTTACTTTTTTAGTTGGTTCTTGTTCTCGGAGATTTGCATATTCCTCATCGGTGTCATAGTTTACCTGTCAAATTTAAGAAACTTTTGATCCCTGGAAGAATACAACACATCCTCTGCACCGGCAACCTTTGTACCAAAGAGTCTTATGATTACCTGAAAACATTAGCAAGTGATGTTCATGTCGTCCGAGGAGATTTTGATGAGGTATTTTAATAAAAATGTCAAGTGTTTGAAAATGTAGGGGATATTTATGTTTCGTGATCTGTCGTGCCAACAGCAATCTCCATGATGCCAAACAGATTTTAAAGTAGCGATCTACGAATAAAAAACATGTATAAGTTTGCCCGAGTTATACCTTTCGAATTTGACTTTTTAAGTGATGATCTTCTTAAGCTCTAGCGGGCCGTTTCCCGGAAGTTCACAAGACTTAGCGATTATTCTGCTGTAGATACAGAAGTTTTCTCAAAGCGTTCAGGACGTTGGGAAGATTTCCGTATCATGTCCCGGGCAATCATCAACATGTTTTTTTTAAAATTTGCAAGTTTAAAATCTATGTGGCACCTTGGCGTGACAGACCACAATACGGAAATATCCCAGTCATGATCTCGAGTTGATCTCTGTAGCTCAAACATGGGTTTCAGGACCTGAGACATTATATTGATCATTTCTTGTTTTTCCATTTTATTTTTGTATCAGACGTAGTGTTCCTATTCAGTTCCTTTTATTTTTCAATATGAATTGATTGATATGTCCTTATCAGTACTTGCTCATATCAAGAGAAACTGCCTAGTTCTTGTACTTGGAATAAAATTTTTAAGAAGTAAAGTATAGTTTGTCTAAAATAAAAACTCCCTTAGCCATTCATCTGAACCTGTGGCGGTGACTTTGGTAACGAGGTATAACTATTTCAAGTATGGGTGTTGGATCACAATTTAGGACAGGTTTTTGTTCGAGTAAGTGAAAGAAAGGGAATCTTTTTCTTCAGTCTTTTGTGTTAGCCCTAAAGCGAAGAGAAGCTACTCTCCCTGAAATGCGCTATTCTTGTTCCCATAATAGCAGATGGCCTCAGACTTTGTGGCGAGGGGAGTTCTTACGGTATACGAACTATACTAGCCCTTTCGGGAGGTTCTGAAGTATGACATTACTTATTCTAATACCAATGTTCTCCACAGTATTTTAATACCAATTATCACAATTAAGCATCAATGATAGTTAAGCCAAATTTCAGTGACAACTGCGCAGTGGTGAGGAACTAAAAGAAAATCACAGTTAGGAACTAACATGAAAAGTTTAGTTCTTAATCAGCCTAGCAAACAAGTATGTATATATATATTTAAAAAAATTGCAAGTATAAAAGCCTTTGTTACTTTCACAGGGGTAGTTGGCACAAGCAGTTATTGATACAGAAATATCCCTAGAAAAATATAAAGTGACTCTGTGATGTTTTTCCCCCCTCTAGTTTCTGCCTTGTTCAGTTGTGCTAAAAACTTGATGCAATTACCAATAAGAAAATTTTGCAATTTAATTTAAAGGGGGAAACCAATGGAAAATTTTCAACCAATCAAGTTTCTGTAAAAGTTTACAATAACAGCTTACTTTTTATTTTGGCAGTTTTTTATTTATTTTATTTATTTATTGTGAAAGAAAAGTGAAAATGTCTTTAAAGTAAGATCTTCTATTAATGAGAAAGTGCAATAGAAAAAAGGAACATTTTATCTATATTGAAAGCTTAAAGTTACTGTGCCCAATTCAAAAAGCACCTTATTTTAAACTCTAACCAAAGTTCATTTTTGTTTTGTTTTTTTTTCCAATTCAACAATACATGCTAGTGGTGGCAAACCTATGGCCCATGAGTCAGATACAGGCACACAAAGCTTTTTTAAATTACTCATGTATTGATTTTTATGAACTTGTTTTTTATTATAGAGAAAACAATCGGACAATTGAAACATTAAAATACAAATATCTAAGAATAGATTTATAAATAAAATATTTCTAGGTAGAGGATTATCAACTAATTGACTGCTGTGCACTACTGTGCCTGTGAATAACTCAGGACAGTTCTTCATAAACTGAATCATTGCCTACATATTTGAACTACTATAGATAATTGATTACCAACAATTGGAAGTATAGATTTCAAAGATTACAATAAGACGGTTTTTAGGGCGTTTTCTTGTTTCTTATGTTTGTATACACTGTTTCTAAAATATTCTATTACATTTCTCTTCCAATTTGAAGCTGTGATATTTTAGACAGGTTAGGACTTTTAGTTAAAGGAATAGGTTTTATGTATCTCATGAACCTAGAGGGGCCTCTTTGCCATTGTAAAAAAAAATAAAAATAAAAGGATTTTAATTTTTAAAAAAAAACTATTTAACACTGTTTTTTTTTTTTTTTGAGGGGGGGATTTAAGTTGAGTTAATTTAAACATTTTCTTTTACGTAGCCTGTAACTATCGTAAAATTAAACTTGTGGTTTTGTAAAGTTGTAAACAACAAGGCTTTTTTTCTATTAATGCCTCATACATTAACCTGATTAGTTGTGAATCATCGAGAAAAATTGGTTAAAAGTTGGTGCCTTCTGGGTCATTTAGAATCATCTATATAATAACTCTAGTTATTTGATATGTATATTATTGAAAGTTATCTCAAATTTTAAACATTTAGATCAAATACTAGAAGAACATTGATATCTGGGTTTGTATTTTTTCCTAAACAATAGGGAAAAAAAGGAAAATAGATTAATGAATGCAATCAATTTAACAATTAGTATCACAAGAGTAGCTAAAATTTAATAAATAAAGTGTAATGATAATTATACATTTAATACAGGAAATTTAAAAGTTGTTCAAATTTTTTATTTAGGAAAAAAAATTATGTATTGGACAGAATTTTAAAATCTATGTTACTTATTATAATGAAATAGATTGACTGGGATTTATGTTATCTTTACTTTTCTAAATAGATGTGTGTTCTTATATTATTTTAGGTTTAACTGCATATGTTTTCTGTTTCATATGGGCGAATCTCAGGAATCATTAAGCTATATGTCTTCAAAATTTTCTTATAAATATATAACATAATAAGTGAAAATTAATTCTAATAAAATTACAGGAATAACTATGCATTGCTAACTAAGATAGGTACAGTTTTGATCGCGAGTAACTTGCTTTTGGCTTTCATTACTTACTTCAATCCTACATTTGACAACTTTTCATGAGTGTCGCTTAGAGTGTTTAACATATTTTTTTTTTTTTTTTCCAATATGTATTCTGTTTAAAAAAAACTGAAAATCACTAAAAACATAATTTAGTAGCTCAGCTGTACTATCATATTTTCTTGAATGATATTTCTCGTGAATATTGACGTTGGCAAACACTTAAAAGTTTGTCGCCAAATTTTGACACGTCAAACCGTAACCATCGAAAATTGAAAAAAAAGGTATACAATCCAATTCTGTGAGTTACAAGTTAAACTAATGATACAAGTTTGTTCTACTTTAAATAAGCTTTTGGAGTATCACTAACATAAAACTCGCAGAATTGGATTGTATACCTTTTTTTTCAATTTTCAATCGTTACGGTTTGACATTTCTAAGAAAAGTTTGAAGACATATAAGTTAATGATTCCTGAGATTTTCCCATATCTGTTTTAAAAATATTTAATTCATAGTTAATCATTGTAGATTGATGGAATTATTTTTTTACAGGTTTAATTCTGACTTACTATTAAAAATAATGCATTTTAAAAACGTATAACTTGACTTTACTTTTCTTAACTTTATAGTTTCATTGAATTTTTTTTATTTTTTTAGTATGAATATATTTGTTTGTGTTTCTTTTAGTATCAAACATAATGAAATAATTTTTTTTTTAAATAAAAAACAGCTATTAATTGACAAGAACTAATTTAAAGTTATAATATGAGTAAGTATGTATGATTTTGTAAAACACTCTTTATATTTATTTTCTTTAAAATTCTTCATCTTTAGAAATGAGGAATTAAATAGCTACTTCTTTAAAAATAATGTATTAAATATCTTCTAAATTCAAAATAGGCTGCAAATATATACTTTTTAAGGGGTCACAGAACCCTAAAAATGACCAAAATATTATTATTATTATTATTTTTTTTTTATTGCTTATAATAAAACCTCAAACTATTTAAAATGCACTGGGAAAAAAATCATCTCTCTATCTACATTTTTAAAAACATTATGAATGATTTTAGATTGCCCTAAAACAGAAACTTGATCAGCAGACAGACTTTAAAGTGCTTTTTCTCATAGATGATAATTTTGTGTTTTAATCTTAATTAAATCCATAAGGAACTTTTTCTATTTAAGATAAAGCTTTGAAGTGAAATTTTTATCTTAAGTATAATACACTTATTTAAACTGTGCATGAAATAAGCATTTTATGTGGTATAACAATTTTTACAGCATGTTATATATGCCTAACAGGAATTTTTATCCTTTTTTTCTATTTTTTTACAAAATAATCTTTAAAAAATGTTCTAATTGATATATCAACAAATGAATGCACAAAATTGTTAAGATGAATATTCTAAACAGTAAAAAAAAATTTTTTTTTTTGAAAATATGTTAAAATAAAAAAAACAAATTTACAAATTTTGAATTTTTTCAAGTTTTAAAAGATTAAACAGTTTAACTATTTTTTGAAGGTAAATTATTGATTATAAGTTAAATGAGCATGTAAAGCATCCACAATATGAATGATTATACCTTTATTTTTAAAAAAAATGCAGCAAGGGTACTGCGACCCCTTAAAAAGTTGTAATATTTGATTTAGAGAAAAAAGAATTTTTTTTTTTTTCTTTTCCATTCGGGTTGGAAGAAACCTATTTTTTCTGGGTAGCTTTTTCCACTGTGGAAGAAACTTAACATCTCTGATTAAATACTTTAAATTGATTTGTCTTTTATTTCTTTCCTCTTCCATACTTCTTGCTATTTTTACCCATCAATTATTGTTCCTACCCAATTTTATGTATGATTTGTGGTGGTACTAAGATGGAGAATTTCTAAAAAAATTAGTATTAAAATTGCTTATATATTAAAAAATAAGAATTAATGATAGACTTAAAAAAATAATTTTCTTTACAGAATATGAATTATCCCGAACAAAAAGTTGTTACTGTTGGACAGTTCCGCATTGGTTTGTGCCATGGCCATCAAGTTGTACCTTGGGGGGACCCAGATAGTCTGGCCCTGGTTCAACGACAACTGGATGTGGATATTCTTATATCTGGTCATACTCATAAATTCGAAGCTTATGAACATGAAAATAAATTTTATATTAATCCAGGATCTGCTACGGGGGCCTATAATCCTTTGGATAGGTAAGACACTTGAGGTTTTTATAGCTTTTCTTTTTTTTAAAATTAGAGATGAAAATTTCTTGTTTGTATACCCTTTCTTACTAATTTTTGCTATCTCACCTCTGTATCTACAATTTTCACCAATGCATAAAAGCCATTTGAAAAATGTTTCATATGATTATTTCATCCATGGTTTAAATCTTAAAAAACTGATCTGTGTGAAAAACTTACCAACTATGCTTATAACTCATTAAAATAACCCCATAAACATATTCCAAAATACTTTGTGATTTGTGTAAAAATAAAGTGAGTTTTTAATTTGCTATCTACCAAGAATTTATTATTATTATTATTATTATTACTTTTTAATGTGGTCAAAAAGTTTCAATGTAAACATGATTGCAATAGAAAAGCAATCGTGTTTCAGATTTTTATAGATGGGCTAGAATTATTATTATTCTAGTCTTATGCTATATTTTATCAACCTTCATTTAAAAACCTCATTTATTCACCAAACCATGCATTAATTGGCTCTTATTTTATTTATTTATTTATTTAAATAGTTGATTTTTAACTTATTTCAATATCCCTTTTCATTTTGAGAAGTTATTTTTCAAACCGTTTAAATATTAAAGAACTGCCTAGAACATGCTGTGATTTTTAATAAATGCAGTAATATTTTTTTAAGTCTCTTCCATAATCCAATTGTCATTTATACCAAGTTGATGTAGAAGAAATAGAAAAGTATTTAGTGGATCAATAAACTCAGATTACTGAATACTACATAATCAAGAATTTATTATAACCCACATTAGTTAAAATATTGAATATAATGTAAGAAAGGAAACTTCTAGAAGCATGATTTATATGCAACATGAATTTCCAGTGTGAAATATCATTTTTTTAAAACACATGAATGTTTCATTTACAAATCACTTAAAACATGGGTGTATATACAATAATGATGTCAAACATATTATGCTACAACTTATTATACTATATCACTATTGTTTTGAATAGGTATGTTGCTCCTTTTTAACATTGTAAATAACTGCATTCATTTTAGGAAAGCTCACCCCATTAGTTATAAATAATCTTCATTAATTACAAACATTCTTAATTAATTACCAAGGCTTCTGGTGAATATGATTTTTAATTTAAACAAATTAATAAATTGATTATTTAATAAATTTGAACAATAACAATTTATTAATTTAATAAATTGCCACAAATATTAGAAATTTCAATTTAAGGCAAAAAAAAAATTTTTTGTATCTGAAAAGCTGTATTATATATTTTAAAAAAGAAAATTATACTAATTTTCTTTTTCAATTGTATTTTTTAATGTTGTTGTAAATATAAAAATTTACTTATTTTTTATGGAAACTGTTTCACAATATTCTTTTCTTAAAAATGTTGTCATCCCTATGATGAAATTGGAGCGACATTGTCGCAGAATGTTAAGAGGCCTTGCAGGAATATTTTTTAATTTCGGAAATAAACTGAAAAATCTTTCTTTGAATCTTTTAATAAGGAAATGAAAAGTCTTTTCTGCAGAATTGTTTTCATAAGATTGCTTTCCTCCAACACCTAAAGATAAAGAAATGCTACAAATTTTTAATATTTTTAAATTCCAATGTTGCTCAGTTATAACAATAAGTATTCTCATTATTTATTTATTTTTTAAATTCCTATATTATTAGGACACAAGTTCAAGCTTTGTATTTAAGTAATAACTTTTTGACAAGCTCACTTTGCACTGATATCATCGTATATCAATGCAGTGTTTTCAACGTTTTTTCTTTACAGTTATTGCTACTAATTTTCACATGGTGTTTTTTTTTTTTTTTTTTTTTTTTTTTTTTTTTTTTTTTTTTAGAAAGTCAGTTCTTTTTTTTTTTTTTTTTTTTTTTTTTTTTTTTTTTTTTTTTTTTTTCATTTCATATTATTACAACTTATGAAATTTGAATGCACATTATTATTAAAAATGTATTGAAGAAAAATATAAGTGCTATGGAAGTTTGTTATAGAAAGGCAAAAAAAAAAAAAAATTCTGCCTTAGAGGTTGTTATTCATAATTTTATCTTACATGGTCTTATTTTTTTATTATTTGTTTTTTAGTAAATTAAGGTATTTAACTTCCATTTCCCTTTCCTTACTTGATAATTCATTAGAAAATTACTTTCTCTTATTTTTTGGGTTTGTAACTACTCTTGCTTTTCCCATATTCACCAAGGAATTATAATTCCATTATTATTATTTGTTTTGTAATCTTTGCATTATAAATATGTACTTCATACAGTTTTTTTGATTTTACTGTTTTGTCAGCAAGCAAGCTTGAAAAGTTCTTACATTATAAAATTAATTTTATTAAGGTAGTTTTCCTAAGAAAATTTTGTGTTTCAAAATGTATTGATGCATTTGTATAGAAAATGTTCAGATTACAATAATGCAAACAGTATTTGGAAAAACTTTTTTCTTTTGCCTGTAACATATCTAGGAAATTTTATTTCTATTTACACATTTAGAAACAATGAGGTCAATACTTTCTAAAATTATATGAATTTCATTTCAGAAAAATTTGTGACATCTATATTAGGGAATATCTAATTATTTTTATATTTATTGAAAATTTATTGAAAAATATTTGCTTTTTTATCGTGTATGACTTGGGTGGCATATTTTTTGCTGGGGAACTGTACTCGTTTAATAAACTTGTTACCTAACAAAGTTTCAAGAAATGCAATAAATTCATCTAGTTGTCAATAATAATTCATATTACAAAAAAAAAAAAAATCAATAAATCATACCACTGACGTTTCAAAGAAAAAAAAAAAAAAACTTATCGTGAGTATTTACTCCATTCAGCAGTCTCTTTCGAAACATGTGAAATACAAGGCTGTCATCCAATCGCAATCGAAGGCCTGTAATATTTTAGGTTCGCTATACATTTTTTCTGATAAACCTGTAAATTTTTTTAAAAGTAGATTAGCATTATTACATTTGCTAAATTTTAGTTTTTGATAAATATTTTTGTTTTTGCATAATTTTTATGAAAAAGAATAAAATATTTTAGCATCATCCAAATCACTTTTCATTTGTTTGAACTTTACTAAAATTAAGCTTTAAAATTAAAATCTAAAAACAGACAAATGTGTGGTTTTAAATTACTTCTTCCAAACTACAAATTTCATAATTTTGATACTTAACGTTTTTGAGAAAATATCTATAGAAGTTCTAAAAAATTATCAAGCAGTATTTCTGCTAATCTGATAGAGCAACCCCCTTATTTTCAGTTTTAGTGGTGTCAGGAGAACAGTTTGTTAGGTTCAAAGTATGATTTCTTTTGAAAGATATCCCAAATTGTATTATTTTTTTTTTCTTTAATATATATAATACATTTCATTGCTTGACATGTGAAATAAGTCTTTTGCTTATTTGTTTTACTGATATAACTGTTTTTTGTTTTGTTTAAAAATAAATGAAATCTGATCGCATTGAAAAGAATTTTTTTAATTGGGAAGTTACAATTCTTTAAGATTTCAAGTGGAATAATGTACTTAAAATAAAAGTTCTTTAACTTTTCTTTTCTTCTTTTTTTGTGTAGAATGATTGGTAAGGTTGGTTGTGTTCCCATGCAGCATAATTTAAAAAAAATACAATTTTCAATCTTTCATTTTTTATAAGTTTAAACATTTCACTTGTGTTAATTAAAAGTGTTATTAAATTCCTTGTATTAACAAATAAAACATTGAAAAATTTTAGCAATTTATGTACTAAAGATAAAATGTTTCAAATAAAAAAAATATCCTCTACAAAAAAAAAAAAAAAAAAAGGAATAGAAATTTTACAAATAAGTTAGTGGAAATGCATAAAATGTATAAAATCATAACACTGGTCTGAAGTAAAATTAGTAGTTATAAGTTTTTTGTTTTACGAATCTTCTTAATATAGAAGTTTTCTGCGTGTCCAGAAGATTCTTTTAAAATTCGTTGATATCTTGTTTTATCCATTTTTAAAAAATAAAAAAAAATTTATTTTGTTTATGCACAAAATTTTATTTCTCATAAAGTAATAAAGAAGGCTATTCACATAACATCAATGTTGACGATAGGCCAAAATGAAGTAAAATTCTGTGTTTTATGAACTAACTTAAACTTTCTCCCAAAAGTTCTTATTAATTGAAGTTGCAGTTAAATGTGAAAATGTTTTTAACTAAAGTGTCCCTCCTTATTAAAATGTCTGGGCATGCCTATTGTCGTTTTATCATGAATACACAAAATTATCGTAAATATTTACTCTTAAATAAATAAATAAATACTAAATAAATTTTGATAAAATGAATGATGCACTTCAATGAAAACTATCAGAATAATTTATGTCACAATTTTTTGTGTTAATATTTGCCTAAAAAGAACATTTGAAATAATACAATATTGGTGAAAAATACATCAAAAAATAATAAATGGTTCCAGGCAGACTCCTTTTGAATACATCCAGATAATTGCTAAGACTAAACAAACAAACAAAAAACCTATTACAGAAGAGATAGGAATATGATAGGTTTTAATTCAAATTCAACCTACTAAGGGGACTAACATTTCATAAAACGAATGTATAAATTTAAACAAGGAAATTATAATTTTAGCATCCTTTTAACATATAAAAGGCATAGAGTGCAACATGACGACTCAATATGCACTTTTGATCGTCAAAGTGATTTGTATTTCCCTAACTTTTCAACCATAGATCACAACCGCCCAGCATAACATTCTAGGGAGTTTCCTCCATTTAAAATGTTTCACGTTTTATTGCAGTAACACCAAAAGAAATAATAGTTTATGTCATTTCTTTGAAACCTTTGCTAAACCGAGTGATTTGAAATGTTTTCCAAGAGAATAAAGAAAATAAAACTATATTTTGTTCGCTACATTGAAAAGAACGGTTCAGTGTGAATATCGGAATGAAAGTGTGTCGAAATAACATTGTGTCTATGGAATACTATAGTGGACGATATGTATTTGTTTTTAAAGTGAATGGGCCGGCCTAACACAGGGTCATACTAAATAGTGTACACTGTATTTCTTATTGCCTAAATCTATAATATTATGTAGCTGATTTTGTTTTTAGGATATAGGTTTTTATTGAAACATTTTACTTATATGAAATTGATATTAATTAAGACTTATTCTTTTAAGAAATTTATTTGAATTAAAGGCAATTTTATTTTTCAGTGCTGTAATTCCGTCTTTTGTTTTGATGGATATACAGTCTGCCACTGTTGTAACTTATGTTTATCAGCTTGTTGGAGATGATGTTAAAGTTGAAAGAATAGAATATAAAAAAGCCTAATTCACTTCACTTGCATTCCATCTAAGCTACTTCTTGTACATAGTTATATTCCATCGAAATTGAAACTAAGCATGTAAATTGCCTTCTGATTATCATTTGTTAGTTTTGATATACTACGTTTTTTGTCTTGTTATATATTAATAAATGTTTACGATAAAATTGAATGTTTCTTAATAATAGTATGTGTAAATTGTTTAAAGTAAACGCAAATATTTTTTGAAACCATTAGAAGGAAATTGTCTGATTATTTATTTTTAAATGAAAGACACAGCATGAAGATATATTAAAAAGTGCAAAATCTCTATGATTAATATGTTTTCAATATTCATAGAAAATTTTTTTTTTAATTAATAACGGATATTGTGTCTAACGTAACCAAGGGCAGTAAACTTTCCGTTCTTGGCTTTCAGTGGTTTTGAATATTAATTTCAATGTATTAGCAGATTATATAATTATAGATTGAATGATTTACACTTAAATGTAATTACTAGAACTATCAACGAATACATTTCTTGAAAAAGGAATTAAATGAAAAATAAATAACTAAATGATAGGAAAGGACAAAAATATAAGTGTAACAATAAAAAGCAACAATATAGTACTATTCTAATATTTGACTTATTATAATAATTTTTAATATAAAAAGTAAAAATTTTTAAATATAAAATATTACCCTTTCTTATAATTTCAAAATTGATTTTGTTTCTATTGATTCTTTTGTATTGATTGACTCTATTATATCTGTAAATTTGGCTTACTTTTTTAAAAAATTAAAAATTCTCTACATTGAGCTGTAAATTTACCAAAAATTAAAGTAGTTTTTCAATTTAAAAGTTAGCTATCATAGTAGTTAGTCCATGCTCAAATTGAATGTAGTTCACTGTCAGTGTATTTTTTTAGATGACACAAATATTCTTTTTTCACTTATTCCTTGATGTTACAACTCATAAGAAATCTCGCCTCCCTATTTTTTCATCAAGGTTTCAGTTTTTTGAATAAGGAATACTTAATGTTAAAAATCTAATTAAATATAATTATATTGTTTTTGATTTAATAAAAATGCCCTTTCATATAATTTCTGCAGTTGGAAAGTCTAAAAAGAAAAACTTTTTTTTAATAAAATAAAACTTATGTATTGCACAGAATTTCTGTGCAGGTTAAAATTCTTATATATATATTGATTAATATTTTTATTTCATAAGAACTTCTTCATTTAATTATCTCTTTTAAAATGTCAATATATTTCTTTCTTTTTCGTATGCATGATTTAAATTTATAACTATATTTGAAATGGTTCCTAACATAAGTTTTTCTTCACTAATTCTGTTTCTAGAGATGATATACAATATAATTTAAAAGTAATAACTGATTAGCTTTTGTTTTTCATATAATAGCTTTTGCTTTTGTTTTTCATATTCGAAATAAGCATTACGTTCTATTGTCAAGCGTAATAAACTTTCACGAGATGCATATATACACACAAAAAAAGGAACAAGGATGTCATACAATAACATTTTATTTATAATTTATATGTCGAGTACAAAATAGATTTCTATTTACAATCAACTTGAATTCACCTCTTCTGCGGTGCAGGCGTCAATCAGTATTTTTAATGAATACATTGTACATATAAAGGTAATAGGAATGTATCAGTATAAGAGACAATTTTAATTTAACACCTTGACATACAAATTTTAAGGTTTAATTTACTGCAAAAAAAGGTGTTTCATTTTTTATATTATAAGTCTTCATCGAAATAATTTTTTTGCTGAATACAATGTCTTTCATTATATAAAGTTTATAAAAAAGATTAGAAGCTTAGTGGCAAAAAAAGTGAAGTGTTTGTCCAAAAATCTTTTTATTATTATTATTACTGGCTTTAATGTATTATAAAAAACGCGTTAGAAACATATTTGTATGTCAAAGAGTTAATAAAAACAAACTACTAAAAAATAATTTTTTTTTTTTTTTTTCCAATTGCAAAAAGGTGGAGATAAATATCTCCTGAAGCAGAATTAACTTTTTTTGTGAAAAAGGGGGAAATCAAAACTGAGGACATCAAGCAAATATGCATGATGCCTGCACATTCTCATTGAGCAATCGAAAATGCCTAAAATAATGATAATTAAGTTCAGATTTTTGAGAAAATATTACACTTTCAATTTGGTATTCTAACACATTATGATTCTAGAAACAGTTTGATTTTCTTTCTTTTGCTCCAATTTGATTTGAGATTCATATAAAAAAAAAATCTTTATAAGTTAGAATATCTTTAATCCCAGAAGCTTATCCATTAATTTGGAATGACTGCCAGTAATATTACTACTATATTATACTGTGAATTTGTGGAGCCTTATCCTCCATGACCCCCCTTTCCCACAATTGGCTGTTACGGAATGCTTTTTACTTTTGAATGTAGAATTCTTAACACTTATATCACCTTATTATGGCCACTTCATCTGTCCCAAAGCAAAATAGGTATTTCGCCAATAAAACTAAATTTTTTTTTATACTTTGATCAAATTTTATTATGTATACTGATGTATTCACAATTCCCTCACTAGTTTTAGAAGTTTACTATATATATATATACAGGGGTCTGTTTAGAAAAAATTTGACGGACCCAGCTCAAAGTAATTTTTCTCTTAATAGGACCCTTCACAAATTTGTTTATCTTCATTATTGTTTCGTCAATCGAATGAACCCTTCCCGGGAGGGGGGAGGAACAAGAAAGATGGATTAAACGAATTTAAGTTTTATCTTTGGCAGACGCTACTTCCATGAATATTCTGCATTCAGCAGTATAGGCTAAATACCAAATATTTGTATGTTGCATCTCTAGTTTAGAAACAGCAATTGGTGTTTATTTTTGAAAATTAATTTTTTTTTAATTATAATTTTACAGTGCTGAGCATAATCTTGTATAAATTTACAATTTAAAAACTCCTTGAAAGAAAAAGTTTTTTGCAAAAACCAGACCCTATTTGCACAAATTCATAAAAGCAGGACCCTGGTTGATACGAGTATTTTTTCACAATTTTACAGGAACTTTCACAGAATGTCTGGACAGACCCCCAATATATATAGATATATATCAGTAACAGATAGAACAGAAATTCACCATGGATTAAAATGGAAACTTAATTCTTTTTTTCTTGTAAGCATTTAAAATGTGAATTCTTGGTTTATGACTAACATTATATAATTTAAAATAGTGTTTCTCAACGACGATCAGAGGATTAATATCTGCATTAGTATTAAAATAAATTTTATTTATATTTAAATAGATTTAGGTTCAAAATATTTACATTGTAAAAAGCATATGAATGATCTGAAACTGACTGGGTCGTTTTAGTAAATTGGGTTGAGAAACACTGATATAGAGCATGATTCATTTTTGCCCTACTCATCATAAATTATAACCTTCTGAATCAAAACATATGCGATTCATAAAATCAAAATTGAGATGAAATAAAAACAAACTTAATTCATTTAATCAATTCATAATTATGGTAATAATAAATACAGCGTTTAAATGATAATCCAGCTATTATTACAGTCTCTTATATAATACTCTACTTAATGTTATGCTACATAGAACTTATAATTAATTCATGACAGGTTCAGATTTAAAGAAAAAAAATTGAGGCTTTTTTTAACTCTGAAAGTAAATTAAAAATTTCTGTATAAAATAAAAATTATCCTGTAACGTAAATGTATTCATGACCAATAACAAGAAAAACTTTATTACTATTATTTTTTCATAACAAGTTTGAGCACTGTTCAAATTGAGTGTGAGTTATATATATATTTTAACCCAAAATATGATTTCATATAAAATTGCTTCACCTTATATTGCATAGAATCGGATAATTACAAAATTCTTTATAAAAAAACTTAGCTCAGATATTTATCTACAATTATGTGAGCAAAGTTTTTGAAAAACAAATTTTCTTTCTGTCGTTCAATTTATATAATTACTATTAATGATTAAAATTTGTTATCCAAAGAGCTTTTAAACTATCCATAATGCAAAATCCTTGTCTTAAAAATCCAGATTGACTTATATCTACAACATTTATAAATATAAAATACAGCATTTCCCTATTCATTTATTGGCACAGCACCAGATTCTTTAAAGAAAGGAAGAAAATTTCTTGATTCCCAATATTCCTATATTTAACAACAATTAAGTTTGAGCTCTGGTTAAATTGAATATAAGTTACAAAATATACAATTCAAAATATCATTTAACGTGTAAGATATTTATTCTCTCAAATAGTATGAGCAAAATTCACATAATTCCAGTAAAAACTGTTAGGGGAAATCAAATTAACTCTTTATTTCTTTGATCATTTTTTTAATCAGTTATTTCTCAAGCTTTTTAAAAAGTTAAAATTTTCAATAATTTTTTTTTAAACTGACTAATTTATACATAAAATCAAAAACCTTTGCCATATAATTCCTTGACCTAATACATACAAAAAAAATAATAAAATCAATATTATATGGCAAATCAAGACCAAATTAAAGCTTAAAATAAACTTTTATTGAGTAATAAAATTAAGTTTGAAAAAATGATTCAAAATACCATTTGATACTGATGACTAATTAAAGAATTAATAAGTTTTTAATGTATAATTTAAATAAATTATTAATAATTTTAAATTTTTTCCACACTAGTAATTTTTATTCTCATATTTATTTGTATTTAATAAACATTTTTGACATTCATACAATAAAAATATAACTTACATGGATTTGTTTCCTCTGTGAAAATGAGACGATATACTGACTATGCTTCACAAATTTTGATCAAATTTAATACTATAGTTATCTTAATACTACCTACACTAATAGGATATGAACTCAGCTAATTGTACACTTTAAACTGAACAATTTTGATAGTACATTACTTGTATAATGTTCACAAAATACGGGAAATCCTCATGTGATTTAACAGTCAGAAATTTTGTTTTGAGCAATAGACCAAATAACTTTTAGTGATAATAATACTGTTTGATAAAATCACATTCCTATAAATGTTTGCTTAATTCACAAAACAGGATAATATTAACAGGATTAAAATTCAACAATAACTTCAAAGCTTCACAATAATTGTTCTTAGAAAAATAGTATGGAAATTAAAATTGAGACCATGTCTTCATAAACAGTCTAATTACTTAAACTAAATTGCTTGTTTCTGGAAATACTATAATGACAATAAAAATCTGTAGTCAAACAGATGATGTTTGTTCGAAGATTATTGGCATCCCATTTCACAATAACTAAAACATAATTCTAAATAAATGTTTTACAACCTAACATGATAAAATATGTTAAGTATTTCTTCATATAGTTTTAAACAAAAATATAATATATTAACACATAAATATTTCTTATATTATAAAAAACTTCATTCCTTTACAGCAAATATACATTGAAAAATATCAATTTTTTTTTTTTCACAATAATCACAAAATAAAAATTCTTTATCACAAAATCAGCCTATTCTTTTACCAGGAATAAGTTCCTGATTAAGAATTATTGTCGAGTTTAGAAACTTCCAGATTATATTTATAAATTAAATCTAAGCAAAAGGAAGCGAAACAAAAAATATGAGAAAATCTCTCGTCAAGTCAGTATACGGTACAAAGGCAAAGTTTCAGTTTGCCTCATACAGGCATACATACACATTTGTATAATTTTTAAATTTCAGTACACAAAAAGTACTTCGTCAAATAAACATATAACTAAGGACATACAAAAATCTAGTTTCATAATATAATCACATTGTATATATTTGCTTTATAAATAACAATACTGGCCTGATTTTATTCATGGACATTTGTAATTCTATTACATAAAGTTATTGTGTAAAAATCTTTATGTTTAAAATGTTCTTTTACATTATTTAAATCATATTTCAAAATTATGTATGGTTTTAGTTCATTTATTAAATCTGATAAAAGGTAGAAATCTTATATTTTTGTTATTATATAATTTTTTTTAAAATTACATTGAAAAAAAAAAAAGACTATATAATAGAGAATCATTTAATGATAAATTTAGCAAAATTTTAAGATAATTGACTAAAATGTTAAAACATAACATATAATACAATTAATAAAACTTAAATCTCATCCTAAGAATGTTTAAGAAATGTAAAAGAACGATGTATGTATAAGTGTTGAGTTATATATATATTTTTTAAAGTGGTATTTTAATGAGGGCCCTTTAAGAGCAGAAAACAGTTGCGCTGTCCTGCAAATCAATAGAAAAAAATACATAAGTCAATCACTCTGTTAAAGCAGAGCTCGTCAAATAGGTAAAATAACAAATCTTTGAAGTGGAATGGTGTTTAAAAATGACTTTGTACTTCCTTCGGGAAACAAATCTATTCTTTATGTATCAAAGATATTCACTCTGAAAAAGCCAATTAAAAAGAATTACTAATCCATACAATATTAGAAAAGTGGAATCAATCATCTATTGATTAAAAATTTACAACTCAAGTAAACAAAAACATCTTTTCAGCATCCCCCAATGATAAAGAAAAATTTTTTACGAATACAGATGAATAATTTTTTTTAGAATTATACATCAACAAGACGTTTTTTTTAAAAATTTATATAGAGATTGTTATGTAATCACCGTCCTTAATGTATATTTTTAATATCCTTTCAAAAATTAGGACAAAAAGGATACGCAGCTTGGATTTCAAATTAAAATTCTAGCATGGAAAAAGCAAAAATGCTACCAAAATATATTGAAACACCTATATGGGGAAAATATAATGACAATCATCAAAGCCAATTTTGATTGCCTGATGCAGCTTGGATGCATTTCAAAAAATCACATTTTAACTCTTCCATTTCTTGTTGCTTTGATATTTTCAGCTCTGCTTTCCTAAGTAATGATTCATAAGATTTTTATAGCCTTTTTATATTTGTCACACTTAAATACTAATTTGGGACCGCTAATGTGTATGCATATTTAACAAGGATTCTTATTGGGATTGTTACCAATATATATATTATATTTATACTGTTATACTTTTTTTATGAATTATCCATTTTAATTTCTAATATGGTAGTCATTAAGTTATAAAAAATTAATCACTCTTTGAACTTACAGTGTAAAAATAAAACTAAACACAAGAGGACTCATATTTATGTTCATTAAAACCTTAAGAAGCCTTTATTGTACATAATTATGAAACACCAGATTTATTTGTGCAAATTAACCTATAATGTATTTTCACCTTGCCAAAACTGCTCAAATTGATAAGTGTGTAAGCTTGAAAGTAACAACTGAAAAGATACTAGAAAACTGTAGAATATATAGTGAATCAAATTTTTGATGTTGATAAAAATAATAATAAAAACTTGGATGTTGAATGTTTAGAATTTAATTTTTACTGATACTCATAGCTTTAGCAAATGAGAAAAGAAATGAGTAGCATAACAATCACCATTTTAAAGTTCACAGTTTGGAGAAACGTACTGCACTAAAATTTCAAACTCAAGAGGAAGTAGGGGTATATATATTTAAATAATAATAAATTGAACACTTATACAGTTATATTTTATTTACAATTGATAAATATAAAAAATTATGCTTACTTAAGGTTTTATATGAAAGATGAACTAATGCCTCTTCATATGCAGAGATAAATGATCGGATCTGGAAAAACTTCGAGTGCACAGTTTGCATTTAAACGGTCTCTGACCTGTATGTTTCCTGTAGTGTCGAGTAAGTTCGTCAGATCGGGCAAATTTCCAAGGACAGCCATCCCAAGTACAGGAATATGGCTTTTCACCTGAGGAAGAAAAAATATTTTTAAAAAATTTTAGATTCTGAATGCCAAACTACAGAGAAGTTAAAATCCCAGAAAATTACGTACATTCTGTAGTTTTAATAAAAAAATAAGTGTATAAAAAATATGTGACCATTTTTTATCTGGTAAATAAGAAACAAGTTTCAAGTTAAAACGCCCATTAAAAATTTCAAAAAATCAATTGTTTAATTTTTTTAATAATTGAACAGTAAAGATAATTGAAGCTGAACTGAAACTTGAAAAGAAAAATGCTGAAACTTGAATAAATATAAAAAATATAGCACATATTACAAATGGAATTAACAGGACTGATGATTTTTATTCAGTTTTATGTTAACTTTAACAGTGTAATCTATGTGATTTGAATGGTTTGGTTTTATCGAATCTAATATTTAAATGAGAATTGTAAGAAAACAATTGTTTGCTATTAGATCGCAGACCCTCACTATTACTTCTCAATCATTTTTGGTTTCTTGACAATAAGCAAATAATTGCATTAAAAGTATTTTGCATTATTCTATTTTTAATAGTATAAGCCATATTTCTTTAATATTATATTTATTTAAATCAAAGTTTAGAGATTTAATTTATGATATGGATTAATTAACGGTAAAGCATTTAAGACATATTTTATAATTAGTTCCGTAATTATAAAACAATAATTATCTAAGGTATTTTTTGACTAAAAGCTTTGTTATGTTATTATAAATGATATCTATACTTGGACATGTAAGATATACTTTCCGATGTAATTTTTTTATGTTGAATTGAATGAAATAAAATTTGATTTGATAGAATTAATCGTTTTGAAGATATAAGGTTTCTTTTTTGTAAGTACAGTTTCAAAATGTTACTTTTTGTACATAAAAAAAATTTTCAACTTTTAAAATGTCAGTCCTTTTGATTTGCACTAGGCCTCATTCGATAAAGCGTGAAAAAAAATATGAGAAACACTTCTCTATATAGGAATGTAAGATTATAAAATAGTAATTTGGTATACAATACCCTTATAACTTCTAAACTATTTGTTTTATCGATTCCTGTTTTGTATTAATCAATTCAGCATGAAAAATGACATCAGAAAATTTATCTTGCATGTTCAGATAGTTATGCAAAGTGTAAAGAACATAAGTCTCATTAGATTTAGCATGAAATAATACATCAGAAGCAATGCCTCATTTACCTGTCTAGAAGAAATTCAATTTTCTTCCTCAAATCACTACTGTACAGAGGAGTATAGGAGAGCTTTCAGGTATTATTTATAATAACATAATACTTTACCATTAATTAATCCATAAAATTTGATTTTAATAAATATATTATTAATGAATTATGGCATATGTTAAAAATGGAATAATACAAAATACTTTTAATGCAACAATCTGCTTATCATCAAGAAAACGAAATATTTGGGAAGTAATTATGGGAGTCGATGAGGGAAGTGAGCAGATAGCATATATTGCCTCAAGAGACATACATTAAGTTAAATAAAAACTGCTGGCACAAAATATCAAATTTAGTCATTTCTTTAATAGATATTATTCAAAATCGTCAAAAAGTATCTAAAAATAGCGCAGCACAAATTTTCTGAAGCAAATGTTTTGAATGTCCATCATTATTGCTAAAGGCTAAATCTGAGATAGGATTCTATCTAAAATTAAAACTTCGTTTGTGTAGTATATGTGTACTTAGTTATATAATTCTAAATTCTATCATTAAAGGCATGATTTTTCCATGGAAATGCAGCACTATAATGATTACAAACGAATTCTCTTTGATAAGTATTTAGCCTTTTGTTAAAAATTTCAAGAACTAGCTGTAAATTTTATTAGGTATTGATTTTGTCATTTCACACTTTATAAATCAGCAAATTTAACAAAAATATCGCTAGAATAAATTTACTGCTTTAAAACTTGATATTTTTCTTTTAAAAGCATTACTTCAATTATTTATTATTTCCCATTCTCTTCCACATTTCCTTTTTTTCAATTTTATGCCTGATTATATTTATAAAGAATTATTGTACAAACCTGTGTGAGTGCGTTTGTGAGCCTTAAGATGTGAACTCTTTGTGTAGACTTTTTCGCACCCTTTGAAATCGCATTTATGCGTTTTTCTTCGTCGTAAGTTTTCTGAATAAATGTCCATTCCTTCTTTCACCATGTTACTTGGTAGACCTATGCTCTCTGTTAAAACCTTGCCATTACTCATTATTGAATTTGTGAAAAACCTTCCTTCATTTTGATCGATTAAACCTCTCTTTAATAAGTTATTCAAAAAACTGGGCTGTTCTTTCATTTGAAACATGGCACTGTAAAAATAAAACATTGCAATTAATATGAATGCTAATTGAACAGAAAAAAAAAAAACAATTATATTTCATACTTTTATTCTCCATTCAAATATTTCATAAAAAATTAAGCAATTTCTTAAGTTTTCATTTTTCTATAATTAAAAAATATTTTTGAATTTTTTTTCTTTCTATCATTGGAATATGTTCTTATAAAGCTAGTTTAAAGTTTTTGAATTTTATATTAGCTATTAACTTTTTTAAAACTATTATAATATATTTGAATTAAACTGCTTCAAATGCCACTTGCCAATACTAACAAGCTTGCTTTTTGAAACCAAGTGAATTTAGGGCAGAGGGTGCCTTTCTTGTTTCTGAAAAATGACAAATTCTCTGTTTTTTCTTCACATTAAAATATATTTTAATACAATTAAGACACACCAAAAAAAAAAAAAAAAAAAAATTATGTGAAGAAGTTATTTTACAGAAGTTTAAATTTAACATATTTCTAAAATATGTAGATAGAATTGATATAAGATTTAACATTAAGTGAAAAATAAGTCTAAAACATGATTTAAAAATGCAGTTTTGATGTAGTTAACTATTAACAAAAAATATTTTTATATTTTAATTTAATTATTTGCATTTTTTAATTTCTGATGAAAGATATATTATAGATATTTTTTTTTTAACATAAAGTTATCATTTAGTATTATCATCAAATATTATCTATCAAGTATTTTGAAATACTAACTATTTCAGAAAGCAAAACATTAAATAAAAAGTAGAGTAAAAATTAATCTTACATAGATGCTTCTTTTATCCTCTGAAGTGATAGAAGTGAAGATTCAGAAGTAGAAACAGGATCTATTATTTCTTCATCTGAATTAAAATCTATATAGAAAAATATATATACTTTAAACCAAACAATTTTAGAAAACCATGTTTCAAATAGAATTTTAAACAGAAAAAGAATTGCTTGATTAAAAATGTTATTCTCTTCAAAATTATAAATGACAGTCGTCACGTTTCAAGCGCTCAAAAACAGGTGCCCAATTTTAAGACTTGCCAGATGTAAGTGAAAAGAAACAAAAGTGATGCGAAATATCAAACATAAAGGTGCCAAAGAAAAAAGGAAAAATAAAGATGAGAAACATATCTGGAAAACAACAGTAGTTGAGAGAGAAAAAAGATGAAAAACAGAACAATAAAAATCACAGTGGTAAAGAGGGGCAAATCTGGATAAAATGCATCTCCACACGCTACGGAGAGATGGTGAGGAACTAATGCCAGTTAACAAGGAAATCAGCATTCGTATAAATAAACAAGATTCTGGGACATCAAGATGAGCTGATGTGACTGGGGTGGAAATAATTTTGGCATTGATGAAATTGAATTTTTGCCAAAGATTTTTCAACAATGGGCAACAAATAATTATTTCTCGTATTTTTGATAATGGACATATCTATCTTGTTCCTTAAGTCTAAATATTAAAGCGCTTCTAGTTTGCCTGATGCAGACAAGATCACACTAACAAGGAATGTGGTAAATGTTCCAGCCATTATCAAAACTAATAGGATCTTTAAGAGATTTAAATTTTAATTTTGTTAACAGACCTAAAAATGACTTAAAAACTAAAATGGGAGAGGATATTAGCAATGTAACAAGCTCTCTGTAACGTTTTAAAAATATTTAAAAATTAAAAAAATAATTAAAAAGGTGGAAAACAAAATAAGGAAAAGATATAATCTTGCAATCAGCTCACAGGATTATAACCTGCAAAAGAGTGCTTTCTAATATTGTATCATTAAAGATCTTTTCTTGTAACAAGCAATAAATTTCTCCAATGAAATATGCATAGAAAATTATGCCAGATTTACGTGGATACTGAGATGATTCTAAAAATATGAACGAAACTTGTTCCCTGATAATAAATAGAAATAGAAAAAATGTACCTTTGTTGAGCCGTAAATCTATACATGATGAGCTATCACCCGTGGAGGATGGAGAGGATGGGACTGTGGGTGATGCAGGTAAACTGGCTGGCAAGGATGCTGGTGACAAAGAACATCTACTCTTGTTCACTGTCAAATCTACTGGCTCCAATTGTGCAGTTGTAGAAAGTTCAGTCTGAAAACAAAAGAATATTTACCATTTATTCTGATGATACAAACATGCATTTAAATAAAAACTGAACACATGAAAAATAATTGAAGCTAATATTGTCCAGTCTATTTGAATTACACATTTATAAATTGAAAAAATACCCTTTCAATGTATGATGTAATGCAAAAATGTAATGTATTAAAATCCTTGTAATGCATAAATATTATAAAACAACAAAGAATATGTTGATCAAAATTAGTTCTACAAAAAAGTGATATGCGTTTGGTAATGATTCAAATTTTCAGGCATTTTCCATAAGCATATATTTCATTATCATATGACCACAAACCTTTATACAGACTTTTCTATTCTCGCATAGTTTTCCGTAATAATAATAATTCTTTTAAAATATTTTTACAAATGTCATTTAGCTTTAATAAGCACAACTTTCAATTGCCGAAAAAATTGTTACTTAAAATGAGTAAAATAAATAAGTTTGAAGTATTTTTACAATAGGGAAAAAAAACAATATTTGCTATTAAATAGCGTTTCACTAAGAAAACAATGAGAATTACTTTTTTATATTTAAGAAAAAAAAATCTAAAAATCTTTAAAAACATTTTAGTGAATGTTTAAATGCAGGAGGTAGGAACCTCCTTGGGTCACTATATGGGGTTTGGTAATTGTTTAAGTACCTTTAATAATTATCCAATAGGTATCAATCCTTTAATATTTCGTCACGAATGATTTTAAAAATTAAAAACCTCTTTTTTCAAAGGATCCAGTTTATATAGCTTTAAATAATATAAAATATATTTTATATTATTTAGACTGTACATATGTATTAGATATCGCATAAATTGTTCCATTGTTTATTATTAATTAAAATTTTTCTAAAAAAATCAAACAATTGATTGAGAAACGTCTGGTATTATCAAAATACGGGTATAACAATCTGTAGCAATGCTTTTTTTTAGTCGTCCAACAATTTATCCATACTATTTTCCGTAATAATGATAAAATGAAAAATAAAACTTTGAATTAATGTATTTTCCAAAAATTAAAATAATCTTCAGCAAGTTCAATTTTATAAAACTGAAACAATCAAAAATTTAAAGAAAAAAAAAAATATATCGGGAAGATCACTTTTAAATTTAAGTTCGTTCAAGACAGATAAAAAAAAGTTTTTATTTAAATGAAAAGATAAAAGCAATCTCCAAATTTTAAAAGTGTGACAGTTAAATAAAAGGGACAATTCAATAGTTTTCGAAAGCATGCCGTAGTTAGAATTAAAGTTAATAAATAAATTACAAAATTAGTTTTAAAATCAATAGACTTAAAAAGTATAGATATATTTTAAGAGTAAAATTTTCGAATTATTCTTTCGAATCCAAATTCTTTTCAATCATTGCCATTAAACTTTTCCTTCGATTTGAGCCTCCTCTATATTTTTGACAAATCAATGTCAGCATAAATAAATTAGGGCAAAGAAAACATATTTTAAGAGTATTAATAATATTCTACATAAACAGCAAACATGCATAAAAAAATAAAGAAAGAAAAAACATACTTTTTCAGGGTTCATAATGCAAGTAGGTGGCAACCTAAGAACAGGCACATATGTGGGAAAAGAAGGAGATAGCCTTCCGAAGTCATAAGGAACCATAAACCTATCACACTAAGAAGAAAAAAGAAAAAGCAATATTAAAGAACAATAAAACCCTCCACATCTTTTTTAAGAAAAACCTAAATGATAAAGAGTTTAGTATAGTTTTAGTATATGAGAGCATGCATGTTTATTACAACATCCAATATGCAAAATCAAATAGATAAAAGTTAAATTGTGGAACATGAAAAACAATTAAATTCTTGTAAGATTTTATACAAAAAAAGCTTAGTAAATATTACTATGAGTATTTTGAATTCCTAGAAAGTCTTAATGCAAATTAATTCTTTATTTTTCTCTTTAAAGGATTATATCAACTTGATGCGATACCATGCATGCACAACAGTAACAGTATTGAAATAAATTTATCATCAAATTAAAATACCTTCAATCATAACTTCAAACTTATTAGACAGTCACCGAAAAGTAGTTTTGAAATAAATAAAAAACATCCATTTTAATGATGATTTAAGCAATGCAAGAAATAAATGAAAATCACAAAAAGGCAACGTCGTTGTTACAAATTGATAAATCCTCAATATGGCATAAATATATATTAACCATTTCGATTTTAATAATGCATTTGTTTTTTAATTTATCAAATTAAAGAAATTAAAAATCATTCTTTTTATAAAACTAGGTTTAAAAGGTAAGTTAAGGGTACGCTATAAGGTGGGAGACACCTTTCATATTAAACTTTCTTTTAACTATACATATCCCCCCCCCCGAAATTTTTTTAAAAATTGCAATCAAATTATGGCATGATTAACTGCAGCTATAGAGAGGGGAAATAAACCTGTCTTAATTTGTTATTTTGAAGGGGGGGGGGGGGAATTATGCATTTGAAACTTCATAGTTGGCATATCTTAATTAATATTTTTAAAAGAGAATTTGCCATGAAGTTTTCTCAAGCAGTATAGAGTCCTCACAAAATACAAGATCATTAAATTTAATATTTCGTACTTGTTATTTTACAGTAACATGAAATACACACGAAGCATCAACTAGTCTTGTTTGTATATTACAAAATACAGGGTAGTACATGCTTGGTCAGGAAGAAAAACAAAATTGCAAATCAAAAGAATAAGTACAAAGAAAAATGACCTTCCATCCTCGCAAGTTAGTTTAATACGATTTTAAAAATCCAGACCCTGTTAAAATCAAAAGAATCTGTTCACAAACTAAAATAATGTTATGTATGGTTACTCATTAAGTGCCGAAACAACAATGAAAGAAACTGCGCAGCTTTGTCAATTTCACAGGATTTTAACATTTAGCCTTTTCATCCTTGTGAATTTGAACTTAACTGATAGTTGGTGAACTAAGTTCACCAATTATAACATTTTAAAATAAAGTCATTGTCAGAAGAAAAACATGATTACATAGCATGGTATAAAATCTTTTGGCATAAGTAACAAGCAGGGTCTGACTAACTTACAAAAGTTGCTAAGGCCAAAGTTTGCCACTGAGATTTTGGAACCCTTTAACAGTAACTTTTCATTTGCCATTTAAATGAATGTGCTCTGATAATAGATGGGCAGTTCAACGCCGGTGATAAAATAAAACATGAATTTGCAATCCTCAGACCCCTCTTTTTTGTTTTAAAGTATATTATAAAGCTAGACGTGGTTAATTACAAATATCCAAGCCTAATAAAACTATTTAGTTGAACGCTGGTTGAACTTGGAGACCTCTTCAGAGTGGTCCAAACGGTATGCTCTGGGTGCCTTCAGGCATAAAGCAGAGCCTGATAACATGAGTGTTTGTGGTCATTCCATATTTTAAATACCACCTCGCAGTATCTATTCGACATTAAAAACAAATTATAAGACTTAAATAATGTTTTCTTTGGAAGGAGGAGGCACCTTTTCAGGCCGATGCTACCATTATTGTCCGGAAAGAAATTTCTTATCGTCAAATCGACTGTGTCGACCAGAAAGCGACCGTGAGCGCGCAGAGGAGCAAAGAGTGTCGACTCGTTGTAGCGGAAAGCACGCACCAAGGCTGAGTAGGCGCCACGCCCGAGAAGCGCGGTATAAAGGCCCTTATTTCGGGCTAATTAGAAGGAGTTAGAACAAACGATGGGAATCAAAGCGTGTCTTCCTGCCTGCCTGGAGTATTGACACCGAAGCACCTATTCGGTCGAACAGCACTTCCGTCCTCTCAACAACAAAAAGTTCGAAATCGAAGATGAGAAACTGTTGCAGACGATCAGTTTTATGTCTTAAAACTTCAGATGTGAGTACGATATATGGCAGATATATTTATTAATATATCAATCAACCTTATCTTAATCTTAGATCAAGGAAAGCCAAAAACACATTAAAAAAATATTGCCTATGGAGAATAAGAAATAGTAAAAAATGTTTCTTTATTTTTAATGTATTATTACAAGAAATATTATAAAAGAATTTAATATTTTAGACAAAGAAATTAGTAGACTTGATGACGTTTTGTTTCCAATCTATAAGTGACACATAACTAGATGTTTGATTGGTTCCCATTTTTAAAAATATCCCTGTAATGGCTTTGATGTCACTATTACAATGATTACTTGAATCCAAAATCCCCACATAAATACATGTGCAAAAAGTCTTAGTAGAAGAAACCCCAGTATTACATAAATTTAGACATATCATATAAAATGCAGAAGTTTCCAGTTTTTAAAGATAGCAAAACACAAATGTACAACTAACATACAAAATATGCTTATCACAATTTTCTGCCACAATTAATAATTTTCTTACCAAATAATAGCGATCTTTGTATCTTATAAAACAAACGACAGACTTTATAAAACTTTTTATTAATTTATAAACTGATTCGCCCATTCACTAACTTAACAATTAACCCATTCGCTAATTCATATATTTACTTTCTTTTCTCATTTTGTTTTGCCTTTATTCACTCGCTTTATCAAGATCATTCAGCGGATCAAGTAATAAAAATATTCTTTCAAAATTAAAAGTAAACAATCTTTAAAATAATCAAGTGCGGAATAAACAAATCACCAATGACAGTGGAAAATATAAAAGATAAAGGATCTAGTTCAAAATATACTTATAAGAAGAAGAAGAAAACGATTATCGTAATAATGGAACATTTGAAAGACTCATGCTACAAAATGACATAGGCTTTAGTCAAGATTTTCTCTAGGACTAATATTGGTTAATAAACTTATAAATATGCTTGTACATTAATAATATGTTACAATATTATATTAGTAAAAAAAAATTTGTTTTTAAAAAAGTAACTAAATCAAAAAATCGGTGAATTAATTTGGAAAAAACGGGTTCTATCGAACAAAGATTTCTAGCAGATAAATACATTTTCATATTTTTTCAATAGTACTGTCCATTTATTGCATTATTAACTAGCTCCTAAAAATGGTGCCCGTAAATTTTGAGCTTTTTTTTATTTTAATAATTTACATGCATATATATTTATTAAATAGCACTTGCAATAAATAATAACCCCAGAGCATTTTATCAGGATTAACCCTCCATTTAATTTGACTGCTCTTTTGTAAACAAATAAGATTTTTTTAATTCAACGCAGAGATACGATTAAATTATTTTAATTCTTAATGTTTGGAAGGGGAAATAATTGGTTGCTAAAAACACCTCTGTACAAAATGGGATGATTTTGTTTGTTTTAATTATTTTACGAGGCTTTGTTTATTGTTTTGCTACTTGAAACAAAATTGCAAAACATCTATTTTACGTCGTGAAGGCAGTAGAAGTAAATTCGTAACAGAAGTAACAAGAAAGAGATTCTAAAGTTAAAGCACTATTCCCACATTTTATAAACATGTTTTATTTTGACTGAATCATATCTTGAACTATTGAGAAAAATGAAACTATCAGATGATCTTTAGAATATTTCGATTAAAATCAGTGCAACTCTTTCAAATAATCAGTTTAGTTTATATGATTGATAATATCTTACAACGCGTAAATTTTTTAGAAGCATTAAATTAATTATTCAAAATTTCAGTATTTTGATCGAATTTTAAAACTAAACAAAACAGTAAATTCAACGAAAATAAATATATAAATAATAAGACAATTAATTTCTAAAATACGGGGCAAAATAAAATTATACTAAAGTAAACTAACAATAATGATTTTAATAATTTTTTAATCATATCTTTGTCAAAAACGTGTAATTAGAATGAAACATAAAATTTTAGTAGTTTTTAGGATCAGGTCAAAATTATGATTAGTTAGAACATCACATGTTGTAAATTTTTTCTCAACTAGAAAATGATATCAGTAAGAAAACTTTGAAAAACAAATTACTATATATACTTTTAAAACACTAACTGCTTCGATGTTCTTTTTGCATTAAATTGTACAGTGATTGCTCTTATCATTAGTAGCAAAGTTCGTCTGACAGCGATTCTGTTTCCTCTACTGTGAAGGCAAATTTTATGTCCACTATTTTGTGAAAAGCATTGCCCTAAAACGTGTTTCGATAAATCATATGCAGAAGATAAAAATCGATTATGGAAAAAAGATTCAGAAAATGTGCTTTTAATTAAATAATTTAAGATCGTATGGTTTTTTGCTTTTTTAATAAAAAAAAAATTCGCTTTAATGTTTTCTTTAGGAACGGACGAAAAAAAAGTTTTAGTTTTTTAATTCTACACAACTTGAGAACTATTAATATAAAGTGATTCATACAGTAAAAGAGAAAATTCTTTTCGTATATTATATTACTTTTGAAAGATATTTAATACAACTCATGAAGTATAATAGTGCAAATTAGTAAAATTAAATAGAATAGTAAAATTAAAATAGTAAAATTTTAATAATAAAAATAAAATAGTAAAATTTTGAAAACGATTTAACAAAAAACACATTTTTATTGTTACTACCAAACTTTTATTTGTTAGAATAAACTGTAATACATCACGATTTTGTTTGAAGAACTTTCTAGTAATGAAATTAATTGATGAATGTAACTCGTGAAAATTCAAAATTAGACCTAAGATAATTTTAAACAAAACCTTTTAACGATAAAGTGTATATGTACTTTAAAAGTGGAATAAACAACTTAAAACAGATCGATGCTGTCCATTTCAGTGGTCTTTTTAAGAGAAATTAAGGTTAGTTAACGGACCCTTCTCCATATTATTCATTCTTTAAACGGATCATTCACAAAACAGTTGATTGTTAAAACGAACCCTACACAAAATAGTTTATCGCGAAAACAAAGCCTCCACTAAACTTTCCAACAGAAAAAATTGAGTCAAAGACTTTTTTAAATTATACAAATCTTCTTGAAAAACATGGTTTTCAAGATTTTTCTCAAAATCAAAATCTTTTTTAAGATGTTCATAAAATTATGAGTGAATTTTTCACAATTTTACAAAAACGGACTTCTTACAAAAATATGTATTTATAAATTATAATTCACAGTGAGAGAAATATATTCTAAAAAGACATCCCATTATATTGCACGAAAATAAATCAATAAAATAAAACTCCTATTTTTAAACAAAAAAATTTCTTATTTTATAAGTTTGCTTTACAGCAAATTAAAAAAAATTAGTTGTACATTTAAAATAGCAGTTCACACTAAAGTCAAAAGATCGTAGATTTAGCACCTAATTATTATAGGTTGGTTGCGCCTGCGGTCCAAATCTGAACAGAATTTCTCTGACCTAAGGACAAAATTTATATCAGGCTCCTATTAAACACGACAAAAAATCTTATTTTTATATTTTGTAAAATATTTGGAAAAGCATTTTTTTAATTTTTTTTATTGTACTTAGCAATTTTTTTACTTCTATTTTCAATAACAAGTTAAAATATTAACTTGTTATAAACTTAACATTTTTTACTGATTTACTACATTTCATATAAAGGAGGAAATTTTTTTTTCAATGAAGAAATATTACACTTTTTGTAAGGAATTTGAACCAGGCTCTAGGACAATGTCCTTTTTCTCCTCGAAGTAAAGTCTTATGCTTCAAATAACAGTTTTGAATAAATTGTAAGAAATTTGCGCTATACACAATGAGTAAAGCCTTTAAACATTGAAAACAGCTTAAAATATTGCAAAATATATCAACGTGAAAACTACCATTTTAAACGACTTAAAGTCCGATTTTAAGGGTAATTAACAACTTACAACACTATCTTTGATTAGCAAATAATAAAAAATCTTTAAGTTACAGCTGAAAATTAGGAAATTTCATTTTCTCAGGCGTGTCCAACAGCCAAGGCCACACCTTTTAATTAAAAAAAAAAAGTTTTCTTTCTAAGAATACAGAAAAAAAAGAGAGAGAGAAAACCATTGAAGCATAGAATAACTTCACTTAAACAAGAAAAGTACGGAAAAAAAACCTGCAAAAGAAAAATCAATAGTGTCTCATATGCAAATGAAATTCCACGGGCCATTGCTCTGACTTCAATTATTTATTTTATTTAAGTCTACCAATCCCTTCTCTCTCCATGGCACCAAGTCACCTGAAGCAAATCGATTCACGAAATTCGAAACTTTCTTTTTTTTATTGGAAAAAAAGTGACACTTTCTTAAAATATTGATTTATAAGAGTAGAGAATAGCATGATATACTCCTTTCATAGTTTTTTAAGACACACATAGTTTCATAGTTTTTTACACTGCACTTAGCTTTTCGTCCTTTCTGTAAAAGTTCAGCTTCCGAAATTATGTACGAGCTCGCACCATAAAATTATTTATAACTCCTAAATGTTGTGGTAAATCAAATTTTTTCCTTAAAAAATAATAACTAAAGGTGAAGATACAAAAAATTCCACTAATAAAGAATGGTCTTTTAAAAAAAACTTTCTTTATTTCCTCCCTTATCTTTCGTATTCCTATATCTTTTTTAAGTGATTTCCCGTTATTACATATTACAACGTTTTTATTAACTCGCTTTCGTATTCGAAAGAGAGAACTTAGTAATTGGAATTTCGACCATTTTGCGATATGCTAGAGCACTCACATGAACTTCATACCTGATAAAATGAACGATTCAATGATATTCTGACTTCTACAAGCAGAATTTATCTGTTATCAAATTATTGCCAATCAACATTTTGACTACTTTCAGACTAGTTAGAATGCTCAAATTGTGTGGTGAATAAAAATACTTACAGATTCAACAAATTTTTTCCTGACCGCTATAATCGGAATTTACCTTCAAATAGAATTTCCAGGCCAGAATACCCAAATTTCAAATGGGAATGTATATCTTTTAATAATAAATGATGCAAATGTTTCCTGAATGTTGCAAGTAAAATGAATAACTTTTTTTTTTTTATTGCCAAACAAAAATTTTTTTTACCTCTTTTAGACATAATAATTGATTAATAAAATTAAAATTTTTGAAACCACGTTTTTCAGGAGGTCTAAAAAGGTGGAAAAAAATCGATTTATGCTAAATCTAAAACGAGAAATATAAGGTACGTCACTTTCGTAATAAATTCCTATTACCACCGAAAATCCCTTTCCTACGTCTTTCTAAGTCACGTGCTCTACACTCTTCGTAAAACAAGAAAAGAATAATTATCTCTCTTTTAGTCCACTTGAAAAGAGTAGTCTTTAAATTTTTTACGTTACAATAATTATAATAAAACTTAAAACACCATGGACAGCAAAAATTAGGTATGCAAATTGAGAACTAAATTATTGAGAAAAAACAATTATTATTTCCAATTAGAAAAAAAACTGGAAGAATGGAGTCAAATATAAAGATTAAGGGGCAACGTTTAAAAACTAAAGTTAATTAAAAGAAATTATAAGTAAAACGTTGCCATAAGTTTTAATAAGTAGTTTTTATTACTAAAAATCGTATCCAGAATCGAAGAATAAACCTTAATAAGGTGTTAAATGAAATCATGTTTCCGTAAAAAAGTTCCGTTCAAGTTGAACCATAATATTCGTACCTTGGACCATAATATGAAACAAATTTTCCCAATTCTTAATATGGTGTCAACCCTGTATAACTTCCAAATTCAATTTTATTATTTAAGGAGCACGATAATATGATTCAATTTAGCTCCATATTAATGATACGGCAAATTTAAACGATATTATGATTTAAATGCTCCAAAATTTTGAACAGAGTCAGAATACAAAATCTGTAGCTGCAGCGGGGTACTTTCTAGCTAATAAGAAATTATTTTTAAAAAATAACGCAATAAATTACATTTAAAAAAAAAAACAAATAAATTTATACTTAATCCATAACTTTATCAAACTAATATTAGATAACTCATAAAAAATAATTTCAATTATTTCTTTTGTCATTTTTAAACGAGTAACATTATCACGACCTTCAAAACTACTTAAAAATAATCTTGATCACATTTATTTCTAAAATACGCAGCTTTAATATCACTTCATAAAAGAACGAAACTATATCAATTTGTAAAACAAGATCGCCAAATTTTTAATTATGGGATAGTACACGCGTTTTTATTGAACAACATCGCTTGCCAAAGGGTTTTAGGTAAGTTTATGAATAATATAATATCATAAATATAATATCATAAATATAATATTAGTCTTATAAAGTAAAATTCTTATTCAGATTTTGAGTTTTATGATAATTGAAAATTTAATATTTGAATAAAAAAAGTGTTTCAGTTGAGTCAGTTTATAGTGTTAGTAATTGTTGAACAACAATACCGGTTGCAAACTTAATAAGGAACAAATTTGAGCCAGATTATCGTATTCCCTTAAACTTCATTACAGAAGATCAAAAATAAGTAATTAAAAAATTACATATTTTTGAAAAAAATCGTATTGTTCAAAAAATATGTAATTATGTATAACGTAATATGTATAAAAAAATATGTAATTAAAAAATTACATATTTTTGAACAGTTAATCTCCTAAACTATATTGTTCAATTTAATATCTTATTAAGGTTGTTTCAAATTTATCATATTATGGATGAAGAAGCTAATATTATGGTTCAACGCTGAACCTATTTTTCTAAGAGTGTAAATTTTACGACAAAAATATGAATAGTAAAAATATTGATAACATTAAAGTTCTGAAACAACAGTATCATTATATTTTAAGAAAGTGCACCAGTAAACAAAATAAACAGTAGCTCACTTTTGGAATGTTTCATCAATAAAAACCGTAACCATAATAAAGAGTTTACAAGAAAAGAAAAGCATTAGTCAGCGATATTCAGGCAGCATTAACGAATTTCTACATTTCGTGTCACTAAAAATGAACGCTTTTTGTGACACGAAATTTGAAATTGATGATTGAGATATATGAGTATTGATCCCAAACAAGCATCAAATACATGATTTACAAAAAAAGCGCAAAAACACGCAAGTGCACACTAATCAAAAACCTCACAGAAATAGATCCAAACGCTAGATTATTTGGTAGAGATGGTTCTGAGAAGTGAGTAATAAAGTTAGCTTTATAAATAATGATGTAACCGATTTATACGACTTACCGTAATAAATAACATTAAAAAAAATGAACTTATTTTTTTCATCATGTATAAAATAATACTTCGAAATGTAGACCATCTGTAGATAAAGAGAACATTTGAAAAAGATAGCTTTAGTTGCATACACAACATATCACTAAAAGTGTATTGTAATGGAAAGAGAGAGAAAGAGGTACCATCTCAGACGCTATCCATGTCGTCTGATAGGAATCAAAATAACATGGCATTCCTACCATGGCTGTAAAACATAGAACCCTGAGAATGGGAATAGATGCTTGGTTATGGCTTATGGTTTAGCGATGTGTGATAAGTCATGAACTACTTACTACTCATACCATTTATTATTCCAATTGCAAAATTGTAACTGGAATTTAGATAATGATCAATATTATATTTAACTATTAACAAAAAAGTGTACAAAGAAAAAAATAATTTGAAAAATTTCTAGTTTTCAAAAAAATGTTTTGTCTATTATAATTATTGTTTCATCAATAACAACCGATAATCATAATCATCCACAACCTTAAAATTTCGAACCCATTCAGAAGACAAGAAAACTTGAGATCAAGACAGAAAGTCCTTCATTTAGAGCATTCAAATGAAATGATCACATATTCATATCACATGATGAGGAAAATCCCATAACTCAATGGAATATTTTATGGCCTTCGTGGAAGCTAAGGTGCGCGCGTATTGGATAGGGCACAAGATTTTGAAAGGTTGCACACTAAATTCCTCAATCCGCGCACTATTTTATTCTTAATAATAACAGTAATAGTGCTATGTTGTTTATAATTTTTACTAACTAACTGATTTGCTACTCAAACTTACCGATTTGTTACTGATTACTTATTTACTAATGTATTTTCTGGTGCATTTCAATCAGATCTCATCTGCAACAAAAATGCTCCTCATTGAGGTTGCAAAACTGAATCTCAACTTTTTAATTCAAAAATACTCTCCTAAGTAGGGGGCATCTTCAAAAAATAATTTGAAGTAATAGGAATAATTCAATAAAATAAATAAAATAATTAAGTTTTTAATTATTCAGTTATTAGAAACCCAATTATAATTAACAACAGTAAAAACTGGAAAAGTATATTATATAATAATGAAATCATTATTTTTGAAATATTTTAAAATACTTACTGTTCTTTAGTTGGATAAAAATAAATAAAAGGCATATTAATAATCAGGGGTCTGTTTAGAAGAAATTTGGGTCCTTTAACGGACCCTTCACAAAATATTTTAACTTAAAAACGGACCCTTCACAAAATATTTTAACTTAAAAACGGACCCTTCACAAAATATTTTAACTTAAAAACGGACCCTTCACAAATTTGTTTATCTTCATTATTGTTTTGTTAATTGAATAAACCCTTCCCAGGGCAGAAAAAAAGAAAGATGGGTGTAAACGAATTAAGTTTTGTCTTCGGCAGACGCTTCTTCCTTTATTCGTCCGAAATGAATATTCTGCGTTCAGCAGTATAGGCTAAATACCACATATTTGTTGCATCGCTAATTTAGTAGCTGCAATTGCTGTTTATTTTTTAAAATTTAATTTTTTTTAATTATAATTTTACAGTGTTGAGCATAATCTTGTTATGTCTTTACAATTTAAAAGCTCCTTGAAAAAGTTTTTTTGCAACAACTATTGCAGGCTATTTGCACAAATTCACAAAAGCGGACCCTGGTTGAAAGAATGTGACTTAACGTTTATTTTATATTCACAAATTAATAATAGTAATTTTTTCACAATTTTACAAAAACGGACCTTTCACAAAATGTCTGGACAGACCCCTGATAATGTTACTTATCGAACATCAATGAATTAAATAATATTTTAACAACAAATTTAAGCAGCGAGATCTGAATTATAAAAAATAAAACAGTCAGAATTGTCTTAAGTACTACGCAGTTAGTACAAGTAGAGCATAAAATGTTTCTTCTTTCTAGTGGTAAAAACTGATAATCAGTTAGCGATTAGAAATAATTTTTCATGCTTATCTTGTACTAGCTGAAAACCGTCAATCATTAATCAAAAAAGTAAAACATTTTAAAACAAATAAAATGCAAAATCATAAAGATTAAAAAAGAGATCTGTTAATATAAAATCGCTTGAGAAAGAAAAAAAATTAAGTTGACGATTGAGCAAGTTTTCAAATATAAAACAGATAATACTCACTTAGTTTAGGATTAAGCAAAGAGAGCGTTTGTCAATTAAGATTCCTAAGATCCGAGACAATAGGTAGTGACCTCAAGGAAGATTCAAATTATTTTTTTTAAAAAATGAATGTAATTCATTATTATCTCAAGTCCATTTGAATAAATATTCGAAATTATGAAAACAAAAGATTTAAAGAGGTAGATAATTTCGGGCACAGGAAAAAAAAAATTCAAAACAAGGCTTCCCTCATCACTGATGCATAGCAGATTATTCTTGCAAGGGATTTCCAGAAGAGGAACTCGCATCTTCCCAGTTCATCCCTTTCCTAAGTTCCCACGTCCTCAGGTGATGAGCATCCACGCCACTGGCCACGCCCCTGTGACTTGCTCGAGACCCGATTACACAACACCCGTCGCCCACGCCACTGAAGCATTGAGGAAAAGCTAACGTCACTTAAGTGTGACTACGAAATTTGGGATGACCTGACACAGGAGATGGAATTTTGGAACCCGTTGAGCATGGGCGAGTCTGTCTTTAGCATCCAATGAAGATCCACCCCCATCCTTCTTCGATATGAATATTTATAAATGAGAAGTTGGCAACACAAAGAGACTGACATCATCTCAAGGCGGAGTTGGAAATATTTAGCCACTTTTTCCTCAATTTGAACTTTGTCTTTTCCTAAAATCAATTATTTCTGCATTTAAGTTCACAAAGATCGCCTCCTCACCTTGAATTTAACACGAAATGTTGAAGAGAACAATTCGCAAAAAGATATACATCGCCAACAACATCAACAATAATAGAGGCTTAGGTTCCTGCTAAATGACAAAAAAAATTACAGATAGGAGTACTATGTCACGGAATTCATTCGTCTAAATTGATTGCAAGTTAAGAACTAAACAAACTTTTATTAAATGATGAAGGTAAACTAAAGACTCGTGTCGTTTAAAAAAAAGAAAAGAAAGAAAACACGAGGAAAAACTACATCTTCTAAGTGAATTCCTAAAAAATTGAAACAAATGCGTTTGGAGACATTAAACTGAGGACTGATATGCCAGTGTAAATTCAATTAACCTTTTAACCAAAATATTGAATAATATCTATGATTAAAGTTAAAATAATCACTATGTCATGAAAAGATGATTAAGGTTATCCAAAAACCACAAAAAAATTCAACAAAGCATGTTTAACAAATTGATAATAATTCATCAACCACACGACTTCTTCCAGGTCCAACCCCTTGGCCTTTAATTAAGCAATAACTCTTCTGACTTTTTGGCAAAAAATACGATATTAAAAAATAATTAATTTTTGATTACTTTTTCATAAAAATGAATTAACTGAATTAAAACAACAATGATGGCATTTCTCATAAAATCTAACGAAAAATAAATATGTCTTAAATATTAAAAACTCGAGTAAAAAAAAGCTTACGCAACATGGGAAAAATTAAAATTAGGAAAACCATAAACAATAGAAAATTATGAGAGTTTGAAATCTTCAAATCTAGTTTATTTATTTTTTTTTTTTATTTATTTTTTTTTTTTTAATGGATATTCTTTTAAACTAGTTGCTCTTGTATCTACCTAACGGGCTAGTAACCGACGTGTAAGAAACAATAAGCCCGAAACGTCTTAAAGCCGATTACGTCTTTCAATATATCTTGAAGTACATCTGAATTCATAGTTTAAAACCCTTAATAACGTAACCTGTTAAAGAATCATTAATTTGAAACTTGAAATGAGTGGGGAAAAAATTAGCTGTTACTTTAAAATTTTCAAACATAGTGATTGCACCAATTTAATTGGCAGGCAAAAATCTTAAGATGCTCCCAATGCAAATGTTACAGAGCTCTTCTATAGGAATAAAAGGGCAGGATGCTTCCTCGCAGAAAAGGGAAGAATTTTGAAAGGGCCCTCACTTAAAATAGAAATTTTTTTCTTTCAAATTTGTAATATTATGGAATAATTGAATTTGATCCTTAACAATTTTTAAATTACCCTCTTATACTATTTTGTGTGCGTATTTGTATTTCAAAAAGTAATTCTCATTCATTATCAAAATAACAGAAAATTTTGTAGTTTATAAAAAATAATTGAAGGCATGTTAAAAGACAACCACTAAGCATTTTTCTTTTTTTCAAAAACAGTAAATTTTTAAAAAAAATGATTTAATTTATAAACAACTTGAAATCTTTTTTCTATAATTTAAACTGAAAATTATGAGGAAATAAACATTTAACGGTGTATTTTTTTTTAAAAAGGTAGTTATTTAAAAAAAAAATAATTTTAAAATTTAAAATCATGTAAAAAATTTATTGATATACTCCCCCCCCCCTCCGAAATAAAAGAAACATAATAATTTAACCAGTTGAGAATAATCCGAAAAAAGTAAATATTTGAATTTTACAGAAATGTGTGAATACAGAATTAAACCTATAAACACAGATAATTTTATTAGTGTGTAATTATTATTTGGACAGTGAATTAAGTTTTTTTTAAATGGAATATGAATATAAAGACAATGTTTGTAAGGGATAAAAAAAAAAGACTTATGCAATTACTGTAAAATTCAATCTTTGCCCAAAAGGTTCATTAAGACTAAACAAACTAACACGAATAAACACATAATATATGTAACTTTTTTTTTTTTTAAAAAGTGGCATTAAAAAAATGAGTCATAGTGTTATTTTAAAATAGTTAATGCTAATTCGAAATAATTAATATTAAAATAACGTATACTAATTAATAATTCTAAATAAGAAATATTAAAATAAGGAATATTAATTAAGTAACAATAATTCTAAAAATTCAAAAGAAAACTCAGAAAAACTTAGGAAAGAAGAAATTCAAATTAATTTAAGTATAAGACTTGAAAAAATCAAATTATTTCACAAAAGAAATAATATCGCTGTTAATATATTCCGCAATATTATTATGTTCATTTTAAATATATGTATATAGGTCTTTTTTTATTAATGCTTTTACTTAATATGCAAATAGTTGCTTATAAAATAAATTTACTTGGAATAAATACATTACAAAAACAACAACAAAAATTGTCTGTAAAGGACATTATGCATGATTATGCAAAGTCAAAGAAATAATAAGAAAAAAAAAGAAGAAAGAGTTCACGTCACGTCTTCAAACACGAACTTGCGAATATATATATATATATTTTTTTTTTTTAATGTTTATAAATTTCATTAAGTTTTGTTGAACTAATGATATTCGTACACGCAATGTGTAACTTATTCCACCCTCACAACAAAAATAACCTTTACTTCATAAAACTAATAATTTATAGAATTGGATATCAAAGTTGGAGAAAACTTAACATTCGGACCCCGTTGACCGGGGAAGATGTAACTTAACTGACGGTCATAAGTGAACGACGTGGCCTGAACAGAAACTTGATTATCGGGCACTGCAGTGACCGACGTGACACTCCATGTGTTGAGGCCATAGATAATTTTTCCTGCTGAGATTCTTCCTTTTTTATCTTTACTTCGTGCATTGGTTTGCACAGGTATTTCTGAAATCTTTCCCATGCTCCGGGCGGAGGAATTTTTTGAGACACCTTTCTTAACTTAGTTCGGGTCTGTGTAGTGGGAGGTCGAGCCCTTCGACCCTTTGCGATGCAATTTTCTTTTTTTTTAAAAAACCACTCCAGGGACAATGACAGGTAAGAGTAGAAAAATAAAGCTTGGGCGGCATTTATTTTTAACATATTCGAAAATAATTTACTAGAAATTCTTTTTCAAATCAGTAAGAAAAAAATTATTAATTGATAAGTTTGGTGCAGTACAATGATAATCACGTTTTAAAATTGTTGAGAAGAGCGTTTTTGGAGAAAAGCACCATTATCTCTTTGCTGGCAAAAAGAACGTTATATCTGTCGTGGCTGAAAGTCTTGCCACCGATTGTCAAAATTACGTGGCATTCCTGCCATCGCTGTTAAAAGATAAGAGCCCTGATAAACGGGACTGGGTGCTTGATAATGGTTGGGTTGGTGGGCGAATCTCAGGATTCATTAACCTATATGCCTTCAAACTTTTCTTATAAATATATAACATAATAAGAGAAAATTAATTCTAATAAAATTGCAGGAATAACTATGTATTACTAACTTTAAGATACGTACAGTTTTGATCGCGAGTAACTTGCTTTTGGCTTTCATTTCTTACTTCAATCCTATATTTGAAAACTTTTCATGAGTGTCGTTTAGAGTGTTTAACATACTTTTTATTTATTTATTTTTTCAGTTAGTATTCCGTTTAAAAAAAACTGAAAATCACTAAAAACATAATTTAGCAGCTCAGCTGTACTATCGTATTTTCTTAATTGATATTTTTCGTGAATATTGACGATGGCGGCAAACACTTAAAAGTTTGTCGCCAAATTTTGACACGTCAAACCGTAACCATCGAAAATTGAAAAAAAAAAAAAAAGGTATACAATCCAATTTTGCGAGTTAACAAGTTAAACTAATGATACAAGTTTGTTCTACTTTAAATAAGCTATTGGAATATCACTAACATAAAACTCGCAGAATTGGATTGTATACCCTTTTTTTTAAATTTTCGATGGTTACGGTTTGAAGTTTGAAAATATATAGGTTAATGATTCCTGAGATTCGCCCTGGTGTATGCGGTGCAGGGAATAAGATTTTTCTCTGCATTATGTTATTTTGTGAAATTTTCGGAAACTTGTAAGGAACAGTTTGATGTAAAAATGTTACCTTTAGTGGGGGGGGGGGAAGGTCCTTCACTTTATCGACTAGTGTTCCTAGATCTAAATGTATTTTTAAGAATATGACATACAGGTCTGTGACTGGCTGAGAGCCAAATTGTAAGGAAATGGAACAACATTTTTCATGTATACTTAACATGGAAGTGCATTTACATGGTATCTTAATGCGGTATGAATTCAGCATTTAAAACTAATCTTTACTATCCTTAGTGTGTATTGTATATGGTAAATTTGTCTTAAATTAAAATCGTATTTAAATAAAGGAAAAACAAATGAGAATTGTTTACCTATCTTGTCTGGTTCTCGGTTCCCTATTGTAGAAGAAATATACGTCTACTAGTTTTCAAATAATTCCATCTTTCTTTCATTCCATCTTTTATAATATACGAAATAATTAGCTTTAAAATACTTTGATAGCTCTACACAGCACTTTAATCAAGTTACTTATTTTATTACAATATTCAAGTTTTTGATCAAGTTTAAGCTTAACTGCTTGTAAGTAATTTATAGTTAAAATGTTAACGAAATAATATTTTTCTTTCAAAAAAGTCACTCAATTCTATACTTAAAAGAGCTAATTCAGTTAATTATCTACGTAACTTCTAAGTATCCCTGGGGTGGTTAATAATAAATAAATGAAAACGAAACTTTGCTCCAATCAGCTAACATTTATTTTGATGTGTAGTTAAAAAAAAATTGATTTGAGAGAAACTTCACCAGGTTGTGGTAATTGACTCAGACTGCCCCAACAACTTTCACAATCACTTTTGTAGCCGGTTGCCGTACACTCTTTATAACTATCTCTGCATGTAAAAATTTCAATAATTACACAGTCAAACAAAGGACAACTCCTTGTATATGAACATGAAAAAGTTAATCGTAATCTTTAACGAATTGTTAATTAAATAGTCACTATAATATTTAAATTAAACTTAAATAAACAAAGAATAATAAAGTATTAATAAATGATTTAATAAAAATATTTTATATTTTCTTAACTAAAAATAAATTTTGCCAAATAAAATTGAAAGCGAACGATAATCATACAAATATAAAAAGATCTAAATATAATTCCTTAAAAACCTTTTACTGATAATATTAATCTTAAAGCATTTTAAAATGTAAATTACATTTAAAAGCCTATAAAAAAATAAAATTTTGATTCATTATAATTGTTATATGAGACGCGATGGCTCAGCGGTTACAGGCAAAACTGTAATTTGGAAAAACTGGGGTTTGATCCTCAGTGAAAGCTTGAAGCCTACCCAACTTCAGATTGATGGGAACCTTATCTGAGAAGGAGAAGCGGTCTGTGCGCAATGCTAACCACATTATCACAACCATGCCGTTAATCTAGAAATTATCTTAGCTCCGTGACCCCCTGGCTCATAGCAGGCTGTTTTTGCAAAACTTCTTTTTATATATATAATTATTTTACAGCTACTAACCCGGAACTTCTTACACCTCACAATGTTTAAATTGGTAGTTGAATAACCATATAAAATATATATATATATATAAAGTATATATATATATATATATATATATATAAAAAACAGAATTTATTTGAATCTTGTTAACACATATAAATTTTAATTTGATTCCGCGTCGTCTGTGCAGGGTCAAAATTATGTAGCATTTTTATCGTAGCCATTGAAAGATTAAACCCTAAAAATGTGGCTATGTACTTGGCTATGGTTGGGTGATGTGATTTACATACTATGGGTCGCAAATGAATGCAAAATCATTAGAGAATGCATCGTTATGAAAATTTGGGCAAATCCCTAGAGAGAAAGTCGGGATTAAAGACAACCGGTTTGATTGCCGAAGGAGATTTGAAAATGTTTCTATACAATTGCCTTTTTCTGCCACACAATTTCCAACAGAATCAAACTTATTATTGGATGTTTTTACCCTCTGACAGATTTTAAAGTCGGATTATTAAATTTTCACTATGCAGCCATTTTCGTCCAAATTTTCTATTTCGTCATTTAAAATTACATATTTTAAATTGACATAAAAATTTTGATACTTTGCAGTTCAAAATCTCTTCTACCATTATTAAATATACAGTAAAAAAATTTGAAAATTATTTTTTACATCGTTAGACAAACGACTTTTACATTTGTGAGCAAAAAACTCTCAGACCACTTAATGAGTTCCTAAGGTATGACGAATTACGTAAAATTTGAAATTAATATTAAAGGATTCAAACTTCCAATACTTAATTAACAGCTGGTTCTAATTAATTAGCATTATTGAGGTCAACCCTTTGAACCTACAAAATTAGCACTTAATTCGTGAAAATCCGACAGCTAAAACATAAATTATTCGGGTTTATTTATTTATTTTTTTTCGAGAGGAGATTATTATACTTTTATACACAATGACAGTCGGAAAAATTTAAAATAGGATTATAACTGTTTGCTCAGTGTCACAAAATTCTTTAGAGACAAAATTTTTTCACAAGAGAGGGAAAAAAAGTTTCTCATGTGTTATAGTGTTTAGATAATGCAGATAAGTGATAATAACTGATAAATGAAACATAACAGGATACTAAATATACAAAAAGTTTATTATATATTTTTATGCATTTTCTCTGAATATGTTGTTTGAAATGTTTAAAAATATTTCTATTAAGATTCCCTGATTTTTTGACATTGTTTTCCTACATCATTCAAAATATTTCTGTGCTTTCAACGGAAATTTAACAATAAAATTTTTCTTCGACTTCAGTTATAATAAATTGTCTGTTAGAAAACTGTAATTGCCATTTGATGATTCCTTTACATGTCCTCAGCTTGCCCATTTAATACGAATTATTATTGTTGTTTTTTAACAAAACAGTCCAGTTCGGAAAAATGTTCCCAAAGAGTTACGGGAAACGGTATACCGGTTTCAACTTTACAACTAGATAATGTACATGGTGGTGGGGAGAATGAATAAAACAATCATTTGGAGATTTTTATTTCTCAAGCAAATGTTTTCGTAACATCCTTTGCATTCATTCCCACGAATAGGAAAGAATCTTTTCATAAGTTCACTTTAGTTTTTTTTCTTTTTTTCAAAAACAGGACACCTCCCAGTCGTGAGTCACGAAAATTTCGCACAAAATTCGCAATTCACGTTCAGGCAGCATCCACCCAGGGCGTACCACGCCAAAACACGCCGCGCCCAAGAGGAACATCCGCAAACACAGGCACATTGAAAGCCTAGTTCTCACCCAACAACACCCAAACCAGCCCGTCGTAAAGCCCCAAAAGGTTCCAAAGGGCGCACGATTCCTTCAAGAAACATATACCAAATGCTGGGTGAAGAAGAAAAAGGAAAACAAGTAACAGAGAGGCCACAAATGAGTGGGCGAACCAAAGTTCGAAGGTTAAAACAGGGTTCTACAACCTTAGGGGGAAAAAAATGGCAGAAAGAAGAGATGCAAGTCCAGAGAACTACGGCCTTGGCGAAACTTCCTCCTAGCTGAAGCATAAATCACTGGGATGCTGTGTCTACATGATTCTTTTTTTTTTTCATGTTATTTTCATTCTTTTTTATTAGGTCTAGTTTATTCCGTGCTGTTGTATACGTCGTCTTTGTTCTGATTGGGAGATGAGAATGCGCGAAGAACGTGGGACACATGTTTTTGCATAGAGAAAAGGAACATCATTCGCTATGAGGAAATTGGGACATCAGTTAAACCTTCTACGCCTGATTAAAATGCGATAGGGTTTGTAGAAGGAAGCGCCTAAACAAGTTGCAGCTACTTCTTCAATTAATCGATGACCAGTTAGAATTTAAATTGAATAATTTTAGCTCGGATGGAATAGATAAAGGAGTTAAAAGCTCGTATTTAAGTACATGGAAAATAGTGACAGAATAATATATTCGACAAGCTACTTTTTTATTACTTAAAAGAAACGGTATCGTACATAATTAAAAAGAAAGTTCATTTCTGCGCCATTTCTCACACAGGAATATTAATCACAAAGATAATTCAAGGAATTACTTTAAGATAGATTATTCTGCTTAAAACACTTGAACTAAACCTTTGCCAAATAGCACGAAAATAATGACTATTAAAAACTAGAGCGAAATAAAAAAAATTAAATAGAGTTAAGTAGAACAGAATACTATAAACTATGAAACAAATACCCGTTAAAATTAGTTTATAACTCTTACACAGTTAGTTATAATAAACTAAAAGTACGCTTTATGATAATCTTAGAGAAAGGCAATAAAAGTAAGAATGTGTAGCATACAACATTTAAATTCATATCATATTAATTTATGATAATGAATTATTATCAGTTAGTTTATTTAAATAACCTATCACCCAACTACGAAATATCAACTAGAATCTAATAAGTGTGATGTAAATTTAAATTAACAATGTATTTTCATATCAACATGATTTTATTGTTAGCTTCACACCATCTTATAATTTTTAATTGGTAGCTCTAAGAAAAAAGAATTTAAAAAAAAAACACTATTATGATTTGGCTTAACCAGAAAAAACCATCAAGCATGCCCATGAAACAACTAAATTTTATTACGGAAAAATAATTCATTATTTAGAACAACTTATTAAGAAAAACTCATTAAACATTAAAGCAAATACTTTAACGCTATGCTAATGGTTAAAAACAATTAACACTAAGTCAGAAAAATTTTATAACATCTTGTTCTTATTCATAGAGATAAAATGGAATTTCTTCGAGCGATGCTGGGAAATGACCTCATGCAGACTGAGTTGTAACAATTTTTTAGACCATTAAATGTTTCGAAACATGGTTTCATTACATGATAAAATTCGATAATGCGAACAATTTTAGAATTCTCAAATTGTGCTGCATCAAGCAAATTAATATACAGTTTTAGTTTTTATTTATTAAATTATTTGAATCAACCGGTTATGATACAGGTACAACAGTGAATCAACAATTTTCGTGAATATTTAGTGAACATGTGGTCTTCGAAGGTGAGAAAATACTCATTTAGTTAGGTTTAGGGTAGGGTTTTGTATAACTTTTGGTCAGATGTTTCCTTAAAGAGGAAGGGTGTGTCAAAGATTTCATCTTTACTACTTCGGTTTGGAAGACTTTTTTCTATAAAATTTGCGTAAAGGAATTCCATTTTACCCCAAAATAATTATCGGACAATTTAAACATTAATTATAAGGTCAAAACTTTAAGGCTATTTGGGTGATATTTTATGAATTCATTATTTTTTTTTTATTACCTCACTGTTCGTAATGCATTTTTTAAAAAGCTATCATAATATATTTTACAGCAATAACTTTTAATTACACTACTAGCCACTCTAATAAGCCACCACAAAAATTGACAAACATGTTAAACTGACAAACAGAAATATCATAATAAACTTACCATACCACGTATCAATCATTCCATAAAAAGCTGCAATTAATCATTTTAAAATAAGTGCTGCCGAATTATTTCTTAATAAAACTTTAATACACTATTGTTGATAGAAATAAAACCTCAATTTACAATTAGAACTTTATCAAAATATATTTCAAAAGGAATGCTATTTCAATTAGGAATGACTTTTATCAATACCCAGATACATCCGTATAGGTTGCAAACTAAAGTATAAGTAACTTTTAATATCGCACCCTAGACAAGATACAAAACTTCCTCCATATTACAATAAGAATAGTGGTGCAGATGCGAAGATAAAAACCACCTGGTACATTGTCAGCTGACTGGGGCAGCAGTAAAGAGACTACATATCTATTAAACCATTCCCCACAAAAGGCGCACCCCTACAGCTCAAGAAATTTTTTTTCAAAGAGAAAAAAAAAAATAGACGTTAAATGATAAAGATAGAAAAAAGTTGAGATGGGGAATAAGGAGTTTTTAAAGGAGTCCAGGATTTTTTTTTTTTTTTTTCCCCTCAAAATAATCATTTTTCTCCAAAACAAATTACTGCTTGATGAGAACTTGGGGGGGGGGGGGGAAGAATATAATAATTAGCTAAATTCGAATTTAGGCAGAACAACAAAATCTATGATATTACTGGATTTGAATGTCCAGTGAATGTACAATGTCCAGTGAACTAATTTTCAGGTCCATCCGTAACCTACTGTTTAAATTTTGATAAAATTTAGTGTAAGGGAGATTACTTGCCAAATTAAATGGTCTGAAGTTTCAAAGTGGGAGGAGCAAATAGTAAGAACAACTAATCTTATTTTTAGACAGACTTAGTGACAAATAAAGATTTTGGACCAATATTTGTACTACACACCAGTTTTCCAAATTGCATAATTTCGATTGTTGTTTAAAAAAGGAGAACTGATTCATGAAAACAAGAATATGAACCATTAAAAGTAAGCAAAATTTTCATTATAGTTTTTCATTTAAGTTACATGAAACTTCTTAAATTTTATGGTAAACCATTTTCTGCCAACACCTATAGAACAAAATTATAAATTTTAGAGGAAAGTTATTCTTAGAACTAAGTTATAGCATCTGAATCTAAGTTATTGATAATCAATGCTTAACCTAGTCCCACCCCCGTCTGAGGGCATCCAGGGAAAAAGTTATTGATAAGAAAAGCTAAACCTTTTCTTATCATAATATCTTCACACATAATAATATTTCATTAAGCTGCTACAATTTTAAATTTTAGTTGCCTGGTCTGAAATTTGGAAAACTCAACCCATTAATGCCTGCCTCAGCCACATTTTTAAAAAAAAATTACAATTAACATTATGAAATTAATTTAAAAATTACTAAAAAAAATACGACCAGAAAAATTATATTTAAATTAAACAAATTTTTCTTAATTTTGGAAGGTATTTCATAAGAATGAAAAGAAAATCTATCTAAATCTAAAAATCATGTAAGATTTTAGCAAAAAAAAAAAAAGGTATTTCTTTATTTATAATTATCAAAATATTTGTTTGCAAAATAAATGAAGAGTTCAACACTTTTTAATCAATGTCTTGAACATAATATATATATATATATATATATATATATATATATATATATACAGGGGTCTGTCCAGACATTTTGTGAAAGGTCCGTTTTTGTAAAATTGTGAAAAAATTACTCGTAATTTGTGAATATAAAATAAACATTAAGTCCCATTCTTTCAACCAGGGTCCGCTTTTGTGAATTTGTGCAAATAGGGTCCGTTATTGCAAAAAAACTTTTTCAATTAGTTTTTAAATTGTAAAGACATACAAGATTATGCTCAACACTGTAAAATTATAATTAAAAAAATTTAATTTTAAAAAATAAACAGCAATTGCTGCTACTAAATTAGAGATGCAACACACAAATATTTGGTATTTAGCCTATACCTCTGAACGCAGAATATTCATAATAAAGGAAGAAGCGTCTGCGGAAGACAAAACTTAGTTCGTTTGCATTTGTCTTTCTTCCCACTTCTTGAAGGGTCCGATTATAAGATAAATTATTTTGTGAAGATTCCGTTTTTAAGTTAAAATATTTCGTGAAGGGTCCGTTTTTATGAAAAGATATATTTTGTGAAGGGTCCGTTAACGGACCCAAATTTCTCAAAACAGACCCCTGATATATATATATAGATATATATATATATCAAAAAACAAATCATATCAAAAAATTATTCACAAATAAAAGGAGATAAAACAGATGTGAAATGAAAAATTAACATAATTAACTACTTTTAATAATAAATTATAACAATTACCTACAACTTATTCACACTTATTACTTACTAACTATAAGAATTACATAAAACTATATGTGATATGAATGAAGTTAAGAATTATACAGATTTAAGTATTCAACTAGCAATATGCAATTGAAAAAAAAACTCTATACAGCAAAGAATTAGCAAGAGGATCCCAATATGAATTTAACCATTAAAAATAAAATAACATTAAATAATGCCACAAAAATGACATTTAAACCATCAAAGATTTCAATTTGATATGTTTTGCGTTTCAGTATTTTTTAATTTTATTTTCATGAAATAAAATAAAATTTAATCATTTATTAATTTTGTAATTAAAATTTCATATGATTATAAATTTTATATAAATGTTTAAAATAGTTTCAAAATTTGACAAATTGATTGTAATATTTTAAAACTGTTTCAGTTGCTAGACAATCTTGACTTAATAATTTTCTTTATTTAAGAAAAAAAAAAACTGCGGTACTATAAACTTTTTTTGTCCAAAAGTTCTGTACATTTTTCATTTTTTAATCTGCCTAAATAATGTTAAAATAATGGATAATGTTAAAATATTTCTTTATTTTATTTCTTGAGCAAGAAGATTTCTCAAAATATATGAGACCAATTTTCATGAGAGGTAAAGAATAATTGAAGTTTTTTTAATCTACAAACTTAATTTTTTCATATACATTAAACATTATCATTTAGAGATTAAAGATATGTGTTAAAAAAGACACTAATGGTCTAACTTATTTAATCCTTTAGTTCAATTTCCTTTTCAATGAGTAGAATTATGAAAAAAATTTTACTTTTCATATTTTTCTAGAAGTGAAATTAACATAAAAGGGCTTCTGTTTAAAAAAAAAATCTGATAATTTGAACAAAAATTTTTTTATAGTGTTATGACAATTTACACGAAAAAACAATTTATTTTTTATCAGAATAATCTAAAAAATAAGAGTTTAAAATTAGATACTTTGCAGTCACCTAGTAAATAAAAAATCAAATTATAATTTTCTTTTTCATTCCTTAGGTTATTTCATCTTAATTTAAGCTAAATTAAATCAATAATAAAAAATTAGAGATAATTTGATCCAAAAAAATTTCTAATGTTATGGCAATGTTTACTAGAAAAAACTATTTTTTTATCACAAATATTTAAAAAATGAAGAGTTGAAAATGAGTTACTTTGCAGTCATCTAGCAAAAAAAAATAAAGAATAAAATAAAATAAAAATCAAATTTTAATTTTAGCTATCAGTTCTTAGGTAATTTTATTTTAATTTTAACTAAATTAAATCGTAGTTTGTTTTTACATGGATTAATAATAAAAATAAGCAATAGAGAGAGAGTTTGAGACTTTTTCAGAAAAACAAAAAATCCAATTTTTTTGCATTAAATAAGATTTTTTTTAATTTTCTAAAGATATTTCAAGAACTTTCAAGTTTACAATAACTTAAATTTTATAAATAAGTAACATAGAAAAATACATCATAACAAAATGCATTTCAAACTATATTACTGCATTAAAATTGTAATATATGCAATATATTATTCCAATTTATTAACTGTGTATTAGAAATGCATCATAATAATTAACTTCATCAACAGTTCCTTTTACTTAAATCCATATTCAATAACTACATTAAATTTTCATTTTGTTTTTAGTCTTTAACTTTCATGTTTGGTAAAAATTTGAAAATAGCTTGAGAACAATAATCAAAAATTTATATTAAATAAATAAATTTTGACCTCATTTATAACACTTTTTTTTAATCTTCATTGGTCACTGCAGGTTTCAGCCAAATGAATTGGGACAGGTCAAAGATCAATTTCAAAAATCTAAAACTTGTTGCTATTATTATTACTTTGCCTAAAGGTAGAAGCTGCATTGATTTTCATGCTTTATAATTATTACTTCCATCAAAGAAGGGAGTGTTCAATACAATTTAGTAGTTTAATAAAAACAGTTGATTAAACAAAAACTAATTTAAAGAAGTTTTTAATTGGGTTGAATAGTAGTTAATATTTTCTGGGATAGTTCAAAATTTAATGATCTATGATTTGAGCTTTCAAAACATCAATTAAAATTTTATGATTTGTTTAGATTCAACAAGGTACTGGAAATTATTAAATTGAGTGTTGAATATATTTTCAAAACATTTTAAGAAATCTTTTTTTTTTAAAAAATGACACTTTATGGAGTACACAAACAGGAAAAAAACAAGAAGAAAGAAGTCTTAAAGTGGCTCCATACAAAACTATCTTACTCAATTGTAAATTCAAATTAACTGTACATTCAGCAAAAATAAAGAATTATCTTTAAAAATGAAATAAAGTATGTGGTTTGGTTTACCATTGGTATGTTATTAACAGGGACATTTCAAAACATTGTACTTAAGGTAGGCAGTACTAAATGCCTTACAATTCAAAAGAAATCATTTTAAAATTAATTTTGAATCCTTTTAAAGCATACTGTATAAATTTAAAAAATTTGCATAAAACAATTAGTTGCCCTTAGGGTCCTAAACCCCATCACTTTTCCACGGGTTAAAACCTAAGGGACTATGAAATATTCCTCATATATACACATTCCAAAAAAGATCATAAATACAAGATATGTATAAAATTAATAAATATGTAATAAAACTTAAAATTAATTTTATCACTTTTTTTAACAATTGCAGCACTATTAACGCTATTAGTGGCATACATCTTTACATAACAATATCCAACATATTAGTTAAAAAGACAAAAAATACCTTTCCTTTCCCTTAGAAACAAATTCCTATGTACGCCTTTGATAAAATAATCTCGTAGCAGATATTGTTTACAAACGAATTGAAGTTCAGTTTAAATCAATGTATATCTTATTGTTAGCAGATTAAAAGTAACAGTTTACTAACTTATTAAGATTTCATTAAATTTAACGAAAGACAAGTTTAAACTTTCATAAAAGGTACAACTTAAATAAAGGTTTGGAATTTTTATGTTTCTTAAGAGAAAAAGAGATAAGCAAGAGAAATATCTAGATATAAATAACATAATACTACTAAATTTTTACATGGCATGGTATCATTTAAACAGGAGGGAAGCATAGTAGGGGTAAGTTATAATTTCATTCTATAAACTTTATCAAATCTCTCAAATTCAATATTACTTTTAGTTAGGGACAACAATGACATATTTCTATTGTCGTTAAGACTTATATGTCACCACGTATTATTTTATAAAATTTATTTATTATTTCATAATTTAATGAGAATACTTATTCACTCAGAAACTAAAAAATTGTTAGAAAAATAATTTGATTAGCTTTTATGAAAGTTAGTACCGTCCAAGGAGTAAATGAAAGTATAATTAATAAGCCATTGAAAACATCACTTTTTCATGAAATTCAGACTGTTTGGTGAAGCTGTATGCTGACTAAATCAGCAAAAACAATCGTATGACATGAAAATAGACTTACCAAGGACAGAGAACCGTATGGGGAGTACATGTTGCATTCAAATTCAGGAGGAGTCCAAAGAGAGAATCTCTTTTTCGTCAGTAAAAGAAACAAACAAAACCAGAGAGGCGACAACAACAAAAAATGAATATCACAGAGGAACTCGTTGATTTCACAACTCTTCAATTACATCACAGTATCTTCAGCAAAAAGGCACAATATTGGTGAATCAGTTATTAAAAAAGAACATTTAAGTCATTTTCTGATATTCCTTGTTTATGTCGGACCCCGAGCATCTGCCGGGAGTGAACTCAGCCTAAGAACTGGATGCGAAGGTGTCTTGCACAGTCCTTCCCCAACTTTGGAAAACTACAAAGAGAAACCGCCCACTCTAGTAGCACAAGAGAGAAACTGAGCTGGTGCCCTCTGGCGTCGTAGGCGGTACCAGTGGATCGTCTGCTTCTTTCTTCCGCGGTGGCTATTTTATTTTTTTATTTATTTTTCTTTATACAAATGGGGTCGTTCATGCATTGCGTTTGAGATAAAAAAGAAAATGCAACGGCGACAGGAACACGCAACCAAATGATCACGCGTCATTAGCTGTCAATATTTTCTGACAAAAGTGAGCGCAGCATTTGATGTTAGTATATGTTTTGCTTCATTAAATTTTTTTGTGTAACAATCCAGTTTGGCTGTAAGTTCCGGTATAAGAAATGTAGTGATGCTCGCCTTTAAGCAAAAGAATAAATATTTGAAGTTTTGTAATATGATTTTAACTTTTTAATCCTTGTGTAAAATGTGCGAAATTTTAGATGCCTAAAAATATTACATTATATCATGGACGAACTTTTCATTTACAAATCAAAAATAACTTCGTTTTACAGAGAGCAGGCACACAAACTCGTGCTGTTTTTTCTTTACGATAAATAAATGGAAATGCATAATTTTAGATCAAATTATTATTTTTTATTTTATTCATGTTTTTTTGATAAACACGAACGCTTATGTCCCTGATATGAATTTAAATAATTGAGTTACCAGTCTTAGTCTTTAGTACCCGACAGTTTCTTAGACACTTCATAGATTAACCCTATATTAGTCCCTGGGTTAACCTTTTGTTGTTCTATGCTCCATCAAACGCGACATTGTCAGGAGGGGGGGGGGGAAGCAAAATATATAAAAAAAACTTTTTGTTCGTAAGCGTTAGATACTTTATATAACATAATTAACATGGTTTCTTCAGATGTAGAAATTTAAAAAAAAAAAAAAAAAAAAAATTAAAAAAAGGAGTCTCACGAATGGAACAATTTCCGATACATCAAGTAGATATTAGTATCATATGTAATTTTTTTAAAAAATAAAAGAAAAGAATGAAAAAGAAGTGATATAAATTTTATAAACATATTTTACGTCTAACTTGTTATATCTTCCAAATTAAAGGTGTGTCTTTTATAAATTCAATTTTGAAGTTCCGTTCGAAATAGGTACTATCATAATTTTATGCATACATATTTGATTGTGCATGAGTATTCGAAGATCTTAAAGCTAATTTTAGGGGAAAAGGTTGAATTAAAATAGAAACACAATAAAATTAAAGATTTAATGTTTTAACGTATAACAAGTTTTACATTAATCATACAGCAGTGTGTTATGTATTATTCACCCATGTATTCCTTATAATTAAACCTATCTTACCTGATTAAAAGCAAACATAATTAAGATGAGTTAGCTGAATGATTTATAAAAAAAAAAAATTTAAAAAGTTAAATCTAAGTGATTATGTTGATACATTAATAACTCTTTTTTAAATAAAATAAAAAAAAACATGTAATTTATTTATAGAAATGAGTAAAACTGGAAAAGCGAATTTAAACATATGTCTATCAAAAACTGTTTCGAGTTAGATATACTTTAAAATTAGGAAACTGTAGTTTGTTTTAGAGCCCGCTCCGAATTTCTTTAACTTATGAGAAGTTCATCACATACAGTTGTTAATTAACTGCTGTTCATTTAACTGTTGAATTTCTGATTGATACAATTCCTTATTTTCATATGACGTCATTATTCTTAATTTAATAATTTTTAAAACCTTTAAGAATAATAAAATTTTACGATTTTTACAAACTTAAAAAATATACCTACTAAATGTGGTCAGATAGTTCTACTTTAAATGCAAAAATCAAGTTCACAATTTCGAAATGTATGTTTTACATACATTTTATTTTATTTTCAAACTATTTGAATTCTACACAAAATCGTTTATTTATGACAAAAAGAGAAGGAAATAATATATCTATTCTTCTGTTAAGATGAAAACCGATTAAACCTTTCAGCCTGTTTTCAAACGCTATAGTCGAAACAGTTTTAAGCAGGCTGTGCCGACCTGATATTAATATATTAGTGTATCAACTAAAATCTTGAGGCTTTTTTTTTTTTTTGCCAGTTTTCTGAGCGGTTGGATCGAGCCGTCCAGTTCATTTTGAAACTAATCTATTTCCATTTTTAAACTTATTTTTAAACATTTCAGTTTTTAAATTAATCAATAAATATAAATAAAATAAATTCATTTAATAAAAATAAAAAGTCTGTGTTAAATCGTATATTATTAAAGTATTGTCAGATTTCCCGAAATGTGTACTACACTTCGAATCAGATTTACAATTTATGTAATGGATAAAAATTGTGTAAATAAGAAGTTCAGAAACACTAGAAGATTAAATTTGTTGAAACAGTTGAAGGAAGAAAAAATCTTTTTTCGGGTTACGTCACGATCATAGCAAAGGTCTAAACTTAGATGCTCACATTTATTCAGTTGTAAAAGCTATCATTATAGACAGATAAGTGAGTAATAAATTAGATTTCATTACAAATAGTCTGGTTCTTCCTTTAATCCTTCGTTTGCTTTAATAAAAACGAGGTTTCCTTTTTTCATTTTATTTCTAAAATAAGAGAATGGAATAAAGTACCATGTTTTCTCAGAATTCTATGAGAAATTATGGAATCATGAAATATTTTAGATAGATAACTGCCATCTATGAGTTATAATTAAATTTTACACAAAAATAAATATTTCAAATGCAATAAAAATATAGAACTATTTCAAAATTGAGCTTATTCAAATATTTTATTTTATCGTTATTTGAATCGTTTGCTAAAACAACTGTGTTCTTAATGTAAAATATTGTTTTTTTGATGAAGAAAAATGACACTTTTTGGTTGACAAATCATTTTACCTCGTACTTTTAGAAGTTGAGGAAGATTCGAAACCAAATTTTATTTTAACAAGCCGATTTCGGATTTAAAACAAGAAGACAAAATTATCTTACACCTCTACATTAGCGAAAAAAATTCAAACGATATTTAACATTTATGGTATTAAATTATTTATAAACTAATTATCTTTTATACACCATGAAATTTTAAATTATTTTGCCTCAAATTATTATTTTGCAAAAAATAGAATTTCTTTTCTAATAGAAATTTTCTTTCTCAGGAAACTGAATTCTTGTTTAATGTCTCTAAAAGAAAAGTCATAAGACTTATGAAAAGAATAATATTAAGAATGAAAACCAATTACAATATCCAAAAAACGGTTGGCAAGATTCATACTCGTATTCTGATATATAAATATTTTTTAATGGTTTTTAAAATTGTTTTGACAACAGACTTTCTTTAATATAAATCAAAAGTATTTAATGGTTCTAAATTAAAATAGTGTTCAATAACTTTAACTGGAGAATTAGATTTGTTTCCGCAAGATAAACAATTATTATCATTATAGTCGAGATACAAAATTATTAAGTACATATTGCATTTTTAAATAATTAAAAAGCACTATTGCATAATCAATACTTAGTTTAATAAAATGCCTGGGAGTTACGCATAAAAATAAGTTCAATAAGCAGATATCTTAAGTAAAATAGCAATAATGATAATAATAATTTAAAAATAATCGTTTAATTAAGTAATTCAAAATTATTAGTTCAAAAATACTAATTTGTTTAATTTACAAATTACATCTTAATCGAATCTTCCTTTGAAAACAATGATTAATTTGTGGTATCATATGTTCCATTTAAAAATATAAATTGTAGTACCACATAAAATTTCACACTCACTGTAATTGAACTAGAGGAAGACAAGTTATTCATGAAGGTTGGAATAAGCAAATTTCATGTATACAGATATTGCAAATAATAAAACATAAAAAGATTATAGCAAAAAGAAATTTATTAACATTTGTGTCGAATCTTAAATTAAAAGTCGCATTTGTAAGTGCCCAGTAAAAATAAGTTCAATAAACAGAAGTTTTAAGCCGAAAACAGTAATTCATAATTTTGCATTGAATAAAAAATGATTTTCTGTTAGGTGAAAAATTTGACCAACTAAAAGAAATTTTCTCGGAGTTTTATAAGGAATTAACAAAAATTGTTGTATTATTTTAGTCTTGTCTAATTGTTTGTCTTTAATTATAACAATGTCCATAAAACGATTGTATGGATAATCGGATTCTTGCATGAGTAATTTTTAATGTTTAATAATAATGATATGGCTAATTAACTAATTCTTGTTTTATTGAAAGTTATGAGAATTTATTTGAATGTGTTTTATTATTTTCGAACTCTTAGCTGACTGGAAATTAGAATAAAGTAATGAGTTTTGGTTTTTTAATCATCTAAAAATAATCATTTGCGTGCAAAAATTTTTTTATTTTCAGTGAACAATTGAGTATATCTCTTGAATAAATTAAGAGATGATAAAATACAAAAACTATGGATTTTCACAAATTAAATAACTTACATTAAATGAATTAACAAAAGAATCCAATTGTCAGAACTCGCTATTAGCAATAAATAGATTTAACTATACATAATTTATTACTACGATATTATTTATTACTTTATAATACAAAATAGATGTGATGTCTTATAAAACACATAATCCATCAAAAATAAGAGTTCTGGTTTGTCAATATAAAATGACAAACCATAATGCTTCATAGATGGATTATTTTTGAATAAAATTACTTTTTAAGAATGGTATTTATTATTTAATTAAAATTTTATGATATTTATTATAATTTAGAGTGAATAAACAAGATAGTCAGAGAATGTCATGCTATTTCTAATATCAGATAGTGCAGCTTTACATAAATCAAATTAAAATGGGGAAAATAGATTACATTATATAATGTAACAATGAAATAAAGATTTATGGCTGCCTTTAAATATACATAAAAATTTTAATCAAAAGCAACACAACTAGGGGGTTAATTTGAATGGTGATGATTTAAATTGAACGCTATAGTCTATGAGTATTGGTTTTACAAAATCAAAAAAAACAAACAAAAAAAGAACGTTTAATAGACATAACAGCTGAAATAAACTATTATTCATAATAAATTTATTTTGAAGATGATACCACGAAGTAAAAATATTTTTTTGCACAAGTACTACCGGAAAATGTTTTGTACCATTATACTAAAGATTAGGTTTACTATCTCTTATTTTCTAAAAATATGAATCAATTTGTTTTTAAAATTTGGCACAATTTATAAACTACTACCGTTGACTAAAAGTCATATATTTTCTGTCATAAAATACTTTTTTTATTAAGTCAAAATAACACATCATATCTAGGTTTTATGTGAAATTAATTATGCATGCATGGTATGTTTGTTGTCAACAATTTAAAAAAGATTTCATAGCATTTTTTGTTTAAAAAAAATCATGCTCCAAAATAAAATAAAATAAAGGCAGCAATTTTACATTCATATGAAATTCATATGATGAATTAAATTATAGCAATTTCTGTCTGTAGCCAAAGTGCTATAAACCAATGTTTTATTAAGATTCTAAGTTTTATTAAGAAATATTTTCAAAATTAGCTTCCCTTCTCTTTTCCACTATTTATTTCCGACATTTACGATTTAATTTTGTGCAAGAAGTTAATTAAGTAAACACTTAAAGTTTGAACCTAAAAATCTATAAGTAGATTCAATACAATTTTGTTCTTTTTCTGACTTTAATATATTTCCCCCTCTAAATAAATAAAATAACAGCACAAAAATACGAAACGACAAATTAAGTCACATTTTAGACTATACAATTTTGCACAGTAATAATTCCTGACTTGTGCATTACTTGAAAAATAATTTTAACCCATTTCGTATCGAAAATATGAATGCAAAATTTTGTCATACAAAGTAAACAGCCTTAATCAGCCTATGGTCAGACTTAGGCAAACACTTAAGCTATTATGCAAGTTAGACACTACTTACAATTTCCGTTCGATAAATCAGGTAAAAATTTCATCTTAATTTCTGAGCACACAACATTAGGAGGAAATCAGAACTGCAAAAAATAACTTCGATCACTTAGATGGGTAGGAATCAAATAGCCGACTGAAACAAGAACAAAAAGATGAGATCGTGAATTCGGAAAAGAACGAGTTCATAACTGGTGGCGAGCTCACGCAACGGAGAAAAAACACGCAAGAAGATTTCTAGAAACACAAAAGGTAAGCTATTTATGTGGCGCACAATGATTAGATTTGATATAAATTATTTAGTGACAAACAACTATCACTTCATCCATAACTGTTAAAAAGGGGGGAGAGCAAACTAAAATCATCATATTTTAAATTTATGACTTTACAGTTAGGCTAGTTGTTTTCCATTCCAGTTTTAAAGTAGAAACTCTGATAATAAGAATTTAAAAAATTGTTTGCCAGCTGAAAATTAAAGAATCGTTTGCTCAAATAATAATGAAACACTTTTTAGAACAAAATTTCGTTTTTACATACTTACTATATTTACAAATTTCCGTAAAATTCAGAGGGATAATTTTTAATTTATACAGCCAGTGTCTTTCTTTGTAATTATGAAAAAAAATTCATTAAGTCATTTTTCTATTCCTTTTGACTCCTTAAAATGAAATTTTTTAGAAATCTGTAACGAATGCTATATGCATAAGTGGTATATGATCGTGTTGACACAGCATAAAATCAACTCAATTTACATACAGTTGCCTTTGTATGCGTTTTAGTGACAAACCCTTACTTCTAGATATGATATGAGGCGTCAAACAGAAGATATTTATTTATGTTACAATATTACATAACATCAGTTATATTAAATGAGTAATTATAATAATTGTAAAAAAGGTCGTGGTATTTTAGAGAATAGAACGCATGCCTCCCAATGAGGTGAACTGGGTTTGAATCCCAGCTATGGCTGGTCGATACGAATCCCTCAGTCGGCTCGCACCGACCACACTGCTGACGAAAAATATGCTCAGTGGTTGACGAATCATGGGTTCGAGTCCCCTTTCCGTCAGGCTAAATGTGGGAGGTTTTCGTGGTTTTCCTCTCAAAATAACATAAATGCGGGTTAGTTGCTTTAAAAAGTCCTAAACGAAGGCGAACTTCTCCCAACACTTGACCCAGGAGTTCCTTTGTCTTCAGGGTTGGGTTCAAAATTATAAGACTACGGAGTTGAACATTAGTAGTCGATAACTCAGAATTGAGTCAGGTGTTCAACGATGGTTATAAAATAAATGTGGAACAGTTATATTCTAAAAATATTGTTCATTGGTAGTGACGATTGAGCAGTACACTGCACAACTCCTCTTCTTAAAAATATTTTAAATTTAAGTGTCAAAGGTCTAGGATTAGATATAACTTTTTATATTTCTAATTATTTACCAAATAATCAATAGTAACACCTCAAAATGGCAAGAATGTTAAAAAAAACACTCTATTTTCACCTTTATTTGCGAGTTTAAATGTATATAAAGCATGCATTTTTACGCAATTATTAAATGAAAATGCATGAAAAATTATTTTAAAACATAAAAAAAAAAATTTGTGATTTTCATTTCATTAAAATGTAAAGCTGCCATTATTTTGTTTTAAAAAGTCCTAATTGACGCGATCTGTTTTAATTTATTAGTTTTCAAAATGTAAAGTGGTTGATTCCAAATCACGTATTTTAAGGGATAAAAACAATTTAAATTTTTGTGAATGTTATTGTCAAAAATAAGTGGGATTGTTTTCATCCCACTGCTTATGGAAAAAAATTAAAAAATGGGCCAATGGATAATTTTTTTTCTTCCCCCTGTAACTTCACAGAACTTAAACCACGGAGGAACGAATCACAATTTTAATACAGCCCCTTATCATTGGCAAACACCATGTGTGTAATTCAATCACGTTAGCTGGGTGTTTTCTGATAAAAAGAAAAATAAAAGCAAGCAGGAAATTTTAGCACGAGGGGGACATTACGGGGTTCTCCTGATTAAGCTTTAACCCTGCCCTAGAGGGGAAGACGAGATTTATCAGGAGGTGTGGCTGGAAAAAAAAAAAAAAAAAAAAAAAGATTTGCAGCTAGTACGGAGAAACACCCTTCTGAGGAACCTTTTTTCTTTTTTAATTGGAAAAGAACGCGAAGAGCGTATGGTTTTGAGGGCAGTATCCTTTACTTGCAAGGAAAGAGTTTAAATTTGACTTCCATGATCATGACACATATATTTGAATCCACCTAGTTGCCTTTGTTATGGAAGTTTTTGAACAGGGCGTATTTAGGGTTAAGTTATGTTTCATGATGGATGAGCAATATATACCGTGTATTTTTAATGAACCGTTCAATTGATATTTTATTTATTAGATACTGCATACGTTAGAACAAGGTTTTAAATTAACAGAAATATCCGGTTCTTTTAGAACATATTGTCTTCAAGTGTTTTAAAGTGTCCCGCACCAATTATAAGGAAATTGACTTTCCGTGAATGTGGCAGAATTTTAGATATTTCAACTATCTCTTTGTCTAAAAATATTAAATAAAAAGTGCCCGAGACTTCACATATTTTTAGACTGCTGAAAAGGTTGATGTATACAGCACAAGATTTTCTAATATCAGTAATTTTTAATCTATCTAATCAATTAGCTAATAAATCCTACGCAGAAAAACGTTTAACAAAAGAAAAAAATGATAATTTATTTGCCTCTCACGTTTTATTATATTTTGAAAATAATGAAATAATCAAATTTTTTGTTGAATCTTTTAACATTTTTATCTTATAACATTTTAAAAGCATGTTTTTAACGTAACAATTATCAAAAATATCTTACAAAATCCTAATCTACAAAACAGACATGATTAAGCAAAAATCATTAATTTTTTTTTCTCTCTCTCTTCCTGAAATTTTTGCAATTCTTTATTTTGATTTTGCATTACGTAAATAGATGTGGTAAAAATCTAATGATATTTAAGATATACATATTTTATTTTTATTTTATATCCGTCGTTGAACAGCCGACCCAATTTTGGGTTTACGACTACAAATATTCAACTCCGTCTCCTTGAAATTTGGAACCAATCCAGAAGGCAAGGAAACTCTTGGATCACTACCCCCAGAGGTATTAATTTGTTATAGGAATATGGAGTACTTTGTGTCCCGACAGATTTAACGTGCATCAGTCACCGGCGGGGATCGAACTCTTGGACATGGGCCCAGTGCCCTAAGGTATACATATTATCATAAATCAACGTCAATGTTCATGTTAAAAATGACCACACCAGCATATATAAAAGAAACTACACTTACAAAAAAGTATTGTTGCCAACGTAGTCAGATTATTATTTTTCAAGTACCAAATTAAACATTAAAGCACTCCTCTTAGCCACACCAGTCCAAGAAAGAGTGGTCATGCCATGGGCACAAAAAGTAAATTTACCATTTGGTAAACAAATTTACCGTTTTATTTATCTTTTTTCTTATTTTTAAGCACATTTACCGTACCGGACTAATTATTTAACTTTTTCTTTATATTGTTTTATACTACAGTAAACATACGTCGCTGTTTAAGTGAAACGTCATACCTACTAAGCTTTTAATTGCTCCTTTTACCAAAACAGTTGATTAAAATGGTAAAATCTTGCTCTCTCAAATTTGTCGAATAAAATTACTTATTATTCAGAATTTTACATTCTGATGGGAGGAATAATTATTCATTATGAAGTTAATCATTATAACCTGTTATTATAATTAATGAATGATTAATCGTTATAAAAAGAATTGGATTGAGACAAAATTTTTAGGGGTTTTCTTACATTAATTTGTTTTCTATTTTATTTAAAATGACACGCTAAAGTAATAAAATCGTGAAGTTCTCAATTCCTCATTTTTTTATATACAGTCCGAAAGTAAAATTACCTTTGACCCAATGTTAGAGAGTTTTCAGACATAAGGAATCAATCTTAATGGTTCGAGGGAATGACCTCAAATATGCTAATTAGTAGATATTTTAAGTTAAGAAATCAGACACCAAAACGTACTTTCTCTGGATTAACATACCCGAATTTTAAATATCTGACTTTTTCAAAATTCGATTTCTCAGGAACTGTGATACCGTTTCGTGCAAATTTCGTATTTCTGCCTTATAAAATTACATTCTCAAAATGTTTTCTACTATAGCTAAAGGAAATAATGAAAAATTATAAATAATTATTCAAAATTTTTTGAATGAGATTATTGTTGCATTAACAAACTTTATAATTGTGAGCAAAAATTTTAAAATTCGCATAAAAAGTTCTAGAGATATGGCGAAATACACAAAAGGAAAAATTAACATTCAGCAGCCCCAACTTTCGACTGTTCTTTTGAACATACTATTGGGACCAAAATTCCAAGATTGCGGCTACCCCTTAGATATTGTCAGTACGAAATCAGTCAAATAAAATGTATGTTTATTCAGAGAAAGTACGTTTTTGGGTTTATTTCACGATTTAAAATATCGTCTGCACTAACTAACAGGCATATTTGAGGTCATCCTCTTGAACCATTAAGATTCATTCCTACTATGCGAAAATCCGATCATCAGAACAAAAATGATTCAAGGTATTTCGTTTATTTATTTATTTATTTTTTTTTTACCCAAACTGTACAATAATCTTAACAGAAAAGGTATCACTCCGAATAACTTCTGTTCTAATGATCAGATTCACGTTTTAAAAACTAATCTTAATGGTTCAAACGATTCTTTATTAATGCCTATTACTATATTAGTTAATTATGCCTATTACTACTGATTATTAATTAAGTTACGAAATAAGACACATAAAAATACTTTTTCATCAATTAGTAGGAGAAGAGCCAGGAAAGCGGTCGAAAGTTTAGCCTCTTTAATGTAAATTTCACATTTTGCACATTTTTCCATACCTCAAGAACTTTTTAAGCAAATCAGAAACTTTTTATTTAAAAAAAAATAAAATAATCGGTAATCTATCGTTCATAACCAATTTTGTGTGAAAATTATTTTTGAAAAATTATTATCTATTTTGCATTAGATAAAAAAAAAATCATAAAAAATTTAATAGTAAGGTATGATAAAAGTTTAAATGGCATAGTAAAAAACATTTAAAAAATTTTGTCGATTAGTTTTGAGTCGATTTAGTTTTCGAATTTTTTGAAACTTTATAATTTCAATTTTCATTTCTCACAAACTATTCGATTAATTTCAAGCAAATTTAGTAATTTTTCACTTTAAATTGTATAATTCAAAATAAATATTTAATAAAATTCATTTTTTACCTGGAACTATCTTCTGTTATGTAACATTATGTATTATTTATTTTTCCTATTCAAAAGTGTGACAAATTATCCTAGTCAGTATCTTTACCTTTAGTGATTTAAATAAATTTTTTTTTAATTAAGTAAATACGATCAATATTTAAATCGTAAACACTCTGCTTTATATGTCTTAAATAATTTAACAACAAAAGCTAAAAATTGAAAATTAGAAAAAAATTTTAAAAAGTCGCCATTATTAAAATCATATTTTCCAACACAAAAAATAATAAATAAAATAACTAGATGAAATATAAATACAATAATAACCTATTTTTAAATTAACGTTTTTGCATTAAAAAAAAAAGTATACTGACATTTTTCGATTTTATTAGTTATTCTACAACTTAAGGAATTTATGCAAATTTTTATAGTTCGTTTCAACATATTTCTTATACCGAAAAAACAAAAAATATGAATGTATTTTTTTTCTCTATACTTTATAATAATGAGACAACACCCTTAATTTCAACGTTACATCAACGGAAGGGCACCACCCTCATTAATGTATGCAAGCGCAATATAATTGATTAGCTTGGAGAGTTTTAAATCGAATTTTAAACATCAAAAATATTCCTTCTATCTATATATGTAATATGACATGACTCATATTTAATTTAACTATCCACCATTTTCTTCCAAAAAGAGTAAGAAGAAATAACAGCAACACAATTAAAAATTATACTTCATTATGATTATGCAAAGCTATAAAATTTCATTTAATAAATGCTTTTATGTTTAATTCTCAGTTAACCCGCAGATGTCGATGATGGAGTTTTTTTGACCGCACTAAACATAGATATCATCTATATTGTTTTTTGGTGTGAAATATGCTGAACAATATGTTGAAAAATAAGTAAAATACTAGTAAAAAGTTGGTAACATTCACCTGAATACTACGATTACCTTCTCCAGATAATATGATCGAAATATTCCTCGGATACGATCGAGCTGGAGTCATTTTGATCCCTCTAAACTCACGATTACATTTACATAGATTTTTTTCGATGTGAAATTTATTGGAATATTGTAACATAATACAGATAACCAATGAGTTACTACGAAGGAACGAAAGAGAGCCGGTATAGGTTAAAACAATGCAATAATAGCATTTTCATGACATAATGGAACGCTTATGATGGGGTCAAAGTTGCCCCAGTTATAATTTTCTGAAATAAATAAAAATATATACTATATTCAAATCGCAAAAACAACAACGGAGCATTCTACGGTTAGAATACTTTTCTAGGTTATTTTTAAATGTGAAAAAAAAAAGAAAAGAATTTTGTGAAATTAATCCGATTTTTTGAGGGACTGACAAGACGAAAAAAGCACTTAAAAATCAAGGGATAATTTAGTATATTTGAATAATTTCATGACAAATGTTAACAATCTAAAATTTTCACACTTTTTTAATAATTTGATTTATCAATATGATAAATAATATTAACATCAATAAAATTCTGATAGAAATAAGCACATAGAATAATGATGTATGATTGTATTAAGGAAATTGCTTTTGAGGAAATTCAGCAATTATCATTCAAATTTGCTGCAATGTGGCACTAAGTTGAACCATTTTGTCCTACTTCTTTTGGTTACACAAAACTATAGTTCAACTTGAACCGATACATGGTTTGATTTAACACCGTATTTTAGTTAAAGCAAATTTACATGATCTTATCGTTCAAGATACCAATGCCAACGTTAAATCCGTTTTTTCGGCATTGTTGACATAACCAATGTCTCTAATGTTTCGATTAATTCCAGAATTGTATCAGGAAATAAAGTTTTAAAAAAATGTGGCTCAGTGATTTCAGTAACTGTCAATAATTTTAATCGTCTTCTTCAAGTGGGCTACGATGATAATTCAAATTTTGAATGGTATAATGGAAACTATATCGAGCTATTAAATTTTGAAGCAAATCGTTTAAAAATTTATGTAGTTACCACGCTTGACGTTTTCTGATATTTCAAAAAGATTGTTTTGCAATATCGGCCATAAGAGCATTTTATTTCGCATACTTCATTAAATAGTTCAAATTTAGTTTTTTTTAAAAAAAGGAAGGCTGATGTTAGAATTATGTCGATATTTTTATGTTGAATTTATGTTTTTAGTATGTAATGTTTTTATTCATAATACAAACTCATGAAAGAGAATCTAGACTTTTCTTAACCCACTTTTTCAGTGAGAAATGATGATAAATGAAAATTCTAAATGCAAAACTTATGGTATATAGTAATTATTGTATCGCATACACTTTTCTTCATTGGGAGGCTAGCGCTCATGCAATACCTCCTAGAAAAGGGAAGACCTCAGCACGGGTTACTATAAACAAGAAATTTGATCCTTTAGTAGTCCGAACGTAATGACATCTTTCGTATTTATCACTACTGCGCAGCTTAGTAGCCTGAACGTAGAGACATCTTTCTTATTTTCATCCACTGCGCAGTTTATGTTCACAACGTCGGACTACTAAATTCATACATGCTGAGGCCTACTTTCTTCTAGGAGGTGTTGGCTCATGTCGATGTGATTCAAATTAATTTTTTTCGCTACTAATGTAATAGCTTATGTGTCTATCTTTGCAGAAAAACAATACATGCAAGTATTTTAACTTAAAACGGAAAAAAATGTGTTTACCAAATTGAAAAATAATAATACTCATACACATAAAGAAAAAAGTATCAAGCCTTAGAAAATTGACTACGTCTGATAAATTTCCTTAAAAACAGTTCTCGGAACACGGGCTTCGAATTTATTTATTCAACTTAATAAAAAAACATGAGCATTCGACCAACACCTACAAAAGGCAAGGAAAATAATAAAAAAGGAAAAGAAAGGAGGATGATAGAATAGGTGGGGAAATTTTGATGCTTTGAGGCGCAGTCATCCTTTGCAAAAAGGAAAAAAATGTTTCAATCTGGATTAGCGAGGTGGTCTTTAGTTTTAGAGCGATGATTTATGACAGAAAACGTTCATAAAAATGAAAAGGATCTACAATAAATGTAAAGGTTTTTTTTCTTCTTTAAGATGGAGGTGTGGTAAAATGCTGAAATGATCTCGCCCAAACCTCACTTGAACCACGTGTAGAAGATCTTATACTGGCATATGATTGACGGCGCGCGTGACATCGTAGGAGAGTAGAATACCTCTTGCTAAATGAACTGTGATCCCGTCACGTACAAAGTTGCTAAGTACTTCAGCCTAATACAAATATCTGAAAAGAATTATTAATTGGCATATCCTAATTCCATGACTTTTGGTCATAATTCTGTAGAGCTACAAGTATTAAATACAAAGAACTAGGACTCTTTACTTCAGACGAAAAGGCAATTTAAAACAGCATTCTATCAAGAATAAATAGTCTCTATAAATCTTCATTGAAAGTTTTAGTTAATCTTCTTTTATTAAAGTGTTCGCTGTTTAATGTAAACATGGCACAAAGATCTCAGAAAAAGAATGTATTTAAAAATGAGAGCATAATCCCTTTAAAAACTGCATTTATTATGCAATTAATATAAGTTAATCACTAATTCAACGATAACTTAATATGATGGCTGAGGAAAGATTCTTGCAACACAAACTCGTTTTATGAGCCTAGTTTTGAAAAAGAACTTGCAAGTTTTATCGGGATAAACCCAAACTCAAATCGTAAATGGACTTGCAAGATTTCGTGTAACACAAGACAGTTTCTGCTTATAAAATCAGTTTGTAACGAGGCTTAATTTCCAAAATCATAAATGGTTTAGCTAGAATAATTAATCTTAGCACTTATAATCAACCAGTTTTCTAATGCACCATTTTAATTTTTTTTATCACTCGTTTCCCTCACAGCTATTTTTTAGAAAAATTAATAACTTCGCTCACTAACCTTTTTATCGCTTCTCACCCATCTTTGTTTATTAAGGCGAAACAAAAAGTTCTTTCAAAAACAAAATTTGTTCCATTTTTTTAACATTATTTTATTATCATCCATAACGTGAAAAATATCCATATATTTACCAGTTGGGGATTCAAAGACAATTTGTAAACCCCAGACCAGTGCTGCTAAAATCAACATGCCCTGCAAAAACTGTGGTATAATAACTAACCGAATTTGGTGTTGAAATCTCCAAAAATTTGGTGAATGAATATTTTATCTCAAGTTAATACTTAATGGAGTCTTCATACACGCATTTAAAACTGAACAATAATAACTGAGAAAGCTTGCACCAAGTTTAGATGCATCGATGAATTATTTCGCGAATTTTGGCAAACGTTTGGGAACCGTCAGATGAAAACGATAGATTTTGCAAACGAGCACGAAGTGAAAATTTATTGTTTCTTCAGAAACAGAAGTAAACTGTTAAAAGATTCATGTGTGGTTTTAGTTATGTGATAAAGATAATTATGTTCTCATCTCGTAAATCTGTCAAATGTATTAAACAGTTTAATAATATTTAATTTCTATTTGCTTTTGTTAAGCCTAGTTCAAATTTATTTCAACATTTTCTCTATGTGGTGTGTATGTGTATGTTAAAGTATCAAACAGCTAGTATTTTAATAATTAGTGTAAATATACATCCTAAATTAATGTTTCTTATTTTATATTTTATCATAAAAATAATTTTACTGACTGTAATAATAAATTGCAGTTTTACTAAAAATTAAAAATGGTGGAAGCTACTTTACAAAAAGGTTTATTGTATACCTCTCCAAAACTTCAGATGTCAAGATAAGGGTAATTGCTTTCAGGTGCGTTTGAGGGCATCCCGTTTTCCCCACCCCCTAGAATGAGCTTAGCTTAATATTCTCTTGGCATGATATAGCTATTTTATCTTGGCTCTCACCTGATAAAGAGGTTACTATTTTACCTGGTATGAAGAAGGATTTTTCTTTTTAGCAAGGGTTCGAAGTCTTAGCCATCAGAGGGAAAAGTCTTAGCTATCAGAGGGAAAATTTTCTAAGAATGAAAGAAGCTAAAGAGCTTTACCGTGACTAACCACTATTCCATGAATAGCTTAGCTTGTCTAGCGAATTGAAATGGATTTATATAGGGTTTCTGCAATTTTAAATAAACTATAGAATCAAATAAAATTTAAATTATCAGGACATTTTTTCTAAACATTGGAACCCGTTATTAAGAATCACATTAAAGAAATATTTGAAATCGTTAAGAATTTTTTTTATTGTAGTTCAAATCTAATTTTTCATTGAGTACAATTATTACATCAACTAAATTTAACGAAATCGATCGCAATGTTATTATTATTATGATTAATAGTTTTAAACTATATAATTTATCATCTATATCAATGAGGTTTGAAAATGGAACACATATAAGAATTTAACATAATATAGTAATTGCACCGTAAAAACATAATTAGAAATTATAATTTTTTTCAGGATTTTATGTTATTACGATTGAAACTATTTCTATGTATTGATATTTAAGCGGTGATACAGACTTGCAAAATAATGAACTAAGTTAAATTCATGTGTCATTTCAGTACATAACTGAGAAATCATTCAATAGTCTTTAATAGTATTAAGGAAATATTTTCAAGGCTATTTTATTTATTATTATTAAGCGCAATATTGTTAAATTCGGTTTTATAATTAACTCACTTTTTTTTCCTTAACCGAAATTTTCTTTCTTACTTTTTCATAAATCTTGATCCTGAAGCTTTCCTTTTTAAAACTTAGTTTTCTTTTTCACAAATAAATTTTTCGACAATTTATTAGTTACCAGAAAAATCCAATTTAACTACAAAATAAATTAAATATAGTTGTTTGGTTTTTGTCATACGAAATAAAGGAATGTAAATCAATTTGCTCAATGCAAACAATTTTTTAAATTTCTATGAAATTATATTATATACAAATATATATATATATATATATATATATATATATATATATATATATATATATATATATATATATATATATATATATATATATATATATATATATATATATATATATATATATATATATATATATACGTACAGACTACAGAAACCTTTCTTTACACATAGAATATTCCATCCATAAACAAGCCCATAATCTACATTTTTATAATTCTTTCAAAAGTAATGTTGAACTATTAGTCATATTAGATGTCATATAAAACTACATTAAAGCGAAGAAAAATATAATAAAAACTGGACCAATAATTTATGAGATAGGAGACAGTCAACACATTGAAAAAAGTTTGAATAGCAGAATTAAAAGAAAGTAGTTTAAAGCCAATTAGAATTTTTTCTCCAGAAATACTTTAGTCGTGTTTAGGTCATGGAATTTCTCATACTTAAAAAAAAGTTTTAAAGTTTTCAAAGGTTTCAAAGACCATCAATGAATTACGAACGAAAACAAGTATTTTTGAACACCCTATGTCAAAAAATAAAGCAATTAACTTGAATGATAGATTTAAAATAAGATTGATGATGGATTGATATATAAAATAAAAGATTTTAACTTGCATTGATTACTTTGGTTGTTATTTGCAAACCCTTACATACTTATGGAGATGCGAAAATTTTATAAAATATAAATTTTTTTCTTGCATTTTTTGTCTGTAACTTTGCAAATAATCAACAAAAGTTTCGGAACTATTTTCAATTAATATTAAAATTGCTATTTTAAAGTTTATATAAGAAAATTGTTAAAAATTTCTTAAGATATGCGCCTTTAAAGTAGTTTCTTCACTCTATGCATGCGCGGAATAATTTCAGCAATTTTTTTATATATTTAACATTTTCATCCATTTAACATTTTTATATATTTATTATATATTATACAGATGATTATGAGTTTAATGCATCCTTTAAAAAGTAATGAAAATCAAGTCTCCACTCCAAACTAATCATCATGTAGATTAGGGAAAAGATATACCACGTGATTGCTATTTTATCATCGAAGCCAACTCAGAAGACAAGGAAACTCTTAATTTAGACACTGGAAAAATGTTTTTTTTTTTTTTTTTTCCTTTTTTGTAAAAGGCCTTTAAGAACTGCGTTTGCGTTTCATGGAGAGGAAAACTACGAAACTCTTCCATTGTAGGTTTAACAGCAATGGGACGCTTAATTTTTTTTTAAATTTATTGTCTAACTACTTGAATTTCCTAATCATTGAACGCCATTGAACAAATATTTAAATATCTAGTATTTTTTGTGGATGTAATAATTTTTATTAATAATCCTATTAATTATTCTATTAATATTAGTAGAATAATATTATTCGATTAATATTATTCCACTAATATTATTCGATTAATATTATTCGATTAGTATTATTCGATTAATATTATTCTATTAATTCTTTATGCATACTATAAAATAAAATATACAATTGTAACGTTCAATTTTTTTTAAAATTTGTCTATCAAATTAAATTTAATGACAATTATATGACTAAGGTGGCCCTAGGTGAAAAATTTTTATTGCTGAATTAAACCCTACGAATGACCTTAGTATCTCTAAAGTTATAAAATAATCTTCTTAGTATTTCTTGAGAAATTCATAAAAAAGTCAAAATCTGAAAGTGTTTCTCCCATTATTGCAGGGTAGTGCGTATTATTGTTACACAATAGTTGTATTCCCTGTTACATAATTACTCTCACAAACATGCGGAAGTAAAGCGTCTATCAATAATCCACAGTAAAACATTCTTATCTCTAAGAATATTTTAAAGTCACATTAAATTAATTTTGATTGACTATAATCAAATGATCACAGTCAAAGTGCTCATCTTAATGGTTTACAAGACCTCAAAAATTAATAGTTTCTGATTTTTAAAAATTTTTTTTTAATTTTTTATTTAAGTTTTATCTATTCAGATATACATATAAGGTCGATTTCGTTCAAATTTTGTAATATGCCATTTAAAATTAATTTTAAAATAATGTAAAAATGTGTATACCTTACAAATTCGACCGCTGTCCAGATTAAGCTATAGGGGCCATATTTTCCAGCGACTGTCCCTCGTATTTTGATAGTCAAAAAACCACGTTCGAAAAAAAAATGTTTCTTCAAAGAAAGAATCTTTTTCCGTAAGATTGAGTAACACAATTAATCGTTAGCATATTTGATGTTTTTTGCCTCTATGAATCAATATGATTGGTCATGATTTGAAAATAATCCATATTATGAAAAAAGTATCTATTTTTAAAAACATCTAACTTTTATTCCGCTTTTTTTTAATTTTTTTTAATGTAGTAATAAATTAATTACGAATGAAAACTCAAATCCAATAAATTTATTTTATAACCGGCGTTGAACAACCGACCCAATTCTGAGTTTACGACAATCAATGTTCAACTTCATAGCCTAGTTATTTTGAACCCAACCCAGAAGGCAAGGGAACTCCTGGATCAAGAATCCGACAAACCAGCCTTCGTGGAGAACTTTTTTAATGGAACTAACTCATATTTGAGTTAAATAAAGGGGAAAAATCACGAAAAATTCTCATGGTTAGCCTGATGGCAAGGAGATTCTAACCCATGACCTGTCTATTACTGAGGATGTTTTAAGTCCTCACGACAGTTGCTGCAAACCTAGAGCAGAAGTTGTATCAATCAGTCACTGGTGGGGTCCTAACCCATGATCCTATTAGTACTATTTGTATTGCAGAAAGTTTATTTTTATTGTTGATGAGAGGAAGAATTTAATGAACGAAATATAAAACTAAAATTCTGTGGATATATACACACACACACACACACACACACACATATATATATATATATATATATATATGTGTGTGTGTGTGCAGGAATCATAATATAATTTTATTTAAGTAAGGGCCAGAGCCCCAGAGTGATGAGAACATTACATGCTGGTGGATAGATAGAGAATAGCACATTTGACCTTGGAAAAAGGGTTTTTATATCTTTCTGGACAATATATTTAAATATTAATAGGTCTCAGTAGCGTGGGACTGATCAATTTCCCAAGCTACTAAAGCCTCATCATCACATTTTTTGAGATAATTAGATCAATATTATTACTTTCTTGTGGGAAAGGTTTTAAACGTTTGCGCGTTAGATACAAGCACTATTTATGGATTAGTTTTAAAATACAATTCTTTTAACATTATATATATATATATATATATATATATATATATATATATATATATAATTTTTTTTAAAGAAAGCAAAAAGAAAACACTTGCTTTCAAGTTTTATTGAAGTGTACCAAACATAAACTTAATGCAACAAAAATTAATAAACGTTAAAATTTACGATTGAAACACAAATATTTTGATAGATTTTTATGTGTTTTCTGAAGGTTAGAAATAAGGTTTCAGTTACACAAAAACGATAAGCTTTGATGAGAGATACGATCAATTCAGGTGATTCTTAATTAAATCAGATTCGAGGAATCCGAAGATCTTACACGATAATTAATTATTAAAATTATGTGCATAATACATTTGAGAGTCAGTCAAATTATATTTACGATATAACATGAAAGAAGAACCATTAATTTAGGATGCACTAATACAATTATTCTTACAATAAAATTATCCAACATATACGCAGAACAGAAAGAATATTAATATAAATTTAAATTAGGCTTGAAAAAAACGAAGCGCATGAAAATTAATTAATATAAAATTATTTAATGCGATTGGCTGTTTTATGTAAATATTCTTTTATGACACAAAAATATGCATGCCTTTTATAATATTTTACTTCAGTTTCTGTTGAATGTTCAGCATCGTGTGAGGCAGAAAGAAATTTTCATCCTTGTAGTCTGACGGTTTCCAAACATACGTCAAAATTGACGAAACTAATTATCGAATTAGTGAAAGTATCACACAAAATTAATGATTCATACTTCATAATAACTCGTAAAAATAACATCACTAATTATTATATGCTCTTTATCTTACTATAATAATTATAAATATTTGTATTACTAAAGACCGAAAAGTATTGAAGGAACATTGCAAAAAATGTTTTTGTATTTCACTCTCTCACTCTACGCCAGGAATTGTCCTAGGCTCTGCACTACACCCCTTTCGTGTTAAATAATACTTGCCACCTTTTTTGGTTATAAGGTACACTAAAATTGCTTACAGTATATAAACATTTTAAAGTAATTTTACTGACTCTTACTTTTGTTATCTTATAGTACATATAAACTTTAGGATTACTGAATAACTAACACGGTTGCGGACTGCCACCTTTTTTTGTTAAAATACCTTATTTTTTTTTACAATTTATATATTTCATCTAAGGAAATATATATACAAAATTATAATATCTAAAAATTTAGAAACTAATTTGAGTTCTTTATAAGAGTTGAATGCGCCCTTTTATTTATTTATTAACTTTTTTAATGGGATTTAAACTTTAATGACGTTGAATTTTTGAGGTGAAGACCTAAGGTGAAAATGATCCTGCATGTTTTTTTTAAAATCCCTTTTTTTATTTAATTTTTTTATTTATTAATTTTTTAATAATGAAGTAGGTTTCAAACTTTAGACCCGTTGATTTTATATGAGGTGAAAATGACAGTGCTGTGTTCTTATAGTCAAAAATACCTTTTTTTTTTCGATTAATGTAAACATTAAACGAACAAAAACAAGATATTGTCACTTAAGTTTTTTTATTGATTATTATAGTTTATTTCACTAATCATCAGTCCTAAATTTTAAATAAATCCCACCTGTCAGTGAATGTTTTTCTCGTTATAACTGAATTATATTGAGAATAAGAATTTGGAAACTAGGACAGAAATCTTGATTCAAATTTCATCCATTCTAATAAGAAAGAACAAAAAATTTTAATTCGAAATTCATTCACCCATATTAGCAATTTATTGGGTGTTGCATAACATGTGGTTTTTTTATTCTTATTTATTTTTTATTCTTAATTTTTGAAAAAAAGAAAGGCATTAAATATAAATGTAACACTTAATAAAAACAGCACCTTAAAAACACCACTTGAACATACTGTTTGTTTCCTTTCTTTCTAATTATTATTATTTTACATGCTATTTAAGTTTTGGGTTGGCAATCGAGGTGAGTACAGTATAATACTATAGTACAATTACACGAAATTACAACTAAAAAAATTTAAAATAAATACATTCAAATAAGTATTTAATTCGATCTCTACTAATAAACTATTAAAATCTTTTTTTCTTTAATAAAATTTTCCGATGCTTCATTTTAGTATATTTTCCAGTACTTTTACTCTGGACATTTTTTTTTCATTCAAATTTTTTCCCCTGATTCTAAATATGTCTAGTTAAACAAACAATTATTCCACATTTGACAAACATCAATAAAAGAAGAAAAAAACCTTATCTTGTCTCTTTAAGAAACATAATTTACAAATCATTTCTAATCAACCATCACCATGGTCATATTAAGGAAAATAAAAATACTGTTTTTTAAAGAGGTGATTAGAAAAAAAACTGACAAACGCATGATTTTTAACAACAGAAGAGAGGAGGCATCCTTACCTTGATTGGACGTCCTGCAAAGCGTGTTTAGCTGATTCTGTGTATGAGCGACCTTGACACTACAGCCATATTGATTACCACCACACCCAACATCCGGGCTACCGGCCGCCTCTAATTAGGGGACGACTCCCGCGCTTACGGCCAAATGTCTCATCGCCCTATTCACCCCCCCCCCTTCTATAGCACATCTCTCACTGTGTCTCAGAAAAATACTGAATAAAAATGAGGCATTAAACCACATCTGGTATGCATGAACTCCCAGTTTATGTTTCTTTGAGGGAAGGGGAGGAAATTTTAACTTTTTTTTCGGTCGTTGTCCCCAATTTTTTTTATTCCCTTGATATTCTTTGAAATCGATTTGTAGTGATAGGGTTACAACACAACATAATGCCACCACCTCTAACTTCCCACCCCGCAAGTTCTTACATTAGCTCAACGTTCAACAGTTTCAAATGAAATTAAAGTAAAAATCTATTTTTATTATTGTTAAGATTTTACGTAAGTTGCAAACTCGGGGGATGTTATCTATCTTTTTATTTTCAAAATATTTCCAGTAACTCGGAGAAAAACAAATATTGAAAATATTTTTTTTTTTTTCAATCATAATACTTTAAGTTGGGGTGTTAATTTTTAAATATACATTCACCATGGTCATATTAATGAAAATGTTAATTGATGATCGTGTTAATTGATGTTCAAGTTATTAGTCGAGAAAAAAATTTACCAGCGTATTATCTTTCAGAAATGTATAGCAGTCAAATCAATTATTATGTTGTGGCGTAATCACCGTACTTAATTCGAGAAGTTCATGATTGATGAATTGATGTTTAATTTTCGTAGTGGTAGATACGCCCTAATGTTAAAGTTTCCTTTCTTACAATTTAGAAATTATTACTATAAAAATGGCCGTAAATAAAATTATCGTGACAACTTGTCTATCAAAAAACTATTTTTTAAAAAAATTATTTTAAAATAACTAATGATAAACACATTATATATTTAAGACATAATGCTTAAAATTCATCATATTTGATATCATTTATTTGATTTCATATTTGAATTTTTTTAGTTATTAAACAGCAATACTGTAAAATTTGAATTATAAAAATAATTATTAAATAATTATTATCTTCAAAAGATTAATTTAATTATGAGCTCAGTTAATTTCAAGAAGTATCCTATTTTCAAAACGCTTTCTGAAGAAAAAAAATCTACATTTTGAAAATTATTTGGTGCTTTATATTTCGTGAAATTTTGGTTGCGTTTTTTAAACTGAATACTATAAATACGTAAATTTATGACAAGTATAACTGAAAATAGTTAATTTAAATTATACATACATATAATTATACAATTATATACATATATAATTACACAATTAAATTATACAATTATGCATACACTGATTTAATTTACAAAGATTATTCTTAGTTGAAATTATGAATATACTACCTAAATACCCGTTCTTCGTACGGAGTGAAGAAGGAAAAAAAAAGAATCAATAAATCAGTCCTGATCAACACTACAAAATCGCGCTCAAAACTGTGAGACAAATATCGACACGAGTAATGAAGTTTAAATAATTCCAATGTCTTTTTTTATTATTTCTTATTATTTGTTGCCCTTCCCGGTGGCTTTACGTAATTAGATTTAGAAAAACACTTATTTATCCCTTTATCATCATTCATTCATCCCATTAAAATAAAGATTAACTGTATTTAGTATCATCTGGTATAATGCAGTTTGTCGAAACAACTCATGCATTACCATAATCAAGCTACTTTCACCTTTACTTATATCTTCGAGGTAGCCGTAAAATGCCTACTTCCCCATATCATAAAAATGTACATTATTGGTGCAGCTGTTATAGGCACCAAATTTACTCATAAAATACTTTGTATCTATATAAGAGTATCCTTGGTACCCATTACCACAACGCCAGTAGTGACTATTACCAAAATTAAGCAACAATGGGTGCCATTAAAAGTACAGCGATTTTTTACAGTTCCTCATAACGAATAAGTACATTTTCTCCATTATTTTCGCTTTTTAGTACATAGCTTGGTTTTTTACTTCAATTAGTATTACCAAAATTAACTAAGCATCATTGACGTTTAGTTTGCCGATTTTTTGTGCTCTCTTTGACGAATTAATACAATTTCTTCATTGAGTTTATCTTTTAGTACATAGATTATTATTTTATTTAATTAATAGATATTACCGAAATTAATGTTCATTGGCGAGAATAATAACATTGGTGTTTTTTTACGTTTATTCTGAACGAATTAGTACCATTTCTCCATCTATTTTGCGTTTAGAGTACAAAACTTTTTTTTTTTAATTTTAATTACCGTTCATTTTAAATTATTTAGCTTTATACGTTTTACACGTTTTAAACAAAATAAACAGGTGTTTTCAGAACTTTAGTAATACTAATTTGGTGACGTAGTCCACCTATACTACCACGATCATGATGATCTTTCAGATAACCTGATATAATGAATAAAAAATAATTAAGTATTACATAAAGCACAATGAACAATTTTTTAAAATTCGAGCTACAAGCTAATCGTATTTTTAAGGCCTACGGTATGCTTTCAATCCGTTAGACAAACACAAACACAAATTATTTACTTTATTATATGTAGAGATAATAAGTAATTATAAATACATTAATAACTTAGTAAATTTTTAATAATAAGAATATATTAAATTTTCAAATATCGTTATTGATTTGAATTATGAGCGTCGTTGCATTCAGAAAATTTAAATTGTGCTTAAAGTACAATTTTTGCATCTTTCTATTAAATTAAACTTTATAATAAAACAGTTTGAATTATTTGCACAGTTTTTAAAAAAATAGATGTTCTAAAGAGCACAATCAAATAGTTTTCTCCCGTTTCTTAAAATCAAACTTAACATAAGAGGCAATATCCATTAAGGGGGATTCATGTAGAAACAAATATTGTTTTTAAATTTAGCTAAAAGACTGCCTTTGTTTCAGCAATTTCGCTACACTATTCAACATATGCGCTAGTTGAAATGAGCGATTAAGAGAAGGGAGAAAACTATTATAGAATATTACTGCCAAAACGCGGAAAGTAAACAGATAAAATTAGTAAAAAATTTATTATAGGGAGAGAGGGATGGGTTGGCAGGATTAGGCTCAATTATTTTATTGATATTAAATATTATAGTTAATTTCTGTCCAATAAAATGTTGTACAACTAGTATTACAAATCCTATAAAGGAATCACACGGCGCATTTAAAATGTGTTATTTTTATTACCTCAAATTAAATTTTAGCACTTTTAAGAAATCTCTAAATCTGGCCCCTAAAAAACGGGGTTGGTTGGACCATCAAAATAATTCAGAGGAACTTTATTAAGCATTACTCTAGTAATTTTATATGCAGTTATGTACTCTTAATAATAATTGCTATGCAGTTATATACTCTTAATAATAATTGATTAATTCTAGTTATATTTATTTTAAAAGTATCAAGTTAATATCAAGTTAATTCAAAATATCGAAGAATAACAATATTTTAGAAAATAAAAACCAACGAGTAATTGAAAAAAATATTTTAAATACATTAAGTCTACAATTATGCGTTCCATTAATTTTATTTACAAATACCTTTCTAAACTAGTTTTATACACAATAAATAATAAAAGTTGTCAGAAATATTATTTTTTTACCTTTTCTTAAACGGGAACAAAATGTAAAATATAATACTAACGATAAAAATTTAAACGAGGTATCTAGTTGCCACACTCCTGAAAATTTCGCACGAAATTTTTGCTGTGAATTTAAATTTTAAAAAAATAATCATAAATAAATACATTTTATCAAACATGCTTTTTTTTTTTAAAGGATTATGAAAAAAAAATTATTGGTATAAGTTTTTAAGAATGCATCTGTCTATTTTTTTAGTATCTTAATGTTCAAGAATGGATTAAATTTGTGTGATATAGTGGTTACAAAAAGAATGCTTTTATACCCAACAAATGTTGATAAAGTAATAGTGTTTGAAGATGACCATTATTTTCGCGAACATGCTTATTTTTCCTAAACTCTATTCGGGAAATATCGGGTTTTTATTGTAGTTATTCTTGGATACTTCGTATTTTAATTTACTCCAAATTATTTTAAATTATGTGTCATGTGCAAAATGAATTAGTAAAACAGCCACAAATTTTTTTTAATATTTTAAATTGTCTCCATGACCAAAATTAATAATTTCAATCCGTGAAAATAATTAGGAACGACACTAATATTTTTATAATCATTTTTGGTGAAGAACTAATATCGAGAATAAAATATCGGCGTAAAATATCACCAAACTATTATTGACGCCAATGATGACTAATTATGGTATTGTCGTTATAAGTACAACTGTATGAGAACCTTTTATACTGATATAGGTGCCTAATATAGGTAATGTGGTAAGGCCTAATATTGGTAAGGTTTTTTACAACCTTCCGATACGAATATGTACCCTAATATTATACAGTACTGCAAATTCATGGCACCTAATACGCAACCGTTATTTTTTATATTATTTGTTGTATATTATATTACGATGGGGCTTCATACACAGTGGTAACAAATGTCATTGTTCAGCGATGTGCAAACATACAGATTGCTGTAGTATCTCGCACAAAATGTCTTGATTGGTAGTAGTGCATGGGCAGGACATATGTATTTGTGTTGAAATTATTCGTCTAAGAATGTTTCTAATGTAATTATGATCGGAAGATGAGAATTAACAAACTTTGAATGTGGAATGATTGTTAAAGTTAGGCGCATGGATATTCCATTTCGGAAATTATGAGGGAATTCAACATTCTTAGTTCTACAGTGTCAAGAGTGTGCCGAAAATACCTAATTTCTGGCATAACCTTCCATCATGGACAACGTAGTGGCCGACTACCAGCTCTTAATGAACGAGATCCCCGACTCGTTTGTAGAATTATTAGTGTAAACAGAAAAATAAGATTGCGCGAAAGAACCGCAAGCATCAATACGGGACGCGAGATGGACGTGTCCGTAAGGACAGTTCGGTAAAATTTGGCTGTAATGGGATATGGCAGCGGAAGGCAGAAGACTGACACGAGTGCCTTTACAAACAGCATGACATAACGTCCAGCACCTCCCCCGGGCTCGTGACCATATTGGATGGATATAATATGACTGGAAAACTACCTGGAGACAACTTGCAGCTATTCACGGATTTCATGTACCTAAACAACGATGGAACTTTAATGGATGACAATGCACCATGTCACCGGACATTAATTGTTCGCGACTGGTTTGACGAACATTCTGGACATTTCAGTTAATGATTTGGCACCTAGATCATCCGACATGAATCCCATCGAACATTTATGGGATGTAATAGAGAGGTCAGTTCGGGCTCAAAATCCCGCACCCGCAACACTTTTGCCAACATGGGCTTCTATTGAGGCTGCATGGCTGAATATTCATGTAAAAAGCTTTCAACTACTTGTTGAATACATGCCAAGTCGAGTTTCTGCACTTCATAGAGTTAGAGGGGTCTGTCACCTCAGTGGGACTTTGTCACCTCAGTGTACTATTAGATTTATTTTAATATGAGTTACGAGTTCAACTCACCAGAAGAAAGATTAACTATGCATATAGTATCATTTAAAATGTGATATTCGGAATTTACCACAATTTTTCTGTGGCTCAATAGATAGTTGATTATTTATTTATTTAATGTTTGTTATACATTCCGGTGCGATTTCACTATTAGATTTACGATGATTTAAGTTAAAAGTTCAACTCATCGAAAGAAATATCAACTATACGTAAAGTATCCTTTAAGTTATGATATTCAGAATACTCGACAATTTTATAATGGCTTTAAAGATAATTTCAATTTTATTTTATTAGTTCTTGTTGAGATTCCATTATTAAGGTTTATACAAACAGGCTTTAAAAGCGAAAGTACCGAAATAGGAAACAAGTCCATATACTTTTTTAAAATAAGTTATTTCACCTACTTTTTTAAAATATTTTCGGTCACGTCATCTCAATACGTTGTAAAAATTGCATACCTGCGAGCGACGTCACGTGTGGATAAATCGTGACATTTGTTTATGCCATGATTCAGCAGCCAATCAGGTTTGTCATACATCCGTGACGTCTTATTTAGATATCCAATTTAATCTGATCCGAAAATTGATTCAGCATGGTAATAAACCAAGCCTAATAACTACAATGTTAACATGACATGCAGAAACACGTGGTTAGGTTTAACCACGTGATTTCAGCGGAATTCTTTTTCTCGCGGATGCAAGTACCTAATTATTAACGTTGATTTTATTTGTGATACCCTAACAAAGGAAACCAAAGATAAATAATTCACAAAGATTCCATAAAGCTAATTTTTGATTGATCAGAGCTGCAAGATAATGCTCATATTATAAAATACTTATCAAATTCTATTGAAAGCTCTTTCTTTGCGAAGTAACAGGCAAAACGGAGTCTGAGACAGTTTTGAAATGGAATGTTATATCTGCCGTGTCTTCAAACGTATTTACTCAAAATGTAAAGCGGATCGGTTCATCGGTTCAGTAATTCATGTAATAACTCAATTAGATTTATCCTTCATATATTGTTTATGAATATACTTTTGCTGCTTAATGATCCAAAGTGCTTCATGAGTTAGACTAAAGTACTTCAGCTCGTAATATACTGGTCCACTGCTCATTTTTTTTATTATTTAAAAATATAATAAAAATAATGTAAAAAAATTTTTTAATGGAAAACTTTTTAAACTCACGAATGATGCAATGAGAAGTAGGCAATTTGCTTTTGTCGAGAAAACTGAAACTATACTTATGATTTTAATCATGAACCATAGTTCAGATTTATGAATATTATATATGATTTAAATATAAAAGTAGTATTTATAAATAAAATTATTATTTATTAAATTTGTAAATATAATGGTTTTAATTATCCTAAAAATATATTAAATTTTCTAATATTATGATTGAATGAAATTAGGAAAGACATTTCTAACTTTTAATTTGTAATTACATTATAGATTATTCCATCTAAACTAAATTAGTTTTTATAATAAAACTGCCTAAAGTTTTTTCGTTATTTTTTTTAATAAAAAGTTGCTTTTAAATTTAGTTGGAAGATTGCCTTTGTTTCAGGTGTTTGACTACACTATTCAGCGCGTACACTTGTTGAAATGCCGCTTCAAATCATAAAAAGAGAATGATAAAGGGAAGGGCAAATAATATTACAAAATATCTCTGCCAAACCGCGGAAAGTAAAGAGCTAAAATAAGAAAGAAAAAAGAAAAACGCCTCGGACAAACGAAGATAAATAAAAACAAAAAAGAGTCATAAAATAGGAACTGCCTTCTAAGGACAATTCTTGAATATACCTGCCGAGATTTAAAAACACTACAATGGAACCTCGCCTTGTTCCTTTGTCTCCTTATTCTAGACGAATAAATTATAATTCTAAAATAAAATCCTAAAACCTGTCAAAAATCCAATTTAATTATTTTTTTAAAAAATTTGTGTGTTAATAGACAAATAACACACTCGTCAAATTATTTTCTTATATATACAAACAAAAATATAATTTAAGCTGCGACAGATTCAATGCTTTTAAATATACACTAAAAACTGGTGTGATGTAATACCTATCCAAATTTGGTATTAAAAAAAATTTAAAAATTGTGTGAAAGTTAATAGCGAATCGAGCGTTCATACATATTTCAAAGGGTGTAATTAAATCTTAACACCAATTATTTATAAACCAATCTGCAGTTTGTTGGTAAAGAAGACTGTGTTTTTCGGACACCCGTTAATTTTGTGAATAATTGTTGTATATTTCAATTATTTAAATAAATTCAAATAATGGTAAGGCTTGTATTAATGGTAGGGCAAGATAGTGACAATATGGCGGCCAAGCTGTCGGTTTTCCTACATGAAATATTCTGGTGAAATCTGATTTCTTTTGTCGGATTGAATTGATTAACTGGTCAGAATCTATTTAGTAGCAAGTGAGTTACAGTCCTCTTTACTCTTAGATATAAATTATTGATCGTGGTCGATTATTGGCCAAGTTATATCAGTCATTTTGATGGATTCATTTGATTATCTACTTATATGAACTGTTATAAAATGTATGTAGGGTTTTATATTAGTTATATAATAAAAGTATTTAACATAAGATTTACACAAATCTGACTACACTAATGCCACTAAGAACTGTTCTTGGTGGCATTTGTGTAGTCAGATTTATGTATATTGGTGACTTGGTGGCTCGGTTCATAGTGTTTCACTACACAAAGAACTGTTCTTGGTGCAGTGAAACACCATGAACCGAGAGATATGTATGTTACGTTAAGCCACTTTGACACCATAGTTGACACCTTTTGTACTGAAATACACTCAAATAATTTGATGACAAAAAAATTACTAGTAAATAAAATAGCAATTAAGGAAAAATAACATTATATGACAATGTTAGTTTGCTCGGTCGTTTGAAGCCAAACAACAAAATAATCTAAAAACCAATATCCACCTAATTTGATAAATTTGATGCCATAATAAATCAAATCGGGAAAGCTATCAAATTCAATATAAATATATAATTCACTATAAATATCTCCTTATTTATGAATATCTATAGATATTTAAATACGAAGGTTAAAAATGTATAGCAAGAATAGTTACTTTTTTTTAAAATTTTCAAAATATTAAAATTAACAGAAAGGAAATATCGGCATTATACATATTTAAGGCATTTTAATGAAAAAAAAAAGAAGAAAATTTTTAATTATTGTAATTGTCTAACTTATTATAAAAATCAAACTTAACAGAAATATTTATTTATTTTTATCATGAAGATATACCATTTAAAAATATTTAAATGGCATAATTATCTAATTAGAATAAATATCTAATTTATTATGAAAATTTATTTATAATAAATATCGTTAATTACTATTTAAGATTACATTAATGACATAAATATCTAAATTATTATAATAAAAAAGGAAAAATATCTAAATTTAACCAATACCTAACCAATTTAAATAATCAAGGGATATCTAAATGTAATATAATCAAAAGAGGAGTTAAATTATAGTAAATTTCTAAACTATTATAAATATCGAATTTGTCATAAAAATTTAGGTTTTCTTAAATATCAAAAATATAAATACCTAAATTCCTTCAAAATATATATCTAAACATTATAATAGAAAGGGGGAATATCTTGACAGTGTTTTCATTGATAAAATACATTATAAATCACCGAATTTATAATAAACGTATTTTTCCAAAAAGTTGCAATTCGAGAATTGTTTTGCCACACTTTCATTACAATTTCCACAATAAACTTGCAAGTTACTCTATGTGTATTAAACATAACTTTTCGAATACTGATATAAGGATAAAGTTGATGGTCCGTTTCAAGGAATAGAAGAATAAACCCAATGAATGCTAAAGCTACTTAAAAAAAAATCTTTTTTTTTTTCTTTCACATATAATACTGATACTTCTCGCACAGCTAGACCTAAATTTTTCTAAATAAACAATATTTATTTTAATAAACATCGTAAACTATGTTTATAAAATAAGTATAAAAAATGTTTTCGAAGAGAAATCGTAGTATAAAAAACGATTGAAAAAGTAAATGACCAGAGTTAAATGCGGAAATAAAACGTGAATTCATAACAAGAAAAATATCAACAATACCAATGAGCTCACTTTCAGTTCATAGTTTTTGTTTAGTTCTATGACTCATTTCTAGAGTTCTATTTATTTATTTATTTATTTTTATAAATACGATGAGAAAATGTCATTTATTTAAAATAAAGTGTTGTGAAGGTATTAGAGGCGCTGTATACCTGTTTCTTTTTCTTCTTTTTCAAAATAAAAAAAACAAACAAATGTTTCACAATTATTTTGGTAATGTTGGTGAATAGATGATAGTTTTTAGGTTTCAATATTTGTTTCGTATAAACAGTTTTTATTTTACTTATATATTATTTTACATACAGTCAATGATCTTTCTGCGTATTGAAGCTTGGATACCTGCAAAAAAAGATTAAATAAGCGTACGCTTTAAGGCACTTAAATAAGTTTTAAGTTATACTCGAATTAAATGAGTTTTGAATCAACAGTCAAAGTATGTGATTATGAACGAAAAGATTTTCAAACTTATTCAATTGCCATAATCAGCAATTTTCTGCTGTATTTAACACTTTAGGTGGGTTGTAAAAAGCCTATTTCAACAGTACCTATGATTATACCTTACTAATAGTACCTATGAATATCACCATACTACACATTCGTGACATCTGACACACAACCTTTATTTATTTAATATTTGTTGTATATTCCGGTGCGGTTTCATACCATTAGATTTACGATGATTTGAGTTAGAAGTTCAACTCATCAACAGAAATTTTAACTATACATAAAGTATCATTTAACCTATGATATTCAGAATTCACCACAATTTTTCATGGCTTCAAAGATAAATTCGATTTTATTTTATTAGTTCTTATGGAGTTTCAATTTTTTTAAGTTTATGGAAACTAGCTTTAAAAGCGTAAGAATTATAAGAAGAAACAAGCAGTTTCATATACCTTTTTAAAAATGCGAACTTATAACCATACGTCATGACATCATAACCATGCGTCGCGAGCGTATGAGGTATCTGCAAGCGACACATTGGTGGGTGTCGAACCTGATTGGCTTCTGAATTGTAACATTAATTAAATCGAAAATTGCTTTAGTGTGATAATAAACCAAGCCTAATAGCAATAATGTAAACATGTCTAAGTTTACGACTATCAATGATCAACTCAGTGGCTTTGTAATTTTGAACCTAAACCAAAAGATAAGGGAACTCTTGGATCATGCATTGGGACAAACTAGCCTTCACGGAGAACTTTTTGATGCAACTAACCCACATTTGCGTTACATGGAGAAGAAAACAACGAAAACCTTCCACTATTAGCTTAACGGCAAGGGGATTCTAAACCATGATTCGTCTGCCACTGAGGATATTTTGCATCAGAACGGTGGTTAGTAGGAGCTGGAAGCCGAATTCGTCCAGCTACCACTAGAATTTTACCCTGGGTCTGCTCATTGGGAGGCGGAAGCACTATTCCCAGAGCTACAATGTCTCATCATATAATATTTTCTTTTATTTTATAACCGTCGTTGAACATCCAACCCAATTATTCAGTTTGAAACTTCTAATGTTCAATTTCGTAACCTTGCAATTTTGAACCTAATCCAGAAGACAGGGGAACTCCTGTATCAAGTATTTTATTTTATTTTATAACCGTCGTTGAACAGCCGACCCAATTTCATGGGTTTACGACTACTGATGTTCAACTCCGTAGCCTTGTAATTTTGAACCAATCCAGAAGACAAGGAAACTCCTGAGTCAGTACCCCCAGAGGTGTTGATTTGTTATGGGAACATGGAGGACTTTGAGACTCGACAGATTTAACGTGCATCAGTCCCCATTTATTACATGGGGAGTCTTCGGCCGACGAGGATCGAACCCACGACCTCTTGGACATGGGCCCAGTGCCCTACCGACCAGGCTATCCCGGCCATTGTATCAAGTATTGGGAAAAATTGTCTTTGGGGAGGACTTTTTGATGGAACTAACCCGCATTTGACTAACATGGAAAGGAAAACCACGAAAACCTCCCGCGATCAGCCTGACGGCAAGGGTGCTCTAACCCATGATCCGTCTACCACTGAATATATTTTACGTCAGCAATGTGGTCGATAGCCGGGTGCGGAATTCGCATCACTAGCCATCGCTGGGATTCGGAACAGGGTCATCTCATTGGGAGGTGAGCGCTCTATCCCCTGAGCCACCACGGTTCCTACCAATGATTTATCTATCTATATATATATATATAATACCCGTCGTTGAACAGCAGACCCAATTTTGGGTTTACGACTACTAATGTTCAACTCCGTAGCCTTGTAATTTTGAACCAATCCAGGAGAGAGAGAAACTCCTGGATCAGTGCCCCCAGAGGTATTGATTTGTTAATGGGAACATAGAGGACTTTGCGACTCGACAGATTTAGCGTGCCTCAGTGACCATTTACTACACGGGGAGTCTTCGGTCAGCGGGGACATGGGCCCAGTGTCCTACCATCCACACTATACCGGCCCCTACCAATGTTTTATCAAATCCTATAGAAAACTCTCTATTAGGGATGCAGCGTGTAAATCGTTGTTCCGAGGAAGTTATGAAGTAGACAGTTACATCTACCGTGTTTTCGAATATATGTAAACCAAATTTGGTGTGGATAGGTTCAAAATTGCGGAATTGTATATTGTACGTACATACATACATGCATATAAACATCCTGCTTCTTTTATATGGACTAGTGATCACTCCTTTTTTTTTTTTTTTTTTTTTTTTTTGCTATGCACATGCGTCACCCCAGAAATTAAAAAATCTCGCTTCAACAATTGAAATAGTTGTCGAGGAACTTAAGAAATTTTTAATTTTCTATGCACTTAAATAGTCTAATTATTTACTCCCCCTTTTTTTGTCTCAAATAAAGGGGGAAAGTTCACTATACATACATTTATCTAAATTCAAAGTAAGCTAACATTTGCTACTGATTCACGGGTGTCACAATTTGAAAATTCCAGGGGGAAAAAGATAATGGAAAAGTTGGGTTTCTCAAATTATGTTTTATTTTAAAAATATAAAAAATCATCCTTAGAAAAAATAAGATGTTTCATTGATGGTTCATGAGATGGTTCTAAAACGTTTAAACTTTACGATGGAGAAAAGTACTAAAATTCTAGGACGTTTCGTTTGAACGCGATTTGTTACAAACTTCAAAAATATCGCACAATTCACAAAAAAGTGCACATGAAATAAAATCGAAGTATTAAAAAAAATTAGAAAATCGAAAATCGCAATTCGCAATTTTTTTAAATTGTACTCATTTGACTTCAAGTTGAATGTTGTATTTTTAGTGCAAACACAGGCGCACACTAATTGCTTCTTTCATTGTATGTTGAGATTTTCTCGGACTTTTAACTAGATGCTCTCATTATGAATAAGGTTAATTCAGATGTAATGTGTTCTTGATGGAAATAAACGGCTCTACAAACCTTAATTCTTGCTGCTGCTCACTAATGTGCTAAAACGAGACAAAATGTTTCCTTTATCGACGACTATATTTGCCAAATTGCGAGACCAGACAAATTCCAGAACAAAATTCGAGAGCAGATGAATACGATAAAAATAAAGTATTTTTGAACATTAATTTTTATTTGTATTTGTAATTTGATTTTTTTTGTTGTTTGTTTTGTTTTGTTTTGAAATAAGACATTTCTTCCTATTGGCGAGGAATACAGACAAAACTACGGAGACAACAAACAACGAAGAAACAATAAACATCCAAACACAAGAAGTAAAAGAAAGACCGAAGTTATCTTATGGCCGAAGTCAGCCCGACCGAAGAGTGAACTCGAACCCAACATTTGTGTTTCATAAAAGTTGAATTTCTTTTTATTTCCTGACATACCGAGCAATTTTAGAATTTAAAAAAAAAAATTTTAGGGTAGTTTTTACAGCCGATAGTTGAAATCAGCTAATTTGTAAACTTTTATCAGAATTCACTGCTCCAAGCTATTTATTTTAACATAAATTACTTTAAAATTTTGACACTTTGAATGCTGTAAATTTTAAAAATAATAATAAAAATAGTATAAAAACAAACAAACTGTACTTTTAAAAAGATCTAAGCTACTGCTACAAAGTTATTTGGTATATTGACATATTAAGAGGATAGGTATTTTGAGGAGAGAGGTATTAAGGAGAGAGGTAATTTTGAGACATCACAAATAAGGTAACCCTTTTAAAATTAAAAAAAAACCTAATAAATGTATACTTATTATATACTTAAAAAAGATTCAAACTAAAACATTTTACATCATCACAAATGCACAAAACAGGAAATTTCAGTTAACAGAAAAATATGTCTGTCTTATGTATGTCTGGAACCTACAAGCTTCCTTTGAGCCATAAAACTCGAATATTTGTGGTCTGATAAGAAACAAATGCTTTTTATTGCATTAATATTTATAAACTAATTAATCAAACACGTTATTGTTTAAGATATTGGGCTATTGAGGAAAAAACATCTAGTTTGACTTCTTCACCTTCATTTTATTACAGTCTGCATAGAATTCGTGTAAGTCTAAGTTGCACATTTTCTTTAAGTTCAAGAGGTAAGGTTTTCGACGAGGATATTTTTCATCCCAACTTTTCTAAACAACAACATACTTTGAATTTTAATTATTTTTCATGTCGCACCTGAAAAATTTCGCACAATCAAATATATTGCTATATTAATAAATTTCGAATCACGATATAAAATGATGTCGTTATTCAATAAATTGTCACAGTTAATGCAAGTTTAAATGTTTAATCAATTTCTCATTCCGAAGTGTTATTGTTCTTAAACTAGTTCTTGGCGCTATTTAGGCGACAAAATTTTTATTGCATTTTTTTTTTTTCTGTCTTTCTTTTTAAAACCGCGACTAGAAACTGTAAAAATATTTACAATAAATTTATTTACAATAAAAAGAAAAACTCATTTCCATATTCCCAAAAAGCATGTAACCTTACGGCAACCTTGCGCCGGAATTTTATTTTTATTGTCGCGAAAATGTTTATACTAAAAACCGTTTTTCAAACAAAGCAAAAATATTAAATATTGCAGTTTCAATACTTTCATCCTAAAAGGATTACAAATTATTTTTTAAAGCTTTTTTTAAAATGTATTGTCACTTAGGTAAAATGGTCACTAAGGCCCATAATAACCTTTTAGCTGGCGTCAGACTAGATAGGATCAAATTGCATTGTCCATTAAAATTTCAAGACAAGATGGATTTTAGCTGAGAATACAAAACTTTATTAAAAGAAACCTTATAATAACCTAGATTTAAGATAATTTTCACCTTGAGACTAGCTTTATTAACCCTTTGCTTACGGTTTTCCATGTTATACCATCACATGTGGTCCACATGTTGTACCAGCCGTAAGCAAAAGGTTAAAGGATTTTTTCATGCTTGAAAACCCTAAGTAAACCTCGATTTAAGGTTTTTAGATAGGTTGTTTCCCAAGTTTTTGGATTTGGGTAATGTGTGTAGAAAAGAGCAGATTGTCACAGATCTCGTTTTAAGATTAGACGGTTTACACGTAAACCTAATAATAAACTTTCTTGGGTTTACATTAAAAGGTTTTTGCTGAGTAAAAATAAACCTTACTTTGCTATCTGGGTTGTTATGTTTACTGCAAAGTTTTTGCATTATGCTGCAAAACTGATTTTCGGATAAAAATGCTCTCCTTTATGTCATATACTTTTTGTTTTGTTTCAAAAGTTTTAATATAATGTAGCAGAACATCTTCACAGTAAAAATCGATCATTTTAATGTGATGTTTATAGCAAAGTTTTGACACTATGCAAAGCTGAATTATTTTAAAAACCTATCCCCTTCTTGTGATTATCGCATAGTTTCGACATTTTGCAAAGCAGATTTATAGTTAAGTTTTTATCCTCTTATTGTGAGTATCTCAGAATTTCACCATAATGCAGCAAAACATCGTCACATTAAAAACCGATCCTTTTAATGTGATGTTTATAGCAAAGTTTTGACACTATGCAAAGCTGAATTATTTTAAAAACCTATCCCCTTCTTGTGATTATCGCATAGTTTCGACATTTTGCAAAGCAGATTTATAGTTAATTTTTTATTCCCTTATTGTGAGTATCTCAGAATTTCACCATAATGCAGCAAAACATCGTCACATTAAAAACCGATCGCATGCAACAAAACAGATTAACATGCAAAAGCTCTCCCCCTTTATGTTTTCTTTTTTGCAATGTTTCTACATAAGACTGCAAAACATCTTCACACTAAAAACTGATCCTTTAGGTAGATGTTTATCGCATAGTTTCCTCATAATGCAAAGCAGATTTACAGTAAAAACTTATTTTTTATTACTTTTTAACATATTGCAGCAGAACATCGTTGCAGTAAAGAAACGTACTTTTAGTGTGAAGTTTCTCAATTTATCTTATAGCCTCAACATTATGCAGTAAAATAGATTTATATGTAAAAGACTTTCCCTTCTTTGTATTGTTTTTCTTTTACCAAACTTACAAAATTATACAAAAAAACATATTTGCAGAAAAAACCGGCCTCCTTAATAAGATATTTATTATTACAAAGTTACGACAATATATATCAAGCAGATTTACAAGTAAAAGCATTCTCCTTTACGTTTTTTTCTTTTCTTTTTAAATACACATAATAATTGCGGTACTCGGTTCTTCCATAAAAATCTATATCTCAAATGGTCAGAGGAAAGGAGTTTTTTTGCTCTTCCTGCAACATTTCTGAAATTATACCGAGAGATAGTTTTGAAAAACCATAGATTTTTCTTTAACCAGACAATTAACGACAAAAAAAGGAGGTAGAAACATAAACAAAGTATCTTACAAATCTCTATGGTTGACATCCTAAGAGGGTTTGCCGTGGAATACGGGACAATCTTTTTATAAACCTCAGGTTAAGTAGGATCTCACTCACTTGAATGCGATTAAATATTGGAACACATTTGAATAGAACCGAATATAGATTTTCAATGGAACACAAGAGACACATTGGTGAGAAAATTCTCTTAGGTCAGGCGATGGTGAACCCACGACCCATGGGTCACGCACTGACCCGTAAGACGATGGAATAATTTGATGTGCTTAAGAAGCTCCGAGAACAAAGCACTCATCTTCTGTAAGTTGAATTGTTATGGATGCGCCTAAAATATACTCAATTACAGGAAGCAAAAACACAATAAAATCAGTTTTACAGAGGCGGTTTTGATAATTTTGGGAATCAGTACAAAAGTTAGATTGAATATTCAGATCGATATGTGCACAGGTTAGAGAGACAGAACGAAAAATGGATCGATTTCGATTACAATTTCACTATTTCTTAGAAGCTAATAATTCTAAAATTACTTCATGTAACAAATTTGCTTTACACATTTTTCTGCACTTTAAATAAATCCTACGTACAATGTGGTAAAAATACGGCCATTATAACGGTATATTTGTTACCCCTGAGTTGGAAAACCATTGATATGGACATTACGAAACTTTTGCAATTAAATAACAGATTGTTATTTTCGGTTGTTTAGTGTGGTAGTTACTCGTTATTTTTCTTTTTAAAAACAATCTTTAAACTATTGCACTATCATTTCAAACCATAGAATTACAATGTGTATCTACATTTTTTTTCAACTTGTTTCAGTGGAAATCGAATAAACTGTATTTTAAAAATATTTCAGCGAGATATTAAACTGAAATAAAATGTTTTAAAACGAGCCCTTTTTGTGGTAAGCAATAAAATAAAATTGAGGAATCAAGGTTTTATTTTTTTAATGTCTTATGGCATGGAAATTAGGTGTATCAATACAATTCAAAATATATATTTTATCGTCTTTAATTTCCCCTTAAAAAAGGCACCTACTTTAAAATGTTTCACCTAAGTAGAGTTTTTACTTTTCAAAATATTATAAACTCAATATTATAAACATACACTACATTATAACATTAAAAAACTTCAATACTCAAAAGATTGACTTACATCTTTTGAGTATTTGTTAAAATGGCGGTTTCTTGCTCCCGACATTGTGAAAATTCAATATTGCATTTATTTTTTACATAACCTGAAATTTAGTTTGGGTTATCTCTTTAGATATCATTGCACTCCTAGTATTTTCCAAAACAAAGTCACTTTCTCTCACAACCTAAACTTCCATACACTGTAAAATATTTTGATGCAGAATTTCGTGTTAAGCTAAACTGAGTTTTTTAGACAGTGCATTTTTTATTTACTTTTCATCAGTTATAGTTTTATTTATTCGTTTTTTGTTTGATTGCTTACTGACAACACATATTTTCATGTGCATTAGAATATATGTAATGGCTTCGTTACAAAACCATATCGTTCACGAAACAAGCACAGTTGTAGTAATATATTCTTTTTCATTCTCTCAAACAATTGTTATTTTGTCAATTTTATAAAAAAAAAAATTCCGATAACTTTAGTTCTGTACTTAAAAAATATTTAGTTTACCTCAGCGCCAAAAATGGTGACAATAATACGCGAATTTTTTTTTTACAGTGTCATTGAGGGGGAACAACAGTTAGCTTTACACTAGTGGAAAATGTCATAATGGCACCCAAAATTGTATAAATATCGCATCATTTAAACGATGATGTTTAGAATTTACCACAGTTTTACAAGTACGTTTTTGTGTCTGATTTCTTAAGTTAAAATATCATCTGCACTAACTAATTAGCATATTTGAGGACACCTGCTCGAACCCTTAAGAATGAATCCTAGAACGTGAAGAAGCGATCAAAAGATCATTAAATCGAAAGTTATTCAGAATACTCCATTTTTTTTTGTGCACCATACAAAAATTTTGATGTGGATCAGTTTATTACTTTTCAAACTGGAGGCAAACAAATAGGGAAAAATTCCTGATATAAAAATTCCTCCGTCATAAAATACCACTAAATTTGTTTTTAATAAAAAAATAAAAAGCTGAATTGAGATAACGTCGCCATGAATAAAAAATTAATAATTTTCTTTCTGTTATTTCATCACACACTTAACTGTAGAGGATTTACACCAATTTTAATCGTCATCATTGTATTAAAATGATTGTATAAAACCAATTTAAATTTAAACAACACAAAGTTTTTATTTGTAAAGACCTTATATATTTCGAAATTTTGCTACAACTATGTTAGATTAAGCTGAATTTTTACAATAATAACAATAATAATCTCTGTCTGACTGCGTTGAGGTCACAGACAAATTTGGATTTATAAAGAGAATGCTGTAGATTCATTTCTTAAACTCTGTAACCGGGCATACATAGATATAAATATTCTGCTTGTATATATATCAAATTAGTATCCAAATTAAAATTAAACTGTGAATTTAAGTAACTAAAAAATCATTAAAAAAGTTAGCCTTTTTTTTTTTCTTCTTGAGGCAATCAAAAGAGAACTTTTTAAGAGAACTTATCAATCGTAATATAATCTTCAAGTTACATCAAAAAGAAAGCAACGAAAATAAAGAGATTTTGCAAAGCTTTACGGTTCCCCTAATTCTAGCATTAACTCTATTTAAGCTTTACAGCGCATGTTCAAAAATTGAATTCGTTATGGGGTAGACAATTAGGTTAGCATTACTGTTGAAGTAAGGTAAACCTATCCAAAATCTTTCGAGTAACTCATCGTTAACTCTAAAACAAAAATAACCCATTAGCCCACGAGGAACGTACTAATACTGATAGAGATATTTTATGTTAGAACACATAATGGAATTTGTATACTTAACAACCAAAATTGAGATTCAAACCTAGACACAATTCGTTTTTCGCTTTTGAATTTGTAATTTTGTATTTGTTGTGGAATATCTCTCTCCATGATTGTTTTAATACCGCATTTTGCTATGCTGGCGTCAAGCAGCTTGACTTCCTGACACTGCTGTCTCAGAAGTGTTTGAATCTGGTTTCTACGGATTTTGGCAAAATTCACGATGACGACATTAGGGAGATCTTGCAAATTTACGATAGCTAACATACATAAAATTTAAAGTATTTGGGCACTCTTAGTCCCATGCGTTAATCCCAGAAAGCATGTAACCTTACGGCAACCTTGTGTCGGAATTTTCTCTTTATTGTGACGAAATAAATGCTTGTACTAAAAAACTTTTTTCAATAAAGCAAAAATATTTGCAGTTTCAAACCTTACATCCTAAAAGGATTTAAAATTATTTTTTAAAAGCTATTTTAAAAAAGTACTGTCCACTTAGGTCCATAATGATGTTTTAGCTGACGACACACTAGCGATAGGATCAAATTGCATTGTCCGTAAAAATTTCATGACAAGGTGGATTTCAGCTGAGCATGCAAGACTTTGCGAAAAGAAAGCTCATAATTACCTAGATTTAAGTTTATTTTAAGATTACCTTGAGACTAGCTTTATTAAAGGATTTTTTAAGGTTTTTATATAGAAGGTTGTTTTCCAATGTTTTGGATTAGCTTAACGTGCGTAGAATAGAGCAGATTGTCACGGATCTCGTTTTAAGGCTAGCAGGTTTACACGTAAACCACATTACAAACCTTTTTAGGTTTACATCAAAAGGTTTTTGGTGAGTGAAAATAAACCTTATTTTGCTATCTGGGCATTCGGCTAAAATACGCATGCGCATTTCAAACTAATATCAAATTAACGTAAGTGAAAATAAGAGATTACGCGAAAATTCGTAAGTTAAAAACGCCGCTAACGTAGTGGAATATCGTTTTAACTTTAACTAAAGAATCAAAGCAAACAATCACTATGGACGTAGGTGATATCTTCGTTCAACCAATTGTTGTAATATCACACGATTCATTTCTAAATTTCAACAATATATTTCTTCTAATTCGCATTCCAAGTCCATGTTTTAAGTTCGAAGGTAAGCTTAAACATAAAATAACATTTAACAGCTATAAACGGCGTGTTTGTACTTTTGTCTTCGAGGTGCTGTGTTGAATAACGCCAACATATCGTAAAGATACGGGCCGGGATAGCCTGGTCTGTAGGGCGCTGGGCCCATGTCCAAGAGTTCGTGGGTTCGAACCCACACAGCCGAAGTCTCCCCGTGTTGTAAAATGGTGACTGATGCACGTTAAATCTGTTGAGTCGCAAAGTCCACCATGTTCACATAAAAAATCAATACCTCTGGGGGGGCCGGGATAGCCTGGTCGGTAGGGCGTTGGGCCCATATCCAAGAGGTCGTGGGTTCGATCCTCGCCGGCCGAAGACTCCCCGTGTAGTAAATGGTGACTGATGCACGTTAAATCTGTCGAGTCTCAAAGTCCTCCATGTTCCCATAACAAATCAATACCTCTGGGGGTACTGATCCAGGAGTTTCCTTGTCTTCTGGATTGGTTCAAAATTACAAGGCTACGGAGTTGAACATTAGTAGTCGTAAACCCATGAAATTGGGTCGGCTGTTCAACGACGGTTATAAAATAAAAATAAAATACCTCTGGGGTACTGAATTGGAGATTGATCGTTCTCTGATTCAGGTCAAAATTATGATCTGTGGATGAATGAATGGATGTATGAATGGGTCCACCCTATAAACGAGTGTACGTATGGGGTGGCAAAAGTTGAATTCTTGGCCATAGATGGAGCCACTGGAAAACAAGAACAATCGCATCCCCTCTGCCGTAACAGACATACGAAGAGAGGGAGATCGTAAAGATAAAGATACGTAGCATCTAAAATAAACACGAGCATGCGCAGTTACTTCACATCTTACCTAAGGAAACTAACGTAGAAGTTCGAAATCTCTCTAATATCACTTTTTCAAATTTTTTATTTTCTCAAAAAAGTTCTCTGTTAAAATTTACAACATAGCACTGTTACTGTTGTTGTAGTTCATTTACGTCGCACTAGAGCTGCACAATGGGCTATTGGCAACGGTCTGGGAAACATCCCTGAGGATGATCCGAAGACATGCCATCCTCTCCATTGATCCTCTGCAGAAGGGATGGCACCCCTGCTTCAGAAGCCCAACGACCTGCACGCGAAGTCGAGCACTTTACGGTAGCACAGTTTAACGAGGACCAATACCGCGCACTCTCGGACCCTACGCAGACTGATCCAAGTGGTGACCCACCCGCACACTGACCGCAGTCAGTGATGCTTGACTTCGGTGATCTGCTGGGAACCGTGTCTTAACGATCAGTCTACTGCGGGACAGCACTGTTACTGAAAACTTACTAATTTAACTACTAATTTAAACATACAATATACGAATTTGAATTTACACAACCGTATGACACGTGTTAGAAAACCATGATTTAAACCAGTGTGGTTCAACCAATAGTAATCTGTGGGCCAATAGATATTATTGGAATGTTGAGGTCTGGAATGAGAATGAATTGCGTATTTAATTCAAATTTTTTTTATATTTATTAAAAGAAGTTTAATAATCCACTTCATTCTACAATCGAAAAATCAATGATTGGTGAAATTTTATCTATGTTCACTGTAATTTCGGTGCTGTCAATAACATTTGCAGAATGAATTTAAACAGTTCACGAAAATGTTCTTCAGAAATCAGTTTCCAGAGATCGCACGTTTGAAGTCTGAAGATCACAGAAGAAAAAATTGAAGTAGGCAAACGAGTATAGCCGTTTTAGGGGAAATGAAAATTATAAGATGCTCTTGACGTACACTTTAGAAAAAAAAAATTAATAATCAATAATTCAAAGCAGTAAGAAGGGTAAAGAATTTCCTACAAATAATAAATTCAAATATTTTTCTAGTAGAAAGGCAAGTAAAAATGAATAGATGAGCTGAATGTGACCCAAGGGTTAGATCACACTGATTTAAACATTTCTTATTCTTTCATTCACATTAAAAATGTATAAATTTTAAATAACAGTCGACTTGTATTAAGCGCTCAAAAATAAGCGCTCATTTTCAAGACTTGAGACAAGAATGAGAAAAAACATAAGTGATTTGGAACATTAAACGTAAAGTTGCCAACGAAGAGTGGAAAAATAAAAGTGAAAAACAAAACTAGAAAAACCAAAGATCTAGTTTTGTTTATCACTTTTATTTTTTAATTTTCCGTTTGCAACTTAACGTTTTATTTATCAAATCACTTTTGTTTCACGTCTGGCGAGTCTCGAAAATGGGTGCCCATTTTTAAAACGCTAGAAGCATGTCAACTGTCATTTAAAATTTGTATATTTTTGGAAGCGAATGCAGTTTTTTAATCAAGTAACATCTTACCGCTTCAGTTTTTTAGGATTATTTATTTAATAGTTCTTATTCTCCTCTTTAAACAGAAATCATAAATCAAATATTCATTAGCAGTTCGCTTACTTTTCGGAATCTTTTATGTTTCAATCGAAATCTTGTTGGTTGCAAAAAACATTTCATTAATTTGTGCTGAAATATATTATTATTATTATTATTATTTTATTTTTTTTTTGTTGAAAAATAATTAGTTCTTAATAATAAGTTAAAATTTATTTAGTGTTTTCAATACCAAAGCGTAATAAATTATCATATTTATATGTATAAATCATTCAGATTACAACTTCAGAAACACATAAAATTGTAAAAATATGAATATGTCTTAATGTATCTGTAAAATATTCAAAATAATACCACACCTTGTTGTTGAAGTGTCACTAAAAGATGGGAAACCTTCACTTAATGATCCAAGGGCTTAATGGCTGAATTTATAACCAAATCTGATTCATGGTACCCTTTTTTTTTTCTTTTAAGAACTGAAGCGATACAAATTACCACCTCTTTCTGACGGAAGTGAAGTATTGATAAGTCTTATCGCAGTGATCTTCCGGTTTCAAAAGGAATAGTTCGGAATTGAACTTCTCTGAAAGGTTAATTCTATTTATCGTTTGTAAACTGGTTGTTCACACAAGAAAGAATGAAAAAATAACGAAATGATCAAAATCAATCTAATAGTATTCGGTTTGTAAGCTGAAATCAAAAGTTAAAAATGAAATGCTTCAACATATGCTCCTCTAAGAAAATTGAAAATAATATGGAATGAACTAAATTAATTTTGCTAGACTATTACTTCATGAAAACGTTCTATTTCTAACCGATTAAATTTCGATTTTTTTTCTTCAGATTCAGTGAATTAAAATAAGACTTGTGATATTCTTTTATTTTATTTTATAACCGTCGTTGAACAGCCGACCCAATTTAGGGTTTACTACTACTAATGTTCAACTCCGTAGCCTTGTAATTTTGAACCCATTCCAGAAGACAAGGGAACTCCTGGATCAAGCACTGGGGGAAATTTTCTTTTGTGGAGGACTTTTTGATGCAACTAACCCGTATTCGCGTTGCATGGAGAGGAAAGCCACTAACCCTTCACGATAAGCCAGACGACAAGGGGACTCTAACCCATGATCCGTCTACCACTGAGGATATTTTACGTCAGCACGGTGGTCGGTGCGAGCCGGGTGCGGAATTCAAATCGATCAGCTGTCGCTGGGATAGAACCTGGGTCACTTCATTAGGAGGCTAGCGCTCTATCCCCTGAGCCACCGCGACTCTGGTATTCTTTTATTGTAGATTTTCATATTTTTGAATGCCCGAAATCATGAAAAAGAAAGCCAGAATTAAAGTTTAAATGCCTTCAAATCGAAGCACGTATATAATTATAATTGATAAGTACTATCTTGCAGCGAAAAAATAATGAAATAATCAACGTCAATTTGATGGTTGAAAAAAGTTTTGAACTATGTTTGAAAGTTATAAATGAAATCTTGTTTCAACCTACCTAAGCAAATATTATCTGAGTAGGAATCGACAAATAGCTTCAATATTTTTTAATAATATTTTTATTAAAAAAATTGCCATTGTGGTGAGATGTCACTACCTAGATGTAAATTATTAAAATCAAAAAATAATTCTCGATTTTTGCAAATTTTTATGAGCCCATACAAGCGTTAGAGTATATTTTCAAATATTAAATTTAAAAAAATTGATCACTAACATTTTTCATTTTCACCAAGCATACTTTTTTTTTTTTTTTTAAAAAAAGACATTTTGCACTTTCTAATCAGCGTACAGACGGCAGGCTAAATTTTCATACAAAACTTAACCTAACAGTTATGAATAATTGTTACCAACCCACAACAGTAAGAAAAATATAGCACATTATTCGTTAGTTAGAAGTGTTATCTCTCATGTGACGACATAGCCTTCGAAAAACAGTTCTAAGTTTATATCTTCAAATTGGGCAATTTTAGAAAATTAGAAAGTATTTTGTGTAATTCAATTAACAATGCTCACACTCAACAACATTTAAGATTATTTTTGAATAGAAATAATAATGCTTAAAAAATATCCATATACTGTAAAAGATTTTTCAATTTAATCCTTCCCTTTTTTTTTCTCCTTTTCTATATTAATTTTTCTTCATTTGAAGCTATCAAAACCACGGTACTTATTTCATAATATTTTAATAACGCAGGGATCAACAAAAGATTTGGCTCAGATCTATCACTTTAACATGACTCTGAAAACAATCCTCATCAACCTGAAGCCCCAGGTAAATAAATTGTCATCTCTGCAGAGTGTGGCTCTTCCATCATCAGTTAATTCTGAATCATTTTCAGATTATCACGCCAGTCTTTTCACAGGAAGCGTGGGAACGCCGTGTGCGATCCCAAATCTCTTGAAAGAAAAATCCACGTTGAACACACCATCTGCCTATACCGAACACCCGTCCCTTCTGTGTCGTTCATTATACAAAAGACACACCCTGTACTACAGCATGAAAACGACCGCTACTTAGGGCAGATAAGTACCCCTTCTGGGGGTACAAGGAGCTTCTGGAGTTACACCCCCTGCTTTACTGGTCCCCCCTTCCATTTTTAGAAGAAGAGGGTGTGTCCAATGCTTCAATCAAAAGAATGGAAAACTAGTTTTTGATGATTACTCCTGCTATCCTTTCATCGGGGATGGCAAAGTGATTATATACCTATGGGTTAGGATGGTCAGTTTTTTATAAATGTGATTTCCTAAAATGACCCTATTTTTTTTTTTCTCGGCTCGGAAATTAGACTGTTTATCTTCGTCTTTAGTTATTGTATTGAAATGCTTTCAATTGCACTTCATGTTTGTTTTAATGATGTGTCAATGATGGGTTTAAATTTCTTTTTATTCGGATTTTTCTTTTTTAACACTAATTTATACATTTGAATGATTAAAAAATGGTTACCATTCAATCTTTAAGAAACTTTTTCATTTACATTTCTTTGAGAAATACACTAAATTAAAATAACAAAAAAAAAAAAAAAAAAAATTCGGCATTAATTTTTTTTCTAATTTGTTGTAGAATAATTTTCCTCCCTATAAATTGCTTTGTATAATTAAAGTGCAAAAGAAAGTTAATTTGTATAAAGAAAAGCGCAGTAGTTTATCTATATTGGTGAAATTAAGTGAAAGACTCATTTGTCTAAAGATAGTTTAATAACTAAGTATGGTTTAATTGTATAAGAAAATTGTAAAAAGTAGTTTATTGGTATAAAAAAAGTTTAATAATATAAGAAATCATCAAGAATAATTGATTAGGATTGATTGGTATGATATAGGGGATAGATTTAATAAAACTGTAAGAAAAATTCAATAGTATGAGAAAACTGTAAGAATTGTTTATTTGTATAATAATAGTTTAAATAGTTCAATAGTATAGTATTATTATTAGTAAGAATAGTATAGTATAAAGAAAGTGCAAAAATAGTTGATTGGCATAATTGAAGTGGAAGACCGTTGATAAGTAAAAGAATAGTTGATTTGTATGAGAATTAGGAAAACATTACAAATATTCACCAATTATTAAATTATTTGGTCTTAAAGTCAGTGAACGTGAAAAAAACTGGAAGAAAAAAAAAAGAAATCTATGAATTTGACAACCTATTCAGTTAGAGTTGTTGAATCAGAATTTAATGCAATTAAAAATATTTATTCAAACGAAATGAGATATTTAAAAAAACAATAATCCAATTTATTACGAAAAGGGGCTTTCCTCACTTCAAACTATTTAACAAAAGTACTGGAACTCTTAAGAAGTTCTGAAATTGTTCCAAGTTTCAAAAATTACACTTACTGTACAATGATATATTAATGATCAAATAATAGTTTTTCAATTAGTTATTTTTTTTAAAAAATCGTACATTATTATTTTTATTAATAGTTTTAATTTACCAAATAGTTTTAATTTACCAAAATTCTAACTTCCTGAGAGGCTATTGTTAATTGATGCATTATTTATGACATTACCATATACTATATTTATAACAATATAGTTAAACTTGTGTAAGTTGACCACTTGTGGTGCATTGTTTTAGTGGTCAACTTAGACAAGTGGCCAACTTATAGAGGGGGCGGGTCATTGTTTATTTTTTCATTTCCTATATCATGTTGCTATATATTAAAATTTTTTTTTACTTGACTTAAAAATTTTATTTAGCAAATAACCAAATGAATATCTTAAGAAATGTGTTTAAACCTGAATGAATTTCAATTTGTTACATATACATAATTCTAATATTTAACTAACTTTTTTAAAAAATTATTTCGTTAGTTATGCATGTAAAGTGTTTAATGAAAATAATTTCTTAAAATATCAGAACACGAAGACACGTAATTTGAAAACTTTAAAATTTATTCTGTTATTACTACACTTCACTACTGCAACTGGAAGAGCAACTTTTCAGCTAACACACCTGTTTTTAATAAATGAATGAAAGAAATGGTCAAAAGCTGCCCCCGTACAGTTTCCCCAGATGGTCAACTCACAAAAGGGTTTAGATTAGCTTTTTACACTATTTCACCAAACAAGTGAAATTTTAACATACATTGCAAAATGACAGAACATTTTCTGAATTTTTTTTTCTGGTCAACTTATGAGGGTTTTAGAATAGAATTTCATAATACTCCTAGACAAAATTGACTTATTTCAGTGGTCAACATACAGGATAGACAGGTGGTCAAGTTAAAAAGGTTTTGCTTCTTTATATTATATAGGAAAAATTCCGTTCTTGATAATTGAGGTCAACTTATGCAGGTGCCCAACTTACAAGGGTGGTCAACTTGGCAGGTTTCACTGTACTATAATAGTTATACGATTGTATTTTCGGTTAAAAATATATAAAGTATTAAAAGCTGTTTTTAATCAAATTCAAATTAAAGATTAGAGCTTAATTAATATTAAGTAGTCAATTACATTCGAATAACTAAATTAATTAATCCGTGTTCAATGGTCCGAATCAAGTTGTACGTTGAGTTTATTGAATAGTTTCTAAGTGATGCAATTTCAAAAAATCATATATTAAAAATTTAATTTCTTGAGAACTATTTTTATTTTTTCATTTTATAACCGCACACCGAATTTTCAGTTTACGACTGCCAATGTTCAACTTTGTATCCTTGTAATTTTGAACCCAATACAGAAGACAAGAGAACTCATGGATCAAGTATTGGGAGAAATTTGCCTTCGTGGAGAATTTTTTGATGGAACTAACCCGCATTTGCGTTACAAGGAGATGAAAACCTCCCACGATTAGCCACGACAAGGGGATCGTCTACCATGATCCGCCTACCACTGAGGATATCTTACGGCAGCACTGTGGTCGGTGCGAGCCTGGTGCGGAATTCGAATCAACCAGCCATTACCTGGGTTCGAACCTGGTTCCCCTCATAGGAAGGCGAGTGCCCAATCCCCTGAGACCCCACGGCTCTTTTGAGAACTATTCAACCGATTTTGCTCAAATTGAAAATACATACTTTAAAATGATGCAAAAATTTGTATGTCTTAAAACTCAAATTTTTTTCCTTAGGCTGAGAGATTCTCGAGACATGGTGGAATACGCGAAAAGTGATATTAACTAGAAATGTACCGGGTATCCGGCTTACCGGCAAGATTCTTCGAAGCCGGTAAAATAAGTAACACTACACAGTACCGGTGATAATAAGTTTTAAGACCCGGTATGGGCTACCCGACGGGTAACAACAATCATATTTAGAATCATAGTAACCTTTGTCATAAAAATAATTGTAGTTTTGGAAATTCGTGTATTCTAACAGTTTATTAATAATCAAGTTGGAATAACTGGTTTAAGTAAAACGTATTTTACTTTTGTGCAGAATTTTAATTCAGTGAATCCTTTGTAAAGTGGATACCTTTGAGATGTTCGCTAAATAGAAGTGTCCGCTTAGGAGAAGGACATTCTAATTGAGAAATCAATACTGCAAACTGTTTTAACTTATTTAACGTGATAGTTATATGCATACAAAATTATAAATATTGAATTAGAATGATACTTTTTTTAAATTAATAAAATCGAAACGTATAAAATTTATAGATAACTATTGAAAAATGCGACAAATGTGTATTACTCACCTACTAAATTTGCTTTCTGTAAATGAGTGAATGTAAGAAGATGTTTTTATTATTTAGGTTTTGTAGAGAGGCGTGGCATTTAATTGAAGTATCAACCGTTGTCTGATGGCAGAAAATAAATATTTCTTACAAATGATACATTAAATATTTTAATACTATAATTGATTTATTTTGAAATAAAAGAACGGAATAAAACAAAGACAATTGGCAATTTTTTGAACGTAGTTTTTTTTTTTTTTTTTTTTTTTTTTTTTTAAATTATTATTTTTTATACACACCCCCCCCCTCCCCCGCGAAAAAAAAACTCTTTTTGAATTATTGAGTTATAAATTGGTTTAGATTTATATATAAATTGATTTAGACTTATAAGTGAGAAAAAAGCGTATATGCATAAAACTGACCATCGGTAACTATTCCAACCAGTCTGATTTAAGTTTTCCTAACGTCGAGCCAGCTATAAAAAATTTTCATGTTTTTTTTTGTTTTTTTTTTCTTCTTCTTTTTTTTTAGTGTCCCACAAATACGCGTAAGTAATTTTTCATGAAAAGAAACGTGCCTTTTGTTTATTGCTTGATGTATGAGTTACTTGATATTTTGTGTGTCCCAAATTACTGGGATTCAGAGTTGGAACTGTAACATAATTCAGGATAGTAAAACCATCACATGACTCTTCTGTTAAATATTGGTAACAAGATAAAATTTCGTACCAAATATGTTCAAGAAATTGAACCAAGGCAGATCCCAGGGCACGAGAATTACGTTTAAAGTTATCGAATGAATAAAAATCAAACTGGGATAGATAAAACGTTTTTCGTTTAATATATCATAATTTTATTAAAATATCTTAGATTTAAAAGAAGCTACGTTAATAAATTTCACTGAATACTTTAACAAATTAATTATAAAGTCCACTCTTAGCAGATGTCACTACTGCATAGCAAAGTTTTACGTTAATCATTCTGCATCCGAGCAGTTATCAAAGATTTCTTTTTAAAACATTTTTTTTTTAATTTAATTTACAAAATCTTAAAATGAACACACATGCTTTTATTGTTACAGGCGCACTATAAATTTCCTTAGAATTATAACATATAGGTAATTTGTTTGACACGAAATTGAACGATTTTTATATTGTTTTACTCACATGTTATAATACCCGCCAGGTAATCAGTTGAATTTTTACTGGATACCAGAAACCGAGCGGGTTACAAATAAAATTTTGACTGGGTACCCGGACCCGCCTGGTAGAAGATTCGATTTTTAACACATAACCAGACTCGGCGAAAGTTTAAAATTCTATCTAAATTATTGGAACCATATTTTCCAGATTGAGGCTATCCCCTACCCCACATTTTGAGGGTCAAAAATCTAAATAAAAGGAATGTTTATTCAGAAAAAGTATATTTTTTTGTATGATTTGTTAACTTTGTCAGCTAAAATTATTAGGTTCTCGAATCATTAAAAGTAGGATAACTAACACAAAAATTATCAAAATTTTTACTTTATTTCATTAGTTTATTTATTTATTTCTCAGTGTACACATATAAGCGAAGAAATTAAAATGCTATTCAAATAATAAACGCAAATAAAGAAAACCAATACAAAATCCATATAAATTGGATCATTCGTTTTAAGTGAAGAATATATATTTATTTTTCTTCTGTATCCAAGGTTACCTGAAATCCTTCAAAAGAAAGAGAAAAGCGTTAAAGGAAACACCTTTTTAGCATGAAGATAGCAAATAAGCTCTGACGAAATGAGAGGAAAGAATGACCCTTTCTTTTTAGTGACAGAAATCCACTTCATACTTCACAAAGGAAGAAATTGTGAAGATGCTGCGAAACTTTTGAAGACTTGACCTATCAGGTCAAACTTGTTCTCAGGCTGGTCGAGCTTCGAATTTCGTTATGAAAGAAAACCACAAAGCTAATGATTGTTTAGTTTTGTGGCAATAATTTGAGGATTAGTTTGGGGAAGAAGAATTGTTATTTTAAATTTTGCTAATTGATTTAAAGCTTTGATTTCTTTTCTTCCTCTGAAGTATGTATAAAAGGGGTTAGGCCAATCTAGTAGTTTGTTGTTGTTGTTGTTGTCTAGTACTCAAAAGTCTTATGAGCCAGAAAGGAGTCTCTTTTTCTTAACTTCATAACCGTTGGCGCTAGGATATGAAATTAAAATTTCTGAATTGCACATCAACTTGGATGAGTAATTTTCACCCTCCAAATGAAAAATCTATTAAAAATGATAATTATTTCGCTCTTGAAAAATGCTAGAAAAATGATATTTTCGCATTAGTTTAACATCAGCGATTGTTATAAATAAAATTATTAACGATTCTGCTTAAGATTTTATCTCACGTTCTTTGATGTTTAATTATTTTTTTACAATCATCAACGTGAATTTCATGTGGATCGCTGATCACTACGTTGCTGAATCACCTGTTAAAAAGTTATCTGAAACCACATGTTTATTTTGTTTGCTGTCGTGCTTTTAAAACGTGTTTTTGCATTAAAAAAATAAAAAAAAAAGGAGCAATTTTTTTCAAAGACATAAAGAATCCTAAGACATAAAAGTTTAAAAAAAAAAATGAATTAAAATTTTTATGGGTCTGCACGAAAAAATAATTAACAAAATATTGCGTGTAACTTATAAAAATCTAGTTTACATAGTCTCGGCTAATTTTCCTAGTATTATGTTTATTTCGTATAAAGTTTATCTTAAAACGTGTAGCAAAAATTAATTTTAAAATTTTTTAAAGAAAGTACCATAGACTTTTCGTTAAAAATTTTATAAGAAATTTTTATTTATTTATCAGAATTTAAAATACACTTAAAACAAATTTCATCTTTTTCAAACAAACTAGTCTCATTTTGTTCAAAAATAAAAAAATAAAAAATAGGCACGTGTCAAGGGCGATGTAAGTGATCTTGATGTTTTCTACATAAATACGAATTTGTAAATATGTGTGTATTTTTTTAAAATATTCTTTTATGAGGCTAAATATCTTCGACGGACCCTAAACCTCAAATATGCTAATCAATTAGTGCAGACGATATTTTAAGTTACGAAATCAGACACAAAAACGTACTTCCTCTGAATAAACATACCTTTTTTTCAACGGATTCGAATTTTAAAGTTATAACTTCTTTACACTTATTTTTTGCATGGTATATTGTGCAAGAAAAAATATGTTTATTCAGAGAAAATTCGTTTTTGTGTCTGACTTCGAAAAGTAAAATATCGTCTTCACCATTTAATTAGCATATTTGAACCATTGAGATTGCGTCCTAAAAGCATTGAGATTGCCCCCCTCCGAACCATTGAGATTGCGTCCTAAAACGTGAAGATCCGATCATTAGATCAAAAGTTATTCACAGTGTTCCGTTTTTTTTAGCGCGCTGTACTTCTTATGGAAGACTCCGTTTGGCGACATTTTTGCCGACATGGTGACAAAATGATAGTTCCGCAAAATACGAATTTCGAAGCGATAGGACTAATATTTACGGAGTTACGCGAGAATTCTTTAGATTCATATCCGGAGTTTCGTAGCCAAGCCTATGTAAATAGGAGTGTGCCGTCAGAAGTTGTTATAAAGTTTTCATGCACGGAGAAAAAAATCTAGTAAAATTACCAATACTGTATGGTAATGATATTTTTGTTTTTTTTTTAAAAAATGAAACAAACATAATTCTAATTATAAAAGCCAAAATATACGTAAAATAAAATGCCACCATACCTTATGGATACTATATTTCAGTGGATTTCGCTAAAAACATAGCTTGAAGATATGCCATGGTAATTAAAAATATGGATGGGGAATGTACACGGATTTTATTTAATTGAAGATTAAATTTACACATTATTGCATGTTGACAGTGGAATCTTATTTATAATGTTGATTGCATTTATTATGAGCTATTTATTACACCGGATTTAATGGATCCAATTATTTAATAATATGAAGCTATTGTGTATTTATGTTAGTAGTAATATATCAGAATCCAGAGCACTAAATAGCAGATGCAATAAATAGAATGAACCCGGCTCAATTTTTTTTAAAAATTTCTATTCTGTTACAAACATACAAATTTCGATTCTAAAAATAGTCAGACGGTGTTTTTTTTCCTTTTAACTTTTTCCCTTTAAAAAGTTTGCATTACTTACTTTTCTGTAAAAGAACGCGAAACAAACATAAAGTTTTAGAAAATATAATTCACAATAGAAGATTTTATGGGTGAAATGGGTGAGGTGTTACACGCCCTACCCTACGTTTTAATTAACCTGGCACGAAAACTATTTAGAAAGAAATCTTTAAAAAAGGAATACACCCGAACGGGTAAAAAGAATATAAGAGTGGGTGGAGTTGATTTAAATCTAAGAAAATTCGCCTCTAAGTGTAAAAGAGGAAAAAAAAATAATAAATAAAGAAAGAAGAGTTACGAGTGGGCAAATTATTTTATTTTTATTTATTGTCTTACATTTTTGTGTTTTCATCCCTTTCACTATAATTGTGTATATCTTACCTCCTTTGCTTCATTTGAAATATGTATATGTACGTATATTGCTCGCGCATAGTGATTGCAATTTTCTCCCCAAAACCCTCATAACTTCACAACTATTAGTTCTATAAACTTAAATTTAATCTTATCGATTTAACATAAAGATTATAGTGGATAAAAATTCTAAACTTGTCTATATGGCAATGTCCGACGTGTAAATAGGTATAAATCAAAAAATGGTATTTTTTATGAGTAAAATCGCTATAACCTCTAATAATATTCAGCGAGTATTATTCAGCGAAAATAATTGAATAAGAAACTATATTTATCTAGAAAAGATTGTCTGTCGCTTAAATAGATGTAAGTCAAAATTTGTATTTTAAAGCATTATACATACTAACTTTAAAGGAATTTCCTATACCCTATAAATCAAGAAGAGGAAGGTATCCATATCAGATCTATAATAGAAACAATTTGTTTTGTCTGTATTCGTCTTTATAACTACAAAAAATGCTGGTGTGTGATCTGGAATTTTCATTTTATAGGTGCCAGAAAATATAGAATATATCAGAAAACATCAATTTGTAACAATACATCGCGATTTATTGCCCAATTTGAATTATCCACATTATTTTTATATTTGACTATGTTTTCGGGAAACAATTGATGAAAATCTTTTTTAAATAATTTATGTGAAACATAAATTTTAAAAATACAAATGACTGATTATAAAGTTATTAAGAATAAATTTTCTAATACTCGGCACTTAATATAGTATCATCCTTGATATTTATCCCGATATTGTTTCGACCGTTTTCGATTGTTAATACGACAGAATTGTGTTGGAATCTTGGACGGAGTCACGGTAGATCGGAGGATAGAGCATTTGCTTTCAAATTAGGTGACCCAAATTCGAATACCCGCGGTGGCTGGTTGATACGAATTTTGCTCCCGGATCGCACCGCCCATACTGCTGACGTAACATATCTTCAGTGGTAGACAGATCATGGATTAGAATCCCCTTGCCGTTGGGCTAATCATGGGAAGTTTTCATGTGTTTCCTTCTCTGTAATGTAAATGTTATGTAATGTAAATGTTAGTTCCATCAAAAAGTCCCCCACGGAGGCTGGTTTATCTAGATGCTTGAGCCAGCAGTTCCCTTGTCTCCTGAGTTGGATTCAAAATTACAATGCTACGGTAGAGAACATTGGCAGTCTTAAACTCAAAATTGGGTCTGCCGTAACGACGATTATAAAATTACAAAATAAAAATATCGTGGACGACAATGATAAAACCGCATTCGATAACTATTGTTATCGATAAAAATTTAAGATATAATCGTTGTTGATAATTTTCTCATAATTAGAAAACACAGTGAGAATATATGCTGAAATATAGTATACGCAATATTTAAAACATATATATATATATATTTCATGATGTTATTGCCCTGTTTTAATATTATTTATACCACACTCTTTCAAAAAATGGTTCAAGGTTGAAGTACATGATATTACCGAAACTTTAATACGGTTATGTAGGTCAAATCATATTTCAGTTCAATTTGAATTTATCGTAACCTTAGCTTGGTTTAATTTCTGAAAGTTTAGTAAGGTGTTTACTTGAATCATAGTAACGTGCAAGTTAAAAGTAGGTACTTACTTAAATATATGTGTCTGTAGTTCAATCTATACTGAATCATAGTTTAATTTAGCACAGTACAAGACAAAAAGAGAAATTCTTGTAAAAGTACCGTCCTGTATAATAATGGCATTAGAAAAAAACAACAACATAATTCTGATAATAAAAACTAAATTATACTATATTTAAACTATTTGTTTGGTAATGGTAACGGTTTACTGATAATTCTTGTTTTCAACACTATAGTTCTTTTTACCACACATTTAGTGAAAAATACAAAACTGATAAGTATATGGTTTTTATGCCATTCAATAAGGGGATATAATAAAATTACATAATTTTACCTTATTAACTAAATTTTATCACATATTATAAAACCGTATTTTATTGTTAATTTTACCAAAATCATTACCAAAGCGCTTCGTAAAAATTACTGAGCTTTTTGATGCTCCCATAGGGTCAGAAGCATGGTAAACTTTACTATGTCCTGATAGTTTTAACCTTGGCCAAAGGATACTTGTTCGCCAAGGTTTTAACCATACTTTTTTCTCAGAGAAGATTGCAACAAATTACACGATAGTACATAAAATAATACTTTTCACAAGATGTACAGTAAATAGTTTTTTATTTTTATTTTATTATTTGCTCGAAAATAGGCGTGATAAAATTTTGAGCAGTACATGCACTTCAATCATCATAAGTTAAATGTATACTTATATCTAAAATTTTTATTAGTAATAACTCCCTTGTATTTGAGAGCAGAAAAAGTGTATTCTTATTTCAACTATGCGTATGAAAAATATGATTATTTATGTATTTTGCTGACTGATTGTGTATTGGTTTCGATATTTTAAGATTTCTTAAAATCATAAAAGAAAGTACATCTTTTTAAAATGGCTGTGCATTTTTAACTTGGCCCTTGTTGCACAAAACTAAATATTTTTCTTCCTTTCTTTCTTTCTTTTCTTTGACTCTTTCATTATTCAGTTATTTTGTTAATAACTGGAGTTCACATTTATTCTATGTTTTTTAAAAATTATGAATCTTTAACAATGTTACAGCGCTGAAAAACCATGAAATTATCTAAATGACTTTTTGTGGGCGAGATTTTAATTTCGCAACAGCTAAATCTGTCAATTGGAAAAAAAAAGGGAGTTAACTGTGTGGTTGTGGGTGTTACCCATTCTGACTCATATGATATTTTGTGATTCCAAAACGGAAAGAAATGCGTCTTTTGTTTGAATCTCTTCTTTGTCACCAACCAAAACGCCCTTTCAATTAAAACAAATTTGGCGTTTTCTGTGACGCTGAAAGACCAGATTTCATATAAGAACGCGATTATATCATAAAAAAATACAATTATTAATTTTTCCTTTATTAGTTACTAGCCGCAACCAGCGACGAGCTGGTCCACCGTTTTTAACAAGTAGAATTCCAAGTATTTCGAGATTATAATCTTACAGGTCAAAAATGAAGACTATATATATTTAAGGATAATAAACTTATATTCAAGTGAGAGTGGATGCAATTTTTGTCTCTAACATATTTGTATGGTATCGTGGATATCATGGTGAATTTGTTATTAAAATATAGAGTACAACATATTCTAATAAAAAAATGCTAATCATTTCAATGGCATTTTGATGGATAATAAATCAAATGAGCAACTTGTCAAAATCGAACTGTGCAGTTATTTGCTATTGTTAATTATGCGAGTCAATGAGTTTCAAAGGGTTCTCCGCCAAAACCAAACGAAATTTAACTGTTATAAATTTCTTTAAGTTAAAAGAATACAAAGATTTAAAACAGTAAACAATACATTTTAAAGCAAAAAACTAACTTTAAAAATATAATTTCGCTTAAGGGCACTATTCGATAACTAAAAGACAGCAAAACCAATAAGTATGTACTTTTAAAAAAATTAAAATCAGTTTTCACATTTATTTGACACGTTTAATTGGCAATTAAAATAGACTTTAGCTTGCCAACTAATTTCATTAAACTTTTTCTTTAGCTTAGACGAAAGATTTTTGCTATTTAAAACTTTTCCTTTTTTAATTTTGAGATCCAGGAGCTGAGACTTAACTGTTTTAAGTCTTAACATAAATACTCAAATATATAATTCATATACGTTTAGGGCATCTATTTACTGTTTGTACCCAACCTCTCATCTTCTACTTATCGGTTATAAGGATCTTGTATTGGCAACTGCTTTTTCGAGTTGTCCCCTATAAACAGATGATTAATGAGCACAAATTTTAATATCGTAATGCTCGGTCAAAAATAAATCGCGATATTTTCCCAATTAATCTATTAATATAATAATAGTTAATATAATTTCTATAATTATTTAATTAATAATTTCTATAATTATATAATATCTATAATTTATTAATTAATTAATCTATTAATATAATAATAAATAATATAATTTCTACATTGATGTTATAGTTTTGTTACCAAAATAAAATTTAGCAACATTCACTATAATATCTCATTCAATAATTATAGCTTTGGATAATATTCACCATATTGTCATATTCGATACACTTATGTGTATTAACGGTAGCCGATGACCCGTGTAAATCAGAACCTGGTGATGTTCTACTTGTTGGCGAACATCATGGTACCAATAACTGACAAGTGTTGATTTTTTTAATAGAGTTTTTGATATTTTTATTTAAAGGATAATGATATATTAAGTTTGAGAATTTAAAATTTGAGATGTGAACAATTAATTATTTTTATTAATAGTTGGTATTTAAATGGCTTAGAATAAAAATTTAATAAATTTAAACACCTTAAAACTGAAATGTCCTTTGGACTAATAAGAACAGGCACATTTCTGTTTAGCATTACCACTGACGGTCGAATATGATATTTTTTATGTTGGCCTATAAATTTGTTTCTAGCACATTTTTGGCACATTTCTAGCACATTTGTTTCTACATATTTGGCCTACATATTTGTATCTCAGCTCTTTAACCATGAGTTTAGCGAGCTTTAAAGATATTTAATTTTTTCTTGCGGTTTATTTTGCTACTATATTTTTTAATATTTTGTAAACTTGTTGATTTCAAGTCAGCGAACGTTTTAGTCTATAACACTGGGTTTTCATCAATAAAATTTCGTATTTTCGATACTGTTCACAAACCACATAATACTGAAAAAAGGTGAATGTTCCTTGAAAAGTTGCAACTGCTGAAAAAAAAACATTATCCAAAGTGTGATCTCGTCATCGAGTTATTTAGCGAACATACATCCAGACAGACTTCCGTTTTTATGTATTAATATTATTAAATCTTTAAAGGAAAAATTCCTGGACATCAATCGACATAAAATTTAGGTTGGGAAATATAAATAAAATAATTCATTTGCTAAATAATTTATATATATCTAAAAAATATATCGCAATGCATTTTAATTAGTAAAAATATTGCATTAAAAAACTTGAGAGTCCTCTGTGATTTCGAACCCCAACGCACTGTACATTGCTGTAATTACAGCAACTTTTGATGTAATTATTACAGCACAGTTGTTGTAACATTACTAAACTGCACCTTTTGTGTCTTTTACATAATATTAAGCAACTTTGTTATGGATGTAGGGCAAGCGGGTAGAAAATCAGTTACATTTTGTCGAAGTTAATGTCAACCCAAGTTTTAAAGCAAAAGAAAAAAAAAATCCCTAAACATTAAAATTTATTTGTTATTCGAAAACATTATAAGCTGTTGTTTAGAATTTTTTAACCTATGTAAAGCCGAGAAACTTTTCCTCCGGCTGTTGTTGTTGTTGTTGTGACTCTTTGCTTAAATATTTTATGCACTACTTTCAGATAAATCTTTAAAAATTTTAAGTGTGGTCATTGCGGAATAACCTGCATATTAGGATGGTGAAGTCCTTACTTTTCTAGTTTATAAATAAAATATTTTGTCTCATTCTTGAAATACTACTTGTAAAATTTATACGGTTTGACACAAGTTTGAAAAGACATATTCAATATTCATAGAGGTGAAAGAACATTTTCATGATGCTAAAGTCCATAACGTCTTTTGAAGAGCACGGCAAAAACTTTAAATATAGCATTCGAATTTTTCCAACAAAATAACGTAGGTGGTCGTACACACTTGCTTTATAAAAATAAGAGATTTAAGTTGTAAGAGGAAAATAAAGTTCTTTTTTTTTCCCCCCGCTTTCCTGTATTGATACATGAAATACACTATCTACCAATAAGTATTTAAACACCTATGCAAATGACTATATCTGCGGTCCTGAGATACGTCACGCCCTCCGCCGGTATATATCGTGTAGGGAACAACATCAGCATTAGCTCCATGCAAGATGCCACGCAGTTCGGAGCTCTCGGACATCGAAAAAGATATAACTGTCGGGTATCACAAAAATGGCCGATCCTTAAGGGACATATCTAGCGAGCTGAATTACCCTAAATCGACAGCGGCTTATGTGATTAAGAAGTGGAAAGTAGCGATGAGTGCTGGAATGTGCCCCCGAGTCGGAAGACCAAGGAAACTGGGAGATAGAGATCGACGGGTGTTGTCCAGAGAAATTCGGAAGAACCGCACCCAGCTCCACATACCCACATACTCCAGGAGTTTCAACAGGCATCCGGAAGTGTTATTTCAATTAATACCATCCGTAAGGAAGCACATCTGCTTGGTTTTCATGATCGTGCTGCTGCCCATAAGCCTTTGATCACAAAATCCAACCGCATTGCTCGGTTAATGGGGGTGCAAAGCAGATTGAATTTTGACCGTAGATAAGTGGAAAGCGGTTCTTTGTAGCGACAAATTAAGGTTTACCCTCTACCGTTCGGATGGCAGGGTCTGGGTCTGGCGTATGCCTGAAGAACGTCTCCTGCAAGAATGCATTGTGAGAACAGTCAAGTTCGGTGGAGGTGGAATTATGGTCTGGGAGTGTTCTCTTGGTATGGATTGGGACCCTTGGTCCCCATTCATAGTAAGCTCAAAGCCGATGCCCACTGCACTATTTTTGATGACAATGTGCTTCCTACGTTGTGGCAGTTTTACGGGTCGGATCCCTGTTACTTCCAGGACGACAATGCGAGCTGTCATGTTGCAAGGGTCACCAAGGCTTGGTATGGTGCCAATGGGGTTAATCGATTAGACTGGCCTGCCCAGAGCCCAGACCTGAACCCTATCGAGAATCTCTGGGACGAATTGGATCACCGAATTAAGGGGTGTACTACCAGTCCAAAATCAGTGAAGGAACTTACACGCCTTCTCCAAGCAGAGTGGAAGAAAATACCACTAGCCGTAACACAAGGACTTGTGGAAAGTATGCCCCGGAGGGTTCACGCTGTAATTGCCTGTCGTGGAGGCTCTACCAACTGTTGATTAAGAATAAAGTTTTTTTTTTTTAATCACACGTGTCCAAATACTTATTGGTAGATAGTGTAAATAAAAACGTCTTTCATTTATACCTTTTTGGTTTATTATTGCTCACTTAAACAGCAGAAAAATGCATTTCCCTAAAAAGAATTTTGTCGCAATAGCGGAAGGCTAGTAAAGTTTTAACTCGTTATAAACATAAAAGTTTTGTATTTTTAATATTGGGATTTGACGGTGACTTCAAAATTGGTCGTAACGGCGCATTTCTCGTAATACACTTTACTCGTTATATCATAGGCTTTAAGTTACTAAGCTCAAAAAATTACATTTGAACAAACAAGAATATTTTCAACATTAAGGGCGGTGGGTAAAAAATTTTATTTCTCGTGACAAATATGTTTCAATTGATACAAATATTTTGCCCAACGAAGATAAATGCTAATTAATTTAATTAATAGTTTACAACCAATGCACATCTTTTTCAAGAAACTTGCAATTTAAAAAAAATTAAAATTTAGTGTTTAAAATAAAACTAGTGTTTTTACCCTAACTGTTTTCGTTGCAGTTTACTCTACAAATCAACAAATGTTACAAACCACTAGAAATGTAAAGCTACTGATAGCTTTTAAACTTTTGGTAACCACTATTCCACAAACAACAAAGATTATAAATCACGCTGCAGGTAGAACGTGCTGTCTAATGTGTCGCACTTGCTAGTTCTGTCTGAGTAAAATTTTCAATCAAAATTTGCTGTAACGGAAAGGGTCGAAAGCAAACATGGCTTATAACGATTTGTAAGTAACAATAAGTGAATCACAAACACCTTACTTTGGTGTTTTTGTAATAAATCAAGTATTTAGTCAGCTTCTGCAGACGATGCAAGAGCTTTTTCTTCGTAAATAGACGTATTTCAGCGAAATTCAGCGTATTTTTTCAAAATCCTACGTGCAATAAAATTTTTTTTTTTCATATAATTTAAAAAATTCAAAAAAGAATCAAATTTTGACGTTTTTTTTTTTTTTTTTTTTCAAATTATGAGAACAGCAAGTTATGGATAATTTAAAAAAAATAAGTTATGGACATTGTTATATAAACAAGTTATATAACAATACAAGAGATAGTTTTTAAAATTTTTGCATTTGTAACACGATAAAATAAAGATTAAAATATGTACAATAAGATTTTTAAAAAAAAAGTCTTAAATTTATCACAATCATTGCAAAATTCATTAAAAAATGTTTGACAGGCTTGCGCCCCATTGAGCTTGAAATATTGAATGTTTTGCACGTGTGATCACCAAGCTTGTTCTGGTATGAAGATCTCATAACCAAATCAATGTTTGAATAAAGTCCTTATCATTCTCGCCTATAGGTGTTTGGAAAAGAAAGGAAATCAATAGTTTTTACACTTGCAATCTAATTTTCTTGCCACCAAAAAATATCCGGCTATTTTGCTTTACGTAAATGATTCCTCAAATGAACACTCAATGCCTATTCAATGTGTTCTTTTATTTATCCCAAAATGATGTATAATTAATAGACATATAATTTTGTATCTACCCTTTAAAAAAGTAGGTTTTTTTTTCAGCTCCATTGAGGTGGTAAAATCATTATCATTCAAGATTGGAAATAATCATCTCATCCTTCGATAATAAGGATAAACAGAATAATATATAATCTTTAGATAAATGCTTGAATCTATCAGAATTCTCTATTTCCAAACGAAATGGCGTTTTCGAAACAGTAATTGATCTTGGGAACTTTTTTTTTTAAATATTTATCCTTAATGTAATCATCATTAATTTTTTGTGAGTTATCTCCCATTCATATCATCTCACAAACCTTCACATCTTGACCATGCAACATTAATCTAATTTGATAAAAACCCGTCGCAGATTCTTTTGCATCTGTATACAGTTTTCAATTAACTCGGGAGGGTTTTTTTTTTTTCTCCGCGAGGACAACCGCTTCAAGGTGTTTTCCCCGCTATTATGAAAACGATATTTTTTCAGAAATTGTATGTTGGTGCTATGAGAACGCCACATTATGAACTTGCTTTTGGGTATTTCCTTGGTGATCTAGTTTTGCTAATCCTTCTACAAACAGTTCGAACCAATATATCTCTATGCTTGAAATATTGTGTATTAAATTTAAAATATTTTCAAATAGAAATAGATGAATTCGGAACAAAATATATAGAATTATTCTATTCCACCAAGTCTTCTACATTTAACTTTTTTTTCAAAAATATATTAAATATTAACTTTCGAATTTTTCAAGCGTTTTTGTACAAATTTACTTAGGTTGGAAATAAGAATTTAAAATTATCGAAGCTTGCACAAAAAAAATTTCATTTTCAATTATCGTAACTTGAATAATGATAATAATAAGTAACAATATTTAAAAAGATGTGACAATGAGTAACATGAAACAAAATATGTGGAATTATGATGTCCCATCCAGTCTCCTACATTTCACATTTTTTATCAAAAATGCAAACTCTATCGAATTTTTAAAGCGGTTTTGTACATCATTTTTTAATTAGAAAATAAAATTTAAAATTGGGAAATTACTTTGTAATTTATAGAATCGTTTACACAAAAATTACATTTCTATCTAATTTTCAAATGTCATGATTTAACTAATGATGGAAATAATAACAATAATGTAATAATTGTGATTACTGATTCTAACTTTACTGATGGAGCTTTTTAAAAAGTTCTTTAATTTGACTTCGAGCTACTCATTGTAAAAAAGACATACTTAATCAGATTCTTTTTAAAGTTAAAACTTTAACATTAACAGATTTTACAAACGGAAATTTTTTAAAAATATTTTAATTAAGTTTCAGGAATACTCAAGCTACAGGGCAAAATTAGATAATTTTGTTACCTGCCTATGGCCAGGAATATCATTTTTAATGGTGGATATTTTTTCAACAATTAAAAATTTTAAATTATCAAAGATCTATTGATCAAAAATCTATAGAAAAAACTATTGATCTCATTAATGTAAACATTCTTTTGAATCGTTTCTCAAAGATGTTCAACACTTCTGGTTTCATTCTTAAAATGAAGAAAAATTTGTCTGATCTCTCCAAGTAGATTTAAGTAAAATTTAAGTGCTGTATGTAACGTTTTTAACTAATAATATTAAGGATTTGAGTCTTTGAACATTACTGATCCAAACTTATACTCAAGTTTGAACCAAACTATGACTTTCTCAAGTTTAAATCAATAATACAATCTAAAATTTAGATCAGCTTTCATGTGAAATAAATAATACGAGAAGTTGAAAGTATGTGTGTGGTGGTCGGATGGCGATTAACAAATGCATTTTTAATCGATATTTTTTATATTCAGATCGCCCTAAGGCCGATAGCGACTGTTGATTTGTTCTATGCCTCAAGCTATATTTAGTTGCACCCTTTTTGATTTTATAACTTAAAAATTTAAAAAAAAATAATAATAATAATAACAAACATACAATAATATTTGAGAGACAGAGGTGTCTGTAATGACGTCTCTTCTTCAATTTCGAAAATAACGCAATTTAACCGCAGAAAAAAAAAAGAAAGAGTATAAAGACATATAATGAGTATAAAGACATATAATGAGAATTATAATCATAAGTTTGGTCCTCAACACTTTTATAAAGAAACAGACTAAAAAATGCTAAGATGAGACGAATGTCCGGTTCTTTTAAAGCGAAACGATTAAAAGACAGATTTTGCCAACCTAGTTAAATGCTTTTCGTGTGCAATATGAGATGTATGGCGGAGGGCACAGTTCTAATAATAGTGTACAAAAACGTATCTCCAAGCGGTCGGCCTCTTCGTACACCAAACACAATAAAAGCATCTTTTAAATTGCACAGAAAATGGTGGTAAGATTCATCAAAACAAATTAAAGCTGAATAGTCCAAGGGTGAAGGTTAGTGACCGAACTGTGAAAAATTATGAAGACTGGAGAAATATGGGATCTTTTTCTGACAGGGTGAAAACGAAACCTTTATTAAAAACATCTTTTAAAAGAAAAAAAACCGCCTGCAGTTGTATGGAAGACACGGAAATCGGGAAGTTAGCAATTGGAGGAAAAAAATCATTCTTCAAAAAACGAATTCAGAATTCGTGCTGGCACGAATCAGGCTATGGATAAATTGCCTGTTTCGGTATCTGAAATATGTATCGATAATGGTATGTAACAAATGATATAAAATCATTTATATACAATAAGAACATGATTTAAAATTGTTTTAGAAAATAGGGAATTGCTTTATGGAAAATACGGAAATGTACGATTAGGCAGTTTTACATTTTTGATACTCAAGTGTTACTAACCGTTAGTTGGTCATAAAATCCAACTGTAAAAGGTATATCTGTTACTCTAAAGAGTAAAACTCGATATACTCTAGAGTTCTCTGTATAACTAAAGAGTAGAAATCAGTTATTCTGCATATTATCTAGATAATGTGCAGAACTAGGATAATCCTTTTAAGTGCCCAAAAAGTTTCATTTCTTGAAAAAAAAATATTTAAAAAAATATAATAATTGTTGTTACAAACTATTTACCTTAATCTGCACATTATCTTTTAGATCAGGGGTTTCCAACTTACATGAGGCCGGGGGCCACAATTAAATGGCGGGCCGCAACTTTATCAAAATTTTATGTAGGACTCTTTTATGTTTGAAGGAGCATTAAATATTACTGTCAAATTTTTAACAAGTTGTACTAAACAAAAGTATTACAAATTAAAATAAGAAGTAGATTTTTAAAAAATATTTAATTGTTATCAATAATATTTTTAAAAATATTAAATAAATAATAAAAATTCGGGCTACAATTGCTTTAATGTGCACCTATGTATTAAACAATTAATGTGCAACAGATATCTAATCGTTAAGATATAAAACTTTAAAAAAGTTGGTATTAAAACTTACATAGTAAAACACAAAATATTCAATGAGAAAATTGAGGTTTGTCTGCTGCAACAACCAGAGAATAGATATATACACTTTAAATTAAAAATTTACAAATGTGTGCGTAAATATTTTCGTCCAAAATGAGTGGTTTCAAAAAGTTAAATCGGAGAATTTCTTCAAGAAAATTTCTGATACGTACATGCTAAATTATATTCACAAAGTACAAAATAAAAAAGAGTAAGATACACGATTACTTTTGTATTTGAATAAATATTTTCATGGATGCAAAACCTGAGAAATAAATTTTTTTGCAACGTTGGTATGTTAAATTTCACAGAAACGAAGAAATTAGGTTTTTATTAACGAGAAAAGTGGAGTTTTTACCATATAGTTTTTTTACGAAAATTAACCTCAAAAAATGACAACTAATATATTTTAGTTCGCGGGCCACCAGTTGGAAACCCCTGTTTTAGATAGTCTTTAAAGTGAAAATAAGATTTTTCTGTATGCTTAAATTAACATACTGTTATTTATTTTTCGATTTCTAAAAAAAGGAAGCAACTACAATCAAACAATCAACACTTAGTTGATAGATTCAATCACTTTAAAAACTATAATACAAAAAAAGAGGTTTAGAATATTGTCACAATTAAGGAAATTAACATAATGCCTTTTATTTATTTTTCAACATCTAAAGAATCAAGTGATAAATGCAACCAAACAATCAAAAAATTAGTTGACCGAATAAGAGAAACAAATTTTAGAACTTTAACAATACAGAAACTATTTATACCTAGGTAAATTTATTATTTTACTTAGGTGCCGGGATCTCTTGATTCCGCACTTTAACGGATTTACCTAGTTGATCTGCAGTTCAGCTAGTAATTAGCTTTCGAGTTTTAACGGTAACATATCAATAAAATAAAATAAAAAGGTAAATTCTTTATATAAATAACCAAGTAGTAATTTTAGATTTTTTATGCTATAGATCACAGCTTATGAAATTGAATGAAAGAGTGCAGTCAAGTAATCTAATTTATGAAGAAAAATTTTTTTCTTGCATTGCGAACTTATTTAAACGTTTACCGAAATAAGTATCATTACAATTTGGATACTAGAATTTCTGCGTTTGAAGTTCCTCTTGAAAGAAAATATTATTTTACCCCAAACAGAGAAATTATTTTTTCGTGAATTAATTTTCGAATTACCTCAGCGTGGAAAAAAGTTTTGTGGTTGATCTAATGCTATGGATTTTTAGAATTGATATAAGTTCAGGAAAACAAGTGAAAACAGAACAATTTTGTAAACTTGGTTTATTAAGTTTATTTTCATAAGTATATAATCTTAATCTTTAAAATATTATATCTGTATTTATACTAGGGCGTCTTGAAAAAAGGTACGAAATAGGAGAAAAAAGTGAAAATTGTATCATTGTATCATCACAAATAGAAACAGACACCTTGTAGTCTTGTGGACGTAAAAGGTAAAAACCTTTAAATCGCTCATTTGCTTGTTCACAAGATACCTTCATTTTCCCTTTAAAAGCTTAAGAAAAATCTAAGATTACAACTGAGATAAGTGACTGAAATATTTACTACATATTAAAAGTGATATGTGATCCTCGCAGTGAGAAACTTAATACGGATTGACATTTTTAGCGTGAAGAGGAGCGTCGCTAATTTGAGACAAAGGAAATGTAAGAAGGTTAGATAACGAATGCAAATTTGTCTAACTAAACAAAGAATTTTCGAAATCTGGAGCTGTCTATTGCTATGGAAACAAGAAAAAGCGTATTTCAAAGAGGAGAGATTTTTATTTCTTCTCTCCCCGACTGGTGTCAGAATTTCTTCCGAATGTTTACCCCCCAACTTCAAGTTAAAATAGTTAAACATCGTAAAATCGAACGACGACAGTACTCCAGACAAGCGGTCGCCAATCTTTCGATCAGCCCGAACCACGAGCAGAAAATATTGAATTTAGATTTTAATAAATCTTCAACTTTATTTCTGAATCTGAAGTAAGTGGGACAGTAACAAAAAATTTCTGGTTTTTAAGTAGATAGATTTTTGAAGGAACTAGTTAATGGATTTTTGGGAATAAGCTATTTAAAAATAAGATCTAAACACTTTTTATTAATAAATATCTTATTAAAAACGATTCATTTATTAAAATCCAATCTTGATTTACTGTAAAAGAGGTAATGACTAGTAATCACCATTCTTAAGAGAGTGATGCGAAGTTATTTAAATTATTTATTACGTGAGGAATAATTGTTTTTTACTCAAGGTTAGTTTTACCTGGACTTGTTGTGTTAAACAATAAATGATATAACAAGTTTGGCAACTGAGATTGAATGTTGATATGTAATTTTCATCCAGAATCTGTCTTTTTTGAAAAATATATTCGGAAAGAAATATCTACATGTCATCAGTTTTCTTCTTACTATTAGGCGATATTGATAAATGGTTTGAAAGTTTGATCAAACCATGCATCAAAACAAATTAAGTGCAGAATGTTCAGTTTTTGTATAAAGTACATAAGATGCTAATAATCATTATCCGGAGAAAATGTCATTATCAGGAGACAATAAATTATTTACAGTAAATTTTTTAAAAAATGATAAATTAATTTTTCAAAACACAATTGTACTTTTTCTAAAACTACTGCTATTTTCGAATGTTCACGTTGTTTTTCAAAGCTATTTCGCCAAGGAAAATAAAAAAAAGCCACATTTTATGTGCCTTGTACTTGAAGCAAAGCTATAATTTTAATCTGTACTCACCATCTGGCGGTGAAGAAACATTTGGGCTTTGGAATGGACATATAATTTAAATATTATAAAAGTTATTAACTTTTTTTAAAAATGACCAAGTTGGCGACACTTTTTCTCCTAGATAAAAATTACCAAAATTACAGCTTATTCTCAGTTTTCACAAATTTTTCTTAAGCCCAAATAATGCGTTCGAAGTAATTCATTAAATATTAAAAATTTAGACCACACACTCACACACACAAACGCTTTACATTTTGACAAAGCGGTGGGTTTTCTCCTTTATAACGTTTTGCGCCATTTTCAGAATAATAAGCATAGAAGATGCTGGCTATAGATTGGCTAAACTTGATCTAACAGTCATTAATAACTGTTGCATACTTACAACAGTTTTTGAAATAACAAATCATTCGCAAAAAAACGTCATTTTATTTGACGACGGAGTGTTCGAAAAATAGCCTTAAAGTTTAGAGTTAGACCAATTCGATCAAAATTACATTAACATAAACTTTTTGTTAAAAAACTTTTTTTTGTATATCCTATTTCCTTAGGAAACAAAAATTTAAAATGTGCTTTAAAATTTTACACAATTTACTCAGATTGCAGTAAAATATTATATATAGACAGTTCGAAAAGTATGGAAATGGTCAAATATCGAGAAATACATATTGGATCAAAAATCTAATACTTATGTCTCCATTTACAACCGGCTGAGTAAATGCTAATTACTTTTCTTTTAGATTACTTTGCCATATTAAGATTAAATTTTTAAATTAAGATATTTATCAGGATGAATTAATTGATATTGTTCTATGCAGTATATAATCCTTGTTTTTCCCTGAAGATAAAAGAAATTTGACTACTATGATAGAATTTTCATTAAGCCTACTTATCAATACGGTGAATGAAGAATTATAAGTTACATTGAATTAAACTTATTTTAATGAGCTTATAAAAAGGAGTAATATATGAATCTATTGAATGCTAACCTTTAGAAGTCTTGTTTCATAATTGGTATAGTTTTTACTAATTGATGCTTTTTCACATATTTTCAGCTGGGTCTACTTGTGCACAGTGACAGTCCAGTTAAATTATAGCTTACAATAGTATTATTATGGACTAATTAATAGTTTCAATCAATAATTTATGAAATACCAAAATGCTTACTAGTACTGTACCTTTTGGTGTTTCCCTTTCATTTTCTTTTAAAATTTAGTTTCTTCCTTTGGATAGCACACTAAACAGAACCAAGTTTTGAAGTTGCAGTAACTTCTGAAAATGCATAAATGCTGGGCCGGTAGGATTCCCTAAGCAGTGGATGTGTGCAAGCATTATCTTTAAGAGTGATGTGGTTTGGCGATGAACTAAGATATATAATGGCTCAGTGCGGCTTTAGTAAAGGAACTTTATTATTTTGATATAAACTATTTCCTTCTATTGCCCCTTCTAAGCTGCATCTTTTAATTTCCACAAACACCTTTCTTAATAAAGAATTCTTTAGAATCTAATAATATAGGAGTGCTTGATAAGATAATGAGAGCAAAGTATAATGATGAGTATAATACCTTATATGTCTATAGTTTTATTTACATCGTGTCAAAACGAATTATAATTTTTTAATGTATCATTAAATTGTATCTGGAATTCCACGTCACAATCTAAAATATAATTAACACTAGACGTTAAGCACAAATATTTAAAAAAATTTTAGTAGCTAATATAAATAATTCATTCAGTCAGCGGATTTTTAAATGCCTTGATATTTAACTTTGTAGTATGACACATAATAAGAGTTGCATCGTTTTACTAAATATATGACCTAAGGCATTCATTGGTGCCCAATGTGTTAAGTGTCCTTAAATTACAAAATATAAGCTGAGGATTTTTGGAAAATTTTTGAAAGCTAAAGTTGGCTCCACTAACTTTGAAAATTTCTACTATGTCATCACCAAAAGAAAGGCTTCTTTGGTAGTGCGTTAATGATATCCGTAAATATTGCGAAACTTTCATTCTAAACATAAAATCGATGAAAACTGAATGGCTATATATAAGAATTGAAAAGAAACACATAAAAAGGACAATTTGATTGAATATTTTTATTATTTAATCTTCTCATTACAAATTTAGAAGGTCCATGCTTCTTTTACCGAATGTGCAACTGTTACTACAAGAGAGGATACGTTTTTATTTCCAAGTGTAGTTTTCTTCTTTTTTTTTTCCTTTTTATTTATTTATTATTATTTTTTTTATGTCTGCTCATACATTGTGAGTGAATTTCCCAATAAAAAGTGTACTTTTCAGCTTTTACATGGATGGGCTCATATACGTAATCACACATACTAAGTTTATGAGTTAGGAAATTTTATTAATTGTTTTGTAATTTTAATACTTTCGTAGGATCTTAAACAGTTTTTAAGAAAAAATATGCTTATCTTGGTGTTATTCATTTGTCAAATATTTACACTTATTATAATAAGAATGAGGCATAATCACAGTATAAACTAAAGTACAAATTTCCAAAATTGCTTATATTTTAAGAAAGGTCATTTTATATTATAGTTTTTGAAAATTTTTAACCTTTCTGAATTGATATCAACAGTCACGACTTTAAAATGTGTGTATATTATTATTTAATTATATTATTTTATGGTTATTAGTTACTCAAAATTGGTAATGTACCATGTATTTTAAATAAATTTGTGCTTAGATTATTTTAAATATCATTTTAAAGTACTCGGAGATTCAAAGTGCAAGCGTTAATAAATGGCGGAATTTCAATAAAAAATTATTTATTGGTAACACTTTTAAATTGCATTTAAATACTCAAAAACATAATTAATAACTGATTACGTAATTTCAGTAATGTGTCATAATTTACCTGATATACTTGTCTATTTTTGTTTCTTCAATTCTAAGAATCCTTTTAGCAACTTATCTTCCGAAGTCCTAATTTTTGTCAACCAATGCAAAAGTTCATGAAAGCTGCTTCCAGAAAAGATAACCTACTTAAATATTTATAAAAGACTTTATTCCAATTAATTTTAAGGGGTGTGAATTTTCAGTAAACTATGAATGAAAGAGTCTACGCTATATAATGTTAAAATTTCATCACACTTAAACCCCTTTTTGAATGATTAAGATTTCATCAGACTAATGGAGAATGAGGGTACAAAGTGGATCGCTACTTCGCATTTTTAAAATTTTCATCAGTTTTCGGTCAACGGTTATCCATAATAAAAAAAATAAATAAATAAAAAATAAAAAAAGTCGCAGGAATCGGCTGGCATTCAAAAATGAATAATCAGCATACATGGGGGAGCTTATACTCCTTTTTAAATGATTAAGATTTCATCACACCAATGGAGGATGACTGATGGATGATTAAGATTTCATCAACCTTAAACCCCTTTTTGAATGATTAAGTTCATCACCCTTATACACGACTGAAAGGAATGAAAACCTTAGGAAAAATATTATGGTTTCGTTGATCTATTTATATATTTATGACAGTAGTAAAATTGCAATTAAAATTAGAGTATGAAATATAAACTTATCTAACTACTTCCAATTTATAATTTAGGAAAAATAGTTTTACCGTAGTGTCTGAAAGAGAACTGAAGCATCAATTCACATGTCGTTCCATTATTCATTTGGAAGTTTATATTTAATAAAGAATATTTATAATTAATTATTTACAAAGAAAAATTTTAATATGTTTAAGATTAAAAGTGGCAAATTTATATTTAACTAAGACATACCCGAACGTTTTTATTATGGCGTAATCCAATATTTGGCGGGCATGAAAACGTCCGGCAGACTATAAGTGTTCCCCGTACCACAAGTTGAGAACCGTTGTTATAAATTATCGTCCAGCAATAATTTTTACGTTCAAAAATTTTTAAGGACTTTTCTTATTATCGTATAAAATTATATAAAAATGAATTACAAGCTATTAATTACAATTTACTTAATTTTGAACTTATTTAATCTAGCGTAAAAAAAAAATACAAAAAAGAATTCCTTACTCGTCTTAATACCAACGCTGTTATTCCAGTGTGAGACGTGTAAACAGTTCAGAACTGTCCTTTTTCTTCAAAAAACATTTTATAACTTTTAAACTAATAATCATATCGACATTATTGTAGTTTCATTCGATTCAGCAATAATATACCTCATTTGTCTAGATGACGATACCAATCGCGTAAAAAGGTATAAGTGCAACGATATCGAAAACAGCACATTTTTTGAGATACCAGTATTTTAATTTATTTCTTTTTTAATTATCTTTTAATTAATCTTAAAATCACGTTCATATCATGTACTTACAATGATAAAAATTTTATACTTTAATCAGAAAGAGCATTATTTTTTGTTTTAGCCTTCTTCCCCCATATGTGAAGTTAAATTTATTTTTACTCAGAATTTTAGAGCGATTATTATTATTATTTTTTATATATATATATATTTTAAAACTATTTAAAAATAGACGAAAAACTTTAGAAGAGATGGATGCACCATTGAAAAAAATGAATAAATAAAAAAATAAAAGAGGAAGTCTCCAAGAGAAAGAGGCTAAAAGAGTATTCCTATTAGCTGTGAATAAGGCGAATAAATAAATTGTAAAATGGAAACAGAATTATTCTTTTCATTTTTTATCGAATATGTTTCGCCGAAGGCTGGACAAGTCAAAGGTCATTTGATTTTTAACCCCAGGTTGAAATGACCTCGGTCACAGAATCTCGTTAACGTACCAAGTGATTTACCAAAGGGATTCTTATAGTGATTGAAGAGTGGGAGTGGAAACTAGGACATTCGTGTTTTTATTATTCTGAAATTATCACAATTTCTTTTCGAGACCTCGAGATGCTTCTCTCTGCCCAGTGGTTTTTCTTTTAACAGCAGAATATTAATTTCTACTGCAACCCGTGATCTTCCATAAATGTGCACTGCACGGCGGGATAATTGTTTTGAAGGTTTTTTTTTTTTTCTTCTTTGCATTTCTTACACCTTTCCGCGATAAATTATATGTTTGTGCTGCTTCAAAAGGATGATATTATTTGAAAAATTTCATTCTATTTAAATTAGATAGGAGATTAAATCTATTCTAATTTGATTAGAGAAATTAGAATTCTTAATTAGCAGTTAAAGTTTTACTAACTTCATGTTTAGTGAGGTAATTATAATAGACTTTTTTGCAATTGCGTGTTTTCAAATATTAGTTCTTAGACATCCCCGGGCGAAACATTTGGCTGGATTCTGTTAATCTTCTCTTTCTGATGGCCCCTTCATTCACCGTTAGATTCTCGACTAAATTATTAAAATAATTCACACTTTTTATTAATTTAGAAAAATATTTTAAATTTTTAAAATGAACTATTTAAAATTTTTTCCCCATCTTCTTTCATTATATTTCACAGTCAACTGCACGCGTCCATAAAATTTAAAACTAAACATTAATATTTCGATAAAATTATCCCCGATTGACTTCAAGTTTTTACTATTTATTTAAATATATTCACAGAATATATTATTCCGAATATATTCACAGAAGTCCGTAAAATGCTTTATATTTTAATGATTGAAATTTTTTAATCTAATTTTTTTGAATTTTTAATTAGAAAAATGCATATTTTCTATCGAAAATTAAAATAAAAAATACGAACTTCGGTTACTATTCTCGTAAAATAATCGAAACGAATTTCGATTTTTCTTTTTGCTATAGCTGCAGGTCTAGTCGTATACTTAAAAAAAGGGCTTTAATAACGCTTTGTACCGTAGCAATTTGCAATTTTGCTTAAGCCATTCTGTACCGTAGCCTTTTTGCTTAAGCCATTCTTTACCAAAGCCATTTTGCTTAGTAAAGCTTCGGAAAAATTCATTTTTACTATTCACTAATATATATATATATATATATATATATATATATATATATATATATATATATATATATATATATATATATATATATATATATATATATATATATATATATATATATATATATATATATATATATATATATATATATATATATATATTAATATTTTAACCGTCGTTGAACAGCCGACCCAATTTTTGGGTTTACAATTACTAATGTTCAAGTTCGTAGCCTTGTAAAATTGAACCCAGTCCAGAAGACAAGAGAACTTTTGGATCAAGTATTGGGAGAAATATGCCTTCGTGGAGTACTTTTTGATGGAACTAATCCGCATTTGCTTTACATGGCGGGGAAAACCACGAAAACCTCCCACGATTAGCCTGACGGCAAAGTTACTCTAACCCATGTTCCGTCTACCGCTGAACATATTTTACGTCAGCACTGCTGTCAGTGCAAGCCGGATGCGGAATTCGTATAAAACAGTCAACGCTGGAATTCGAACCAGGAAAGCGAGCTCTAACCCCTGAGCCATCACGGTTCCACTAATAGTATAGGAGTTTTCTTTTCTCAGAATTATGATTATTTTAATTTATTCGCATCAAACAGTCTCAAATTACACCCTGAAATCGGCCTTGTTCTTTAAAATTTGGTATCTAAGATAAAACATTTGTATTGTTTCAATAGGAGCACTCTACCATACATAGCTCAATGTTCCTTTTATTAGTACAGACAACCAGTTTAAAAGAGTAACAAATGTATTCTCTTGTCAATTTTATTTAATTTTTTATCTCTCTAAATTAAAAAATCGCATGGGATATGCAAACGCAGCCGCTGTTTTAGGCGTTCAACGTATCGTTTCATTTTGTTGCGATGAGCTACCATAATAAGACACAGAAACTTGAAATTACGAAGGAGTGAAGAAAAATTTACAGGAAATTACAATGAAATAAAAAAAAAATTAAAATTCGAGAATTATTAACTGTTAAACTTGTAGTAAAAAATACCATACGAGCCATTCTACAGGCAGCACGAATTTCTTTCTGGTACTTTTTGCTTTTAAATAATGATTATTTATTTTATCGAGAAAAAATTTTTTTTTCGCAAGATCTTTATTTTAAAAGCTCGCGCTTGAATAGATGTCAACCATCTAAACTAGTAAAAAAAAAAAATTAATAAATAAATAAATAAATAAAAAGATGAGAGAGAGCGATTACTTGTTGTCTGATAAATATTAATATTTATAGAGAACTTTTTTAAAATAAAAATAATAATTAAAAAATAAAAACGCGATGAAAGCAATAAAAACAGTTCCCGATTTAAATTGTCATACGTCTCGTTAACGATTAAAATTACTTCTCATTTATATCTTCTTACTGAGTCCCACAATCTATATTCCTTAGGTTAAATTTTTTTTCACGTACAGATTATTATTTTTCAAATCTAGGTAATCATCAATTTCGTTACGATTAACATATTAACAAAATGTTCTCACATAAAGTTACAGTAGTTAAATATTTTGATTTAAAAAATTTCTGTGTTTATGTGGAAAATATAGACGTTTAAGAAAACAAAACAATGATGAATGAACAATGATGAATGAGAAGCAATTAAGAGGCTGGTGAGCGGAGCGAGCAGAGAGCAGAGCCTCCTAGTTGTTGAAAAAAAAAAAAAAAAAACGGTAAAATACTATACTTATCATTATTACAATGAAGTCGCATAAAAATTAGCTAGTTTATAGTTTATATATAGCTTCGAAAACAAATGTCATACAAAGTAACATAGTAATCAGGGATCTACAAATCCGGGTCGCCACGCCGCCTCAAAATCATATCTGGCGCCAAAGAGTTTTGTTAAATTTAGCATAAAACCAAACATCTGTTACGCTGTACTTTTACCATATCCTGCAAGCTCTAATAATTGATCTGAGTTCCTAAAAATTTTGCAATTTTGTAAACCCCTGAGGCAGAGCATATTCTTTTGCCAACTCTTTAGCAAATTTTGGTGGATTTTGTCCTCTTTTAGCTCCTAAAACTCAAACTTTTAACAATTTCCGAAAATAAGATTTCAACTTTGAAATATCTACCATAAAAAAGTAATCTCATAAATGCGGTGAAAAAATCTTAAAATTCAATTTTCTAAAACATATTTTTTTTTTAAATTTCTTTTTAGTTATTGCATAAAAGTGATAATTTTTAATTTTTAACATTTTTTACATATTATAAAATCTTTTTTGAATTTCTTCCTATTTTCGTCATGAACCAGTATCCACGAGATAGAAATAATAAGACATTTATATGCTGAAGAAATGCCCCCAAAGTTCCCGAAATGTTATTTCTAACATTTTTAAAGTTTTTTATTGTTATTAAAAATTTTGACCAACGAGGATATAATTAATTATATTTTTGCACAAACAATCGCTTTGCAAAGGCATTCAAACATAAAAATAAATTTTAAATATTATTTTTTAAGTAATAAAATTGTACGAAATGTTGTTCAATAAATTGGATGTAGAATGCTCTCCGCAAAACGTAGAGATTTTTCATTGATATACAAAAAAAATCACGCATATTTAATTAAAGAGCTTTATGAAACAATAATTATTTTACGTACGCATGGTGCCTTTTTTGTTTCCTTATTCATTATTTTTCGTAACGAGGTATTTTTTATGAGTATCGTATAAAAACCTTCATAATTTAAATCGTCTTACCAGTGTTTCTTCTGTGCTTTTGGATTGAACACTTAATAATATTTATGAAAGAGAGAAAAAAAAATATATAATCACATGTTTCAGAGTTTGTTCTAAAAGAAAAAAGAATAATTCTGCTTGTAATGTTTGTAAAATTAGTTTTACTTTTAAGTCTTCTCCGTTCCGAAACAATATAATTAAAAACTCTAACAAAAGCGTGATTTTGAAAAAAATTGTACAATTATATCTAGCCAATAAAGTTACCGAAATAAACAAAATGAACTGTAATAAAGACAAGTAGTTTCAAAACTGGAATCACTCCTCCCCTAACGTGACTTGTCTTTACGAACTACAATTTTAAATTACAGTAATTATAAGTCAATTACTCATGAAGACTAATCTCAATGGCTGCTGTTCGAAAACGCAAAATGAAAATGTCCTTCAATGACAATCCGTTTGATTTTTCTTTTCTAATATTTTTTTTTCCAAATGATTTACCGGCAAAGCAATTTACAGGTAATTATATTTATTCTAATAATAAATAAATAATGATTAAAAAAAAAATAAGACGTCAGCTCAATATTGGAATACAAAAATCATATTGAAAGATGTCAGAAAGAAGGCGAAATCAAGATTTAACTTTTAACAAGCATTAATCACATAATTAACATTTCTAACCTACCCTACTTAAGAACTCGATATAATAGCTACATTTTAATTGCAGCTTATCAATTATTGGATTATTTTATAGTAATTAATTGATTAAGTTTTGATGTTATGTGCAATTTAATAGTTAATTCATTTTGACGTAATATTGAAATAGATATTGAAATATTACTGCTTAATATTTGAAAATCAAGCACGAAATCATTCCTCCTTTAAATAAAAAAGGGGCAGCCTTCTCAGAAAAAAGGGGATGACAATGAAAAACAAGAGTTAAATTAGGTTTCAGGAAAGATATTTATGTTAGAAAGACAGAGGGAATTGTGCGGCGTTCGCAAATTTTTCTGTATCTTTCCAGACCAGACCAGATCATATTTAGTAATGTTCGACAGAATACACTTTTTTAGTAGGTAAAAAGTATTCTAAATTATCGTAATGGCAATAAAAAGGTTAGAATAATCATGACCGCAGTTCTTTTCAGCAGTTTTATTAACAGGAACGGAACCTATCTGCGGGTATACGTGAACATAACACCCCTCAATCAAAAATTTATTTCGTCAATCTTTTTAATTTACTTGAGTATCAAATCGAAGGACAAATAATGCTGCTTACGTAAAGGGTGTAAAGTAAAGTACGGAACAGCTTGTGATCGGATTTTCACGTATTAACGTACTATCTATAGTTTGACTAAAATTATGCTAGTTAATTAAGGAAGATGGTTGTAAAAATGCCTTAGTTTTTCAATTTTCATTTCTTGAGAACAATTTCTACTTAAATTCTAGGATTTTTTTTTTTTTCATTTAAAATTACACAGTTTAAAATTTTGCTAAAATTTCTATACTTTACAATTCAAAACTTTTTCACTCGTTTTTCAATGAATAATAAAAATTATAGATTATTTTTGATAATAATTGCAGAAAATTACGCGGGTCGTTTTTAAAGTACAAGCTGTTTGAAAATAAAAACCAAACTAAAGAAAATTTTCAAAAAGCAAATTTATTTTCAAACTACATACGTTTCTCCCTTTTTTTTTTTTTTTCAGCATGGTTGCCAAGTTTGTTTTAACACTTATCACACCTTAGAACTAAATTTAGAATGCCCCTCTTCATACAAAGTTGCTGCCTGCTCTGTTACTAAGAGGTCACGGCCGTTTTCAGGCATTCTTTATCGTTGCCGCCAAAATAATGTCTGAAATATCGGAAAAGATGAAAATCACTCAGCGCAAGGTCTGGACTATAGGGAGGGGTAATCCGAAACTTCCTAACCAAAAGAGTCCACTAACGCTGGGATCTGAGCTGCGGAAAGAGTCATTGTCATACAGTAGCAAAATTCCCTGTCAGCATTTTTCTAATTCACAAATCGTGACTTCACAAATCTGCTAGTGAATGTATGCAGCAGTGAGGTTTTTGCAGACTACAAAAAGCATTTGACGGGTGATTTGCTAAATTTGGGCATTTTAAAGATCCAGAACTGACCGTACAGCTGCAACTGAACACAGTTGTTCCCAGGGAATGCCTGGACAAGATACAAGCACTCGTTGCGATGCACGCGTTACCTATTAGTGTACTCAACAAAACGGCCCTTACTTAAAAAATAACCCTCTTATATTTAAATAAACGAGATTTTATAACTGTGTGTAAGAAGTTTTCGATTCGCTTGCTTAATCTGCAGAGCGTGGAGAGAAAAAATAAAACCAATATGGAATATGTAGAGTGAAAAAATTATCAGTAAATACGGAAATAATAGAACTAACATCAAGGAGACAAACTTTCCGACCGCATCCCTAACTAAATTTTTTTTCTCCAGAATGCGGCTACCTCCCCCCCCCCCCATATTTCGAAATTTCAAATCTATTAAAAAAAGATATGTTAATTAAAAAAAAAAAAACGTTTTGTGTCTGATTTCCTAGCTTAATTAAAAGTTAGCATAAATTAATTAACATGTTTGAGTTCAAATCATTCCGGCCCTTAAACTTACAAAATACTCCAATTATTTGTTAGTCATATCACAGTTATTATAATGTTCTGTTTTTATTTTTCTCTCTGTAAGTGCGCAATGTATAATTTATATAAAGTTTACATTTTACGTTCATGTTTAGGTCAAATTAGCTGTGACTTCTTCGTTAAAAAAAAAAAAAAATTTGCATGTGCCATCTTTTTTTTTTTCTTTGAAATATATTTAAAATTGATACGTGATATTTAAATTTTAATTGACAGAAAATACAATAACACAACTTAAGATTCATTTTTTAAATGAAACACGTAAAAAAAAGAAATCGAAATTTTACAAATCAAAATGAAAGAAATTTCAGAAGAAAAAAAAAAAAAATTAAGAGGATTACTTGTTAAAAGCTGAATAAGATGTTTGGTTTCATAACCAATTATAAGATCGCTTAAAACAAGTTTGTCGAAATGTTAGCTCAGTTTTAAAATCACGGATCTTAAGCAATTAAACTTAATCGTCCTCTCAAAGAGGTGTATATAAAACCCATATTTCGAAAAACCTCAAATTAATATTTTCATTGTTTTCTTGCGAGGCATAAAAGAGAATCATTATAGATGTTTATTTGCAACACCTTTTGAATCTCTGTTTCGTCAGTCGCTTCTTTAAATTCTTCACGAGGAAGGGAGAAGAATAGGGAGGCTAAAAGTTGAAGGCCGCCATGTTTCGTAAGTTAAAAGACAGTAAAAGAAAAGTCTTCAATGCAGCATTTTATGCTTGTATTTGTGAACCAGGATAGAAAACAAATGCCTGCAGAAATACAGAGAAGAACGCATATATATCTTGAAAGCTGGTTTTTTTAATTTTTTTTTATTTAAAGAACCTTCTTGTGGTTTGCCGATGAAGGTCATTTTCACTCATAGCTTCTTCTTATTATTATTCAGAATATGATTACTAGATGGATTATGTTTGTGTTTTTCTCCGCGCCCTTAATTTAAATTTTTACTCAATTCTGAAATAACAACAATTTTTCCACTTTTTGGTTTTATCTTAACGGAGATGGATTTGCCGATGTAAGTTGAAAGGCTAGATGTATAACAGTAACAAAAGCTACACATAATTTTCTTTTATCACTTAAGGAATTTAGTCTAACAACAATAATGCACAGTGCACAAAAAATAAAAATAACAGACCGTCCTGGATAACTTTTGATCTAATGATCAGATTTCCAAGTTTTAGGACTCAATCTTAATGGTTCGAGGAGGCAACCTGAAATATGCTAATTAATAAGCGCAGACAATATTCTAAATTACGGAATCAGTCACAAAAACGAACTTCCTCTGATGAAACTTACCTTTTTTCGACCGATTCAGATTTCTGCTCCACAAAATATAGAGGGTAGCCGCAATCTGGGAAATACATTCTCCATAGTTCAATCAGGAGAGCGCTCCAAAGTTTGGACCCTTAGCATTAATTTTACTTATTGAGTATTTCGCTATATGTCGAGAACTTCGTAAGCGAATTGAAAAATCTTTGCTCACCATTATAAAATTCAATTATCCAAAGATAATTCCATGCTAAAATAAACTTTTAGTAAATAATATTTTTTTCAATTATTTTAATTCAATAATGGTCAAAAAACTTAAATTGCAAGGGATACAATTTTTTGCATCATTTTAAAGAATGTAAAATTACATTCTTTAAAATAATACAAAAAATTCAGAGCCGCAATGGCTCAATTGAGAGCCATATGGCTTACAGCCGTGTTGGCTCAGGGGATATAGCGTCCGCCAAATGAAGTGAACCGGGTTCGAATCCCAGCAATAGCTGGTCGATACGAATTCCGCACCCAGCTTGCACCGACCACAGTGCTGATTCTCATTGGTAGACGGATCATAGGTTAGAGTTCCCTTGCCGTCAGGCTAACCATGGGAGGTTTTCATGGTTTCTTCACCATGTAACACAAATGCCGGGTTAGTTTCACTAAAAATTCCTCCGCGAAGGCAAATTTCACCCAAACAGGAGTCCATTTATTGATCCAGGAGTTCCCTTGTCTTCTGGATTGAGTTCAAAATTACAAGGCTACGGAGTTGAAAATTAGTAGTCGTAAACCAGAAATTGGGTCGTCTGTTCAACGACAATTATAAAATATAAAAAATCTGTTTTTTTGGAGCTGTGGTGGCTCAGAGGGTAGAGCGTTCGCTTTCCAATGAGATGAACCGGGTTCGAATCCCAGTGATGGCTGGCACCGATCACTGTGCTGACGTAAATATCCTCAGTGATAGACGAATCATGGGTTAGAGTCCTCTTTCCGGCAGGCTTACCGTTTGAGGTTTTCGTGATTTTTCTCTCCGTGTGACGCAGTGGCTTAGTTCCATTAAAAAGTTCACCCCGAAGGCAAATTTCTCCCACTACTTGATCTAGAAGTTCCCTTGTCTTCTGGATAGGGATCAATATTACATGGCTACGGAGTTGAAAATTAATAGCCGTAAACCCAAATTTGGGTCGGCTGTACAACGATGGTTATAAAATAAAATCTGTTATTCGAATTCTATCAGTAATACATTATTTATTTATTTGTTCGATATTTTTTATTGAATTATTTTAGTAAAATGCTAGTAAAAAAGTAAAGTTCAGGAATGTATGTAAATTTTTTCTAATAACAATACGGAGAATAAATTATAAAAAAGATAAACATTGAAAAAAATTGCTATATTATCGCCCGCGGTGCCCTTTCATTCCAAATCGAAAAATTAAATCAACAATAAACAAATTTGATACCCTGATAACCATTCTCAACCTTTTTCATAGTTTTTTTTTTTTTTTTTTTTTTTTCGTTTCTATTTCAACTGTATTTTAGTTTCTTTTATTGATATTCAGCTTATGCATGCTCCAAAAACTAATTCAGAGCTGTAGTAGATGCCGCTTGTAGCTTTCCAAAGCTTATCTGTCAAACATAAAACCTAATCTAAGGACTATTGTTGATAAAACAACCAAAAAATTCCAATCTTAATCTTAAATATTTTTAAAATATTTAATAATTTTTCATTGGTAAATATGCTAAAAATTGGTAATGAACCTTAATTATAGAGTCGGGGTTCTGCCAAAAAAAGGTCGATAATTTTAAATTCCATAGTTGAAAAAAATTGGGAACTGTTGACTTATACGAGGGTTGCTATTTATATTTCTGGCCTAATAATGAAAAAACAAATATGTAGGATCGAAATTGGTTTTATTGTTTTTTAAAATATTCTCCATGATGATCAATACACTTTTGCATGCGTTTGAACCAATTTTCAAAGCACTTTTTCCAGTCCGATTGAGATAACTCCAAAACATGCGTTTTGAATGCATCAACCGCTTCTTCGGGGGTCGAAAATCGTTGTCCACGTAATTTATTTTTGATGTGTGGGAATAAGAAGAAGTCATTGGGTGCCAAATCAGGGATGTACGGCGGATGACCCATCAGTTCGATCTTTCGCTCCGTCAGAAATGCCTTTGTTTGAGTCGATGTGTGAGAGCTCGCATTGTCATGAAGAATGATTCGCCTGTTCTTCTGCCTTTTTCGAATTTCTCCGACGACTTCTGGCAAACAAATGGTCGTGTACCAATCAGAATTGACCGTCCTGCGTTGCTCTAACGCCACTGTTGCCACATGACCGTTAATGCCGAAGAAACAGGCAATCTTTTGTTTCGATGTGCTTCTTCCTCGAACAACTTTTGTTGGTTTTGCCTCGTCTTGGAAGACCTATACAGTTGATTACTGTTTTGTTTCCGGCTCATATGCATAGATCCATGATTCATCACCTGTGTAGATGTTATACACAGCCTTTGATGTACCTTGAACGTATTTTTCCAACATTTCCTTGCACCAATCGACACGAGCCTTTTTTTGAGCGTTTGTCAGATTATGCGGGATCCAACGCGAAAAAAATTTTTTTACGCTCAAATGTTCATGCAATATTTTATTGATGCTAGTCATACTAATGTCCAAAGACGCCTCTATCTCACGGTATGTCACATGACGATCTTGCTTTATGAGCTCACGCAGAGCATCGATCTTTTCTGGCACAACAACGGATTTTGGACGACCTGCACGGGATTCGTCCTGGATCGAACATCGACCACGATTAAATTCGTTATACCAATTTTTTACAGTGCTGTAGGATGGCGCTTTATCGCTGAATAAAGAATTAAGTTCATCGAAGCACTCTTGTCTTGACAATCCACGTCGAAAGTTATGAAAAATAATGGCACGAAAATGTTCACGATTCAATTCCATTTTTTGAAAGAGAAGAACTTTTCAATTTACTGTCAACAACACAAATGAAGCTATAATGGTAAATCGTCTGCTGAATTTATGTTAAAAAATATCAAACTTTCGACTAAAATCGTCTGCGGTCGCGTAGCAACACTTACTGTTGCCAAGGCCAGAAATATAAATAGCAACCCTCGTATAATTGTTGTTAAACAAAATACATAATTACAAAGCACATATATTTCGAAATGCGCAACGCATACATGGTTTAAAATTCCGTATCAAATTCCGGTAAAAAGTATATGATAAGAATATAATTAAACGTAACAATAATATCATTTAACACAAATCATATTTTTAAATGTAGTTACAAAACATATATGTAGGGATTTGATGATTTTTCTTCAAGCTTAATATATTTTTTCTGATATGTTTCATATTTTTTTTTTTTTTTTTTTAATTTTTAAGATTAAGTAATTTTCGATAGATACAGTAACTTTATATAGATTCAGTAATTTTTTAATGTTAAGTAGTATCTGCGGGTTTAGTAAATTCTATAAGATTTTTATAAACTCTTCAAAGTTTAGTATTTTCCATAGATTTAGAATTTTTATAGAATTTTATGTTTTACACATAGATTTAGAAAATTCTGCAGATTCTATATTTTTCTATAGGTTTAATAAATTCTATAGGGATAGTATTTTTTCTGTAAGTTTAAAAACTTCTCTAGCTACTTAATTTAGTAATGAGGATTTTAATCCAAGTTTTGAAGATTGAAATATTTTCTGAAAATATCACGTGCTTTGAAACGTGTTATTTTAAACTCACATTTTTGTTTTGGTATATTTTCCTTAACTAAATACTTCCCTCTCATTTCAAATATTTCACCTAGATAACACTACATAGAAATAAAACTAAGTACTATTATAAAAAGTGTTTGTTAAAAATAAAAATTTTAAAATATAATTTAATTGTACGAATACTTCCTCATTTTGATAAAAAAAAAAGTTTATTTGTAAGATACATTCTTAGAGTTTTAATTTGAAATAAAAGTTCTATCCTATAAATTCGCTTATCTCTTTAAAATGGCATATATTTTTGTTTTCTTCTTCTAACAAAATATATTGTGAATAACCAAAGATAGAATAGTCCTACGGGTTAGTGGGTGACCAGATTAGTGTTTCACTATTTATAGAGTGGACATTAAAGAAATGTCTATTCTAAAGAATCTTCTAGTCGTTCTATAAAAATGCTGTTAAATCTACATCTTTTCTACTTTTTCCAAAAATGTTTTAAACCAACATTGTTATTCCTCGTTTTGTATGTATTTTAATTTTCACGATTTGTGAACTTTGCGCATTTTTTTTCTTCTTCTTCTTTCTTTTATAAGAAATTAAGAAACTTATGTGGCACGGATGGGTCGCAGCACCTGCTGACCGGTTGCGGGGGTGGCCTCAGCAGGTGTTTTTCTGATGGGAAATCAAAGGAGCATTTCATCAGGCAAAATTTATTATTTCCAAGCTTTTGAAATCGGCTCAATTTGTCAATAGGCTATGTTGGGTTAAATAAATTATATGATAGTTTATTTTCAGAAAACTTGATATTTTTCAAAAAAATAATAATTGCAAGCAATAATAGTTACAAGTAATGATGCAAACCTTAGAGTTTCCCTCTTCTTGGAAAAAAGAATAATTATTAGCAATAATAATTCCGAGTAATAAGGCAAGCCTTTGAGTTTTTCTCTTTTTGGAAAAAATAACAATTATTAGAAACAATAATCCCAAGTAATAACGCAAACCTTAGAGTTCTTCTTATCTTAACAACTTCTTATCTTATCAAACATTACTAGTAATTTTAATTCCAAGTAACAATGCAAACCTAAGAGTTCTCATCGAATTGGCCTCCACAGGGACTTACACACGTTAACCCCAGTTATTGGTTAGATATCGAAACCTTTTTTTTTTTGAAGGGGGGGGGGGAGGGACGATATATAATCTTTAATTATTCATTTGCTCAGGAAATAGTAATTCTATGCTGCCGTACAATTAAAATTAAAACGCAAGTGCTTCACGATTGATTCCGAGAAGAGTGACTTGAGAACTATTTTCCTTCTATTGATAATTTAATAATAGCCAAAATAGAATTTCAAAAAACAAAAACAAAAAAACGAAAAAGGAAAAAAAAAAAGAAAAATTATTTTTGAGAAAAAAAAAAACATTGCAATATAGCTTACCATACAAAGATGCCAAGGACATAAAAATCTCAATTTTGAATTTTTTGTCGCTTACGTTATTTTAATTGTATGGCAGTATACTGTTAAAAGTTTCGCATCATGTTGTGCACCCACATAAAATGCGTACTTTTTCTGCATCCCTAATATTACTCCAAGTTGACCATATTCTCATAAAAACTGAACCCCTGATTACTCGATTGCTTTTCAGCTTGAACGGAAATATGGTTCATTTAAACACCTTAGTAAGATTGCAATAAATTTGCAAGATATTATCTTTTATTACAGCAATATTATTGTATAAAATATACCACTACATAATGCAAATTTATAAAGATGTCTATAGATGTGGTTAAAAGTCAAGATGACAGTGCAACAGAATTTTTTCAAAAAGGTGTATTTAGGGGTAAAATCAGAGTGCTTATAAAAATTGGCCAAACAATCCTTTTTTTAAAAAGCCATTTAGAACATGACACATTGTGGCACTCAGGGTTTTAATAGTGGCGCGCAAAAACTTATTAAGAAATTTTAATTTGTAGAAGAATCGTCTTCATGAGCTAAATCAAAATCCGTAAAATTCCTACTCATACGCAACTAAATACAGTACCAATGCATAGTTTAAAAATTTAATGTTCATTTGGCGCGATAGATATACTTATTAATTTAGTTATAGGAGTGATGATTTTCAAAAAAGATGAAAAAATAAAAAATTAAAAGGCTGATTTTCAATTCTTTCACATTCCCTTTTTTACTATCCCTAAGAGACTTGAAATGTTGCAAATCAGAAATCTAGATCGAAATTATTGACCTGGAGCGCCATACTGCAGAGAAAAACAAATTTTAGGAACTTATTTCCAAACACAAGATAAAGAAGTTAAAAAAGCAAATATAAATATAAGCAAATATCGTTCAGGATCAACTTGAAATATCTAATTAACCTAAAATACCTAGTTTTGTCGACTCTTTCTAGAACATATCTTAATATGGAAGACTTGGTAAAAAATAAATGAATAACTATAAAATAAAAATCGCCCATAAAGTTATTACTATTTAATAAATATTTATAAATAACTGTTACTTATGAATTACCTTAGTGAACTTTTAAAATTGTTTACTAATAATAAGACCTTAAGTTTGCACTCACGTTTTATTTATTTATTTATTTATTTATTTTAAAATCTCTATTACTTATAGACTTGTAACCCCATAATCAGATTATAAATTAAATTTTTTTTCGTTCTTTATGTTTTATTGTTATGATGGAAATATTGAAAAGGGCAGGGGAGTTTTTTCTTTTTTTTTTCTTTTTAGGTAGGGGCACTTGTTCTAAAAAGATTGGCCACCCCACGGTTTAGTAGATATTCTTTTATTTATTTATTTGTCAAGCATAAAGGTGTTTATTAAATTTTCTAAGCCCAGTACACACCCTTCATTAAAACAGTTACAGTGAAAAGATTTAAATGAATGAAGCAAGTAATTATCTTTTGCTTTTTACAAAAGACGCCACAAAAACATATTCTCATCAAAATTATGCTGATTTACTAGGGGAAAAAATGGAACAAGGCGATTTTCAACTTAAAATAGCAGATATCGCCGCTAAGATTACCAAGGAAGCATAAATACTTCTTTTAGAAGATTTAATGTGGATGTAAGGAATAAAAATTAACTACTCCCTTCTTAAATTGATTTGCTATTCAAGCGCGTAGGTAGTAACAATTTATGGAATCTGCTGTAATATGACCTATCAGAATAAAGATCGAGTTTAAAAAGCGTTTTAATTTGTTTTGGAGATTCGCCATACTTTCATAAAATGTTTACGCCCTTTTTCATTAAGTCACTTTTCTCATAAAAATTATTTGGAACATATAGAAGCGAATTTAATTGAATAGTTTTTTTTTAAAGATTTAAAACAATTTTCTTGTTTGAGAAAATTGCTAGCAAAATATTAAAGAGTGTATTTGTGTTTTGGTGGCTAGGCAGTTAAAATGAGAGTGAAAAACAGTTTTACGTTTCTTTCATTGCTGAATCTCAAACTTATGTGTGCTAAAAATAAATAAATAGTAGTTGAAAAGCAATTTATTAGCATATATAAAGCTACCAAAGGGAGAAATAATCTCTCTATGCTCTCAAAAAAATCGGTTTAATCATATTAAGACATAAGAAAAAGAATTTTAAATCAGTATCATTTAAAGAACATTTCTCTATGCTCTCAAAAAAATCGGCTTAATCATATTAAGAACATAAAAAAAAAAAAAAAAAAGAATTTTAAATTAGTAGTATTTTAAAAACATTCCTCCACTATGCTTTTCTCCACGCCCTCAAAAAATCGGTTTAATCATATTAAGAACATAAAAAAACGAATTTTAAATTAGTAGTATTTAAAAAAAAAAGAATTTTAAATGAATAGTATTCAAAGAACATTTCTTCTCTACGCTCTCAAAAAAAATCTGTTTAATCATATTAAGTACATTAAAAAAAAAAAAAAAAAAAAAAAAAAAAGACGAATTTTAAATGAGTAGTATTTAAAGAACATTCTTCCTCTATGCTTGTCTCTACGCTCTCAAAAAAAAAAAAAAAAAAAAAAAAACATCGGTTCAATTATATTTAGATCATATAAAAGCAAATTTTAACTGAGTAGTATTTAAAGTCTTCTACTTTAGCAGTAAAATCGGTGCAATTATACATATGACACATAAAAGCGAATTTTAAATTAATATTCTCTTCTCTCTCAATAAATTCGATTCAGTAACATTTCGCACACATGAAAGCAAATTTTAAATGAGTATCATTTATAGTATCCTCTAAGCTCGCTGAAAAACCGGTTTAATTATATTAAGAACATATAAAAGCGAATTTCAAAGGAGTAGTATTTAAAGTATTCTCTGCTTTTTTTGGAAAAATCGGTTCTATTATTTTAGTACAGAAAAAAGCAAATTTTAAATGAGTAGTAATTGAAGTATTACCTGCTCTATCAGAAAAGTCGGTTCAATTGTATTTAGAACATATAAAGGCGAATTTTGAATGAGTAGTATTTAAAGTGTTCTCTATTCTCTTAGTAAAATCGGTACAAATATAATTAAAAAATACCTCATGAGCGCAAATTTTAATCAAGTAATTTATAAAGTGTTTCTGTTTGAGAATATTGGTTATAAAATCTTAAAGATTTAACTAAGGTATATTTGTGTTTTGATGAAAGGTTATTAAAATAAAAGTAAAAGAAAAAAAATTATTACATAAATTTAGAAAATTTATAACGTACTAAAGTGTTTCTGTTATTTTTTCATTACAAGAAAAGAATATTAATTTTAAATGAATATTTATTGACAATAAAATAATATATTAAGGGGCATTATAAAAATTACTCATAATGAAGAAAAAAAACTATCTCCATAAGTATTAAGGTATATGTAACACAGTAAAGTATAGGTAACAGTCATTGTAGGTCATTTTGTTGATTTACTTGATACCCTTATGTAATTTTATACAAAACTTTTAATTTTCTTCAAAAAAACAACAAAACATCATTAAGTAGAATATAGCGTCATGGGAAATTTTGTTTCACTTTCATTGGTAATTTAAAATCGGGAAAAAGTGAGTTCAGGTAAATTTAGAATAAATCATGAAGTTTAAATTCCTGAAAAAAATATTTTTAAAATATCAGATTGCAAAAAAATTATAGCAGTATTACTTCCCCACTGAGTTCATTTGAGTTATGCTGCCATAATTTGATGTTTTGAAAAAAATTTCAACAATTGAAACTTCATGGTTTATTGAACTCTTTTTTTTCCATGGTTTAAAAATATTAAATTATTAGAAAAAAAATATTAATTTGAAAGAGAATTTCATATGAAGCGTCTCTGTCCTCTTAAACTTGTATGCATAACATTGAGTAACGTCTACTTTATACTGAAGAGAGAGTTGAGCTGCATGAAATATAATGGATGTCACAATAATTTATTTAAAATTGAAGTATGAACGAAATTCATAACCGAAATTTCACGAATCATTGTTAATAGAAAAATGTGGTAAAATAAAGTAGGAATGTATTCTCATTAGTTTTTATTGACTGAAAAAATTCAATTGAGTGAACAATGGTTAGTTTTAATATAGTAGTGAGTATTTAAAATAATATCAGACCAAAATTATATAGGCATTTAGTTTTGTCATTTATTTTTGTCATTATTAATTAGAAGTGAGCATGACTTTTGACATAGTACACTGTTAGAAATTTCTCGGAAAAAAGGGTTAAATAACAATTTATTTAATTATTATTTTACCATATTCAAATAAAACAGTTAAATAAAACAGTTAAATAAACATAAGTGAGATGGTATTCAAACTGTTAACTGTGAGAAAAACAGTTTCTTAACTGCTTTTACCAACTGCGGTTTCCAGATTTTTATGTCACCAACTAGGCCAACCTAATGAAGCCACTTAGTTCCTAGCAGCTGGAAACGCATTATAACCGATGGGGGCTAATATGTCAATCTCATGACAGACAGAACGCGGGTTCGAGTCCCGGTGTTGTCACCACAATATCAAAACACGTCAAAATCGAAAAGTTTCCAGTGTCCTGTACTTCTTAATTCCTGACCCTAGACTATTAGAATACGTCTCTCTCTCTCTCTCTCTTTCACACACGCATAGATGGCAGCACCATAAAGCTGCTTAACACAATTTATTTTCTAAGGTTTTCAAACCATGCTCGTTGTAAAGGGTTAAAAAACCTTATATTTTATATTAATGGTTTATATCTTCTTTTTTTTTACCTTTACAGTTTAAAAACCGTAAAGAGAAAAAAGTGTTCTTTATCATAAACTTTACGGTTAATAGGAAAGGCAGACTGCTGCCGGTTATTTTACTGTAATTTGAGAATGAAAATTTTAACAGTGTAGTATTTAAAATAATATCAGACCAAAATTATTGAGTTATTTAGTTTTGTTATTTATTTATTATCATTATTATTATTACTAATATAGAAGTGGGTTAGATTTTGATATAGTAGTGAGTATTTGAAATAATGTCAGACCAAAATTATAAAACTATTTCATTTTGTTATTATTACTGAAAATTCTATGCGTTGATTTTTAGACAACGAAATTCGATTAAATATTCGTTTATATCCTCATTTTGAATACAATCAAATCTGAAATCAAAGAAATTCTATACATAAAGATGTTCTAGAAGTTATAAAAATGAAAAAATTGAGCACAGATAACAGCGAATTTTAAAAGAGTAGTATTTAAAGTGTTCTCTACTCTCATAGTAAAATCGGTACGAATATATTTAGAGCCTACCTTATAAAAGCAAATTTTAATTGGGTAGTTTATAAAGTGTTATTGTTTGAGAAAATTGGTTATAAAATCTTAAAGATTTAACTAAGGTATATGAATTTAAAAATGAATAAAAATAATAAAAATGAAATGCTTATTAAAATCTCATTTTTAAAACAAACGTACTTCATTAATTCAAGTCCAAGTTATTTTATAAATTGAGAATCCAAACATCAACAATATTAAAAGAGGTTAAAGTTTAAGTTTTTATTTAGAATATAACGAAATTTAGGATTCACCCGATGGGCATTATTAAAGGAAAATGTATTTTCCCCATCTCATAACTCATTCGCAATGGTCAACTTTTCTTACTCAGTTTTTATTATTATTATTAAAAAGCAGGGTGAGCGGTTCACCGTAAATCACATCTCGTTTCTTTCTTCAACTGAATCAAGTTCGTGCCACCAAACCGGTTAAAATCACCGACCAAACAGTAAGCAAAAATGAGTTAATGAGAAATGAGTGTATAGAATCCTATTCATAATAAATTCCCCTCTAAACGTAAGGAAACATAAGAGGGGGCAAAGGGGAAAAGGAAGATATACGAGGAAAAAGCTGGCAATGATTGTTTTTGTACACAAATATTCCTTTGGCAACGCTACAAATGCACGAAAAAAAGATAAGGAAGCAATTAAAAAAGACTCAACCGTCGGAATTAATTAGACTCGTTTCAATAAAATGCATATTTTATTTACTTTTACTCTATAAATGTAATATAGTATGTATTGCTATGTTGGTTATGTTTCTTGAAATGTATAGCCTAAATTATGAGAAACAAAAAGGGGATAGGTAACTACTCATTAGGCGTTCACCTACCAGAGATCAAATGAGAAAGTTCAAGTCGATATGTTTACTAGAGAATAAAGGTTTTTTAGTTATTGTTTTTTTTTTCGTCTTAGAATCAATATTCTATTTTCGGGGCTGGAAGAATCATATTTAAAATTACAGGTTAATATTTAGTTTTTAATAAAGTATGTGTAAGTATGATAGGCAAAACTTATAACAGACAATAGATTCAACTAGAAAATTTTTTATCTACGTCCACTTTTAAAGACAAACATTTGTGACCCCCTTCTCCAAAAATATAAAAATTAAGCAAAGAAAAGAAAGAAGAAAAGAAAAGTAAATAAGAAAAAAAAAGAAATTTTTTTCCAACCATGTACGGTACATTTAAAATGTTTGATGCGCCACCTTAAAATTATTAATATTTAATGGGGAATGGCCAAACATTTCCATTCACGTTAAATTACTCTGATACACATAAAAAATATATATATTTGCGGAATTATGCATTTCAGCTTTGCAGAATTATATGTTTCCATGGATGCTGATGCATGTGTGTATTTAAAACATGTGCGATTATGACATTGAATGCAATGAAAAATAGTCAACATTTTCTCATTTATATTGAACTACTGCTGTAATCAAGTATAGGAAAGTTCCGTTTGTAGGAAGTTCCGTTTGTAGAAACATGTCATTCAGTTTGCGGAATTAAGCATTTCAATTTTGCAGGTTACATGTGCGGATTTAATACATGTGTGCTCACGCCAATGAAATGTAGAATATGTCACAGAAAATGGCCACACGTTTCCATTCATGTTGAACTGCAGCTGCAATCAAGTATAAAAAGGTACGTTTGTAAAATTATGTAGTTCCAATTATAGGATTTTACTGAGTTTGCATGAATGCATTTGTTACACGTGTGCTTAAAATTAAATTCAGCTGATGACCTTACGGTGGAGGGAACTGTTAATTTAAATATTTCAAAAATGTGAAAAAGGTCAGAACTAGACAGAACGTGTGCCAAAATAAGAAGAAATAAGTGTAAAGTAATTTTACTTGTTAAATATAACGCTATAACTTACTGGGTTTGGACAAAAATATGAAAATATTTTGTACTAACTCTATGTAAACAATTTTCCTTTCAGCAGCAAATGTTTTATATTGCAGAATCATATTTGATACTTTTAGAAATGTTTTTTTTCTTTTATCTGTGCAAAATTTGCATCGAACAAAATAAGCGTAAGAATTTAAAACCTTTTTCTTTTTTAATATACCTCCATAATTTTAAAAACATTCTTAGATGAATCTAGCAAAAATATAAAATTTCAAAATTGCTGGTATTAAACTAAATAAAAATTGAATTTCTCTCCTCAATTTGGTCAATCCAAAATTTGCATGGACTGGACATCATTTGTAAACGCTAAAGTTTCAAATTGCCAAATAGTTTTGCCTAGTAAAATTTACCAAGAGTTACTATAATGTTTTCCATATTTTTGTCTAACAGTTGGAACAAATTGGAAACAGTTTTGATCTATCTTGTGAACTTCTTATCTTAAAAATTATATATATATATATATATATATATATATATATATATATAAGCAAAATATTTTGCTTTGGCTACATTAATACAATATTAGAAAGCACTATTTTTTGCAGATATAATCGTGTGGGCTGATGAAAAGATTATATCTTTTTCTTTTTTTTCCAGATAGTTTTTTAAAAAGAATTCTATCCATTTTTTTCCTTCTCCCACTTTTTGTTATTTTTATTTTTTATTTTGCTTATTATATTTTGCTTTGGCTATATTAATACAATATTAGAAAGCACTATTTTTTGCAGATATAATCGTGTGGGCTGATGAAAAGATTATATATTTTTCTTTTTTTTCCGGATAGTTTTTTTAAAAGAATTCTATCCTTTTTTTTTCCTTCTCCCAGTTTTTGTTATTTTTATTTTTATTAATTTTCTTTTTTCCCCTTTTTTAATTACTCTGTAATTTTCCTTTGTTTTATCTTCATTTTGAACTTATTTTATGAGTTCTATTTACTTGCAGCTTATACGCAATAAATGAAACTTATCGTTTTTCTTAATTTTCTTCGTGTTTTTTTTGTATTTATTTATTATGCTATATATATATATATATATATATATATATATATATATATATATATATATATATATACATATATACTACTGTGAATGACCGAAATTGGTGGTTGTTGACTTCCACCGGTGAATGTTGACAATCACATAGTCGTTTTGGTAAATGTCCGAAACGTATATTAGATCTAGTTAAGTAAACTGAAACAGTGATCAAATGATAACGTCAAAATATTTATTTAGTTAAGTTTAGCGATTATCTTTGAATATTAGTAGCCTACTAATATTCATAACGGTAAATACCACTTTGTTCCCAACTCATTCCGTTTTTTTTTCCCACCCTTGCTCAAAGGTCATTCCACCCAAATTTTCAAACTAACATAAATTATATTTATTCAGATTTTAATTATTTCTAAAGATGCCTTAAAAATTAAACTGCAAAATAGACAATTTTCAGCAATATTTTCATATTTTTTTACACTCACAAACTAATTATTTGAATGAAATAAATGTATAAATGCTCAGTGATTAAAAAAAGTATTAAACCAGTATAGTTAATATTTGCTTCATAAGACCTGAGATAGATTTTTTTCATTATTGCCACAGAGTGTATCTTTCATTTGGTAAACCGCAGGGGTTACTTTCAACTTCTAGTCTACTTATTTGTACTGTTTTCATGAGTAACGTAATTCAGAAGCCTGACTCGCATAATTAAGTCGACTCAATTGTAAACAATGCCCCGAAATATCTTTTTGCCATTTATGGATAAGGCTTGTAAATTGAAGACTAACATTCTGTGACTGATATCATTTTAAAAAAATTCTTTTGCTTAGGAAATATTTTTCAGTCTAAGAAATTCAACTTGCAAAAAATCAAGTAATTTTGTCTTTTGACTGACTAAATTAATTTAAAATTAAATTTAACTTTAACATCAGAAATTTCAGGAAAGTATATCTTTTTACAATACAAATCGGCCTTCTGTAGAAATCTAGTGTAATTAAAATTCAGTCTTAACTTCATTCAAATGCAGACTATTTTAAGTAACGAGATCAGACATAAAAACGTACTTTCTCTGAATAAACATATATTTTTATTTAGGGGTGATTCGGATTTCTCCCCCCTGAAATAGAATCGCTGTCTTGGAAATATGATCCCAATAGTTTGGTTGGAGAGCGGCCCAAAGTAAGGACCACTTTAGTGTCAGTCTTAATTTTTATGCGTTTCAAAATATCTCGAGAATTTTTAAAGCGAATTGAAAATTTTGTGCACACAATTATAAAATTCGTTTATCCAAAGTTAATCCCATGCTAAAAATAACTTTGAAAAAATATCTATTATTTGATTTAATAATAGTCGGAAAAATTTGAATTGTAAGTTCTTTATATAAATTTTTACATAATTTTAAAAAGTGTAATTTTAAATCGAAAAACATCAAATTTCAGCAAATTCAGTCGAATAGTTCCTGAGAAAACGAATTTTAAAAATGCAACTTTTTTAAAATTCGATTTCCTAGAAACTGTTTGGCCGATTTTCGCTCAAATTTGCATTGTAAAATGGCATTTTTTTAAATAATGTAAAAAATTATCTACCTTACAATTCAAATTTTTTCCAACTGTTATAAAATAGAATAATAAAAAATAAGAAATATTCACTAATTGTTATTTTAAGTAAATTTACTTGCATGAAATATTTTTTGGGTAAACGAATTTTATAATTATGTAATTCAAAAATCGCTTAAAAAGTTCTCGAGTTATTTAAAATACGCAAAAAAGTTAAATTAGCATGAAGGGGTCTAAACTTTGGATAACTCTTCTGACCAAACATTTGGAACCATATTTTCCAGATTGTAGCTATCCCTTATATTTTGAGAGTCAGATATCCGAATCCGTCGAAAAAATGTATGTTTATTCTGAAAAAGCACGTTTTTGCATCTAATTTTGCACCATAAAATATCCTCAGCACTAATTAATTCGCATATTTGAAGTCCCCCCCTCGAAACCATTGAGATTAAGTCCTAGAATGATAAGATCCGGCCATTAGATCAAAAGTTATTCAGGGTGGTCTCTTTTCTATTTTGCGTACGGTACACTATCGATCCAAATGTCAAAAACAAAACTTATGTTTCTATTGATTTCTATAAAACACAGTTATTAAATTGATAAAGTTAAACGCTTTTATATCTAAGTACTTATTTTTCATTACTTATTTAAACACTAATCGCAATGGCGACCACCTGCTATGCCTTTCTAAATAAGCAGAATTTCAAATATTTCGAGATTATTTTATTTCGAGATTTCTAATCATATAATCAAGAAAATATGTAAAAATTTCGCTTTTCAAAATAAGCAGAATTTCAAATATGGCGAGATTTATAATCATTTAATCAAAAATCAAGATAATGCGTAAAAATAAACTCATATTACTCAAATAAGAGTGGATTTAATTTTTGAACTCTTACATGTTCTCACTTTCAGATCTTAGACGTATTGAGAAATTTTTCCGACTTGATGAAAAAGGTGAATTGACGTGGTGAATTCGCTATTAAAATGTTTAGTACAACATATGCTAGCATTTTAAGCAATAGCCAATATGCTAATTGGCTCAATGGCACTTTTAATGAATAGTAAACAAATTAGAACCTTTGTTATCGTTTTGTTAGTAAGTAAAACGTTTCATTGCGAGCCAATAAAGTTTATTTGTGAGAATTTTTTTCCCGAAACGAACTTTAACTGTTATAAATTTCTTTAATTTGAAGGAATACACAGATCTAAAACAATATACAATACATTTTAAAGCAAAAAATAAATTTGAAAGCATAAATTAAATCTATAAGCAATTAAAATAGACTTATAATTGCCAATCAGTTTTACTTAACTTTTTAAGCGTAGACGAAATAGTTTTTGCAGTTTAAAATATTTTCTTTTCTTAATATTTAGACACAATATATAGGGAGAGGACGACGTAAGGTGGACAAAGGTGGACGACGACTTAGTTACGAACTTGCCCTTAAATATGAGTATACAAAAATATGGTTTATGTACGTTTTTAATGCATCTAGCCGCTATTGTTGCCTAACCTCTCACCATTAAAAATTTGGATTATTTTTCATAAATTTTATGATTTTTTTCATTTAAATCATAATAGCATTTAGAGAATCAAAAATTTGTGTTTAAAAAAGACGCTAAAATATAATAGTTATTATTAATATTTGGCATCAAAAAGTTTAAGTTTTAAAGTTGAACAAATTTAAACGCCTTGAAAATGAAATGCTGTTTGGACGAAAAAGAATAAGCACTCTATGTTATATTTATATATAAAATTACCTGTGATGGTTAACTATAGTCTTGAAATATCATATCAGGTCTAGAATTATCGCCTAGGGAATGCCCATATAAAGTGATTAAAAATATTAAATGATGTTGGTATACAGGTTCCGGAAAAGTTCTTCGTCAAAACCTAAGCCCAATCCAGTAATAGTTTACAATCGGACGACCTTCTCATTTTTGACGAATTTCATATAAACGAATATATTAGGGGGCTGCAAAGTAATGTCATTTCGGCGCATTAAATATTCGTCAGTGATAAAAACCAATTCATTTTTGATCCGGCATTGAAAGGTTGTTGCTAAACAGGGTGAATACATTATTGATTAAAAATAAAATCTTGATAACAAACATCAAATGCACCGAAACGACATTACTTTCCAGCCCCCCCCCCCCTAAATAAACCAAAAAACCTATCACATAAAGGTAAACAAAAGTTGCTGTAACCCGAAGGTGACGTGATTTAAAGCTAAGACCGCAAATTATATCACGGTAACCAGAAATAGAATTTCAGAAAAACAGAACGAAAATTATCACCGAACCCAGATTATTTTTCGTCAAATTTTGACTTAGTAATTTGCTGTTAGTCAAGAATGCTTTTAAGAAGAGGCCGTTGTCAACAGCTCACTGACTTTCAATATGGTCGTGTAATAGGGCTGCGAGAAGGTGGATTTTCTTTTCACGATATAGCAGAAAGACTCGCGGAGAAATGTATCCACTGTGCATGATTTTATAACCGTCGTTAAACAGCTTACCCAATTTTGGGTTCAACTCCATAGCCTTGTTATTTTGAACTCAATCCAGAAGACAAGGGAACTCCTCGATTAAGTTTTGGGAGAAATTTACCTTCGTGGAGGACTTTTTTGGTGAAACTAACCCACAATTTTCATTACATGGAGAGGAAAACCACGTAAAGCCTGACGGTAAGAGGGCTCTAACCCACGATCCGTCTACCACTGAAGATATTTTTACATCAGCACTGTGGTCGGTGCGAGCCGGATGCGGAATTCGTATCAACCAGCCATCGCTGGGATTCGAACCCAGTTTACCTCATTGGAAAGGCGAACGCTCTATCCCCTGAGCCACCACGGCTTACTATGCATGATTGTTGGCAGTAGTGGTCAAGTAAAGATACTGTTTCAAAAAGGCCGGGTTCTGGGTGGCCACGTGGCACTACTCAGAGGGAAAACCGATCTGTACGGCGTATGGTTTTGGCGCACCGTACTGCGTCTGCAACAGAAATTCGAGCTGCTGTTGCCACTGTAGCGACACAACGAACTGTTACAAATCGGCTACTTGAATTACAACTCCGAACGAGACGCTCTGTTACTTGCATTCCACTCACTCCAAACTATCGGCGTTTACGTCGTGTGTGGTGTCGAATTAGAGCTCACTGGAGGAGAGAATGGAGATCTATTGACGTTTTCTGATGAAGTCGGTTCTGTTTTGGTGCCAGTGATAGCCGTATATTGGTTAGAATGAGGCCAGGTGAGCTCCTGCTACTGACCTATTTCCAGCCTAAACTCACTAGACCTACACCTAGAGTTATGGTCTGGGAGCAATTTCCTATGATAACAGGAGCACTCTCATGGTTATTCTACGAACCTTGACTGCAAATTTATACGTCAACCTAGTCATTCAACCTGTTTTGTTGCCATTCATAAGTAGCTTTAAAGTGGTTATTTTCGAACAGGATAACGCTCGCCCCGTTACATGTCAACACATGTTGCCTTGGCCTGCTAGTTCATCTTTCACCAATCGAGCTCGAATGGGACATCATTGGACGACATCTTCAGCGTCATCCACAACCAGCATTAACTATCCCCGTATTGACTGACCAAGTGCAAGAGGCATGGAACTCCACCCCACAAAATTACATGCCCGTTTGCATTCAAAATTCTGGTTATTAAGGTACCAGTATTTCACATTTGAAACGGTTTTCTCTTAATTGCCCTAACCTGTGATCTTGAAACTTAAATCAATTAAATATGTTCCTCAGACAAAAGCATTGCCGAAATTTCATTACTCAACAAAAATTTTTTTTTTTTTTTTTGGTGTTTGTTTATATTTTCCATCAGTGTAGACATTAAACTAATAGATCTACTTAAGGTTAACGATTAAGGATGTGAGTACTCATAAATGAGATATAAGTGTTTTTGTTTATCAAAATATTAGATTTAAGTAATTAGATATAAGTATCATTAGATATAAGAGTTTTTGTTTACAGCTATTTTGTTTTTATATTATTTGTACATAGTTGTTTTATATATAGTTGTTTTTTATTTGGTTATTTTGCGTATTTATTTGGTTTTTGCAATAAAATAAGAGTAACGATTGAAATTATTTGTCTTTTATTGCTTTACCTTAGGATTCATCATTACCAGGGATGAGCAGTTCTAAGAAGTGGGCAATATTACAAAAGTTTAATGCTATTGGTTGAAATAACTGATATACTGTAGGAGTTAAAAACCATCCTACAGAATTATAATAATTATGCGTAGGATTGTTTCGATGGAAACTAGTGGAAACTTTAATAAGGAGACTGAGATTTTCTTTTGATACTTAAAGGTAACTACCAGAAATATTTATTAGTCGTTCTTTCTTATTGATTATTATTAGTGAAATCATTTTAATTATCATTTTAAATTAAAGGTTTAAAATTTAAAGTAATATTTCTTTACTATAAAGTAATCTTATGATAATATTTTACTCATGATAAGCATATTTAAATCGGCATTTATCAATCCCTTTATAATTATTAAAAAATAATTTACATTCATTATATGGCATTGTTAGAATTATTGTAAAACATTATTTTTAATCAACTTTGCTCACTATTGCTAAATAATAATTTGGAGGGGAGGAAAATACCTTATGAGATTTTCATAGAATACAAAAATTAAATTGGAATTTTAAAAAAAATTTTAGATAAATTTGCAATGGCAAATTAGCAAAATTAATTACTGATTAAATTTTATCCGAACAGAATCGGGAGCTAAATTTGTAATACCAAATCTATGTTGATACAATCAAATCATATTCTTTCATCTTTACATACACGGGTTGAATAATTTTGTGTGTATTTCATTTCTTTTTTGGTAAGTTTAAAAGTTTTCTAAAAGTTTAAAGTTTCTTCTAAAAGTTTTTTAAAAATTTTTTTTTACTATAAATGGCATTTAAAATGCATAAAATTCAGTTAATTTAAAATTTCAATCAATAAAATTCAGTCCATTTAAAAATAAACCGAAATAAGCAATTACATGCATTTGTATACTATTTGTTACTGTGAATGACCGAAATTGGTGTTTGTTGGCTTCTACCGGTGAATGTTGTCAATCACAAAAGTCGCTATGGTAAATGTCCGAAATATATACTAGGTCTAGTTAAGTGCCATTGCCTGGTATACATTATCCCGTTATGCTCTATATCAATGTTTTTTAATGCTCAGTGCCACTGCCAGGTATGCTCTACAACAATATTTTTTTGAGGTCAAGTGCCACTGCCCAGTATGCATTTAACCGGTATTCCGAACACTGATGCTTTTCCTAATCTATCCTCAGCCAATATTAAAATATCGAATAAATATAATAATATCAACGAATAAATTAATATCAAATCGGATATAACAAATATTTTGGACATTCACCAAAGCGACTATGTGATCAGTATTCACCGGTGAAAGTCGACACTCTCTTGATTTCGGTCATTCACGGTACCATACATAATTCAAATCTCATTTATACTCCCAAAGATATCTTTTATTCGGGATCCTACTTAAAAGTAGTGAATTTTATTCGTTGTAGTAACCGAAAAGTTTAAAGCACCTTCGTTCACAAAACTGATTTATGTAAATAGATAAGTTATGTTCGAAAAGGCACATTTCATTGCAGATAAGCTTATTAAATTTGTCAAAGACTCTCTCGTAACTTTATGTTCTAAATTGTATTTGATTTAGTAATTGTGACTTTTAGAGGGCGTTAGAATATTATTTGTGTGTATATTTATCTAATACTTAAAAAAAGAAAGAAAAACTTATGATATTTCTCAAAAAACATTTAAAAAAGATTCGCAAAAAAAAAAAAAAATTATATAAGTTGCTGTGTTGTAAAAAAATATGACAAATTTCCTTTAAACAAGTCAGATGAGGAACCAAAAAACAATGATATAGAGAAGGTTGACCTCTAAATTAAGTTTTAGACCATCAAATCCTTCGAATAATTAACCCTTTGACGCAGAATTTTTATTAAACATATTTTTTATACTTTTGTATTCATTCAAATCAAAATAAGGGGATAATATTGTATTAAGTATTTTAATAATTTATGGTTATGAAATACAACATGAAATAATGCTATATTTTTCTGCGTTAAAGATTAAATCTTCTGAACAATAATTTTTCGAATTTGCACTTATTTGCAGTTATTTAGATCTAAGAGAAACAGTTATTCATCATTTAAATTTCTTTAATTTTCAAAATCAATTTTTGATAAATTTTTGAATATAAATGAAAAAATAAATATCAAACTACATATTTTGAATTTTATATTATTCCGATAATCTAACATTTTTTTTTTTTAGCAATTATTAGACTGTTTTTTACAACAACAAAAAAGTTCCAAAATGTATTTTTGCAAAAATATATAAAAGTCACACTGGTGTCCCATCTTGCATCAAAGTGTTAATCTCTGCGTATCTGCTGCTCAAAAATATATGCTATCTTGATTTTCACTTCTATAATAACTTCGCAGTTTGAGGTTGAGGTTATCTTAATCCCTCATAAGAAGCTCTATCAACTCCCCCACAATAAAAGAACTTTAATAAAGAATCCATAACAAATATCCCAGGGTAGGCGATGCTCAAAGTGTGCGATATCTTTCATAAATCTGAATATTTATGATTACTTCATCTAAACGTTGGAGAATCTATGTATTTAACACTAGAAAGACGGAAAATTAGTATATACCTATATTGCCTAAAAGCAGTCAAAATGACTGGATTGTGAATGCGTAAATAAATTTCTTTAAAACTAATTTTTAACATTTTTTTAATATTATTTACAGTTATATAACAAGTTATTAGTAAATATTAACAAAAAAAAATTATATGTTGTATAAAAAGTCACAAAATTCTAAGAAATTGTGCCATTATATACATCATTGTTTTTCTAATTGAAATTAAAAGCAGTCAAAATGACTTCCTTAGGCAATGTAGTGTTAAACATGTTTTTCTCTCTAACTTAAATAAACTTCTTATGTTCGCTCATAAATTGTAAAAGCAGTTGAAAATCAATTTAAACTTATATTGAAAACATTGTGCAAATTTCTCAAACGGAAGACAACCACAAACAATGAAGTTATTATAGGAGTTGAACTTAAAACAAAAATCAAGATAGCATAAATTTTTTAGCAATTCATCCACATAAATTAATTTTTAAGGGATTTAATGGCCTAAAACTTAAATTTGAGATCGACATTGCTTTTTAGTCCCTCATTGCTTTTTTCGTTATTATAAAAGAAATTTACCAGATTTTTTTTTTTCATTACAAAGCAACTTGTCTGATTTTCTTTTTTACCTAATAGTTTCTGAGGTTATCGGCTTTTTCTACTTTTTAAAAGTTTTTGTTGGGCATATGCATAGTACCTACTTAACTAATCCATAGATTAACTAGGGTGATTCGTTTAAGTAATCAATATTTTTCCGCACTTAACCTTGTTAATGTGTGTATTAACGGATATTGTTAAGTTCCGAAATTTGTTTTTCTCATTCTATCAACTGATTTGTTGGTTGTTTGATTGTATCGACTTAAATACGAAAAAATAAATAAAGACTTAACGTTGATTTCATTCATTGTAATATTATTTGTAATATTAGATTCTTTTTATTACAGTTTTCAAAGAGACTGATGATTGATTATATCAACTAATGTGTTCATTATTTGATTATAGAATCTTGATTTCTCAGATAGCAAAAAAGTTAAATAAATAACATATTCTATTAAGCGTATAGACACTTTGCTGGTATTCCAAAGATCTTATTTTCACTTTAACGAGTCCCTACTTATTAATGTGCACATTATCTAGGTAGTTTGCAGATAACCTAGGTTATTTGACACTCTATCCTAGCTAATCTGCACATTAGCTAGATAACCTGTAAAATAACTGATTTCAACACATCAGCGATAACATCTAATAGCGCATACCTTCCAACTCCTAATCGTTCCAAAAATCAACTTGACATATCAATTGTGGACAAAAATATTTTTATATTTCGCCACAGATTAAACACACAATCGGGCAATAATCAAACATTTATGTATGAATTAAAATTATACATATGTAATGGAGGTAACAATCAATTGAAACTAATTTTATAAATCAAATAATGAAATGAAAAAGCTTATGCTTTACTATCACTTTGTAATGAAATTGCGCTCTCTTGTGAATTTCTTATGAGATCAGATTTTTATAACAGCAATAAAGGAAATTGCTGTTATAAAAATGCGGAAAATAATTTCAAAATGAAGGAAATTGTATATAGAGAGAAAAAAATTACTTTATTGCCGAAAAATGAAATTGTACTTTCTGAGTAATAAGAGAAGTCATTCTTATGTTTAAAACCAAAAATTGAACAGTGCTTGTATGAAAACAAAAGCCTCAAAATGCGTTTTAAGAAAAATGGACACAACACAACGCATTGTTAATGTTTTGACGCAGATGGGATGTCCCTTTTATATAATTTTTTTTCTGACGCTCTAATTTCAAGCAAAAACTTATTTTGTTATTTTGTAGTTATAAAAAACAGTCTAATAGTTACTGAAAAAACTGTTAGATTATCGGAATTAAATTTGAACTAAAATATAAAGTCCAAAAAAAGTAGTTTAAAAAAAAAGTTTTTTTTCCATTCATATTCAAAAAAGTACGAATAATTGATTTTGTAAATTAAAAAAACTTCAATCATGAATGTTGCAATGATGAACTGCAAATATGAAAAAAATATTGTTTTGAAGTGAGCCGTATTTAAAAGATTTTATTTTGAACTCAGAAAAATACACCGGTGTTTCATGCTGCATTTCATAACTATACATTATTAAAATGCTAAATATAATATTTTTCACGTATTTTGACTTAAACTAAAGCAAAATAATGAAAATTATGTTTAACAAAAATTCTGCATCAAAGCGTTAACGAATGAACCCAAAAGTCAACGGCCCAATCAAATCAATTTGAAGTTTTGCTTACTTTTTTTTAAAAATACTATGTATAATCATTACGGTGTAACGTTCAAAATTTCGTAATGGCTGAGTATATATTACGAATGTAACTTTTCTGACAAGTTTATTGCGTGACAAAGTAAGAGCAAATAAGTGTCGGTTCCTTTAACTATCTCTATATTTTCACCATCTCTATATCTCTTTATATCCAAAAACTTTTTAGAAGTTTCTTCTTTTTTTTTTTAAGTTCAAAACTAACAAGAAATTTAAATATCTTTAGAGTCTGAATGAAATTGTTCCTTTCTCAGTACTCTCGATTTTAAGGAAACTTAAACCTTGGGAATAAAAGTACTAAGACCTATCCTTTTCCTCATTTGTTTCAAAATAAAGAGATAAAAAGAATTAAACTGATACTAGTATGATTCAACCTCAAAAAAGGATTGCTATTTAGATAAATATTTTAGAGAAATATTTATTCAAAAATCTTTCGCCACTGCTACCTACTGTTTGGAAATCGTTAATAAAAGCCACGACGCTTTATCTTATAATTCTTCTCAAGTCTTATTTATGTTACGTGCCTTTTTCTTTCAGGTCCAAGATTATTGAGATAAGGAACAGGTAAATGATGCGCTAGGTTTACATATAACTGCTAATTTTTCAGCCAATCCACTCTTAAATATTTTTTTACAACTTAGTCTTAAAATGATCCTGAAAAATAAAAGATAAAAACAACCAGTCAAGGGTTAAACAACATTCTTTCAATTCAATATCAACCTAACACGTTCTTTAGGGTAGTTTTTTATTTCATCTTGAAATTCGATGAATACAAAGAAACATTCCTCGCAAATTCAATTGAAATAAAAGGCTTCTTTTTTAATTTTTATTTTACGCATCTCAAACGGATAGTCTCAAATCATTTTTCTCTCAACAAGTATATAAAAAGTCGTCATTCGATCACTTGCAATAGAAATTGATGTTTTCAAATTTATCGCAAATTTAAGCAAAACAAAAAATTAAATTTTAGATATTTAGCTTAAGTTTAGCTTGTATCTAGATTTATTATTATTTTTTTATATTTAATTTGTATAACTAATTAATAAGTTACTAAATGATTTTTTGCAAGTGTCAGTACTTTCAAATAATTTCACGATTCTAGATTTGACTTATTTAATTTTATTTATTATTATCAATTTAATTGAAAAGTATAGCATTTTTATATTAGTTGGTGAAAAAGTTTCCTCCTGTTCCATGATCTACATGGTTTAAAGAAAACTTTTTAAACTAAATAGATTCGAATTTGTTGCCTAAATAAAATCTGAGCACATTTAATAATTTAATGTTTCAGTTGATGAAAACTAAAAATGAATTACAATCAAAAATCTATTAACCATTGAAAAAGTACAAACATTTTTGAAAGCGCTTTTGTTCAGAACACTGCTAAAAGTCTACAATAGAGTGTCCTTCTTATTTTAGTAATTTTTTTTAAACAATAAGAATGACTTCAAAGTGAGATTTCTCTAATAATAAGAAATCACAATTAAAAATAATAGGAAAGTAGAAGATTTTATATACAATAAAAGCTCCAAGTTACAGTACCAATCCAAAGTGCACCTTATTCTACATTCTAACCAGAATACGTGCTTTTAATAAAGCTTTTTTATTAATTAGTAAAGGGGACACCCCTTATTCGTTAAGTTTAGCTTGTATCTAGATTTATTATTATTTTTTTATATTTAATTTGTATAACTAATTAATAAGTTACTAAATGATTTTTTGCAAGTGTCAGTACTTTCAAATAATTTCACGATTCTAGATTTGACTTATTTAATTTTATTTATTATTATCAATTTAATTGAAAAGTATAGCATTTTTATATTAGTTGGTGAAAAAGTTTCCTCCTGTTCCATGATCTACATGGTTTAAAGAAAACTTTTTAAACTAAATAGATTCGAATTTGTTGCCTAAATAAAATCTGAGCACATTTAATAATTTAATGTTTCAGTTGATGAAAACTAAAAATGAATTACAATCAAAAATCTATTAACCATTGAAAAAGTACAAACATTTTTGAAAGCGCTTTTGTTCAGAACACTGCTAAAAGTCTACAATAGAGTGTCCTTCTTATTTTAGTAATTTTTTTTAAACAATAAGAATGACTTCAAAGTGAGATTTCTCTAATAATAAGAAATCACAATTAAAAATAATAGGAAAGTAGAAGATTTTATATACAATAAAAGCTCCAAGTTACAGTACCAATCCAAAGTGCACCTTATTCTACATTCTAACCAGAATACGTGCTTTTAATAAAGCTTTTTTATTAATTAGTAAAGGGGACACCCCTTATTCGTTACGCTTACCTATCCCACGATTGTATCTCAATCATTTCTGCTTTTTAACGATTAACAGAATGAAATATCAAAATTAAATATTATTTTTCAATTAAAATAAATCCCACAATATTTATTTTATTAATACAGATTTGATTCCACAGATTTAGTTCTCAATTTTATAGGAATGACATTTAAACCCAATCATTTTGAACGGTTATCATTGCAACTACATCCAAAATCATCTTTTTGAAATTGTTATTTAATTTTTGGTTACCACAAAAACTAGTTAAATGCCTTCCGCCGAAAAGATTATTTTGAGCAAAAGGTTATGCCTAAGATTTCAATTGTTACAGTTATTGTAGTTGCCTAAGTAGACTGGACATAATATTAGTTTAAAAAAATTATAAAAATTAACTTTATTAAAAAGTAAATATGACTTAGTTACAGTTAAATGCTTGTAAAACAGTAAGCGAATCTCTTTTCATAATACCCTCCTACCTCCCATACCCAACTCCTTGTTCAATTACACCACTTGTATTACTTTCCATTCGAAGTAGCAGAAATGACAAAAGTGGTAAATTAATAGTTAAAAATAGTTTAAGATAATTTCAACAAATAGCATATTAAATATCCCGATAATCAAAGCAAAACAGAATACAAATGCTTTTAAATAAGAGATAAATAAATAATTCACAAGTAAATACTGTTATACCCATAAAGAAAGATCCCATTTCTTTTTATTAGGTAAGAATTCTATTAGCGTATAATTTTGGTGACTAATTCGAATGCACAGACAACAAGGAGAAACGGTATAAGACCATTATCTTTTTATGTTTCCTAGAGATATAGAATGAACACCGGAAAATTTTGGTAAAAAATTTAACATTTCCTTAAAAATATTTCTTTTTGGTTGAAAAATTCCTTCTTGAAATGTATAACATATATTGAAATATTATATATTATTCGTTGAAATATCAAATCATTAATCTTCTTTTAATATTCAGAGGTCAGGAAAATTAATCGAAATTGTTGCCTGTGTAACCTCTTTGTGTTGTTTTTTCTGGAATATTTCCTCTGAGTTGTAAACGTAATATTTTTCAAATCCTTTAAAAAATGACAGAAATAGAAATAGTAAAATAAAAAATTTTCATGTTTATATATATAAAGAAAATGTTATCTTTTCGGAATCCTTAATTCTTAATTATTCCTCTTAGTTGTAAATATCATTTTTCCGGTAGCCATTAAAAAATAGCGCGAAAACAGTCAAAATAGTAGGGGAGAGTGGGGTCAATTGTAACAGGGTACGATTGTAACAGAGAAAAAATTTCGAGTGCCGGGATCTAGATTTGGTTCCTAGGTGGCGCACAAGGCGTATTTAATAAATCTACATGTACACCCCTGCTGGCAACCATTTTTATGTACTTTTGAAAGAGTTACATCACAAAAGATATTTTCACGCTACGTAAGTACTTTTTTGCTATTAGAATATTATATTGTAACGAAGTAATTTTGTTTAAACAAATAAAAATTATTAACCGAATATGTAAGTGAACACCTTAATTAACATTTCAAAAAAAAATTGTTTTGTTAATTAACTAGCATTGTTTTTAACAAATGAAGCTGAAATGGCGTCTTGGGGACGATTGTAACAATAAATAAAGGGACGAATGTAACAGCTGAAAATAAATAATCTTATGTTTACAAACCATTACTTAACTCTTTAAGAACTACCAATAGTTTCCTATATCATTTATATTATGTTGCATGTGCATTATTTTATTTGTCACCTTTCACAGCATAAATTAAAATTTTTAACCCCTTAAAGTTAAAAGTTTAACCCTTTAGGTCTCTGCTCATTATTATTTTTACTCCTAAAATATCACTACTATTTTGATCAATAAAAAAATATATCACAACTATGATAATATGTATAATTAACTATGTTTTAGTTGAATTTATGAACTCTTACAATTGACCCCGTAAGTGGTCAATTGTAAAAATAGTTAAGTAAAAAATTTTACAATTGACCCCGCTCTTCTCTACTGCACCATTTTAATGCAATGTAAATGTTTTCTTTGCAATATTTCCTCCCAATTATAAACGTAATCTTTTTGGAATTCTTTAAAAATGACATTCAAATATTCAAAATATTAGATAAATATGTTTGGAATTTTTTTTCTTTTAAATATTTCCTTTTAGTTACAAATGTAATTCTTTTGGAATCCCTTAAAAAAATAACGGGAATCAAGATGATAAAATAAAAATTTTAGGATAATTTTTTAAAATATTCCATCTTATTTGAAATGTTATCTTTTAGGAACCTTTTATAAAAAGACAGATAAATAATTAAAATGCAACATAAAATTTTTGGAGTTTCTTTTTATTATTTCCTCTTAATTGCAAATGTAACATTTATGAAGTCCTTTAATAGAACGTTGCAAAAATAATCAAAATGGTAAAGCATATTTTGGATGACTTTGAAATGTGTGAGTTTAGTAGCAAATGTAATCTTTCTGGAATCTTTTAAAAGATGGTGGGAAAATAATAGAAATGATAGTGTATGTAACATTTTTGGAATGTGTTTAAAAAAAAATTCATCGTAGCTGTAAGTTTAGTATTTTTGGAATCTCTTAAATAAAAAATATAGCTTGAAAATAACGTAGTAGGGTATATATGACATTTCTGGTATGTCTTCTTAGAAATATTCCCTTTTGTTGTAATTTTTTAACTATTTTAAAATTTGAAAAAAAAAAAAAAAAACACAAAAAAACACTAAAAAAAGATTTTATAAATAAAATCATTAATATTTCTCCTACCCTGACGGAGAAAGTTCCTTCGTTGAGTCTTGATTATTAGTCCATTGTACTTAAATCCATCTTTGTACTATTAATATCTTCTTCTTCTTCAGCATGACAGCCCCTTACAGGCCTTGGCTGCCTCAACCACTCGTAGCCTCCAACGCCACCTGTCCATGGCGACTTTTTTCCAGTTGAACTATTAATATATATAAGCTTAATTAGAAGAAAAAAGAAAAAGAAAAAAAAAAAAGAAAAAAAAAAAAAAAACTAGGAGGCTTCACTTATTCACTCCTCTCACCTACCTCGTGGTTACTTCTCATTAATCATTTTTTTCTTAAAAGATATTAAAAGAGATAATTTTTTTATGAATATATAAATATTTTAATATGACTAAGCACATTTTGTTATAAAGAAATTAACGGGTAACTAGATAGGAAAAATAATCTAGGTACTTAAAAAACAATATTTAAACTTTAAAAAAAAGGAATGTGCAACGCAGTAAGAAATAATAAATGGGAAGTGATTTTAACACCATAAAGCGATAACCTTACATCATGTAACAGCTCAAAATGTAAAAGTTTTATATCTTTGAGACATTTATATTTTTAAAAATGTCCTTATAAGTGTTGAGATTTTTATATCTGGCGACATCTACTCTTTCACACTTTTATTTTTTTTATTACATTTATTTTGTTACTTTTGACATCAAGTCAAGCGCGAGTATATAAAATGAAGATCTCGAGAGAGATTAATTTTTTTACAACAATGAATAAATTATCATTATTACAAAAAAATAAAAACAAAATTCGCGAAAAGCACTTAAAATTGCAATAACTTTCAAGCAAAAAAAAATTTAAAAAAAAAAAACTCAAATTCATAAATAAAAATGGTCTTTTCAATACGTTAAATTTCAATTCTGTAATTGCTTGAAAAACGGCCAGCATGGTATTATTCACTATAAGTTTAACAGTTATTAATTCTCGATCTAACTATTAAGTATCAATGTTTTATTACATTGTACTCAAAGTACAGTGCACAAAACAAAACAAAAAAGGTACATTTTGAATAACATTTGATCTAATAATCGGATCTTCCCGTTTTAGGACTCAGTTGTAATGTTTCGACGGGGAGACTTCAAACATGCTAATTAATTAAAGCAGACGGTATTTTAAGTTACGAAATCAGACACAAAAATGTACTTTCTCGAATAAACATACTTTTTTTGACGGATTCGGGTATCTGACTCTTAAATTATAGGGTGTAATGGTAATCTGGTCCCAATAGTTTGGTCAGGAGAGCGGACGAAATTTTGGACCCCTTAATGTTAATTTTATCCTAATGTTTGTTCTATTTTATAATTTTATCCCAAATTAATGAAACCAAATAATCTGTTTTTCTACTGTTTCGCTAGGTCGGGATCACATGACCCCAATGAGGTGATTTTAAAGCGCTATTTAAATTTTGATTTCGGGAGGAACGAAAGACAACTCATTGAAAAGAGCAATATGAATTGGAATTATTTTTTTAAAATTTTATTTTATTTAAAATTTATATTTTATTTTATTTAAATTTTAAAAGGTCAAAATTTCTATTAAAATCAATAAAAAAATTTTAAAAGGTCAAAATTTCTATTAAAATCAATAAAAAAAAAATTTTACGCTGGAATTTTACCAGTTACAGAAATTTTTCTTTTACTTATCTCAAACAGACTATTAACATGACATTTAAATGTATAGATCAGCTAACAAGTTATTATTACTATTGCATACAGTAAAATCTGACAAATCGGTCACTCTTGTAAGTTAGCCTCTGTTTTAAGATATTGAATTTATCCTATATAAAAAGATGTCGATCCATGTAACTTGACTACCTGTCTATCTTGTTTGTTAACCACTCAAAGAAAGCAACTTTTTCTAGAGTTTTCGAATGCTATTGAAAGTTAAACTTTTCATAAGTTGACTGGAAATTAAGAGTTTTTCAGAAAATTTTTCATGATTTTGTTTTGTATTAAATTTTTATTGAATTAGTGAAATGATATTGAAAGCTAACGTAAACCCATTTAAGACAATTAAGTGCTTTTGTTATAAATAAGCTTGCAAGTATAACAAAAGTAATTTAAAAAAAAAAAAGGATTTTAGTTTTTTAATTGCACTTATCTTGTGAATTGACATTTTAAGAACTTTTTTATCATAAATAAATAAGCATGCATATCCAACAAAATATACAATGCGCAAAAAAATAAACTGTCTACGCTGAATAATTATTGATCTAATTATCGAATCTTCATGTTCCAGGACTCAATCTTAATGGTTCGAAGGGATGACCTCAAATATGCTAATCAATTAGTGCAGACGATATTTTAAATTACGAAATCAGACACAAGCATATTCTTTCTCTGAATAAACGTACCCTTTTTTTCAAAGGATTCGGATTTCTGACCCCCAAAATATAAGGGGTAACAGCAATCTAGGAAATATGGTTTCAATAGTTGGATCAGGAGAGCGTTCGTAAGTTTGGTCCCCTTAATGTTAGTTTTACTTTTTGCATAATTCCCCATATCACGAGAACTTTTTAATCGAATTGAAATATTTTTGCACACAATTAAAAAATTTGTTTATCCAAAGATTTGTTTACCCAAAGATGCAAAAAATAACTTTTATTAAATATTTATTATTTTATTTTATAATATCAGAAAAAAATTTGACGTATACGATTTGATGTTCAATTTGATGTATAAATTGTGTACGATTTTTAGCATCATTTTGAAGAATGTAATATTATATGGCAAAATACAAAATCTGAGCGAAATCGGTCGAATAGTTCCTTTGAAAACAAATTTTGAAAACTCAATTTGTTTTGAAAATTCGATTTCAAAGAAACTATTCGACCGATTTCGCTCAGGATTTGTATTTTGCCATGTAAAATTAGTCTTTAAAATGATGTTGAAAATTGTATACCTTGCAATTCAAATTTTTTTCGACTGTTATTAAATAAAATAATACTAGTGGGCTGCGCCCCCTGCTCGCTAACGCTCCCAAACCAAGCTCGCTTCGCTCGCTGCTAACTTAGGTACATTGCAAATGCACAAAATTCTAAGAATTCAAAACAATCATTCAAATCCATAAAACAACTTTTTTTTAAAAAAAATTTACATCTTTTTAGTAAATACTAATTCATTAAAATCAATTTGAATTCAAGTAAATGACATGTAATTCGTTAAACCTATTAGAAATGTGCTATAGTATAAAATCTTAAGATAAATAAAAAATAATAACCATCATGAACGATTCACAACTTTGTTAAAAACATAAGTATAAGTCTTAGAACTTTGACATACAAAAGAAAAACTTCCAGAAAAGCGCTTTCGACAAAATACTAAAATAGAGATCTATCGACAAAGACTACTCACTTCTGTCTAGCTTAATAGTATGAGATTGCCGCAGCTGAATTGAACAACCTGATAGGGTGAATTTCGGAAGAGATCACATCTGGTGAGAATGCTCTCTCTGGTTATTTCAATTTTCGTTTTTAAAAGCGCTATATGTTGAGCCACCTCAGCTAGATTTGGCATGTGACATTTTTAGTGGCAATCTTTGGTCGATTTTCTAGCGTTGTCATTCGGGGAGTTGTAATGAGGCTTTTTTTTGTCGCCGTGTAAGAGAAATATATATATAGATATATTTACTAAAAGTTATTTTTTACATGAAATTATCTTTAGATAAATGCATTTCATTATTGTGTGCATTTATGTTTGTTTTGATCGATAATATATAAGAAATATGTAATAACATGGTTTAAATACGAGTGACACGGTATAAAATATGATAAAAAAACAAGGACATATTTCCCTTTATTGACTATTTGTTCAAGTTATTGACCACTAAAGCAATGCACCGCAAGTAGTCAACATACATAGGTTTCAATGTACTGACTGATAATTAGACATTCAAGCTGTTATTTTGTAAATATAAGACAAATGTGTGTCCTAATTTCAAATAAAATTCATTTCAGTCTAGTGTTCAAAAATAAAATATCTCTTCTTCAAGGATACGTAACACGCCCATACCAACCATATTCTCGCATCACTCTGAAGAAAGATAGGTGATTTTCATTTCGAAAGCTATTTATTTAGAACAATTCTCTTTTCTACTGAAGTACCGTTAAAGCGTGAACACTACTGTTTTCGCATGCATCTGACATATTAACCTCGACCAGCCATATTGCTTCATCTACCACTTAACTACTCATCTGCAGGCTCTCGACCCCTTCCACCTTCGAACCAGTTTCGTTCCGTTTTAAAATTATTTTTCTCAACCCAGTTGAAGTAATTCGACCTTTTTCTCTATGATTTTAACTGCTTTTGTGAACGGTAAAAAAAAATTTTGTTTCTTTTTATTTAACAGTACAATTAACGAATCAAATAAAAGCACATCACAGTAATAAAAAAACATCGTCGTATTAAAATCTCGCGGCCTAATCTCGTGTATTTAAGGAAGCGCTGACGTCGGTAAGTCGCTTAATTTATTCCCACTCCTTGGGGGTGCAAAAAACTATTAAATTTATTCACTATACAATATTCGTTTTTATAAGTTCACAATGTTTAATTTGTAATTGGTTTTTAATTTACAAATTTCGTTAACACAGCTTTAAAAAATTATAATTCCATGTCCATAATGATGTTTTTCGAAGACTCTCTCGTCACGTGAAATAAGGCTATTTTTGCTATTTTCATAATTGTTGTTAGTTTGCAACAGTTACCCACGACTGTTAGGTCAAGTTTAACTCTCATGCTCGCAAAACGTCAATATAAAGAAAAGTCACAGTTATGTGAAACTGAAAAGCGTTTGTGATCTAATTCGATAAACAATATTCGTTTTTATAAGTTCATAATATTTAATTCTTAAGAATTCTTATTCTTTATGAATTTACACAGCTTTAAAAAATTATAACTCCATAAGGCTATTTATTATTCGAAGGCTTTGTCGTCGCATGAAATAAGGCTATTTTTGCGAGTAATATACTATTTTCATAACTGCTGTGAGTCTGCAACAGTTGTTTAAGGCTGTTAGGTCAAGTTTAGCCAGTGCTCACTATGCTAGCTAATTCTGAAAATGGTTAAAAACGTCAATAAAAAAGTCACAGTTTTGTGACAATGAAAAGTGTTTGTGATTTAATTAAGTATTTAAAAAATAATCCAACGCTGCAGATCAGGGCTCATAAAAAAATTTGCAGAAATAGAAAATTAGCAAGTAAATTTGGTAATTTTCATGAAAGTGGAAAAATCTCGCCAAATGGGTGATCTTTGAAAAAATTTACTAACTTTAAAAATATTTAAATTATTTGTCCGTTCTAATATCCAACTACGGCAAAAGGCAGTTCAAATATTACGTACACATATTTTCGACATTTTTGAACTTCCTCTCAAACAATAATAAGCAAATTAAATAACTTACGCAAACTACTTTTTTTTTTCCTCTTTAACTTTTAATTTAATTTTAAGAATAGCATTTAATTCAAATAAAAGACTTTACATAAAGCAAAATTTACGTTAAAAAATTTATTTTATCTAAAAGTTTACTTTGTGAAGTTCTGAAAACTAGGTTAAGAATTTTTTTTATTTCTTCAAATGTAACTTTTAGTCCAATCTCGAAATTTTTCCCAAATTTTTTATTACATTTATTTTGCATTTTAAAAACTTGAAAATAAAGATATTTTAGTGTGCTACGTAAAAATTGCTCATACCTCTCAGCAAAAATAAGCATAATAAATAAGCACTTAGTCAGCAAAAATAAGCAAGTCCCAAACCTAATTACCCTCTTTATGTTCTTACGCAGAATATTGACGGTGTCCGAAATATGTAGTACGCATAGTTTAAAATCATAGCTTATTCTCAAGTATTTAGCACTTGAAGTGTAGATTATTTTTATTTTAACTGGCGAAGGAGTCTTCGAAAAACATTAACTAAATTAATACCTAAAAATTGAAACCTAAAGGAAGTTTATTGAAACTTAAAATAGCAAACATTATTAAGTAGCAAGCAAGAAAATAATACGGAGGGAAATCGGAGGGACAAGTAAAGAACAAATTTAGCAATTACAAAATTTACGATTTACTGTTGCCTCAACGTATCACTTTTAGAATAAACAGTTTTTCGTGGAACTATAATATCTTTTTCTTAACACTAAGACGGTGCAAACTAAGTTTGCTAATTATTTATTAAGCCTTATTTGAAATAGAAATTATTTATTAAGCCTTATTGAAATACATATTTGAAATAGAAAACGTAAAGTCGCCAACAATAAAGTTGAAAATGAATAAAAGTGAAGAAAAAAAACTATAAATTGCGTGGTTGCCTAGAGGCAAATAATCAGGGCAGGCTGCATTTCCGTTCGCTTTTGAGAATAATGAGGAACTCATACCTTTAACTAGGGAATGAGTATTTAAAAGAATGAAACAAGATTCCAGAGCATCATTGTACAGTGCACGAAAAGAAAAGGAGCACCTTGAATAAATTTTGATCTAATAATCAGATTTTCACGTAGTAGAACTCAAAATTAATGCTTCGCTAGTCTCTCCTTTAATATGCTAGTTAATTAATGCAGACGATATTTTAAGTTACGAAATCATACACAAAAATGCACTTTTTCTTTTTTCCCCCAACTATTTCTTGACTATTAAAATATGAAGGAGGGGTAACCTCAGTATATGGTATTTATAGTCTCCACCGCTTAGTCAAGAGAGGGGTCGAAAGTTTGAACCCCTTAATGTAGATCTTACTTTTTGCGTATTTGGCTATATCTCGAGAACGTTTTAAGCGAATCGAAATTATTTTTGCACTCAATTATAAAATCAATTTATCCTAAGATGCCACACAAAAAATAATGTTGAATAATTATTTATTATTCATTATTATTATTTTATTTGATAATAGTCGTCGAAAAATTTTGAATTGTAAGGTATACAAATTTTTACACCAATTTTAAACACAGTAATTTTATATGGAAAAATACAAGATTTAAATGAAAACGTCAAATAATTCTTGAGAATTCAAGTTTTAAATTCGCGATCGCAACGAACTATAGGGGGCGTTGTTGTATGTGCCGAATCCCTGCGATTTCCATATGAACAGTCATTCAGTTACACTGGAGACGTCTTTAATGTAGCATGTAGCATTGTAACGTTCCATCTTTATTGTGGCTGATTAAATTTAAAAAAGAAAAATGTTTGTTATCTTTCTTATGCAAACGAAAACAAAATGGTATCTCTTTTTTTTTAGAGAAGGAACATCCAGAACACATCGGAAAAATATTTCTAAATAAAGAGAAAAAAATAGGTATATTCTTATAAAAGTTCAAACCTAATGCCTGAGAAATAGTTTTACTAAATTTAATGGTATAACATGAAAGGCCCATTTAAATTTTAACGTAAAATAAAGAATGCTTACGAAACAAAAAAAGAACTATTCTTTTTTTGTCGCCATTTTTAGTGTTACGAAAATGCGTCTTTGGGACTTGCCAAAAACAAAACAAGATGCAATTTTATTTTTTTAAGAGCGAAATATTTTATAGATTGAAATATAACGAAAATGTACCAATGTCCATAACATGAAACTTTATCTTAGTAAAAGTCCGTTTTGGAAATGTTATTTCATTTTGAATCTTATTTATTAGAGTTCATAATGGCTATAGAATCAGATGAGAGAAAAGTTTGTTTTGAATCTATGCTAAAGTCTATATCGGCCCATTTTCCACCGAAATCCGATTGACTACTTTGATTTTAAACAAAGTGTTTCATTTTAAGATTTTTTCCAAAAATTTTAAGTGTAGATTGGCGGCACTTAAAAATCTGCCAAATCTGTAGCTGTGGTTAATACGTAAGTACCGAATTTTTCTTCCATACTTTTCTGAATCATATTACTTCAAATATTAGAATATGCAAGAAGTATACATAAACACATAATTTAATACCATTTAATTTTTCAAAAAAAGTATTTTGACAACAATTTTATCAAAAAATTATAAACTAAAAAACGTAAAATAAAGAATTCTTAGGATAAAAACGATTTTAAAATTTCCTCATTTTTCAATAAAAACTTTCGTTTTGTTTCTTTTTTTAAATTCTTATAGTATTTAATCAGACGTAAAAAAAAACATTTTGTAACAAACGATCATCAAGTAAGAAAAAAAATTATTTACAAGCAAATTTTTTATTATAAAAATCATAACACTTACCTGATTTATAAGTCCGGAGAATTCCAAAATGATATGTTCTTTGTTTGAAAACTTTATTCTCAAATAATATATACATAGTTTATCCCTTCATTACTTTTAGGTAACATACCACACATCAAAATTTTATAATTGTAAGATCTCGATATGAATTTTAATATGTAGCTTAAAAACAGAATAGCTGTATTCTAGTTGAAATTCTTTCAAAACTAAAAATCACTTACCAAGAAAACGATAAAAAATTTATTTATAATCAGCACAAAAGATACTTTTTCAAGTAATTCGGATTATTCTTTATTGTTGTTTTCTGAATTATGTAGATACAGAAATATATACTATTCTATGAAGAAGAAGAATATTCTATAACTATTACAGTTCTGTATGGAATTCATTGGAACACATTTATTCATTGGAATGACGAAAGCAATGTTGATTTCATTTTAACTTGTAATGAATTGAAGACAGAAAAATTATTTTACCGCAATACACACATCTGTAACAGCAAGTGATCATGAAATCATGTAATGTTGTTGGTAATAGAAAGGTAAAAAATATTGAGAAGTTGTTCTTCAAATGCTTGGCGTGTTCTGCTTCAATGTTTGGCATGTTCTGATTAGTTTTTTCAAGAAGTTTTACCTTTTCTTTAGGGAAATTTTGCTTCATTTTTTATGCTAAGAAAATGGCGTCCGTCATTGCCAATGGTTATGTGGGAACTAATGCACGATATTTACAGTCTCCCGCTAGATGGCGTATCGAGTGTTGCGATCGCGAATATCAAAACCGTTTTTTAAAATTTGAAAATTCGAATTTTTTTTTTTTTTTTTTTTTTTTTTGAGCGCGCGCGCGCGTTGTACATAAAAGGAGAGTCTGCGATAAAAAACTTTTTACTTATGATGTAGGTAATTTGCAACACAACGCATGCACAACGATTAAAAATCAGTTGCAAATAATAAATAATGCTCGGTATTATAAGTTACGTAGGAACTATTTTACTCAACTTCTTTTAAAAGCATTATTTCAAATCGTTCTCTCTTAGACATTTCCTCTCATAAAATTACTCACAACTTTAAAACAAATGCTCCTATCAGCTTGGGGTTAGTTTTATTCGATTGAGTGTAAGAAATGCATAAAAATTGGTATATAACTTTAAAATTTTATTTTAATTAACAATTGTTGATTCTTGATTACATAGATTAAAATAACTATTTTTTAAGAAACTCTGAGATAATTGACGATAACGGGAGTTCTTTTCAGAATCAGCGTCAAAAATTTATTAAAAAACTATTAGTTTTATAAAGTCTAACAAAAAGTTGAAACTAGTCCTATTAAGTTTAAAGATTTGTAAGAAAAAAAAGAAAGAAAATCTTATTATCAAACTTACAAGTACCGTAATGAACGATGTAGGTTCAATTATGGGAAAATAAAAAGTGTTAAAATTTCCAAATAAGATTGAAATTATATATTTGAAAGTAAAGGTTGTTAATGGCAGTATTTTATTCATTGTATTTTATTTTGAGGCTGTGGTACCTGTCACACTTTTAAACGCTTTTAGCTAAGAGGATTGAATAGAAATGACAGAAGTAGAATGCCATTTATCTGAAAAAGAAAGTAAATCCCATCCAGTTAATTTAAATCATGAGAAAAACAATACCTGTCGCTATTATTGTAAATATGACTTTCTTACTAATTCATATTTTTTTCTTTTATGTTTCAATACTTCCAAATTTCAACAGGGAAAAAGAATCAATATTTAAAATAATTTTGTTGGTTTGTAAAAAGAATGAAATTTTAGTTTTAAATAAAATTTTGATTTTTCAACTGACTAATTGATTAAATTTGAAGTTTTATAGCTTTAAAAATTAAAGCACCTTAGACATCTGGGTGATTCTTAGGAAACATGACAATTCGGACCAAAAAATTTCTTCAAATTTAAAGTCTTCAAAACAATCTAAAAAATTTTTATATATTTATTTAGTTACATTTATTAATATCTTACAGACAGCAGTGTAGTTTATTGACATTTGCTCAAGAAAAAAATAAAATAGAAATTCACCACATTTTGAATGCCAGGAAAATGACATATTAGCTTAGAAGTTTGAAAAAACAGTCATTTTAAGCTATTAGTAAGTAACAAAACCTAGGCCTTTATGTTAGAAGGACCATGAATAACTTAAATAAATTCTTTTATCTACTGTAGAAAGAATAAAAAAAAATTTGTTGCTGATATGTACAGAATAAAATTGTGTGAAATAATCAATCATTAAATAAATAAATAACTTTGATTACATTCAATCTTATTACAATCATACATAAACTTGATATTAGGTTAATATTTTCTTTCCCTCTTTACAGTATTAGCAGTTTAAAAAAATTTCTGGTAACACTTCAATGTCCTGCCATTCATAAGCCAGGAAAATGACAGCCAGGATAATGACAAATTCGCCATTTTATAGCATATAACTTTATTTTAATTTAATATTTTGGCCTAAGGCGTTTATATTTGGCAGAAAACAACAGGATTTCTTAAAATAACTCAGATCAATCTATGTTGTTCATGTTATTAATGATTTTAAGAAGCCAAGGAAATGACAACACAAAAACCTACTCTCCTTGAAAAAATTTTTGAAATATATTTTGAACCAGAAAGTTGGTTCTTTAGTCATGCAACAAGACATGTTCAGGTAGGAGAGTATCTAATCAATCTGTTAACATAAGATATTGATTGCTGGCTCTATCTATTTTGGTTATAATAAACCACTAAATAAAAGTAGCCAGGAAAATGACAGATTTTCTTGTGACAAACAGAAAAAATTACTTTAAACGAAGTTTTTGTAAATAATACACCCTCTGCGTAAATTCTAGAAATGCTTACACCGGTTGAGATAAAAAAAAAATTAGATATTGAAAAATTTATGGGAAGTTTTGAAGCTAGTTATTATTGTGACATGCCAGAAAAATGAAATTTTGAGGTTCAATTAAATTTTTTAAGTATACAAAATAGTCGATGCTATTACTAAGTTACTTTAAAATGCTATCAGCAATGCTATTTATTAAAATTTTTTTTTTTAAAGTTCTTTTAGTAGTTTAGTATTAGATCTTGGTGCAAATGACTGTAAATTGTCATATTTCGTGAGAATCGCCCATCTATCTTATAAAAGTAAGTTCCAACAAATAATATTTTTTAACTGTAGAATTCCGATAAGTGTCATTTCAAGATGATTTAATTGAATCTATTAAAATTACAGAAGAATTATGTATTTTAAATTTTCTTTTATAGTTTAACAAAAGAAGCAATTACTACCGAAGGTTGATAAATCAAAAAAATACACTTGAGGTTGATTTACAATAACTGAAAGTGTAAAATGGCACATCTTATGTATGTAAATACCTCTACAAGTATAAAAATATATACTTGAGGTAAAAATATAATAACCTGAGATAGAATATAATACACCTCAAGTTAGTAAAAAATTACCTTTCCAACTGTCAAAAATTACACTTGAAGTAAAAAATAACCTGAAGTGTAAAACGCCTCGCCATAGGTTGATAAATAAATACCTCGACAAGCGTAAAATTAGATACTTGAGGTTGAAAAATAATTACCTGAGGTAGAACATAATACAGCTCACGTTAGTAAAAAATTACCTTTACAACTGTCAAAAATACACCTGAAGTAGATTTATAATAACTTGAAGTGTTAAATGAAACACCTTAGGTTGTTGAATAAATAATTCCGCAAGTGTAAAAAATATATACTAACTTCAGGTTGATAAGTAAATAACCTTAGGTTGAAAACGAAATGCCTTAAAGTAGTAAATATCTACCTCTCCACACATGTAAAATTAAACACCTCAGGTTGATATATTTAATTATTGGAGGCATATCTGGGGTTAATTTTGAGGTATTTAAATAACCTCCTTTATACTTTCAACAAAAAAAAACTAATTTATACCTCAAAAATACCACGATTTTTCCGCAAGGGTTTATCGCTAAAGAGTTGTTTTTCTGCTACAATGTAATTATATGATATTACCTTAATACGCTACATTTTAAAATAAACTTATTTAAATTTATTAACCGTTTTACAACTATTACTTTTTAGTGCAATTATTATAGTATTCTAAACTACAATGAGATTTGTTAAACGATTAAGAGATTCGATCTGCTTCATGCACATAGTGATTTGTGCACAAATTGTATTTAACGTATCAGCCTGTTTGGTAAATCGAACATATTAAATTACTGTTTAGCACTCACCAAATTTGTCAAAACAATATATCCTTAATTTTAAATGTTATTTTAAAACTTGATTGCTAAGAAAATTTTTTATGTTCATTAATAGATCTCACTTATAGATGGATAGGAAATGTTTGGATGTGGGAAAAGGAGTCACAAGCGTAAGCAAACAAAATTCTTTTTAGTACATTTAATTTAAGTGAATAAATTCAACTTTCATAGAAAAAACTGTTTTATGCTTAGAAACAACAATGATTGCGAGGCAATCATCAAGGTTGGTGAAGTAAAAAGTTAAAATCCTCATCGTATTTCTCCTCTTTTTGTTCCTAAAACAAAATCCACTAGATTCAAATAGTAAGTTAGTAGTTGTATTTGCTATATAACTGTCCAAAAAATTACCTGAATTGCATTTTTTTGCCTTCTTTATAATTTCTTTTTATTTCAATTGAAAATTTCTACCAACGGGGATAAATCCAATTATATTTTTACAAAAATAATAGAATCGCTATGTGAACGCATACAAACGAGGAAAAAAAATCGGGGGAAAACGTGGTTTTTTTGAGTGATAAAATTGTTCTAAATATTGTCCAACAAGAACGGAGTAGGTTCTCAGGAGATTAAAATTATATATATATATATATATATATATATACTTTCTGCGATTCTTACAACCAGCTCCTCAGCATTGTCAACAGGGGTGTCATAAACCAGTGTTTTCATATGACCCCAGAAATCAAGACATGATAGGTCGGATGACCGAGGGGGCCATATGATTTTTTCAATGTATTATTAAAGCGATTTTTCACTTACGGTCTCTTTTCTTTATGCTGCTTCTGTGTACGTCACCGCTTCAGGAAAGCATTTCCGACCCCACATTTCTATATGATTTCGAGTCGTCAGGATGCCCCCTACCCCTCTTAGAAGTTCTGAAACGCTTAACTGAGACACTCTGTATATATATATATATATATATATATATATATATATATATATATATATATATATATATATATATATATATATATATATATATATATATATATATATATATATATATATATATAATTTTTTTTTTTTTTTAAATTTCTATGTTTTAGAAAAAAGGGAATTGAAGAAAAAATAACTCAATGATTAATAAAAAAATAACTCAGCGATAATTCATTTTTACTTGAATGATTATTTGTTTCGAAAATAATCAGAGGAAGCAAAAAATACTGTATTCCAAGATTAATCCGGTATTTGTATTCATTTTGTGGGTGATTTACGAAACATAAAATGGTAATTTAGAAACTAATTAGCTCAGGTCCACGATGTTTCAAACCGACCCAGTTGGACGAATCGCCTAAGGTGACAAAAACCCGCATCTGCTCAGTAATTAAAAGCTTGATGATGCTTATGAAAACACTTTAAATCTTTCAAAAGAAGATGGGAAAAAAAAGCCTTAAATGAGACATACTGAAGCATGAAATTCCAAAGTAGGGAATTAAAATGGTGAACAGCAAGCTCTTAGATAGAATAGTCACGTAAAAACACCTAAAGCTTGGACAGCATTGAATTTAAGGTGGAATTCTTAGATTGCCGCCTTCACGTTAAGAATTCTTCAAGAACGTTTTCTTTTTTTTATTTTCTGTGAGGAATGAAGTTGATGTTTAATGACAAACATATATTTCCTTCAAAACTTCAGAACCAAACCTGTTTCTGGGATTGGAAGATCGTCGCATATTCAACCTTTCTGTCGTCTTGTTGGCCTCTCCGTCTTCTTCGTGACAAGATGAGAGGGGGGGGGGGGAAGTGGTGCCCGTAGCAATATCAGTCTCATCTTCATTGAATGGGAGTTGTCCCAATCGTGGTATTTGTAAAAAAATGCTATGGAATTCGGGTGTGTCTTCGGCTGAAGGTTATCTGTCTAAACTTAAATTTTAGGACAGAATTAAAAACAATGTTGTTCTTTTCATTTAATAAATCGAATTGCATGGATAATGGGGCTAGATTTTACAACAGAAAGAAAAATTATTATCTCGGTTAATTTCTCAAATCAAATTATTTATATTTAGGTAGATAATTTAATGCTTGGATCATGGAATGTACAAAACGTTCGTTTACACTAAACTTTATTCTCTGATTTCTTTTCTTTTTTTTTACCAAAATAAGAGAAAGCTGAGCAGTTTTTTTACAGATAAAACAAGTTTCTTTCTCATAAAAGATAAAAGAGAGCAGCCCCACCGCAAGAATTTCTATTTATGGTTTGAGGGCACTCTTTTTTAGCAGGTGGGGTATCCCCCTATAACTAGGATTAGTAGGTTTCATTATATATTTTTTAATTGATAAATTTTTGGTCTCGATTTGCTTATTAAATATATGCTCCTACATTGGTTTATTAAAAATTAGTATAATTATATGCATTAATTTGTATAAATAATATATTAACTATATATACTTTCGTTTCGTTCGAACAACTATTTCTAGGTCTGCTAATTTTTATGGCAACGAGTGTATTAAAACGAGTGGATTTTATTTATGTTTATTTTTAATATTAAAACATCGAAATTTTAAAAAAAATTTACCAGTTTATTTTAATTTAGTTTATTATCATTATTTGTGTACGTACGAGCTTTCTATTGAGATGCAAGTGATGTTTGTAACCAAATAATTCATTAATTACATTGAGGAACAAATTTTTTGTTGCATTTATACAAATAATTGATCTTGTCTAATTCGGAGATGGGGATTTTAACTCTGAAATTAGTTTTGCTCCTAAAACTACAGATTTTTTAATAACATTTCAAGTCTATTTTTTATCGAAAGTACAAGTTTAAACAAGAAAAATTTACAAGTTAAAAGAAATTTACAAGTTTTAGTTACATATAGCAGGGGTTCGCGAAAATGTTGCGAGAAATTTCTAGATGAGTTATGGCACATCATCAGGATTAAAATTTCACCCCCATGCAGGAAGAAACTCATGCCAGAAATGTCACCGTACGCAGCTAGAGGCGCTTGACTATTAAGACCTGCTCAGAAGCACACGAAGAAACTGTTCATGACAGGAAAGCGTCCCTAGCAGCGTATGACATTTTCAAGTATGGGTTCCTATGCAATTTTAATCCTGATGATGTGCCTTAACTTCCTTAGAATTTATCGCAACCTTTTTTGCGAACCCCTGTTATGTGAAAAGTTTTCACATAACAGGGAAACGAAATGTGCAAGCACATTTCGACGAAAAATGTCAAATACGAAATTTAGTTTGGAGAGAAACGCCAATTGCAGATTTGAAATCAGCAACGTGAAATATCCAAGATCCGTTTAAATATCTCATGTGACAGAAAACAATAAATAAATTTGTTCCTGAGTGTTATTTTATTATAAAAACTATCAATTGTAATTTATTTATAAATTGATAATTTTTGATTTTAAAATTTGTATCTAAAAATAATTTATTAATAGCGATTATCACAGATCATCTTATAACTGTTTCAAAGAAAAACATCAAAATATCTAAAATTTGCTTTGTAATTTCTCGTCTTTTTTTATTTGCTTTGTGTTTTAAGCTAACATCATTCTTTAATGTTGTTTTGAATGTTTTATTCTTTCGCAATCACGTTTATATGCATTCGTTTTTGATTGGTTATTCTTTTCTTTAAAAATAGCTTTAAAGTATTTGTATTTAAATCTTTTAATTTTAAATTAGTAAATGTTTACTGGATAACATTAATCAATAAAGGCATCATATTTTTCCCCTTATATTTCCTTTTACCCATAGTGTGCCTAAAAAATAATATTTTTTTCTTATTTATATATATTAAGTTACGTCATTGACGTAAAATTCTCATTAATAATCTTTTAGAGAAAATTCTGGAGAATATTTTTGGGAATATTCGTATCAAGGAGAATATTTGAGAATATTCTCGTATCTCGTATATTTGAGAATATTCTCGTACTCTCGTTGTATTTGAACAATTATCTTTAAAATTAAAAAATACATTTATAATGAGTGTAAATATAACCAATAAATAAATTTGATCACATTATTTAAAAATTATATATAATATCTTTCATTTCGATTTTTTAATCAGATAAAACAGCTATACAAAAATTAAAATAACAGAGAAACATATTTCAAATAATTTTAGCGTATGAATTAATGTCTCGAAATTTTAAAAAATTTTTTGGTAAATAATAGCACTAATGAAAAATTTGATATAGTAGCAACTGTTCAATAATTAAAATGAATGAAGAATAATTTTCAAAGCATTCTTTGAAAATTATTCTTATATCATTCAAAATTGTTTTCAAAAATAATTTTGAATGTCTAATTTTGTTTTAAAAATAATTCTGAAACACAATTCAATCATAAATGGTGCTCTTAAAATATTATTCTTAATCTAGAATTTGCATTTATTCTTAAGAATAACGCTACCAAATTCAGCTACTAAACAGAATAAATGAAGACGACACAGAGGGGAAAAATTTTTTTTCGAAGCATGAGGATGCTATTTAATTTTTAACTATTTAAATTTTTATTTGAAGATTTTATAAAGTTTTGTTTTGGTTATAAAGTTTATAAGCTTTTTGCCAACAAAGTTTAAATTTCTTTCCGATTGTTTGGTATAGTCTTTTTAAAATTTTAAATTATTTTATTATTATAATATTATTATTCTTAAATTTTTTTTAAATTTTAAATATTTTTGTTTTAGAAGAAAAAATACAAAAAAGTCGAAATCATATGCTCAGTTAAAAAAAAATCATTAGAATCACAGTTCAAAGGAAATTCTTAAAATATAAACTACCAATAATCAATTAAATAGTGAGTAAACATAAACAAAAATTTTGATTTGTTTGAGAATAACATTTCATATACAAGTGTGATTTTGTTTTTTTCTTTTATCTATAAGAAAAAAGAATGTTTCACATTTTAATCTATTGCTGAATTGAATCATATTAGAATGATTTTAAATAGCGTTGCAGTTTCAATAACGGAGCATACGTGAAAATTTCTATTCAAATCGAAGCATCGTCAAGTCGTAGAAAATAAGGTCAAGGTTATAGTACAAACGCTACACAAAATCTCTCTATTCTCATACTTTTTAAACTTGGTTACAAGATATAATTGTTAAACTTGGTTCAAAGTACCGATATTATGGTTAAAGTTTAACAGATTTTTCCATTTATTGAACATAAAAGTATAATCAACACAGGCTAAATAAACTCATTAAGAATAAGTTAATGCGTCTTAAATATTTTAAGCAATATAGCTTTCTCTTTATTTCATTACTTGCAGTTTAAAGTTAGTTTTAAAGTTTAAAAAAAAAAAAATAAAGAACTTTTTTTAATTTAATTTTTTCATTAATTCTGATTTAGGCGGAAAAAAATTTTCAGTTTGGTTCAATTTTTAATGAAAGTTGTTCAGATAAGGACTTACGTAACTATTATTTATTGAAGGGTACAAACAAATATTGATAAATAAAAGTAAAACGAATTAGTAATCTTTTAAAATTCATTATTAATTCGAAATATGTTTTAATTCTTCTAATAAAAAATTATTTCCAAAATTGTAACTTTTATTTTAATTTTTAAAAAAAAATTCTGTAAGTAAATTTTTTAAAATAATTTTTTAACGTTTTTTTTTTTTTTTCCTTCAAAAAAATTAGAATGTTAAAGCATTTTAAGGTTAAGCGTAAGTATTGCTCCCTTGCCAGCAAAAGTAGGCAAATCACAACCGCCTATCCCCCTTTAGTCACAGAAATATTTTAACGGTCCCTTTCCCGCTAGGAGACACTTCGTTTTTTTTGGATCACTCTAATATCCTTATTTAAAACTAAAATATCTCTAAATAAACCCAATATATTTTTAAACCTCGAGTGTAAATGCTCTCAATTTTTTATTTAAAATTTTGTTTAACCCTACCGTAAGAATCAGGCTACCAGTACAATTCATCAATTACATTAAACTTATCATTTCAGATTATTTGTTTGAATAATAACATAGATCTATATTTTAATTATCAATTGTTTTGTGCAGTGAAATTGTATAACTAACCATTCATGCAAATAGGGCCAAACTACCCACTTTCTTTTCGCATTTTTTACGAACTTAGTAATTACATTAATTGAATAATTATTAAAGCAGACACATTAATTTATATCCGATACTTACTAAATATTTATGTTGTAAACGCGCATGCAGCACCCATTGTTTTATATATCAAAAAACAATAGCAAATGCACGCAGAGTCGAATTCTGAGTTAATAATATACTGCGCATTTAAAAAAAAATCTTTAAAGACTCTATAATAGCTGCAGCAGATACACGTTTTATTGTTCACGAAAGCGGTATAATAATCAAAAATGCAAATGACTTTACAGAGATTAAATATAGCCATTTTTTTTTTTTTTTATGATGAATCTTTTACCTTGGCCGACTGTTAAAGTTGATGCCGACTCCTCCTCTTCAGTTATAGGAAGATTCTTTTTGTTTTTCCTTCCTTTAAAACCAGAACAGAGACTTGAGTTATGCTGTAATTAGCAGAAGTTCGCTCTAAGTACAAACATTATTTGATTACAACTTTTTACATCTGAAATTAGTAAATTCTTTAGAAGAATCCGGCTCGATTTAAGAGAATACTTCTACCACAGGACTTTTATTTTCTTTCTGTATTTAATAAAGAGAAAAATAAAGGGCATTTTTGTTATCATAATCCTTTAACGGATCATTTATTATATCAACTTTTTACCAGATACGATTCATAATAATTATGGGATTGAGATTTTAAGAAACTAAATTCATTTAGCTCATTAGATAGCATTGAATTTTAACATTATTTTTTGCTAGTATGTTTATTTCCGCGCACTGTAAAAAGTAGAGAACTTGATGATTTTATTATTTATAAAATAAATTTTTTGTCAATATTTCGAACTGCAAAAGGAATGATCAAAAAAGCCATATATTTATAATTTCATTTCTCAAGAACTAATAGATTGAATTGGTTCGAATTTTATATTTTGTCATTTAAAATTACATAGCGTAAATAGTTTTAAAAATCTAAATGCATGGAAAAAATTTCGACCATTATTAAATAAAATAATAAATAATTATTAAAAATTACTTTGTACATTTGGATAAACAAATACAATTGAAACCTTCTCAAGACATAGTGAAATACGCAAAAAAAGAGATCGATATCAAGAGGCCCAAACTTACAAAATTACGGCTTCCCCCCACCGCCATAATTTTAGAATCAAAAATCTAAACCTGTGGGGAGGATCTGTTTATACAGAGAAAAGTATGTTTTTCATCTGATTTCGTAACTTAAATTATCACTCTGTACTAATCAATCAGGTCAACCCTTAGTACCATTAAGATAGTCACTTGGCTCGTGAAAATCTGGTCATTAGAGCAAAAGTTATTCCCTCTGGGTTACATCTTTTTTTCGTGCAGTGTACAGGTAATAATACAGGAAGTGCTGTAACAAAGTAATAATTCAAAAATTAAAGAATAAGAAAATGCATTTTTATTCACACATCTTACGCAGAAATTGTTGGTCAACATTTTCAAAGCGTACTATTGCAATAACAACAAAACCGCAACACATCTTTCATAGTTGCGCTAATTTTTACGGCAATTAGTGTATTAAGAAAACTTTTTTTTAAAAAATTTATGGTTTTAGAGCGATGTCTGAATATTTTTTCTTATAGAAAGTCTTATTCTACAGAAACTACATTGAAAATTTAAAAGTTGACATTTATTTTTATGAGAAGATTATTAATACTGAATTTATTACAATATAAAGAAGAAAAAAAAATTCTGACATGGACTCTTTATTTCAGAAATAATAATACATTTCTCACAAAATATACAATTTTTTAGTAAAACCAACATATCACTATGATCATTATAAGAATAATAGATTATGTTGAAGATAGATAAAAATGAGTTAAGATATATCTATGTTAAAGCTATTTATGAAGAAAAAGAATTGTAAAAAATATAACTTAACTATACATAATAAGTATTCACGACCATCTATACAAAAGATTTTGTCCTTTTTTTCCCTGCAACATTCACTGCAAACATACACAATATATAATTTTATACTTTAGATCTAAATGCAAAAATAGCTTGACTTTATAAAAAAGTAAAATACAAAGTTCAAGTTTTTTTCGGAAGCAAATTAAGTCAATTAATATAGGCAATGAAAATCACAATATTTTTTTTTACTCCTTTTCAAAAATATATTTGCTCATAGGCATTAATTGATCACTAAAAGCAATTTTGATTTTACATTTTCTATACATTTGACATTTATTTACATTTAGTTAATATTTAGAAACAAGATGGTAAGAAACCGAAATTCATAACTAAAATGTTACGAAACTTCAAAAATTGAATAACTAAGCATAAATTGTTATCTTACAGCTAGCTATGCTTAAATTTAAACTAAAACTACTATATGTAAATTGAAAATATATCTGTCAATTTGGCTGCAATAAATAATAAGCACATAATTTTTTTTGAAATTTTTTTTAAAAAATAAATAAAAACAAACATAAATATATAAATTTGTTCAATAGGGAAAATAAGGTTTAAAAAAAATACTCAACGAGTGTAAAATAACAAAACTCTATAATCTAATAAGCATTGAAATTTAAGCACACAAGCCATGAGGAATTTAAATGACACCGTTTAAAACAGATTTTTAAAAACATAGGTTTTTTGTAAAAGTTAAACTCAGAACTTAACATAAACTAATTTACTGTACTTAACTATATTTATAAAAAAAAATATGCATAATAAGTAATAATTGTACATTTCAAAACTAATTCTTTCTTTTCTTAAATGTATTTTGATTGAACTATTAAACTCAAAATGAATCTTTCTAAGATTTTTACTGGCTGGTTTCCAACAAATAAATGATTTAAAAGCAGCAAAATATGGTATAAAGTTCTAAGTATAGTAATAAGAATAATATAGCAGAATATTCAACCTCTAAAAACATTTTTCCTCATGATAATTTCATAATTTAATACATTTCTTACTCAAGTATGCACTCTACATCATAATAAGAATTTTTTTTTTTTATATAGTATATATCTAGTCAATTTTTGTTCTTGTGAATAAATTTTTTTAATTATTTATTTTTTGCACCAAGCATGAAAGATAACATAGCATATGAAATGGAAAAAAAAAAAATTATTAAGTTTCAAGTTATAGAACCATGGAACTTAAAAGTCTTATCTTATACTTAGTCTATGAGTTAAATCCAGAGATGGAATAGATATCGTTATTAATGTTATAACCCTTTCTTAGTATATTTATACCACCAATTTCCCCTATTTTTAAAAATCCATGAAAAACTATTTTTTCACTTTTAGTTTGTGCTGCCATCTATTTATAACTTCAGAAAATTAATTCTATCTAATAAATCAAATGAATTTCTTTTTTTAAATAATTTTCAAACCCTAAAATATTTGAAAATAGCATTGCTAGGAAATTACATTTTAAAGAAAACATACAAAATGTTAAGCTGCATCACAACCATAACAAAAGTATTAAAAGATCTGATACAATTTGCACTAAATTTTCTTTTCATACATTAGAAAAAAAAATTTTCTCGATGCTTTTTTTTAAAAAAAATTTAGAAGAAAAAAATATTAAACAGACATTACCTCAGCCTTAAACTTCTGTATCACAAGTGCATGTTAATTATTAAAAAAATTTCTTAACAAAAAAAATAACAATAAAATAATACAATTGCCAAAACTTTAATCATTCATCACTTCCAAAATCTAAAGAAGTCCCTAAAAATACAAAATGAGATCACATACTAAAAAACACAAAGCTTAAACAGCCAGAGGCTGTTGAATAAACCAAAAGGCCCAACACTTAATAAATCTTAAATTAACACTGAATAAACAAACAATACTTTATAAAATACTATGCAGAATAAATACTAAACAAATTATTATGAAAAATAGCTAAAGGATAAAAGGAAAAAAAAGAGAATTTATTTGCACTAAATAGAAGCAGAGGAAATCACTAACACCAAGCAATTCAAAATAATTCTTAAAAACACTGCCATCTATAAAACATTTCAGTCTTTTTAACTCAGCTGCTAAAGTAATAAAAATAATTTAAATGCTAATCAGACATAAAAGCTCATATCACACTTCACAATTTTGTAATAGATATTAAGAAGTACAATGACACACACTTTCTGTTAGACACAATCAATAAAAAGCAAGGTAGAGGCCATTAAACCAAAATTTTGCTACTTAGAAAAATGAAGATAGCCTAAAATATAGTAGCTATTGAGATGAAAAAGATTCTGACATATTTCAGTCACTTGGTGGCAGTACTTGACACGCAAGCAAAAATAAAAGGATAAAAACCAAGCAGCTGGCAGTCTATTCTTCCTTTTTCTGAAAGCGAAGCGGAATGGAAAGCTTCGATTTAACATAAAAAAAAGCTGTACTTGTAACCAACAAAAGAACTTTCAGAGAGAAAAAAATCATGTTTTATTAGCTGACAATTTGAAAATTCCATACCAAAAATTTTTTTAAGAGACACAAAAAAATTTTATTTTTTTTTATTCTTATTATTTTTCTAAATCTCAGTTTAGTAAAAAAATTTCAATTTTAAGGAACAAAATCGTTTAAAGACTGTATTACATATAGAGCACAAATATTTTTTTATTATAATTATTAAAAACTCAGTTTGAGCTCAAATGTATAATAGAGGCTATATAGTACCTAAACATATTTTTTTACTATTTTAGAACCAACTATAGATTGTATCAATTCTTAAATAAAAATAAATATTAATTTTTAAAATTAATTTGTATGTGGTTAACAGAACTTTGTATTCATAATCCAAATGATGAAAGACTTAACTACAACATGCAAACAAGCTATAACTTTAATTTCATTGTAGTTGCAAAAGCTTAAGTCCTGTCTGAAGAGAGAAACTACTTTTTTTTATAGGACATCTCAACATTAAGATGTAAATATCACCAGAAACAGACATAGAGAAGTTGTCCCCCTCAAGCAAAAATTAAAATAAAATTTTTAAAAATTAATTATAATAAAACTGTAATAATAATAATAAATTAAAATTATTAAAACAAACTGAATATAACCAAGTGTGGAAAATGAGACCCGTTTTTTTCCAACATGGAACTTTATCATTTATGCAAGGCCAGATATTTTATAAAAACTGAAGATGCGATAAACATCTTAAAATTTAACACAAAGGCTTTTGTTCAACAGATATGATTAAAAATACAGTCGATTCTTTTTAGTTCAAACTTAAGATATGTGTAAAAATATTCAATTCATCTAAAAATTTGAATAAGATTTCTTTTTCTTTATATATACTATAAGAGCAAGAAATACTTATCAATACTTCATGCTCTTTTTTATAAATTTTAATATTATGGTAATGCAGGTTCAAAATTCTATCGAACGATTTCAGATTCTTCAGAATTAAACTATAGCCATCCCAGCTAATTGCATATCGGATAATCGAATAACCCGCTAATACGAATAAAATTTAACGGAATCAAATTATTTTTTTTATGGAAATGTTAAATTTCCTTATTTAAATTATTATTTCTGGTTGCTTGTTAATTGCTTAAAGAAGAGGGGGGGGGGAATTAAGAAATAACTTTTGTTAAGGAATGTAATAGAATATACAGAACCAGATAGAATGGAATTTTTGTCTTGCGGTTACAAAGAGAATACAAAAGTTGGTCACTTCAATCCTGTAAATTTCAAATTAAGCCAAGGGGTAATTTAAAAATAAATTAAATATTGTAAGCGGTTGTATAGTAAATGAGGGGATTTTCACCCCTATTTGACACACTGAACTCCCTCATAGTTTAAAAAATATTTAGTTGACTGTCCAAACGGTATTCAATTACAGATTTCTTCGAAAGGAAATAAATAGTATTATAGTATGTATAAGTAACATTTTTCATTTTTGATTGATTTTTATATGAATTAAAATATTTATATTTTAAGATACTAACAGCTCTAAGGAAAATTGTTCATTAATCATTAAAATAAGTTTTTCCTCAAAAAACTATACTATGTATTACATATCATTTGAAAGTAAAATTTTGTAAAAACACAACATTTAATATTAACTAATATGCTACCCTTATCATCAAATAACCCACTTCTTTGAATATAGTTGGCTGGAGTCAATTTCTTTAAGTGTGGCTGACTGAACATTTATATTTAAACGGAGAGAAAAAAGTATATTGAAACAAGTATTATAAATATTGAAGTAAGGGAAAGGGTGCATCTTATTTCAACTGCAACTAAAGGAGTCACTACAAATAAACCAGCAACAAATGAATAAAATTACTTGCACTGAATAGAAAGAAAAAAAAAAAAAGATTTTAAAGCTATTAAGAGTGAATAACACATCTATCTCTTTCAAATCTTATACAATCTCCCTTTTAAAACTTGATTTTACAGATTTCCTTACAAAGTTTACTTGAAATTCTCTGGTTTCCTTTATCTTAGACATTAAATTAACAAAACAATCTTGAAATAGAGTCAAACTTTAAACAGTGTTGTTACAATGAAAGAAATTATACATTTGAATTAACAAAAATTCAACGTTATTTATGTTTCAATTAAAAGGAATCCACTGTATTAGAATCCCATAATAACAAAATTGAAATATTTTAATTAGATAATATTTAAAAACATTTTCATATATCAGAGTTATTATAACACCTGCATTAAAATGGAATCCTAATACTAACATATAGATGGACTTAAGGTTTTGAGAAATCCATTGGGAAAAAAACTTTAAAAATACAACCTTAAATTGATATAAAACTCAACAGAGATTGTACACAAAGTTGCAAAAAACAGTGTCCATTTTTGGAGTATAACTTTTTTTCAATAAACATAATTTTTAACATGAAATGGGTTACATTATTTAGCCAAAACATATTACACTTATTTGCAAAAAATTATGTATACATACCATACACAACTAATTCCTTAAAACATTTTGAACTTCCGTTGACTTTATATTTTGAACTTCTGACATGACAAAACCATTCGTTTTCGAAAAGAATGACTGGTGTAAATATTAAAATTTATTAATTGAAAGCTTAAAATGCTAAATAGTTTTACTTGATAAAAAAAATCATATTTCTTAAGTTTGTCTTCCGTGCATTACCAAATAAGTGCTGCCAAAACAGTTGTTAAATATACATTGCTTGCAAATTAAAAACAAAAATAAGAAAAAGTGCAACAATAAATAAAAAATTAAACAAATATTAAAATTCAAGGCCAAATATTCTATTGTACAATATGAAGCATAAGTCTTAAATTTTGGTGAGCCTTGCTCTTTGGTATCTATTTAGTATTCACAAAATAAATTTTTAGCACCCAAGAAAAGTACACAATTTAAACAACAACAACAAAAATAATAATAATAACACCACCAAGAATAATTCTTTCATAAATATGTTTGTTTTTAATATTTTTTCCAGAAAATTTATTCGTAAATTAATGTCAAGGAGAAATATATATGGCACATACTAATTTAAACTATAAAATTGACTAGAAAATGCATCTTCATAAAAGATATTCAGAGCAACAACAAAAGTGGAGTTTTAATATGAGTACGTAATCTGTAATAATTAAATTAAAAGTCTGCCCATCTGACCATATATTTATTTTATTAGGTCTTTTAACTCCTGAATCATTTTTTCTATTATCCTGAAATTAGGACAGTGGCTGCAAGGGGCAATTTTAGCCCCCAATCGATTAACCCTCGATTCGAAATTTTCTATTAGTTCGTCTGTTAGAATCGTATGAAAAATGGAATTTTTCATTCCCTTAGAACTCGCTATTGATTAATTTGAGAATGCAGATGATTTTCTTTCTTGCATATTCACTGTGAAAAAAGTTTTTTTTTTTGTGGTCCCTTTAAAAGCATAAGTACTGGAGAAAATCACCTGATTGTGGTAAATTTCGACTATCATGAGTTGGCCTTGAGCATCAGCATCATGCCAAATGATTCTGAATACAGTTAATCTTTATTATAACCAATTATAAAAGTATTACTTTTATTCACAACAGGACTACTTTATTTGCATTACGTTTAAAAATAAGTAGAAAAATTTCATACGATAATGAAAATATGCTTTACTCATCAGCAAAAAAAAAAAAAAAAAAAAAAAAAAAAAAAACTTTCTTAAATGAATATTATAAAAAAAATCAAGCTAACAGTTTCTTTCATTCTTATGATTTGTACAAACTTTATTGAGACATACCTATTATCTTTTCAGGATACTTAATAAACAGAACAATTTCATGCGTAAATGAAAAATTTCATTTCATAATTATATAGAAATATTATGTAAAATAAGAGCTTATACTATGAAACCTGACATCACAAATACTTCTCCAAGACAAAAACCTCACATTAAAAACTATCCAAGTTTTATGAATAAAATATTCATAAGTTACTGTCAGGACACTCTCACAGCTGGACATAGGCAGAAATTTGCATTAAAAAAGCTCCTTTAAATTCTTTCAAGGCAGGCACTTTACATTATTTTACAACACATAAATTATTTTTTTCTTCTCTTAATACAGTAGAAAAAAGAACTGATTTTCTAGCAAGGGAAGGAAGGAGTATGAAAAAGGAAATTCCAAAACTAAAATTTCTCTATGGCTTTTAATTATTGATGACATTATTGTATTGTAAATTCTTTACTGTATTATTGTTATATCAACTACCTTTTTTATAAGAGCTCAATGGAGCTGGATGGTGGTATAAGTAAGTATCACCACATACACATTCTTCAGGAAGTTATTTTAGTCTATGAATTGAAAAAGTAATTCATTCAATGAATTTAGTGCAATAGTTGATTAAAAAAGCATGATAAGACATTTATGTCCAAATTTCTCTAAAAATAATGACATTGAAGTTAAAATATTATAGGAATTGAAAATGCATCTCAAACACCAGAAGAAAATCAAAACTATTTAAAGCAAACTTTTACCTCCTTTTTTCCCCAGTTGGATCAATGCAAACCATAGTATGTAAGCTATGGAAGTGGTACATATATTGTATTTTTACACTGTTTTTATAGTTTTAACTGTCATGATTTTTTATTTTTAATTATACCTTTATTAAACAATCATATCAATTTAATTTATACAGTTTACACTATTAAATTTCTTAATCAGTATATCCTTTCCCTGAGCAGATAATTTTCTTGTTTTAAAGGTGTTCGCTTTACTAAGATTTCACTATACTATTTCTAGAGAATTAGTATTGTCAACTCTTAAGTTACATCCACTAGTGTATTAATAATTTGTATAATAAAAATAAGCTTGTGCTGCTATACAGCAAAATAAGTTTTGCTTATTTTTGCCTTCATAATATATATATATATATATATATATATATATATATATATATATATATATATATATATATATATATATATATATATATATATTACCTTTATAATATTAAATCTGCCCTAATAATAAATAATGCCTATCCTTTACAATATAGTATAAAATTGTTAAATTGTTCCTCTTTCAAAAATCAATTATGGTAATTTTAAGGAAGGTGACAATACTTATTATGAATTGTTCTTGATGGCATTAGTAATTTTTTTTTTAATTAAACACCTAATATTGAGTCTATAACTCAACAATAAAGAAAAAAATAGTGAAATTATAAATAAAATTTTTAAAAACTATTTAAGAGTAGCCTGAGACAAAGATGACAGTTCAGGTTCTGGGAGAGCCGTATTCTCTAAACTCTCTAAACGCTTTCTAAGTATATTGACACTGTGGTGTAAAGCATCCCTTTCATCTTGTAGAGTTCTTACATGAGATTCCAGTTTGCGGATGGTGCTTTGATACGTAGTTACAGATGCTTCTAGTTTGGTGACTGAATTTAAAGCAACCTAAAATAGAATGAATAATTTAGAAAAATAAAAAATAAGGATAAACAACAACAAAAAAATCAAAAATTAAAAAAAAAATTTTTTTAATGCCTTTTAATCACAAGTATATTCATTTAACATATTCGCCTTTAGTCAGATTGATTGTGGCTAATCTATAGTAGGTAATAATATTTCATTTTAAATTTCAAAGTAATAATTAAGTTAGATACTAATGACTTTATATTTTTTTCCATTCATATATTTAACTTCAGAAAGGTGAGATTGAAAACATCATTATGTTTATTTGCTAAAGGAAAGTGAAAAGTTGTAAAGCAACTATTAAAAACACCATCAAGTTTTCTCAGGAATTCTAAAACATTTCATTGTTTTAAATCCAGTCATCGCTATAGTGATTTGTGGTGTCTCCGATTTTGATCTCATCTTTATTTTTTACTCATTTGAATATTAATTAACAGCCCCTAATATGTACACATAATTAGGGAATACCCTGTAAAATTGTCTGAAATTCCTAAAAAGCAATTCTTCCTCAAGGTTACAATACAAAAAAATAAAATAAAATAATAACTTCAGAATTAAGTTACAATGATTATTTCAGTCAAAATCAGGACATATTGAATTATATAAGCAAATACCTCAAGTAGATGTCAGATTTACAATACACAAAATATGCAGTTATTAAATCAGGGTTTTTTGAAAATAAATAAATCTACTGCTAAAAATTACCTGTAACTGATCAGAAAGCTCTGCATTTTGTTTCTGCAGATCTTTATTTTCAGTTTCAATTTGTTTTTTCATGGAAGACATAGGTTCTGATTCTGAATTCACTTCGGACATTTCTTCTTTCAACACCATGTATTCAATTTGATATGTTAATAACACTTTTTCAACATCCATAGATAAAACCTGAAGTTAAACAATTTTAGTGAAAAAAAGGAGATTACTTGTAAATAATATTTATTAATGCAATGAATAAGTTCTAATGGATTTGCTAAAGTGAGGTAAGAGAATATATGATGGAGTTTTTATTTTAAAGGACTGTTAACATTTTTACTTTTATTGCAAAATTTATTTATTTGATTTCTTTTAACTAAGTTTTCAATGCACAATTAATGTTTTAGAATTAAGCGAACAAAATTGAAATAATAATGACAAATATTTATAATTAATGTAAGTACTTTATGACAAATTTCAACAGCTATACAACTATTTTTTCCCTTGCTAATATTAACAACGCTAAAATAAAATCTCAACAAAACAAAAAAAATAATAATAATAAAATTTTTAAAAAATTTTATTTGTGAAAGAAAATTCATTTCAAAATAAATGTTTTTTTTTTTCTTTCTACAGCAGGCACTGAACTTTCATTCTTTACCTCAGAAGATGTCGGAAGTGTTACTCATTTAATATTACCCAGTGGGCACCTGTGAACCTAAGTCACGGAGACGAGCAAAATTACCCACGCCACGCTGTCACAGATACCCGTTTATAGGGTGGGCCACATTCACATAATAGAGAACACACAGAGAGAAACATCCATGCCCTGAGCGGGATTCGAACCCACAACCATTGGCTTCACAGTTAGGCATGTTGATCACTCGGCCACCTTGCCCGCACAATAAATGTAGCATACTAAAATACCAACTATGTAAAAATCACAATTCTGAGTTTTTTGTCGCTTACGTTGGTTTTTCTATTCACAACAAAAGAAATTATATATTTGTTTTGTCCTGATGTTTGTTTTATAGCATCAAGTAAGCTCATTAGTAATATTATACTGATAGTGCATATCTTTAATGCGCAAAGACATGTTGTTAACTGACAACAGCATTTCAATTATGAGACAAGTTAAAATCTATTTTACATCAATTTTCATTTTCTTTTATACTTGTGAGAGGAATCACTATATATATATATACAGAAAAATGCTTTTTAGTTTCTAGTCCCCTTAAACATTATTAAATTAATATTTCAAAACATATATGAAAATAGTAAACTTTCTTTTTTTGAAAAAAAAATAATAATAATACACATTTTTTTAGTTACTTCATATGCAATGTTAATATCTTAGCTTCTTCATTTGATTTTTCTGCTGTCCTGAAATTCTTTATTCCCCTCCTCTTATGATACCAGCATTCACAAGTTTGAAGAAAAAAATTACTGGTTCAAAGGATTGGAAAGTGCTAATATATACGTGCATGATTTAAAATCATTTTCATGCTTTACGATCACTTAACATTTATTATTTTCCTTTGAATAAAATATGATTAATTATAACTAATCAAGTAAATTACAGAATGAAACACTAAATTGGTCTTAATGAAAAAAATAAATTTAAAATCAAAAATTAAATAAAAAAGTAAAACATACTTGCTGATCGGGATTTATTAGATTAAGTTTTTAAGATATAATCCTGCATACTGTGTAATACATTTTGTTATTTTCTGCATCAAATTCCAGCTATTTGTAATTCATCAGCTGATTCTGAAATGCACTAGTTTGCTTATTCTTTTTTTACGCAATCTCTTTTCTCTTTATTCAATGTTTCATTCGTTTCTCTTTCTTTATTATTACTATTATAGACATGGAGCTCTGCCGTTGTTTTATCGTTGATTAATGGTTGAATATTAATTCAAAATGATCCGAGTTGGTTTCAGTGGTCTCGAACCAGTGATCAAAGAATGAATTCAAAAGCTGGATCCCATTACCTCTTTTAATATATCTAACTTCTACTAATCATTGCATACTATAATAGTATTATTGTCCACAGCAGCTACTTCATCAAAAAAGCCATCTTTATATGGATTCATTAAAAAAAAAAATCCTTTCTAATCTTATGCGGGTATATTCTTTTCTAAGCATGCATCACTTACAAATTGATTTTGTCAGTAATGAATGATTTAGGCACAGTATGGTTCCTTCAGCTAAAAGATGTCTTTTATATTGTCAACAGAGTAAATAAAGATTTTATTAAGTTATTAGATTTTATCAAATTTTAATATTTTAGGAGCGGAGCAATAAATCCCATATAATATCCCATATATAAATTTTGGCCATTGTTCATGAGGTAATTGTATTAGACTTAAATTTAAAAATATGGGGTGTACAAAATTCATCGAGCAAGAAATTTGTGTGAGTAATTTAAGTTCATGTAGAGAATGGTTAACACAGAAGAATCTTTCTAGTGGTAAAACATTACATTTAAAATAAATTAACTAAAGCAAGTGATAAGTCAAGCAGGAAAAAAAAAATTTACTTTTTAAAAAAACAAAGGTTTATTACTTGATCAAGGACTTTTTCCATTCCAATATGGCCACTGGAGGGTAATGTAGTTTTTAAGTATGACACAATAGATTCAAAAGAATTACATTTCACTATCTGAGCCTGGTGAACTTTCAGTAATAAAGCAGAAACTTTAAAGATCACAGACATTCCTTGCAGAAACAACATGTCTAGAAAATTTAAATAAATAAATAAATAAGAGATGAAGAAACCATTTAAAATCATCAATATTGATTAAACATACCAAGTAGTCGAGAAACAAATCCAATGGGAAAATGAGATGCAAATAAAGTGAGAAACCATGGTGCTGCATAAAGCATAGGAGAAACTTCATACTTGTCAAATAATTCATGTACCTCAGGTACAGTGTTCTGAATGAGTCTGGCAAGTTGATACATTTGTACCTACACAAAATGTACACATGAGCATTTAGTACTTTAATTATCAATCTAAACATTAGAATCTAGTAATCTCAAAAATTCAAATTTTATGCCAACAAGAAATACTTACATTATTTGTACATTAAATATTCTATTACCCTATACATTAGAATTAAGCTATTACAAAAATTCAAATTATTAACAATGGGATGCCTGCAAGTGATGTATGTGGGTATCTCGATCCTGATTGGTTGTTGAAATGTGGCATTGGTTTACCTTAGCAACTATTCTTTCCATTCTACTTCGAATAAGTTAAGTCCGCCAAGTATCACTTCTCTTAAATGACACATTCTATTTTTTTCAAAGATTTCAATTCTTTAACTGAATATTTCTTACTAAATACAAAGACAGGCACAAAGCTATGTAGAACATAAGCAAACTAGTTATGGATCGGTGTTTCCAGGTACACAAAAAAATATATCACTGTTACAATAAAATAAATAAATAAATGACAAATCTAAGCTAAGCAGAAGATGTAGAAAGAAATTATATTTTAACAAAGATTACGAAGAAAGCGATACAGCATTGTATTTAATTAACTTCACATTAGAACTTATCTGGGGAGACTTAGCTTGACTTTAACATGTCATCTTGTTTATAAATGATTTGCTGGCGCTGAGGTCATAAGTCACATGTCTGGGTATCAATGATCTTCTTCTTCTTGAAGTGCAAGTGCCCAATTTTAAGAAAAGAAAATTTTTTTTGTTTTAAATTCACTAAATGGTTGAATTGATTAAGTGTTTATTCCAAAAAGTTAATAGTGTAAAAAAACTAAAAAAAATGTGTCATTTAATGTAACCAATATTTAAAAACATGCTCAAATGAAGTTGGAAGCCCTAAAATATAAGTTTAGATATTGCTCACTTAAATCTAATATCCAGTTGTTAAACAAGTAAAGGAAAGAAATATTATTAGAATTAAAAACACAATAAAAAATCTTAGTTATAAAATTGCTATATAGTGTGAAAAACGAAACACCCTGAATAACTTTTGATCTAATTGATCCTGAGAAAAGGAAATTTAAAAAAGTCAAATTTAATTACTCAGGAACTATTTGACCAATTTTGTTCAAATTTTGTACTTTGTCATACAAAATTATTTTATTCAAAATAAGATAAGAATTTTTATACCTCACAATTCAAAATTTTTTTGATCATTATTAAATTAAATAATAAAAATAATGAATAATTATAAAAAATTATTTTTGCATGGTATCTTCGGATAAGCGAATTTCACATTTGTGTGAATATATCGTATTTTCCAAATTGCTTGAAAAGTTCTCAATATCTCGTGAAATAGGTAAAAAATATACAGTTAAAGGGCTAGAGCAGCGATGGCTCAGGGGATAGAGCGTTTGCCTTTCAATGAGGTAAACCGGGGATCGATCCTGGCGATGGCTGGTCGATATGAATTCCGCATCCGGCTTGCACCGACCACAGTGCTGACATGAAATATCCTCAGTGGTAGACGGATCATGGGTTAGAGTCCCCTTGCTATCAGGCTAACCGTGGGGGTTCTCGTGGTCTTCCTTTCCATGTAACGCAAATGCGGGTTAGTTCCATCAAAAGTCCTCCAAGAAGGCAAATTTCTCCCAATATTTCATCCAGGAGTTCCCTTGTTTTCTGGATTAGGTTCAAAATCACAAGGCTACGGAGTTGAATTTTAGTAGTTGTAAACCCAAAAATTGGGGTGGCTGTTCAATGACGGTTATTAAATAATATTCAGGGGTTAAAACTTTCAACCGCTCTCCTGAAAACTAGTGGGAGCACATTTTCCAGATTTCAGCTACCCTTACATTTTGGGGCACACATCTTTACAACACATCTATAACAGAGCGATGAGAGTTTTTAGAGAACAATCTTTCAAAAGACATGATGAAAAAACTGCATAATTTTGATCTCATCAGATTAAATACTAAATACATACCTCAATTGAGAGAGTTGAATATCAGAGTACCCTCCCAGAGGGAACCACTACATATATTGTTCAATCTTTAGTTAAAACCACAAACTCAAGCTTGGTTACAACTGCTAGATATTTTGTACAATTAAGCAAATTCTCATAATTTTGACAAATTAGGAGACTAAAAGAAATCTTAAAATGAACAATTCCAAATTCTGAAGGAATAAGTTTTTACATGGAATATATTATACATGAATGCACAAGCTATGGAATGCAATGCCTAAACTTGGCTCCTGAACTGTCTTAAATGTTAATCAGTATAAATAGGAAAAGAAAGAAAAAAAAGAAAAAAACACCAGAAAACATTTTTCAGCCATTTCAATTTACAATTTAGTAACTTAGCAATTTAGTACTACATAAACTAATTAATTATTTAAACTTATTTCTGTCCAAATATTGCTGTTGTTGTGCAGAGCAACTTAATGCAATTTTCTTTCCTTGACTGATAAATAAAATTTGCTAAAAGATATTAAGATAACAATACTTTTCACTACATAAATAAACGAAATTAATAATTTATTCAATAGTTATATTTTTCTGCTTAAATTTTACAATAACTGTAAATATTAAATCAGGGTTCCCACTCTTTTAACAAAAATATTATGATTGTTTATCATCGAATATATATGCACCACAAGTGACAGTGCCAATTATTTACCTTTCTTAAAAAGAAAATCAATAAATAAAAAAAATAATAAACAATTTTTTTAATGATAGTACTGATATATTGCATTAATTAACAGGGCTCATCAAAGTAGGACCTGGCAATTTTTACAAACCCGGATCGAGTTTTTTAAAAATATTTTCAGATTGTTAAGGGTTAACGACATCTATGAAACTAATCAATATTCCATTTTTAATGATTTAATTGTAAAATTAGGATTTACAATTTTTTTATATTTCACTATTAGACATGCATCACACATTCAACTGTAGGCCAATCTTGCTAAAGATTCAGTTACGTCAAAAAAATCTTTTCTATTAACAAAATGCTTCATTTAAAAGGTTATATATTAAATGAATTAATACTAAGAATTAGAGTTATGCATGAGAGTAGTTTTCTTAACTATTTTAACTTTAATTAGGTTCTATTTCAAGTAGAAACAGACCATACTAATATCTAAGCACCTTAAATCATTCCACTTTGTTCCCATTAAGCTTAAAAGAAAATTGTTTAAGTCATTGCACTAAATATTTTTATGAAAATTTTTATAGAATAAAAATACAATTATGTTTGAGAAAATTTATAATTTTTAAACCAATATATTTATTAGTACTCTGTGAAACATAAATAAAAGGGTCTAAAACAATTTTTTAAAGGTATCAGCACATTTCTATGGCCCTTGCCTGCAGCCCCCTCTCACATATCCCTTCTTGTCTTTCTAAAATGCCTAACTCTTGATGCACTGTCTAATTCTAGGTAAAAAAAAAAGAATAATTTTTTGTTGTAAAATATTGAACAGAAAAATTGTTTCGATCAACTATAGCGACCCTGTGGCAGAACTTTTTCAGGCTTTCTGTGACAAACTTCCCTAGCACTAGTATTTTTCTACGAGATACTTTTAATTATAACAATTACTAATTTAAGATAACAGAAAAATTGTGTTACGAAAATTAAGATTCGTACATAAATTTAAAATCTTAAAACTTGTGGCAGTAAAACCCGAAAGAAAGATTGATGACGAAATCACGCGAATAGGACTCTTTAAAAAAGAGAAGCTCAAATAAGTGTTTCAGTTGTTATAATAAATAATACTGTATTAAAAATATGGGATTTTAAACTTTGTGGAAATCGATATCAATCACTGCCAAAAAATCGATTAAAAGAATCATTAAATCAAAAAGTAAATACTTAATGCGCGATTCGAATTCCCCATAGTGTCTAAAATATATCGGAACATTTAAAAACCACAATAAAATTAATATCAATAATTGCCGAAAATACAATGAAACATCACGCGGTTTAATGATACTATTGGCGTAAATTGAGTATGTCAAAAAGTGATTATTTAAATGCGTAATTCCAATTTTACTTGCCAAAATTATATCAGCTGAGAAATACCGAAATTTTAAAAACCATGTGAAAATCAAAAGCACAAAGTAATTGCTGTCGAAAACTAGAAAAAAACGATGAAATCGTCACATGAAAAGTGAGTAATCAAACACGCGATTTAAACTTATTGTGTAATAAAATTGTATATAAAAAACAGAATTTTTTTTTTTAAAAAAGGAAAATTTGCAGCAATTACTGTCGAATAAACGATTGAAAAACTATATGGATTAACGACCCTATCGGCACAAACCGAGTGTAACAAAGAATTATTTTTTGAAGGCGAGATTTAAATTTCATGTGTTATAATATTGGTATTTTTTATCTTAAATCACGAAAATATCAATAGTAGTGCAATGAAAGATTTGGGGATTTTAAAAAAACCAAGAGAAAATTCATAGCAATAATTGCAAAACAAACAAAAATAATAATAATAATAATTAAAATAAAAAGTATCAACAAACTACATAAATTTGCGCAAGACCCAAATGTATGATTTAAATATTTCAGGCGCATTAGACAATTCCTTTGAATCAATTTCAATATTGAATCGAATTCATTTAGACTAAATTTAAAAAGAATGTGATAAATATGCAGCAATGATGGATTAATTTGTTTGCTACAAATATGAATTTGAAACAAAATAACCACTCAGTCATATTTCATTGAAAGCCGACCAGGTGGTCAAGTGGTTAGCGTGCCTGACTGCGGAAACGCTGGTTGCGGGTTCGAATCCTGCTCAGGGCATGGATGTTTCTTTCTCTCCTTTGTGTGTGAATGTGACCCGCCCTATAAACGGGTTTGTGGTAGCGTGACGCGGGCGTCGCTGCTCCACCGCTGTGGCTTCGCCACAGGTGCCCACTGGGTAACGAAAAGAGAGAAAGCAGTTCTGGCATTTTCTGTGGCCAATGGGTCTTCATCCCAAGTGCCCGCCTTTAAAAAAAAATATTTCATTGAAATGTTAAACATGGGTTCTTTAAGGAAAAGATGAAAAAAGTGAAAGAAAGATCATCATTACTAGAGCAAACTATCTTTTAAACTTTCGCTAATTTTTTGGGTTTAATGTTGCAAATTTCAAATGAGAATAGAAAAATCACGATTATTTTTTTACCCTCCGATGCGAGAAAAAGGCATCTTTGGAAAACAAAATCCGTAGAAGAGGGGGGGAAAAACATGTTTCGAAAATTCTGATGAAGGGAAAACCAAAATTTTCCCCTTCCAAATAAAAATTCTTTCTGCAAGAACTTTGTAAAATTCAGGGACAAAGTCGCCATGTCACCGCAATTCTGTTACAAAGTATAGTAATGCCGAAAAATTAAGGACTTTTTAAAACCTTAGACCAAAATTAAGTACTATTAGGGGCCCTTATTTTCCAAAATAAAAATTAAACAGTTTTAAGGACTTTTAAGGACCGCGGGAACTCTGTAAATAGAATTTACGTGTTGATCATTTAACAACAACATACTGCCTCGAACATTATTGAACATTTTAGTTTATGCTCAAATATTTAGTGCAAATTAAAGTGAACAAAATGTTATTTTTTTTACTGTGCATAAGAACAAGGTTATTAAAAACTGTAAATCTATACATTAATTTACATCAAAATAATACATTTAGATTCAAGAAAATTTTTTTACTGTGGAAAGCTAATGCAATTTACAATTTTTTTAAAATGTCTTGAGCTGAGCTATTTCCTATAATACAGTAATGGTTCATAATATAAATATAATAAGATTTTTGATGAGTTTAAATTTTTGGCTGAACATAATGTAGTGTTCAGAGTTGTAATTTTTCTCATACTGAAACATGTAATAAAAATAAGATAATGAAAGCAAACAAAGCTTACATGAAAAAATTCTTAATAAAGAAAGGACTTATGAAGAGATAAATAACATATATTTGCTGTTCCCTCCAATTTGAGAGAAACTAAAATATCCTGGCCAGGTGATGACAATTGTTTTATATACTCAGCTCATGTTACATCACAAACTCGGAACATTTATATGCAAGATTTTAAGATTTAATAACATATGAATGTTGAAAATATGTTTGAAATAGAATAGTATCTAATAAATATTTCTAGATATAATAATAATTTTACTTTGATAAATATACATAATTGTATGTATAATTTATGTTGCATAGATTTTTTACATTTTTAGTGTCTAACATAATATAAATATTTTATTCTCTTCTTAACAATAAATGTAACGGCTAGCTTTTTAATTAAATGCAAAAAAAACTCATTAATTTACTGTCCCGACTAAATCAAACATAAAGTTAAAACTCCTTATTCCTTAAGTTACCCTATTTCTCTTACCACAAAAATGTTTCAGCTACAGGGTTATATTAATTCTCACAGTCGTTTGGGCAATAAAGCTATAGCCAAATTATTTCAAATTTAATATTAATTACGGCTTTTAATTTGCTTTTGGCTATTTTATCATTCAAAAATCGTCAACTATGAATCTCTTCCATGCTCCTAACTGCCTGTTGGGAAAATTTCAATCACTTTTAATTTTGAATTCTTGGCATTAGGACAGGGGAGTTTCATTCCTTTGTTAAATTACTTTAATTACTTTACGAAATCTTCATTTTGAAAGATATGCATGTCTTTATTCCTATAAGGGAACATTCTATAATTTTGAAATCTTCATGGCCATGATGTACCTAATAATAATTTTAAACAAAATAATAAATCAAAAAAAGTTTTTTTAAGTAATTTTGTTCAATTCTTTGTAATAAATCCCTATATTATAAAAAAAGTACAAATGTACGAAAATCATACTATGGGCAAAATCTTCACAAAAACTGCAATGAATTTACCTTTATCACATAAACTGGAACAACTTTCAATACATAACTATGAACTAACTTCCATCAAAACCAATATAGAATTTTTTCCAATATCTAAAAATAGTAATCCCTAATAAAGCGATCAAGTGTTCATAAATTTAAACAATGTGTTCGTAAAATTAAATTAACCGTATCTTATTCAAATATGACTTCTTTTTATTTAAACTATAAGTTTTTATTGATCAAAATGAAAGCTTTACTTAGTATAATTATTTAATTCTTTGCTATGCAAGGCTATCTTACAAGAAATAGAATGTATTATATTTCTAACAATATTTTTGCAGTTTTAAAAATACAGAGGTTCAAGGAACTTTAACAAGAGGTACAGAGCAACTTTATGCATTAAAAGATTTTTTGAATAAGATGTTGAGATTTCATAAAATACTAAATAAAATTAACAAAAGCTAAAATAATAAATTATAACAATATAGAAAAATATAAGAACATTTGTTAACAAGTTTTTAATGTCAGCGAAAACAAAGAAAATTCACTGGCAATATTCATAACCATTTACCATTCATAAAATACATAAATAAAAATACCTGCAAAGCAGCCATATCTGACTTGTATTGATTTCTCAAGCCCAAAGTAAACATTATATGTTTTAGAGCATGGAAAGCTTTCTCTTCATCAAGCTGAAATGAAAAGTAATTAAAGAACTATTACTAAAACCTACTATTTCTAGTTAAAATATGAAAATTTTAGCAGTTTAATTTGAAGGTAAAGAAAACTCCTGATTATCCACAGCATGGTTCAAGAACAATATTTTAGATAAAAATCTAGCATGGACAATATCTCATGCAAACAAAATCTTACATGAAATACAACACAGTAAATACTAATTTTTAGACCTGCAATATTTTATCCGCAAAAATACAAATATATAATTTAATTTTTTAAAAATACCATACAGAGCAAAAGTTATAAATTGTAGAAAAAATAGATGACGAGTATCTTCTAAATAAGACTTACAACAAGGATGCACAACTTAAGGCTCGAGGATCAAAACTGTCTCCGGAACAGTTTTAAACATTAATAAAAAATTTACTAACGATAAACTATTTAACAAAAAAATACAAAATTAAAAGAAAAACCTGTTTTTTTTTCAGCTTTGAAAAAAGGGGAAGTTATTCAATCACTAATTTTATTACTCATTCTGATTCACTTGCTTTTCCTCCAACATTAGTGCAAGCCTGAACTTAATAGTAAGCAATTCTTTTTTCAAGGTTTATTTATGGCTATGTGATCAGTTCATAAAGAAAAATATAATTTCTTACCAATTTCATATATTACTACATTTATACACGTTACTGTCAATTAGGATAACTTACCTTACATTTTCCCGATTACAGCTTTACTTTGTCCGCCAACATATTTTTTAGTTTTTATGACATCTTGACTTAGATCGATTTTATACTAAATTTTACAAAAAAAGCACTCTTTACATACAATACAAATTAAATAATGAAGAAGTTGGGAATATATGAAAAATAAATACTCACATGAAGCAACAGTATTCCTCCCAGAAAGCTCAACCCTTGACAATACCCTACCTCTTCATCAACAACAGAATATGCTTTTAAAAGGCTAAATAGAGATAACTGGCCAGAACCCAAAACTTGTTTGAAATATGGATGACCAGGATATGTTCGCCCTGAAATTAAATTTAATACTGAAAGCCAAACATTTTAAATACGTCAACAAAAAAATATTTATATAAATAAAAACATGTTTCACAACAGAACTAAATAGTTTAGTATGATTAAAAAAAAATATTTTTTCTTAAAATACATTAGTGTAGAAAGGATAAATGAAAAAAATTAAAAATCAAAATAAAATTTTATTTTAAAAAGTCCCCAATTTAAATATAACTTATGCTCAGCAGTTTTCCTTCAAAGATTACAACAAAGTTAGAGCTAAATTAACTTGATTTATAGTTATTGCTTGATTAGATCAAATTTAATAAATAATAAATTCCTTCCAAAATATGTTCTAAACAAGAAACCAATAAAATTAACAAAGACAGACACACACTATTTTTGTTTATGTGAATCTTAAAAATTATAAAATAACATACCAATGTCAACCAAAATTGCATGCTGGTAAGGAGTAAGCTTCCGTAGCAATTCGTGATAAGGAGTACTGTCTACAGGCGGACATTTTCTAGAACTGCTATATTTATCAGCTAAAAACAACCAAACTTCTCCTCTCTTCTTTCGAGGCACACCTACAAAGTAGTTTTAAATATTAGATTATCATTTTCAAGATAAAAACCAAGCAAAAAATTTGGAATTAAATCACACAGGCAAGACCAATAAAAATATTATATTACTCCTATCTTACGATTAGTATACTAACATCAACGATTAGTATACTTACTTCAATTTTCTTACATATCCATGGTAAGCTATCTCAACAATTTTAATTAGTTTTCTAAGCAAAAAAATAAATGATTCTAGATGTAGTACGTTTGACTTAAGTTATTAAACATATGCCGATGCCAATTTATTTTTAGTAAATGCATACAGATGCAAACGTATGTGTTCTACTAAGGCATATTAAAACAGAAAACAAAATTTGTACTAAACTTGAATATAAATAATAAATAAATAATTATAAAAATCTTAAAATTAAGTTAATTTTATCTAATAAGCAAAATGGAATTATTTTCTAAAATAAAATCTCAAAAATATTTTAACATACCATTGATAGAAATAAATGATGTGTTAAAGGGTTAATCAAAACAAGATAACTGCATTTTTTAAAAAAAGTAAAAATTAATCAACTTCAACTATCACATTCTTAAAATATATATATATTTTTTTCATTAAACATTGATTTTGAACTTAAATGAAAATTGCATCTTAATTTCTTTTTATATTTTATTTTAGTACTATTAAATGTAAATTATTATTATTTAATTTTGATACAATACATAATTTATTATTTTTTTTTTTCAAACAATAACATGTAAAGTTTGGAAAGGAATTATATTTCAGTTTAAAATTCTTATTTAATTATAAGGGAATTTTTTTCCTTCTTTCTTTTTTTTCCATGCTATTTTTAAAGGCACTTTTATGTAATTTTAAGGTCATCTACATCTTTTTGTAATTTTAAGGGCTCTAGTTATAATTGTTCTACAACATTTATGTATTTTACATTTTAGGTCGTAAAGTTCAATGATACTGTTTGAAAGTGGGCTGTGTATGTGTGACGTTATTTAAGTTTTATTAAAATAAAAATTTTAATTATTATCTATAAAAAGATTTCTCTTTTAAGATTTCAGGTGTCATAGAGTGACATAGTTATTGTTAGGGCATTAGGAATGCAGTTTCAAACATTTAAATTTCCTTTACCCTGCAGACAACTTTAAATTTGAAAATGTGGTTAAAAAAAAGGCAAAGGAAATGTGTAAGGTGAAAAATTACTGAATATTTAGTCTCCCATTAGTGGTTTACTACAAAAAGACAGGCTACAATTACAATTGCAAAGGTTGTAAACTTGACTGTTTTGCAGTACACTCAACTAAGCTGAAATAATTATAACGTTAAAACAAAAAAAGTAAAATAAAAGAATTTATATTTAATACTCAAAATTTATAGTTACCATATCTAATTGCAGATTCTAATAAAGCATAATTTCCATCAGATGAGAAAATTTCTTCCCATTTTTTAACAGCATCATTGGGACATGGGGATATGACTTCATAATCAAGCTTTAAATGTTTTTCCAATATTTTATCTTGCTTCACTGTTACCAAAAATAAAACAAAGTGAAAATGTTGCAAAAACAATAAAAGGCAATTCCATGGTGACCGACGTTATATTTTTATAGCTTTTTATATTTTAAACTTTTATTCATAGAAAAATATTAAATATTTTTTTTAATAATTATATGGGATGTTATTATATGTATAAGAAAAAAGGAAGAAAATTATAATTGTTTTATTTAGAATATAAAATGTGTATGACATTACATAGAAAGGACATAGAGTATTTTGAAATGCTCCTTCTTTTATAAGCAATAATGGGAATATTTTTTCAAATTTATTTAACTTCAAATAAGTATGAAATATTGAAAATACACATGAACTGACACAAAAAAAGTGGCAAATAGATGAAAAGCTTTTGTGACTGACGTTACAAATAGAAACTATATTAAAATTTTTTTATGAACATAGCATGTCATAAATAATTTTTTTATTACTAGTTTTATCTTTTATTACCAATGATCTTTTACTTTAGAATTGCATCAATGTAGGAATTAGCGGGCAAGTGATTACCACTCATCTCTGCCATGTAAGTTTCCTGGTGAATTAAGTAGTTATTAATAACACATGCGCTTGAGGTAAAGCATGAAATACAAAGATTATTAAAAATGTATGCCTTTCTTATTAAAGACAACAAAACTAAAATAAACCATCTTATTACCAGAAGAAATTACTTTTAACTAAAGCTAATAAACTATAATACTAATTAAAAGTATGTTACAATTTCATACATTTCATTTACATTCATACATTTCATTTATTTTTCATACTTTGCTGGCTTTCCATTTAGTATAATATAGAAGGATGCCTAGTCGATGAGCAAATATGTTTTATCATTCAATCTATTCTGGAAATTTATACAATACCATATTTTCAGTTTTGCTGGTAACAAACATCCTTTTTAGTAATATTTGTGCTTTCCACATAGAAATAAACAACACACAGTTTGATTTATAGTTTCAGGGCTCATACTTAATTTATGGGAAAAAGATTCCATAGTTTTCCCTAATTAACCAGAGGAACAACTTTAAAATATAAGGCACACAACTATGCAATGAATTGGTAAAAAATAACAAAAATAATATTGAGTAATACAAAATGACTTTAAAATTTTTAAAGCGTGAAAAATAAGAAGTCATATGCAAGATTATCAAAACAAAAATTCCATTCTTACATAATATTTATTCGCATAATACAGCAATGATAAACTCACATGTTACTAAACCTACGAATCAATCTTTTTGTTAATAATAATTTCCAACATTTGAACGAGTTTTAAGCAAATGATTAATTATTGCTAACTAGTTACAAAAGTTGAAAAAAAAATTAAATTTTTAACTTTAAGTTCAAAATATAAATAAAAATATGCATTTAAATAATAATTGTATCTTTGAAAGATTATTCAAACACTAACATTAAAAAATTTTTTATGAAGTCTCAACATTGCATTGGAAAATTAAAAATTTGTAGAAGGGGTTTAAGGCAAAAATTATAACATAATAAAAAATTCTTTTATAAAATTAAAAAGGTCCTAAAATTTAAATTTTTCAGATTTCTAACAAAATTTTCGCATTTTGTGAGCATTCCTTAATTTGTAAAAAATTTTTTTTAGCTAATTTTAAATTCCCCGAGTTTTCCAAGTTCTTTTTGTGGCAACCTGAATTTCTAAAAATATAGACCATACTTAATAAAAGACATGTGTAAAAATAGCTAATAGTAACCAGTTTATAAATATTTCAAATAGTACTCTCTATCAAATCTTACATTTCAATTTCTTCTGTTCCCTTTCCAGTCGAATAAGTATAATTTGCTCCATTATGGCTTTTTTCCACAAAGCTTTTAAATGAGAAGATGAATGTTTGGGCGGTTCAACTCGCTTTTCTTCAGAAACTTCACCTACATTTAAAATACATATTGCACTTTAATGAATTTGAAGGTAGACTATACAATTCAACTTTTTTAACATATCTTTTCATTACCATTAAAACAATGAAAGGACCAAGAAAGAATGATAACTAACTCCACATGATTTAGAACCTACTAGCTATAAAATATTTAAAAAAAAAAAAAAAGAATTTCTTTTATATAGGTCACTCGCCATTTCATTATCATTAAAAAAAATTGCAAGACAACAGAAAATTTTCGAGAAACTAATGGCTCAAACTCTGTAGAGTTATACTTATAATCCAAATATAGAAATTTCTAAAATTTCTTCTTAACATGATTAAGGACAGCTTTATTAACTAGAAACAAAATTAAATTCTTCGAATGAAATATTTGTTTTAAGAAACATTTATAAGAAGAGATTTTTTTTTTTAAAAAACTAACTTTCTTAAATTCAGGAATGAATTATTATAATACTAGACAAAAATATTATAATAAATGAAAATTATAATACTAGAATTATTATAATACTTGAATAAAATACTAAAATTTTGTGAATTATTTTTATGTCTTTCCCTTAATTATTTGTAAATTTTAATTGCAAGATAGGTTTTAATATACATAAAACTAAGTTTCCATGAAGAATCTGTAATATTTCTTTAACACTTTTAATTATTTAAAATTCATTCTCTCATATCAAAATAATTTTTGTAAAGAAAGTTTTATATATATGTTTGATGATACTTTCAATTATTTTGAACTTAATAAACAAGATAAGACTTCACTCAATCTCTGCTCGCTTTGCTCAGCATTGCCTATGACTTATCGTTTTTTTCTTGTGAGATTGTTACATCAAAAGTATAAGTCATTCACTTAAGAGATCCCAAAAATGTTCTATTGTATATCACAGATTAGGTTCTTCAGATTTAGTTTCCAATACTATTCAGATAAAAACATTTGATTATTGAGATCATTTTGATTGATTATTACTACACCTTCATCCACAAGCTTTTTATTTTTTTTTTATTCTTATTTTATTTTTAGTAACTATAAAAACTAATTAAATATTTTTAACCAAAGAGATTATGAAGCAATAGAGCAAAAATTAATTTTTAATATTGCCTTAGAACTTTAAATATTTTTTGCATATATTTACTGCTCTCTCTTTCTCAGTGACACGACAGCCCATGGAAGCCAAGGACTACTGTGCCCATCCCAGTTTATATTGATTGAACCCTCTTTTAAATAACAGTTTACATAAAAATAAGTATAGCTCTGTTAACTTTTTAATGATTGCAATATCCCGTCCTAGTAGTAAAAGCACAATATATACATATATACTATAGTGTTCTATATACTATATATTTACTGCTCTCTCTTTCTCAGTGGCACGACAGCCCATGGAAGCCAAGGACTACTGTGCCCATCCCAGTTTATATTGTTTGAACCCTAATTTAAATAACAGTTTACATAAAAATAAGTATAGCTCTGTTAACTTTTTAATGATTGCAATATCCCGTCCTAGTAGTAAAAGCACAATATATACATATATACTATAGTGTTCGAATTAATTGGGACAAGCAAGATTTTCTCATTCGAGTTGGTATGGGATTGCCAGTGATGTCCCGAACCGCTTCAAACCAGTTATATCTGCCTTGAGCTGCGGTGACGGACAGACCTTCACTATAATTGACTCGTCTGACTGGTTTTAGTGTATTTGTCGTTCAGTTGTGAGCATTTCAGTGTGGATACAAATCAAGTGTAGTTAGACGAAGTGAAGGCGAAAGTCTGAGACCAGATCATATCCAACAGACTGTAAAACACCCTTCTAAACAAATGTTTTGGGGTTTCTTTACAACAAATAGCACTGGAAGCTTAGTGCCTCTTAAAGGCATGATGAATTCAGCCAAATACATCGATATATTACATAGTAAGATTGTTCCATTTATGGAAACATTCAATGGAACATTTCAACATGATTTGGCCCCTTGTCACAATTCCAAACTGGTTCAGAATTTTATGCGAGAATACAAAATAAAAGTGCTTGATTGGCCTGGTAATTTCCCAGACCTAAATCCTATTGAGAACCCGTGGCATATTCTAAAGAATCGCTTAGCCAAGATAAATTGCACGACAGCAGAACAAATGATAAAAAGTGCTATTCAAGTATGGTTCCACGACGATGAAGTTAAGAACATGTGCGCTACACTAGTGGAATCAATGGCAAAACGTGTTCTTGAAGTCATATCTGCTAAAGGAGGACATACTTCATATTAATACAGACATGTATCAATGTAACTTAAGGTATGTAATGATTAAAAGCTAAAGTTTCAATAAATCACTTTTTTTTCATTTGTCCCAATTAATTCGAACAGTATAGTATATATGCGTAGGGGTTTGTGGAGCAAGGGAGGAAAAAAAGACAATAGTTTAATAATGAAACTTAACATTTAATAAAAAAAAGGAAATAAGTTTAACAGTGATTTCATGACCGGTGAGAACTGCCTACACGCAGCGGTGCAAGGACAAAAAATGAATGCTAAATTAGATTGTTCAATAGAAAAGAGTTAAGTTCATTTAATATTCGGAAGTTTTCCTGTCTGAACATTGTCGCCATGGGTTCCGGGACTTCCCCTTCTGGCTTTTCAATGAAATAGATGATGCAATTCACCCAACTGTTACATATATATATGTAATAAAAATTTTTATCAAAAAAATATCGGGATATGATATATACAACTTTAAAACATATACAGATTAAGTGACTGGTCGCTCTACCAATATGAATATGCAGATGTTAACTTAAGAAAGAAAAACATATTTATTTTATTTTAACAAAACCTAGGTTTGCAAGTAAATTACTTTTTCCTGCATTTATATTAGTAAAAAAACAAGCGTGCTGTAAAGAAGTAGTACGTTCAATATCTTAAATTCTGAACACAAATAAACAGGCTATTGGAACAAATAATTTAAATAAATAAATCACACTTGGATATATATTTGCAAATAAGATACCTATATATTTACAATATATAATACAAATATATTTTAAATAATGTCTGAATAATACATTATTTGGATATTATTTACAAATAGGATTTACATAAAATATATGTGCTTATTTTGAGTATTACATTTATCTCTTATTTTGAGTATTATATTTATCTCTTATTTTGAATATTTTAACTAATTCAAAACATATTGAAATTAGAATATGGTTACAATATACATAAATTAAAATATTAATTTTGAAAAAATATTCATAAAAATATTATTAATTTTAAATCACGCATATTTCTATCCATATCATCTGATTTTGGACATTTTTTCAATAAACTGTACAAACAGTTATGAAAAATATATAGTATTCTTGAAGTAATTAACATAGTAATGACATAGAAACTCAGTTATTTTAACCTACTCTTTTATTGAAAAGTAGCCAATTCAAACTCTTAAGTTTTAAACTCCAAAGTTTTTGAAAAATAATTATAGTAATTAATTTTAAGTCATATATTTTACTCAGATTATCTTATTTTGAATATTGTTTTATCAACTAAATAAACAAATACTAAAAATAAAATATGGTTTTATGAAAATGAGTAGCATTTGAGACAGAAACGAAATTATAGTGATTAGGTTTGTCAATTATTTAAAAAAATTTTAACTGAAAAGAAGTAGTTAATTTAATCTCTTAAATTTTAAATGACAAGAAGAAACTCTATTGGTACAAAAAATAAATAAACAGATTAAAATCCATCATCATTACTTTATTTCTGAGAAAGTTTATCTTAACACTTTACCGACCAAATGAATTGTGTCTGAGTATAAGCTAGCAACCATATTTTTAACAACTACAACAAAGTATGGCCAATGGGAACATATGCTTGATCAGTTATTTACTGATAGTTTTCAAAACCGAGAGATCTTTCCACTTGGTTGGTATAGTATTCAGAAAAAAACATTGAATAAAACTTTTTTTTTTTTAAAAATACAGAACACTTAATGGAATAAATTTTTTTCTCACAAATATAGAAAAAAAAAATAATTATAGAACAACTGCAAAACTTGAATATCAAAATTAAATAACCTTATCATAAAATATTGCAAAAGATAATATCAAGTGACAATTTCAGAAAACAGTAAAGAACACTTTTATCAAACTTCAAATAAAAATAATGCATAAAAGACATGATTACAGAGAATAAATAGTAAAAAGGAATTATAAATAAATATTTATGACTGGTAAACACCATTAGAAAAAGGGATAAATAATTTACAAGTAAGTACCATTATAACTTTTATTCATTGCATGCTGATGTATGTTGTTATAATTTTTTTTTATATTATTAAACGACTTAAAACTCCTCATGCACCACAAAGTATAACATGAGGCTTACAGTTGTAAGTAGAAAACAAAAGAAGAAAAATTATGTTATAAGAATGTTGTTATAATTAAAAGATTTTTTTGTCCAATGAGAATGCCACAAAATGTAAAGCAACATTTGTCTTCATATCTTATACCGCGACATTATTTTTACAAACAAATTATTTAAAATAAGCAAAAGAAACGATTATACTGTCAAGTTATTTCACATATGCAAAATAAAATTCAAAAATACTAGAACTTTTAATTACCAAACACAATATCTTTGGTATACTGCTTCTGAACACGATTGAACAGCATTTTTCTCCAAGAACCTTTTGAACCGTGATGTTCTTTTATTTCTTTTAAAGGAAATACACCTTTCTTCGAACCAACTCTTAAGAATCTATGAAAAAATTTAACTTCTTAATAATGAAATGTACAAAAAGCCATAAATTAGATTATATGTATGTAAATGAATATATAATTTGGAATGAGCCTTCATTTAAATTCAAAAAAGAAAGAAAACTAATCAAATAGTTTTTGTTTTTCTTTTAATGCAAAAATTTGATTCAAATGTCTGTTTTTTTTGTTTGTTGTTTTTTAAATATTAATTCATATCTTTATCAGTTGCCAAATGTTATTTGGAATTAGAAATTTTAATCTTTAACCTTATGGTAATCTATTTAAGTGATACAGTTTGCTTAGTGACAATTTATAGTTCAGGGAAAGTTTTAAAATAGAGGGAAGAGTGGCGAATGTTTGATATTACGCTATTTCAAGTAAAATTTCTTGTTATGCTGAATATATTTTAGTAAGAATTGATTTCAAATTTTCATGTCAATTAAATGGGTTTATACTCTGTCACTTTCTTGTACAGAATGATGAATTTTAAACTAAAGGCAGTTTTCATCACAGAAAAAATTTGATCTTTTATCCCAAGCACATTCCTAGCAAATTTTCACTTATTGTCAGCAACGAATTAAAAAAAAGAAAAAATGCCAATAGCTCAATACGAAGCAGCATTTGCCAAGTGCACCGAATTTCATGATTCTGATAAATATATTATTTAAAAAAATCATAAAACAGAATAGCAAAACTTTTATTTATGCTAAATGCAGTGCTTAATAATCAGACACAGAAAAGAATGTTATAAGCTTATATTTTGTAGTAGAGAGAATTTATAAAATAAAAACCAATGTCATTGACTAAAAATCTTCACACTAGCATTAAATATAGTCTTTCATCTCTCATAGTTGAATCAATATAATTTTTTACACATCTAAATTATTAAAAAAGAATGCTCTTTTTTGACAGCATTGAAAGGAACAATATTTGTTAAATTAAAGTATATTTGAAGCTGAATTTTTGTAATTTGATGTTTTTAAGAATTTACTTTAGCTAATGTTATCAGTTTTTAATACATTCAAGTTATGAAAATATAAAAAAATTCAAAGCTAAGCTTTTATCAAATATTTTTTGGAATTTCCTTCAAAATAATAGAAATAGAATCTTCCCTTAATATCACAGTTATTCAAAATGTCTTCTTTTACATCAAACAGAACTTTGTACACTTCAATGTACTTAAACAGGGTTTTTGAAACATATTAAAAATAGAGGTAATAATTTTAAGCAATCTTGAAATTTGATGAGTTTTGAGAAATTAAAAATAAACAAAAAATAAATAAAAAACATATTCATTATCTGAATATCAAATAAAGAAAAAATAAAATTAGTTGAGAAGATTGAATTTTGGGTGTGATTAAAATAGTAAGAAGAACCTGTTAATAAACATTTTTAATTCTAATCATGATGCTGAGGAATAGAATTGATTAGTATTTTATGCATCATATATTTAACATGTCATTCAGAGAAAATAACACATTTATTCTTTTTTTAAATTCTGAATTTATTTATTTTTAAAATAATGAGTGGATAAAATGTCATCAAAAAAAATTTTAATCACATAAAATTACAGAAACTTAACACATCAAAAAGTAATTAAAACACCAATAGTGTGCTTTTCATTCATCTAACACGTATAAAATATTAAATAAATGAACGAAACATAATAATAAAAGCAGAGGGAAAAACAGTGTTATAACACACAATAAGCATCTAAACAAATAAGCTAATGTAAACAAATAACAAGTAAGATTACTTACTAGCTTTTACACACAAAAAAAAAGACATACAATAACAGGAAGGGTCAGCAACATAGTCACAATCAAAGCATTGGTGGCAGTACTAATAGTAGCTTAATTCATTATGTGCTGATATGTGCATGCCTAGTGCTATGTATTCAACTTACATGTTTCTTAAAGGTGATGCTTTAAGTGGAGCCCTAGGCAGCTCATTAATTCTCACATCAGATGCAGCTAAGATATTATCTTTGCCTTTGGATGGCATCTGATGTTCTCCACGATGCAAATCCCAAATCACAGCAGCTGTGTCACTAAGAGAGCGTTCTGTGCCCGTTCGTAAGCTGGTCGATTCTTTGCGAACATACGTAGATGGCCCAAGGTCAATAAGTTGACCTTCAGCAGGTGGTGGTGTTGCTTGTTTAGAAACTTCCTTTTGAGGATACTTTATAGTGCTATCTTCAGATTTTCCAACATTTGATATATTGCCCATAATTTTTGACTTTTTCTCTTGGCCCGATTTAGTTTTTTTGTCTCCAAGTAATTTGTGTTCAAGGTGAGAACCAACAGGAAGAGAGTATGCTTTTGTAAGTGGAGCATCCTTTAGTAAAGGTTAGAGTAGAGAAAAGAAAGAGTTCAAGAGAAAATTAGAAAGATATTGTACGAGACATAGAAAGAAACAGAAACTAAAGAAACAGAAATATACTTCACATGAAAATATATTTATTACATAATAATATTAATGAAAAATTACAGAAATGAAAGCAAAATGTTAAAATGCAACTGTTGCCAGTACGCAATTTCATGAAAAAGTTTTTCACTTACAAAGTTTATAATTTGATTTAGTTTGAATATATAAAAGAAATCTAAAAATAAACCATAAATTATTTTTTTTTTTTGGGGGGGGGGGGTATATGTTTCAAAGGTAACTAGGTGGTGCTGCCCCAGCATGCAATCGCTTCTTTTTATCTTCAGTCATGACATTATGTAGAATCAAAAAATTATAATGTTGCTGCAATTTTAGTTTCTCCTTCAAATCAAAAAACTGTCAATTTATACTATTTCCTTACTCTAAAACTATTGATTACTCTAAAACTAATTATAAATTGCAAGTCTTGTTCCTCAATAGATACAACTGTACGTGGCTGCAAAAAAATTCCCTAGCTAATAGTTTTCATTATATTGAATTAGGTAGATTAAAAAAACTTCCCCATAAATTAATTCAAAACTAATGATAGCATCGATAGTATTTTTACGGAAGAAAGTTCTTAAACAATTCTTTGAAAAAATGCAAATTTTCCTATTTTTTTCATCTAATTGTTTGTGCATAGTGAGTGTAAGAAGCATATACAATAATAGTTTCCTAAAACAGTGATAATATTGCAATAAATTAAGTTGTATACTTAAAAGTAAGAAAATTTTACACCAATTTAGAAACATTATTTGCTAATGTAATCTTTTTAGACAATTATACATACAAAACTAGAAATAACAAATGAAAATGGATGTAATAAACTAGTGGTAGCTATACTGTGAGTGTAGAAAAGAACTCTTAACACTTATTCATAACTAATGAATAATTGATTAATTTGGATAAAACTGCATACTTTAAAATAGATGAGTAAATTGACAAAATATTTGAAAAAAATATATGGTGGAAAGTAGTTTTACAGGAATAGACAGTTTGTTTGATCATTCTAATGGCATTGGTCGATACAATGAAAAAGTTACTATAATGGGGTTATTGTATTAAAGCGAGTATTCTGTCTTACTCGCCTCCTAATGAGGTGCCTGAGATTGAATCCCAGCTATGGCTTGTCAACGAACAATGGTAAAACGAATTCCACACCCAGCTTGCATTGATTGCAGTGATAACATGAAATATTCTCAGTGGTGGATGGATTATGGGTTAGAGACCCCCTTGCCGTCAAGCTAGCCGAGGGAGGTTTTCCTCTTCGTGTAGCGTAAATGGGTGATAGTTCCATCAAAAAGTCCTTAACCAACATAAAATTTCTCCCAATACTTGATCCAGGAATTCCCTTGTTCTCTGGATTGGGTTCAAAATTGCTAGACTAAAGATTTGAACATTCGTAGTCATAAACTCAAAATTGAGTCGGCTATTCAACAACAATGAAAAACATATCAAAAAATAAATAAAATAGAGTTATTCCAGAAAAAAAAATTTGATTTTTCAATTTGATATAAAGGTAAATAAAAATTAATAAAATTCATGGACTGAAAGTAAATTAACTAGCAAGCAATTTGATTATTGTTTTTAAAAATAAGCAGGAATGGGAATAAAAGAGCAAAAGCTTAGTTTCCCCCCCCCCCTTGAAATATAGCATTTAATGTTAATACAATAAAGTTATTTATTTTTTAATAACAACAAATTATAAATTTATATTTAATGTTATTATTTTGAAATTCTTGCATAAATATGATTTAACAAGAAGTCGAAAATGCATGTGAATATTGCAATGCAACATACTTACTTTAAACACTGAATCAAAAGTGTTAGGAAATGTTTTCTTGGCCATTGATGTTAGATTAGTCAAGGGCAACAAAGCTCTTTTCTGAAATACACACAATATAAAAATAAGTCATGAAAAGTTGAGAAATACATAACAGTTTAATAAATACATATGTTAATGGTATTATGGTTCACAAAATCCGAGATAGGTTTATTAAAAATTCTTTGAAATTAGAATATCGACAAAAAAATCATAATTTCCCAACTCACTAATAGCAATAAAATAGACCTCAATATAATGTAACATTTAAATAATTGTGTAAAAGAATGAAGCTGCGAATGTGTTAGAAATTGGAATCCATGACCAAGATAAAATAAATACTTGTATAGATTGAGTTGAGGTCTAAATTGAAAATGCATATAATCTAGAATCTATCTTGAAAAGATTCTATTATTTAAAATTTAAAGTGAATAGTAAATTTCTAATTTTGTATTATGCTTGGGTACACTCTTATATTTATAATGGCTTAATAGTGTGGGGGAAGACTATGTAATAAATAAATAAACTATGTAATATACACAACAAATTTGTTAAATTCTTACTAAATAAAGATAAACGAACTAACCCAAACTGCTACTAGTTACTCAACATATTATGAGTTCGTAATTTATTATTTTTCAAATTATGTCTAAACATTTTTCTAAAATTCAAACGTTTGTGATGAACGACATGACAAGTAGGAGAAGACCTAACCAAATTTATTTCTTAGCCAAGCCTAACAAGAACAGTTTTCATTAACGTTTTCTATATTTATTGCCAAAATGCTTTAATTTACTCCCTGCTGAAATTCAAAATGCAAATAGCTTTATTAATTTTAAAAAATCTCCATTTTTTTTACAACCCAATGGTGAAGATATTTTCTCATAGTAATACTAAACATTGTCTTTTTTTATGTTTTCATAGTTATGTGTTAAGATTTTATGACTTGCCTTAAACTGGACACTCCTGTTTGACACCCTTAAAAGTTTAAATTTTTTAATTGTATTTTGTTAACTTTTCTTGTTTACATACATGTGGGAGGATGTTTTAAATTTATTTCTTTTTAATTGTCATAATATATAAACTCAATTCTGTAGTCACTGACATGGACCTAGATATCCAAAAGTAACTCCATCATTTTATTTCTTCTGTATTTGCTTGTTTCTTATTTTTATTGATATTGCACTATATTGAATTAATACATTTATTATTATTAATAATAATAAAAGAAATGGTTGTCTTCTTGAACAAAAATAATAACTATGAAAAATAAAGGTGTTTTAATATTTAAATCAGTATAAAGTACCATATAATTTTTTGAAAAAATTTAATTACTTATCTTGAAACATATGAAACTTTTAAAATAAATTTATTAAATAGTAGCAAAAGAAAAGTAATCATAAATGAAAAATAATTAATTCTTTAGTATAAAATTATGATAATTAGAAACGAAGGAGGCAGAAAAGAAGAGTAGGTTTAATAACTTGATTTAATAATCAATCATTTTATATATTGCAGAATCATTGAATCTAAAATGTGTGTAATAAATATAAATACAATGAAACCTATCTTACCTCTTTATTTTTAGAAAGAGTGTGAGTGTGTTTCATTTGTTTCTGTTCACACAAAGCTCTCAACAATGTCATAAATACAATGTTTTGCTCTCCTAAGCTTCTCACAATAATTTCCTGGGGGAGAAATTTTTATTAAAAATAGGAACAGAAATAGAATGCTCAAAGACCTTCTAAAACAAATTTTAAGTAGTTTTCATTAAAAATTGAGGTTTCTAAGTAAAACAGTTTGTAATGATTTGTTTTAATTTAAATATAGAACCTTCAATTATAAATGCTATAAAAATCAAAAGGGGAGATATTTGACGACCACATTTAAAGTTGGTGCGCTGTTGACAATGGCTTCATCTTTTTAAAGGCATTCTTCACTAACAAGTAACTCAATATGTTAAAATTTAATGAAAACACTTACGAACTATTTAACCATTATTTAACGAGCCATTTATTTAAAGCAACCCTGATTTGCATGTTCACAGTGATGCTACTAGCGCCAAACTTATGCCCCAAGCAGTGCTGGATTATCCATTAGGCCAGGCTAGGCTATGGCCTTGGGCCTCCAATGATTAGGGGCCCTCTTAAAATGGATTTTTTGAAAATAAATTTTAAAAAATTAAGAAAAATAATGATTTTTTTTTAAATCAATTTTAAATATATATTAATAAAATACGATAATTTTAATAAAATACGATTATTTTTTAGTTCTAATTTAACAAATAAAGTAAAATTTAATTTATTATTATTTTAAATATGCTTTCTTAAATGAAAAGATATATAAATACTTTTATATTTGAATAAATAAAAAATAAATTTAATCTAAGGGCTCCAAAAATTTGAATGGCCTAGGGCCCCGCCTACGCTTAATACGGCACTGGCGCCAAGTGCAAAATTTGAATAGACATCATCTTTTAGTTTGAATAGACATCATTTGGTAGGCTATCTACCAAATTCAGTTTATCTAATACAACTCCTTCTTGGTGTTGAGATTTTTTTTAAAGTCAGTGTATTTATATAGAAAAATTTTTAATATTAAGCAGTTTAAATAAAAACTTACTTGATACTTGGACATAACTTCTTTTTGCTCTTTATCAGCTAAAGCAGCAATGTGCATCATTATAATAGACTGCACTTGTTCAGGAGCCTGACCTGTAGAACTTAAAGGTTTAAAAGAGAATAACAATAAAAAAAAATATCAACAATTTATTAGGAACATTACAGTGAACGTACCTTCTGTGTCAGAGCAAAGTTTGTGAAACCAATACATAGGACAAGTTTCACAGAAATTGAATATTTTTGAAGATGCTCGTTTTTCCTGAGATGTCATTACAGCACACTGAAAAGACTGCTTCAAAGTTTTCAGGATTTCAGTAACCTACATTAATGAAAAGAAACATTTAAAAAAAAAAATTTAAAAAGTACAGCTGCACTGTTTAATATGAGCATAGTCAACATAAGAAGCAGCTATTATAATTTTTATTTCATCAAATAAGATTAAAGTATTGAATATTTTTGTTATTAGTATATTCGTTTTCTTCACTGTGAAATGCAAAGCTAAGTTTTATATACAATATATTCTGTTATGATCCTTTTTTATGATGATTTTTGATGATCCTTTATGATGATTTTTGTTGATTTTAAACCTATGCAAAATACTTTAGCAGGTTTAATGTTATAAACATTTTAGATGTTAGTTAAACAACAAACAAAATACCTACAAGTAAAAGTACTGATGGAAACATAATTAAACTGCATTTTCATTTTTATTTTAGATATCATTTTTACAGCTCAAATTTTTATAACATTAAAATAAGGGCTGTATAAAACTTAAACATTGCTACAAATATACATATTGGACTAAAAACTATGCTGCCTTATGGTGTTATATCATAACATTTCATAACAAAATAGTAGATTTTACAATAGAAGTACTGGAAAAATTGTGAATTGAAAAACATTGCAAAAATAAAAAGCGAAAAATTAAAGAATGCAAGAAATGATATATAATGGATCAACTTTTGTTGACAGATTTGGAAAACCATAAATAGTGCTGATTTTCCTGAATTGATGGGGAAGGAGTGCAGGAATTCTATCAAAGCAGAAAAAGAAGGAGCTGATTTATTCAAAAATGGAAAAGAAATTGTTCTCGATACATACACTCAGGAAATTTACTGAAAACAATTCAACCTTGTGCATCTACACTCTACGCATCTAGTCAAAATAAATAACTCTGCAGCTATGCTATTAATAAAAAAAAAGATTTCTCTTAAAACAAGAAATCAATCTTTAACAAGAAAAACTGGCATCTCATATTATTAGTAACTATAACTGATTAATTACTTTGTACAAAGTACAAATATTTCATAGCCAAGTACATTCCATCAATCGAAATGTTGTCATTCCCTGGGAAGGATTGCTACAAAGTCTTTTTCTTCAAGATGGCGTACTTTTTAAATTTGTATGTATTTGTCTGTTTTTGTTAATAAACCTTTTCTAACTGTCTAAATCTCGACCTCCACGGACTACAGTTGGCAGCACAACTGTGGTTGTGAAAATTATGATGTAGTAAAAAGTTCCACTAAATTTTGACGTGATTTACATCGTTTAGATTTCAAAATGAAAAGAGATCTGCCGAGTATCCCACTGCTAAACAGTGACAACTTCTATGAATGGAGTATTAAAGTCAAGGCTTTGCTGACACTTAAGAAAATTGCAAATGTGCTAACTGAAGAGGCCCCTGTTGATCCAAAATTGCGGGAACAATGGATACTAAGCAATGATGACGCTGTAGCGTACATTCAGCATTACGCTGTAGCGTACATTAAAATAAGAGAAATCCTAAAAACCCAATGTGAAAAACAAATCGATGAAAATTTAGAAATACTGAGAGAAGAAGAAAACAGCATGTCAAAATTAAAGAATGATATTCCTAGAAGAACAGAAGCATTCGGAGTAAAACATAAATATGAAAATAGAAGCACGAAGAAATGTTTCATCAGCCATAAAACGAATCACCTAGCTAAAAACTGCTATTTTCGAAACAAGAACGCAGGAAATCAAACCCCGACATCTCAAGATAAAAAAACATTTTTGAACTATAAATCGGGTATGCACAAAACCAAAAACAATAACGCTCATTGTGCATTTGAAAATCAAGATAAACATTCTAGTGAAAATTTCGCTCTTACCGCCGAACAACATTGCGTAAACTCTAGTGCTACCGGTAAAAACAAGACTGTTTTCATTCTGGATTCTGGTGCTACTTCACACATGATAATAGATTTAAACTTTTTTGAAAACATAAATCATATTAATGGAATAATACAATTAACAGGTAAGAAAGCAAATTAAATTTCTAAAGGTATTGGTATTGTAAAAGCTACTACAACAGTTGATAATTGCAGAAACAATCTAGCAATAGATCATGTTATATATGTACCAAATATATGAAACAATTTAATTTCAGTATCTAAATTAATTGATAAAGGTTATAAAATTGAATCTAATGATAATATTTCTGATTTTTTAACTAAAGGTATAACTTTTGAGAAGTTAGTTTTCTCTTTGGAAAAAATAAGTTTAATTTGAAATTTATGTTAAGAGAATTAATATTTTTTTTTATGTATATTGTTATTTGTATTAAAAAATTAAAATCCTTCTCGCAGGGGGAGATTGTTGTCATTCCCAGGGAAGGATTGCTATGAAGTCTTTTTCTTTTTAATACCACCAGACGGCGTTTTTTGTATGTATTTGTCTGCTTTTTGTTAATAAACCTTTACTTTCTGTCTGAATCTCGATCTCCACAGACAACAAATAATAAACGAGAAAATCAGTTTTCTGTCAAGGAAAGTAAATTGGCTGTATCCCAAACTGAGTTCAGGGTTAATTGCAAAAAGTTTAACTGTGAAAAAGTACAAATTAAAAATGAATAAATTAAAAGGAAATTAAGTCAAAGCTACTCACAATTTTGGCAGATTGGCACTGGAAAATGTAACCAATATACATATCCATTCCCGTAATTGTACTCTCTCGGCAAATAATTCCGAAGTACTCTGGATTTTCTTCCCCCTACCAAACAAAATTGTCACAGGTTAGTTAGTACATGATTAATTAGTACATAATTATGTTTAACAAAAATGTAGATTCCTAAAAATAGTTCTCATTAGTGATGCTTCTTAATCTAAATAGATATCTTCAAATTTAAAACCTTACATATTTGGAGGGGGAATTAAAAACAGACCTCAAACGAAGACCTTAAATCACAAATGCAGGAAACAAAATAAATGTACACAAAAGCTTAATACTTTATGCAAGCTAGCTAGTCAAGAAATGCAAAGCTAATCATAAGTATCTTAATGGATTTATTATATGTTTAACATCTATTTTTTATTTAGGAGTTTATTCTTGCAGTTAGGAGTTTGTAGCATAATTAATTCATTTGTAATATTGAACATCACTGAGAAATTTACATTAAGTCATTTACCAAACTAGCGAGATTACATAGAAAAAAATAGGGCAGAAAAAAAATAAAGGTAGCCAGAATTAACGCTGACTTTTTAATTAGTTTGAAAAACAATTACAAATGCTTCTTATTCAGATTATTTAGTTTTGGGTTAGAAGGTGAGAGCTGCACACTGAACACTCAAAGATCATATCTAGTCTCTGGAAAGCAGGTTGTGCTTTCATTTGCCCTTATATTTGACTAGGGATGTGGTTTTACTGTATTGTTTTAAATACCTAAGTATTAAAAAGAAAACATCAGCCCAAGTTTATTCAGGGCAGCCCAACTATATTTAGAGCATTATTAAAATTTAAATGGAGAATTCAATCTCAAAATGAACTCTTCATATTCTAAAATAACAGCTTGAATAGCACTCTAGAAACATTAAAATTATAACTTTAATACATGGCCTGTCCATAAGCTGGGTGACTTTTTCCATCTTTTGAACTAATACTTTTGTATGTATTTACTTTTTCCAAAACTATTTTATTGTTTTTTAATTATACTTTTCTTTAATTAATGCACAGCATGGAGTGACAACTTCTATCAGAGTTCCACCAACATTGCTATTATTCATTTTTGTTGTTTTAGGGGCTTTTAAACGCTTTTCTTGTCCTTTACAAAATAAATGGATAATTCCGTAATATAACTATTATGACAGAAAAACCAATTTAATACGTAATTGAATGAGGAAAAAATCTGAACTTAAATACCATATTCATTCTAAGCTGTACGCAGCTTGAATTTTTGTTAAAAGTGTAAAAATGAAACAATAATTTATAACATGAAATGACAAAAGTCAGATAAAGATTTTATACAAACCTGTGAACAATGGGAAATGCTAGAAAAGTCTTTCTGGAACAGCAATTCTTTCTTATCCGTACTGATGAGACGTACATCACACGGACTTATGAGAAAAAGCATTGTTCTATTACTTGATTTTGAATCGCCAGATAAAGAATGGGATGAATCTTCTTGGGCAAAAGGGAAACCAAGAGAGCATTCTAAGAAAGTTTTTGCATTCATGGGTGGTAAAGAAGACTGCTTGTGCAAACTCCCATCTTCAATAACAGAAGAAAACTGCTCAGCAGTGAATGCAAGTGTCTGTATATCATGGACAAGAGCATCACGACTCGATGTATCTAGACTCTGTGAATGAGTAATTAAAGATGCTGAAGAAGGTGGGGCAAGTGAGACAGGTGATTTGTTTGTTTCACTACCGATGCGATGGCGACTGCTTGATTTTGGAGAATCATTAGTCTCAGAAATCTATAAATAAAAACAGGAAAATTTTTAACAAATATAAATTAATTATTTACCATAATAAAGCTAATATGACTGAAATAAACAAGCCATCCTTGGAGATCAATTTGGCTGAAATTCATTGTCCAGCATTGTAGTAATAACAACTCAATTAATGTATAAGAGTAAAAGTTAAATTTTATTTCTGAAGCACGTATGATAGGACCTGAAATCTATGGCATTACACTTTTAAATCATTCTTCCAGGTCATATACTGATTTTCTTAGGTCTAGCACAAGATTGAATCTCATCCCAATAAAGATACTTGATAACTTATGTCTATTCAATGTATCAAGTTATTCAGTTTTGTCTTAGCAAATATAAAATTGTAATTTCATTAGAAAGAAAAATACACTTATTGTTTTCTTTCTTGTTTTAATTATAATGTTTTAAATATTACAGAAAAGATTTTAATTAAGTTACATAGGATTGTCACTGTAAATTTTCTAAGAAGATTCTTAGAATTTAAAATGGAGATGAAATTGCAAGGAAAAAACTCACAAAGGCAGGTTTTTCTGATTAACAAAGATATTTAAAAAAAATTATAAATAAAATTATGCATACAGTACACCCAATTATAAATTAAGTAACTTCTCCGCATCTTAGCAAATTTGTAGGACTTTAAAAATGAGACAAATATATAAATATTTATATTGATTACATTCAATAAAAACTTTAAGATACATAATGAATTAGGGAAATGGCACCAGGGAACATATTTAATTTTCCGAAAAAAAAATTCAATATTTACCAGAATTATCTACTTACCTTGAGAAAAAATTTAACATTTTTATCTTGATCAAAAACTAAAAGTTCAAAAATTAACTTCAAAATTCTTATTGAAGTAAAAAATTATTCAAACCAAACATTACAGTAAATAAATTTTTATTTTGCATTTGAAAATTAACGATTTTGTGGGAAATAAAATAGCTTTTTTTTAAAAAAGTAAACTAGATACTAAAATATCAAATTTTCCATATTTTTAACTTTGTTTTCCAGATCTTTAGAAAAAAATGTCCTTTTTCCTGAGTATTTCTTGATTTTCAAGCTTATTGAAAATCTTCTGAGTTTTCCAGACATTTAAGTATCCTATAAACCCTGAAATTTTTTTAATGTAATATTTAAAACTTAAAAATATTATGCAAAACGTAATATTGATAGAAAGTACAAGTTTTAAACTAAAAAAAATTTTTTTTTATTATTCATAAAATAAAAAATATAGGGTTATGTATGGAATAGCACATTAGGAAAATCCCCTCCCCCACAGTTTTTCTTGCAAATGTGCATTCTTTCACAAAAATTTCAACAAACTGTTTTGTATATATGTGTGGTTGAATTTTGTTGATACAGCACTCATTTTTCTCACTGGAGGAATAGGTAGGTAGTTGTGGTATAGAGCTGAAATTTAAAAGCTAAAAAAATTAGGAAAATGTCCTCCAGTATTATATTACAACTCTTCTCTCCAAAATGGGAAGTCATGTGTCTAGGAACAAAGTAAATATTCTTAAATTTATTGCTCAAGAATAAAAATAGGTCAATTAAAATTAAAATATATACGATTCATTAACAGTATAGTCATCAGTTTCTTAAACACTGATAATTTAGTAATGCAAACTGAGGAATTCAAATTAAATTGAAAATTTTTGGAACTCTTAAAGTTAGGCATGTCAATTATTTTTATTAGTTCTAAAAATAGATATGAAAAATACATACATATATTAAGTCATACGAAGTATTATTTAAAATCGTTCAATAATTACAAAAAATATTACATATGCATATTAAATTATTTCCATAAAAATAAAGCAATTAATAAATCATAAAAAAGATAAAAAGAAAGTGGACATATAATTCAAAAAATATAATGCATATATTCAAATTAATCATAAAAATGTTTTAGCTATAAAAAATACATATTTATATGCAGTTCATAATCGATATCTTACAAAAAGGATGTAAAATTCAAATTTATGTTTAAAGTAATAAAAATATTAAGTAGAAAACTAATGCACAAGCACTAAAATTAAACTTTTTTTTTTAATTTCATTTAACAGTTGATAAAAAAGAAAACAAGACAGAAAAAATTATTCACTATATGAAGTGAAGCAATATAAACAATGAATGACTTTTCCTACCTTATTAGATCCTAAAGGGTGTGAAGATGCATCATTATCTTCAAAGGACCAATTAGGAAAATTTTTACTACCTTCAGCAGAAAAGTTTTCTTGAGAAAGCTTTGAACTGAATTGTTTAAGAGCTGGATCTTTATCTAACATAGGACTGTCTCCTTCTGATAACAATTTCTTAGTGGTATCATCAACAAAACCTTTTGGCCCTCTTTTTTGTGATACCTAAAATGAATAATGAAAAATTTAAAAAGATAAATAGCTTATTTATGTGAAATGTAACTTTTCAGATTATGTAGAAGTATGCGTGCAAATGACAGTATTAGTGATTAACTATAATAAAATTGAATTGTGGCACAGTTTTTTTAATAAATGTATTCTTATAACATTCTAAATTAAAATTTATCCTTTGCTCAAAACATAGAGTAACTGAAGGAGATGAACAATGCCCAAAACACAAAACTGATCACTCTAATGACTTTCCATCAAATGCATTGTTGTACCAAAATGTAATCTTAGAGCTTCAAGGAAAAAACTTTATGTGTATTAAATAACTTGTGCAGACAATATTTTCTGTCACAAAATCAGAAACAAAAACATACTTTCTCTGAATAAACACACTTTTTTCCCCCAACTAATTTGGATTCTTGATCCTCAAATTAGGGAGACGAAAGCCTCTATCGGAAAATTATGGCCCCAATAGATCAGCCAGCAGGCTGGTAGAATATTTGAGCAAAACCTTTTGCACTTAATTTTTTATAATTAATTATACCTTATTGATTAATTTAATTATGGCATAAAAAACTTTCAATTGTAAGGTAGGGTCAGGTGGGGGAAAGTGGTGGTAAAATCAAGGTTTTTTTTAAAAAATCCTTATAACAGTAAGTTTTAAGCACTAGATATCAGGTTTTTAGTAGATATTATATACATTAGACTTATATAGGTTAGAAATATTGTGTTTATATAAAGTTTTGCCAAGAAAATTTCTTGTAGATTCATTTTAAAATAGGCATGTTTTGATACCACCACTTTCCCCCAGGGTGGGGTAAAGTGGGGGTATAATATGTTTTTATTTATTATTTCTTCAAAATTTAACTGTGAAATAAAGGAAAGGCTATGAGATTTACATTCAAATCTATATTCAAAGTATCCAATTTACATAAAATTTCTTGCATAGTTTTTATTATAATTACTGATTAAAAAAATAATGTCCACGACTGTCAAATCTTGGTTCATCTAAAATGCGAATAATGCTGCTAACTTCCACATTATCTTCATCATCTAATTCTGGGAAAGTATAATAATTTCCCAATTTAGACTTAGTAAGATATTTAACATGATATAGATCACCATTTTTCTCAACAACTTGCCCGATAAATGAGCACATCATAATTCTTTTGGAATTGTATTTTACCTCAAGCCATGAACCTTGATTGATTTTTCTGGTATCGAGAGGGGTTGTAGGACTGGTGACTTTTTTTATTTTTATATCAGACCTGTTTTGGTGTTTTCGTTTAGGAACCTGGCCTAAATTGCATTTTTTCTTTCTGTCTTCTTCTTCCAGTGCTAATCTTTTTAAAACATTCTCTTGAGTTAAAATTTCCCCAGATTTGCTTTGCACCCTTTTTCTTTTTTTCTTAGAGTTATCCATAGCTAGAACCGTGTTTGCAGATGGTGTGGGAGATACTGTCAACAGAATTGCTTTTTTCAAATCTTTCATAGGTGAATCTAGTAGTGCAGAAACTTTAGAAGATGCCGAGCTCTTATTTGTAGCTGCAACTGTTGGATTATTTTCTGTAGGAATTATACGATGTTGAATGGCATTTCTATTGAGAGGATAAAGGCCAGTCCCTCTAAATCCATTTACAGCATTTGTTGCCTTCATTTTTTCAAATAATTTCTTTAGAAGAAATGGAAAGGTTGCTTTGGAAACATTTTGCAACCTGCTCTCTCGCTACCAAGTTTTTAATACGTCCCTCCACGAATTTTTCATTGGTGAAAAAACTCCAACATCTAGTGGTTGAAGTGCATGGCTGCTATTAGGTGGGAGGCATAGTAAAATAATACCATTATCCATGGCTAGCTTAATGGAATTATATGTTAGGTGACTTCCATGGCCATCATATATTAACAATACCGGCTTTTTAAAGTTTTTGACGAAATCGATAAAAAACTTCATCCACGTTTCAAACAAAAAATCCTGCATCCAACCAGACTCTGTGCACCCGTAAAGAGTTCCTTGTGGCCCTCCAGTCATCCAGGATTGATATAAGTTCTGTCCTTTGTAGACAACAAAAGGAGGTAAATATTCACCAGCAGCAGATATGCAAAATAATACTGTATACATGGCCTTACCACAGTCGGCAGACTTTAAGTAAGCTGTTCGACTTTCCTTCTGAACAAAAATCTTGCTTGATCTGGGATCAGTAGACAACCCTGTTTCATCCAAATTGAAAATCCTTCCTGGCTCCTTAAGCAAACCATTGCTAAGCAGTACATTTTCATATATGTTAAAGAAAGCATTTGCTGTTTCTTCGCACATATCTTTAGCTCTGGCTTTCGTTAAAAGTTCTGGCTTTCTTTTCCCAATTTCTCCTTTCCATCTCTTTTCAAATCCTCTCACCCATTCGATTCCTGGCTTTCCATTAGGAAAGAGATTGCTGAGCTCCTTATTGCTTAGCAAGTATGTTTCAACAACATTAAGAATATCTTTTCTGTCGAATGGAAATCCACATTTTGACAGGAATTTCACAGCTTCAACGATGCATTTCTCTTCTTCCTGACTAAGAAAAGGCGATCGGCCAGGTCCTTGATGTGATGGACTTTTAACAATCCACCTCCTTAAAGTTTGTTCAGGAATACCATTTTTCTTGGATGCAGAATAAATCGATGCTCCATTTTTAACTTCTGCTATAGCCATCTGAAGACCATTTTGTGTATACTTAGGACCACTAGTCTTTTTTATGTAGTTTCTAGGCATACTTTAAGCTGGAAAAAAAAATTACATGTCAGTGAACAGTCACACATTAAAATTATCAAAATTGAAAAAAAAAAAGAATTAAATTTATTCTAATGATATTAAAAAATATTCTAAATCATGATTAAATATGTAAAAAATAACTTTTAATTTAATTGCATTATCATATTAAGATTAAAATTTATAAATAAAGCCTATTTTTTTAGATTAATACTTTTATTACAGCCCATTTTCAAAAATTAATCACATCTACAGTCTAAAATTGAGTCATCATACAACATTGAGCTAAGCCTAACTATACCACCACTTTCCCCCACCTCAGAAAAAAAATCATAAAAAATTGAAATAATAAAATAATTCTTACCTTGATGCATGAATCTGTTTCTAAGAAGTTCTTCTACTGAAATGTATCAAAATACACTAATTTTTTCAAGTGAGAAAGGATCAAGAACAAAGTTTATCAATACGATGTGTTAAGAACAAACTGCACATATATGTAAACAAGAAGATAAACAGCAGTAAACTTGTTGCTAGATTTACAAATCTTAATAGAAATATTTGTCACAAACTCCAATTATGTATTAATTGAAAAAAAAGTAAAAATATGTACATTTATTGTGAAAAAAGTGCATTTTTTTAGATTACCACCACTTTCCCCCATCCCACCACTTTCCCCCATCTGACCCTATACAAGCTTTTATATTGTTTTAAACAATATAAATTTAAGTGACAAAATTCAAAATTAGAATAAAAATCAGTCGAATAAATCTTATAATAATGTTCCAATGTGTAAACAGTTCTTATGATAAATAAAAGAAATAATGTTTAAATTTGAAAAAGTGCATTAAAATTTTTACAAGATATGAGAATTGGATGTAATTATTTTATATTGATGAATTTGATATAATTATTTTATATTTAATTTCTAAAATAATTACGCAATCAACAAATTAAACAACTTATAAAGAAAAATATAATTTGAATTCGTCACTTTTAAATGAGGATGAGAATCACTGATCAATAAAATGCATTTTTAAGAGCTTTCAAACAATTAGATTTTTTTTTCTAGGTTTGCCAAAGTAGGCACAACTCAAAAAACACGGTGGGTTCTTTTAGATTGACTGAACCCTTTGATTTGAAATAATTGAAACTGAGTCCTATATAAGTTTCAAAAACAACAAAAAAATATATAATTATTCTTATAAAAAACTCTTAAACTACCATAAATATATAGCATAGAGACTTATGCAGAAAGAAGCAAATTTTTAGATCCTTAAATACGGCATAAAATAGATCCTTAATGTCTGCACTAAAAAAATTTGAATAAGCATTAGTTATAAATTCAATATATCATATTTATCGTCAAGTCACAACCACAGCTTCCATTTAAACACATTTTAAAAATCAATTTAAAATTCATTTTTGGGGCACAAATTCTCAATGTAAGATCTAACACATTTTTTTATCCATATTGCACAACAATTAAGTAAATATTGTTACTCAAAAAAGGAAAATTATCTTATTAAACTCACTTTAACTTTGCCTACATAAAGAACTTCATACTGCTGGCACTGCTTACTTTGCACAGCATCGAAAGATGAATCCTCTTTAGCTCTGATCCCAAGCGATGATTCTTGAATAGCTTCTTTCAAAACAGTAAAAAACTGATACACCTAATAAAAAGAGAGAAAAGTTATGTTTTCATAAAAAGATATCATGAGAGCTTTTCATGTTCTCATAAAAATAAGAAAAAACATTATTTTATATTTAAAAAAATTTTACAAAAAGAAGTCGTAAAAATAAGCAAACCACCCACCCTGCCAATATTCATGCAAAAGTTTTGAAAAAGGGAAAAAAGTTCAGATGAAAATATTGTACTATGTATCAACATTATATGATGGGCAAATAAAAAAAAATTTTAAAAAACGGACTAGCTTCAATAACTTTTAATCTAATAATCTTATCTTCATTCTAAAACAAAATTTCAATGTTTTAAAGGGGCGACCTCAAATATATTAATTTATAAGTGCAGACGAAATTTTAATTTAAAAAATTAGTTTCTCTGAATAAAAATACCTTTTTTCAGCGGACTCGCATTTCTGACTCTCCATATTTTAGAGATTCCCCCTTTTTTGATGAATTTGGATTTCTGACCAACTTAATTTTGGAGATCAGATATCTGAATTCATCAACAAAAAAGGTATGCTCATTAAGAGAAAATACGTTTTTTTTTTTTTTTTTCTGAATAAGCATACCTTATTTAGGTATTAAGATATTTCTAATTATCTTAATACCTAATTACCTTTATTATAATAAAAATTTCTATGAAAGCTTTTTTCCCTGTAAGTTTCATTGCTATATGGTATACCAATAATACAGTTGAGTTTTGATTATTTTTCAATAAGGATTAAATTTATTTCTATATAAAAAAGATAATATTTATTAATGATTTTCTTTTTAAAAAAAATGTTGCTATTCAGTCAGAAAATATTCAGAATTCAGCCAATTTTTTTGTCCGAATATTTGGCCAAATCACTATTAGTTACATTCCTATAGACAACATTCTAGAAATGCTTAAGAATAATAGGATCTTGGGGATACATTTTAATGATGGTCGACCCGGAAAAAATCTGATTTTTTTTTTTAAATCCTCTATAGAGCAAACACAAATTACGGTTGAAAACTGTAGAGTAAAATCCTGCAATTTGATGGGGCGTCAAAATTCCTGACAATTCCCACTTTTGGAGTAAAATTACGTTTTTCTCTGACGACTCCTTGAGTTTTTTTTTTAATTCTCATTTTCCCTGACAATTCCTGATATTCCCAGAGCATAAGAATCCTGCTCTCATCTATATTTCAAATACACCAAAAATTATTACACTTGTCTTGCTTTTAGAAGAAATTGTGTAGAGTTCAGCAAAATAAACTTTATCTTAAAAGAAATGTAATTTTTAAAGAAGTAAAACCTTTCATGTAGTAATTTTAAGAAAAAAAAATTTTTTTTGCATTTGTTTTTAATATGTATAATCAATATACATTTATTAAAAACCATTTTTATTTATAAAAAAAATATTTACAATGCAATATACACTAATTTAAGAACTATCCCCGTTCTCGGGTAAAGTGGGTATATCAAGACCTAGTTATGTTTCATATTTATTCGCAATGTAAATAAAATGTCTTTGGTAAATAAAATTAATGGAAATCTTTGGTAAAATAAATTTTATAATTTGGTTTTATAGCTTAATTTTATATCTACTTTATCCTGCCTGACCCTGTCTTTTTTATTTGTCTATTTTAAACATCAAATAATAAGTTTAATACATATTTATTTCTAACTTCTCTGGATAAAAACTTTAATATCAATGAAATCATACAAAAAAAAAATAATTTAAGAATGTGTTTAAAAATTATATAAAGGATAGTGAAACACACAAAAAATTTCTCGTGTAGCCTTCTGCTTTTGCTTATTATTTACAAAGTGATGTGTGAACAGGTTTGATATTCAAAAAAGTTTTATTATTGTATTTTGTGTTTAAAGTTAGGCGGAATTTTACCATTCATAAGTATTTTCTGTACTTAATAAATTCTAAAAGGTCGTGAATCGTAAATAATTTTGAGAAAATTAATTTTACAATATAAATAAAATGTATTAAAAAGTTTGCAATGTTTTGAGTGTTTTCAATTATTTCGCTACATGTGTAAAATAACACCATTTGTTATTTTTTGGGTAGCATCTTAGGACGTTTACGAAGACTTTCAAATTCATTTGATCTCTGTTTCATTCAGAGAACACATTATATACAAGAGCGGCGCCAGTAGGGGGTCAGGGGGGCAATTGCACCCCTGTCAGGCATGGCCAGCTCCCCCCCCCCCCCACACACACACTGGGAAAATTTTAAAGTCTCGTCGGGAAAATAGGCTGGTCACATTTTTTTCTTAATTATATCAAAAATTCATTTACAAATGCTTCATAAAAAATTTTGTAGTTGACTTTTTTTTTTTTTTTTTTTTAAGAATTAGTAACAAAAATTTGTAAAATATATTGCAAATTCTATGTAATTTCAGTTTCACTGCACTACTCATAACTTTGGCCATACATTGTTAAACTGATTCTAGGAAAAAAAGGTATGGAAAAAAAGGTCCCGGTAAAAAAGGTACCTGTGTAGGGACAATTCTGTAGGGGAAAATATTTGAAATGAGAAGATTAGATTGAAGCGCTTTTTGCTGTTCCGTGCATGGTTTTTTTTTTTTTTTTTTTTCCGTGTCGTACGTTTTTAAAGTGCTTTTTTTGTTTTTAAAGTGCCAACTTTTGTTTCTTATTTATGCATTTATTCTTAAAAAGTTAATTAAATATGAAAATGTTCAATAAAATTGTTTATTTATTTTCTAAGATCATGATTCATTTAAAATAAAAGATAGAAATATCATTTAAAATAAAAGATAGCATATTTAATATTAAATCTTCCCCTTAGAAAAATAAAAGCAATAAAGAAATTAAATACACCCAGCTCATAAGAAAAGAAATACCACGACTCTAATTAAAAAAATACTTTCACCTCCAATCACGAATAAACATCCAACACATAAATCCTCCCAACTTCCCCGATTGGCTACTTTAAGCCTCACATTAGCAACTACTTCACAAAATATAATTTAAAATAGAAAATAACACATTTTTCACTTAAAAAAATTACAAAAAAAAAGTAAAACATTATTGAAAAATTTAAAAAGTATCTTCCCGCTTTAAAAAATAATCAAAGAAGAATAAATAAATGAAATAAAATTTTTAAAAAAAAGCGTAATACAACCAGCCCATAAGCCCTTACCCTTCTCCTTACCTCAATGATCTAATCTGAATTATTACAGATAAAAAGAATATTCATTGAAACAGCGAGAAGCATTCATGCTGCCCAGAAAGCGAGAGGGAAAATATCCCTACCGATTTTCCCTATGGAGGTACCTTTTTTACCGGGACTTTTTCCTCCAGGGACCCTTTTTTCCGTACCTTTTTTTCCGGGACCTTAATGGTTCGAGAGGGTGACATCAAATATACTAATTAATTAGTCCAAAGGATATTTTAAGTTAGAAAATAAGACATAAAAACATTATCCGATTAAACATACTTTTTTCGACGGATTCAGATTTTTGACCCCCAAAATATAGTAGTTTCAATCTAGAAATATTGTTTTAATAGTTTTTTTCAGGAACGTGCTTGAAAGTTAGGACCCAGTAATGTGACCTTTAGTTTTTATGTATTTCACTTTATCCCAATTTTTTTTTAAGCGAATTGAAAAATTTTGCATACAATTCCAATCAGATCAATCAATTCCTAATCGTTTTTCTAATGATAATTTCATGCAAAATAAAACTTTTAGTAAACATTTATTATTACTTTATTTAAGGGAAGTTGAGAAACTTAAGAAATGTAAGGTGTACAATTTTTTCATCATTTGCAATATTAAATGTCAAAACACAAAATTTAAGCAAAATTGGTCAAATAAGTCCTGAGAAATAAAAATAAAAAAACCTCTTATTTTTCGAAATTTGGTCCCCCAACTTCTTAATTTTTAGTGTCCATTTTCTGTGACTTAATATTCGTAACTATGAAAGCAAAAGCAAATTTAAATTGTAGAGGCAAGAATATTTCGCGTTGATATGTGGTAAACAATAATTAATTAACTGTGTGAAAGGTTATTTGTAGCAGGCGTATGTCAATATGTAAAAAGCTTCTGTAGGGCGAAACAGAAATCTTGGAAGAAAGCTTTCAGCTTTGCAGAGATATGAAAACATAGGCAGACAAACAGCAGCCATGTGTGGCAATTTTTAAAAAAATTTTCGTTAGTTAATATTCGTTTCTCGGACGCAAACTTAAAATTTGTAAATTGAAAAATAATTACAAATTTAAGCTTTATTATTTGAATCCTATATTTTAAGTCGATGGACTTACCTACTCTTTTTCTCAAATGGAGAAATTAGCATTTTACCGGTCATAGATGTTCACTTTGAAAGCATCTTTGAAAAGAAAAAGGAATCGCAAGGAGAATTTTAAAAGTCTCTTTGTATTTATTTACAATATATATTAACATCGAGTCCCCTGATTAAATCAGCCCTTTTTTGTCCGTAAAATTATACTATGTAACAATTAAAACAAATTTGAATTTTACAATTTTAAGGGCATAACTATTTCGAAGTTCGTTCAAAACAGGGCACGGTATCTTTAGATAGAATACGTGTATGCAAAAAATGTACCTAAAATTTTATTTGCAAAACATTTAAATGATTCAAAAGCATAAAAAATAACGATGAAGCATAAAAATAACGATTCGATGCATATAAAAATAACGATTCGATGCATATAAAAATAACAATTTATATCAAAATTTTCTTTAAATGTTTTGTTAAATGTGCATGAAATTTAAAATTTTTATTAACAAATAATTTTTGCGTTTGAAGAGTAAGAAGCGTAGAATTTTTTTGAAATAGCGGTTACTGCTACAACTATTTTCTTTATTACAGAAGTAAGTTTTACTCTTACAATGTATGGTAAATTGCACCATACAGTACAAAATGCGTCGATAACAGAAGAAGAAAAAATTTGATTTAAATTTGCACATTATGGTATTAGTGATTTTAGATTCTTAGAAACACACTTGAAACAAATGATGTGAGAAAAAAATTTAAAGTATAAAATTCTTTTTAATTTAAATATTTTGAATTAATTTGTTTGAGCCCCCCTGTCGGTAGAGACTTGACCCCTTGCAAGGGCAGAGTCTGGCGCCATCCTTGATTATATAAACACTTCAAGTATATTGGATAATGTGCTTTTTCAAGGTAAGGCGTAAGAATAAATCGGAAGAATTCACCCGGGAGTATGACAACAAATTTTAGCCCCTAATACTAGCCTCTACTTAGCTTTATACGGTTATCCATCCAATGAAACATTATTTTTAGAAATATTTTAACATGAAATCAAAAAATTCTTGTATAGTATTTTTATGTATAACAAGACATAATGACATTATTTATAAAGGAGAGATTTCCATATTGTGACTGTATAACCGCAAAGTCTTGGCAACTTCCGTGCAGGGGTCAGCAAAAAACTACAAAAAAAAAATCACAGAAAATGACGAACTCGAAGGGATTTAACTCTTAGCCAACCCCAGGCAAAAATCTACATGGTTTTATGTTGTTTTTTTATAAATTTCCTGTTTAAAATCAATTTGGTGCTTTGGCGATTGGTGGCATGGCAGATCACGAATTGGAAATATCCACTTTATCAAAAATAATTTGTGAGGATAACTTTCAGAATTATATGAAAGCAATATTAAATACTGAACTATGTTCATTTTTATTAATAGAAAGTAATTAGATAAACTAATAGAAAGTAGAATCCTATCTTTGCCTGAAGGAGGCCTTTTATCACTATTATATATCGTAACTGACTGTTAATAACTTACTGCTAAATCATCACTAGCTTGAAAAGCATGACACAAAGAAACATCGCTTCCTTCTTTAGTTAAGTAAGCAAAGCATCTTGGCGAATCACCTAACTGGTTAAACTTGGTAACTGAACCCAGCTTGTGTTCAAAAACTTTAGTCGAAAATTTTACATTCGTAGCTTTGATGGAACACTCAGTTACAGAAAGAAATACAGTTTCAGATTTTGGAGAACCTAATCTTTGTATTTCTGAAATGATCCATGGTAACATGGGCTGAGTATGCCATCTTTCAACTAAAGCACGTCCATAATATCTCGCAATAAATGTTCTTTGGTATTTCGATGATGAGAGTTCAACGTCTGAATCCTGTAATCTGCTATATTCGTACTTGGGCATTTTTTTAAATACTTAGTTACTGTATGTAACCATTTGAGTCTATATTTTTTAAAGTTCGACCCTTGAATGTCAAGGTCACAACTATATAGTCCCCAGTTAATAAATAGTCAGTAAGATTTTAAAAATAAAAGTACAAAACCTAAACACGCAAGTAGTTTAAAAATAGTTAAATGTCCATTTAATTAAGAATGAACATCACATTACAAAATAATTCAGCTGTTTCATTTCACTCTTGCTCAATACTACATGTAAACAAAACAAACCGGCAGATAGAAATTAGTTGTTTGTCTTTCCCTTGGCCATGGTCTTTCCAAACAGCTGTTGCTAAGCCGAAATGGCCGAGTCGTTTTCCAGTCTTTTTTCCTCCCCGCTTTGTCAGCCTTAATTGAAATGAAACAAAATTACAGTTGGTTTAAAAAATAATACATAACTTCAACTTTTTGAATATTTCTAGAGCCTTCTTCCTTCTCCGAAACGATTGAAGATCAGTTCCATTTCTTGACCCTTCCCCATCCCTCTCCCTTAATAAGAATGTATAGTGCGCACAAAAATGGATTACCCTGAATACCTTTTAATCCTAATGATCGGATTTTCACGTTCTGGGTTTCAATCCTAATTGCTCGAGGGGGTGGCCTCAAGTATGGTAATTAATGAGTGCAGGCGATATTTTAAGTTACGATATCAGATTCAAAAACTAAAAACGTACTTTCTCTGAATAAACATATCTTTTTTTTTCCCCGACGGATTTCTAACCCCCGAAATATGGGGGTAGCCGCAATCTGGGAAATGTAGTCTCAATAATTTGGAAAAAAGAGCGCTTCAAAATTTGGACCCCTAATGTTAATTTTACTTTTTGCCAGGGCCAGTCCGAAGTGTAAGTCTGAAGCTCTGCTGCGTAGGCCACCGAGTAAAGGAGGTGCAAAAATGTATCAAGGTCAGATTAAAAGAAAAAAAAATTTTAAGACCTTTTTTTTTTTTTTTCCTTTCTAAAATCTTTTTTTTTTTTTTTTTCTTGGTTGCTGAAAAGAGCAGTTAAAACGCACTTAATTTAGTAAAATAAAATGTTGAAAGCTATCTAATATTTTTGCAACCAAATAACACTACAAAACGTTAACATTCCTTGTATTTTCTCTTTTCATCAGAGCCGATGTTATCATGCCCAGTGATAATTTACAATCTGCAAATACAGATGAAAGTTGACTAATGAGTTAAATATGAAGTTTTTATTGAACGTTTCTTCAAGAAAACCCTTTTGGGGCGAGAGAAAATAGACGTGCCTTTGGTAATTTTACCTCCCACTAAGTTCTAAGTAAAATTTGTCTTGTGAAGGTAGCCACTTTTTCGTAAAGAAAAATAGAACGTTGCAAATATTGGTGCAATATTGACCTGTTTCACAAAAATCATTGATACGAAATTTATAAGAAAAATTGATAAACGAAAAGTGTGTTCTATTTTGTAAGAAAAATTAACAAATTGCTTAGTTAAAAGTAGGGAACAGACACGTCTTGAATTTCCTAATACACAGTGCTTTTATAGAAAGCATCTATCTCAAATTTTTATTAGTTTCTCAAATTATAAAAGCAAATCAGCAATTGCAGGTTTAGGTTGTTCTTATATTCATTTTTAAAGTAAATGCAATGTTGATTACTCGCCTTCAGTTATGGTAATATTAATTTAAATGTTTTATAATTATTTTATCAGTACATGATTTGTTTAGAATGCTTTAATTTAATGAAAAAAAATTAAAAAACATGACATTGTTTCTCTTTTAATTAGTATAAAATAATGCGAACTTGTAAGATTTTCATTGATTTTTTTAGAAATTCTTCATTTTATTGCATTTTCTTTTACTTTTTGGTATTTTAAAATAATTCCATTTTAAATTAGTTAATTATTCTCTAGTTTTATCCGATGAATTTGGACCAAACTATTGGTGCCATATTTCGACGAAAAAAAGGTTTATTTATTCAGAACAAGTAGGTTTTTGTGATTGATTTCGTAACTTGGAATATCATCTGTATTTATTATTTAGCATATTTAAGATCACCCCGTCTAATCATTAATAATATTCTGTCCTAGAACATGAAGTTCCGATCATTCAGCATTTTGCGTAATGTACGTATTTATCTCTTAATAAATATTACAGAGCTTAATAATTCCTTTATTTCAATCTGTAGAATTAAAAAAAAAAAAAAATTAATTTTATAAGTAATTAGAAGTGTATTTTTATAAAAATACAAGAACCGCAGATTTTGCCTTATTTTTAAAAATTGTATAAATAACATTTATTTTACACCGCTAATATTTATTATTATTCTTAACGATTTGGGACGCCAAAAATATTTATGCTTACAACTTGAAAATCAGCACACATTGGCTCTGCTTTTTGCGTATTTTATATCTCGAGAACTTTTTACGCGATCTCAAAAAATTTTTGAACACAATTATAAAATTCGTTTACCAGTGCAAAAAATCCCTTTTAGTAAATATTTCTTATTTTATTTAAGAATGGTCGAAAAAAATTTGAATTGTTACGCACACCATTTTTTGCATAATTTTAAAGAATGTAATTTTATATGGCAAAATACAAACTTTGAGCAAAATCGTTTTAATAGTTCCCGAGAAATCGAATTTTAAGTATGACTTTTTTGAAATTCAATTTATCCGAGACTATTTGCTCAAGCTTTTTATTTTGCTTAATAAAATTACATTCTTTAAAATTATGCAAAAAAATGTAAACCTTACAATTCAAATATGTTTTTTTTTGGCCATTCTTAAGTAAAATAATAAAAAATAATGACTATTAACTAAAGTTATTTTTTGCATGGAAATATCGTTGGATAGACGAATTTTATAATTGTGTGCAAAAAATTTACAACTTGCTAAAAGTAAAATTAACCTTAAGAGGTCCAAACTTTGATGCACTCTCCTGACCAAACTATTGGGACTATATCTCCCCGATTGCAGCTATACCTATATTTTGGGGTTCAAAAATCCGAATCTGCCGAAAAAAAATGTTTATTCAGATAAAGTACTTTTTTGTTGCTGATTTCGTAACTTAAAATATCATTTGCACTTATTTATTAGAATATTTGAGGTTACCCCTTCGAGCCATTACGATAGAGTCCTAGAACGTGAAGATCCGCTCATTATATCGAAAGTCATTCAGTGTAATCAGTTTTTCCTTTTTTGGCGCACTGTACTACGATATTTTATTATATTAAGCTTATCACAGATGGCACAGTAAGGGTTAAAATTCGTCGCAATACTTCCAGATTACTACATCTAATTTATTTCTTAGCCCAAAGTGTGCCATACAACATTATACTTTCATAGTGTTAACAATTTACCATGTGCTTTCAATTTAACTTAAACCAAAACAAATTGATATTTAACACAAATATAGCCAAATAAGCTTATGCTTGATATATGTTAATATATTTACAGCTCATGACTGAGTTCATTAATCATAAAAATTTATGAATGGTAAACTAACATGTAAATTTTAACACAAATGATGATGAAACTTTCTAGAATATCAAGAGTGTTCAAACATTGTCTTGTAAACATAACATTAACAGAGGGATACTAAAGAAGCTTGTTATTGTTTACATTCATTTATCCATTCATAAGTAAGTATTCCACCTTAAGTGTAGCGTTGCAGTAATGTTATAATGAAAACAAGAATATTTTCATAAGATATCTTTTTAATTAATGTCAATAGGTGCACGTAATCTACAAGTGAAAAAAAAAAACATTAAAAAGGAAATTGATTTATTTTGATAACAGTGTTAAAGATTACAACTTTATTTCCACGTTAAACAAAAATTTATTAAATGCTTTGATCAACAAGCTCCACAAGCTAATTTAATGGCTCTTGAAGTAAGCTTTACTTCCTTCAGGATCAGGTTTCATTGTTGCGTCTCCAGGTTTCCAACCAGCTGGACAAACTGAAATAGAATGTATAAGTATTTAATAATCAAACATGGAACGAATTTATTTAAAATAAACTTAACAATCTCTTTCTCACCCCTATGACATTCTTTCTTCATTATAATTCCATACTATTAAAATACTACTCATTAACAGCACCAATTTACAAAATTTTTTATTCATTAAGTTTACCCCCATGTGTCTTCAAGAGTACCACAGAGAATTTAGAAAAGAACTTTTATGCAGAATCATTTAATTTCTTACCATTAATGCATCAAAACCCTGCAAATTTGAAGTAAAAAATAAAAGGTCTATTTCAATAGACAGGGGCGAAAATAGGATGCATTGCATCTGGGTCCAGGATATGCAACAATCATAGGGTTCTCAGTACGCTATCATAGAAAATACTTATTTAAAAAAAATCTTTTTATGAAAGAAATTTTTAAAAGCAGCAGTTTTACAGGCACTTGCAATTGATACCCAAGAGCGGATTAAGCGTACGTGGGGCCCTAGGCCATTCAAATTTTTGGGGCCCTTAGTTTAATTTTTTTCTCGTATATTTTTTATTTATTCAAATATAAAAGTATTTATATATCTTTTCATTTAAGCATATTTAAAATTAAAATAAATAATATCCTGGACCTCTTAAACAGTGACAATTTCAATATATAAAATTTGATTGAAAGTGACCAGTTGTATGAGTTTTTTTTCTAGAGTATATAAAACAATAAACAAACACTTACCTTTTAGTAAAATATTTTATAATTATTTATTGATCAAATAGAATTACGAACACTAAATAATTATAAAACACTAAAAAAATTATGAGACACTTTAGTTGAGGCACTAAATAACTTTTTCATTTAAAGAGTCTCAATAATGTCAACAACATTTAATTCTTTGATTCTTGTTTAAACAAGTCTCAGCTCGCTATAGTACTGCTTTAAATTTTTTCGCGCGCAAATCAAAAGGACAAATTTGAACTTAAAAAACATTGATAAATATTATTATACATAAACTATAATACTTATAAGTAATAACTAAAATAAGTAATAAATAAATGTAAAAAAATTATCGTATTTTATTAATATATATTTGAAATTTATAATTTTTTTTTTTTAAATCATTGTTTTTAATTTTTTTAAATTTATTTTCAAAATTTTTTTTTAAGGGGGCCCCAGGCCATGGCCCAATGGGTAATCCGGCACTGTTGATACCATAGAATATTCTGCTTATTGTATTTTTGTGTCCGTTATTTGTTCTTATTATTGCTCTTTTGTAAAATACAAACATAAGAGGTATGCTCCTTGCAGATACTTCAAGCATACCTTTTGAAGGTAGACTTAACTTTCCTTCACATTCTTCAATAAATAAGTAGTTTCTCAGAATAAGGAGAGTCAAAAGAAAAATACACAAATGTATTTTTAAAATATCAGTACTTTTCCCATTTTCTTTTAATTTCAGAAAATTTTATTTATTGGGTTCACACCAGCAATGAAAACTTAGTGGTTCAATAGGACTACCTAGTTCTTTATTTGGTGGTCCAAAATATAGTAGACAAACTTTAGAAAAATCAAACCTTACAATTACATAATTCATGTTAAGGTACACATAAAAAATTATTGCCATCTATTAACACCCCACAACTAGTTAGGTTCTTTTAGCCCATAATGATTGAAGATTAGTACTTATAATAATTAGTATTTATAATTCAAAATAAACATGAACACAAATAATTTATCTGTATTTAATTTACTAAAAGTCATAAGTACAGATAATTTATTTAGATAAGTGTATTAAGGTAAAAAGATAAATTAGGCAAACTTATTACATTAATAAATTTATTAAATTTAAAATATCCTTAAAATACTTATCCAGAGAATTCAGTCAATATTTAGTTTTTTCTATCATATATATATAAAAAAAGCTTCTTCAAGATGCAACCTGATTATAAATAAATATTTTTTAACCCACTGGTGGTTCTGCACACAGAAAGTATGTATATACTTTTTTAATTCCTCCCAAATAAGAGTGCATAATAGAAAATCTTAGTCTATTTCCTATTTACAGACAGCCCTGCATTTAAAAAAAAGAGCTTCAATTTTTTTTATGTACCCAAACACCTATCTAGAAATACATGAAAAATAACCCTTAATATTCATACCGAAATTTCTATTGAACAGGGAGAGAGGAGGAAGATTAACTTGAAAGAATTGTTTAGAAAATTGATGTCAAACAAGGTAATGCCAAGGTTGTCAACAGAAGTAACAAAAAAAAATTAAGTTGATTATTTTACTTTAAGCAACAAGGGTGATATTTTTCTCTTCATTACAAGCTCTCTTCTTAGCTTCAATAGCTGCTACAAGTTCATCACAATTTTGTCTTTTAACAGATTTCACTTTATTAGTAGAGAATTCATTTAAGTGCGCTAAGCTTTTATTTCCTGCAAGGAAAGGAAAAATTTGGCGGGAAAAATTATGGTACTCATAAGACTAAAGAATATTAGATATTAAAAATGTCAGAATTTATTAATGTTTAAATTTATAATTTTTTAAGAATTAATAATTGTTAAATTGAGGAAGATAAGAAATTTACAAATATACAATGCTTCAGGCATTTTTGTAACTAATTTTTTTATTCTAAAACAACTCATTATATTTAAAACAAATCTCTGCTAATGTTATATTTGTCAAATGTGCAAATCATGTGAAAAATACTAAACAAGTTGAAAAGATAAAGAGCTAAATAAGATTTAAAAAAGTTAATTTTAGTTTTTGAAACAAGTTTTGCAAACTCAAGATGTTTTACTAAAATACAAGATGAATTTTTATAACCTAAGGAGACTAAAATTGGCACAGAATTTGGTACACACATAAAATATTATGAGTTAGTTTTCATTTAGTTAAAAAGACTTAAGATCTAAAAAACAATTTTACAGAAAATCAAAACCTTTAAAAACAAAACATAAAAAAATTTAACATTAGTTTAGATTCTTATATTTGTAATTTAGAAAACTTACCTAAGGGTTTTTCATAACATTAAAAAGCAACAAATAAGTTTAACAGGACAGCTTGAACCGAACCTGTAACTTAAACAATTTATCAATATAAAATTCATATACCTTCTCCATGTTTGTCAGTGAATTGGAATGCTTGCACAAGTCTTAAAGTCTCATCAACAGAGCGGCCAACAGGCAAGTCATTCATAGTGATTTGGCGTAGATTTTGTTTTTCATCTATGATGAAAAGACCACTGAAATTCAAAAAAGATTTTAAAAAATAAGATTTTTAACAATGTGTATTAAGTTTATTAGGTATAACAATTCCGAAAATTAAATTATCTTAAAACTTTCTTGCAGCAATATGAGTTAAGTGCCTACATATAAAGTGTGTGACTGCCACAATTCCTGATCAGTCATTTTCAAAATAGGGACAAATGCATTTATAATGGATATTCTCTGAACTAAGTATCTAATCATGTGAAGTAAATAAGTTATTTGATGGTGAAAAATAAAGAGATTCATATAGTACATTTACATACAACATATAACTGAGTTTGTATGAATGCTGTCTTAAACATTTAAAAAATTGAAACAAAAGCAGTTCAATCAATCCTGTTTTACAATAGGCAGTTAAATTAACTGAAAAGCTACTGTTAATGCAATGCGCTTTCATTCAAAAAATGTATATCCTAAATATTTTATTAGAGACAATTCACACATTGCACTAAACTTTAAAAATTACCAAAATCTAAGGAACTTTTTGCAACACAAGGAATCTTAAACTGTTAAATTAATCAGTGATGGTTAAGTAACTGTTAAATTAATCAGTGAATCAAAGTGAAAACCTCAAAATTTTATATGTAAAAATTAGATACATTAATAGAAAAAACATAATGCACAAATAGTTCCAAGAAAATGTTTTGTACTTATATTAGATTTTTAAATCTCGTTAATAAGAATCGCAATTTACGATATTCAAATCGCGTGAATAACAATTGCAGCACGCAACTTTTGAATGACGTAAATACGAAAAGCTATGTTAGATATAAAAATCGCTTGAATAAGAATCAAAATGATAGCAGACTCCGGGCTTGGGACTTCTAAAAGGCTTGTTTGATGCAGGGACGTCTGAATTACGAAAATACGAGCTATCTGGCTGGCGGGCAAACATGAGAAAAAAACCTTATCTTCTAAGCGTAAAAGCGAAGAAAATAGCTAAAATAAGTAAAAATACGGAAGGGTTGGCTGCTATATAGTTTGATTTTTCTGTTTATCTTTGAAAATCGGATATAAATATAATTATTTTATTTCATTTGTCAGAAAAAAAGGAATATTTATTTTTTTTTAAAAAATGAAACTTTTAGATACGAGTTTTTGATAAAAAGGCTGAAATTTGAGAGACAAAGGTGAAAAAAGCGGAAAAACCTCACCCCTGTATGGGCGGCACTGTATCATAAATGAATAAAACAATTTGATTTGAACTTCATGTGTTGTAAAAATGTCCAGAATTCCAAAACTTTGCTTAAAAATAATAAAATGTAAAATTGAAAAAAAAAAAAAAAAAAACTATCAAAACATTGCATAGATTTACTTATGGAATCTGTTTAAATCAAGTGCATCCAAAAATAGATTATGATATGTGCTCTTAACACTTTGATTTACGAGTGAGAGCGCATCAAATGGTGGTTTTTAAATGTGCGAAAAATCAACAGTACATTTGGAAACCTCACTTTATGGATTTCCAAAGAAATCAGCACGCTTGTTATAAACTTGATTAGATTTCATTGCAACAAATTAAAACAGGGGGGGGGAATAACATATTGATTTAATATGTATACATGTTTGTTACAGATTGGAATTTAACTAACACATTCTTATAGGTGACACAATGATATGTAGATCAAAAATTAGCTTTATTACGACGTATTTCAACAATACAAGTTTAAAAAATATTGAAAAGATCCAATTTAGAAACTACAACTTTCTAAATGGATGGTATTTTTACAAATTGATTTGTCATATTTTTCACTTGTAGTGTGTGAACAAAAAAAGGGAATAGAAAAAAAAGAAGAAAATAATAGTTCAGGATATAAGTCTCATTAACAGAATTTTGCAAAAATTCAAAATTCAGATTTTCTTAGGGAGATACCCCAGAAAAATTTCTTTGTAATACAAGTTTTTGATTCTCGAAAGTAATAATGATCTTTAGATACACTGGATTTTGAGAATTAGTGGAAAAAATCACATGCCTTGTTACTAGTTTTAAAAATCTGTCAGAATATGAAAGCCCGGAACTTCGGGGTACAATCTGAATAATCACCTCTGATGAATATTAATGTTTAACAGTCTAGTTTGTGTGCTGTTAAATAACAATAGACACTGAATTTGATACAATACATAAAAACAAAAATGGCTGAAATTGGTGCAGAGGGGCCAATTTTCCAAACTAGCTATGAGTAATCAGCAAAAATACACAATTAGCATATACGAAATTTGTGTTGTAGATGTGATATAGGTAGTTTATTATGCCTGAATTTACTATTAAATAAATAAAAAAATACTTATGTAAAAATACTAAATTAAAATCCATCAAACACTAAAATTTTAGACTTCATAAAATTAATCACTTGGAAACAATTTTAAAGTTATTTATTAAATTAGAACTAGGCCTTTTATTTTAATCATTAAAAACTTTTGTTCACAGCTATCCGGGTTCAGGCTTTTAATTTCTTATGAGGAAAGAAGATTAAGTTTTAGAGTAGCTTGTTGGAAAGGTAAAAGATTATTATTTTTTTGCTTTTCTGTTTCTAATAAATAGTTTTCAATTATTGTTTCTAGAATTAAGGAGTAGAAAAAAATATATTGTAGATAAGTTTCAAGCGAAATTTCTTAGCTTATGTTAGTTAAGGGAGGGAGAAAAAACTCATTTTAAAAAGATTACCATGGAAATTTTAAAAAACCCTAATTTTTATTACTAACTGTAGTATATCATAATAATTTTTATTACTTAACTGTAATATATTGCAATAACAATCTTTATTACGTAAATGTAAATCTTAATTACAAATAAATTGCATTTGCTGGCAAATATGTATGAATTATAAGACATCTTACAAAATAATTACATATTAAAACATTAAACTAGAGTTTTAAAATAAGTATTCTATGTTCAGAGAGATGAAATAAAATTTAAGATAAAATGAAATCAGTGCAAAAACCTTAATAAATATATTTCCTATTGTTTATAATTATCAAAAGATTTAAACAATTAATACTATTTAAAAAAACAAAAAACTCAATTAACCGGAATGTAATGCCTGCATCTTCTTTATAAACTCCATAGGCTTTGGAAATTTTACAACTTTTATCAGCTAACAATGGAATATTCATTTTTCCCAATCCACCTTCTTTTCGTGGTGTGTTGATCCTGTAATAAAAGATTTATTTAAACAATAAAACTAATAGACATTAAATTTTTATATGTTTAAAACTAAAAATTTATCCAAATGAAAAATTTCATGTATTGTACAATATAAATTGAAACAAACTTTAATGCCCACAAATATTTTCGTGTACAGTCAGCAAAAAAAAAAAAAAAAAAATATCACCCTGAATAATTTTCGTTCTAATGATCGGATTTTCACGAACTAAGTGTCATTCTTAATGGTTCCTGGGGGTGACCTCAAATATGCTAATTAGTTAGTGCTAACTATTAATTAAGTTACGAAATCAGACACAAAAACGTACTTTCTCTTAATAAACATATATTTTTTTTTACATATTTGGAATCCAGATACTTGAATTAGGGGGGGGGGGGGGGTAGACAAAATTTTGAAAAAAATGGGTGGTAAATAGGGTCGCAACAAAGGTTTATATATTTGGCGATAGTCCAGAAAACCGCCAAAAAAAAAGTCGCCAGCGCAAATGAATATTTTAAGATAACCCATTCACTAATTCAAAAGAAGAATGCTTAATTTTACTAGGTTGCTAAGCAACCAAGCTCTGTCTGGAAAAAAAATTGAAATAATGTTCTGTGATTACTCAGAGAGGTTTAATTAATAGTTAATAGAAAATATCTCGAAGTTTCTAGGCAATTGACAATTTTTAAGCTGATTTCTGTCCAAAAAGCAAAGTTTTTTTAAATTTTAATCTCCCTTGAAAAGAAAATTTGAATAGATTATAAATTATTTATGATTTTCTAAGTTTTAGAATTTAAATATATGAACATTTTATCTGATATTATTTAGATTATGTTTCTGCTATATTTATTCGAGGATTTCATACTAAAATCAAATTAACGTAACTTATTATGGCTAAATACAAAATTTTAGGGATAATCACTTTTACAGCTTTAATCAAGTCTTCTAGGCAAGAAAGTTTGAAGAAAAAAAGTGCTTGAAAAATAAAATGTATATTGTATAGTAATTCTAATGCACATTCACAAGTTTTTCTATAATTTACGATATTTCTTTTTCCTATAACTCCATTAATTGCTGAATGTTTAGTGGTATTTTAAAAGCATTAAAATAGGTTATGTTTAAGAATAAGATATTGAAATAATATATTGCATATAGTATGATTCATTGTTTCAAAAATCGCTTCATTCTGCTAGATATTTAGATAACAAGGTTTTCTTTGGATAAAGATGATTAGCAAATAGCATCCTTTTGCTTCGATACATTTAAAAACTTACGTTCGCAAATTCACCATAAAATATAGCACAGCATATTCTTCAATTACGATAAGCTACATTTACCACCAAATACTGATACTATGATTATTTTTGTTTTCTTATATATATCTGATATGATACTCTTTTTTTAAACAGAGCTTGTAAGGTCCTTAAGATACTGAAAGGGGGGTACGAAAACTTAAGATAAAATATTTAATTTCATTAACTCAAAATATCTGTTCTCAAAATTTTAATTTTAAAGTTAAATATAACTTTTACAATATTGATGCTCTTATGTTTTTAAAGACCACATAATTCCTGTTGAAATATGAAAATGCATATTTTTACTTTAACGAGTGTAAAATCCTTATCAAAATAATGATCAAGACCCAAATGTAAAACAGTACAATTGATGATAAAAACTCAACTGGCTTTAAAAAATATGAAGAGGGAAGTAAAAGTCTACATGTTTCGAGCGTTCAAATATATTCACCCATTCTCAAAACTTGTCAAGCTTGAATAACTTGTGACTTTTATTATTGTGCTCAAAACATGTCTATTTTTATCATCTATTAATTTTTGAATCAATGAAGTTTTTATATTTTCAATTCAATTTCTTGGGATTATCTATTTAGTTACACAATATATTAAATTATTTCACTTGATATTAAAATAAATTTTACTTGAGTTATAGGCACAGGTTCTTAGATTAAAAAAATAATAATTTGCTATTTTGTAAAAAAATCAATGCAGTAAAATTTTTTTTGCTACAAGCCTTAACATTTTAATTTAAGGACATAAAAAAATTCCGTTTACAATTGAAATTTCAGAAGTCTAATGTGAAAATGGAATTCCCCTAGCACCAGAAATCGAAATTAAATACATAGTTACAAGGACAACTATTGTAAACAAGTTAGCGTTTCCGTCCTACTCGAAGTTGTTCGGAAAGGTATTTTGTATATATAGATTCCAAAGTTTATTCTACAAATATTTTAGGGTATACTTTCGGAGTATTTTGAGAGAGTTTATTTTTACACCCTTATTTGCTTAAAATTATTAAATAATAAGCTTAAAATAAATTATTCAAGCAACATGATTTAACGCATTTATAGTATAATAGTAAACGGGGCTTCCATCGCATATCCTTAACCTTGATTACGCTATCATTAAATGAATGGAATAAGCTTGGATAAATAATAAAAGTTAATTTTTTCCCCGTTTTAATTTTCGAGGAAATATGTTTCGATCAAACAGATTTCATTCTGGAAAAAGCGAAATTATTGAGTAGGTCCCTTGGAGTAATATCATTCTTATCCTCTTTTGACGAAATATAGGAAAAACTGGTTTTCACAGTTCTGTAAAAAGTATGTTAGCCTTCTTGCCACGTTTTTTTTATTATTTTTAATCAAAATAAGTTCGGAAATTTACGTATTTTTTATTGCATTTTTTTAAAATCAGATGATCCTAAAATCTGCACGGCTTCGGAAACTTTTTACAAATTTCAATTTTTAGTGTTTCCTGCTAAACAAAATAAGGCATTGTTCCTGATAACAAATTATACTACAATAATATCTTGGGAATCGTGCTAAAGTAAAAAATTAAACAAAATAGTTTAGTATATTATCCGGAAAAAATCTACATGGAATCATAAAGAAATAAATAAGATATATTTAAGATACTGAGATATTTTAAGACGCTTAAAAGTTTTGGCTACGTATTTGACAGCTTTTTATGTTCGGTATCTTTATACTCTTTGTAGTGACTTATAACACATGGACACTATTTTAGATAATCTATGTTGAAGTCACAAGAAACAAAACAAAACAGACAATCAATGATTTATATTCTTTTTTCGAAAAAAATAGTATGCTAAGTAAATAATCAGCTGTTTTGCATTAAATAATTTTAAACAGCGGAGTGTTTTTAATTTCTTAACAAGGCTTTATTCTTAGCTAGCAGACAATAATTCTTTTAAAAAAAAACTTGACTATAATGTAAAAAGGAACTTTACTTTAAAGAAAATCTAAATCAAAGTACTAAAAAAATTGATTAGTATTAATGAAGAAATAATAAATGTAGTAGGGTAAAGAATAAATTTTTTAAAAATGCTAAAATTTAATTAAATAGTTGGTAAAATAGTTCTGCGAAACACTTCCGGACATGTGATTAAAAAATTACTTTTAAGATTAACACGATATATAAGATGTTGAGAAATTTGCGATGTGAGATATGCTTACTACGTATTTTTATTAATATTCATAAAAAATATATACAAGAAACTGAGAAATATTTTATTCCAAATCTATTCATACGTATGTATATTATTGTAATTGTATCAGTTATTGAGGAAAAAAAAAACTAAAAAATAATCACATTAAATAAGCACAATCTGGTGTATAATCATATTCTATCAAAAGCATGCTTTTATAAAACTCTACATTTGTTGAATAAAATGTTTTTTATTCAATAAAATGTTTCATTCAAATTTCTTTACTTAATTTCAAATAGATTTTTAGAGGACTAAAAAAGAAACATTGTATTTTATAGTTTTAAATAAATAAAAAGATTAGCAAACGATTATTAGCGAAAAAAATATGAATGAAAGTTTACGCCACACGCGCTAAATCAAGTTCTTCGTAAGTTCATCACATTTTAATATTAATCGCCCCATTTAATCATTTTTTCATTGTCGCCAAATTATTTTTTTTAAAATAATTAATTATAATTTTTCTCATCTTCTAATAAATAAAAACAGTTGAAACTTCAGATTTTTCAATTGAAAGGCATGTAGATTAATATGGTATAAAAAAATCCATACCTTATAATTCAAAATTTTTTCATCCTCTTTAATTAAATAAAAATTATTAAAAATTATTTTTTTCATGAAATTATCTTTGGGTAAATGCGTTTTATGAGTTGGTGCAATAAAATTTTGAATTGCTTCATTAGTTTTTAAAATATGACTGAAAACGCAAAAAGTGAAATTAACATTAAGGGGTCCTAACTTTGAATCGCTCTCCTTACCAAACTATGGGGACCACATTTCCCAGATTGCGGCTACCCCCTATATTTTGAAGATAAGGAATCCAAATATGTAAAAAAAAATATATGTTTATTCAGAGAAAGTACGTTTTTGTGTCTGATTTTGTAACTTAATTAATAGTTAGCACTAACTAATTAGCATATTTGAGGTCACCCCCCAGGAACCATTAAGATTGACACTTAGTTCGTGAAAATCCGATCATTAGAACAAAAATTATTCAGGGTGATATTTTTTTTTTTTGCTGACTGTACAGCTAGCTAGATGTAAACAAAAACGATAGCTGTTAAAAATCACTATACATATCTTTATAGGGACTATTAGGTTTGCAGATATGCAGAAACATTGCTTGACATAGGTCACATATACATGAGAATACATATCTTATGGAATATTTAAATTTGACACTCATTGATCTTAAGACCTACTGTTTGTGCTGAAAACTTGGAAAAGCAAGTAATTATGTTAATTAAGAATTTTCTCTGGAATATTTGACACACAGGAAATTTTTGACATGAAAGAAAAAGGGAAGCTTTTAAGTTTGAAATCTCATCTCATAAATATACAAAATATTACAGAATGCTATTTGTATAAATTCTAATAAAAACAAAAAGCAGTATTTAATAATCACTGCAATTTTTTAAAAAATTCTAAATTTCAGGCACTCAATTTTTGGCGGAAAGGTAGCCCTTAATGACAGTCCTTTCAGAGCTAGCCGGAGAACTGCAAACCTCAGAAACCTGTTTAAAAATTCATTTCAAAGTTAAATTTTATTTTTTAAATAATTTTTAAACAATTAGTACTTTTTAAAACTGAAATTTTCTATACTTTTAGACTAAAGAAACCAGCTTTTTTCTTCCTTCTAATTTTTAGGGTACTCAGATACATAAATAACTGATCAACATTTTAAGACAATTTTATTCAAAAATTATGATTGAAAAAAAAAAAAAAAAAAAAAAAAGATTAATATTTTTCTCATAATCTTTACCATGCTAAATGAGAAAAGTGACTGTCAGTTGAACAGGCTACAACTTCACAATTTATCTTCTTGAATTCTTCAACTCTATCAGAGAAAGCTATTATTTCAGTAGGACAGACAAAAGTGCTGAAAAATAATAAAACATATGAAAAACCTTGAATTTTACATTTCTTCTTTTACTATGAACTATACTACTTACAAATCTAATGGATAGAAAAAAAGAACTAGGTATTTCCCTTCATAATCACTAAGCTTAATATCCTTGAAAGCACCATTTATTACAGCAACACCTTGGAAATCTGGTGCAGGTTTAGTTAATTCAGGAGCCATTCTGAAAAATTAGTATTTATGTATTACATTTCTAAAAATTTAGAGCTTATATGATAATTTAAGATTAACAAGAATAAGATCACAATAATTGCATATTATATGTAGTTTTTCTTGAATAATTTTTATGAAATACAAATACTTCCACTTCAAATATGCATTCAGAAAAAAAAAAAAAAAATGCAAGGATTTTATAAGATAAAAGATCTTTTAGTAACTTACAATGAGTGGTTAGTTTTTCTGAGTTAGGGTAACCTGGGGTAATTCACGATCACTCTTTCTGGGGTAAATAATGATCACATAAGTTTTATTAAAAAAAAATTTTTTTTTTTAGAAATTTGAGACACGGACAAGAATGCTTGTACATTTTACTAAAGTATAACTACATTTACTTAATAGTTTTTTGCTTAATCTAACGAAATAAGTATCCTTTAAACTGCTTTCTGTATTTTCCATTTCAAAGATGGGCTTCAAAATGTGCACATTTCTGCTAAGATCCCCCACCTTCTCTTAATAAATATTGTGAGTTACTTTCTTTTTCTTTGATATAAAAATAGTGTAAGCTTTTGTTTAATTGTTTCACATCTACTGTAAACATAATTAATTATAGGAAATTATATCAAATGTTGCCCCCTACACATGGGGTAATTATTGATCACTGGGGTAATTCCTGATCATTGTCATTTTTTCTTATAAATAGTATAAAAAATAGATAATTGTCTTTTCTTAAGTGGAACAACTATAAAATATATTTTAACTGTAATCATAAAATTTGTTTTTAACTGTATACAAGCCAAATGTGTTCTGATTTGCATCATATCTGGTTTGTCTTACCTTGCTTCTATCTTAATTTTATGTGTGTACATTGTTAGAATTTGTAAGTTTATAAATATGGTGAGAAATTATAAGCCTAAAAAGGATACCTAGCTCCTAGAAAGCAAAATTAGTGCATTTCTTTTAATAATTGAAAATAAAAATTTCAATGTGAGAGCTGCTGTCAAACCTTACTTTAAACTCTCACTTAATGAAGTTAAAAAATATCCAGCAAAAGTAACTTATGTAGGAACTCTTTCTTATATTCCAGCAGAACATTAGAATGAGTTGGCTGCTTGCCTAAAATGCACGGCACAATGCAAAGATTTTTGGAAAATTTAAAGTGTTAATCTTTATTCTTGCTCTTAAATAAATAGTTTTATTAGCTGCTTAAACATATCTCTTTGGTTTATTTGTTTGATCCAGATGTCTTATTTGTTAATTACTATTTTATAATTATTTTTAAACAGCCCCTTTACTATAAAAACTGGTGATCAGTAATTACTCCAGAAGTGATCAGGAATTACCCCAGAAATGATCAAGAGAAGGAGTAATTCCTGATCACTAAAAATTTAAAATCTTTTAAATTCTAATTAGATTTTCAAACAAAAGAAGGTAGCATAGGACTCATTTCATATAGCCTCAAACTAACAGTGAATATTGAAATTCTATCTTGAAGAGTTTTTGCACAAAATAGATGTTTGCATTTTTTGATCAGGAATTACCCCCAGGTCACCCTAACTTTATTTGAATAGAAAAATAAAACAAAAGTTTGAACAAAATATTCAGTGAGGCAGCAATCCTTAAAAAGGTCTAGTGTTCATTTTAATAATTACAAACTAGGTAGTGGAATAGAGAAAATATCAAGACATTTTTCAAAAAAATAAAAATTTTTTTTTTTGCATAGTATATACATATACCAGACTACTTTTTTAAAATGCTTATTTTGCACCACTTAAACGCAATTAGAAGTAAATTTTATTGCAAAATATACAAATTTAAATATCAGAATTCTCTTTAATAGAAAGGAAGTTTTAACAGTTTCATTTTTTTTCCAGGTCAAAGAAACCCTACGTTGAGTTATTTTGCTCAAGAAACAAATTTGTTTTTATGAATTCGGAATTTATAATTATTTTCCGAATTCATTATTTAAATTTCTATGCTAGAAGGAAAAAAGGTTTTTGATGACATAGATCAGTGTTTCCCAAACTTATAATGAATGTATTTTTTTAAAAATATGTTTATTTAGAATGGAGAATAAAGTCAAAAATCACAACTGGCTGTTGACACCACTAATTATTAACTCTGCAAAAAATAGTCAATAGAAAAATATGTAATTTTAAATTTTCATGGCTAGCTTTATTTTTAAATAAAATTTTTTGAACTATTTGTTTGTTGCAAGATATTTCGCCTAAGAAAGTGGTGTACCCCCGCTAAACCGTTCCCGTACCCCTGGGGGTACGCATACCACACTTTGGGAAACACTGACATAGATAATGCATAATAATTAAAGCCTGTTAACTGATTAAAATAGGTTGGACTAACTTTGAGCACTTGAAACATATCTACTGTTAATTCCAATTAGTAATTTTTTTTAAAGGGAATAAAGTTGTAATCAAGTGACTTTTTAGTGCTTCATTTTCTAGAGATTTAATAACTAAATAAATTAAATATTTTTTCAATTTCTATGAAGTTTGTTGGAAGAGCATAACACATTTTTTCAATCTTAGCCCTTAAAAATTATGTATACTTAATGATTTTAGTTTTTGAGAGAAATTCATTTCATGTACAGAGTGCAAAAAAATAAACTGATCACCTCCTATAATTTTTGATCTAATAGAACAAGCCTTCATGTCCAAATAGATCCATTGGGTGACCTCAAATATACTAATTAGTGCAGACAATATTTAAAGCTACGAAATCAGCCACATACCTTTCTCCCCACCCCCCATGGATTTGGATTTCTGACTTAAAATATAAGGAGCATCCCCTCCCCAATTTAGAAAATATGGTCAGAAAAGCTTTGTCCGAAGTGTGGACCAAGTTTAAAATAAAAATACCTTAAAATAAAAAGACAAGGTATGTTTAAACAGAAGAGCAATTCATTTACGAAAAAAAGACTTGACCAGTTACTCGAGTTAACAATATTACTCGTTATTTCAATTTAACATCTAACATAATAAGCAAATGTATTCTGAAGACTTTGCAAGCTTACCAAGCTTTGCAAGCATGTTATCCCAAAAAACAGATATTTTACACAAATATAGACAAATAAGGAATAACAAAGAAAGGCACACCCTAAAATTTATGTTATATTAATTTTCTTAAATTAAGGCTCATGACTTGTTAGAATTTATAAATTAAACCAAAAATCTAAAGAATAAAACTGTCTAGAATATTAAGCTTCTCCACTCATTGCCTTCTAAGCTTAGCATAAGCAGAGGCATACACTGGAAGTTTTCTAAATTTCTTCAGGTCAACCATCCATAGTATGACCATTTCTTTGTTTTCAATTGTACTTTATTCATTTTTTCCTTCAATATTTAGGTAATTCACTTTTTCTTTGGAAATAATTCTGTAATATGGATAACACAGTAGCAGGTCCGGATTCACCACAAGGCCTGAGTGGGCCCCAAGTCGAGTCCCTACAAATGTTGTGGGGTCTGTTATAAAAGTTTTAAAGCATCTCTTAAATTAACATGTAAATTTGAGGACTAATAGGGCCCCCCAACAGTGTTGTGCCTAAGGTATACGAATTTCTAAATCAGGCCCTACACTTTAGTTACATTACCACAGTACCTATATTAGTGTATTAAGGGAATAACAGTGCCTGTTTGCACTTAGCTGGCTTTGAGTTATACCAATACCATTTAAGTTAAATCTCCCAAAACAGGAATCTTTCCTACAAAAAAAAAAAAAAAAAACCCTACTACCACAATGAAGCATTTTTTGTGTCAATAATAGTTAAGGGATTGTTTAACATTTTGTGCATTATTTAATGGATGAACAATAGAAACTTACATCATGCCTGCAAAGTTAAGACTTATTTCGAAAATTAGTCAATATAATAAATTTTATAACAAATTCAGCTTCCAAATTTCTGCAAGTAATTCGTTACAAGTTTATTGATTAGTTTATACCGTGTATCAGCAAATTAAAAAGTTTGTACTTCTGCGGAAGCTTTAAAAACAAAACGTAGGGATTTAACTAAATTATCTTTAAATATTTTGATCGATTTCTAGATTCAATTGTAAACAAAATGACGCATGCTTGTATCATTCAGGCCTAAAATTTTTGTTTATTTAATCTTTGTGTGCCGAGTATAGTGCTTTATATGCTAGTCGTTGTAGGGCAAGACTTAATCAATTTTCATCGAAATAAATATAACCGAGGATACAGCCATGCAATTGAAAAAACCATCTAAGTGCTTCACGATACATTTCAGAGAAAAGTTGCTTGACATAAATTTTCTTTCTACTGCTAATGCTATGAAAGCTAAAATAGAATTTCAGAAAAAAGATATATATATATTTTAAATATGCAGCTTACCATACAAAAATGCCAAATATATAAAAATCTCATTTTTAAAATTTTTTTAGCTTTCGTTGATTTATCAATTGCAAGGCAGAACAGAACATGAATAAAACTAAAACAAAAACTGGTCCTGACAAATAGAGAAAATGTCCCAATATATCAACCCTGACATAACACTGGACAATTAATGCTACAGTAGACTTTATATAAGACATTTAAAAAAATATTTATATATTTACTTGCATAGAAAGTGAAGTACAACGTAAAATTTCAATAAATCTTACTCTTATGTAACGCACTCAATGAAAAATTAATGAAGCTGAGAAATAAACCGCGCCGGTAGTTTACTGCGGGCCTTTTATATGATTGTTTAATACTTTTATTGCAAAAAAAAAAAAAAAAAAACGCTTAATTTTGCTTTAATAATGAAACAAAAATTAGTTTTTTTAATTTTAAAGATAGTATTATTTATGAAATTAACAAAATATCGACTATTTAGATAGTAAATAAAAAATAATTTCTCTAGATACTACTACATTTCCTATCTTTATTAATTAAAATCTAAATAAATCTTCATTTAATCTAATACAAATTTCAATTCTAATATTATACTGATATATAAATATTTATTTTTGATTATATATTTCTTTTATGACTCAGATTTATATTTACAGTCACTTTACTTGATAGTTAGATTAAAGTTGTACTATTTGGATCTCGTGAAAAGTTCTCAACGAAATAATGGAGGAATAAACAACTTTTAAATTCGTATTAAAAACAGATTTCAACTGTAATAGTACATTTTAATATGTTTAAATAACGCTTCTTAAGTTTAAACTGAGTGATCATTTTGTATCAGGTCGACAGTCAATTTAGCTTGAGGATTCTTCATCGATATCCAAACCACAGAGGATAAAGTATAAATGCTTTAAAAAGTTATTGGTGGTCAAAGCTTGGGATAATACTGTTTTGTTTTCTATTAATTACTGATTAAATACACATAAAAATGGCTATGACTGATGATACTGAACAAGTAAGCAAATTACAATTGACTGAACCTTGAAAAATGATAGTTTTAAAAATATAATTGTTGATATAAAATGTAAATAAAATTTCAGTAAGAGTTCTTATTTTGGGGACATCCTTATTTTTTCCCTCTAAATTTTATTTTTTAACAAAATAAGTTTTAGTGATTTTATTTTATTTGATTTATTTTAACTATTCATCTAAATGGGTTTTTTTCCAACTCTACTTTTACAGCACTTTTTTGTGAACAACTTACAATAACATAGCCTTCACATGTATTTTTTTCTTTATTATATGCTAGGACTACTTCATGCAATCAATCATTTAGTGAAGTCAAGTACTGAGGTTTAGTTTGTTAAAAATCATAAAAAGTAATAATCATAAATTCTATAGAGAATGCTTAAATATTTTTCCGTGAACTATATTTGAGGACTGAAATAGTTATCAAATATTTAAAGTAGATGATTTTTGGAGATTGAATCATTCCTAGTTAAATAAATTAGTTCTTAAAAATTCTCTTGGGAGCTTTAGTTATCAGTACCCTCTTGCCCCATTTTTAATTCTTTTTGCCTATGTGTACTCCTGTAGTAAGGAAGATTTCCATATCAGTACCCATGCTAAAATTATTGCCAAATTTGGCTACAGCCTTGTTCTGGGCTGTGAGAAACTATAAATATCACATGCAGGTGAAATTTTTAGCATCTCCTGAACAAGCCATTATATATTTTTTAAAATTTATTTCAAACATGACAACTAGCAGTTTCAGTTGACAGAAACAAGTACTGATGAAAAAATATGTTAAAATAACTCCTAGAGTATGTTTAATCCAATATCGACCAAATTCACAATTCATTTTAGATACCTGTTTTAATGAACAGTCCACTATTATTTTTATTTAGTCAATTGATAATTATTTAACATTTATTTTTAATTTCATTCCTTCATTCTAGTAAAATTTTTCTTATGTTGTCTAATAGTTCAAATTTGATTAATGAATTGTTCGTATTGGGTCTAGGGTGCAAAATCTGTGGCTGGTGGCCAAAATTGACTCCTGAAGGTTTTAACGGGTTTTAAATATTATTAACGGGTCCTTGACGGGTTTTAAATATTATTAAAAAATATATAAAAGTAAACTATTTAATAATAAAATGTAAAAATTAAGGGGAAAGGATTTTTTTTTCAGACCTTGAGGGGAAAGAAATTCAGCTCTATTAGAATTTTTTTTCTTCTTTTTATTAGTCATCCTTGGTTATAGACATTTTAATTTTTATATTTTATTTATTTATGCCTATGAGTTCAATATACTTGCAAAAAAATTAATTTTTTCTGAATTTTGCATGTTAAGTAAAGTTACATGAATTCATAGTATTTATCGTGGTTGTACTGATCTTTTTCTTTTAAAAAACAAGAATTAGATTGATCATTTTAGGATTTAATAAAAATTTTTTAGTAGAATGAATCCTAAAAAATGTGTTAATACACTATATATATATTGTATTTAAGAAAGGAATTATTACGTAATATTAAAAATTTCGGTCTTGTAGATGGTTGATAATTCTTTTTCTTTCAGTGATCTATGAAACTAGCTATTCAGAATGATGTTAGTCCTACCTATTCTGTCTAATTGGTTCTATATTGTAAATTTATATTCTGATCTGTCTAAGCAATATTGTACTCAGTTTTTTATATGTTTCTTTAGTCAGCTGCAAATGCTGTAGAAGAACCTTTGGATTTGATTCGTCTGAGTTTAGATGAACGCATTTATGTAAAGATGAGAAACGAAAGAGAATTAAGAGGTAGATTACACGTAAGTCTGCATTTTTTATTTTTAAAATGACTGAAAAAAATTTTTTTTCAATTATAAAATTTTGTTAGTTGCTACTTTTTGCAGACTCACCTTTTGAATGTGACTGCTGCTGGGCTAAAAAAAGGATTTATAATTTATACTGTCGATTCTATTTGATTTCTGAATTACTTTAATTAAATTGTGTTTCATTGTTGCATTTTTTCATTTATATTAAATTTTATGTTTGTATCATTCCATAAGTACTTTTTTTTATTCATTTAACTAAATCTAGTGCTTCTATTTGCTATTAAACAGAATGAAAAGGGAAAACTCCATGTTGAAATTTCAAGTTTTTTAACCACTTGCTTTCCATAAAATGCAACGAACTTTGTTGAACAAAGGGGCAAAATTTTTGTATAAAGATATTCTGTTAAAGCATGGTTCAAGAAGGGTCCTTACAATGTTCTCCCTAAGTGCTTTTTGAAGGGTGACCTGCCCAGCTGGCTCATTGATCCATATATGCCTCACTTGCCCTTTTTGTAAAAATAAGCTGCCATCCTTAAAAACACTGCCTTTTTAATTTTCAGGAAATATTACTAAACGTGAAATCAGAAATCTGGGGAATACGTGAGAGCATGAAAAACAGGATTTTTCTTTCTCCAATGATAGTTGAAAACCTGGACGTTTTGTTTTCTTAACCACCCGTTTTAATGAAAAGTCCACTTATGATTTATTTCATCATTGATAATTATTTAACTTTTATTTTTAATTTCATTCCTTCATTTTAGTAAAATTTTTCTTATGTTGTCTAGTTAAATAATTAAAATTTGCATGATATTCAGACAAAGAGATATTCACATCATCTATTTGGAGGGAGGGGTATATTAATGAATTTTTCAGTGATTTTAAATTTTATCATTATTTTTATACATATATATTTTCTCATTTTCAGCTTAAAATATTAAAAAAAAAGCTTTAAAGTTGTTCATCGATTAATCTTTTTTTTTTTAGTTAACTTTTTTTGAAGTAAATTTATATGCAGAGATTGTCTTTGAGCTTGCCTTTCATTATTTTTCAAAAGCTTCAAATTTTTCTGTTATTTTGATAATGAGTTAGAATTACTTTGTGAAATATACTCGTAACATAGTATAAGAGGGTAATTTAAAAAATTCAGGATCAAATTCAGCCTATTACATGATGTTACATATTTTGATGTATTTAACAGTGTTAAGTGATCTTCTTTTCAATACTCAAAGTCCCTCTTTCTGTGAAGAAGCACCATGCCTCTTTTTATTCCTAGAGAGAACTCTGGTTCTTATATATGATCATGAGACTATGATTTGTGTGAAAGTTTTAATTTGAACTATTAGATGAACATATTTACGAACAAAGTGGATCGTTGTGCTATATTAATGTAACTTTCGTAGACGAATAATCAAGTCTAAAAATTTCATAATGTTTTGGCTGACACGTGTAATTTAAGGGTAAAGCTGAAGCTCAGCAACTTACTCACCGCTATTGATAAGTAACATTATGGGCGAGAGCGCTATGATGCAAAGCACCAACCAGTGTCTTTTGCACCAGGAAAACTAGTCTAGATTTTTCAACCTATTAGAAGAGTTGAACTATCTGAAAAATTGGTTAAGAATTCAAATCACATAGAGTTAATAATCAAACTACGGTCAAAGGCTTTGTATCTTCCACAAAGTGTAAAACCATACGCTGTCATTGTGATGGACATAAAGCCATACTAAAACTTATCAATTAGAATTAATGGTGATGGGGAAATAATCAAACAAAGAAAAAACCTCCTGCAATGAAGGTTTTGTCACCCAATCTTGTTACTGAAGATCAAAAGAGTAACATATCAAAGCTTCTGACTATTATTTTAAATTTTTTTTTTTAGAGCAAGATATGAAGTCTGTGTAGTAGAGGTTACTTACCTGACTAAAAAATTCTATCTTTCCAAAATGGTGAAGACTATAAATATGTAAATTGTTCAATTAAAGGTTTTATTTATTATTTATTGTCTTTTAAAATCTTCTACTACAACATTCCTCTGTGTCCTGCCATTTCCATTTTTAAGTGTACATTTGTTTAGCTATTTCAAGGAGAAACAACAGTTACAAACTTATCCTGCCTACGAGACTTCTGTCTTTTTATGGACTTTTTGGAGGTGTTCGGATTCATGGGAGTCGTCTAGCCGAGATTAGCAACAACAACAGTTACATTGTCCTCTATATACATGAAGTCTTTTAATAAATCTCTTTGACTGGCTTGAATAGTTTAAATTAAATTCTTCTTTGCAGATAATGCAAAGGTACTTGTAATGATGTAAAATAAGAATTAGTGGTAGTAAGTTCTAATAACTGGCACAGCCAGTGCTAAAAGTACCAGTTTGTTTACTGATGTTTGCTATAAACTTGATATTGGTCTAAATTACCATATTATCCTAAATTACCAAAAGAAAGAAAGAAAGAAGGAAGCTGAAGTTTTTATTATTGAAAAGGACAAAAGTAGTGAGAGTGATCTGTTATCTTGAAAGCAGTTGCTAGACAATTTAAAAAAATTCATTGAAAAAAATTGTACCATATAATTACTTAAATATGTATCTTATACAATTATATTGTACTTTAAAAATGCAGTTGTCAAAAATCAATTAATTTAAGCATCTGTATTTAACCTAAAGATATATGAAGGGCTTCAGATTTTCTATTAGCTTATTCAAGAATTATGAAAAAAAATTTGAAATTTTTTAAGAAGTACAATGTTTTAACATTCTTATTTTCTGCAAATCTTTTTCTCAATTTATAAATAACCCATTTTTTTTAATGACATTTTGTTCCAATTTGTAAGCATATAATAAGTTGTCCCTTATTTTTTACAGATAGATGATCTTATATTTTGTTCAATATATAAATTTTAAGTTTTTTTTTTAAACTCTGATTATTTAATTAATTTTTTAAACATTTAACTTTAGGAATATTGAATGTTTCTTTATATATTTTTTATACTACTTTTACTAAAAGTACTAAAAAAAATGTTAAAAAATTTCTTCTTTAACACAATAACCAGTGAGTCCTTAGGCAGAACTGTGCTGAAATTTACCTGTTAGGAAGTAAATTGCACTACCTCCATGTTTGACAGTTTTCTCTGTGTAATTCATTGCCCAGAGAAAACTACTATGCGGGAAAGATTTCAACTGTAAGTTTGGAAAATGTTGGCTCGTTTCAGAGAGGGTTAATTTATAAAAATAGCAACACTGGTTCTCATTCCTGAACTTCATGTTTATTTATGATTCTAAACTATTAAAAAATTACTTATAATTGTTATGTTTAAACTATTTAATGTTTCTAAACTATTTAATAGTTTTGTTAAAACTATTTAATGTTCCATTTTTAGGCATACGATCAACATTTGAACATGATTCTAGGAGATGTTGAGGAAACTGTTACAACTATTGAAATTGATGAAGAAACATATGAAGAAGTTTATAGAGTGAGTTTATGTTTAATTATTTTAACCTATTCACATTTTCTGTACATAAGTATGTCTCTAGATAAGTATGTCTGTTTCTTAACCTTTTTTAAACAGATAATCAAATGCTTTAATCTAGAGGTGCACAACCTGTGGCTTGCCAACTGTTGATGTGTCAGCCCACGGTATCTTCTGAACGCAATGTTTTTTTGAAAAATTAAAAAAAAAAATCAAAATTTTTAAATTGCACATTTGAGTTATTAATTTTTGATGCACTCAATTCACGCAGATTCTATTGTAAATGTATGGCGTTTTGCAATAACTTTTTTAACTGTTATGTATACGAGCCCGCCATATTTCGAAAGATAATCCATTAAAACATTTTTCAGCTCTAAGCAGGATTGGCATGGTTTAAATCATTTTGAATTAAATCATGGAATAAAACCATTGATTTAATCCAAAAAATTTTTTCTTAAACAAAATCAGTAAGTCGAAAATATTTTTAAAAATCTATTCTTTAGGGTTGCTTCTTTTTATTGATAATGAAGGCTTTACCAGTGTTGCCAGGTGCCGATAGCCGTTCACCCCCAAATAACGTTGTAAAATCCCCTAAAAATTTGAAAAAAAAACCCAAAATTTTTAACTTAATGTATAAGTATTAAAAAATAGTACAAAAGTTAAATAATGTATAGAAAACGTTGCTTTAGTACTTTTTAATATTTTATTATCAGCAAATTAATCTTTTTTACATTTCAATCGTTACATTATCTTTAACTGAAATATTTAAGATATTTTTTCAATGCTTTCTGACTCGCACATTTTTTCATAAATATTTTATTATCAACGATATAGTCTTTTTAATATTTTAATTCTAACATTGTGCTTAAATTTCTGATAAAATATCCAACATATTTTCGTCAATACTTTCTGATTTGTATATGTTTTTCGCTGTTAAACATTTTTAACATGGAAGTAGGTATAAAATTTTGGCAAATTTTTCTGAAAGCTCATATGGAATGCGCAAAATAGCATCAGCTGTAGTTATAGACATTTTATTTCTCAATTTGTCTTTAATAATATTTAATATGGAGAAACATCTCTCCACAGCTGCATTTGAAAACGGAATACTTAATAAAGCTAAAACAAGAGTCGAGGTAAGTAAACTTAAGTCGAGAATCGAGCTAAGTAATAACTTACTACATTCAACAGAGGGATTCTTTTTGTTTTGGTTTAATATATTGATTTTCATATTACCATCTCACAAATTCATTATAGAATTTGATATTAAAACCAAACCAAAATGAAACTAGTAAAATTCCCCAAAAACCCTAAAACAAACCCCTAAAATACCCACTGAAGATAAAAGATCCCCCTACGTTTAGGGGGAAACCCCTAATCTGGCAACACTGGGCTTTACCCAAAGAAATAATGAAAGGGTAATTTATTACATTTTTAAATATACTAATAAATAATTAAAATTAGAGACTTAAAGTGGATAAGAGTACATTAAACGGTTAAATTAAAAGTTTTCATTAGCTGTGTGAAAAATAATTTGTTGGTAATAAACATATTATATTCATTTAGTTTTACATTTATTAAAAATTTTGTGCTTTTAAAATGTATTAAATATGTTATTGTTTACCAATATTGAAGAAAGACTTGTTCTACCCAAAGAAAATTGCAATAATTTTTTTCCTTTAATGTATTTTGATTTTTTTAAAAACAATCATGAAAAAACTCTTTCTGGGAACTATATTAACATTTTAACTCGCTAAACTGTAAAAATAATATTTTATTAATTTTTAAATTTTTAGGTATCAAGAATTATTTTGTTTAAATGAATGTGTATTCTTTAGAAATGATTTACAGTAGCTGTTAAAATTTTACTTCTGATTTGTGTATTCTATTGGAATAATAAAGACATATTTAAAATCTATTTTAAGACAGTTTCATGAACAACAAGAAAATTAGTGTAAATCACTTGTGTGCTGCAACCGTCTTATACAACTATAAAAAGTCTCATTTCAAAATGTAATATTTTTTGTTGTTGTAAATACTAACGATTATCCGGCTCGCAACTATCCAGCCTTCATGCTATCCAATCTAGTTAAGAATGAGGAAAGTTTCTGCCAGATATTAATAAAATTCGATGAATGAGGAATGCTATAACAGTCATCTGCTACTCCTAACAGTTTGCCGAGTGCAGTAAAATCTGTATAGTTTGACTCTTTCTAGTCACATTATTTGTGTACATTTGTTAATGAACATGCATTTTTACTTGAATCATTTTTTCTTATAATGTGTAACATATGTTTTTAATTATTTGGGAGAAGGGGTAGGAAATGGAACTCCTTTCTATGGTACTTTCTTGTTATCTAGTGTACCCTTTCGCCACATTAGAGAGCTTACCCTACTTCTAATTTATACAGTTATAAATATAATGATTAATGCATGTTACATTGAAGTTTTTTCTTTTTTAGACAACCAAGAGAACAGTACCAATGCTATTTGTTCGAGGTGATGGAGTTATACTCGTATCTCCTCCCATTCGAGGTGGAATGTAACCAACATTTGTATAAAAATAAAATATTAAAAAACCAATTATCAAAATTATTGTTTAAATATATAACACCACACTACAGATGTTTAATTTACTAAGCACAAATCACGGTTCAATTTTAATATTAACTAGCAATTTCGTTTTTTTAATGATGGATGTCAATTAATGATAATTAGAGCCCTGATTTTGATAACCTAAAAAAATCCTTCAAAATACCAACATAAAAAAAATGGCCTAAAAACATTAAAAATGCTTACAAAAATTCACTTGTAATTAAATATGTATTTTAATTTGTAACACCATTTCTTTCATAAACATACTGCCATATAATTGCAATAAAACAGATAAAGAGAAGTTTAGATGCAAATTTTCATTTTAGTTTGAAATTAATGTTAAAAGCCAAATCATTAGAAAACAGAAGGAAGGAAAGTTTTGATACTTCAAAACCTCAATTATGTGAAATTACATGAAATGAAAATTGAATTTGATTATTAAATGCTTTTTGATATTTTCAGATGTGAAGTAACCTTATTTGTCCGGAAGTGCAGTCGTTCCTAGAGTTATCTTGAATTCCAATGATTTTGTTTTGTTACCAACCTACAAAGTTATTTCTGTTTTTTATCTTTATCATATCTCCTTTTAATGGTACACAATAGCTGTCTTTCCTGGAAACAAAGGACTTAATTGTATAACTCCGTTAAACTTGCAAAGGCTATGAAAAATACAGTAAAAAAATATTCGACAATTTAAAAGAAAAAAAACTCTCAAAAATCATAACTTAATTTTGCCCTAAAACAGGAAAAAAATGGCCTAAAATTTTTTACAAAAACGAAAGATTTCAAAAGTCACTCAAATACCGGGGCATTACTGATAATTGACATTTTATTTTAAACTTTATTGTAGAGCTTAGAAGCACTTTGTTTTCCTAGAATTAAATATGAAAAATAATATAAAAATATAGGAAAAACAAAAATTTTTCAGCTTTTACCTGAGTACAAAATTTATTAGATCTTGAACTGAACTGAATTAGTTCAAAGGATACAATGAAATCATTCGAATTACCATTTAAAAAAAAAGCTACTTCATTGCTGTAATTTCAATCATACTTCTGAGTTTAATTTTTGGTTTTGTGGGGTGTTTGTGCTTATCTGCTCAAATCAAAATTATCTGCTACTCCCAGTAATTGTGACTTATAACATTAAAGAAAAAAAAGATTCGAAATCATTTTAAAAATCCCGATTTTTCCAACTCTTAGATCGCATATAAGTAATCACCTTTCAATTTTCGACCACGTTAGTTGGATTTTGAACTTTTTTCATTCGTAAATCCATATAGTTTTTGACCGCAATTCCGCTGTCATGAATATTTTAACATGATTTTTTTAAATATATTATTACTAAATCAGAAATCTGGGGAATACGTGAGAGCATGAAAAACAGGATTTTTCGTTCTCCAATGATAGTTGAAAACCTGGACGTGCACAAAAAAAAAAATATATATCAGTTGCACTCATTACTGAGACCGTTTTTTTTTAAAATGAATATTAAAATATAAAAAAATGTCAGATTGTAATTAAAAGGCTAAAAATATAGTTGCCAGTTAAAAATCATTGTTCCCCAATGGTAAACATATTTCACGGACCCTGGTCACAATTATCGTAATTGAAATAAGTGAGACAAGTGTGTTAAGTTCATAGTCTTATGATCTTTGATAGCATAGTTTTAAATATTTCAATTCAAAATTTGGTGGATTGTGCATACTTCCTTTAATTCATATTTTTCAGTAAATATTTAGCTATATGAACACATTTTGTGGTTTTATAATAAAATAATTATTAATGATCACCCTATATCATGTATATAATCTAATTTTAAACAAAAAATCTTTTACTATAAAACAATATTTTTAATTTAAGATGTTATTTTTTTGGATAAAAAAATTTTGGCATTGAATTAGATGGCTGAATCAAAGTTTATTGTTATATGAGAATTTTATTTTTGTTTACATACAAATAAATGAAATGGTATGTAATTTTTTTTGATTTCAATATATTTAAAATCAGTCCGTAGTCTTTTGACTCAAAATTTTTAACCATTTCGTCCAAACAAGCAAAGATTTTTTCTAACAAAAAAAAAAAAAAAAAAAAAGGAAACTCGCATTTTTTAAAAAAATATATTTTTATAAAAACTTCTCAATTACATCATATCTTAAAGTTTAAATAATAGAAGAGTTGTATAATTTTCATTTTTTCACACTTCATTTCTCTTTCCGTAGAATCAAACTCAACATTGAGAGAATAAACAGAAAAAGATAAAGCTAAATATATGTCAAATTATTTTTATTTAATTTTCACAAATAAACTAAAATTTGAAACATTTAACATACCAAGTTGTTGCCCAATCAGCATGGAAGAGATATAAAATAGGATTCTCACAGCCCTTAAAAGCCCCCAATATCTCCTTAATTATTTAGAAAATCAAGGGCATTTAAAAGTAATTAATTCGGGTTGAAAGCTCTTAATTTACACTATTGGTACATGAATCAAATAATTTAGCATTAAAAAAGTAGTAAGCAAGAATATTTATGTGGAACATTGGCACAATAGAAATTGAGAAGTAAAATCCCCATATTTCACATTCTAAGAAATTAAGAAGTAAAACCCCCATATTTTACATTCTAAAGGAGTCTCCATACCGACTGCAACAGCAACAAATCGCACGTTGCATGCGCACTTCTTTCGTCCTCCCTCTGTTGCAACAACCAGCGATCGCCGTCGCACTGGTTTCAAGAATTGGATGGAGTTCAATTTTCGTCGCTGTTGCAGACTCAGAGATTCAATCCGATTCTTATATATTGCTAATCTCAAAGGTAAAATACGATGAAATCACGTATGATTTTAATGTTAACATCATTCAGAACATAGTGACTTATGTTTAAATGAAATATTTGAAAGATTTTTTTTTTTTGTCATACATTAAAAGAGACATTTTTATTATAAAAATGTATTTTAAATGTTCTTATTTATACAAATCTTAGTTGAAATTTTTATTAAATTTGTATAAAATAATATAAAGTTTTAAAAACATTGATTAAAAAGATTTAAAAATATATATTGATAGGTTTTGATTTAGAAACAGTGTTTCTAACTTTACAAATTCCTAAGATACATTTTTAAAATTCTAAAGTGGGATTAATCTGCGAATCTCACTTAGGTTTAAGCTATTTTAGTGCGTTTTGTTCATTATGAAAAATACCTTGAATAGATACTTTTCTTCATTTAATTCTCTAAAAGTGTTTTGAATTAATTGCGAAAAACTAATAGCATAAATCTTTTCCTCAATTAGTTTATTTAACAGATTTTTAATTGTTCATGCACAAGTGAACAGAATATATATTTTATATATTTAAATACATATCTGTTTGCTTTTTTTTTGCTCTTCATTGCAGATATTCTCGAGTGGTAGTAAAATAACTATTAATAGTATAGTCGATTAGACAGAGAATTATCTATGAATCTTGCTAAAACATAACTTGACATTCAAATAAATATCAATCTGTTTAAATGAATTCTTTTAATACTAGTTAAGATAACTTTAACGTGATTTTATTAAACCATGAATAAAAAATTAAAGTGTTACTCTTGAATCATTAAAAAATAAAAAGTTCAGCGAAATAAGAAAAGGTGGCGGCTATTTAGTGTTGCTAAAAGATTAGAAAGCAATATTTTTTAATTAAATATTTTTTCTAGAAGAACAATTTTATATTTTATTTGCTATTAAGAAGTAGTTATTATTAAAAATGAGAACGTTTGTTTTATTAGAAAAGATTTTCGAAAAATTATGTTTCATAAAGAAATGCAAAGCAAACGCTAAAGAGAAAAAGGCAAACTTTTTTTATTAGTTGAAACTGTCATTAATTGTAACAAAAATTATTTTCAATTCAATTCTACTCTTTGTTAATGAAGGGACCATCAATGGGCAATTATTATAAAAACTAAAATTTTAAATGTAAAAATGTTTTGGAAAATTTCGAACGAAATTTTGAATATATAAAATTTTATAAATACGGCAATGGTGCAGAAAACCGGGTTCCTACATTTTTCTTTTCATAATCAACTTCATAAACAGAATCGCTTAAATTTTCATTTGCATGAAATTAGATCGATCCTTAGCTTAAAATATAAAACATTTTTAAAGAACAAAAAAAGCTGTATTATTATTTTTTTTAGTGTAAATTGATTATTCTATGGAAGTATGCTAAGACTCGGTATTGTTCATCCTTATCGGATAAAATTGGGAATATATAGAAATGATGAAATAAAAAAAAACGCCTTTTTTCCTACTTAAATATTTTTATTGAAACAAAAATAATAATTTGATTTTATTGCTATGAGATACTTTCAGGAGTTTAAAAAATCAAGGAAGATAAGGAACGTATTTGGAATTTTTCGCCAATTAAGTGAATGGACCAGATTCAAGAACAGAAATCTCTAACAAAATTTTTATTATATTTTTCTGTTATGCTATAGGCTTCATGTGTCTATCGTTGATAGTTGAAAAACCATAACCAATCTTCCAGGAATTTTTATTTGGAGTGTTGTAAAATATAGCTACCAGTTGGTCTGTCAGACTGACTATGCCTGGCTTAATACCATAGTACCATTCAGCAGTAAAAAATAATGTAGCATATTTAAAACGCAATGTAATCGTCTGTTTTTTCTTTTTTTTTTTCTTTCTTTTTTTTCAAATTTTTCGAAAATGTAATTTTATGCAAAAGTAAAACATAAATGAAAAAAGAAAATCACCCACTCATTCTTGTACTTCTCATAAAGCAATGGTCATATTATAAAGGGTCACTAAAAATAAAAGGTGTCCATTTTAAAATGTTGTGTAAGTGGCTCCACTCGGAAATTCCGTAAAGGGAAATATTAATCTCATAAATTCCTATCAACTTGCGAATGTAAGAAAAAACCATATTGAAGCATTTACACATGGAAATAAAATCCTTTTAATCAATTCTATATAAAATGTTAAGTTGCAAATTTGATATATTTGTAATATTCAAAATATTGTTCACAACAATGTTCGAAAAAAAAAATATTTTTCCAAACAAAACTTTTGATAATAAAATAATTTCTGTTTTTCATTTTTCCTAACTTTTTTTATTTGAATTATTTAATATTCTAACAATTTAGTTTATTTAACAAAATAAAAATGCGTGTTTTATTGCCGGAAATAATTATACAGTAAAAATGAATTTTTTCTCATAAAAAGATTAGTTAAGTATTAAAAATTAGTAGACAAAATTATAAGACAAAAATTATAAAAAATAAATAAATAATTTTGTATAAATTATTGATACAATATTTGTAAAATGTGACGCAATGTTTATTTCAGAAATTTATGAAGAATCTTGTACTGAAATCATAAAGTAATATAAATATAAAAAATAATATAAATATAAAAAATAATACAACTATAAAAAATAATACATGTATATAAAATAATTTTATAAATACAAAAAATAACGATAAACTGAGCTATGAAACATAAACTAGATACAGAAGAAAAGTGTGCATACGCTAGCCAGGAAACAGGTTTGTTGTCGCATGCGGTGTGAAAGTATTTGCAATCACTTGCAACTAACACACTGCAACAGAGGAGAAAAATCGTGTTTCACATCGCTGTTGCGTTCGGTGTGTAGTCACCTTAAGACATTCTGAAAATGATTTAAGTTTGACTGTCTATTAAATATTACAGAATTGAAAACTCAAAATATGTTTTAAATCATCTTTATTTAATTTTCACACATTTTATATTCATTCCACATCGCTGTATCACTTAGAGCATGTAAAATGCATAGTTATTGCCCAATCAGAATGGAAGAGATAAACACAGGTTATTCTAGAATTTCACTGACAAAATTATGCCAATACAATTCAGCATGGCATTTTTAAATTTGTATGTCTTTGTTTCTGAAACATTTACTTGAAGACTAATTTTCAAAATTATCCAAATCCATCGCTTAAAACAATAATAAATATAAATTTAAAAATATCTATAAGCAGACAAATGTACAGCATTAAATTACTTACTTAAGATTAGGTAGTAAGCACAAAAGTTTATTGATTAAAATTTTTGAAAGAAAAAACCTTAGTTTTAAAAGTTATTAAATGCTATTTCTCACAACCTAATAAAACAACATTTTCATTTTTTGCTTATTATTTATGCAGAAGGATAATCAATCATTGAATGTTATTTCAAACAAAATATTAAGTAATTTAAAATAATATATTTTTTTCTGAAATTCAAGATTTTGTGGAAAGAATACAAATTTTCTGTCACTAGCTATGTCACTGTTATTTTATGTACTTTTCATTAACCTGCTGTGTATGCATGTTAAGAACTGCTGCTCTAGAAACTTTAAAACGCCTTTTTTTAAAAAAAAATTTTTTTTATAAGACTTGAGAATGAATTTTTCAGTTTTACTTTGTATTAGATAACTAAAAAGTTTCTTTTAACGTTCAATTTATTTAAGATTTTTTCTTCACATAACCATTTATATTCTTATTTCATTATGTTTCTTAATATTATAATATATATTTATATATAAACACAATTTAATAAGAAAATCAGGAATAAAATAAAAACTAAAATAAAGAGAAACAAGAATGGGAAAAGCAATAGTCGTTATCAAGACACATCTATTGCTATAAATGCGATATTTCTGAATAAAGAATAATTATCCTAAGATAAAAATTATTCTTTATATGTGTCGATATCGCAAAAAACATTTTGTTGAAAATTTATGAAATAAAGTAAAAAGTAATCAAACTTACGGGAGTGTAGCAAAATGCGGTTTAGGTTTAAAAGTATAATAATTTAACAGTTTGTAAATTTAGCGAAGAGGTAAAATATTTCAAGTATTTGCTTATAGCTTGAATCGAATAAAATAAATGAAAAAAATATATTTGATTGAAGTAGAAATTTTTTTTCTAAGTAAGTAAAAAATTAGTGCTGCCATCTATGAGAAGAATTAATAAAAATTCGGAAATTTATTTATTAGAACCCAAAAAAGTAGGGGGAAAATTTTATTTGCTTAACGGATTCAACTTAAAAAAAAAAACAGTAATTTCTATTCCATCATTCATAGGGTAACTTATTTAAAAGTCAGAGCCTGCACATCATACGGATAGAAAGCCGTTAATAGACTTTATCCTTCATTCATACATCCTTACATAAATTAATAGTATATACATTTCCATCATTCATACTATATTACATAATTTTAAAGTATACACATTCTCATATTCATAGGACTTATTTAAAAGTCAGAGCCTGCATAGCTGGATATATATATACATATACATATATATATACATACATATACATACATATATATATATATATACATATATATATATACATTATATATATATATATATATGTATATATATATATATATATATATATATATATACATATACATATATATACATATATATATATATATATATATATATATATATATATATATATACATATATATATACATATATATATACATATACATATACATATACATATACATATATATATATATATATATATATATATATATATATATATATATATATATATATATATATATATAATTTAGAACCATAAAATGAATAAACAAATATCAAAACAAAGTTTACATTGCTATAATTTAATTTTTTTTTTATTAAATTATAACAATTGTTTGCAAAAAGTGAGAATGAAATATTAAAAGAAAACAAAATTTTATTCTAGCTGATTCTTCCAAGATTTAAAAAGACAGTGAAGAATTACACCTGGAAAAAAAAAAGAAGAGCTGTACACATTAAAGCAGCAATGAATAAATTTCTTCAAAAATGAAAAGCAATAACATACCTGTTGCCACTGAAACATTCAGGGAGTCCATTCCTTTATGCAAAGTGTGAGAGGGGTAAATTGAAATAAAAGTATTGCATAGTCTTTGGACGATAGGTGAAACTCCTCTTCCTTCATTGCCTGTAATCATTCAAATTTTTATAAATAACTTTTAAAAAGTAAAAACAAGCATGAGATTTATTTTTTTTCCTCCTTTTCCTTATTACTTGCCATTGTTTTGAATTTTGAAAAAAAAATTTTTTTTGGAATTTTTTTCACATTTTTAATGATGTCGTAAAAAAATTTCACAGCTGAAAATGTTCCTTCTTACCCTTTAAAAACGTATATTAATTAGTTAAATAAAACTTTAAATCCATAAATTGATAAAGAATGAGGTTAGGGGTTAAGGTTAGTAGACAGATAAGATTGTGCACTTCCTGTGTTCATTTTTTACGCTTAAAATGACAACCCATATTATGACGTTACATACTTAACACCAGAACTAAGTCGTTGTTTTCTTTATTTGTAATTACAATCTAGAATTCCATTAAATTATTTAAATGCAACTTCACAAAATGATTTTTACCATTGTTAATTTTTTTTAATAATATATAGAGAGGATATGGATGAAATATTTATTTAGTCATCTAATAACATGTTTTTATTACTAGTTTAAAAAACAAATGTATGTCCATTAAACTCTAAATAGAAATATAGTATATTCAATAATGTTCATGCAGTTGTAGAATTACTTAAATAAAATAATTTTGATTAACAATAAAGGCACATGTTATGCTAATTATAGAAAATATATAAATAGATTGTTTTTCAAAAATCCTAATCACATACTTTAAAAATGAACTTCTGTTCAGCACTTAAATTAGGCATTCACAAATAGAAATTTGGATACTTCAAACATTATTAAAACAAATTCACAAGATGATTAAAAGATTCTTGTATCACTTTTAGTATGAATTGTAAAGTTACAGAAAATTGGAAATGAAGTTACAAAAATTACACATTAGAAATAGAAAAAATAAATTTAGTAAATACTAATTGCATTACTGATTTATCCAATAAAAAAAACTACCCAAATGAATTTTATTTATCACTTACTATGGCATAACATTTATTGACATAAAATTTGAATAAAATAAAAAATAAATAAAATTTAATGAAAGTACCAAGCTGCACTATTTTTATATAATACTAGAGGACTCCGCCCCCTGCTCGCTACCGCTCGCCAACCCCCGATAATTGCTACGCAATTACATTTTTGTTTGCTTCGTGAACAAAATTATAGTGGTTTTCTTGGAGATTAGCTGGCAATTTTTCTGCACCAACATCACATTGAGAGAATATGACAGGATTGTAAAATGTCAGAGGTGCTTATTATCAGCATTATAAACTTATATAAAGCAATTTTAATACAAACAATTTTATAAACTTATATAAAGCGAGGAAGCAATATTATTTAACACATTACTATAGGGCATTATCCGGAGATTAATCTCCGTATCCGAAGCACGCGTGTCGGAGTCTAACTCAGATCACTGATGATCTTATAGGATGCCGGAAGCTCCCTATATGGTGCTTCATCCCCCCTCCCTAGTAATTTAAATTTTAAACTGAAAAAAATTAAAACCTAATGAAAAAAAGAATTTTAAAATATGGCAAACAAATTAAAACATGTAATATTAATAAGTTGATGCTGAGTAATAATTTAAAAGCAAATACCATTGCAAGTAATTGCCCAATTAACTTAAATACTGTCAACTGACAAAATATTTTAGTTTTAATCAGACAAATGCAAAAGCACTACGATTATCTTCCAGGTAATTTTGTGCTACTAAATTATGTTCAGATCTATGTCGCTGTTAATATCGCCTAAGATATTTTTATAAATTTATTTTTTTATAAAAGATATAAGTTTTCTAAAATTAATTCTGTTCAATATATTTTGATAATTTGGAATGTAAATAGTTTCTTCAGAGAGTGTTGATTCGTGCTTCCAATAACTCTACCTGATTTATCAAAGCTATTAAAATATATTGGAATTCTAAAATAAATAACTGCGTTCTATCAAAACAAACATTTTATTATAAAACTTTAGAACAACTATTTTTATACATTGCCAATCAAAATTATTAATAAACACTAGATAATATTGCATTAATGACACTTTTATCTATTGACGTCATAAACAATCGTTTGCATAAAGTTTAGTTCATAATAATCATATATAATCGCTTGCATAAACAATCATTCGGTCTTTTTATAGCTTTACCTAACAAGTGTGAGATTTTTTTTTATATATTTTTTTTGGAATGGGGATGTTATAATTTTGTTTTTGAGTTAATAAATCTTCCTTTTTATAAACGTAATAGTAGAGTTTTCTTAATTATTTGATTTGAAGTCCTCTGAGTTTTATTTGAGGTCAGTTTGTATTTTGTATTTTTTGACAGCATTATTAAAAATTATTACCTTTTCACACACATGCGTTCTCAATTTCTATTGGTTGTTTTGTGCGTTACTAACCAGAAGTCTTCTGTGATTGGCTATGTGTTATCATTCCACTCTCTTCTTATATATAAAGAAATTAATAATTTTTCTGTTGATGTATGTCATCATAATTGGCTGTTTTTTTTTTTTGTTTGGAAGTTTCAAATTTCTTCAACTAATTTTTTTTTTTATGTAGCGCTTGGTTCCATTTGATCCGTTTACATTATTTAAAGGAGGTAAATTTTGACTTGGAATCACATTTGGCTTCTATTGCTTTATTGCACATTTGGCTTCTATTGCTTGCGACAATGAGAGCCACTTTCTTTGGTCTTTTGAACCAGTTCTTACCTGTTGCAACCTGCAACACCACATATATTGAATGGCACATTTATATATCTTGGGAAACCCATAAATGGAACTTTTATTAATAACTACAAAAATCACAAACCTACTCAACTACTAAAAAGGACTTATATTTAAAAAATTAAATACATTTAAGATAAATCCTAAGAATGCTTAAAACTTGAAACTCAAAAACATTTGAAGGGTATCATTATCTAATTATCAAAATGAGAAGAAAGCTAACCTTGCAATAAAAAAGCATGTAAGTCAACACATGAGGTGTCATAAACTTCCTTCCTTTCCTCATTTATGAGAAAATCCAAACAGCATTTTTTTACAATTTAAATTATTTCAAACATACTTTAGATATAATACAAAAAAACATGTAAAATTTATTGCTCTGAAAGAATATATGGATGTTAAATTTAGTTAATAATGAATCAATATCAAAAATTAATATGTTCAATTATGTTTTATAAAAGCACAATAAAATTATAAAAAGCACTTTGTTATCAATACTCCACTATTTTTAACGTTTGAACACTTTAGAAAAGGTTTATTTTCTGATCTGTTGGTTAGTTAGTGATATGCTAATATCGTTTAAAATTTAAAAAAACTTGCTATAAATTATTATTTGAACTTTCATTTCATAGTTTTCACCCAACTAGGCAGAATTTCAACAAAAAATGTTGTTCGTTAAAAAATTAGCTGTACACATATTTATATGAACTGTTTTTCAAATTCATTCTTGTAGTTTTTTTTATTTCACACGTTTTTAGTCTTTATTCCGGTGAAAAATTGTTTTTTGATATCCCAAAACTTTCAGCTTCTCCCTTCGAGTTTTCTCTACTAATCTTAGACCAGGGCATGAAATTTCAGCTCTAAAGGTACTTAGTCAGACAAAAATTTTTGCTCTCCACTATGTTTTAAAAATTATAAAAAATTTGAACAATTTTTTAAATGTTAGTTTTGAAAAATCTTTTGGTAACTGAAATAATAAAAGAATGTCGAAACATAAAAATCAAAACATATCGTATATTTCCAAATATAAGAGGGAAAAAATTTGGAAAATTTTTAAAAGCTAAAGGGGGGCATGAAAAGGTCAGCTTAAAATTGGATTCACTAACTTTGAAAAATTCCAGGAGGACAGAAATGCTTCTCCTTTTGTCAAGCATTAACGATAATCAGTAAATATAGAAAGCACAGACAAAACATAAAATACATAAATTGAAAACAGAATACTTAAATGTAACAATTGAAAAAGAAACACATAAAAAGGACAATGCAAAAGGAATACTATTATTTTTTGATCTTCTAGCTAACCTATGTTTAGGTGAATTACAATATATTAACAATTAAAAAAAAGAACACACTAATATCCAATAAATTCCAAATCAGAATAATTGTAAAGGTATGGATGTAATACATTGCTCTCACTTCTGATATCTTCACTTGTGCCTTCATAAACTGAATGACTCTTCCATACTTATTGTTATATTGATGCAATATTTTTTAAAAGATCTAATTACTACGTTAAAAGTTTCATGTTTTTTTAACCACTGTACAACCATTACTAGATCTACCATTGCTACAAGAGAGGGGGTAGATTTTTATTCCCAAGTGTAGCATGCTTTATTTTTTTGCCATCGGCATATTTACGAGTTTTGAATCTGTGTTGAATTTTTAAATAAAAAGCGTACTCTTAGGTTTATAATTGATGGGAGTCTCTGTTGCATAAGATTTTTTTAACGAATCTTTAATATTTTCAGGTCACTGATTTCAAATCTGCAATAATTTTCTCTCTCCAAGCTACAGATGTTTTTTTAAAATTACAGTTAGTCTATTTTTTGTAAAAATGTACAAGGTTAAAAACGATAGTGTGGCAGCGTAAATGTTGCAACTGATTTCTAGGGGAGTTAGGCAGGGTAAATATTGCTGCTGATTTCTAGGGGAGTTAGGGCACACAATCAGGATTAAAATTGCATAGGAATGCATGCCCGATAATGTCATCAAACGCCACTTAGAGCGTGTCCCAATTATGAAATGTTTTTTTCCTGGTTTTGAACAGGTCCTAATAAGGAAACGCCCCTGGCGAAAATGACAACATTTCCGAGCATGTTTTCTTATATAATTTTAATCCTGATGATATGCCTCGACTCCCGTATCGTTATCGCTTAACTGTAAATCAGTCTCACATCGTTATTTGCTTAACTGTAAATTTTTTATGATAAAAATATTAAGTGCAAAATTGCAATAAAGTAGAAAAAAATATTTTGGGCAAAAGTAAAATAATTATAAAAAATACAGCCATGTTGATACTAAAACAGGACCAATTCAAAATGAATAAATTTTTTCTCTTTATTTTGAGGTTTGTTTTGAAAATAATTTATTAAAATATGAAATAATATAGGTTCACTTGCCTAGAACTAGAATTGTAGGTTCTCTAAGTTTAAAGTCTAAAACATTAACTAATTTTTCACATTCTGTTCCATTATCATTGTAAGCCTTTGTAGAAACTATATTCCAATTCTGAGATATCATAACCTAAAAGAAAAAAAAGTAGTTAAGATTGTATACTGATAAAATGAATAAATATGTAATACCTGTACATGAGTCAAGCAAACAAGGGGCTGATGCTAAATCCATTCATTTTTTACAGAATTGTTATAATATCATTATCTTGATTAACTTAAAAAAACTCTGCCTTTCCATTTAACACAGGAAGCCCATTTCCAAAAAAATAAGTTTTGCAAGAAATAAGGAGAACACCAACATCACATAACAGGAAGAGCTAATATAAACTTCAATGTAACACATTCCTGTTTTGGATTAAAGACTTTCTCATGTCATAAAAAGGTGTAATTTGTTTAGACCAATTCTAAAATAGTACAAAAAAAAAAAGTTGGAATTAAGTTCTTTTTTAACTTATCAGGGCAGAACTATGCTTGTACTAACTTCAAATAAAGAAATTTTTTAGATTAATATTTTAAAAAATAAATGCATTAATTATAATTAATTAAATTACTATTATAATAAACTTAATTAAAGAATTTACTATAATAATTACTATTATAATTAAATTTATTGGATTAATATTTAAAAAATCCAAGCAAAAAATCTATCCCAAATATCATACACATACCCAGATTTGCTGCTATACTTCAGTACTAATAAAATGTAATAAAGAGTTTAAATCTTCATCCTGCCTGATTCGTGTGTTCCTGCACCCTAGACAATGAATTCCAAGTCATATATACACACGTTTTCTGTAATTATTTCAAGTCAATTGTTCAATATTAAAAATACATAGGGGAGAGTCGGGTAGCCCCGCCCACTTAAGGAGTATTGCTTATATTTCTGTATAATATTTAGTAATAATCAATATTTTTGTATGTTTCTATTGTTTTATCATCTAATTAAATAATGCAAAAGGAATAAACCAAAAAAAGAATAGCTTAACTTAAAAAAATAGAAATTTGAAAAATTTGACTACTGTATTCAACAAATTTTTAAAACTATGGTTATCATGTTACCAGCTGCATAAATACTTGAAACTTTGAAAATAATCCTTTTTTAATATAACAATTAATGTCCGATGACCCATTGACTTGAAAAGATATTCTATACATATGAAATTGACAGTGGGCGGGGGTATCCGACACTCCCCTATTCCTGATTTTTTTTTTTTTAGATTAAGATGCATTTTTCTAGATTTTAAGGTTTTGACATAATTTTATTAATCTCAAAGTTACTAAACAAGTATTAATTTGGTTTTCCAAAACTATATTTAGTGAAAAAAAGTTAATAATATTTCCTTTAAACTAGCTTATTTAGTAAAAGGATTCAACATTCAATAAAATTCATAATAAGAAAAATAGTGTCTTTTTAGTACACTTTTAGCAAATTATTTTTTCATGGGTTTAACAAGAAGAAAAACTTTGGACGCATACAGTAACATTAGAATGAGGAATCAGAAATAATAAAAACAATTTAATTTATCTTTGTATTGTAACGAAGTGTCATTACAAAATCTTCAGGCAGTTTTTTGAAGTTGTAGAAAATATAACTGATGAAACATTAAATAAATCAAGCATTTTACAGGCAATATTATATGAAACAAAAAAATTTGTGCGACTAATAGAATAATTCACTTTTGATTCTCAATAAAGATCATAAAGATTTTTTTATGCAAAACAATCACTCTACAGCCTGTTGTGGGTCATGGAAATAAAAGCTTCACAATTTTGTGACCAATGGCATGATTGTAGCAATATGTTTAGCATTGCACACAGATTGTCTTTAATTCCCAGGCAAGCTGGTATCCATCAATCTGAAGCTTTCTGAACTTCAAACGACTATTGTTCTTCACTATCTATCTATCTATCTATATATATATATATAAATATATATTAGGAGGAGCATGAAACATCACAAATACCAAAATAAGTTAAAGGTAACCAAGTGTTTCAAAAGAGGAGAATCACGTATATTTACATTACACATAAAGGGCGAATGACACAGAATACCATCAGAGTCATCACTAGACTTTAAAGACCTTGGTCAAAATTTCTTAGTACTCACTTCCTTGGAAAATGTATAACTAAAAATTAGAGTTTTGGCAAGTCTTTTAAAATAAATTATAAGATTTTTCTTTCTCTTCAAATTTCAATTAAACAACTTATTAAAATTTCTATTGTTAGTATTAATATTTTAAATTTTTTTTCTTCAAATTATTGTTTATATAATCTGTTTAAAAATATAAATTGATGAAAAAGATATCAAAAATATCCCGTCATGGTTCGTTTAGAATTGAACAATTATGATTTCAACTGCATCACTTTAATAAATGCGTAAAACTGATTAAATATATCTAATTTTTTAGTCCTATGATTTTAATTTCTATGAATACAAATTTGAAAATTACTGCCTTCAGAAGCCATACCTAGATTGTTGCAGCTATTTGTATGATTAAAATAAAAAAAAAACAAATGTTTCAAGTTTTCAATATTTCAAATAAGCTTCAAAAATATGACATTTTAATGATTAGTAATAAAAAATCTTATTTGGATATCACAGTGAGGGATCCAGGGAAACTGTCCTGTTTTCATCATCGTTACCGCAACTTTGTGCATCATGAAAGTTAAAGGTTCTAGTTTATAAGCTCAATAGAAAATTGGATGTCAAGGAATTGAGCTGATGCATTTAAGTATAATGCTAGAGTCAAAAATGCTTTCAATAAAAGAAACATATTGTTTACATAATGTGTATAACATTTATGTTTTAATGGAAGGGACTATTTTTCTTAAGATTGCTCATGATCACAGTCAATTCTTGATAACTCCACACACTGTCATCCTAAAACACCATAAATGCATAAACCCGCATTCAAAAAGGATGAAAAAGAGCGCCTTTCCTGAGGTGAATCAGCTCTTTTTAAATAGTTCCAACATAATAGGGGTCAAATTACACTGTTCAATAATCGCGATTTTGCTACGTGATAAAGCAAAAGAATTTGCAACGTTGAAGATAAAGATATTTAATGCAAGCTCGGAAGGATGTGAAATTTTTTTAAGTAAACATAGCATCGTTTTTCTGACTCTCTATGGTGAATCTTAAAACGTCTCTAATTAAGTGTGTGAACTGTAGATTAATGAAAATTTACCCAATTTGTATCAAGGATACTGCAAAAACGATGCTTCCAATGATGATTAAATGGGTTTGTTTTCAAATTCTTTGCTCAGGAAGCAAACTAAGCAAAGAACACCTGAGAGTCCAAATCAGAAACTCTGAATTAGGTACTGAAAAATTACCTTTGCTTGTGATTGGAAGGCATAAAAAACACTGGAAGTATACAAATCTAACAAAAAGATTTGCATAATAATAATTTATTTTTTTAAGATTTTAAGAGGAAATTAGAACATTTCATACTAAAAAACAGAAAGTTATAATCTTTGTGGATAAATGTACTGCACATAGTAATCTTCTTTATTGACACTACAGCCCAGGGTGTGCCTGTTGCACAATATTTCTTCAGACAGTTCTGTTCTTGACCTTTCAGTTAGAGATTTTTAAAGTTTTTAAATCATTTAAAACATCATTCATGCATGTTTTTTAGGTCTGCCTCTAAAAATTTAAAAGAAATAAACTTGCAATTTTTGCCTCCAAACACAACAACCAATTTAGGGGCAACAGTCAGATCAGGGCATCATTAAAATTCTTAAACCAAAAAAGCAATAAACCATAGTGAGAACAATGTTCCTATTATGATTGACCTGCTTGAAGATGTGAGACTGATTTCCAGTTCTCGGAATAATGACAAAAAAATCGTTTTCAAAAATGTGAGTTTTTTTTAAAGAAGTCAACAATGAGAGAGAGAGAGAGAGCTTTTGCCAGTAGAAGAAATAACAAAATGTGAGTAAGCAGATTTGATGTTGCTGTTTGTAGGATAATTCTAGGAGAATAATTTATTGATTGATTATTGAATTTATGAAGAATTTATTGAATTCACGATTTGTTGTTTACAGAGAAACAAAAGTGTTTAATTAAATGAAAAATGTTGGATCGCTTTACAAAAATATGAAAGTTAATGAAAAATAAGATAGTAAATTTTTTATTCATTGTTGTCTCGTTTTAAATTAATCGTGTTTGTTTTCCTTCAATTAAAATATTTTGTAGTTTACAAATTTTTTAAGAAACAAATAATTTATAGAGCAATTATAATATCCAAATATACAGCATACTAAAAAGCAAAATTAAATGAAAACTAACAGCGAGTCGAACTTCTGACAAGTCGAAGTTTCTTTTCAGTTTCCTCAGATTCAAGTTATTTTGATAATCAACTGTATTAAGTTCATTGCAAAAAAAAATGCAAAAAAAAAAAAAAAAAAAAAAAAAAAACTCTTTTATCTATGTACTATTAAAAGGGTATGTTTTTACCAAAAGAGTTATTTTTTAATAATTAAAATTGTTTTCAAAAAATAAATTATTTTAAAAATTGTGGTTTTAATTTCTTTTTACACAAACTAAACTATAATACATAGGAAATTACAGATTTGTTTATTTATTATTTTTTTTGGTTGATAATTTATTATGCTTAAAAATAAGTTTTGGGGAAAATGAAATAGTAAACAAACTTTATACATGAGTTAATTTTTTTTTTTTAATTCAAAAATTTAATACCAGACACACAGTGAAAAACAGTACCAAAACATTAACAATAAAAATTTTCATTTAGTCTCCTAACTAAAACTTTCCCAGTTTATCAAAATATCAATACATCCATATATAACTCTGTGATATCTAAATCTAAGTTTAAAATATATATCTAAGTGTGTGTTTTAGTCCTATTATTTAAACAATAAAAAACACTAAAAAGTAAGAATATTTTAAATTACCTTGATAAAATATTCAATATTTTCAATTTGATAAATATCCATAATTTCCAAAGCTCCAGAGCTAGCTTTACTGACAGTTGGAGACATTTTGCAACTGCCAAAAAATAGTTTTCATTAATAAATTATGATCTTAGTTAAGAAAATAATTTAGTTCTTAATATATTTATAGTTGGGAAGCATAACGAAAAGAATTTCAAACATTGATAACCCTACCCCCTTAAAATTTTATTTCATTAATATTATCATAAAAAAAGACTATTCAGTTTCAAATCTTTTCCAACGAACACTTGAAAGAAAATTCACAATATTAAAATATTCACAATATTTTTCTACTGTAAATTTTTTTCTTCCGTAAATGGCTTTTCTCTTATTACTAAACTTTAATATTGCACTTTTATTAATTACTTCAATATTTTTAATCTATTATTGATCTTTAAAACAATATATTGAAGGAAAAAATACAGCAGAAAAATAATTTGTGAATTACAAGAGCCATCTTAACTGTTACTACTTCAAAACAAAATATAAAAAAAGATGCAAAAACCACGTTTTAATTAAAATATAAATGGTCGAAGAGAATTAATATTACCTAAAAGAGATTATTGAAAGTTAGTTATACCATTTAAAAAAAGATATACAAGTAGTAGGAAATCAATTCTTAAAAATTGAATAAATATCAAATTAAATGAGATAATTTATGTATGATTCTGTAGAAATTCTCTTTCTATTATTAATAATGTAAAGAAATTAATATTTCATCATCTCTACTAGCAAAGATTGGGCTAAGATCCAACTTAGTTAAGAATCTAAGGTATCTGAAAAGAGAAGCAAGTTTTTGACCGAAGAAACAATATTCTTTTGAAGATAATTACTTCTTAGCTCAGAGGTTAACTTCAAGAAGCTGAGGTATCATAGACTGGAATCAGGAGAAAAAGCTTTATGCATGTCAAAATTAATCCTAAGCTCAATAATGGGGTAAGCAACATTCACAGTGATTGCTTAAGTTTATGAGGCTCTGGACAAAACATAGTGAGGAACCATTTTAATATTATTTTTAAGGGGCCCCTTTGAAAATGAATCTCTAAGGACCTCTTTAGATTTACATTTAAATTTCATTCTTAAAAATTATCAACTTAAAATAAATTTTCCGTCAACGGAAGGAAGAAGATCAATGTCTTCACAAGACAATGGTGCCCACATATTCTCACAGATTGTTCCACATATATCCAAGTTACAGCATCCATCTATATTAGGAGTTTATGTAAAAGTTGAGTAAAGAACCATTTGCAGAAACAATGAACCTATACAAGTTGATGTCAATTATAGTACTTTTAATATGAGCATCAATATTCTAGACACTAAATCATTTTACAGTCCCCTTAGACAGAGGCGTATCTATGGAAAGAAGCGCCTATGGCAAATCTCGCACTGGCGCCCTTCCTAAAATATTTATAATCTCCTTTTTTTATGCGATACGAAATAAAAGTATTGTTTGAAGTATTTAAGCCTTTTGGTAATATTGCAAAAAGAGCCATGGTGGCTCAGGGGATAGAGCATTCGCCTTCCAACGAGGTGACCCGGGTTCGATTCCCAGCTATGATTGCTCGACACGATTTCCGTATCCGACTTGCACCTACCACGGTGCTGACGTATAATATCCTCTTTGACGGATTATTGGTTACCCTTACCGTCAGACTAACCGCGGGTGGCTTTCGTGATCCTCCTCTCCATGTAACGCAAATACGGATGAGTTCAATAAAAAAAGTTCTCAGCGAAGGCAAATTTCTTCAAAATGCTCGATACATGAGTTCCTTGTCTTCTGAATCGGGTTCAAAATTACAAGGGTACGAAGTTGAACATTAGCAGTCGCAAACTCGAACAATTGGATCGGCTGTTCAACAACGGTTGGAATTTTCCAAAAAGATAGCATTGCAATTTTTTTTTCAAATAGATTAATAAATAAATAAAAATTAACTATAACAATAAAATTATCTCTTTTTAATTGTAATGCATTCACGTGTGTTCTAAATCAGCATTAGATAGAAATGAAAAAAATCTGCTTTATCATATTTAAAAACGAGTCTCTTGTTTCTTCAACTGTCAATAAAAATTCTAACAATTTGTTTAATTAAGCAACAAATATAATTAGGAAACAAAAATACACACACGCAAGAAATGTCTCTGGGTTAAAGAAGAACTATAACATAACCAGATGATTACCCATTATTTTCAAAATTTAAACTGCATAAAATTGATTGTTTTTAAAAATAATCCTTTGCTAATACCAAAACAATAAAATCCTTGCGATATAATAAATTCATGAAAGATCACAGTGTAAATAATTACGATTTGTTATGACAATTACAAATAAAATAGCGTCAATCAAAAGATATATTTTGGTTAGTTTTTTATTTACAAAAAACCGATGCTCTTATTATAATTAAGTTTTACAAACATTATATAATAACCGATAATAAGAAAAAATATACATATAATTAAATACATAACTCTAGACAAAACAGCGACAATAGTACATTCTTTAATGAGAAATAAATTAGAGGAAGTTGACGCCTTAGTTTAAGAATATCTAGAAATAATTGATTTTTTAACCGTGAAAAAAAAAAAAAAAAAGGCACAAAGTTAAGTAATAGACCCAAAAAAAAAAAAAAAATCAAATTATGAAAAATTCTCTTCGCATCAGAATGGAACAAATTAGAGAAAAGGCAGAAAAAAATTAAACAAATTTGAATTATAAGTTTTTAGCCGTTCAGTGCTCAAAAATAAATAAATAAACGGACTACCCTGATAACTTTTGATATAATAATCAGATCTTCACGTTCTTCTCATGTTAATGGTTCAAGGAGGTGACTTAAAATATGCAAATTAATAAGTGCAGGGACAATATTTCAAGTTACGAAATCAGACACTAAAACTTACTTTCTCTGAATTAACATGCCACTTTTTTGACTGACTTGGATTTCTGTACCCCTAAGTATTGGGGGTAGCCGCAATATGAGAAGTAACTCCAGAGCTTTTCAATCGAATTTTAAAAAAATCTCCCTGAATTATAAAGGCCGTTTGTTAAAAAATAACTTTTCGTAAATATTTATTATTTTATTTATAATAATCGTAAAAAAATTCAATTGTAAGGTATACATTTTTTAAATCGTTTTAAAAGAAGGTAATTTAACAAGGAAAAATACTGTATTTTAGCGAAATTGATCAAATAGTTCCTAAGAAATCAAATTTTAAATATCCGAGTTTTTTGAAATTCTATTTCTCAGGAATCCTAATTCCATATTCGAACTACATGAATTTAGACCAACGTGTATAACAGGGAAATAAACTTTTTTAAAAAAAATAATCAAAATTAATTAGTTTTAAAAGCTGCTTTTTTGGAAGAAGAGAAATATAAATGATTGGAATATTTGAGGAATGGAGGAAAAGAGCGCTTTTTTTGTATCTTTATGAAAATACATTATAAGAATGCGTATAATTCATTATCAAACAAAATCTAATTTTTCAATACATAAAATGCTTATTGTTTTTTTTTTTATATTCTTAAAATAAAGGTAATTATTTAATGAAAAATAATTATTGTGATTGTTACTTTATTGATTTTTTTTTTTTCAAGTTACTAAACTGTTGTAGTGGTTGGCTTTAAACTACATATTGTAGCCTTATTATTTTTTGTTACCATTTTACTTAGATTATAAGAAATAAATGTATAAAGGACACTTTATGAACCCTTTTAAAAACAGTATAACAATTTTTTTCAAGTAATATAATATGTAGTGATATAAATATAATGTAAGTGATATGTATTGTTAAAGACTTATAAAATTTTAAAAAAAGTAATTATTTAATCTAATATTTTTTTTTTTTTTTTTAAAAAAAGAAAATTTTTATCTGATATAAAAGAAAAGATATAGGGGGAAGATTACAAAATTTTGTGCCCGAGATGCTATGGAAGGGTGTTCCATAACTCAAAGAAAGATTGATAAATATTAAATAAATGTAATTTAAAAGTACAAAACAAACATGTCTTTATAAATTAAAAAAAGTCTATTTGTAAGTAAAAGGATTATTGAAACTTACATTTAAAGCATTGTTCCTTAATATAACCATTCAAAGGGGGGGGGAAAAAAAAAGTGGTTAAACTCAAAATCTATCTATTTATGAATAAAAAGAAAAACATTTATCGGTTGTAGGAAACTATTTGTTGAACGTAATGAATGTTATGTAATATACACAAAGTTATTTACTTATCGCAATTATTTTTCAGGAAACTTGAAAAATTATGATCCCACTAACATTAGAAATTTCAACATTCGTTGTTTTTTTTTATTACGTATTAATTATAATTATAATGCATTAACGAGTATTTAATTATACAATATATAATTATTGATACAAAAAATCTATGTTCATATTAAATGTATTGTCATAAAACAGTAATAATAAAAACTAAAAATTATTATAAATTCTAATTTTTAACATTAAAAGGAGGGAGAACAAATGTCCCACTCGATCTACATATACAGAGATGTTAACTTGGAACTTAATGGGGAACTTTTTTCTAGTGGTAGCAAAATTTATGTTTTGATGTTTTATTCTTGGTTTATGAAAATTTGATTTAAAATTATATTTTCTGTCACTACGTATGTATAATTCGAAATTTTCCATGAAACACAATTTTACTCGTTATCTCGTGGTGGTAAGAATTTAAAATTTTACCAAAATAATCTAAAATTTTGCAAGGTTTAATTTTTAACTCTCTACCACTTAATAAAATATTTAGAAGAAATCTTAGCAGTTGACATCATTTCTAGAAAATATAACGAACGCATATAACGCTAACTAATAATTTAAGTATAATGCATTAGTTTAAATATTTGGGAAATGATTACTTACAATCAAAGAAAATCCTTGTAGTACACGTTGTGCACTCAAATCTATGAATCAACTATAAAAGCCTAGAAGCTGTATCAAAATATATTATAAAAATCTAAAGACTTTAAATATTTGATTTTCTTGACTTAAAATTTGAAACATTAACTAAAACGAGCAGAATTTTTTGTATGAGCACATAACTACTTATAACGCCTGCCCTTTATTTTTCAAAATAGTGGGGTGTATTCATCATTAAATCGCTTCATTGGTTTAAATTATTTGTTGAGGGAGGCAGAGGAACCTCCTATATTTAGTACATAGATATAAAGGTCTAAAATTTTGCAAGGTTTAATTTTTAACTCTCTAACATCCCCTATATTAGTCCCTGATTTAGTATTTCACACTTTAGTGGAGGTGATTCCCGTGGCAAAAATCTCATGTTGTGGAAGGATTCACGCTAATTTATAGAAGGGGATCTATTTGAAATCTATTCAGCAGATGCCGAAAACGTTTTTCAAAAAGATTTTAACCCCTGATAAAATTGAAGATTTACAAGCATTTCACTACAGAATAATTAGTCTAAGCTAGACTGGGACACCCCATGGTTTTCACATATCTCTGTCCTTTGGTCATCACCATCTGGCCATCTGGTTTTTCTGCCTGAAGGAGTTCCATCCATTTCCTCCCTGGAAAATTGTTCTTTTAACTGGAGGTCTCACTTTCCTTAAGATAAGGGGAGAACAATTTCTTTACATTTCTCACGAACTTTTGAACTTCCAAAGTTTCTTTCGTTCGCCTTTCATTTTTTTAGTCTGTTGTTGTTGTACTACTAATTTTTTCATGTAGATAAATATCTTAAATTTAAAGATTCAGTTTATATTACTATAATTTAATTTTAACATATAGCATTTTCAGATAGATTTGTTTTCTGTTCTTATTATAAAAAGGACAAGATTTCAAATAAATAAGTTATGTATTGCCGAGGAAAAAGGCATTGAATATAGCAATGATTTTTTGTGGCTATTTTAGTGCTTTTTTTTTCCCCTTGTGCAATATTATAGTTTGACTCTGAGTTACAGTTTCAATAAAGTCTTATAAATAATGTCTTGTTTGTTTATAAGATTGGGAACTTTAATATTTATAACTCTTAATAACCCTTTTGAATGAGCATTATTAAACTGCTTATTTTATCATCGTTTATAGAAAAAAAAATTTACGTTAAGTTTGAGCTTTATTCTTCGTTTTCAGTAGAATAATTCATAATACACTAAAAAAAGAGAAAAAAATTTAATTCCCTGTAATTTTCTATAATGAATAATGAGCTTACATTTTGTCTTTTCATTTTATCAGCGATAACTTAAATTCTTTCTTTTACAGCTTTGACGTATCGTAAAGTTACATTTTAGAAAGAAAAATTTTTTTTAATTCCTTTTAATTTAAATCTGGGAGCCGCGATGGCTTAGGGGATAGAGCGTTCTTCCAATGAGGCGAGCCGGTTTCGAATCCCAGTTGATACGAATTCTGCATCCGGCTTGCACCGATCACAGTGCTGACGTGAAATATCCTCAGTTGTAGACGGATAATGGGTTAGAGTCCCCTTGCCGTCAGGCTAACAGTGGGAGGTTCTCGTGGTCTTCCTCTCCATGTAACGCAAATGCGGGTTAGCTCCACCAAAAAGTCCTCCACGTAGGCAAATTTCTCTCATTACTCGATACAAGAGTTCCCTTGCCTTCTGGATTGGGTTCAAAATTACAAGGCTTCGGAATTGAGTCGGTTGTTCAACAACGGTTATAAAATTAAATATAGGGTTAAAAGTCTTTTTGTCAAAGGATTTTGATGGACATTAAATGTTAATTGTTTAGGAAATTCTCTGAAATTAAAAATATTTTATTGGAATGTATCGAAAAGTTAGTAAAGAGAGTAATAATTAAAATTATTTAAAACTCTGCATTATTCTTTAAATTACGATATTATAATTAAAATTTGGTTTTTGCCGAAATCGTCGTAAATATAATAGTAGAAAAGAAAAAGCTACTTTTTATTACTGATTTATTTTAGTATTTATCGTGAATGTATTCATGAAATTTAAAGTTTTTTATTTATTTCGAATCTTCTGTTGCTTAACTTGAAAGTATAATGAAAGAAAAAGTGTCTAGTGAATGAATGCAGAAACGTGTATGAATTGTTATCACACAGACGTCAAGTCGTTTAAAAAGAGTTAGTATGTGGAATGTTTGTTTTTTTTCTCATTTCCCCCATTTTTTTTTTTTTTTAAACGTTGAATATATAATCACCTAAGAAGATTTCCCGCGTTTTTGGAGTTATGCAAAAGCGCTGGAAACCTTAAGGCTCTCCTAATACCCCTAACTGAGATGATCTATGAGTTTTCTAACGAAGTTAAGAAAAAAATGAAAAACAGTGGGAGGTTAAAATTGTTTAACGCTCATCACCTACTTTGTTTTTAATATTAGCGGTTCCCTTTCATACTTCACTCCTCCAGTTACAAAAAGAGTTCCTCAAAAGACCTTGATGTCTTCTTTTCGAGCCCACGAGGAAAGGCTAAATGTATGCTTTTTTTAAATTCTGCCATAACTTGAAAAAAATATTAGTGACATTTTTAATTAAAAAAAATAATCGTTGATATTGATTGATTTTGCGCCTTTTTGAAATAATGCGCCCATGGCATTCGCCATACTTGCCATACCCTAGATACGCCACTGCCCTTAGAACTGCAGTGACTCAGAGTGCTCGCCTCCCGATGAGGTGACCCAGGATCAAGAGCAGTGATTTCTAGTCAACATGAATTCTGCTCCTGGCTTGCATTGACCACAATGCTGATATAAAATATCCTCAGTGGTAGAAGGATCATGGGTTAGAATTCCCTTGCTGTCAGGTTAAAAAGGAATTATTTTTTGTGTTTTCCAAGTAACACAAATGAAGGCTAGTTCTTTGATTTCACTGATTAGATTCCAGTGGAATCCAATCAGTCCATTCCACAAATTGATCCAAGTGTTTTCTTCTCTTTTGGGTAAGGTTCAAAATTCGAAGACTACTGAGTTAAATATTGATAATCTTGAACCCAAGAATGGGTCCTAAATTTAACGCTGATTATAATAAATAACTAAATTAGTCAAATTAGAAATACAGTGGAGCCCCAATTTTATTTTTTCTGTCGGAATAGCATTAAAAAAATGCACAAAGCGGGATAATGTAGAAAAAAGGTAAAAAAAAAAATGTAAGTATATTTTTCAAAAATTAACACTTACGAGATTAACTACAAGAAAAAATTTGTAATCTTTAAATATTTTTTGTTTTTAGATACAATTATAAAAATATCCTTCTCAATACTTACTATTGTTTGTAAATTTGCTTTATGGTTTACATCTGCAAATGTTTCAGAGTTGACATGTTTTCAAATTCTTGATCAGTTTTCTGATATTTTTTGCACACCTATTCATTGTTTTCATCGCTATCAGCAGGAGAGTATTAATTCAGATAAAGGAATTTAAAAGTAATGGGATGTGTGGGTTGCGTCATCTACTTCAAAAGATCTTCAGACATGCGATTTAGTTTTGAAGGGCCAATGTTCGTGCTGCATACCGAGAAGCAATTATCCCCGAGAAGCTTTATTAAACTCAATTGTAATGCATTTTAGTCGACATTGTTCAACACGGTAGAAATTAAATTTACAGCTTTTAGAACATTTATTTTTTACCTTAGAAGCATCTCACAAGTGACCCGAATCTAGAAAAAGAAATGATTACCTAACCAGTTTTTAGAGAAAAGTTCTTTAAATGGTAGGATGATTTCAAGATTCAAGGGTGGAAGTTTGTTGCAAAAATTTCCATTGATAAATTTTACAATTTAAGCACCTATATTTCTTTTAATCACACTTCCTGTGCTTTGCCCATCCCATCACACTTCTGATTTTAACTTGGGGAAAATAGTCCCCTTTCAGACAAAATAACAATAAGATAGAATAGAATATAAGTCAGAAAATCTACAAACAGCTAATAAAAAAGTATCTCTTTCAAAAAAAAAAAAAAAAAAAAAAAAGAAGAAGAAGAAAATTCACAAAAAGTTTGTGCAAGCTTTGTAGGAAAAAAATTATTTTGATCTGTTAGAAAAACCTATAAAGCAGGATTTTTTAAAAAAGAGTATCGTAAAATCTACGTTGTTTCAACATTATCGGCATGCATTCATGGACAATCAGAAATAAACGTAGAAAGCAGGTTAATGTACAAAACAGGAAGGTGAAAAAATAAGTGAAAAGAGTAATATTTTTATCATATAAGTATAGACATAATATACAAAATTTTATTTTAAAATAAATTACAACATACAATAAGAAAAACCTTAATGAACATAGAATAGAAGTAAAATCACCTTAAATATTGTATTTAATAACATAAATGCAGATTAAATACATGCTTCAATTGAGGAAAATTTATAGGGTTTAAAATGAGTTAAATGATGATAAATATATCATAGCACAAAATAAGACACACCATTTAATTATGAATATTTGGTATGGTTGTTAACATAGCACTAAAGCTACACTAATGATCTACTAAAAAAGATCTTGGATTCATCCTCAATGATGATCTGAAGACCAATAAAAAATATACAATCTGCTTTAGAATAATTACATTAAGTGAACTTTATAAAAAAGTTTTTAAGAATACTGAATATTAGACAGATTAAGAATAAAGCCTTCTTTATACTATAAAAACTGTGAACAAAATGACAAACAGTCGAAACCTAAAAATTCGAGTTTTCACCTTTTCTTCAAATTCACGTGTCATACATAATCCGATTTTCCTTTTTTAAAAAATAAGAATTTTTAAAATTATGTGGGTATTCATAGAAATAACTTCAAAAAAAAAAGTGACTGATAGAACAACATTATGAAGAAATTGTGAGAATAAAACAGGTTCATAGTGGAAATAAAAGATAATGTGTCATAAAAAATATCAGAATTTTAAAGATCTACAGAAATTCAAAGTGATGTCTGCTGAAAAAACATAGTTGTTGCTCTTTCACAAGCTTCACCAATAGAATAATGCTAAATAAAATAATTTAAACATACCTATTTCCTCTGACAGTAAAAATCTTCTTAACACCAAAGTAATATGCAGATCTGATAATAGCACCTACATTCATTGGATCCTAGAAAAAGTAAAACACTTAATAAAGATGCATAGTAGCTCTAGTACACCTGCCCAATGATCAGTTGCTCGATGCCATTTGTCATCAGTGCATTTGCTTGACAACAGATTTGCAAATATATTTGATCAAAATAACCATTACTTTATTAAAAATACTAATATTATGATAAATACAAATAATGTAGTGAATATAAATTAAGTAATAAATATAAACAATATAATAAAGATAAATAAATCTTATAAAAAATTTAAACAATATTATATAAATGATAACATAAAAAAAATAAGAAGAAGCTAGTATAATGATCGATCAAAAAATATTTATGAAAATAAGTCTCCCCAAAAATTACTACCAATAATAACCTTTTACTTAAGCCTTTAAAATGTCGATTTTTTTATTAGTATAAGTAATAGAAAATGTGTCATAAATTGTGCCTTTTTGCAGCTTTCAGGCTCTATATTCCTTTTTCAAGAACCAATAACTCACTGTTTTCAAATTCCTTTTTTTATTTAAATTTCCTTTACTCTTTCATAGTAATTTTTTTCAATATTAATATTTTTTATTTCTTGTATTTATCATATACTTTGTTATTGAACTATAACATGTAAGCCTATTTCTAAAGAGCATGAAAGCAGGTCCTTTGAGCACTCTTGTATTGCGCTTTGGTTTAAACTCAGCAGTACCAAATCACCTGACAATGCAAAATATTAACAGGTTCTGTTGAAAATGGCCTCACTTAGCTGTACTTAGATTTTCCTAATTATATATTTCAGGCATATGTTAAATAAACTCGATACATTTGATATTTCTTCCAATATTGGCCAGATTTCTACTGAATGCATCAGCACGTTGAAGAAATTAAGACTGGTACTTATATAGTCAGCATATAGGAGGAATCATATAGTCTCCTATTTTTGATGGCTTAAAGATTGAGTCTTCCAGGTAACAAGTATAATTAAATCTTTCATAAACAATTCATGATAGTTTTGATCATGTTAATCAAAGTTGAAAGCATATGAATAAAAGACAGTGAATGAAGTCAGAAAAGTGCCAAAATGTTATACACGATTGAATTTTGTATTTTTGATAAACAGATACAGCAACTACTAATTGATATAATTAATTCACAACAACAGTTTACAAAAGTGTGAGACTTTACCAGCTTAGTCGCTCTTCTCAACAGAACTTAGTGGATAACTTGAAATTCTGCCATAAATGCCCCATGTAATGACCTGCAATTACTTTGATCTCTTATAAAATAAAAGTTTGTCCATTCTGTTATATCTGAGTATAGAGTTAGTGTTTTTGTAAAACCCCTAAGGGGATCTTTTGGCTCGCTCTTTGGTGTAACAAAGTTCCACTAGAGGAATGGAAAGCTTTAAAAACCAGTTTAACAGACATTTTGTTTAAATTGTAAAGTAGAAATTTAATGCTTTTTAATAAACTCAAATTTAAAAAATAATAATAATAATCTCACTGCTGATACACTTATTACTTATTTATCTAGAGCAGATTCTTAGTTTTTATTTTCTATACTAGAACTTGATTCAACATTTTTACCAGAAGAGGTTTCAGAATGAACGGATTCTGCATCTTACCATATCTATTATAAAGTTGCAGGCATTAAATGTCAATGACTATGCAAAATAAGGAATCAAACTAGGCACTGCTGACACAGACAAAATGCAAAAAACAAAGAAATCAGCAAAAACCATCAAAATTCATTTAAACTTAAATAGAGTGCAATTGTATAAATTAAATTGAAAATGAAGACTAAAAACTCTGCATTCATTTAAAATATCATACAAAATTTTAATTTAAATATTTAATCAGAAAATATATCATTTTAATTTTGTTTGTAATACTTTTTTTAGCATTTGGGACAAAAATAACAAAAAATAATATTTGTGATATCAACAAGATATAAAGTAACATGAATCATAAAAAGTACACATTTGTACGCAACATAAAAAAATTTTCATAAAGTGTTTGAGGAAGAAAAAAAATTTTATGTAGCTCTACCATCAAATTGAAGTGTTAAATCTTCATTTTAAATAGTTTTTGTGATTTAAGTTTCTTCAGTCTTTTTTTTTTTAAAGATCACAATAAACAAAGTTCCTCATACTAACCAAGTTCCTCATACTAACACAATTTAAGTAAACGTTTCACTAAAGATAAGAAAATCTATAAAAATTTTCTTAAAGATGTAAATATTCAAAAACATGAAGGATAAAAAATATGAAAATACAAGTGATATGAAATATAAAAATACAAATTGACACTTTAATAGCAAACTATTTGAAAAATGTTTGCAAAATTTTCTAAAGTTGGGATTTTTTTTTTTTTTTTTTTTCATCATCTTGAATTTGCATAATTCCGTCAACATGATTTTTACAATGTTGTACACCATTATCACTTTTAGTCTCAAGAACATTTGAAAATTCAAGATTATTTTCAATTTTGCTATTTCTATCAAGTCTTATTTTTGTTTTATTTTTCTTTAAATTCACTTTGTTTACATTCTTGTTATTCTCATTTATTTATTTTATGTCCAAAAAAATTTTTTTTTTCTCTTCTTCTTTCTAAATATTTATTTATACTTTTTCTTTGTTGGTATTTTTATTGCAATTATTAACCAGGATTTCAGGAAAAATGTGTAAGGACAAATTGCTTTTTTAATCAGAAAAGGTGATAAATCTTCTCAGATTTTTCCATTACAACCAGTTTAACACGATTAATCACTAATTGAAATCCAAAACAAGCTTTCAAATTTAATATGGTATTAAGGTAAATAAGTTTTTAAAATTTGAACACTTTTAATTATCCTATAAAACGCAGGACCGATGGTTTTTGCGTGGCTTTTTGTGTTTCACTTGTGCTAGCTAAACTCCGTCAGATCTGACGAGAAAAGTGTCTCCCCCCCTCCAGTCGGAGAGGGGAGGAAACTGTTGCTTCACCATCTTTCAATTAATAAACAGCTTATGCAGAATATGGACTCATTATTCATCTGATATTGGGACTAATAATCCCACAGAAATAACGGGAAAGATCCTCCGTTATTATAAGCCTCGCTGGATGTTTGGTGGAGGAAACCCTTTCGAAAAAACGTTTTGTGCATTTCAATCTCTTGGGAACTGGGCCTAACGTGACTGCTACCTCGTCTAGAAGGAAGGATGAGTTTTCAACCCCCTTGGATTGAAGAGAAAAACTTCATTGGACTTCTGATAGAGATTAAAAAATTTTCGATTTGAAATCCCATCCATCCCTTTACTTTACAACCTACTTGACCTATGGAAAGATTAGTTATGCCAGTGCTGCTCTGGATTGAAACGTCGATGAAGTGTTTTCCCACCCCGGAATGGTTTACGATGGTCTACTTTGATGTTCGACATTCCCTCCCTCCTACTCAGAACTCAAAGAAATATATGCTTCAATTGCTCCTTCATCTCGATGTTAATTTCTGAATCATTTTAACGAAGAAAAAATTTTTTTTTTATTTATTTTCCTATCAACTGTCATCTGATGTTGTGGCTTTCAAGAAATATTGTGGATTAATTCGAACTTTTTCACGTATCCTTTGATATTTTTATGTTTAACTCGTAAAACATTTAATTCTTTAATTTTTATTGATTAATAAAAAATAAAAAAGCACTCGTGTAAATAAACAGAAATAATGATTATGATTTAAAAAAAATTTTTATACTTGATGTTTCAATTGAAACAATTATTTTTTATTAATCGATCGTATTTACTGTTGAAATTTTTTTCTTGTAATTTTTATTTTCAGTGAATTTATTGTTTTGATTAGCATAAAAAAATTTTCGAGAAAATTATTTTCATATTTATTATTTTATGTGTTACAGTTTCTATGATTTATTGATTAATAGAATTTATAATTTTGTTTTACTGGTGTTTAGGGTTAAGATAAAAATGCCATTAAATTATTTTTATTTTGAATGCAATTGCGGTGTGGTAGAAATTATAAATTAAACCAAGAAATTTTTAAACTAATTCAAATAGTTTTGAAAAATGAAATTAATACTTGCTTTTAGAATTTAAATTGAAAAGCGACTAGATATTAAGGCTTGAGTCAACGTTGGTAAATAGTTCATAGCTCAGTAATTTCCATTAACAAAGAAAGTTTCTTGTTGTTGAGAGTGAATCCCAACATAAAGATGGGAAAATGATCTAACACAAATTGAAAAGTAATGGTAACCAAATAAACTTAAAAATACGTTAAAAATAGAAATAAAAATATTAGAATTTCCTAACAAAAAAAAAAGACTTTGTGTTAAAATTAAAAATTGCTATTAAAAAATTTGAAAACTTAAATGTTACCCTAACGAAAGGACAGTTAACACTTAACAGAATTAGTGAGTTTCCCCTTATTACGATAGGCGAAATTGTTAACTCAGCTAAGTTTTTATGCTTGATACTGATTTACTATATGCTTTAGTAGGGTTGCAAACTTGCAGAGTTTTTTGTTTGTTTATGATTTGTGTCTGGCCAGTTGTTACTCAATTTGGTATGAGATTGATTACCTCTGCTAATTCTAACAATGACAACTTATCTTTGCACATTAGACAGCAAAATTCTCAAAATGTTAAGGTTAAAAAAATGTGAAAAAAATAAAGGTTTGATGTTTCAGTAAAAGTAAACATCGAAAAAAGAAAAGTTGAAGATGTTTCAGTAAAAGTAAACACTGAAAAAAATAACGTAAAATAAAAGGAAAAATAGGAAAAAGAAAGAATAACCAAGAAGCTAATTAAAAAAAAAATTAATAAATAAATAAAAAATAATAAGAATAGTTTAAGTAAACAAAATTTTGAAATAGTACATGTATTAAAGCTTAGGAAATATCACAGCCCACAAATGTTAAAATTAATTTCTGATTAAATGACACTTGTTGTTCAGCTCGTTTAGTATATTTTTGTGTGCAAAAATTTTTTGAAAATTTTAGTAAAATAGATATAAATGTTTTAATTTTCTTTCTGTTTAGTTGCCTAAACAGATAACTTGCATTATCATGTTTTTATTGTTGTTACTGCAAATAGTTTTTTTTCACATGTTGAAAAAGGATTATTTGTAGGAAAGGGGACAGTCGTACCAACATAACTTTTATAAATTCATAGTATTCTAAATTTTATTATAATTTTTTTTTTTTTTGGCTAACCAAAAAATTTTTTTTGGGGGGGATGTAATACAAAAGTTATAAAAATACTTTTGTATTAATAAAAACATTGAAACTTATTCATTTTCATAAAATGTCTTAGTTAAAAAATTAAAGTACAGATATTCTATTTTGGGACTTCAAGGCTGTAAACAAGCCAATGAATTATAATTAGATTTATGTTTCAAGAGAGGAGTTATTTTAAGATCTTTCACTTCCATATAAAGAAAGATTAAACGATTTTCTATGAGCATTAAATTATTTGCGATGAGGCGGAGGAATACAAGGAATGCAATATGACTGGCCTTTTCACACTTTTAATTATCCTATAAAATGCAGGACCGATGGTTTTTGTGTGGCTTTTTGTGTTTTACTTGTGCTAGCTGAACTCCGTCGGATCTGACGAGAAAAGTGTCTCTCCCCCTTCAGTCGGAGAGGGGAGGAAACTATTGCTTCACCATCTTTTAATTAATAAACAGCTTATGCAGAATATGGACTCATTATTCATCTGATATTGGGACTAATTTTCCCATATAAATAACGGTGCAGATGCGCTGTTATTATATATATATAAACACACAAGCAAGGGTTTTAAAAAACGCAAAATTTTTAAGAATATGAACCTATATTTTAGAGCCATCATAAAATAGGAATGAAAAGTAGCATAACTGCTTTTTGCTCTTTTGTAAAATTTCATTAGCTAATTAAATGCCAACAAGCATTATTTAGGCCTATCATGAACTTAAGTTTTTGACAAAAATAAATTAATTTTCCTCAAGACATCTTTTTTGCCAATTACTTATTTTACATAGAAAATTATTTGATTGCATAACAGTACTTTGATTGCAAACCTTCGATCTTAAGATTTGTATGAGATAGAGTAAGCAAAAAACCTACTAACCAAAATGTCCTCTAAAACAAGCCACACGGGAAATTCACTAGGTGCTACTTCAGATCTATAAGGAAAAAAATAAATTTCAGTATTGAGAAAATTTCACATATATTTAGATTTTAAACTAAACTTTTTGTAAATCATTCATAGGTAAACTTACTCAGTTTCTTTCCACTCGAGCATTTGTATATGTTCAGCATCAAGACAGACACCCAACATAAAAAGAAAAATTCTATTATAAAAATAGTGTTACTCACAATTAAAAATTTGTATTCACTTGACATTCCTGTATCTTGAATATAAGTTCAACTTTTTTTTATCTAGGAAATGGCCCCAAATATAGCATAACATTTTGATTTAAAAATATAATTTAAAGAGAGGAACTGAATTATTTTGGGGGCCGTTATATGGATCCTAAATAATTCCCCAAAAAATATTTTATGTAAAATAATGAGAGAAAAAATACAACAAATGGAAAAACACATGCATCTTCCATTCAAGAGAAGTTACACCCAAACACTGAGTTTGCTAGAACTTTATTTTCATAGTTTTGTTTTCCCTATTCTCTTTTTGCCTAGTTTCCATCGGTTATCTGATTTTATTTAGAGAATTGGATATGTACTGTAAAAGTATAATCAAAGAGAATGTCTCAATATTTTTACCAGTAAAGACTTGAAAAGTGACGTTATTGTAAAAGGAACTACAAGTCACTCACTGCATGTATACCCCTTATGACAGTTTTGTAAAGAGGACCTTTTTGATTTGCCTGTACACCGCTTGGGCACTGTATTTTCTTTCTCCAAGCTACTCATTTTCCTGCATTTTTCAAATGTTTACATTGAAAAAGTAGAGCAAAAGCAGTTTATATATATATAGCTATTAGTCATTTTTATAGCTATTAGTATATTTAAATATTTGAAATGGATAACTATTATATTTTTTCCCTTTACCTCATACCAATAATGTAGGTGAGTTCAATAATGACTGAATTTATTTACGTATAAAAAATAATATTTATTTATGATTCTGTAAACAAATGTTATTACTTTTCGGCTGATGTTTTTGGCCAAGTATTCGGTATTTGGCCAAAACACTTCACGTTAGATCAATAAATTTTGAATTCTGGTATAGAAAATCAGTTCTAGATCTCAAAAGATTTATTATATTGGTAACAACATGTCAGCACTGTGCAAGCTGTTGTGTGTATTATAATGTTAACACAAAAAGAAATACCTTTTTTTTTTTTTTTAGAAATTTGTGATTAAGAAATAGAAAGAAATTTATCAATCCTCCAAGCCATCAGGTGTTTCGGCTCAAGACTTGCTTTAGTTTTGTAGGTGAAATAGGAGAGAGCTGTGCTCACTAAATTCTACATTCACTAGTCCTTCTTATTCACAGCTACCATATAAAATTGAAGACTATTCCACTCAATAGTTTTTTCAATGTACTGACTTAAATGTCATTGAATTAAATTCCTACACTAAGACTTAGATATCTCTTATATTTAGAGAACAATATGAAGAAAAAAGTGTTTTTTTCCTGATTAAAATTGGCTCTTGTTAGAAGATTTTAATTTTTTATTCGTCCACAAAAGAAAAATAGTTTGTTAAAAACATTTGTGTAATGTGGATAGAATAATAGGCATGTCCCAAATACAAGGCAGAGCCTATAGTCTTAATGGCAACGGGCAAATCAAAACAACTGTACTGAATTTTCAAATTTTTGCTATAAAATCCACCGAAATTTTGAAGCAAAAAGTCATACAATTATTAATGTAAATCATTACAAACTAAGAAATATATAACATGAAAAAACTATTACGGTAAAAATAATATAAATTATTATAGCCATAGCGTAATAACTCTTTTAAATCATTACAACTACAATCGTAAAGATATAAAAAAATTAAATAATGTAAAATATCACAAACAGTTCTAATTTTAAAATTTTATCAACTCGAATGAACTCATAATAAAAGAAAGAGATTTTTGGGATCTGTAGGTGATCAGACAGTTGGCCACCCCCTAGACACAGCCCTAATGGCAAATTAGTTAGACTGATTGAATTTTAAATTGGAAGAATTTGTAATCTTTTATATTTGAAAACTCCTATTTGTGCATTGTGTAACGAATTTTTTGTATTATAATCTTTTTCTTTCTTTTTTTTATATATATATCTAGCTCTGATATTTATATCTGTACCATTTTCTCTCTGCAGAATATTTTACAGCAAGAAATAGGAAAATAAAATTATTTTGCTTCACCGAAACAGGAAATCATAGGCATACATCGAGATAAAATTAGTAAAGACAAAATACAATGGAATCATGCAAATCAAAATACATAATCAACAGTAGAAACTTACTTGGTGAACAGCACTTGGTACTAGATACCTTAAATCTCTAGAAATAACATGTTTTATATCTATTTTAAGAGATTTTGCCATCGTTATTATCTCTGTTCTATGTGAAACACATTCACTATTGTTTTCTTCAATTTTATTGTCTGTTACAAATAACTGATAGAACTTTCTTTTATTTTTCAGTAAGGCTAAATATACTGGATGTACACCAAAGAGTAATTCTCCTCTATATTCTAAAGATGTGCTTTTTTGTAACCTAAAGAACAGAATTTTTTTTTAAATAAATAGTTTAAAAAAGCCAAAAAACTAAAAATACAATACAAATTGAAAAAAATAAATATATAATTAATGAAAATTTCAAAAAGTACTACCCACAAAAAATAGAAAGACAACATTTTTTTGGTAAGTCCATTTTTCTTCCATTGTATTCCTACTCACTATTTTCTATCAATTTATTTTTAACTCTCTCGAATTAAGAGGCTAATTATTCCCAAAATATGTAGCTTTATGTTTTAATAAATATTCACAATGAAAAATAGAATTTTGTGTGCATTGAAAATAAATTGAGGATTACGTTGAACAATATCTTATATTTATTGACAAATCCTAAATTTAATATCTAGAGGGTAATTAAAAACATTCTATTTGGGGCAAAAGCAACCATTAACGGCATTAACAGACCAAAACGAAATCTAAATATTAATCCAATGACAATGTCACTCCCAGACAGTAGCATATCTAGATTCTCGGAGGTTTCAGGTTAAGCACGCACGTGAGGTCCTCTCAATCCCTGAAAATCTGATACTTTTACTAGGGATGTAATGAATATTCAGCCTCTTTACCGAATATTTGAAGTATTATTTAGAAAAAAAATTTTGACTAAGTTATTTTGGGAGAAATTTAATAAAGAATAAAACAAATATTTTACTACATGTTATTAGAAATAGTTTTTACACATATTTGTTAAGTTCTAAAACTTGTTAATTTATGTTCTGAAAAACACATGGAAAAACGAAATTTGAAGAATCTGAACTACATTACTTTATTCTGAACCATGAGTTTTTTACTGCTGTTTTTTTTCATTTTTTAATTATATACAGGGACATCAATTTAACCTTTTTTTTTAACACTTCACATTTCAAAAATTGAGAACTTTTTGTTTTGTTTCATGTTTGCTTGTTTTTCTGTTTTAACTAATGTGAAGAATGTTAATGAAGCATTTTTAATAGATTTTCTTTGAAGGTCACCTTTTTCTTGTAAGGTGATAACTAGTAACTAAGAATGCTGTGATTCTCAACGTTAAAGCTACATTTCTGAACTAAGAACAATTTCTTTTCTGTTTCTCTTTTGATTTTTTTTATTGACTCTTCTTTTTATCATCGTTTTTATTATAATAGGACTTTTTAAAGAGCTTTTCTAGTGAACATCATGCTTTTATGGTCACTTTTTTCAATGTGAAAAAGTTAAAATAAAGATTTTTAGCATTGAATCTATCATTTAAAAATTAAGAACAAATTTTGTTTTGGTTTCTACTGGCTTTTACTTTTTCAAAAAACTTACGATTTTATAATGATGCGGCAATTAAGAGGACGCCATACCACAGGTGAAACTTTCCGATGCTAATTAAATTTTACCTCCATCACATTTTTTTTTTTTTTAAAAAAAGAAAAAGTGAGTTCAGGAAAACCTAGAGTAAGTCATTAAGTTTCTGTTGCAGATTTTTTTCCCCTTCAAAATATCAAAATGCAAATTAACTATTGGAAGAGAATTTCTCTATTGCATAATCCTAAATTATTGTCTCATAATTTATTTTCATTTTGTTATTTTAAAAATTTCTTCTTTGTATTTGAAACTTCATGGCTTACTCTAGGTTTGTTGGAACTTATTTTTTTCCATACTTTTAATGTTCTGCAGGGATATAAGAAACAGTTTCCACAAGTCTATTAATTTTTTAACTTCATTAATAGAGAGTGTGTAAAGGGAATTTCAACAGCCATAACACAGGTCTCCAGACAAAATTTATTGCAAATTCTTAAAAGACAAAAAAATAAATAATAAATATTTTAATTTTTTGTAGAAATTTTGAAGACACATGTTCAAAATTGTAGTTTTTATATAAATCTAAAATAATTTTAACCAATTTTCTTTTAAGAAATTGATTTTAAAAAATAAAATTTTTGTGGGATTTTAGACCAGGCCCTAAGATAATTGTCCTTGTCCTCCCCTCCCTTTTGAGTATAGCCTTGCATAGCAATAACTCCAACACTTGAATTTTCAGTTTTAATCCTTGAAATAACTTCAATAAGTTTTGATTTTAGATTATCTTTTTTACCACATATTATCTTTTTTAAATTAATAGTTTTTTCCTATATACTTCAGTTATCTGATAAGCTTGAAAATTATAATTCAAAAAATCTGCTAATATTAAATCAAAATGCATGCAAGATCAGCTAAAATAGAAATAATGCCATCAGAACATGTTTTGTTTGTCTATAGTTGCAAAAACAAAACAAAACATGATTACAAAAAATAAATTTTACAGTGATTACAGTAAATAAATAGGAACTTTTTCTAAAAACAATTGAAATTTTATGTTTATAATTTATTTTTGATTGTCCTTATAACTAGAAATGACAAAGATCAGAAATCACCCAGCTTATAGGGGCAGATATGCTTCAGTGCAACTAATTTTAATGTTTATGTTACCGACAAAGTATGAAATCCGGCATTGTGTAGAATGACTAGGCATTGTATAGAATGCCTAAAATTAGCCGGCAAAGTATGAAATGATTTATAGTTCACACATTTCCTAGGCATTCTATAGATTGCCAAATGAGAAATCGGCAAAGAATAAAATACATCTCCGATTCGTTTGAAATATCACATGGCAAGGCTAGTGACTTATGACTAATAACATAAATTATTTTTTTTACTGTGCTACATGGAAATGGGGGAATTTAATGAAATTTACATGGAAAATTTTAATGAAATGTAATTCAAAATGTCATTCAAGTCTGCCATGCTGCAACAAGTAGGTTAATTTCATATTTTTTATATGAAAATTTTGTTTCCCTTAATAAGAAAGGCTTAAATTTTGTTTTGCAAAACTTTTTAATTTTCTTTCCACATTTTGAATAAATGTTTTTCAATGGCACTCTCAGTATTTTTTTAGAATAACATTTTTATTTTTAAGAATTGCATGTTACTCTGAATGACCGAAATCGGTAGTTTTACATTTATTCGATAATTTCATACTTACTGACGATAGAAGATGATGTTAGAAGAAACACCAGTAAAGGGTATACCGGGCAGTGGCACTTAACCTTACAAAAATTATCAGTGTAGGGTATACCGGGCAATGACACTTAACTAGAACTAGCATGACTGGACCTTTGGTAAATGTCAGAAATATATACTAAGTCTAGTTAAGCGCCATTGCCCGGTATACGCTACACTAATGTTTTTTTAAGGTCAAGTGCTATTGCTCGGTATACATTTGCCCGGTATACCCTACACTGATGTTTATTTAAGGTCAAGGGTCACTGCCAGGTATACATTTGCCTGATACTCCAAACACTGATGTTTCTTCTTATCTATCGTCAATAAGTATTAAAATATCGAATAAATGTAATTATATCCACGAATAAATTAATATCAAATCGGATGTAATAAATACTTCGACATTCACCAAAGTGACTATGTGATTGTCAACATTCACCGGTGAAAGACAACAACCACCGATTTCGCTCATTCACGGTAACATGCACACAATTTACATAATAACCTCATCAGGACGTTTATTTCATACTTTGCCTAAATAGCATCTGGCATTGTATAGAATGCCTAGGCATTCTATACAATGCCTAGGCAAAGTATGTATTACTTCTCACATATCATACTTTGCCTAGGCATTCTATACAATGCCTAGGCAAAGTATGTAATACTTCTCACATTTCATACTTTACCTAAAAACGTCAGGCATTTTATACAATGCCTAGTCATTCTATACAATGCCGGCGTTTCATAGTTTGCTGGTAACATTTACAATAGATGTGAAACAATTAATCAAACGGTTACACTGTATTTTGATAATATACAAAGAAATTAATATAAAATAACGATTAAGATAAGGAACAATGTAAAATTTGCATTTTACGGAACCCATATATGAAATTACAAGTACAATAAACAGTTTCAAACCATAATGCTTTATTTTATAAAATAATCAGCAAAATACGATTGAGTAAATGTAACTTGTACTTCATTAATATGTTTTAGGATATCTGCCAAGATTTTAAATTTTATTAAAATTTCAATAATGGAATAAGATCCTATTACTTGTAGCCGCCTCCTTTACAGTTTATAGTTACTTTTATTATGAAATAAAAATTTTAAAATTTAAGAACTGTAACCTATTTGAGTCAACTCTATTATTTTCACAGTGATCTTCAAAAACTTTATTCTTATTCTTCTTTCTTTTCTGTCCTAAAACAACGTCAGACGATATTATTCTATTAGAAGAATCTTCATTTACATTTTTTAAAGCTTTTTTAAAATTATTTCTGTACGCAAATTCATTTTTAAACTTTGAAAGCTTTCGGTGAACTCTTCGAGAGAAAATAATTCCCCAAAAAGGTTTAAAAGGAAACTGACACAGCCTAAAATTCCAATAAGTAACCAAAGACATTATTCTGCAAGAATGTTATTTTAAGAAGAACATTTTAATCTTTAACTTTTTATAGAAATTCAGAAAACTATCTTTACTGTTCACCACTTGCAGAACTCTAAGAAATTTATTTTCACAATAAACATGAAAAGCAATTATTGGTGAAAATAGAAGTAACGATAAAAACGAAGACTGAATTGTTCATAAACAAACACACGCTTATTTGAGTTCAGATTAAGTATTGTAAAGTGCTACGAGCTCCCTGCTTTCGCTTATAGCTCTGTATTTCAATAGGTAAGGTTTAAGGTTGGAGCTTAGTAGATAGCACAAAGTTGGAGCGCACTGCTAGAATCGGTTAGTAACTTGGAAGAACTTTAAGACGGATTGGATTTTGGTCCGGGGGTTGAGAGACAATCAGTGAAAGCTGGGCACTGCAGGGATAAGGTTTGATAGAGGTCTTTACGAGCATTTTGATGAAAGGAGCACTCCAGGTGATAGTGTTCGTTCGTGTCTATATGTTCGCAGTTGGGGCACTTAGGACTTTCTACTAACTTGTACTTATGTACAAGTACTAACTGGTACTTTTACTTACCTGAGTCTGGCTATTAGTACATCTAATTTTCGGGACTTGATAAGTGGGCGGTAATTTTGAAGTTCGTCGAGGTGCTGAAAGAAATGGAAGTATTTGCACTCTTTCCATTCTCTGTGTTCTTTATTGAGCACTTCTTTCAAAAACACTTGACTCAGATCTTGGGGTGATGAGAGGTGCAAAATAAAATCTTGATTTAGTGCCTGTTTTGCGAGTTGGTCAGCTTGTTCGTTTTCTATAATATCGGTATGGGATGGGACCCAGATAAATGAGAGTGAATTCACAATTTGGCTAGATTTGGCTATTTGGTCTAGAAGAAGTAGTGAGATTCTTGGAGAATTTCTAGTGCTTTTGGAGAAGGATTGAAGTATTGAGTGGCTGTCCGTTAGTAAGGTATAATGTTCGTAGCTGGTTACACAATGTTTGAGGGCGAGGAAGATCGCCAATCCTTCTGCGGTAAAGACTGAAGTTTGTGACGGAATTCGGCCAGAGACCGTATAACCTTTAGAGGAATATATTCCCACGGTGGTTTTGTCCGATTGTTTTGATCCGTCTGTTGCCAGAACGATGCTGTTGGTAAGGTTTTGATAGCGAAACTCTTCGAATAAGGCTCTTATCTGAGTTGGGGCTAGTTTTTTGGTTTGGAATGCAAAATTGTCTAAATGAATGACGACGTTTGGGGGAATTGGAATAGGGGTATGGTATTTAATAATGTTATTTTGGGAGAGGCTCTTGCTAATTATCCATTTATGCATGTATAATATAAGCGGGGCCAATTTACTTTGTGGAAGGTTGGATAGTGGGAGATTAAGGTGATGAAAGACTGGAGAATATGATTGTAGGGAGGTGTAGCGGAAGTAGAATTTAGCTGCTAGCCATTTGTAACGTGAAGCTAATTTACTCACTCCCGCTTCTTTGAGAAGTAGTGGAATGGGTGTCCATCGAGGTAGTCCTGTTGCAACCCTAAGCGCCGCGTTGTATAGGATTTCTAGGGTTCGTAAACCTGTTACGCTTGAGAAGGTAAAGATGTGACTACCGAAGTCTAAAACACTTCTGATGCATGAGTTTACGATTTGAAGGTGTTCTGACTGAGCTCCCCAACGGGTGGTGGCAATACAGTGAAGAGCGGAGAGTTTCTTAAAATTTTTTTGTTTTAATATTCTGAAGTGGTGGAAGCTCAGATTACTGGAGAAGTGATGCCCGAGAATTTGGAGATTTCCTTAACCCATTCCCCGGGTGCACCACGGAATGGGTTTATTGAAGATGTTGAGACTGAAGTTATCACCTGAGCTTCTTCTGGAAAAATTGATGAATTTTTCCAGAAAATTGAGAAAATTCCGGAAAAATTTTCCGGGACGATTTCAAGGCTCTAGTCCTTGCACCATTCCTGAATAAGGTGGAGTGAAAATTGCATCTTATGTCTTACTTCGTAGGTGGTTTCAGCGATTGCTATAAGGTAGATGTCGTCTCCAAAAATAAGGCAAGATATGTCACCTGGGAGGATGGGATGCAGGTCTGACATGTAAATCATGAAAAGGAATGGGGAAAGAACTGATCCTTGCGGAACGCCTCTATTCATAGGAAAGTTGGCTGAAAGCGCTTTTCCTCCATCGCACAGCTATTTTTCTTTGGTTGACAAAGTTGTGGATGAATTTGGCGGCTTGACCGGTAATTCCGGACTTAAAGAGTTTGAGGATTAAAGATTCCTGGTTTATACTGTCATACGCAGCGTGAATGTCAAGGGAACAGCATATCACATACTTTTTTTCGAACCGAGCTTGGAGAACTTCGTGGTGAAGAATGGTGAGAACCGAGTCTACATCTTTAAATGGTAGGAATCCACAGTGATAGGGATGGAAAATTCCAGTTTTGAGTGAAAAATCGACGAGTCTCTTTAAGAGCATGCGTTCAAGGGATTTGCTCAAGGTTGATATAAGCGATATGGGTCTATATGATGATACTAGGTCAGGTGGTTTCCCTTTCTTATGGATAGGGATGATGTGAGCTAATTTCCAGGTTTTTGGGGCCTGTCCTGAGATCCATATATAGTTTAACTTGAAGCGTAATGAATGGTTTGAAGAATAAACACATTAAATAATTACTATTTACATTTATTTACAATTTATACCTGACTAGTTTAGGTTAAATGCGGCATCAAATATTTAAGATGTAAAATAAGCAAAGATAAAATAATAGAACAACATTAAAAAGCTATTCTAAAAAGTAAGAATTAAAGTTGTAGTAAAAACAAACTTAAAGTTTATAAATAATTATAAAAACAATTTATGCAGAATATGATGAGTGACGTCACGTCGCTTCATTACTCCCCTTCCAGTGAGAACCTCATTCGAACGAATCGAGAAATTTAGATGGAACTTTAATAGGTCTCCCAACACGTGATGTCTTGTTGAAAAAAGCCTTTGGTTCGTCAGAAAATGTAACCCTTTTCTTCTTGACATTTGAAGCAGCCATTTTTGGAAAGACTGAAGGTGCGCCGACTGTAGGCATTAAACTGAAGGAAGAGGCGTTATTGTTCAAGTCTGCAGACTGTTCTACGAAGCATGGTTTTAAACGATTAATCGAGATATTTCTGGATTTTTCCTTTACTGATAGTGTGAAGTAATCTGTATTTCTGGAAATTAATTTAAAAGGTCCTTCATATGGGGGTTGAAGTGGTGGACGGACGGCGTCAGTTCGTACGAATACGTGAGAAGTAGTGTTAAGATCTTTTGTCACAAAAATGGGAGATTTTCCATGTCGTGAAGGTGGAGCAGGCCTAACTTGAGAGAAATATTTTCGTAGTTGACCAGCTGTTGTAGTTGTAGTTTTATTTACGTCGCACTAGAGCTGCGTAATGGGCGTAGTTGACCAGCAAAAGTAGAAATCTCAGTAGATGCTTGTGTTTCATGGAGAAAATCACTAGGCAATCTTATATTTGAGCCATAAACCAATTCCGATGGAGTTGTTTGGAATTCTTCTCTGAAAGTGGAGCGTAGCCCCAGTAGTACAGTAGGTAGAACTTTCGTCCACTGAGGATTGTTATGGCACATAATGCGATTTTTCAGAGTTCGATGCCATCGCTCTATAAACCCATTGCAAGCAGGATTGTAAGATGTGGTTCGCCTTCGCTTGATTCCTAAGAGATGGGCAAGTTCGGTGAAAAGAGACGACTCGAACTGACTTCCTTGATCAGTAATTATTATTGACGGTGTTCCAAGGCGAGAAATCCAACCACTATAAATTGCTTCTGCAACGGTGTTAGCTTTAATATCCGGCACCGGTATGGCTTATGGCCAGCGAGTAAACCTGTCTGTTAGGGTTACACAATATCTTTGTCCTTCGGAAGTTATCAAAGGTCCAATAATGTCCAGATGAATTTCGTCGAATCTTTTTGAAGTTGGTACATACTCCCCAACCGGTTTAAGCACATGTCGCTGTATCTTGGATTTTTGACAAGATAGACAGTTTTTAGTGAATTCTTTGACATCCTTGTTCATTGAAGGCCATACCAACTTTTTTGTCACTAGATGTGCTGTAGCTCGAGCTCCTGGATGACATAGGTTGTGGATTGACAAAAATATTACTTTTCGAAATTCCTTTGTCACATAAGGTCGTGGTTTTCCTGTAGAAATATCACAATATATTTCTTTATCGGTTCCGAAAATGGGTAATTTTTCAAACTTTAGATTAGTGTTCGATTTCATAAGATTTTTGAGCTCTTCATCAGTTTCTTGCTCCTTGGCTAGTGCACTAAAATCAATCGTTTCCGGAAGGGCAACTTCTTCAACTCTTGATAGTGCATCGGCTACTTCATTATCTACACCAGAAATGTGCTGTATATCAGTTGTAAATTGACTGATAAAATCTAGATGCCTCATTTTTCGCGGTGATGCTTTATCACCTTTCTGCAGAAATGCGTAAATTAGAGGACGGTGGTCAGTGTAAATGGTAAAATTATGTCCTTCTAAGAAATACTTGAAATGTTTTACAGCGGAATAGGCTGCTAGTAGCTCTCTGTCATAGGTGCTATAGCTTGTTTAAGTGTCTGACAATTTCTTGGAGAAAAAACTCAGTGGTTCCCAGACACCAGAAATATTTTGTTTCACCACACCACCAATAGCATGATCAGATGCATCGACCATTAAAGCTAATTTCGCTTTTTGATCCGGATGCGCCAATAATGTTGCAGAGCATAGTTCTTTCTTACTATTTTTGAAAGCTTGAATAGTTTCTTCCGTCCAATTTATTATTGATTTATCATTTTTCTTCTTTCCTTTGAGAAAACTGTTAAGTGTCGCCAATTTCTCAGCAGCATTCGGTATAAATCGATGGTAAAAATTTAGAATACCAAGGTAACGACGCAGTTCTTTGATATTATTTGGCCTTTTATATTCAGCAATAATTTTGATCCTGGCATCAGTTGGTTTGAGGCCTTTTTCTGAAATATGATGTCCCAAAAAATCAATGTTTGATTTTAAAAAGACGCACTTTTCTAAATTGATGACCAAACCAGCTTCTTGAAATCGTTGAAACACTTGTCTTAGATGTGAAAGATGTTCGTCTTCGGTTCTGGAAGCCACAAGTACATCAACAAGGTAGGCAAAGCAGAAATCTAATCCGCGGTCTATCTAATCTAAATCTAAGTACGGTATAGATGAATCTTTGGAAGGTTTGTGCGGCATTACGTAACCCGAAACTCATTCTTATGAATTCAAAGGACCCAAATGGGGTACAGATTGCTGTTTTCTCCACGTCATTAGGTTCGACCGGTATCTGGTGATAAGCTCTGACTAAGTCCAGTGTCGAAAATATTTTACAATCATGTAATTGGTTGAAGTCTTGAATATGTGGCAATGTATATAGATCAGGTATAGTGACAGCATTTAAATTTCGGTAATCACCGCATGGTCTGTAGATTCCATTTTTCTTTGGTAACATGTGTAAAGGACTGGCCCAAGCGCTCTTTGATGGCCGACAGATTCCTTGCTCAATCATTTATTCAAATTCTTTTCGTGCAATTTTTAATCTATCGGGTGCCAAACGTCTAGGTTTTGAAAAAACTGGTGGACCAGTTGTTATAATATGATGCGTGACATCATGTTTTATCTCTTTGACTGTTGAATGTTCTACAGTTATATCTTTGAATTCATTCAACAGTTGGTAAATTCTAGGATCAGTAGTTTTAGACGACACAGTAGTCAAATTAGTTTTCCGATTTTTCGAAAAAAAGCAACAAATGAACAGGGTTTAGTGCATCTGGTTGACTTTTTACCAAAACGACGATGGTACCAACAAATACCTTCTCTAGTTTTTGATCGGTTCCTATAATTGGAGCTTTGGCGATTAAAATGATTCCTATTTCTGGAGGTACTGCGTGATCTTCGCAGCTCACTAACTTCTTTAGAAAGATCATTAATTTTGTCTAATATTGTTGATAAATTCAGACTTTCTAATTTAGTCGCTTCTGGATTTCTATTGGCAGGAAATTCACCAACGCACTGGTACCTGCCGCAAGTTTCTAAAATTTTATCACCCATTTCGGCCAGTTTATCAAGAGCTTCAGTGCTGACAGCTAAAATGGCTTGAACTTGCTCCGGCATTTGTTGTAACCAAAGAGGTTTTAAAACATTGTCATTAACTTTATCCATCGCCAAATTTCGCATTTCGCGTAGCAACTAACTAGGGCGCTTATCGCCAAGATCTAGCTCGGAGAAGAGTTTTTTTAGTTGAACACTTTCGGAATCACTCAAACGAGCAATAAGTGCTTCCTTTAATGCGGTATATTGATTTTCTTCGGAAGGTGACAAAACTATATCACTTATCGTGTTCAAAATTTTCTGTTCCAAGGCAGCAACGGCGATGTTGTACTTTGATATTTCGGCCGAAACATGACAATTCTTAAATAGGGCTTCAATATGCGCAAACCATAATTTCGGAGTTTCATTCCAAAACGGAGGAGGCTTTACTGAGACGCCTTCAATATATTTAGAAGCACTTGTATTATCGAGCTCTGTATCTCCAGTATTAGGCATAGCTTTTTCAACGGTTGCAATTGAATTGTTCAAATCACGTCCGAAAGTCACCAGTGAAGCGTAACGAATGGTTTGAAGAATAAGCACATTAAATAATTATACTATTTACATTTATTTACAATTTATACCTGACTAGTTTAGGTTAAATGCGGCATCAAATATTTAAGATGCAAATAAGCAAAGATAAAATAATAGAACAACATTAAAAATCAATTCTAAAAAGTAAGAATTAAAGTTGTAGTAAAAACAAACTTAAAGTTAATAAATAATTATAAAAACAATTTATGCAGAATATGATGAGTGACGTCACGTCGCTTCAAACTCGTCGAGTAGCTTCTGAATAGCTGCTTCCGAAAGGGAGCGAGGGATTTTTAGAGGAATGCCATCTGGTCCGGGGGACTTGCATTTTGAAGCTGTGAGGGCGTCGTTAAGCTCTTGTAAAGAGAGTGGTTTGTTGTATTCTTGGTCAACTCCACTGAAATCCAGGGGGAGTGGGTTTTTGTTTGGTGGTTTGGAATAGAAAGCTGCAAATGCATTTGCTTGAGACAAGGGGCTGTGAAGTTCTATGTTGTTAACCATGATTAGGTTCGACGATATATTTTGGTTGTCTGGGCGGTTAATAATTGATCGGAGTATTTTTCCAATGATTTTGGTTTGGCCTGCGTTGACGCAAACGTCATTCCAATATTGCTTTCGGGCTGAGTGTATTGTTTTTCGTAGTTCAGCTGCTGTTTTTTTTTTTTTTTTTTTTTTTTTTTTTTTTTTTTATGTATTCCACTTATCTGGGTTGAGAGATCTACGCGCGATTCTTAGATATTTATGTTTCTTACATAATAAATAGGAGCACAGACTGTTCCAGAAGGGTGGGAAGAGTGGATTAATCGTTGGTTTGAAAGAGGTATGTTTCTTTATTTTTTGCTGGAAAATAGTTTGAAACTTTTGAGTTTAGAGGGTATTTTTGGTTAGAATAGTTTCTTCAAGGTCACTGGTAAGGTTCTTCCAGTGCACTCGAGTTTGTTTGTTCGAAGCGGGGTTGCTGTTCGGGGTATTAAGGGACATGCTCACAGGGCATGATCGCTATCAAATGTGTCTGGGGACACTACGTAATTCATTTTGGGGAAAAAGTCAGCTGATGTGATTGTGAGGTCTAGAAGAGAGGGTTTGGCACCCTGGTTTGAAGCATGTGGGGACCTTCGTGTTTAGTAGAGAGAATTGTGCATTTAGGATCCACTCGAGGAGCCTATCCGCATCTCTTGATGTTGTCTGAGCTCCTCACGCACCATGGTGTGCGTTGAAATCCCCTGTTAAAATAAAAGGGTTTGTTAACGTTCTTCTTAGGGATTGCAGCCAGTCTATTGAAAACTGACCTTTAGGGGAATAAATATTCACTAGTAAAAATGAGAAATCTGTCGTTGTGATCTACACCGCTGAGATTTCATAATCTGATGTTGGTAGATTTGGTGTTGGAATGATTTTCGATGAAATGTCGGGGTCAACCGCGATGACAAGTCCGCCTCCTCGACCTCTCGTTCGATCCTGACGGTAAATTGTTTTAGACGGAACGTAAAGTGAGTCTGTTGAACTTAGAAACGTTTCCTGAAGAGCAATTATATGTGATTGAGAAAAAGGTTTTATTTTAAGCCAGTGAAGTTTGTTTTTAATACTTCGGCAATTGCAGGAAGTGATGTTAATTGGCATATTTTAGAATGTACAAAAGGTAGCTAGATTGTATTGTCAATTTCAGCAAGGAAGTAGGTATTAGCTTGTGGTTTTATTGGTCGATGATTTTGTTTGAACTTGCGAGTCCTTTTGAGTTGGTCCTCTATTTTGGGATTTTCCTTGAGTTGAGTTGGTCCTCTATTTTGTGCCTCTAGCTGGTGTAACTGGACCCTGCACTTGAGTATCTGAAGATTCTGGTCGAGATTCTGTTTTAAAGTAGGTGGGTATGTTCTGTGTGGATGACTCAGTGTCGGCCACGAAGGAAAATTCGGTTTTAGGACCGTGATTTAGAACTTTCGTGTCGAGTGTCGGACGAAATTTCTTACGTGAAAGATTTTGGTGAGATTGTTCGATGTCTTGTCGAAAAGTCAGAATTTCTAAGACTTTAAATATTTTGTAGAAGAGGGCGTCCTGACGTTGCGCTAACGCCAAGAGTTTTGAGTCAAACTCTGTAGCTACTTCTGCTATAGCTGTTTTAATTATTTCTTTGATATCCGCAATTTGTTCTGAACGGTCAGATTTCACCACTGATGCAAAAGTTGGTTTATCTTTTTGTGATTTATATTGTCTGCGAGCTTCTGGAAACGTTAAGCGAGATTCGTTTTTGAAGCGTAAAAATCGAACTTCCTCTAGTCGTACTTGTCAATCAGGGTAGTCAGAAGCGTGGTTCCCTGTACAATTGCTACAGATCGTTGTAGAGCTGTTGCATGCAGATTTGTGATGACTTCCACTGCACTGGCTACAAATTTGAGTAGGAGCGGGGCAATTCTTTTCCAGGTGCGTGAATTTGTAACATTTATGGCACTGTCTATGGCGGTCATAAAATGGTATGGGTCGGACGCTATCATAGAAGAGTCTAAGTTTCTTCGGCGTGTGTGTTCCGTAACAGGTTACTAAGCTGGTTTCAGAAGGGACGGTATCTCCCCTTTTTTGGAATCGTCGAATACTATTTACTTGGACGTTGCTGTGCTCTAATTCGGATTTTAAATCACAAAGATTTAAGTCTAACGGTATCTCACGCAGAAGGAAGCGAGATGTATCACTTCTGGTTTGGTAGGTATATCAAATAGAGAATTCAGGTTGATAAGTTCCAATGCTGTAGCTAAATCAGTGGTTTAAATGAGTAGTTTGCCTTGTCTTGTATGTGTACATAGACTAATTTTTCTTGGGTCGCTAACCGCGTTAGTTAGAATTGTTTTTAATTGCAAAGGTTTTTTGGGAAACGAGTTAACTCCAGTTGGCGAGAAAAATAATGCGTATGAATTTAAACCATTGTCCGTTGTGTACGTCAGTTTGTCTTGGATCGTGTCGTCATATTCTAAGAGGATGTTAGTATTCGTTTTCACAAGACGACTGCTATATTCTGCAGCAGTTTCATCCATTAATTCATTCTGATCCTTAATTTACATTTCCAAATTGCAGAGAAAATTGTAACTTATAGTTTTCCTGGGAAGAAACAGAAGTGTCTGTCGGTAAAGGGGGCGGTTCCTTTGCCGACGAGCGAAAACTCCCAACTCGGGAGAAAACAAAATTTACGAAGTTCTTATCAGTAACCGAGGTGCGATTCACATTGTTATAACTTCAAAACACGCTTATTTGTTAATTAGAGCACATCAAAGTTTTATTTCTGTGTCGTAAAAGATTTTTTCATTTTAGTCTGCATCAGCCGAGAGATAAAAATTAGCGAAGAGATTTAGATAAAAGCTTATTCTAACTGCATTTTAATCAGTGCCTGCGATTAGGTTGCACCAAACAAAATTTTGATTGAGATATGAGATCGTTCCCACTGTATGCAATTTAAGCACTTTCGAACGTCACTGAGAAAAAGGAAGGACCCGATTAGTGAATTTTTCGAAGTAGAATATATTTATATGCTTCGCAGGAGAATATATATTTAACCAATCAGATTCTAATTTTACCTCAACCGTGTGACAGTGTTCTGTTGTAAAGGAATCACATGTTGTGAGAATGGCCCTAATTTTTTTGATTGGTAAAAAATTCGCGATCGCAGCACTCGAAGACGCCATCTGGAGAGTTGTTGTAATTCATTTACGTCGCTCTAGAGCTGCACAATGGGCTATTGGCTACGGCAGACTAATCCAAGTGGTCACCAACCCGCGCACTGACCACAGCCAGTGATGCTTGACCTCGGTGATCTGCTGGGAACCGATTAGTCCACTGCAGGACGCCATCTGGAGAGAAGGCCTGTTCTATGTCTAGAGCCACCTATCTTTTCTCTCCTTGTCTGCTTAAATGTATGTGAATGTATTACGATGTTTACTTCTATTATCATATTTTTCGCATTAAGATTAAAAAAAAATACATTCTAAAATTTCTATGCTGATTAATTTAACCACTATGTTTGAGACAATTTTGAGTTGATATAGCTTCAAGTTTTAAAATTTTAATCGGTTTAAAAATCAAGAGAGAAAGAAACGTGCCTCCTCCTATGACTATCCACTCGCTAATGAAAGTATGCCTAGTGGTTTCACACACAGGTAAAAAGTTCTGCAATGTGCCACCTCTATCCTATTTCGATCTCAAATAGAGGTGATTTATGGCAATGTATTTAAAATGAAAAAACACTAAATGAATACTTCCCATCCAAGAAGCTTACAAAATAATTGTATCGATAAGTCCAAAATCCAGTCCCCTCCACTTTTTTTAAAAAATTGCGATTCTTGCATTAAAAGAATTGCGGAAAAAAAATATAATTGCGATATCTAAAAAAAGTGCGAAAAATTGCTATTAGGTTTAGTTTACATAGTTAGGGTTAGGAAATTAAAAAAAATTTTATGTCCTCCTACTTGGTACATTACATTTTGTGCAGTGAAATCTCCATTTAGTACGAAAACATGCCTGGAGATGATCTGTTCTTGGAATAAACTTGGAAATATATCCCCAGATTACTGCCATTGTTGCTTATGAAATAGTTCGCAAAGCTAACAATTAGATATTTAAGTTCGTTTTTTGCTGATGCTTTTTATCACACAGAGGGTAGTTCTTTAGATAATTCTTCAGAGGGTAGTTCTTTGGATGGTATATGCACATATATAGAGAGGGATAAAAGTAATTATGAACTCTAATCGTAAGGGAAGAGGATACAAATAATATGATGCTTGATTTCAAAAGCTGATGGCTTCGGCACTTTAAGAAAAATGTGCTGTCAAAATACTCCTAATGAAATGCAAGAAAGGAGAAACAACAGTTTCAGGTGTCACAATATAGTAAATTTATTTTTAAAAACACTACACCTGATGAAGTTGAAATGTTTCCTTTCAGTTGTGGTTTTATTTTATTTTATAGCCGTCGTTGAACGGCCAACCCAATTATTGGGTTAACGACTTCTAATGTGCAACTCCGTAGCCTTATAATTTTAAACTCAATCCAGAAGTCAAGGGAACTCCTGGATCAAGCATTGGGAGAAATTTTGTGTTCGTGGAGGACGTTTTGATGGAACTAACCCGCATTTGCGCTGCATGGAGAGGAAGACCACGAGAACCTCCCACGGTCAGCCTGATGGCAAGGGGACTTCTAAACCATTATCCGTTTACCACTGAGGATATTTCACGTCAGCACTGTGGTCGGTGTAAGCCGGATGCGGAATTTGTATTGTGTTGTTGAATTTGGGATTCGAACCTCGGTTCAACTAATGGGAAGGCGAACGCTTTATCCATTGAGCGGCTCCTAGTTGTGGTTTATGCAAATTAATATTCACTCTTTACAAAAAAAAGTACCCAAAAAGTGGCAACATATCAAGTTACGGAAGAATATTTTTGAAAAGTGCCATAAAATACACGAAAATTGCAGGAATCAAAAAAGTTGTTGCAGTATAAGCCAAATGAGTTTTAGTCTCTTCATGAAGAAATTTGTAAAATACCCAGCACAGATAGTTATAATCCAAAAGTTTTCTGAATCTACACAAATATCCATAAATATGTTTTCTAAGACTTAAATGAAGTCATTATTTCAATTCTAATGGGCAAATTATCAATATTTTCGTTTTTTAAAAAGAATGTAAAGAACTCGTTTCAAGTTTTGTCTGAATAATGGTCATCTCCGAGTTCCAATTAATTTTTAAATTAAAAAATTATGTGATGTTATGGAACAATTGCAATAGAATATTTGGTAACCAGATATATTTTAATATCAAGAAAATAAAAAAGACTCTATATAACAAGCTGAGACTTAACTATTCAGATTTTTGTCTCTTCTGCAAAATTAGTTTTGTTGGAGATAACTGAATTTCGAAGTCACAGATTCAATTAATATTTCATCAATTTTAGAAAACCAAGTGAACGTTGTTATCTTCTATCAAAATCTTTACTCAAACCTTTATTCATTTAAGAAAAACTTTATCTGTATACATAAAAGGCAAAGCTTTAATTAAAGTGTGATTTAGTTTTTTAAAGCTTGAAAAACTAAAATGTTTCATTACAGTTTTTTAAACACGTTATTAGGGGTAATTAGCCGAAAACTGAAGGTTATGCTAAATAACACGTTTTTAATAAAATAGAAGTCTCAGATTTGGACCATGTGTTCTTTAAAGATATAAACAAATAACAAAAAAAGTTTCACTTTGACATTTTATAATTATTAGGGTAATTAGCCTAATTAACGGTAAAGTTGAATGACGTTTTTTTTATAACGATAATAAATGAATTTAAGACTATCAATGCTCAACTATATAGCCTTGTAATTTGATACCAAACCCAGAAGACTAAGGAGCTACCGGATCAAACATTGGGATAAACTAACCATCCTGGAAGACGTTTTGATAGCACAAGCTCGCATTTTCCTTACATGAAGAGGAAAACTACGAAAACCTCCCAGATCTAGTCCGACGGGAAGGACATTCTAACCAATGCTCCGTCTGTAGAAGAAATGTCTGCTACTTTTGGTCAACGTTCTCAAATGGCAACTTGTGGTTTGAGTTCTATGTTTGCTGTATCTCTACTTAAAGTATTTATTATCGCCGAATTTCTTATCGTCCTTTAAAATGGAAATAGCTAAACGTTGATGTATCTCCCTCTAGCTATTTCAATTTTGTAAGGGTGGGCTGAACCTTATCAACCACATCATCTATATTTGGATCATAACTTATTGTTTTTAAAATCCCCATAGTGGGCTGATCATAGAGATCCGGTTCCCAAGACACTCGAGGGTGAACGGTCCTCATTATACTGTTCTACCGTTAAGTGCTTTTCTTCGCGCGTAAGTAGTTGGACTAACAAAGCAGAGTAGCCATCTATAGCTGAAGAGATACTGTAATCAGCCTCAAGTCCTGGAAAATGTCACATTGGCATCTTTCTAAATTCATCTACGATGTTTAAAGGCTGTTTTGGGTTTGATAATAATGAATAAAAGTAATTGCGTCTATTTTATAATTAGTTAATGTTCAATTGTCATCTATATAGTTATGTGCCAAATAACAATGCAAATTCAATTATTTTCTGGATATTGCGAGAGAATTGATTTTCTTTAAAACTTATGACCACTGTCCAACTAACTAGATGCTTAAATTTCAACTGGAGTTTGAATTTTAAGTAATCCAATAGACATTGACGCCAATATACAAGTTACAATTGCTTCCTAAATGGTGCAAATAAAAATTTTGCTATTTTATCTCTAATCGTAATTAGGAAAATTTCTTATAAAAAAAAAGTAAACAAATTAATTTCTAGAATTTCTCTTTTATTATTTTATTGTCATCTTATTTTATATATTATTTATTCTTATATTAGGGGAACGGGGAATTGGAAGGTAATGTTATTTGATCACCAAATTAAAATGTTAATCCAAATTCTTTATAAGACTGTCAGAGCATTAAAATTTTGACTGCAGCTCTGGGCTGGTTGACATTAGAAATTCTCATCATTTCCAGAAGTTACCATCATCGATATCATCGCCCATGAGAATTTAACATCCATCAAAATTCCAACGACATTAAATTTAACTATTACACTAAATTTTAAACGAAAGCTCTGTACTGGATGATACTATAAGTTTCATTTTAATTATGATCACTGAAAACAAATTTTATCGTCATATCGACAAGAATTAGAATTTTTTTTAATTAAAATTACAAATGATTTATGACCAGCTAAAGGGTTACAATTGCAACTGCATCTCTGAGTTTGAAGACAATGCGAGTTTTTATAGTTTCCTGACTGTTGCAAGCTGAATTAATCGTCATATCATTAGATAGAAACTATCGTTTATGGAAATCTCGACAACTTTTAATGTTATTAAATTGTAACTGAATGACACTGACGAAACAAGTTTCAGAGCTTTCTTGACCATTGCAGACAAATTTATTGCCAGATTTAACGCCAAATAAAATTAGTCAACCGAAATTTTGATCATTTTCGGACTCGAACTAATTATATAGCTCAAATTTGAACAGGGCTGCAAACCTGATGCCAGTACAAATTACAAATTTTCTAGATTGCCAGTACAATTTTTCTATAGGAAGCAAGTGAAATCTTTTGTCATTTTATCGTCAATCGTAATTTTAGCCATTTTCTCTTTAAACAAACAAACAGACTAAAAAATAAATATTTAAAAATGATAATTTTGAAAAAAACTGTTTCAGCTAGGGGTCTGAAATTCGGACAGAGCCGGCAACGAACAATTTCAGCTCCCATTCCAAAATTCATCCACACACACACAAGAATTGTTTATTCAAAAATTTCAAACGTTTGAAAAATGAATTTTTTTACATTGGTTTAACATTAGGCATTTTATTTTTATTTTATAACCGTCGTTGAACAGCCGACCCAAATTAATGGGTTTACGGCTACTAATGTTCAACTCCGTAGCCTTGAAATTTTGAACCCAATCCAGAAGACAAGGGAACTCCTGGATCGAGTATTGGGAGAAATTTGCCTTCGTGGAGGACTTTTTGATGGAGCTAACCCGCATTTGCGTTACATGGAGAGGAAGACCACGAGAACCTCCCACGGTTAGCCTGACGGCAAGGGGACTCTAACCCATGATCCGTCTACCACTGAGGATATTTCACGTCAGCACTGTGGTCAGTGCAAGCCGGATGCGGAATTCGTATCGACTGGGATTCGAACCCGGTTCGCCTCATTAGAAGGCGAACGCTCTATCCCCTGAGCCATCGCGGCTCAACATTAGGCATTGTTATAAATCATAGAAAGGTTATAAATTAAACTGAAGACAATTTTGTTTTTTTCAAACATCTAAAAATTAACACCAGTGTTGTTCGCTAGCCTACTGTTACATTTGATCAAAATCGAATTTTTATTCCACGTTTTTTAATAATTATTTATAGTCCCGCAGTGGACTGATCGTTAAGATACGGTTCCCAGTAGATCACCGAAGTCAAGCATCACTGTCTGCGGTCAGTGCGCGGGTAGGTGACCACTTGGATTAGTCTATGTAGGGACCAAGGGTGCGGTATTGCTCTTCTGCCATAAAGTGCTCGACTTCGCGTGCAGGTCGTCGGGCTACCGAAGCGGGGGTGCCATCCCCTCTGCAGAGGATCAAATTTGTGCAACAACAACTGCGCAAACAACTGCAACAACAACAACAACTAATTATTTATCTTTAATCTAAGTAGTAGTAGCTTATTTACTTCGCTCTAGAGCTGCACAATTGGCTATTTGCGCTAGTTTGGGAGACGTTCTTTAGGATGATCCGAAGAGGCATACCATGACAATTTTAATTTTCTGCAGAGAAGATGGCTCCCGCGTTCGGTATCCTATCAACCTGCGTGAGAAATCGAACACTTGACGAATCAGGACTTATATTGTGCTCTTCCGGTCCCTTCGCATACTGATCAAAGTGGTCACCCACCCGCTCACTGACCGTGGCCAGTGATGCTTGACTTCGGTGATCTACTACTTACATTCAGTATACTGTGGGACTGCCTTTGATCAATTATGTCAGGTAAGCATTGTTAAAATCAACAGAGGGTGACATCCCCGAATTAATAGTTTAATAATTACCAGAAACAAAGTAAATTAATTTATTTTAGTTACGTGTACTTTTGTAACGTGTATCTATAAACATTAATTTAAAGTCAGCAACAAAAAAAGTTATGTACTAAAGTGCAAATTTAATGGAAAAATTTCCTGATTGTGGTAAATTTCGACAATCTTGAATTTGTCGCTATCATTTTCAGCGGTGAATGAAACTGAATAAAGTTAGTCTTTATTTCAATGAGTTGAACATCTTAAAACTTTTTTGCTTAATCTTTTGATTTGAAGTCATCGGGAAGAGAAAAAAAATAACAATAATAATAGTAAATTAGAATTATTTTACCTTTTTTAATTGTGGCGCCGCATATGCTTTTTAGTTTTGAGTATGATTGCGCATTGTTTATAAGTACCGATTTATTGATTACTTACTTTTGCTTTGTCTACGTACGAGGAAGGGGTATTCAGCTAATATTAAATGTATTGAAATGATGTCTCTCGCTCATTCAATGCCTCCTATACCTGAAAGCCTCCACACGGTTTTTTTGTAGGTAGTCCGATCAGACCACCATGAAAGTATACCAATTAGTTAAAGAACCATTTAATGTTATATCTATTGAAAATTAGAAAGTGGTAGCAAATATATGTCTAAAAATTTGTTTCATTTATGAATATAATTGGTTTGTTTTATTTACTTGTCAACCACAACAGATTAAATTCTCAAATATATATAATAAATTTCTCTCAAGTACTTTAAAAATAGAATTTGGGTTTAAGCGCACAAATGGTTCGCTTTTTAAATAATCTGCGCAGACTACTTATAAGAAACCGTGTGGAAGCTTTCTGATGTAGGAGGTGATGGCTCATATAACCTAATCGATCCACAATGAACGAATAACCGATTAAGTGGTAGAAAAACTAAGATATTAGAATGGATTGATATTCGTTCATTACGCACTAATTTAAAACTTGCAAATTGGAAATCCTTAAAAATTCAGTTATTCCCATACTCCCTATGATAATCCATTTTTTTTTTCCCTTTTTAAATGAATTTCATTGTTTGGACATGCTATTTTCAAAAGAAAAAAAAAGTTATTTTTGAGTAGTTGTTGTAGTTGCTGTTGTAGTTCATTTAACGTCGCACTAGAGCTGCACAATGGGCTATTGGCGACGGTCTCGGAAACATCCCTGAGGATGATCCGAAAACATGCCATCACAATTTTGATCCTCTGCAGAGGGGATGAAATGAAATGCTTCTAAATTTCTTCAGGCAATCAAACTAATTACGATGTTTTACAATCCTTATTCAAGACTAGAGATCTCAGATAGATTTAGATAGCTTTTCAACTTCTTCCTCACTTAAATATTGTAAAATGTAGAAAGGAAAATCTTGCGATTGTATTTACTGAAGTTTTACTTTTTTTTAACTTAGTTTTACTTTTTTTTTTTTAGGTTAAGTAAATTAATTATTAAAAAATAAAATAAGCTAAAGACTCTTTTTTTTTAGCTTCATGAAATTTTGGAATACATTTGAGTCAGACTTGAAAATAAATATAATTAATTTTAAACAATCTGAGTAAAAATTTAATTTTTAAAAAAAATCTTTGCATATTAATAATTCATTAATAATCTATATATTTAATTTTAAATAATAATACGCATTTAGTTAATTTTAAATAATCTACGTATATATTACATGACATCAAAACAGCGAGTATTTCACTAAGTTGGCAACAGCTATTGATACAAATCGCAAAGGACAAACCCTGTTTCCATTGGCTGGCCAACTAACTGTATTTGCAAGAATTTAATCGAGCATTTAAAAAAAGTATAATTTATCTATATTATCTATATTTTTTTTTATATTTAATATTATTTTTTCATAAAGCAGACCTAAAACGAAAAAAAAACCTTAACATACTTTTACTCCCCCCCCCCCCCCATTTATTTTTTCGTCCATGAGAGCCAGGTTATAATTTAAAAAAATTTTTATATTGAAAACTGCAAATAAGATTTCAGAAATAATTTTGATTATTTAAGGGGTCATTTTGTAATATTTGTGGGGGGGAGGGGGTTTCAAACATTTTAAACTATTTTGTAATTTTAAAACTATAAATTAGATTTAAGGAACGTTTTTGATTATTTATTGTGATTTGATTTTGTTTATTTTTCGATATTTGAGAGGTAGGGGTATTGTTTTAAATTTTTTTTCGTTTGGAATATTTTTCTAGCCAAATTTATTTCATCATCAATTTTTTCCACCCCAGTTTGTTCAATCTTTTAATCAAAATTAATATGATAACCAGTAGATTGATTGAACTAAAAATATGGTTTATTTTTGGAGGAAGTGGGTATTTTTTAAAAGCATTTTCGATGGGGTTATTGTTTTAATCATGTTTATAACATCTTTATTATATATTAAAAAAAGTGTAGTTTTCAAAGAAATGTAACTTTCTACGCAACAAATCCTTATTTCTCCGGTCTGCAGTTTTACCGAGTCTACTTTTAAAGAAGGCCAAATTGATAAATTTTGCATACAATCCGGGTTAAACAGTTCAATTATGGTAGAAGAATTAAATTCCTTTGTAGTACCAGTTTGGGAAGAATTGGAAAGTAACGACAATATTGATGACGTTGGAGGAAAAAGTTTGTTCTGAATACAATGAAGAGGGAGAGTTCGAAGCAAAATAGAGAAAACTGTGGATCTTGAAAAGTTTTATTATAACCACTTCATTTAATAAACCAATTACCTTGCTTTCCATTCTTTATTTATTTATTTTATTTTATCAACTGCTAGCAACATTAAATATTACAAACTAATCAGCGGAAAGGACACTATGCGAAGTTAAACTTATAGAACAGTTTCCGTCATGCTTTAGAATTATTTTTCTCAGAGATAAACGGAAAAAAAGCACTGCCTATGATTGCCCTACAAAGAAAAATAAAGGATCAGAAAAAACAGCAAGAAAAAATCGCGCAGCAAAAATTAAGCCTGAATTAATTAAATATTATTTTGATTAATTAAATCTTGATGAATTAAATAAATATTATTTTAGGATAAATTGAAGCTAGTGGAACGGAATTTTTCGCATTTATGCTTTTTAATACTTTTACTTCATATTCTTTTATAAGATTTAAACTTGTTCTAATGCCAATAATTACAAAGATGGAATTTTGATATTATCATATGACAAAAATTCTCTTTAAGAAAGTGATATTAAAAAAAAAAAAAATAATAATAATAATAACTACATATTTTAATGAAATATTTTATCATTTTTGTAAACATTTTCACCTTATCACACGAATTATCTGGAGAGAGTATTGTGATTTCATACGTAATATATGATAATATAATATCAAATGGAGATATATATATTAAAAAAAATATAAAATTTTAAGAATTCTCTACCGCACGCTTCAAGTTTATAGTTGTACATATATTATCTTTTAAAAAATACCTAGTTACATTTAAATAATTGTTTAATTACATTAGATTATGGCCTAAAGTCCTCAATCGAATTGGTTGCTGAAAGGTTCAGTTTTGCATGACAATCTTAAAGGAATTCTTTTTTTTTCCCCCGTGATTCTTTTTTACACAGTTAATTTTGTGTTCTAAAAATAATGTCTTACACAAAACATTTCCAGTCCTGGCTAAAGACGTTTTCACGCCCCAGGCGATACTGAAAACTGCGTCCTTAATTCCATTTCGGAATAGGAATCTGAATTAAGAAAATAAAAAAATAATAACTTATTTTTTCCCCTTGTCCCGGTGGTTTAGTCATAATGCTCTATAAAATTGCCTTTTATAATTTAAATTAGAATATTTCTACCAAAAAATTATACAATCTTTATCAACCCTAAATGCTGATTTAAGAAATACGTGAAGAAGATAAATAACAATTAACGATTTCTAGGTTAAAACAGAAAGTCGTTAGTTTAATTAAAGAGAATATCACCTCAAGTAAATATCGATCATAATAAAATAATCCCAAGAAACTGAAGCGGCAAGATATTACCAAATTAAAAACTTCATTCACTTTAAAAATATAGTAATAGCAAATAACAGTCGACTTATTTCAAGAGCTTTAAAAATAGGCGCCCATTTCCAAGACTTGCCAGGTGTGAAAGAGAATAAACAAAAGTGATTTGAAATAAAATACGTAAAGTTGCCAACGAACAATGGAAAAATAAAGGTTAAAAACAAAACTTGAAAAACCACAGTAGCCGAGAAAGAAAAAAATATGAAAAACAGAACAAGAAAAACCACAGTGGCCGAGAGGGGAAAATCAGGGTAAATGCATTTCCACGCGCTATGAGTAGGTGCTGAGGAACTAATATCGCTAACAGGGAATTATTTCCACCCCACTCACAAAAGCTCATCTTGATGCCCTGGAATCTTGTTCTATTCATATGAATGCTAGTTCCCTTGTTAACCACATGAATTCCTCACTACCTTTCCATAGCGCTTGGAAATGCATTCTACCCTGATTTTCCCCTACTCGGCCACTGTGATTTTTCATGTTCTGTTTTTAATATTTTTCTCTCGCGGCTACTGTGGTTTTTCCAGTTTTGTTTCTAATCTTTACTTTTTAAATTTTTTGTTGGCAATTTTACGTTTTTTTATTTCATATTACTTAATTGCCTACTCATTCACGTATGCTAAGGCAAGTCTTGATAGTAGGGCTCCTGCTTGCTCTAGAACCATGTCGACTGTCATTTGCTATTCATATATTTCTGAAACGAATAAAGTTTTCAATTAGGTGAAATTCATTATAATTACTTTTAGTGAGCATAACCTTTTATGATGTACAAATATATAAGAGCAAACATTAAAAATATTTTTTCGCAAACAATATTTTAGACTCTTCAAAACCAATTGCTTTTGCGGTTTCATTTTCGATAGAAATTACTGACAAAGTATTTAGTTTTTCTTGTATCATTGTAGACTCTTAATAGGTCTTTATAGCTTTTAATTTGCTAAAAGAGCGTTTACCAATTGCGACAGATAGCGAGATTGATAACAAAATTCTTAAACTTATCCACAAATTTGGAAATGTATCTCATAAGTTGTTTTTATGAATAAACATTATGAGACCAATTGAAGATGTATTATCTTATTTATTTCTCACTAGCCGCTTAAGGCGGCCAGCGTCCGCCACGCTAAAGGTTTTCACAAATAAAGTTTTTTAAAACATAGCAGGAAATCCGAAGATTAGTGGACAATTAAAGTGTTCCTGTCCTGCAATTTTGTCTTCATATCCAGTTCCTCAGGTGTTTCTCGGGCCCTAACACTGCTAGTTGAGACACGATCCTCTTTCAATCTTCTTTGACGTTTCTCGGGCCCTAGCACTGCTAGTTGAGACACGATCCTCTTCTAATCTTCTTTGACGTTTCTCTGATACTTCTTGGGCTTTAGAATTGCTTGTCGAAATTCGGTCATGTTCCATCCTTCTTTGACGTTCCACAGACGTTTCTTGGGCCCTTCTTCTTCTTTGAGAATCTCTTAATATCTTTTTCTTTGACAAAATACAAAGTTTTTTGGAAGGCGGTTCTGCCATGTCAGTAATCGGCTTTTTAAGAAGTCAACAAATACTTTAGAACAACAATTACTATGAAAGCAAATCATGAAACTTCAATATTAAAATCTAAGTGCTTACTTGCAAACTGAAACTTTTTGAAAATAACTAATTACATTTAATAAAAACTGTTAAAATAAAGAATAAAAAAACCAAAGAGATCCAAGGTAAGTGGGATCGTTCCTTCAAAAACAATTAAATTCCTATTTTATATATTATATAGCTACAACGCTTAAGAAAAAAAAAAAAAGTAAAATGCTAAATACATGAAAAGAACACGAAAACGAATTAATTTTTTATGGTATCAATTTCTATTTCTATATAATTTTTTATGGTATCAATTTCTATATTCGCGATCGCAACGAACTATAGGGGGCGTTGTTGTATGTGCCGAATCCCTGCGATTTCCATATGAACAGTCATTCAGTTACACTGGAGACGTCTTTAATGTAGCATGTAGCATTGTAACGTTCCATCTTTATTGTGGCTGTTTAAATTTAATAAAGAAAAATGTTTATTTTCTTTCTTATGCAAACAAAAACAAAATGGTATATATCTTTTTTTTTAGAGAAGGAACATCCAGAACACATCGGAAAAATATTTGTAAATAAAGAGAAAAGAATAGGTATATTCTTATAAGAGTTCAAACCTAATGCCTGAGAAATAGTTTTACTAAATTTAATGGTATAACATGAAAGGCCCATTCAAATTTTAACGTAAAATAAAGAATGCTTACGAAACAAAAAAAGAACCATTCTTTTTTTGTCGCCATTTTTTAGTGTTACGAAAATGCGTCTTTGGGACTTGCCAAAAACAAAACAGGATGCAATTTTATTTTTTTAGGAGCGAAATATTTTATGGAGTGAAATATAACGAAAATGTACCAATGTCCATAACATGAAACTTTATCTTAGTAAACGTCCGTTTTGGAAATGTTATTTCATTTTGAATCTTATTTATTAGAGTTCATAATGGCTATAGAATCAGGTGAGAGAAAAGTTTGTTTTAAATCTATGCTAAACTCTATATCGGCCCATTTTCCACCGAAATCCGATTGACTACTTTGATTTTAAACGAAGTTTTTCATTTTAAGATTTTTTCCAAAAATTTTAAGTGTAGATTGGCGGCACTTAAAAATCTGCCAAATCTGTAGCTGTGGTTAATACGTAAGTACCGAATTTTTCTTCCATACTTTTCTGAATCATATTACTTCAAACATTAGAATATGCAAGAAGTATACATAAACACATAATGCTATGCCATTTAATTTTTCAAAGTATTTTGACAACAATTTTTATCAAAATCTTATAAACTAAAAAAACTTAAAATAAAGAATTCTTAGGATAAAAAACGATTTTAAAAATTCTTTATATTGAAATAAAAACTTTCATGTTTCTTTTTTTTTATTCTTATAGTTCTTAATCAGACGTAAAAAACCATTCTGTAGAGAACTATCATCAAATAAGAAAAAAATATATTTACAAGCAAATTTTTTATTATAAAAATCATAACACTCACCTCTTTTATAAATCCGCAGAATTCGAAATGAAATGGTCTTCGTTTGAAAATTTTATTTTCAAATAATATATGCATAGATTATCCCTTCATTACTTTTAGATAACATACCACACATCAAAATTTAATAATTGTAAAATCTCGATATGAATTTGAATATGTAGCTTGAAAACAGAATAGCTGGATTCTAGTTGAAATTATTCTTTCAAAACTAAAAAATACTTACCAAAGAAAACGATAAAAAAATTATTAATAATCAGCACAAATGAAACTATTTCAAGTAGTTCGGATGATTCTTAATTGTTGTTTTCCGAATTATATAGATACAGAAATATATACTATTCTATAAAGAAGAAGAATATTCTATAACTATTAAAGTTCTGAATTCACTTAATTCATTGGAATGACGAAAGCAATGTTGACTTCCTTTTAATTTGTAATGAATTGAAGACAGATTTTTTTTTTTTTACCGTAATTCACACATCTGTAACAGCAAGTAATCATGAAATTGGAAGTTATGTTGTTGGTAATAGAAAGGTAAAAATTATTGAGAAATTGTTCTTCAAATGCTTGGCGTGTTCTGCTTCAATGTTTGGCATATTCTGGTTAGTTTTTTCAAGAAGTTCTACCTTTTCCTTAGGGAATTTTTGCTTCTTATTTGCTGCTAAGAAAATGGCGTCCGTCATTGCCAATGGTTATGTGGGAACTAATGCCCGATATTTACAGTCTCCCGCTAGATGGCGTACTCGAGTGCTGCGATCGCGAATCGCTACAAAAATGATCGTCTTCGCGTGAGAAAAAAAAAAAAAAAAAAATAGAGCGTGGAAAGAAGAAGAAAAACTTATTATAACAATTATGAACAGCGACAAATATATCAAAGTGAAGCGTTCTATTTACGTATCAAATATGTTGCCACATTTTTAATACAAAAGTTAAACTTTTCTCCACTTTGATAAATGTAAACTAATGCGAACCTTACATTCAATTGTAAGGTTCGCATTAGCATACATTTATAAGAGTGGGGAAAAGTATATGCATTTTTTAATAGTTTTTTGAATATGGCTCTTTGAAGACGAAAAAGCATAGATTTTCTTACAAAATGACTGATAACTAAAAAACTAATCCAAATTTTTGAAAAAGAAAAAAAATACTTCTTCATTATGTCAAAACACAATTATGTGCCGAGTTTCGTGCCTGGGCGAGGCTTCTGGGGCGATATATTGTGATTACAGACACACACACAGCCGCGTTTATTATTATGTATAGATAATAGTACATGCTTCAATAATATTTTAAAGGTATTCTTCTTTCAATATATGCTATTTTGTTTAAAAAAATATTGTTTAAAAAAATATTGTTTTAAACTAAAAAATTGCTGTCGTTGACTGCCGTAATATAATTCATATGTTAATAAAATTATAATATGCATTATAATATGCAGCTTTTTAAAAAACAAAATATCGCTTGCTTAAAAAGAATGATTTTTATATGTTAATATCAAAATGCGTGTAATTATTGGAATACGAAAATTTGTATTTGTTATTTGTAGGGTAATTCTTTCAGTGCTTTCTGTCCGTTTATCTCCGAGAAAACTAATTCTAAAGCATGACGGGAACTGTTTCATAAGTTTAACTTCGCATAGTGTCCTTTCCGCTGATTAATTTGTAACAGTTAATGTTGATAAAACTAAAAAAGAAAAAATATATATATCGAAAAACAAGTGGTTTATTAAGTGATGCGGTTATATAAAACTTTTCAGATTCCACAGGTTTCTCTATTTTGCTTCTCCCTCTTCATTATTCGGAACAAACTTTTTCTTCCCTCCTGTTAAGATCTTTTACGTCATCAATATTGGCGTTACTTTCCAATTCTTTGCAAACTGGTACAAAGGAATTTAAATATTCTACCATAATTGAAGTGTTTAGCCAAAATTTATCAATTTTACCAACTTTGAAATGAGACTCGGTGAAACTGCAGTCCGGAGAAATAAAGATTTGTATGCGTAAAAACTTACATTTTTTTGAAAACTACATTGTCAAAAAATGCAAAATACAAACTGACCTCAAATAAAACTCAAAGGACTTCGAATCAAATAATTAAGAAACCTCTACTATTACGTTTAATATAAAAGGAAGATTTATTATCTAAACAATAAAATTACAGCATCGCCGTTCCAAAAAAGACAATAACACAAATCTCTTACTCAAAAAACTATTTACATTCTAAACTATCACCATGGCAACCACAAAAACTCTTCTCGTTGCCATCTTCAAACTGATATATAATAAGTAAGTTATTTAACAAAAAAATACGATGCGCATAAGCACATAATATTTTACATCCTCCCACCTAAGTTAACAACATTAACAAAGTTAACTTACATAGCCTAAAGATATTTTGTGTAAAAATGACACTTTGCAAGAATTTGAAATAAAATTAAAGTTCTAAATCACTATGGAGTTTTTATAAATATAGTTTGTCAGGCTTTTTAACAGCTTGTCCACTCCCTGTAAAATTCGTCCCATTATCGCTGCATACAATCGAAGGTTTTCCCCTTGTACAAACAAATCGATGGGAACATAGTAAAAATGCTTCAGTTGATAACGATGTGACTATTTCAAGATGTGTAGCTCCATAAACGGCACAGATAAAAATGCATATCCAGGCCTTTGAATTGTTTTTCAGAATCACAGGACCAGCAAAGTCCACACCCGTTACTTGGAAAACAGCTGCATCTTGAACTCTATCAGCTGGTGGTGATGTAGTTGGTGGGTCTACAGTTTTGGCAGAAAAACTCTTGCAGACTGCGCAAGATCTCAATACAGATTTCACAGTTCTTCTACCACACAGCAGCCAAAATCTTTCTCTAAGAGACTTCAATGTGTAAGAAACACCAGCATGTCCCCTTTTCTTATGTTCAGACAGTACTAAACGTTTTACTGTAGGATGCTCTCCAGGTAAAACAGCAGGTGTTCTAAACTCCTCAAAATCATCTCTCTTATATACAGTTGTTTTTAAACTATAGATTCCTTTCTCATCAATAAATATATCTAGAGTGTTAAGGCTTTTATCTGAAACTCTTGTAAATGACTCCCGTTGTATCAAGTTTACAGTGGTTTTCTCAGTTTCCTCTAATTCCTTTACAGAAAAATCTCCTTTTCTTCTTTCTTCATTTTTGCAATTAAAAAGGAATCTCGTCACCCACGCCATAGTATGTACAATTTTTCGATTATCAGAAATATTAGAACTCAAAAGTTTAGTCACTTCAAAATTTATCATCGAGGTTGTGACACCTTTTCTTTTCTCACAGTTTACTTCCTCCTCTTTCACGACATCTTCAGACGAAGTCCACAATTCTTGAAGTAAGTGTAACCAACTGGGATCCTCCCACCAGTGCAAACGCAGAAGCTGTTGCACTGAACATCCTCTACTTGGCGAATCAGCTGGGTTCATTGTCCCAGGAACATGTCTCCAGGTGTTAACATCAGTTTGCTCTTTGATTTGACACACTTGATTATAAAGAAAAATGACCCATGGTTCACTTCTTTTGATCCAGGCCAAACCAGTTGTGGAATCTGACCAAAAAAACACTTCATCATGAGTTACTTCTGTCAAAATTGAAGTTGAGAGATGAGATGCAATGGTTGCTGCCAGAAGTTCAAGTCTTGCTATTGTAATTTCTCCTTTTCCTGTAGGGGCTACTCTACTTCTCGCCTGTAGTAATTGAACTCGTACATTATTCTCAGATTCTACTCTAATGTAAACAACCACAGCATAGGCAAATTTACTTGCATTACAAAAGAAAGGAATGGAAGACTTGTTCGCTCCACTTAGTGCAAAATACCTTGGAATATTAATTTTCTCAATGTACAGTACACCTTCAATCCATTTTAAAAATTCTCTTCTTATGTTTTCATCAATATCATCATCCCAATTCAGTTTCAACTTCCAAATTCTCTGAAGAAGCAATTTTGGGAACAGTGTTACAGGACAGATTATACCCAGGGGATCAAAAAGTTTATGTGCAGTTGGCAGGATGGTTCTCTTCGTTACTTTCTCAATGTTAAGCTCTTTAATGCAACCTGTACTCACTTGAAGAGTGTCATATTTCTTATCCCAGCTCATACCAAGAACATTTATGGGTGGCTGTGAATTTTCCTCAGTTAAGTCGGTGTACTCCCACCCTCTAAGATCGAATTTTCTACTTGCCATTATTTCAGTAACAACTCTTTCAAACATATTCAATTCTACTATATCCTTGACACTCGTGACACAATTGTCTACATAAAAACTTTTCATTAGTTTTTGTACAACATATTCAGGATAAGTAGATTTTTGTTCCCTTATTTCTTTCAAAACATTCATCAGAAGGTATTTGATAGTTGAGGACAACAGAAACGGGCTACAGGTGACTCCAAATACTACCCTGCAATGCCTGTAAATCTTCAAGCCTGCATCACTAAGCGAAGCCATAAAAATCTTAAGTAATTCCTATCAGTTTCAGTAAGTCCGATTTGTAAGAAGGCTTTACGTATGTCTGAAACGACACCAATTCTCTCAGTCCTAAACCGCATCAAAATGCTTGGTATCAATTCAATAAGATTTTCACCCTTCTCTAAGCAATCATTTAAACTTGGAAAACCTTTGGCCTTGGCTGAAGCATCAAATACGGGTCTAATTTTGGTAGTGCTATTTGGTTTTATAACTGCACGATGAGGTAGATAGTGTACATTTTCCTCACAATTATCTTTTACTTCTTCTATTATTCCCTCCTCCATCCATTCATTAAAAACTTGCTCATACTCTTTATAAATCGACTGTGATTTAAGTCGGTTTACCGTCGAATTCAATCTTCTATAAGTCAGGTTATAGTTGGTTGGCAAGGGAGGATGATCTTCTAGCCAAGGCATGCTAACCATAAAACGGTTTTCTACATCTAGTCTGATTGTTTCCAAAAAGTACTCTTGTGTAGCTCTTTGCAACTCTGCCTGCACTTTCTTAGCAGATGGATCAGTGATTCCCAAAACATCCAATGACCACAGTTGATTCAAAGATGCTTCAGTCAAAAGCAATGAAAGAGAAGAATTTGTCGTCACAGCAACATCATTTATAGGTATCTTCCCCATAAGAGTCCACCCTAGATGTGACTCAACTGCAACAGGACCTTCAATCAAACATTTTACATTGCCTGTGAAAAGCTTGCCGGCCACATCAGCTCCAAGTAATAATTTGACGTCATTAGATACTCCTAGAGAACTGTACTCAGTATCATTCACACAAATTCCATATTCATTCAACTCCTTTATCCATGGACCATATGGGATGCGTTTGACATAATCACAAATCACTGGTTGATCTAAACAAATTACTTTGCAATTAAATTTGTTATCAACACTCGCTAAAGTAACTTTGTATTGAGAATGATACTTTTCACCTGATTATACACCTCCAAACAATTTGTGTACTAACTTAATTTCTCCGCATTTCTCTATACCCAAATATTTGACTACGTCTCTCGTAATATATGTTCTCTCAGAGCCTGTATCAATAATAGCTCTCACAAGTTTGTCTCTCTTTCCATTTCTTATGCGCAGGACTAGAGTCTGTAATAAAACTTCGGAATGAAGTGATTGGCTAGTTAAGACGTTATCGCCAACGACACTTTCAGTTGCTTTACTCTCTTGGTTTTGAGCTTCATTACTGGCGACAAATCCTCTACAAAGAAGTATGTTGTGCTTTTTACCACAATTAAAACATGGTTTCCGTCTGCAATTTATTACTCTATGGCCTGGTCGTAAGAATAAGAAACAACAACGTGATCTTGCAACAGCAGCTTCTCTATCATTTAAACTCCAATTTTTAGCATATTCACATTCCCAAGAATTGTGCTGATTTTCACAAAAAAGGCACTTTCTCTTTACATGTGGTGAAGTAAGCAATTCAGAAGTGGAAGGTACTTGTGCAGATTTACCAAATTTTTGTTTCAACTGGAATCTACCATTCGCAGGAATTCTTCGTTTCTCACTATCATCTGTACCTCTCACGAAGGATTGAGATGCCATGTTCACTCTCTCTTCAGCCTCTACTTCTCCCTCTAAGAACTCTAGCAAAGTATCCAAGTCAGTCTTGGTAGTTGGTTCAGCTCCCTCAACATTTGGAACAACTGATCGCTTATTTATAGTCCGATATCTTTCCCACGCCTTGAGCGTTTCCTCTGGAATAGACGACTCGACTAGAGGAAACAGCATTGCAGCATATTTTTCTCTTGTTACTCCTAACACTTCTAATGATCGAAGTTTTGATTCAAGTTGATCATAAAGTTTCCGCAGAGATTTCTGAGATTTTCTCTGTTTCTGTAAAACTAAAACTAATAACTCTCTCACATACACTTGAATCAGCAATTCATCCTTTCCATACCGAGTTTTAAGTTGATTAAGTGCAGTTTTATAACTTTCTCCACTCGGAGGAAAACTCTTTAAAAGTTCATCAGCAGGTGATCCTTTTAACATGGATTGCGATAAATAAAGAAATTTATCATGGTCGCCAATATTCTGATCTTTGTCAATTTTTTCAAATTGGCACCAAAAACTGAGCCAGTTTTTCAAAGTTCCATCAAAGACTGGAAGCTTAATCTTTGGATACTGCAAATTTGTCGGACCAACAACTAAATGGTTAGTACCGGATATATTATGTTTTTCAGAAATAGAAGAAAGTAAATTTTCCAATTTAATATCAAAAACTCTAATTTTATCAATATAAGATTCGGAATCATCTATTTCTTTATCAATTTCTTTTTCATCTCGAACTTCCGCAAACAACTCAGTTCTTACATTTTCTTCAGATACAAGTAATTGCTTACCTTTTTCTGATATGATTCTTAATTTTAACAATTTCTCTTCATCGCTCATTTCGGCTTCAGTTCTTACAAAATCATTGCATGACTGAGTAAACAATCTACGATGCTGTGTTCTCACTTGCTTCAATACTTCCATTTTCACTCAGACTCAGTAATAGTCGTTTTCTAAAATCTCAACAGAAATTCAAAGTCCTGTCGCGGACGCCATATGTCAAAAAATACAAAATACAAACTGACCTCAAATAAAACTCAAAGGACTTCGAATCAAATAATTAAGAAACCTCTACTATTACGTTTAATATAAAAGGAAGATTTATTATCTAAACAATAAAATTACAGCATCGCCGTTCCAAAAAAGACAATAACACAAATCTCTTACTCAAAAAACTATTTACATTCTAAACTATCACCATGGCAACCACAAAAACTCTTCTCGTTGCCATCTTCAAACTGATATATAATAAGTAAGTTATTTAACAAAAAAATACGATGCGCATAAGCACATAATATTTTACAACATTTATGTATATATATATATATATATATATATATATATATATATATATATATATATATATATATATATATATATATATGTATGTATGTGTGTGTGTGTGTATATTAAAGATGTTATAAAAATGATCAAAATAGTAACCCCATCGAAAAAGCTATGAAAATTACCCCCCCCCCCCCCTGTCCAAAACAGATTCATCTTTTTAGTTCAACCAATCTACTCGCTATAAAAATTTGCTTTTCTTATTATGTAAATCTTAAGTAACAGATATAACAAACTTGGGTGGAAAAAATTGATGATAAAATAAATTTGGCTGGAAAAATATCCCCCTAGAAAAGAGATTTTAAAGAATACCCTTACCCTCCAAATATTGAAAAAAAAAAAAAAAAAAAGCTTAAATAATTAAGGATTTTCCTTAAATCTAATTTTTCGTTTAAATTAATGCAAAATTGTATAAAATGTTTGAGAAAAAAAAAAAAATCTCCACTCACATATATTAAAAAATGACCCCTTATATAATCAAAAATATTCCTGAAATCTAATTTACAGCTTTTAAACTAAAAAATAGTATAAAATATTCGAAAAAAAAAAAATCCTAAAATTAATATTTATAAAATAAGTTTTTTAAAGGAATTTTTAAGAAGCATTTTGATATGAAAATATAATTGATTATTTTAAATTAAGGCTTAAGATCGTAATTCAGTTAAGCGAAAATTATTAGCAGCAGATAAAAGATATTTTGCAACCACGTTCTTTTATGGATGAAGATGTGCAACACGTTTAACTTACTTTAAATTTTGAATAAGTTTAAATATTTTTTTTCTTCCGTTTTTCGATTTGATTTTTTTTTTCAATTTTTTTTTTTATGTAACATTAATAGTAGTGAAATTACGTTTTATTGCAGTCACTTTCACTTTTATTTGAAGATAAAAAGAGAAAAATCTTGGCCATTTGTTTTAAAATGTTGAATTAGTTTTCGAAGTATTATCTTAAAAAGTTTTTTTTTTACCTCTCTTTTCGATGAAATTCATTTACATAATTCCAAAAGCTTAGCGAAAAAGAAAAAAAAAAAAACTATTTTTGTCCAAATTAGAAGATAACATGGCGATATCAATAGGACAAGAAAACAAATTTTAATTAGTGAACTAGTTGTCAATATTTATGGAAATAAATCAAGATTTTTAAACTTTCTTTTCTTGATTGTTCTATTTTAGATGTGTTTTTAATGTCATCTGCGTGCTAATAAAATGCTTATTATTTCACTAGAGAGTAAAAGCGAAATCTCGCGGTTTAAAGCAGGGCGTGAAATTTCTGTCCTAAAGCTTCTAGCCAGAGAAAAATTTCGCTCGCTTCTGTTATCATGAATATGAAATTTTTTTTAAATGTTAACAGATGTAGAGTAATGATAGTTTTGGTAACATAACCATGAAAGAATGTAAAAACTGAAAAGTTGAATCACACTTCATGCAAAAATAATAAATAAATAATAATAATAATATTAATCCTATTATATACATATATAGAAATTCCAAAAACAAAAAACATCAATACATGTCTCAGTCTTCAAAGGGTTTCTGTATACTATCTTTAGTCGATTGTGACGTCCTGATCTATAGAACGTAAACGCAAACTTCTCAATTTAGGGAAAATTATGGTAGTTTGTTTTAAAATATAACATTTTACTAGACAGAATTTATTCGCCAATCCTTAATATTCGATCACCAATGGCGTTCTAGAGAAAGGAAATTTCACGTCCTGGTTTAAAGTATAAAATTCAATCACATAAGCAATATTAGTAGCTAAACTTTTAAGGAAATTTACTAGTTTTAAATTCAGAGCTGCGGTGGGTTCTGAGGATAGTGCGTTCACCTCCCAATAAGGTGCTCCACGTTCGAATCCCAGGGGTGGATGATTGATATTAATTCTGCTCCTGGCTCGTACCAACCACGTTGGTGACGTAAAATATCTTTAGTGCTAGATGGATCATGGGTTAGAATCTTCTTGCCGTCGGACTAACCATGGGAGGTTTTCGTTGTTTTCCTCTCCATGCAATGGATGCAGGTTAGTTCAATAAAAGACCACTCCACGAAGGCTAGTTTATTCAATGCTTGATCCAGGAGTTCCGTTGCTTTCTGGGTTGGGTTCAAAATTACACGGCTACGGAGTTGAATATTGATAATCGTAAACTCGGAATTGGTATAGCTGTTCAACGCCGGTTATAAAATAAAATAAAAGTTAAAAATACAAACGAAAGGAACCAATATCAATCCATACCAATATCTTGAATTTTTTTTTTTTTTTTTTTGTTTTTTTTGCCGCTTTATTGGAAATTTATCCTACTATGGGTCGTGAAGGGGAAGTGAGTCAACGAAGTGATCTGAAAAAGACTGCACAAACAATACTTGAGGTTGGTTTGCGAAAGCGAGCAGGGCTGTGTGACCTCTAATGCATTTAAAATAAAGCATAAAAGAATTTTAAGCATAAAAGCGGGGAATTCAGTAAAATGAAGGCAAAATGTGCTAGCGAGTTCAGACATTGCAACAATCTCATAAGAACTACGTAAATAGTGGCGGAGGATTGTGAGAGATAGCAGGCATGGAGTCCTGAGAAGTGGATGTTACAAATTTGAAGATAAAAGTTTTTTTATTAGTAATAATGAAAAAGTTTTTGCTAATTTAAAATTATTAATATCTGTACATTTTTGAATTAATTTAAAATTTAAAGCAAAAAAATAAAGACTAAGAACACCAAAATGGCACTTTCTCTGCAGTAAAAGTGACAAGTAGAAATAAAAATATATTTCTTTTAAATGTTTCGGATGTTTTAAAAACTTTTTGAGCATTTCTTTTCTTACACTCCCTCAATTCCGCTGCTAGCTCTGTTAACATAATCAACCAATTATATTATTTTCTGAATTTGTTTAAATTTTATCAACTGCTAACTAAATTAACTGCTACAAATTATGTTCTGCATGAAAGGCATTAAGCTAAGTCAAACTTGTATAAAACAGACTCCATGAGGTCTTGCGTGAGAATTTGTATTCTCGCGTATTATTGGGGGGAGGGGGGGAAGCACCAGAAAAAAACTCTAAAAACAACCTGAAAAATAAAGCTTTGAAAAATAACTGAAATAAAGAAGGCGAAAAAAATACGGATTAAAATTAAAAAATGTGTAAAAATTAGTTTGAAGCTTACAGAAAAAAAAATTGCAAATATTTTAATTAAATTTTTAATATAAGTTTTAAGGAGTTCAGAGTGTTCTCAATTCCAATAACTTCAACGATTGCATTGTAATATAATATATATGTACAAATAAAATGATAAAAAATGTTTTATTAATAATCTTAAATTTTGATTTAAAACACGATTAACCCTCTGAGGAACTACTGTTTTTATGATAAATTGTAGAAGAAAATTAAGCAAAATAAATTTGAAAATCGGTTGTAAAATCCACATAATTTTTTTAAAAATAAAATACCTTAATATTTTGTGGGTCAGATTTGCATCGCAACCTTAAAGCGATTTGTTTTTCGGGCTCTTCTTTCTCTTTTTTTGTGATTCCTTTTAACGATGTTAATTTTATCATCTGAAAATTATGCTACGCAAAATATTATTCACAGTTAACAGTGAAATAAATAAGGGGTTTGCATTGTATTCATGTATAAAATTGTCATTTAAGTAAAAAAAACAAAAATATTCTGTATCTATATTTGTGTTTGCTAGAATGAGGTTGGGGGATTTTTTAAATTTTTTGAGAGGATATCCCCATAAGTCTTGGGCCTGAGCACCCCATGAGTGTCTGAAATTATGAGATTCCGCCAGGTTAAAAGACATTGACGATAACTCTTGACCTGTCGACTCGTAGGCTTAATGTCTCTATGAGAAAAAGTTTGACTCTCGCGACCAATCCGAAAATGTTACCCGTATGTCGCAACTCCCTGATGGAGTTAGATAGCAGGAACTCTAATTTAGACCAAAGGCAAACTCTAATTTTTATTATGATATTCTAGGAATCAGTGTTTTATAGAACTCGAGTATGCTAAATACGAAGAATTTGTATAATTTTTTTTCTATGGGACTTAATAAGATTCTTGAATTTAGAGGAAATTTCACTGAGATTTTAATAATTTACAAGAAAAGCAAAGCAAGCGTTGACTGTGTTGCCTAATACAGTAGATTTTGTGAACATTCGCATACGGCCGTGTATGTGAAAAATTCGTTCACGGCCGAATTTTTGCGAAAAAACGTTTAAAAGAATGTTAAGCTTCTGGACTGATTTAACATCACTTCAATAATCGCAGTGTTGATGAATATCATGATAAAGTTAACGTCGAATACAACGAGATTTTGAGGAGGATGAAATTTAAATGTACAGTTACAAAAGTTCTCGAAATTTTTTGTTTGAAAAAATTTTTTTCAATCAGCAAAAGGATTAATTTTTGTTTAATTTTTAGCTTGTTTTTATATTAGCTAAATTTAGTTCATGAAACTTTTCCTTATTTATGTAAAATATTAAATTGATTTTTAGAAATTTCTTTAATTATTGCTGGGGTCATATACACACCATCCCCCGCTCCAACAACGCCCATGTAAGGTAAAGGGTAGAAGTACATATATTGGAGTCCACATTTAAAATTTTAGTACGCCATGGGTAAGGATAATTCCAAAATATACGAATGTCGCATTTGCAGATTTAAAAAAACTGTAACTCTGAAAAAATTGGAGCAGTTCTGATACTTTTTCTGAAAATAAGTCTTGGTGTCATTGACGTTTATTCCAATTTTAACAACGTTTAAAATTATAATTGAATTTTATTAAAAAACCAGTTTTCACGAATTTAATATCCGTAACAACCAGTTATATATATATATATATATATATATATTTTTTTTTTAAAAGAATAAAAGTTACTAAAATTTTGGAGATTAAATATCACCGTGAATTAATTTCACAAAAATAATTAGAATAGCTCAATTTTTTTTTTTTGCTTAACTGAGTTATGTGCTTTTGAAAGTATGACATTCCCAAGTTGTGGAATTGGCTGTAACTTTGTTTAAATCATTACAGTAGCTTAAAAATTGTAATTGGATATCTGCTAGTGACGTCATCGGGGGTAAATCACAACATTCGTCGATTCAGAATCCAATCAGGTTCGACATACGCGCATGATGTCGCTTACAGGTATCAGGTATCCAATTAAATCTGATTTAAAACACATGGATGGGTCTAATCACGTATTCTTCTTTTCAAGTTGCAAGCACCCAATTGAAATAAAACAAGAAAAAATGTTAATTGAGTATTTTTTTCATTTTAGCTCAGCTTCTTTCTATACGCTGAATTTTAAAAACATTTCCGAATAATTTGTAGGGTCTTAGATATGAATAGTATAATTTACATAAAATAAGCTACGAATTACTTAGATAAAATAATATAATATTTTTAAAAAAAATTGTCGACTAAATTCTTGCAATTACAGTTTGCCAGCCAATAGAAACAGGGTTTGTGCTTTGCGATTTGTCTCAATAGTTATTGTCAACTCCAATAAATCGTGGTTTTGATGCCATGTAACATGTAAGTAGATTATTTTAAATAAAATATATGCGTATAGAGGTGTCTAAGCTGACGTCACTTCACTTATCTGCTCACTGGATTCAATGATGAATCAGTAACTGATACAACCAATAGGAATACGCTTCTACTAGGATCGGAATACGAATCGCCCAATAGGAATAGTGCAAACGGAAATTGATTGGATGATAGAGGAACATTGATGTAGTTCAACCTCTGATTTGGACATCTTTATAATATTTAAAATTCAATATATATGTAGATTATTTAAAATTAAATATACACATAGATTATTTAAAATTATTCATTTTGATTTTCAAGTTTGACCCAAACGTGTGTTATGTTCTAGAGTTTCAAGAAAAAAGCCTTTAGCTTGTTTTATAACTTAATAGTTAATTTACTAACTTTGAACAACAACTTTAGTAAGTACGATTGCAAGAATTTTCTTCCAAGATTTTAAAATCTTTAAGCGAAGCAGAAACAAATATACTTTCAAAATCTGTATGGAATCTGAATCTCTAGTCTTGAATAAGGATTGAAAAACATCATAATTACTTTGATTGCCTGATGAAACTTAGAAGCAGTTCAAGTCCCCTTTCACTGTTACCCTCGTCTATCTTACAGGTTCGATGTTTTCAGTCCCAACTTTCGCAGTAGTAATTCATCGTATTTCCTTTTAATACTCATTTAAATATTAATTTTCGACCCTTACTGTTCGTACTTTCTCGGCTTCATTTTTGACAATGATACATTAAGGATGGTGATTTATTGAAGAAAATCCTCATTCTTTCTGAATTTAGTCAATTAAATTTTATATTTTTGTCTACAGCATTATCTTGAGGAACTTTAAATACGTTTTTCTTTAAAAATAAAACGTTTCTCGAATCATGTCTATAATTTACATTTTGTTATCAAGTTATGTACATAGTTTATCAACATCTGCTGAATGGACCAATGGTACTTTGCATCCAGAATCTTTCTTTTTAAACCAACATGCCCAGATTAAGATTTGTTGACTATATTAATGTGGAATACGAAGCGAACTAAAGTGAACAGCAGGAACATTTTGGCTAGGAAGAGAACAGAATGAAAAAATATACTAAAGAAGATCTGGGCTCACAAAGAGCTGTAGAGGCGGTAAAAAAGAAGAAAAAGAAGTTGAATTAAGTCTAGGGAAGTGATGAAATTTTTGTTTATCGAACCCTTTTCTTGAACGCATTTATAGCGTTTGCTGTAATTGTGACTTTAGACCAAATAAAAAGTAGAAAAATTTCTTTTAAATTTCAATTTTGTTTACCTTGACTAAAGTTTAAGAAAAAAAGGATAAAAAATATAGTTTTTTTTGTTGTTCGCATCAAGTTATTAAATTTTGAAAAATAACAAAAAATACATAAATAATAATAATAATTTAATTAGGCTTTTACGTCATTTATGGTGATTAAGAAAACTATTTTGTTTAGGCATTAAAAAGGGGGTCAAGGTGAGATAGTTCATTTAATACGAAGTGGAAAAACATGAATATACGTACACTATTTTTTCTTTTTACTATTCACTAAAATAGTTACTTAACAAACCAGAGTCACTAACTTTCGAGTTTGGCGTAATTATTTAATCACTTCGAATTATTATATTAAAACACTATCGGAATTATTTAATTAAATCACTTCGCTAACTTTTATGTTTCCATAAAAATGGATAACGTTTTAAGGTACCCTCTTAAGACTTAAAACGACGTTAGGATTCTATTCGTAAAATATCTATAAAAAAAAAAAAAAAAAAAAAAAATACGACAAAATAAATTAATAAACTTGAATGCTACTAAATTTTAGTAGTTAAATGGATGTTTATCAATAAAAAAATAAAAAATAGAAAAAAAAGAAGAAAAGAACTACATTCAAAATAGAAATTGAGATCTGAACTCAAGACCATTGAAATGTCAATGAATGTTGTCAGTTTATTTATTTATTTATTTTTGCCACATTTTGCTATATTTGATGCGCTTGCTCTTGTCGCAATAATGATAATTTTTTTTGTTTGTTATTTAATGTTCAAAATGAACAATTATTGTGTTTTTAAGTATCTTGCTATACATTTTATTTAATTATCTTGATAAATAAGTTTTAAAAAAAATAAAGAAAGAACTAAAATAAAATTGTATATTCGAAGTTTATTTTTTTACTTTTTAAACGATTACTTAAACCTGTTGTAACTTTTTTCAGTGGTAACGTAAAGAAAAAAAAAAAAAAAAAAAATAATCGTTGATCAAGTTTGATTTTAATTTACGTATAAATGATTTATTTTAATTTATGAAACTAATATTTAAATAATTTCTTGAAATTCTTTTTACGTCATTAAAAAAATTAAAACATTAAAAAAAAAAAAAAAAGATTTAATCAACATAGAAATAAAAGAAGTTTTTGTTAAAATAAGTTCAGTTTATGTAAAATAATTCTCAAAATAAATCTCTTTAAATAAATGCTAACGAGTAACGAATGCGCTCTTATTCATTTCATTCAAAAATTTGAAAAAGAAATAAAATTCATTTTAAAATTGCATCACCTTTCTAGTGAAAGGGGTGTCCCTGGGATAATACACTACTTATTCAGTGTCATCAATGTATATAATCTGCTTGGATTATCATGATTTACCAAAAATTTGAGAACAGACATAAAACGTAGTGACCTTCGACACGTGATATCTGTTATCCAATCACAATCGCTGTCACTTAGCGCCTTGTTGTTTCCACTCCGCCATAGAAGTGACTGCCATCTTCCAAGTATTTTTCTTACCTAGACCAAGTTTTGTGGACTGATGGCGGTAGAAATTACTTAATAAAGTTCGATTTTAGTCCATAGGACTTAAATGATCATGGAGACACCATGACGCACCCTAATTTTGTAACAAATGGCGCCAGCCTTGAAGACTGCCATACTAATTTCTTCGCATTGGTAAGTACACTATATACTGTCGTAGTCATAGCTTAATGAATAAGAGAGGGCGAAAGACCTTTACAGCCGTAGGCATTTTAAACGCCGAAACATAGTAGTATATACAGCTGCCGCTTTTAACGGTGCTAATATTTTAGTATAAAAATTATAACAACATTTAAACAACTGCAGGGTCTTAAAAATAACTGATATGTAATAAATCATCAATCTTCCTTTTAAGTCATTAACGATGTAAATATTAGTTATAAACACACTATCAACATTTAAATGCTTGTTTGTTTGTTTTCATTCCATGCTATTCTAAAGAAATGACAACTATTTAACTGACATTCAAATACGTTAGAAACATTTTACGAAAATTTCAATGTTTATATTTTTTAGACAATTTTGTTACAGATGACCTGTTTTGCTGATATTATTACTCAACGTAAGAAGAGTTGTTGAATCTCTTTTTAGGGCATTGCCACTCATTGGTTGACGTTTTAATAACTTTATTCCATTTAAAAATTTTATTTGATTTATTTACTTACATTAAAATAAGCAAACAGATCTTCACTTTTCACGCCGATCTTGTTTATCTTCAACCAATACATGTGAGTTTTCCCTTCTGTTTAATTTTTATTTGACAGGTCGCTTCAAGCATTACTGATCGTTAAAATGATATATTTTTCAAAAATTCGAAATTGAAATATGTTTTTGAAAGTTGTTTTGCACCCTTGTCTGCCAGTCAAATTTTTTTGTTTGTTTTTCTCCATTAATTAAAATAGTTATCCATTAGACAAGCACCGAGGTAAATGAAGATATGCTTTGTTAGGTAATGTTTACGTTATGACCTTTTAATTTACGATTTTAAGTTTAAATTGCAATTTGGCATGATGCCCAGGTTGATAATAGATAAACATGTTTGTTCAATTATTATTGTAAGATTACAAAATGCATGCTATGAGTTTGATAATAAATAAAAACAATATTTTGATACATTATATTTTTTAAATTTCATGTTAATGGATATATTATAAACATTAAAATTTTCATGTGATTCAATTATGTAGCTATGACTAACTAAATTAACTAAACTATTTATTAACTAAACTATTCATGATAAAACATGACATTAACTAAATTATTCATGATAACTCCTTTAAAGTTTTGAGACACTAAGGATATTCAGTTAATTAAAAAATCTCCAAACATCTCTTGTTACGTATTCTTAATCATTCTTTTCAGTTATAAAATGTCTGTAACTTCAGTTTATTATATTCAATTTATTAGATCTATCTAAACTGCTCTAGAATTTTTACTTTGCATTTTGGAATGAAATATTCAAATTTTTTATTTTTATGAATTGTAATTTATATAAAAACATGTTTTAAATTACCTTTTGAAATTTTTTTGAAAAGTCAATTCATATATCAATTCATATTCTAATAATATAAGTAATAACTGTCTGAATGGTGTCAAAACAATATATTATAAATACTATAGAAATTTCTAGAAAGTGACATAATTCAAACATTATGTATTAATAAGTTTTAAATTGTATTTATATTAAAAAAATATATTTTATAAATTACTACAGAAATTTCTAGAATGTGACGACACATTTAAAAATCCTTATTTTATGAATTATAAAAATAAGCATTTTGAATTTTTAGTTATTTTATAAAAATAACATAGTATATAAATTAAAATTATAGTATGTATGGTACCTATTATTTTTAAAGATTTAATATCAATTGTCAAGCATTGCTTTCAATGTTGAAATAAATGACAAAGCTTTTTTATGTTAATTTTCCCATTTTGTTTATATTGGTTCTATAAAATTTTACTCTTTTTGATTTGTTTTTTCCTAACGAGGATAAATGTTAATATAAGTTCTGGCCACAAAGTACATGCTTTGAGTATGCTCCCTTCTATGACTTTGATTTTCTTGTATCGCTATCAGGCTGTCATTAAGACTTAGTTACTATTTTTAGCTCAGATTCTGGTCTTTGAAATCTTTTCCTTTTGTTTGACACATACTAAATGTCATATTAACCCACATCATACCTTATGTTTTTATCTAACTTGTCTTTTAAAAGTTAGATTGTCTTTTTGTCTAAATTTTTTTTATATCTTACTTATCATTGAAATTTAAAGGCACAAAACAAAGAAATTTTTTATTTTTATTTGAAGTAAAATAAAATCTTGATATTTTGCATTCTCTTATTCATTACCATGATGTTTTTAGAACATAATAATTAGAAAATGACTCACAAAAATATAAAGAAACCCATATACAGTTGAAGATCTGTACAATGTAATTCTATAAACTGCAATTCCCAATAAACATTAACTTTTATGGGTGTAAATAATGAAAATTGCAGCTAAAAATTTTTGCATCTAATCAAGAAGAATGAACTTTTTATGTTTGTTTAATTATTTAGGAAAGCTAGTCTTAAAAGATATTTTGGGAATTATATTTTTCTAAATATATAAATTTTATGAGAGAGTACAATTTCAAAGGCTAAGCAAACCAGATTAATAAATATGTTAAATTAGTTATACTGCTCTGAAAAACTAATTTTTTGTTGTTGTTGTAAATAATTAATACTTTAGTCCATGTTTTTGTGTTTTTAGTATTTGTATCAAAAAATTATTTAAAGCATTTTATGATTTGTTCAAGATTAATATTGTTGCCACATGTAGTTTGCAAGTTTAAAGATATGTGATATGATTTATATAACATTAAATTCTAAACAATGCAAAACCTCACGCTTCAAGGTTTGCATTATAAAGACATTCTATTGCACTACATTTTGCAATTTTGTGTAGCATTAAAAAATGGGTTTTTTATATGCAAGGTAGATTTATTATCTAACTGAAAGTAGTTGATTTTTTTAAAACTAGATGTCAGCACATGTCATGTAGTTTTCTTTATTTGAAAGGCAGCCTTCTTATGACAATTATCTTGAAATTCATGCAATAATTAAGTTATCTAATTTTGACTGTTTTCAAATTTTGTTATAAATAATATTTAAGCATTAACTTTAGGCAAGGATGTATTTGTTATGTGATTAATTAATTTAAAATAATTCATGTTGACATTTCGGTTGACTTTTACAATTTAGTCCTTATGCTGTTACCAAAAAATTTTTGTGCAACTAAAAGTTTCTTAATTAGGATTATAAATGTATATTTTCTTTCATTACTTAACCATTCAATAAATAAACTTTTTAATAAAAATAATTTTTTAAATAAATATACGGGTATATATTTTATCATCTTGTGATGATATTTCGCTGAATCAAATGCATTTATCAACCCATTTGTGCCAAGCCTTTTAAAAAGACAGTCACTTTTTTTTAAAAAAGAAAAGTTTTAGCTCAAAGAGCTTATTCACAAATTAATTTTGCCGAAACAAGGTATCTTTGCATAATAATTTAATAATATAAAAGTTTATAATTGGATTTAAGTACGATAAATTTATTTTTCAAAGTGGTTGGTATGGATGGTAACAGCAAAAAATAGTCACTTGGTATAAACAAATATGTACTACCACTTTTTTAAGATTGTAGTTTCTCATATTTAGACCACTTTATGCAAAATGCATAAATTTATGAATAACAAATAGTGTACCCGCAATGTCAACATTGCAGGTATGCATTCTTGCTGTGATGGGCAAAGATAAAAAAAAAATGCCATTTAGAGTATGGTTGTAACTGATATACTATTGAGATATATATTAAGTGCAGGGTTGATAAGTCATTTTTTTAAAATTCATTTATTTATTCACTTTTATTATTCATTGATTTTATTTTGAATCATTTTTTTTTTGAAAAGTTAAATCTAATATTTTGAGAAAAAAAAATATTTTTTAAAAAAATTATTAATACATTTTTCAATTTTAAATACAATTAAAATTGAAAAATTAAGGGAATTGACTATCATTATTAACTACCACAAAGCTAAATAAAGTAAACAAATGTATAATTTAATTATTTATTTTATTTTTACTTTTAGTATTACTAAATAAATAGTTATAAATAAGCATGTGAAACTTGCACTAATATTCATATTTAATTAACAATAGCTTAACATGGACTATATGAAAAGGCAGTTCCAGTTTATCAATATACAGTTTTATTTATTTTAAAAAAGTAAATAAATAGGAGATACTCTGTGCTACATATTAATTAAACTAATCAACATGGATAAAGCACAAATAATGGTATGAAAATGGGCATACTTATGACTATAGTTTTGTTTTCATAAACATGGAGGAAGATTGTGTTATTAGAACCAAAGCTTTACTAGTATATCCAATTTTGTTCTGTTATTTGTGCTCTACTCATGGCTATTTTCTCTGTGCCATAAGAATATTTCTTTTTATTTTTAAGAATATTTCTTTTTATTTTGAGAAATATAGTATTTCTATCAGTAATAAATGTTTCAAAAGATTTGTTTAAAAACTAAGAATTGTTGGGATTTTCAATGCTATCATATTTTTTAAGAAACCCATGTTGAAAAGCTGCTGTTTACAGACACATACTTATAAACTAAGTTGCAGTAAACTTTCATTTTATTCTATTTATTTCATTTTATCCTTTCATTTTATTTATTTAGAAGCACTAAACTTTCAGTGCATTTTGAAAAAATTGAAAGAATTTTAAGTTTTTATAATGCCATTTCCAAAGTACTGGAGTTCATTAGACTCCCAAGTACAAATGTAATTTTGCTATAAGATACTTTTAAATTCTAACAGTATATTTACTAAAAAAAAAAAAAAAAAAAAAAAAAAATGAAACTATGGAAATAAATAAATGATAATAAAATTATGAAATAAAATAAGTTTCATTTTAAAATGTTATATAAATTTTTTTTCTTAATTGCTTCAAATCAATTTTTTGTTGTTAAAATCAGCTGATTTAAACTAATGAAGGTGACCAAGAGTTTAAACATTTGTAGTACACAGAAGTTTGGTAAATTTATATTTTTCCATCTCCTTTCCTAGTTTTTGGAGCATTTATTTGCACATATTAACATTCCTATGCAGACAAATGAGGTTTTGTTTAATATGTATTTTTTGGCATCTAACCAAATGGGACCAAACAAGAATCAAAAATCAAATATTTTAAAATTTAAAATTTTTTTTTGTATAAAATGTACTATTTTAGAATTACATTTATTATGAAGAAAATCTTTATAAATTCAAAACTATTCATCTTATCTACTTGAAATCATTCAATTCAGTATAAAAAATTAAAAAGTATTAATTAATGCAAAAAATACTTTTTATACCTGAAAACATTTACAACATTTGAACTATTTGTTTCATTGACTCGTATACATGTTCAGTCTCACTTCTTTAAATAGCAATATCAGATTCATAAAAGTACAAATTTGTACATAAAATCTTTGACTTCTAGACTAATTGTATTAGCTCAATAATCTCTGATTGATCTCATTCAATTCTGCTCGAAAAAATACATCGGAAACAATTCCTGAACTGTCTGTTGAGAAAAAATTATATTTTCTCGTCAAGTTACCAGCATTTCCTTAAAAAAAGGGGGAAAGTGTACAAATTAGCATGCATCGACAAAATTTTACTAAAGACCTGAAAATAATTGTATAAATTTAGTAAGTTTAAAAATTAGATTTTTCTATTTCTCTTTTCAGTAATATTTTAGGTTTGTTTTCTAAACATATCTTCAAATGCTTGTGGTAATGTTTTTTTTTTTTTTATTTTTTTATTTTTTTTTTTTATTTTTTTTTTTTAATCTGAGATGAAAATAATCTGCAGATGATAAACTGCAAGGTCCAATGTTACGCTGGAGGAATTCTACTGCTGAGCTGGCAACAAAAATCAATGAAATTCAATAAAATCAGGGAAATCTTATTTAAAAAAAAATTTTTTTTCAGTATTTGTAGCCACTCTGAATGATGACCAATAAAAAACAAATCTGCATGGTTTTTCGGTCCCCCCCCCCCCTAAAATTTGAAAACTTTTACTTATTATAACTTTCATGGATGCTGTCTATCTGCTACTAATGAATGTTTACAATGATCTAGAAATCTGTTAGTTTATAGATCAGTGGCAGAGGTATACCTAGGGTTTTAGTAACTTTGGTACCAAGCAAAAGTTATTAGTTAAATTTTCAAATTTTTTGTGTTAGTAAACATAGCATGCTGCATGCAACATAAAATCTAATTACTTCACTCCTCTAAACATAAAATTTTCAATGTTAAAGGAGTGAGGCTAATTACAAATACATATGTACAGTATCATGTTCTTTTAAATATATTTTTCGCTGTCATATATTTATTACTATATTATTATTATATTGTAAAAGTTTAAATAATATTTATTACAAATTGCTACACTTAAAAAAGTGAATTGAATTATGAACTTATTGTTTGAACGAATTTTTGGCGGATTAGATGATCGCTCAGTTTGGTATCTAGCACAGCTATATAATATCAAAAATGTTATATAGCCAGGTTTGGGAAAAAAAAAAAAAAATTTGATTTAAATCAGATTTTTTAAGAAAATATTTTTTTTACATTAACCAAAGCCTTTGTTAAAATGTGGTATTACTTACATTATTTAAAAATAATGTTGTAGCTAAAATAGTTAATAATCAAAATCATAGTTATTTTTTTCAACATTCTAATATTTTAAAAACTGGATGGAAATTTATCAATTAAATGTGCAATGAAGAGCAAATTAGTTAAAATTGATAAACATTACTAAAAAATATTTTAAGTTACTCTGGATGAAACTAATCCTCTATTATTATTATTGATACTAATTACATGTTAATTAAGTTTTAAAGGTGCATCTATTTTTAATAAACTTAAAACTGAATCGATATAAATTAGTTTACTTACAGCTATTGTAAAATTTTAATTTTAAAGTTTAATGCCTCTATTATCCACTTTTAGCTTTTTTTTATATTTATTTTATTATTTTTCATTTTTAGGTTATTTTAAAATATAATTTATGTACATTCTCCTTTCATTATTTTTCTGTATAAAATCTTTAAAAAATCACATCTAAAAGAATGCATTTATATTTTTAAGAATTATTTTAGACTTAATTTAATTATTTAAAAAAAAAACATATTTGGTTTAAATGAATTATTTTTCTTAAAATAATCGGTTGATTTAAGTTAATGATTTTTTTTTTAAAATTGAGTCATTGAAATTGCTATTTTAATCATAATTTTAAAAAATTTAAAGCCTGGAAATAATGCATGTTGGTAGCTTGATTAGGAGTTTCTTTAAACAGATTATGGCATTTTTTCTTTCTAAATATATACTTAACAAGTACAGTGTTATACTTAACAAGTACATTGTAATTAACTGTTGATTTTTTAAAGTCATATTCATTGAGACTTTCTTTATCCAAGTTTTAGAAAAATTAAATGTTAGTTAATATCACTGATCAACTGTTGGTTAATATCACTGATCAACTGTTGGTTAATATCACTGATCAACTGTTGGTTAATATCACTGATCAAACAGTGGTTTGTTTCATTCACTCTTAAGTTTTGAGTGAGATAAAAATATTACTGGTTACCGCTGGTTAATATTTAAATTTTAAATTATATTTTAAACAGAACAATTCAGCAAAATGAATGAAATAATTAATTAAAATAAAAAATTCTTGAATTCTTGTTGTTTGAAGAACCTAATTTTAGTGTTTAGTTTGATTGCTGCCTATTGTTATTATTTTCTTAAGAGAGTTTTTTCTTCTAGGCTGACCTTTGTGGAATAAAATGGCGACGTTATTATGCTGAAAGTGCATTATGTTACGAGCCTTTAGATGACCCAGTGCTATCTTGTTTTAGCAAGTGTTTAGCTGCTGACATTCTTTGTGTTTGGAGGAGAGTAGCATCACAAGGTCAAGAGCAACATCGCCACAGTCAAGATGCTAACCAACTTAACTATAAAAAGGAACTGTGGGTGTTTTGGTATGGTGAAGAACCAGATCTGTCTGGGATGGTCACCACAGAACTTACTGGTCAGTAACTTTTGCTCTCAAATAAGGAAAAGTAGGGTAAAACGTGGTAGTTAAAATTTGGATGCCTGTTGAAGCTAATTCGACCTTGGAAACTGTCAGATTTAATCAAAATATTCATTTTTTAGTTTATACAATATGTCATTCCAGAAAAGTCATAAATGTACTACTTTTTTTATTTTTATAAATGATTGTTTTACTAGAAAAAGTCAAATCAACTGATCTTTCCCCACTAGTGGGGTAAGGCCAAGTATGCTTATTAATTCTATGGGAAATTTAGAAATACTAAAATTTCTGTTAAAAAGTAGCATGCATTTTTATTTTATGCGACAATACAAGAAAATAATACATATAATTCATATGTTCATATATTCAGAAGAAGTCAAATATTCAGAAAAAGTCAAATCAACTATCATATATTCAGAAAAAGTCAAGTCAACTGATCTTTCCCCACTAGTGGGGTAAGGCCAAGTATGCTTATTAATTCTATGGGAAATTTAGAAATACTAAAATATCTGCGAAAAAGTAGCATGCATTTTTATTTTATGCGACAATTCAAGAAAATAATGCACGTAATTCATATGTGATTTTGTCGAGGCTGTACTCAAGCAGGGGGTGATGTTGTCTCAGGAGTGCTGTGGACATGACCAAAATTTCTTGCAAAAAATATAGTGTTTATTTTTGTTGTAACGGAAAGTGGAGAGAATTTCTTTATCTATATAAAAATTATAATTTTGAATGAAGGGTCTTCAAAAATTCTGAAAAATATGAAAATCGGGCTTTTTGTGCTTTGAGGCCTATAAAACCTTGTTTCAGCCTTGTATAGTTATCTTCTTCCTCTGCTGCACTGCACTTTCGTGTGCCCGGCATAGTCTCACATCGAGGGGAAGCAGCAAAACCAGCTGGTACCCGGTCTTACACTAAGAGCAAAAATTATCAACACTTTACATATCAGTGCTATAATAACTATTGAATATATGAACTTTGGATAACTATTTATTACTTGTTAATGTATAAATCTTTAGTAAACTTATAATAAGGTAGACTAAAATAATTTTTTTAAACTGTAATGACCAATAATGACTAGATTTAAAAAAAAAAAAAAAAACATTAAGAGAACTAACATAGTGAAGACAGATGCCTACACAGACGCCATGAATTTATCAACATTAACATGCCAATATGGTAGGTCTTTTTTCTTAACTAGTAAAGTGTAACTCAGTTTGTTGGCTAAAATACAAAAATAATTTCATCAACAGACTTAATCAAGACTCACAAGTCTTACCCCATTACCCAGCCTCATCCCTCTCTTCTATATATTAAAAAAAAATTTTTTTTATCTTAAAATATTAAATTTTACATACTACTAATTTCATCTAGCGTTGGTTAATGACCCTCTAAAAATCTCTAACATTCCTCATGCACCCATAGTTTTTGTAGCACCCCCCTAAAAGTCTGCAACAGCGCTAACATTGATCTAATATGGAATAGAGATATGTATTGTACCTCCAAGTCATAAGCTTTTCAAGTATTGCCAAAGAAAAAATAATATTGCATCAGTCAGATCTGATGTATTAAGACCCCAGTTTTAGCCACTTAATGTATATATTTTATTTTCAAGTATATGGTTGTCCAAACCTTGACTTATGGATGAATAGTATAAAGTTAGAGTTATATGCAGTCTTTTTGATCACCAAACAGGCTATCTCTGTTTGTTTGTTGCTCTGTTGTTGACATGCTTATGTAACAAACAGAGCTAGCATGTATACATTATGTAATGATATTTATAATTATTCTTAAATTGTGTAATTCTAAAAAATGAAAAGCTCATGTGGATAATCAATTTTCAGAATTGATTCAGTCCTGCCCACTATGGACTTCCCTTTTTTTCCACAATAGCACAAGTCGTTTGGTGCATGCTACTCACATAACTAGCTTTACATGCAAAATTTAAAAAAAAAAAATTATTCTAGTTTTATGAGTTTGTTTTGTCAAAATTAAATTTAAGTACATTAAAATTTATTCAGTTAAATCTTATTTCTTGGGAATGCACATTCATTGGATAGTATGTAACTACAAGCCTTCATTTTGAAATGCATTTCTATGTTAATAAGCTTTTATATTAATATAAAAAATTTAAAATATAAATTATTTATTATATGGAATTTTTTTTAAGTGATTCTTAAATTAAGATGTTTTAATTAATGCTTACTTTATTTAATAAGAATTCTACATTTTCCCTTAAAATGACTAAGCTTACTGACTACCACCCAGTTTAGTTTGTTTATTATATTTCATAAAAGAATAATTTTTTAAAGATTCATTTAGTGCCAAAAAATTTATTCGGTAAGTTTGTTCATTAGTGCAATAATGTTAAAAATTATTTTTAAATTAGTGTACTTGTAATTGATGATTTAGTGTTTTTAGAAGCATAGTCTACCCTGCTTTTTGCAGAGATAATGCACAGTCCTCGCTTTTTTCGTAAAAAAGTTGCCCACTCCCCCATAAAAAAAAATAATAAATAAATAAAATAAATAAATTAAAAATTTTTTTTCCCTATAGCAGAAGCCAGGAGCTTCAAATTATGATATTTGCTGCAAATCATTTATCATATTGTTTGACCTAATAACCGTTCGAGTAATTTTGTAAATTTTTGTTTAAATAGTTTTTATAAGACTTATCAGCTAAATCAGTGTTCTTCTCAACTGAAGTTGCCGTTATTTTAGACATAAGCACCCTTTTTTATCTCTAGATATCTTATACGCGACTTTAAAGTAAAATTATATTTCAAATTTCTTTCTAGTTTCTCTATTTCTATTTTTTTTTATTATTTATTTTTGCAATATTGATTATACGGTTTGCATTTTAGTATTCGTGTATTTTTAACATTATTACGTTAAAAAGTGAAACTTCAAATCGTAATATAGTCACTCAGCACACAGTATGTTTTTGATGGAAGTAAAAAAGCGTATTTTTCTTGAAACGGCATTTCCTCTCTAGTTATGCCATGCACTCATATCCCCTTCACCTTTCACCTCTTCCGGAATAGAAGTTCGGGGGCCCTGCGCCTCCTTTTCTACTTTTTCTCTCATACCTGCTTTCCCGCGGATGACGGACCTTGTAGAATGTGAAGGACAAGAAATCCTCTACTCACCTGTGCGCGCATTATAGCCCAAAATTCTCTTCGACTGTCTTTTTTTGTTTTGTTGTTAATTTGATTCGTTTATGCAGAAAAGGGTAGTAGACTCATGTTTGTGTACTAGCGTCACTCGGAAGGTTTAGTTTTTTATTTGTCCATGAAAATTTTACTTAGTTTTTTTTCTTTCATTTTCTTGCCATGTCTTCTATATTTGGATATTTAATTTTCATTATAATATTGGATAGGCTTTTATTTACAGTTGAAATTTCAAGCTAATGAAGTACCTTTTTAATGAAGAAGTGACTTCTCATTTCTGTAATTTCCATTCTGTACAAAAAAAAAAAAAAAAAAAATTAAAATAAAAAAAAAAAAAAAACTCCTTTTTTGACAATTTTTTTAAAAATTAGGAATTAGCTGCATTTTGAACAAATGCATGTTTTTGAAGAAAAATGGCTTTTGGAATTTAAAAAATTTCTAAAAAACATAATTGTTTGTTTTTGGAATTTTATGTTTTTCATGAATGGTTTTTTGCTGTTTCAAAATTCTTTATGTTAAAGAAAGGTTTTTTTTTTTTTTTTTTCTTCTGTGGAAGGGAAGCACTTATTGTTTTCAGGTCTTAGCTACAAATGTTTATGAAAGGTAGCTAGACGAATATTTAAGGGAGGAAAAAAAAAAACATTTTGAATTTATAGGATTTTTGAAAAATTTGTTGACTGTTTCCGGAATTATTTTTTCTAGTAAATGATTTAAAAAAAATAATAAATAAATAAAATGCACGTAATATTTGTAGACACTTATACATTTTTAGGCATTGAACAAATAAATTTATGAAAAAAAATTTCAGTACAATTTATCTGTTTTCAGAATTATTTTATTTTTGTAAGGAATTATTTTATTCTTTTTAACGAATTATTCCATTTTTGATGTATCAAAACTATATATTTTCAGTCGCAGTTGTATTTTCTTCTTAATTAGAATATTACTTAATAACAAATAATGCTCCATGTAAAGTCAGTTTCTATTATGGATCATTTTTAAAATAACGCACCTATTGTTTCTCTAATATTGTGAAACTGAAGTTGTATCTTTCCTTCAACAATTGCCTGGTTTCCACAGAACCAAGTGATAGCCGAAATAAATCACTGTAAAAAATCAGGTTTCATCCCTCCTCTCCTTTCTTTCCTCCTGCCTTTTTTAATACTGTCCCCGCCCCTCCCGACGATGCGCCCGGGGCCATTGAACCGACTCGCATGGTTTCCTCCCTTGCCTTGCTAAACAGAAGATACAATCGCTTTTCTCCTAAAGTTATGCTGTACAGTGAGCGGCCACAACAATTTAGGGGGTGATGGGCTGTTTCGGACCCTTTGGACTGTATTTGGACAGGTTATCTGCTTTCTTAGCGTTATCAGACTTGCTACGAGAATTATTGGATTTTCTTAGAGCACTTTGAGGTTTTAGTTTAAGTATTTTTTGACATTTTTCGTATTGGAATTTCGTATAATTTAATACCATGATTTTGTTTTTTGATTACTGGTACCATTGGTACCAGGATTTGATTTTGTATACCATGATTATTGGTATATAAAAATAAAGTCAAAGTGGCAAGAGGGTCTTCTAGTTGGGCCACTCTAGGCGTGAAGGCCATTACTCTGTACCCAGTTAAAACTAAGTGAAATCTTCTATCGCACGGTACGGTGCTCAGCTTCACTTGGCAAACAGAAGTAGTAAAATCTTCATATTATATGAAGCATACGGACTCAGTGTAGTTGACTGGACCAGTTAGGATGAATAACAACAAAATAGCATTGATTCTTTCAATAATGAATGACATGATTTAACTAATTTAAAAAACTAACAGAATAAGGGATTCTATTTTATTTTAAGCATTTTTACGAGACCTCATGATTTCATCTTAAATTTGCTTGCATTAATTTATTTTACATAGGTATTTTTGTAGAAACTCGAATTCTACATAAATATGTAAAAATTGCAGATTTAGGATTTGCAATTAAACTCAAAATTGTAAAAATGAGAGAAAACATATATTATTTTTTAATTTGGTGATATTCAAAAAAATTATTATATAATTGAAAACTTATTTATTAAAATATTAAAAATAAAAAAGGCTTGAATTTTATTTAAGGAAAAAAAGGATTTAGTTATTACTGTTGTTTAAACTTTAAACCATCCAACCCCGTAAGAAACCAATGTATTCATATAATTGAAAAGTAAGTTTAATCAAATATTTTTGTTAACAAAATCGAATAAAATGCCAAAAAATTTGGATGATCGAGTCTCTAATATATTATTTATTGTAAGATTTTAAATGTTTATTTTTTTACACACAAAAATGCCCCTTTCAAACTTTCTAGGTATACAGCTAAGTTCAGTCTTTCTAATGTTAAAATATATTTAATAGTTTATGTTAAATATATATTGAATAGTTTTTGTAAGTACTTGTATTTAAACAAATATAAAATTAAATGAGGCCAATTAGTGTATTTATTTAATGATTGTAAAACAGCAAATTAATTTTACATGCAACTAATGCATATTTGAAATGTATACACATTTATTCTCTTTTTCTAACCCCTCTTTAATGTCTGAATGAAACTTTCATTTTCAATAAAATCAGACTTAAAAGTAATATTACTATTTTGAGAATATACATATGTAAATTTAATACTGGATAATATATTTTCAACTTATGATTTTTTTTTAATCAAGTGATTGACATTCTAGCCAATCCTAGTAAAAATTTAAAAGGCTGTAAAAGGTTAAACCAGCTAAAGCCCTGTTCCAGCGATATAAGTAGTTACTTTAATGTCTCAAAAGTAAGAATGCGCAACATTTGTTTTGCCAAACGAGGTTATATACACTGAATCAAAGGAGCGCCTTTAAATCTGACGCATATATTTTTTATTTTTAAAAATGAAAATTTGTGGTTTTTTTATTTTATGAACAGTATTTTTACTAATAATTCGATATACTTCAATGACATTTAATGTTTTAAAATAAAAATGCGCTGTAATTTATTTTTTAGTTTTGCACTACTTAGAGAAAATATTAGTATAAATTAATATGTACCCTACTTTTTATTTTTTTAATCTTTAAACCTATTGTAAAGCATTTTCAGATAAGCTAATAATTTTTCATATTTAAAATACATATTAGAAAAAATTTAAGATTTATCTAAAATGAGTAACAAAAACAGGTGGTGAATAAATTTTTTCACAAGAATAGTCATCAAAGTAGAAATTTTGAATTGGCATTTGGCTAAATTTTCAATTAAAGAAATTATTTTTTATTAAGTCCAAACTTACTTAATAGTCCTATTATTTTGCAGCGCCAACAAAAAAAAAAAAGAAAAAAAAAAGAGAAAGTTTTTATTGAATTTCATGTGTAAACTTTTTTTTTTTAATTTGTGGAATGAATTCATAATTGAGTCTGAAATTGCTAGATATTGTCCGCTAATTGGTTTTGGAAAATATAGATGCAGCTGAAATGCAGGAATTATAAATGCTATCTTGACTATTATCACATTGCGAGAGCGAAAGAGGTAAAGGGGAAAAGGAGTTGCGTAATCTTCAGAGCGTGTAAAATGGTGTTGTAGTCTACATGAAAAGAAAAAATTATTCGGAGCGCCTGTTGACGTTGTAGCTCCACTTCTTTGTCTCAAATTTTCCCCCTTTTTGGAGTTTAAAAATAATCAAGAGGAGGCGCGCTTGCTTCGCTTCGCTTTCTCTGCAGTGCTTCGCTTCCTCTCTCTAGCGTATTGATTGAGTCCTCTGACTTTTCCGTCTTCTCTTTTTCGGCCCTCTTCTCTCAGCACACTGGAACGAGGTTGGAAAAGACTGCAGGATTAGCCATTTGGGTAGGGTGACCGCAGTTTCTCCTCCCTACCTACACCTTTATATCACCTCTCTCACTACTGCCACTTGCTGCTACTATTATTATAGAAACTAATTCTAATTCTCGTATTGTTTAGTCGATCGTGCCACTGTTATTCCCCTTATGATTTCTTTAAAGGGATTTTAATATTTATAGTCACCCTATTTTTTCATTTCCGAAATGAAAGCTTCAGAAAAGGGATCCAGAGGCCCTAACTATTGCTCTAAAGATACAGAATGACTCTGAAACGGACGGAAATTGTTGAGGGTTTTCTTGAGGTTAGATGCCGCCACTTCTTCCGCTTCACAATTGGGAGTTATATGAATATCAAGTCCCCATTTATTAAGTCACTTTTTAATAGTTAGGAATATATTTAGTTTCGTTTTATTTATTAGAATGGATTTTATGAAACTTTGCCAAATGACTTTTAAGCTTTATTTTATTTATTTTTTTTTTAATTCGAAATTATAATAGTATTGTTTGTTTGGTAAAAAGTTTATGGTTTGAAAAATATTCATAACCTTAAAAATTAATAAATAAAAGCAAATGTACCAAAATATTAATTAATTTAATGGAATAGAAAATTGATATCTATATTTATGATAGGATAGCTTCATAAGTTAACATGGGAGACGGGGAAGTTGACGATATACTGTTGGTGGAACCCTTTCGCCAAGTTCTCTCGCGGCATCGGTAATTCAAAATTTGAATGATAGGGAAAAAATGAGCTAAGAATAAACTATAAAATTTCAAATGCAGGGAAACAAAATCCCCCCCCCCCAAATCAAATAACAAACAAATTATAACTGGATTAGCTGTTATGTAGGGAAAAAGTAATGCTGTCATAATTTGCTTCACTTCGAAAATTTCAAATTACAAACAAATTATGATAAGATTAATTTTTCTATTTAAACTCTAAAAAGTAACATTTTTTTAAAATTATTATTCATGTGTAAATTATAAGTTTTAATTCGTGAATGAAATTTTTATTTTTAAGCATTCAGTAAGGCTGCCAGAATTATCATTTAAAAGAAAAAAAAAAAAAAAATTTGCGTTAAACTTTTTCCTATGTGTTTGGAGAGAAAAATCAGATCTTTTTCTTTTTTTTCTTCCTGCAGACGACCTATTAGTTGTTTGAAAATGAATGCTACATAAACATCAGGTCTTAGGTATCTTGTCTGTTTTGGTGCTGTTCACGATGAATTGCGCAATTCATTCCGGTAAAAAGATGATTGCAACTTTTCCCGTATTAAATGTAAACACGGTTTTCAAAATCGAATCGCGATATGATTGAGATAACTTAAAAATCATGAGGTTGTAGTAAACAAAATAAAAATCGATTTGGAATTATGAACCATTGTATAATTAATTCTTTTTCCACAGAGGAAGGCATGTTCTTTTTATTCGCAATCTGGGATATGATTTTTTTTTTTTCTGGAACTGCTTTATCGATTCCAAATCGATACGAGTTATCTGAAATGAAATTTTGTCTAAAAATTTCGTAAGCCTTTTTATATAGCCAAAAAAGATTTGTCGTAACTGATGTAACTCTAGTCCGTCTAGTTAATAAAATAATGAGTATTCTAAAAAAAAAAAAAAAAAAAACGAAATGATTCATTGAAAAATAAATTAGAGCGGGAACTTTCAAACACAGTCGTTTCGTGAATAGTGTTTATTAGAGATTCAATACGCATTTTCCTTCTTTATTTTGCAACTCCTCTTTTTTTTCTTTTTGCTGTTATAATTTTTCTTACATTCTACAGACATTAGTTACCAACTCTTTGAAAATTTCCATCAGACTACTGGATTTTGCCACTTTCTTATGGTTTAATGAAGTATTTTTCTAGTTTTTGTATGTTTGGAAAAATTCCTATCGAAAAATTCCTAGCTTGAGTATTTAAAAGTGAACTATTGCTAAATATTGAAGTGAACCTCAGTATAGTAATCTAATTGAAGTCTTTTATTAAAAAACTTAATTTTTTATTCAGAACTTCCTATTTTTAAATTGATTATAACCATTTCAAATGGATTCAATATTTATTACTATTCAAGTTCGGGTGAACTTTATATTAACGAATTTTATATTATTAAAATATAATGGATTTTTTACTTTACCACGTTGAAAGTTATGCATATATATTGAGCTATTAAAAACGTGTATGTATGAGTTACGATACCCATTCTAATAAAAATTTTCCATCAAATATTCCAAATTTGATGATAGGCACGAAACTAATGAGCAGACAAATAAATTTACAGTTTATTGAGTAGCATCGGGAATCTCGTGTGCCTAATAGTTTTTCAATACTTAAAAATCTTTTCGATCTAAATTCCTTTCTTTTATTTTTTTAACACCCCAAAAAGCTAAAAAGACGAAAAATATTAGTTTTATATAGTTTGACAAAATAATTCATTTTTGCCAAAGTACTTTCCTTGAAACTTGGAGTGGAAAGTACATCGTTACCTTCCTCAAATATCCCATAAAAAAAAAAATTTAAAAAAATTATTCACTCACTCTCTTTCTCTTTTCTTTAAGGACATAAAATTATTAAAATTGTTTCACTGTATGCCCTTCAAACGAAAACCTACCTTACAAAATTCGTTTTGTCTCTCGAGAAAAGTTTTTAATATATATATATATATATATATATATATATATATATATATATATATATATATATATATATATATATATATATATATATATATATATATATATATATTCTACCTTAGGCGGTTTTCTAAAAAATAAAACTGCGTGAAAAAAATTCTCTCGCGTAATGCGCCATGTTATAGTTCTTCTACAACATAACTTTAAGATCATTGAAAACAAATAGTTTTTTTTCGCACATGCTTTGGAGTTGAAAAGCGCGAAAGAGAAGTTGAAGAATTTGAATAGGATAAACAAAAAGAAGTAGGCAAACAATAAATGTTTGGGGGGATGGCTATTTAATCTAGCACACGTGAGAGTTGTCTAACTACCTGAACCTGAACGAGTTCCGGTGTGTATTGCGATTTTCTGGCAACCCTTGAGTTCTTCTACTTGGCAGCAACGAGTGCTGTGGTTAGACCATTCTAAAACGGGGCGGGAAGGTGCTTTTTTCAGATGACATACATTTATTCCATGTCTAGGTTACTTTAAAAAAAAAAATGAATAAACCTCTCTCTGAGTGAGAACTTACTGTAAAAGTTGTTTATTGTATCTAAGTCCGAGCAATATCCTGATTTTTATTTGATGTTAGAAAAGATTCATTTTCAATTGAAGGAAATCGTTTGACGGAGTTTTAAGAGGTTGCCACAGTAACAAATAGGAACTTTAAAGAATGATTTAAAAATTGTTTTAACTGAAAGGTTCTACAAGAATTGTTTCCCTTTTGATTGATTGTTAAAAAAATTGTCAAAATAATTATTTTATCTTTTATATACGAAATGCAGTTTAAATTAACTTGAACATTTTTGCATAAATTTCAGGTATTTTTTTTCTTTTTTAGTTAAGAGTTTTTTGAGTTAGGTGGAAACAAATTGAATGTAAATTCTAAACGATTATTATTTAATTTAAAAGTGTAAAAAAATTAACAGTTTTTCATTGTGCTTAGTTTGCCTGCGTGATTACGTTTAGGATATCCTTTGCAATGAAACATTTCTTTCAATCTGTGTTTCAGATTTAGTACAAATTCAAATTAGTTTTAGTTCTATATTATTACTTTCCATTATTGTTTATATATATATATATATATATATATATATATATATATATATATATATATATATATATATATATATATATATATATATATATATATATATATATATATATATCCTAAACATATATATATATGTTTAGGATATCCTTTGCAATGAAACATTTCTTTCAATCTGTGTTTCAGATTTAGTACAAATTCAAATTAGTTTTAGTTCTATATTATTACTTTCCATTATTGTTTATATATATATATATATATATATATATATATATATATATATATATATATATATATATATATATATATATATATATATATATATATATAATAAGATTGCAGTGTACTTTTTTGACCGAAGTTTATTTTACAAATAATTTTATCGAAAAATGTAACTTATATATGTATAAATAACTTCTTATTTAATATATTTAACTTCTTATTTCATATAATTAGCTTTTTATTTAATATAATGTATAAAATAACTAAACATTGTTTCAAGAATTTTGAGAGGCATATTTGTGTTGTTGTTAGCCTTTAATTGTTACCAAAGCTAAATCAAGTCCATGACACCAGCAACTCTGAGCATATCAATCGCGTATAGCGGTTGCTACAAAGAAATGTGCTGTAGAACAGGGGTTTCCAACTTACATGAGGCCGGGGGCCACAATTATAAACACAAATCAAATGGCGGGCCGCAACTTTATCAAAATTTTATATAGGACTCTTTCATGTTTGAAGGAACATTAAATATTACTGACAGATTTTTACCAAGTTGTATAAAACAAAAGTATTGAATTACAAATTACAATAAGAAGTAGATTTTTTAAAATATTTAATTGCATATTAAAAAATTCGGGCTACAACAGCTTTAGTGTGCTCCTATGTATTAAACAATTAATGTGCACCAGATATCTAATTGTTAAGATAAAAAAGCTTTAAAAAGGTTGGTATTAAAACTTACATAGTAGCACACAAACTGTTCAATGAGAAAATTGAGGTTTGTCTGTTGCAACCACCAGAGAATAGATATTTACATTTAAAATTTACAAATGTGTGTGTCAGTATTTTCGTCCAAAATGAGTGGTTTCAAAAAGTTAAAATCGGAGAATTTCTTCGAGAAAATTTCAGATACACACATGCTAAATTATATTCACAGAAACTAAAAAATAAAGTTTTTATTAACGAGAAAGTATTTTAAACCCATATAGATTTTTTACGAAAATTGTCAGCAAAAAAATGACAACTATTATATTTTAGTTCGCGGGCCACAAAAAAAAAAAAAGGGCTTCGAGGGTCAGATGCGGCCATCAGGCCGCCAGTTGGAAACCACTACTCTAGAAGACCAAGGCAATCGAGCATATGGTCTGGTTATATCATGACATACCGTACATCATGACGGGCAGTACATACCATAACATGAATCTGCTTGTAGCCTGACAAGCAGGCTCATAATGGTATATTTGTACTTATTTTAACTGATTCTCTTTAAAGATTGTTTCCAATTGTTCTCCTTTAATTAATTATTAATGAATGCTTTAGTATTTTAAATAAAGATATTTCGAATATTTATTCAATATTGTTTTTGTTTGAAATTTTCTTAAGCTTAACAGCTTACATAATGTCAGACTGGGAAATATTTGTAAAATTTTTTTTCCCGATAATATATCCCGTGTTAAGTTATTATGAATGAAATACGGTCTTAAATTGTGTACGTGTTTTGATAAGTAACTTTCGCTGCAATGGCTAGCTCGTCATAGTTTCCCTTTTAAAAAGGTGATCTTTTTTAATTCTTCAAAATGCTGAACAGTTTGTTTACCGCGTTGCGTTAGAGGAGTAATACATATTAAAATTCAATATAGTCTATTTCCCCCCCCCCAAAAAAAAAATTATTACCGTGTAATCAATATATTTCTAAATTTTAAAACAAATCGAAGCTCTTAATTGAAGCCTTCCTGCCTTTCAGTCAAGGTCTACTTGAAGGCTTTAGTCTATGGCTTAGTTCACAAGATGGCCTTGACCAGTGAGCGGGGTATAAGAGGTTGTGTGAACCGCCGTTTTGGGTTGAAATGGATCGAGAATGTTATCATAATTTACTGGCAGCTGAGTTAAAAAAAATTTTTCAATAATAAAATTTGTTGAAAAATTCGGGAAAAGGCGATTTTTTTTTATAAATTTTTTTTGGAAAAAAAAGGAAAAAATATTTTTAATCCAAAAGGTTTTTTAAACATTTTTTCTCAGTAAAATAATTTATTGTAATGATATATAAACTTTTAGTATTAATGAAACAATGTAGTCCTTTAAGTAATGTGCAATCTGAAGTTATAAATTAGCTAAAAGTTCTAATGACTTCTATTTTGCCACACTCTGTCGTCAGCATAACAGTCAATCATAGTTAATTTTTATTTAACAATTCCTAATTTTCATCTCATCCCCATGTTATAACATTACAGAATTCTTCCTAGCAATAAAAAAAGGCGGTGCTTCCTCACAGAAAAGGACACTTTGAGTTTTGAAAAGGCACACACTTACCACTGCTAAAATTTATCAATGTGTAATACTATGTAAAAACTGTATTTGATCCTCAATTTTTAAATTACCCACTTATACTATTTTATGTGCATATTTTATAATATAATTCTCACTCATTATCAAAATAAGAGAAAAGTTTTGAAAAATGGTTAAAGGCAAACTAAAAGACAATCACTGTGTATAAATTTTCTTTAAAAAAAGTTAATTAAGAAAAAAAAAGGATTAATTAATAATTTTACAGCGTTTTTTTTTTATACTTTAAACTTAAAGTTATGAGAAAATAGCCATTTAAATGTGCAATTTTAAATAAAAAGATATTGATATAAAAAAATAATGTTAAGATTTAAAATGAAGCAAAGAAATTAAAAATTAAAGTTAAATAAATTGCAATAATTAAATAAATCAGAAGTGGACTTATCATTAAAACAGGTGGTTAAGAAAGCAACCTTTTTCTGAAAAAATGAAATAAAAAAGCGATGTTTTTAAGGGATGGCGACTCTTCTAAAAACGCTTAGGTAGAACTCTGATATTATTTATATTGTAATTCATATTTTTAATTAATAACAAAAAGTAAAAATTATTAAAAGTTTTATTTTCTTTCTGTTTAATGCTTTCAAACGGGGCATTTTGATAAAAGTAAGCTTCATTTTCGTTTAAAAAAAAAATATTGCAACTAACGCATGTAGACATTTGAAATGATTATTAAAAATAATTAGGAGTTACTGCTATTCTAACAAATGAATTATCAATTAAATTATGCTAGCAACGTTTTGCAGCTACTCATATTGAACAAAAAACTTTGATTACTTGCACAGTTTGAGTATAATTTTGAGCAAGTAATTCTTTTGTTTGTTAAAAAAATATCATTAAAATTTATCTAAGTTAATTTTATCCCATAAAAAACAGTTTCTCATTTTTTTCTCCTCGTCAATAATTTTTTTTAAATGTGTTATCATATACATGGACGACAAGTTTTAAATATTGTTTGGAAAGTTGCGCTTATTATTATTTTATTATTCTGCGATCGAATTCTTTTTTTTTTTTTATTAATTCGAATAAAAAAAAAAAACTTATTCGAAGAACTTTTAATTCAACGCGGTAATAAATATCCGATGAATTTCTGTAAGCATACTTAAATGAAAATCTCAATTGTATTTTAAACGTTTTCCCCTTCCCGTCTCTAGGACTATTAGCTCCTTTTGTCCTATCGAACCATATGCTTAAGCGCAATGTGCGTGGAGTTTCACTACTTTACGATACGTGTAGCGCTGAGTGTCAATCTCTTGCCAAGCCTCTTTCCTATTGATCGGATGCTTGGCCTTGCTTTCGTTATCTATCGCAATACTACCCCCCTTCTCCCCGGGTCTCTCTCCGTGGTACTATTTTCATTTTGTGGAGTCGCGGAACTTCTGTTGAGCTCTATTAAGAAAACCCAGTTTATACAAGGTTCATTGTTACTAATGGTAGTGTTCTTTCTTTAGATCCCAAGTTGGTCATCTTTCCTATGAAAATCGATAATGTGGTTATATTCCCAGCTTTTCCTTCCTCTTTTAAAATCATTTTTTTTTTCTTTTTTACCTAATCGTTTGCACATAGCGATTAAAAATTGGAAATCTACCTTTTAATTTACCCTTTAACGGATATAATATAGTAAATAAAATATCGATCATAGCTTCAGTAAATAAATATTAAAATTAATTATGAAGGTTTTATCTGAATAGTGGTTCAACTGTACTATTGATCATTTTGAGATTCAGGGTCTTAAAGTTTAATAAGTGTATTGTTTTCCGATTTTTTTCTTCTGATTTTTGACTTGTTCTTGCATGAACATAACAGTAAGGCTAACTCAACTTTTTTTTTTTTTAAGGAGTCTAGTTAGACCATTATTTAAATAAGGCCTTTGTATATTCTTAGGTTTTCATTCCTGTCTTGTAATAATATTCTATCGAAACTTATTCAGTTACAGAGATCAACAAATTTGTTGAAAGAGTAAAATCTAATGCGGATAAATTAGATTATTTGTGATTTGTGAAATAAAGAAACGCGCTTAAATTATATTAACTGCACTCAGTAAATTACCATTTTACTCACAAACCAACAAATTAAAAACGTGCTTATTTTTTATCTTTCATTTTTTTTTATGTCAAAGAAATTACTGTAGCTTGAATTCCTTTTTATGAAAATGTTAATAAGTAACAATTTTAAACTTAACAGTCTTGTCAAATAATCTGGACTTATCAAAACTGTCTAAAGTCTGTTATAACGAATGTTTAGTTGATCTAGGAAATTTACACTTAAATCTAAGGGTGATCCGACGATGAACTAATTAAAATAGACAATTTATAAAAGACAACTCAATTTTGTATTAAAGCTTATAAAATGAGCCATTGTTTTTCTATTCATCACAGACATGGTAAAATTTGCAATGAGGTGGCCTTTCAAAACCCGTTTTTGCTTTGACTATTTTCACGGGTTCGCTTTCCAACTTTGATACCACCTGTTACAGGGGATAGACATTTGCAGCTGCATTCATCCTCCCGCCCTGCACGCATTTCCTCACTATTATCGACTATTAAAATGTTGACTTATTTAAGAAATGTAAAACGATACTTATGCAATCCAAAGCTAAGGGTAACATTGGTCTCTTTAAAATTGCGTAAAATTTGTTTCAATAGATTTATGTAGTGTAATATCGGGTTTATGTTTTTTTAACTTTCTTTTCTTTCTTTTAACTTTCTTTTTCTCTTTTTTTTTTCGTTCAAAAATTCGATGCGTCTATCCAAATAATTTCAGATTTTATTAATAATTATTTTTAGTATACGCAGCAGATAAAGTTTTTAACACACCACTAATTCAGATTTTAGATTTTAAATACTGCACTGACTTGTTTCATAGTATCTATCATTATTTTGTTCAACATTTTATAAGAAATTATTCGTGGGGAGGATGGCACTTCTTTCATTGTTTTCCTTAGTTAAATATCATTGGCAAACAGTTAACTAAATTTTTAAACTTGCAACAAATAAAATATAACACAATAAGTAAAAATATCACGAAAAAACAGAAAATAAAACATAAAGAAAAAAACAGATAAAACATAAAATAAATCTATAAAGCGAGTAGCGAATTCAAATGAACTTGCATGAATGGGAAATTTTTCAAGAATGATTTAGAATATTTTCGCAACAAGATTGCCAGATTGCAAAATATGTAACCAAAAGCTTAAATTGAGGTAAAAGCGTAAATGGAGGGGTTTTGTATTAAAGTGCGTTCTTACTGCAGTACTGAAGTGTGTTTGATTTGCTAGTTACCAAAGATGGGCCCAACAATGGATGTGTGCCAGGTAATATTATACTGGATAATTTAAAGAAGTTGACAATTAATAGTTTTAGAAAATTAACATTTATTTAAGAAATAGAATAAAATAGAAAAGAGAAAGAAATATGAATTGCCTGTTTTGCACATAATTTTAGGCACGGATTTGCACATGGTAAAAAGTATATAAATTAACAAATAAATTTTTTTTAGTAAATTTATTTACAATAATATACAATTAACTCAATGATTTTATATAGAATTTAATTACTTTAGTTGGGTATCCATTGTTTTTTTTAATCAAATTTTGAAAGAGTTCATCTATTTTTTGGATAAATAAATACTATATATTCTTTTAATTCTATTCATTTCATTAAAAGTGGTATTTAAATGGATGTTCCTAGAAACATTAGAATTCCAAGTAATTAGTTTATATATATTAAAATTAAAATAATTTCTTTTATCGTATAAATCAACAAAGCAGACATTTTCTTCTTTTATTATACCCAAATCCAAAAAAATTGAAATTAATATTATCATCATGACTACGAAGCAAGATTAATTCCTTGGGATAAATATTATTTAATAAAATAGTATAATCTTGAAAATTAAAGATAATTAAATCATCAATAAATCTAAAAACAAATTTAATATTAAGAGTATAATTTTTTTCATAATAATGCAAAAATAAGTTATCTAAGAGAGATGAATAATTAGATCCTTGTGGTATTCCACCAATTTGAAGAAAAATATCTTTTCCATTGTAATGATAATTATTAAAAAGAGATAAATTAGAATTTCCCAATAATCAAAATCACAATAAAAGTAAAATCATAGTAATAATTCAAAAGGACATCTTTTAGTTTAGAAAGGGGAATGCTATTAAAAAGATCCTGGATATCAAAAGTCGCAAAAGAATTAATTTTATTATGTTTAATGAATTCTAAAATCGGTTGATTAATAGTGATAATCCAAGAAAAACCTTTAATAATATTGTTAATAATTTTATTTAAGTAGTTACAGAAAATGGTGCCAGGTTTAGTTAGGTAAGTATAAGATCCACATGTGATTGTTCTAAATTTTATAGGAATTTTATGAAATGTAGGACTGATAATTAAGCAAAGAAATTGTATATTGCTAATTATAATTTTTAACCTCTTATATAAAGCTAAAATATTTTTCATGACAATATTATTTATTTAATTTGCTTAATTTTTACTATTTCATTCCGTATTTAAAAGTTCAACATAGAATTTTTTACATCATAATTATTCTTGGGAGTAATTACAAAATATTTTGTAGTTGCATAATTGATTGAACAATTTCAGAAAAAATTTGTTGAATTATTACTGTTATTTAAATTATCCTTATTATTGAAAACAAAGTTTTTACATTTCCATTCTGTTAGCGTACCTAAAGATAAAGAGAATCTATTTGATATCTTTAAACAACAACTATTGAGATCATTAAGAAAGTATTTTAGAATTTTATTAATTGATATATGGTAAATAGGTCTAAATTTTGTGCCTTTTATCATGAAATTCCCAAGTTCTAAGTTTTCTATAATATTTGAATTACCAGTAATAATATGTTTTTGATGTTTATCAACAAAATCTAAATATTTCTCTTTTTCACTGTGACATTCATAATTGGATACATTAATCATCCCTAAATTTTTGCTTATATCCTTATAATTAAACATAGTTCTACCAAGAGATTTATTATATTTAAAGCTTTTGGTTATGTTAAAATCTTACTGCAGTAAGAACACACTTTAATACAAAACCCTTCAATTTGCGCTTTTGGTTTCATATTGTGCAATCTGGTAATCTTGTTAGGAAAATATTTTAAATCATTTTTGAAAAATTTCCCATTCATGTAAGTTTATTTGAATTCGCTACTCCCTTTATAGATTTCATTTCATGTTTTATTCTGTTTTTACTTTATATTTTATTTTCTGTTTTTACATGATATTTTCGCATAGTGTGTTCTATTTTATTTTGTAAAAATTTTTTTGCAGTGCACCTTACTCTATTGTATTGATATGTTTTGCTTTGGCTATATTAGAAAGCACTCCTTTTTGTGGATATAATCATGTGAGCTGATGAAAAGATTATACCTATTATTTTCTGGATTTTTATAAATTTTTTTTCCTTTTTTTTTTTAGGATTTTTTTTTCTGGTTTCTTTTTATTTTTATTATTATATTTCTTTTTTCCCCCTTTTTTCATTGTTCTGTAATTTTTTCCATGTTTTCTCTACATTTTGAACTTATTTTATGAGTTCTATTTACTTGCAGCTTATACACAGTAAATAAAACTTTTTTTTTTTTTCTTAATTTTCTTCGCTTTTTTTTTTTTTTTTTTTTTTTTTTGTATTTATTTATTATGCTACACACACACACACATATATATAATATTACAATTGATTTATTTCATAATATTTACATTGTATAGATAGATCTAGCTTTATGTATCTCTATATTAAAGATGCTTCATTACTATGTAAGTTTTGTTTTAGGGAATGATGTCATGCACGCTCTATCCCTTCTTAGTGAAATTACAATTTATTCTTAATAATATACAGTAGAACCCCAATTGTCAGTTATATTAAAAGGGTAATTTATTGCGCATAATTCAAAGTAACTCAAAAAGTAATGAAATATTAAAAATAGTTTTTGTCATTGTATAGGTATATTTTAAATATGCATCAGAAATATTTGTTCTTCGTCTAAATTACTGAAACAACAAATGGTAAGAAACAATTAGTATATAATTCACAAAAGTGTTCATCAGCACTTTTTGTTTTAAATAAAGATCAATCCCGTGGAATATTGTTTTTTATATTTTAGCGGATAATCTACTCCCAGATAATGTATAACAATTGCTAGTTGCTCTACTGTATAACAATTTTAAATAAAAAGAAGCTTGATAAACATAGGAAACTCTGCATTACGAATTCGTCAAAACCTTAATTAAAGTGTTAAAACCTAATTGAATTTTTTTAAATGAAGATAAATCATATGTTTATACATCAGCCGACATTATAAACACACAGATGGATTGCTTTCCCACATTAAAATTTTAAAATGTAGCCATGGGTATAATTTTGTTTTGTTATAAACTTAATCAACCTTTGTCATGAACTAACCCTCGCATGGAACCTTTTGTCAAAAACTGTTTAACGTTATTAACCTACCTTCTCCGTGGATTGGGTTATAATAATTGGAGTATTAATAGTTTAAAATTTGTAGCTTTGAATTTAATGTATGTTCTAGTTCTTTTATTCTTTTTCCATCTAGTTGATAATTTAATGAAGTTTAATTTGTTTAAAATGAAAGTTTTACAATTTTCATGTTAAATTTTTAAATAAAAAGGGAAGTGTTAGCATTTTTTGTTGCTGTTTATAAACCAATTCTTAATTTGTTACACTACTTTCTTGTTGTTATTCATGTTAAACCTATGTATTTTAGCGGATCCTGAGCAAGGATCGTGGGAAAGTGGATTGTCCTATGAATGCAGAACTCTCCTCTTCAAATCATTGCACAATTTAATTGAGAGGTAAATGGTTTTGAAATCTTAATTAATTGCTTTAAATTAGTAAACTTGATTAAGGGAGCTCTTTAAAGCTTTTGTTGCAAGTAAAATAAAAAAGCCACAGTTTGAGTACTTTAAACAAAGCTTTTATTTTAAACTGGGTGTACTATTTCCTATAAAGAATCATCTTCATTTTAATATGGACAAAATAGCTTAAATATTTAAAAAATATCATTAAATTATATTTTTTAATTGCACTTTATGCAAAATTCTTCAGAGAGGAAAATCATTAAAATTAATGAATAATAGTTAATTTTTATTTTTTATGAACACAAGTTTTAATTGCTTTTCAGCTGTCAACCTCTATTATTCAAGAAAATTCTGAACATATTCAAAACATTTGTTTAAATAATTTCGTAATTACTATTAAAAATTAAGATTTTGATGTTAATTTTAAACTGAAAATATTTGAGCCAATTTAAATTTGTAGTTATTAGTGTCATGTGAATTTTGTATATTTTACCTTTTATTAATTTTAAAGACCTTAAAATTCCTTATGTGTGGACTGTTAAATATATATGTTGCTAAATAGTTCATTCTATTTTATAAAACTAGCTGAATTTTTTTAATATTTCTTGGCATATTTACCTTTCCTTCTTTGTTTTATTCCTCATTTTTCTTCACCATTATATTTTGAATCTTAAGATCTTTAAAAAAAGAGAAAAGGTTGCTATTGTTTATATGATCTAGACAATTGCACTTGTTATAAAAAAAAATCATTAATGCATAAATCATAATCTTGTATTATTTTAGGTTCATGAATGGTGAGAGAATTTTTTTTCCGAACTTTTACAGGTTTGAGATTTTCAATAATGTTTCTTTTTGTTAATAGGAGTTTACTATCTAGAGGTTTCGCTAGAGTTGGAAGATGGTTTATTCAGCCTCATGATGGAATTGACAAGAATACAAGAAGGTAGTATTATACTTAGCTCATTTTTGCTCATTTGTCATTGATAAAAATTACTATTTGCTTCACTGTTACACAAAGAAAAATTAAATGATTGTGAAAAATTATCTAATTTTTTTCACTGTTTTTAATGTTTTTAAATACAGTGAAATCTGTTCATTGATAGGTGAGTTCTTTAGAATGCATAACCCTCTTACAGGATCAGGTCAAACAGGATGCTAAAGTATTTGCGCTATAATACATTCAATATACAATGCCTTAATTTCCTTTTTTTTAATTTTTATTTTTATTTGATTGTTGATTTTTATATATAAATGGATTGGGAGGCTGGGATGGCCTGGTTGGTAGGGCATTGGGGCTCATGTCCAAGAAGGTTCGATCCCTGCAGGCCAAAGACTCCTCGTGTAGCAAATCGTGACTGTTGCATGTTAAATTTGTCGAGTCACAAAGTCCTCTATGTTCCCATAAAAAATCGTACTTCTGGGGGTACTGATCCTGGAGTTTCCTTGTCTTCTGGATTGGTTCAAAATCGCAAGGCTACGGGTTGAATGTTAGTAGTCGTAAACATAAAATTGGATCGGCTGTTCATCAATGGTTATAAAATAAAATAAAAATAAATGGATTGATTACTTCTTCAAGCGTAAACTTCAATGACAAAATTGTACTTATATTTCCTTGCTATAAATTCCATTGAATAACATGGGATAAACTGAATTCTTTATTACTTGAAATTTACCAGTATTAAGTTTAGAAAGAAAAAAAAAATGACTGTTGAACATTACTAAGAAGGTAAAAAATTAAGAATTATTTTGAAGTTATTTTGAATCGAAGTGTGATATAATTCTGAATTCTATGTCAAGCCTTGTCTTTTTAAATATCAAAAGTTTTAGGACTAAAATAATAAACAGTTTCAGTTAAGAAAGTAAGCTATTTTAATTACAATTTTCATCTTTATTTAGATATGAATTAAAATAAATAAATTCCTATGTAAACTTTAAAATAAGCCAATTAAAATTGTTAGTATAATCATGAAATTTGCAAAAATCTTCAAATTTCACTCTGGAAATCTCACAAATTTAGCTTTGTCTGAAGAGCGGCGGCTACTCTTTATTTGATATTAAATGAGATCTTCATCTTGATTTAAAACCATTGTGTTTTAATCAAATTTAGTTTGTATCAAAAATAGTTAATTTTTATATATTGTTGAGATTTTGTTAATCTAAATTCTATTTTTGATGTTTCAGCCCACAACTTTCTTTTGCATTCAATTTTTTTATACATGGAGAGAGTACTGTTTGCGCAAGTGTAGACGTCAGACAACGAATAACTGTTTGTGAACTAACACGTCAGCATTTATCTTTAGCACAAGGAAATTCTAATGGTCTTAAAGGTAACACTTCTGCACAATTCAAGCAATATAAAAATTATGTTAATCTACTAGTTCATTTTACATATTATTAATTTAAAGCTTTATATTTATGTTAACTAAATAATTATGTGAGTTTTTAAATAAATTCACTTGGTGAGTTTTTTTTTTCCTTCTTATTTTTTAGTCATACTATGTCCTTATGGGATATCAGGCACACTGACTGGACAAACCTATAAAGATTCCGATTTAAGTACACAAAGGATATTAAGTGAATGGCACCATTTTTACCCTGTGCGTTCCAGAAATACAAAAGATTTGTTAGCTGATGATGATCATCATATCATGTCTGTTGTAGAAGTTTTAGTTTGTAAGTCTTACATTTTATTTTCTATTACAAACTTATTATCATGTGTCTGCTTTGCAAATTGATTTTTAGTTCAACATTTTATTTAGTGGAAATATTTACCCCGTACTGCAGTCTATTCTACTTTATTAAGAACATCTCCCATTATATACATTAGGTCTAATTAGCTATCAAATGGATGAAATATTTAACACCTATTAGAAATTCTAAATTTACTGTTTATTCCAATATTATGTCCAAAATTAACTTCAAGATCCATCTTTCTTGATTTTTATTTAACCTAAAGGTTTTTCTTTTTCATCTTAACTCTAACTCAGTACTAGTTCAAACAGTGCATCAGTTCACGATTATCAAAAACAAAAGTTTACCAGTTGAAAAGTCTAAACAAAAGTTAAATGCATGTTACCTATTATTTGTATTTGCAGTTATATATAATATGTATTTTCAGTTATATTTAAATGAAATAAAACTGCAAAATATGTAGTATTTTCCTTTATTCTCATAATTAAAATATTTGTAAATTTTTTTTACAAAAAGCAATTTTGTCGATGTTATGTATTTCTTATTATAAAATTCATATTTGTATTGTTTATGTATACTTTTAGTATAGAAATCTTACCTAGTAACTCATTTGTTTTCTTATATACAATATGGGTCCTTGTTTCAGTCATTCCAGGTGAATATCTGGAAATTGGCTTTTTTCACAATAAGTCTTTTAATATCTTTTATAATTATAGTATTGTTAAACATTTTGGATTGGAGACCAACCATAGATTTTCCAAAAAAAGATAGAAATTTTATTGAGTTCGTTAAATTATAGTTCTACTGGATGAATTAATTATTGTAATTATTTATTCTACCTAATTTATAGTTCCTAAGTATTTAGGACCTTCAAATATTTTTATAAAAGAACTTTCTTATTGTGAAATTTTATGAGGGTGAATAGGGTATCATATATTTTTAGAAGATAAAATCAAATCATTTACGATAGAAATTAGTTGGTTCAAAAAATTTGTCCTGATTATCTTTGTATAGATTATTCAAAATGATTTTAATTCAACTAACATTTTAATAATTAAATTTTTAAAATGGTGAACTAATGTTGGTGGAATGGTTTTTCTGTAAAGTTTTGTAAGAAATGATTCCAAATGAAAGTAGAATAAGTAATGGCATTTTGAACAAATAAGTTAAACAATGAAATTACTAAATAATTTGATAAAAATATATTATTTTATGATTAATTTCAATTTTGAAAAGATATTTCTGAATGTCTTCCTTATGCTGCTGCACATTAAAATTAGAATTGCTGTGGCATGTTGTATATTATGAGTAATAATTTTCTAATATTTTATTTTGTAGGTGGTACTAAAATGCGCTACCCATCAAGTTACATAGTTGTTTCTGAAATGGATGAAAATGTTGCGATTAGCCAGAACTCTAATTTTTCTTCTTATAGCAGCAACACATCTTCCACCTTTTGTGCTTCCCAACAAAAGGCTTCCTTATTCACAGGTGTACTTACACCCCCTACATCTCCATGTGATCCTTCCCTCTCGGTTAACTCTCATTACAGAATAGGCTCCAATAGTGATATAAACAGTGAGCATGGGTCCTCCTACACTAGCATATGGAAAATTAAAGAAGCAACATGGCAGGACAGCACTCTGCAAGGAAGAAGGCAGCAAACTGCTGAAAGTGGTGATCAAGCTGGTGCATGGGACTTCAGTGATCCCTCATCTTTAGTCAAGTGTAATTGCTCAAGGTATTCTGCTATGTTAAACTGTATTTTTTTTAATGAAATCGCTCTGTCTTTGCTGTTCTTATTTTCAGTCACATTCGGATTAAAAGTCAGAAATTGAACATAAGTATCTATCTTAATATTTTTAAGATGAAATGCTTTAGTTATTACTTTCTTAATTTTTTGAATTCTATCTATACATGTAATAAAATAATTATTAACATCTAAAACAATATTGTTTAATTTTGCTTATTTACCATTTGATTTTTAATCTATATTGGATTTTTCTCGACACTATTCATTGTTGCTTTATGTACTTTTTTAATAATTAATGAAAAGTAAGTTATTTAGAAATAAAAATAATTTTATGGTACTTCAAAGAAAATTGGGTATTACGAGTAAGTTAATAAATAAATAAAAAAAAAAAAAAAAAAGACTTAACAACATTGAACATTTTGTTTCATGAACTTTACTCTGTAAAACTCTCCTTTTGTGTTTTTGCATGAAACATTTCTCTTGTTTTACCATTAAATTAAATTATGTTGCAGGGAAGCAAGTAATATAATTCAGTAATATTTAAATGTTTCAAGATTTATTTAAATTATAAATGTTTTAAAGTGCAATCTTGACTTGTTGATAAGACTTGGTCACTTCTGATTATAAATATTATATTATTGTTAATCTGCTGTCTAAGTTGCAACATTTTAAAATTCCTTTAAATACACAAATTTTAAATGCTGTAACTTAAAAAATGTTTTAAAACTGTAACAACTTGTTCTCCAAATTAGATAAGCCTTTCTTGATAAAATAATATAATTATTTTCCCCTTGAACTAATTAAAATTTTTCTGTGTACCTGGGCACAGTCTAAACTAATTGCTCTTATATTGATATTTTCTTAACTTTTTATTTCATTCTTATTACTAGGTGTAAAACTACAGTGAAGCAAGAAAACACGAACAGTATAAAAGTACCTACAAGTACAAGTTCTTCAAGTACAACTGTGACCACAAATCCTGTTGTATCTGTCGATAGTCCAAATAGTGCTTCGAACACTAATAGTTCTGCTAATACTACTCGTAAAGTGGATAAAACAGAAAAACTTAAAACACAGACACGATTTAGGACTTCAATACCTTTCCATAAACGTAGTGCTTATTCAGACTCTTCATCAGAAGTTGATAGTTACTCTTCATCTTCTGCGTATGTCCTGGCTCCTGGGTCAGGAACTTCACTGCCAGCTACTGGCTGTACAAACTTTCAGTTTAAAGGACTTAACCAGTCCTTACGCTCCTCCACTCCAAGCGGCCTTCCTCAATTGCACACTTCAGTTGTTCAGCCTTCATTATTGGGATCTCCGCACCCTGGTACTCCTTTGACAGACAATACGAACTCTCAATCAACTGAACCTGCAATGCCGACGTTGTCTCCGCATCCTCCTTCCATAAAGGAAGAGGAGACAACTCCTCATGAATCTCAGGACCAAACATTAGTTACTCAAAGTCCATCAACCATACCTGAACCTAACACCAACAAAGAGAAAACTTCAACAGATTTGGTAAATCCCTTTCTTTTTTCACAATTTGATTCAGATTTTGTATTAATACAACTTTCTATATGAATCACATACTTTTGGTAGAAGTGGCCAGTGTTTAAGGCTATTTTTCTTAAGTGCGATACTACAGTGCAATAATAAAATCAATGTCACAAAAAATTCAAAATTGAGAATTTGATAACTTTGGCATATGCCAAGTTACATATAAATTTTTTTTTTCCCCATTAGCTATCTAAAATTCTATTTTAGCATTGTTAGTATTAGCAAGAAAAAAGAGCCACCTTTTTTTTAAAAAATTTATTGAGAAGCACTTGTGTTTTTTTTTCAATTGCATTACAGATAAGGCCATATTCGATTATATGTTCATTAAATTAAAAGCTATTTCAAAATGTATTTGAATGATAAATTGTTATTAGTCAATATAAGGAGACATTATTTTCAAGTGTTAGTGAAAATGTGTTTTACTATATATTAATTAGAATTTACCTAATTAAGACTTGCCAACTTCCAAGGATAAATATTCCACGTGATAGTGAAAAGAAAATTAAAATTTATTTAAAGATAAGAATTTCATTGATTTGCAATGGCTTAAATATATATAGCTTAAATAATAATAATATATATATATGCGTGTGTGTGATTTATTTATTTATGTGTAGTGCATACCTGTATAATATCTGCGAACATCGTTCGCGGAGAAGTTGTCACCATCATGGAAAATTTTTTACTATTACTAAAGAAGAAACAATTCACCTCTTCAAAGGAAGTTTGTGTCTTAGGAATTCCCAAGAAAAAAAAAGAGATTAATTTCTTCTCTTTTCCCTACCAATTCAAACGTGATTTAAAATTGCATTCATATGATTTCAAATCACACTTGGATTCCTATTTCCACAATTTAAAATCGTTCATTGTGTTTCATAATTTCACTGTTTTATATTAAGTATCACTTTTTGTATTCATGCGATTTTAAAATAAAACATCAAGATTCGTAGTTGCTTGAATTTTGAAATCAAGCATGGATAATAGTATCAAATCAATCATTTTAAAATCAAACATTCGCACGATTTAAAATTCACACATTGAGATTCGCATTCACACAATTTAAATAAATAAATGAAATTTATATTTTTATTAAGACGTTGATACATTCTGTAGATAAATGCTTCGTACATCACTTTTTTCATGCTCGAATTTCAGGTATTTTTTCAATTATTTAAAAAGCGTTTTTGCAAATAACATTTTTGAATTTCTATTTTTAGCTCTTCTGGTTTTCTATCCTGTGGTATGAATCAAATATAGAGTTATATAAAAATTAAGGATTTTAAAAAAAATCAGATTTTCTGAAATTTTTTAACGAAATGAGGTGACAAAGGAAGAGTTAAAATTAGTTACAAGAGTTAATCAATGCTTGCAAAAAGATTTTTAATTGTTTTCACAGGAACTTTTTAATTTTATCTAAGTCTGGTGTAGTGGGGTGATCAAAATCGTTTGAAATAAATTTAAAAATTCCGTAATTAAAATAAATTTATGAATTTGTATTAGCACTTTAAGTATAAAAATATGAACAATCTGTATTGGTTGGCTCCTTTGGTAATTAATATTTGTGTTTTTCAGTAAGGCATACTTTTTCTTCTGTAAATCATCTTCTGTAGTATCATTAAAGTACAACTTCAAAGTTTTGAATACTGTGAATATATGTCAAATAATTAAATTTTGTTACACACTAGGAAGTGTAGGTTTTTATTAAGTTGCATGTTTTATCGTAAATAAAAAAAACTTTTACATGTTTTTCTTTTACCTTTTTGGGTAAATACAGGCAAAGTTGTTTAAGTCATGTTCCTCATATTCATGTACTAAAATACATAAAAGTCTAGGGGAAAAAGTGAACAACCAGAACAAATAAAACAAAATGTGAAGTGGTTGCATAAGAATCTCTTCAAGATGCTACTTTACTTTATAAAAAAAAACATTCAGTTTAGTGCTCAAAAAATTTTAAGTAAAATCTTTGCTTAAGAGTTATATTTTCATACATGTTTATAAATTTCTAACAATCTAGGACTGTGATGGTTGTGTAGATAAATTGTTTCCCAAAACTTGAGTGCTACAAATGAGAGAGATATTAGCAAAATTCTTATCCTAGTTATTATGAGTTATAAAATATGTATTCTTTGTTTCTGTCACTATAATTTTAGAAATAACAAAACGTTTATTTAGTTTACTAATAGAGTGGAACAAATTTGTTATGTGTTTGTCTTTGACACTGAGCAACAGTTTTTTTCAAAATGGCAGGCAAAGTTAAAAGAATGCTTAAATAAAATTGGCTACAACTTAAAAAGAAGAAACAGCTTAAGAGAAAAGTTGAGTTTTCATAGCTAACAGGAAAATAATGTTCAATGTGCTATTTTTAAAGACGACCATCTAAACACACTGTATTAGTATTTGCAGAAAAATATAAAACTTACAACTTTCATAGATTATAATATCAAATTTTGATATTTTTTTAATTTTTTTTAATTTTTTTTTAGACATGTAAAATATCTGTACTGACAGATATGTACCAACTGATCTTTGGCATACCATTTTACCTAAGTTACTTCTCCGATTAATTATATGTGTGAAAATGGTATAAGTACTAAGAAAGGAAATGTGTATTAAAAGAGCTAATGAGGTTATATTATGGATAAGCTATAGAGACCAACTTAGTCCTTGGCACTTTAAGAAATAATAATGAAACTGTAATTATTGTTATACAATTAATAATATACAGATGTAACTTTTATGATTGTTGCAACATTGTGTTACTGAAAAAAAAAAAAATTACTGCCTACTTTAAAGGAATATCTTTTTCAAATAAGAGTCTTTAAAATAACTGCAATGATTTTTCAGTTTTGATATATATATGTATATATATATATATATATATATATATATATATATATATATATATATATATATATATAGTGTCAATAAACTAATAAAATATTTCAATACCATATAAAGTATATTCACAAATAATTATACTATTTGACAGATAATACAGAGTATAATCAGTTCTCACATTGTATTTGTATACTAATGTATGCATCAAACATATATGTTAGTGTGCAATAATTTGTTATATAAAGATTTAGGAAGTCCTAGTAAATGAATGCAAAGCTTATATACAAAAATGTACTCAACATTGCTACTCTTAAGAGAATGGAAAAAAAATAATATCTTGTGGCACACTGAAAACTAGTTTGCTTTCAGTTGTAAGAAATTTTTTGTTCTGGAATGACTTCATAACCCTCTAAATGATTTATGTTTAGTATTGCTTCAAAATGTGCCATATTCTAAGAAATGGATGTCCAGTGCATCTGTAGTAATGATTTGGGAAGCTTTTTGAATGAGAGGTAAATCTTCGTTAATTTTCATTGGTATGGAAATTAAAATTTATACTGAAGTCTATATAAAAAAAGAGACGTTATAAAATATACTGGTACTTCTGATAGGCACAAGCCACCTACGAGTAAGATGGTAGGTAGTGCTTCTTCACATGCTGCAAACCTTGTCCAATATTGCAGAGCAATCTGGCTAATTATTTGCTAATCTGCAAGATAAATGGCCTTCAAACTCCCCCGATGTTTATCCATCACATTATTTTCTTGAGAGCATATGCCCTTGAAAGTGAATGATGTTAAATTAAAAAACTTAGACCTATTTCTGAGCAAATACAAAGTTGAAATCATACCAACTATTTTTCCCCCTTGTATTGTTTCCATAAGGCTCCATTGAATATTAAGTTCATACCACATTATTGTAAACTGAGGAATGACGCATATTGTAGTCATATCTTATTACAACTAGTTAAAAGTTGACTCGTGGTCACAATTTGTGTAACACTGCTTGTTTTTAGAACTAATTTTCTTTTATTTGTAGGTATCTTCTCCTTTTCAAACTATTCCTGTTGAAAATATTAAAACTGAAGTGGAATCTCCTAACCCTCAAACAAACTGTAGCAATACTGCTAATAATACTTCTAGCAATAATTTTGTTGCCACTTCAAATGAAGAGGCAAAACCACCTGTTTCTATCACCACCATCAGTACCTCTGTTCCACCGACTGCTGCCTCTGCAACACAATCATCTCTTCCTATGCAAGGGTTAAAAAGACCTGCCTTGGTGATGTGTAGCCGGGACGATCCTCGGGATGAACTAGTAATGGATGGTCTACTCTATGACTATTCATTCTTAAACGGTTCTGTTTGGTAAATGCAATTTATTATTCGAAATTCAATTTTAATGATTCCTGTTAATATTTGTAAAAATCTGAATTTTAACATTTTACCACTGATTACAACTTCTAGTGTGTTTTTGACCTAAAGTAAATAAATTAATCCTAAACAATGTTATAGCTTTTTCTTAATTTTTCTTTATTAGCTAATCATGTTGTGTAACCAGGGGTCTGTTAAGAAGAAATTTGGGTCCGTTAATGGTCCCTTCACAAAATATCTTTTCATAAAAACGGACCATTCACAAAATGATTTTTCTTTTAATCGGACCCTTCTCAAATTTGTTACAATTCAAAAACTCTTTGAAAAAGTTTTTTTGCAATAACAGGACCCTGGTTGAAAGAACGCGACTTAACGTTTATTTTATATTCATAAATTACGAGTACTTTTTTCACAATTTTACAAAAACAGGACCTTTCACTAAATGTCTGGACAGACTCCTGATAACTTCTTATACGAGAATTGTATAAATTATCTCATATATAACCATTAAAAGAGCCTGCACTTAGGACTTCAAATTTTTAGTCACTAAAATAGCAAAATATTAAAAGTATGAGCCTATTTTCAGAAGTCTTAACAAAAGGGAAATTTTAAAAATTTTCATGAAACAGAAAAATATAGATACTTGAAATTTGAGCTATTTTATAAGATGCAAACACATACATTTTGAAAAAATAGATAAACCATATGCAGATTTGAAATTTGCAGGTTGTAATTGTATGATATTTTAAACATCGGCACTTCAAAAAAATGTGAAAATGGAGAACAAAATTATAAGTAACTAATAACTAAAAAATAAAAAAAAAATTATCTGAATTTACGACAGAATATTCACCGCTTCAGTAAGTAATCATTCAAATTCAGAATTCTGTTAATATACTAAATATATTGCATTTGAAAAAATCATGTGGAAATCACTGAAAAATTTATAAGTATTTGTAGTAATTTCCGAAAACCGATCAGAAAGTAACTTGAATTTACAAGACTCATTGCGAGGCAAAAAGTGATAACTTGTACTGGAATTCAAGTGTCATAACATTATCATATTAAAATGATCAAACTTTGATAAACCATGTAAAAATACCCACAAAAGTGGTAACGAACTGATTGGTTGACTTATTAAAATGTGTCAAAACTTGCTACATAGTTCTTGCTGCATAATTCTTACAAAACATCTGTAATTTTTCAATTTCAAAGTCATAATGCATTCATAAATTTTTTAGAGCAGTGGGAAGAAGTGAAAGCCCTAAAACTGAAAATGGCATTAGTCAACCTTTTTTTAGCTACACAGTTTATGTAAAGTCAGGAGTATAGGTAAAGACGAAGTGTGGTGAGCAAAAGCTGCAAAACACTGTCTGCTTGAGACATAATTAAGTGTTCACCAATGAGGCACAGAAGTAAATATAAGATTGCATGATGTAAAATATTGTGATATAAAATCCAGCGTTATTTGACTTCAGCACTAAATGTGGCAGCAAAGTGCTCTAAGTGAAATCACCGCTCTCATACTGGCACGCGCCGTGAACGACGCCCGAAAGCAATAATAAAATTATACAGTCGAACCTGCCTATCTCGAATCTCGCAGGAAAGGGAAAAAAATTTGAGATAGAGAGGTTTCGAGATATACAGGTAAGTTTAAAAAATGAAATTCGAGCAGTAATGTTTAATTAAAAGAAACTTTAAATCATTTATGTTGTAAAGAATTTAATTATGATTACATATTAATTACATCTAATAAAAGTTTTTAACAGTCATACGCACCTCATAGGTAGTCTTTTAATGATTTCTGACGTCGGATTTTCTTTGATTCGATAATTTTTCGAATGTTAGAGAGAGCAGCGAACCCCTCGTGTCCAACGTTTTCTTGACATTCAAGAAAGTTTGTTAAACGTTTCACAACTTTTTCAGCTTCCTTTACTGTCACTTTCGGTGCTTCTATATGCTCTTCGTCTACTTCATTTTCGTCTTCGGAAATGCATCTGACATTATCGACGATTTCCGAATCTGTCAAAGTTCCACATGTGGCCAAGGTGTCATCCACTTGCAAAAATTCTTCAAAGGAAATGTTCACATTTAATTCAGATTTTATTGCATTCCAATCTTGTGAATTTATTTCGATCATTTCTTCATCAGTGATACAAGTTTCTTCAGCTTCCTTTTCGGAAATTTCAGTCTCTTCTTCAATAATCCCCATCTCTTCTTCACACTCATTCTTAAACCCAACTTTTTTAAAACCATTTTGAATGGTCTTCTGTGTTACATTTCTTCATGCGTGGTCTGTCATTCTGATAGAATCCAGCACATTTATCTTGGGAAGGGTACTTCCTTCATCAATTGCATCAACAAGTTTGCGGATCAACTGTTTTCTGTAGTTAACTTTAAAACTTCTGATTACTCCCTGATCCATAGGTTGAAGCTTTGAGGTGGTGTTTGCGGGAAAATACTTAACACAAACATTTTTCAGTTCAGGCAGATTGTTATGCGCACTACAGTTGTCTATAAAAAGAATAATTTTTCTTTTTCTTAATCGCATGGATTTGTCTAAGGACTTTAACCAATTTCCAAAGATTTCACTCGTCATTCAAGATTTTTTATTTGCTTTGTATGGAAAAGGGAAGGATTTTACTTTAGAAAAGCATCTAGGCTTTTCTGAGCGTCCGATCATGAGATGAGGAAGTTTCTCTGTGTCTGCTTCATTTGCAGCTAAGAGCAATGTCAAACGAGCTTGCTTCATCTTTAAACATAGCAGTTTTGTCTGGCAAACATTGATAAAACAGTCCTGTCTCGTCAGCATTGAAAATATTTTTTGGCTCATAGCCTTTCACTAAATCAAGAATGTTTTTAATCCAGTCTTCGCATACACTTTCCGGAACAGATGCACTTTCACCACAAAGTTTTCGAAAAATAATACCGTGCCTATTTTTAAAACTTTCTAGCCATCCGTTACTGCCTTTAAAATTATCTTCATGGCCAAGCTCTTTAGCAAAATCATCAGCTTTTCGTTGCATTATTTGTCCACTGATAGGAATACCGCTGCTCCTGCATTGTGTAAACCATTTTAAAACACATTCATCCACGTCCGGAAAAGTGCATTTTCGCCTTTTTTTTCGCATTCTTGTTGCTGCTGTGAAATTTTTGCTCCACAGCTTCTCGATTCTTAATAATTGTAGAAAGAGTGCTTGCTGGTAAACCGAACTTCACTGCAACTTCGTTTTTTTTCATTAATGGATTTCCGTCCAAGAATGTTAAAATTTTCATTTTTTCTTCAATGGAGAGAACATTCAATTTACGTTTAGCCCCTGCCATACTTAATCAAAATTCAATTGAACAATGTTTAAAAAAATCTGAGACGTTCAAACCAACGACCTCCTAAAAAAATTCTACTGATAAAATGAATTTCTCTTTGTGTTGTTCTTATCCATGTGTGAAAACAGATGCCCAGTGGTGACGCCCCCCTCATCAATAAACTTTTCATTGCCCGAATACGCTCAATTGGTTGGAGAGTGTGACGATAGTAACCGGAAATTCCAAGAAACGACCCCCCAATCTGCTCATTCTTACTTCCCATGGGGCTAGGGAATTTTTCGGTTCTTCTAATGTAGCTTGTTTGAACAAGTTCTGCTATCCAGGCATCGGTTACGATGATGTACATTCTCCTTCAAAATTCGAGAAACACAGGTTTTGAAAGAAATTCTTTCGAGATAAACTTGGAAAAATACATTAAAATTAAATCGTTAATGTCGGGAAATTAGGAAATTTCGAGAAATACAGGTTTTCGAGATAAGCAGGTTCGAGATAAACAGGTTCAACTGTATTACGTCTTTGAATCGGGAAAGGATGAAAATATCTATCAGGTTTATTTTGCATGTAAAATTAATGTATTTGAGAATTGTCTGGAGTACATAGGAATTTTTGGGAATTCCGTGGTAGTAATTAGCTATGAAATAGTTTTCCTATAATTTCTCCTAACCACAATTTGCTTGGCTGAATTTACGATTTTATTACATTTGTACAGATGGTGAATACTTAGCCCAAGCCCTGATTATAAAAATTTAGTACGATTTAAAAAAATTACAAAAAAGAAAAATTTAAGTGGAGTACAAACATTTTTTTATCATTATATTACCACAGCAAATATGTTAAAATTCCAACCTTTACTAAAAAAGAACTGTTATAGGTTAAGGGTGATTATGGTTAAAACTTACATTTCCAAAAGGCTTTAAAAGAAAGAAGGAAAAAAAAAAAAACAAAAAAAAAAACACCCTTCTGAATAACCTAATATTCCATTTGAGTGTTCATGAAACAATGAGAATTTGTTTTGCTAATTGTTGTCAGTCATTGCTTAAATTATTATGATTATCATTTTGAAATAAATTAAAAGTAAACATTAGAATAATGAGCATTTCATCAAAAGTTTAATTTTTGTTAGTTTTTTGCTCTAGGAAGAATTTACATTTATCATCTTTTGACTTGAGCTTAGTTATATTAAGAAAACATAGCTTGATTAATTTTAATTTATTATAAATAATGTCAAATATTATATCAATTTTTCAAATTAGTGGCTCTTAAATTCTCATAGGAAGTAAATTATGTTCAATTTATTTTCTTTTTTGTCTGGGAAGTGCACTTCCTGAGGCCTGTGTCATAGTTTCTAATTATAGTTGTCAATGCCATTTTTACTTCTCTACTGAATCACTTTGAACACTGAACAGGCCCCTAATGTGATTGGATTTTATTTCTAATGAAGTAATTTTTAATTTTTTTTTCTCTTAAACATTTTTAATGGTCATCACAACACCCAAGAAAAGTTGTATTTTGTTAATAAATATGTTAATAAATTTAAAAATAGAATAACATTACATTGACTTAAGTCTTAAATTGTAGTTAAACTTGTACTGCTGCTAAGAACATGTTGGTGATTTGCACATGCTTGTATGTTACAGCATCTGTGTTAGCTCATTCTAATAAAGAAACATTTTTCACAATGAAAGTAAAAATATTGTTAAAGAATAATACATGAAAATGGCTAATCTTAAAGGGCATTGACATATTAGCTATAATGTTTGTTGGATATTTAAAAATCTTATAAAATTGCTAAGTGTGATCAAAGTAAGAATATTTAAATTTAATTTATTATAATGAGATTTTTGGATGTAAAAAAAGGAGGGAGAGCAACACTAAAAAATGAGATTAACAACCATTAGATTATAACTATTTAGTAATAACTAGTAATAATTAACTTTTAAGTTGTAAAGTAATTAAAGTAGTAAGTTGTAAAGTTTTTTTTTTTTTTTTTTGGGGAAAATATCTTTATTTTAAGGAATTTTCTACAATTAAGATATTTCTCCTATTCAGTTATAAATTTTAATGACTTATAATTGCCTGTAATTTTCTAGGGAAAACATGGGTGGCAAGCGACGGAAATATCCTCTACACATAACAGACTTGATGGATATTACCGAAACTATTAATTCTTTTTCAAATACTAGAGATGGAATAAGTCCAATGCAAATAGATGAAAATTTATTAATAAAACAAAAAGATCCATATGAGTTTAACGACGAATTTGATGAAGATAGCCCGTCATCTAATTTTCGTTTGAAGATGGAAGTAAGGAATTGCCTTCTTCATTAATATCAAGTATTGAGATTTAGCCAGAAAAAATTAAAACAATGTTTATTTTTAGGAGGATGAATTAAAGAAAGAACCTGGTTTGCCGATGACTCCTGAATCTCAAGCTTTTACCCCAGTTCAGAGCATATCTGCTCCCTTGACTCCTATCCAAGATATTAAACCACCTTCAAACAGAGAACAGCCTGTACCTTCACCACAGACTCCTCGCAACCAAAGTTCCAATTTCATTAATGAAAAAGACTTGCAGGTTTCTGAAAAAGATCTGGACAATATATTTGAAACCACTTCCTCAATCGACAGTGTTGATGACTTGGTAATTACATGCCCCATCAATATTCTTAGTAGTTATGGGGTTAACATTAGAAATATTTTAAAAGGAACAGGTATAAAGCTTAGTTTATTATAATGGTAACTTTGCGATGACTTATAAAAAAAATTCATCAGAATTTAATCTTGAATTCACAATAACAAAGCAACTTGTAAAAAAAAATTTATTTTTCATACGCTGCAAAAGAAAGTAGATTAATTTGGGGAAATTTTAATTAGCTCGTGAAAGTTACTAATCTTTATTTTTGATAATTTTTAGCAAGATACTTAAAATATAACTTAAGATGTTTAAAATAATTCAAGGTTTTCGATGAAATTTCTAGTTTGTTCTCCAGCAAATTTTTTTATTTATTCTTTTTTGTCCTGTATATTTTTCCTTTTTTTTCCTTGTTTCAAACAAATTTTTGCTGTTCATATTTATGAATAAAGATGTTTATTTAAACAAGTTCTAATTGAATAGTTACTTTTAAATGAAACATTTCTTGCTGAAATGATATAAATCATGATTATTTAAACTATTAATACCCTTACTCCATTAAGTATTATATCTATTAAATTTGATTTGTTTCATTAGTTCCATTTTTATTATGCATAAGCATAGCATGTAATTTACATTAACTAAACTTTTTTTTTTTATGTAGCTATATATCAGCTGTAATTTAATCTTAATGGTATTGTTTAAATAAGTGTTTTTCATTAAACTCTTTAAATAATTATGTATCTTTTGATGATTATTTTTGTTGCATGAATTGATATTTGTATTAATAATATTTAGGCTCCATCAACCCCAACATCCTGTAAATTAGCTGGAACACCTGAAGATCCATATTCTGGAAAGTGCAAAAATTCTGGCATTGGAATTTTAGGTATGATGAAATTTTGTAATTTCTTTTTGTGATGTTTTTTTTTTCCTTCTTGTTTTTTAAAATTTTAAAAAAGTTCGTAATCAAATTTTGTATGCTGTTTTATTTATAAGCATTATGTGTTTAAAACTTATCAATAGGTGTGAATGAACTTGCCCGCATGTTTCCTACTCCACCATCTAACACGGCTCCATCACCATCTGGTGTACAATGTGGAACCGACCTTTCAACACTAGACAGTACAGATTGTTTTCGGGATCGTACTGAGAATTATTTGGAGGGTGGATGCAGTCCATATTATGAACCTGTCAAAGTAGGTTTTGTTATTGTTTCCCTTATTCGAATTTTCCATCTCTCTTAACATATGAACTAATATTGTTTGAATTGTGACTAGGATTGGTCTTATGTTTACAAGCTACCTGTACAGTACAAGTTTATTGGCTCTAAAAGATATGCTTCCTTAACTACCTTGCCAAGCCAATTGCAACCACTTACCTTAACATCAGATCACATTTACAAACCTTCTTGGACGCACACTGTGTCATCTGCTCCTCTTCCTGCCAACACAACTTTGTCTAATTCACAAGTTAGTCATCCTGATCGACTTGCGACGAATTCCAAGTTAGTATATTGATGCTTCTCTTTGCATTTATTTATTTCGCTCATTCTAATTAAGTTTGTGAAACAGAAAATTTTCTTTACAATACAAAAGGCCCAAAATGACCATTCAAAGGCTGCAATTAGTGCTGTTGTAGGCTGTGTACTCCGTGCATTAGTACACGTATAATATTTTATTATAAAAAGATTACTAGTATTATACATACTAATTTTTGCTATGGTAACCACTAAATATTCTTTTTCTCTTTTTTTTATTATCCGTTTTGTCTGCAAAAGAACTAGTATATGAATTAATAGTTTTATTATATAAATTTAGTCTATCTATGAATTATTGTTCATCATTTCACTTTTTTTTAAATCTATTTATATTTATTCTTATACTGTTTTTTTTCTGCATATTAATTAGAACTGTATAAAAGTATTTAAATTAAAAAAATAAGTTAAAAATATGATAAATAGTGATTTATGGATTCATGATTTTTTCTCATTTTTATATAATTGACAAAAAAAATCTGATTATAAATGTCGAACAATTTTTAAGGATTTGTGGCGACGTTAAAGGAGTGTAGATTTATTTAAACATTGAAGACAATTGTTTTTAATAACAAACTTTTATTTCGATGAAAGTTAACAACAACAAACAACAAAAAAATCGGAAAATCAGTTATCCGGAATAGCGATGGTTCTGATCGTTCCGGATAATCCGTTCTCTACTGTATAATTATATTAATTAATTCCAATATTTTTAATTCTCTCTCTCTTTATTTATATATATATATATATATATATATAAATAAAATCTTTTGCTCTTCAGCCTTTATAACACCTAAGTTTTTTTTTTGTAGCTCTTTAATGTTTTTGATATGCTTATGAATTATTGTATGCTGTTAAATTTCATTATGCTTTCATTCTTCTCCATTTTAGTTCTCAATATCCTATGATCCCAGGAAGTGATGGTGAAAGACTTGTGCCGCCCATGTTTGCCGTGGAATCTTCTTTAGATCAACGAACTTTACAAACAATGAATTATGAACTGCAAAGCCCAGCATCCAGTGCCTCATCTTACATGAACAAACACTTAAATTCTGTGGACAGCAGTGGCACAGCTTCCTCCATTCCAGAGGCGCACAGTCTGTTAGTTAACCTTGTTTTAGCAGATTCAATGCTCAATCTCTTTAAAGATCATAATTTTGCTAGCTGTACATTATGTGTGTGTAACATGAACACTAAAGGTGCTGACGCTGGCATCAATCTGCCAAGTAGTCTAATACCATCTGGAACTGATGAACCACAGTATAAGTGCACGTGTGGTTTCAGTGCGGTTATCAACAGACACCAAAGTCATCGCTCGGGTATTTTCTACGAAGATGAACTCGATATTACGGGTCACCGGTATGACACATTTATGTGCCGGAAAAGTCTCTCTTTAGTAGAAAGCTCAACGTCTAAAAAACCAGAGTTGGGTCAGACTTTAGAAGATGAAACAAGCGCTCAAGTGGACCATGTTCCGCACACAGTTGTGGATCTCATAAAAGTGCAGTGCTCACATATATACTCAACATTTTCATTATTTCATAAAGCAGAACAATATCGCAATATTGATTGGTTTAGTACTCATTACAACGCTCTTGAAATATCAGATGGCTGTGAAGTATGCTTTTTTGCATTAGACACTGGCCGGCAAGCTGTAGACAATATGAATAACAACAAAATGGATGAAAACTTGAAGTCTTCCTGCCTTCATAAGTGGCCTTATTTTGCTGGTAAGTTTGGGGATTTTACTCTTGAAATTCATGTGTTTTAAACTATTTCAGGCATGAAATTTCTTCTCAGTGCTAAATACATTTCTACTTTTTTATTATTTTCAAATTTTTTGTTACAAATGAATGACCAGATTTTAAATATTTATATTTTCTATTTTATGTTACTCCTGTACTTTATTCATGTGTCCAGCATTTCAATAAGTACTTTTTAACACGCTCTGTAAATCCCTCTGTTTTTATTGTTTTGTTTTTACAATTTATGCAATTGATTTTTCCCACAGTTTTTAAAATTCCAATATTATGACATTCAAAAGTTGAATCGCACATATTGAGCTATTACCTTTTGACATGCTCGATTTGGGCTAAATCCGTTCAAAGATTCCATCCCTTTTTTCCAGCCGATCTAGTTCATTATTACGTGAAGAAGTTCACTCTCTTCCGGAGTAATATTGGAAGTAACCACACTGAGTTTCTAAAGTGGCTGTGTGGGTTGGTGGAACTTTTGTAGCATCTTCTGTGATCTATCTCACCTTTGTTGCTACTGTTTCTCCCAATTGAATTGTAATAAAATTTTTATCTATGTCAATAAATTTGTTGAAAGCTCATTTACTGAGTCTATCAGATACAGCATTATCTTCTTAGCTTATGTCTTTTTCAATATCTGGCTCCTAATAGTCAAATTCTTCTGTAAACAGAAATTCCTCTTTCTTAAAACAGCTTTTAGTACATTTGTCTGTAATGCTTCTCCATGATGGGTAAATAGGGCAAATTTGGATATTTGTAATCTTTGATTTTCTTAAATTTTCAGGATTTGTTCGCTACGAGAAACTATAAGATACATGTTTTTTTATTTTTGAAAGAAATTTTTTTCCCTTGAAGTTTTGAGGAGTTGAAACTGGAGATCCTCTGGAATTTTTATATCATTTTAAAAATTCATTTTTGAAAAAGACTCCTATTAACAATTTTATAGTATCAAATTTTTATGGTGATGAATTATTGCATCATACACTTATTTACTATGCTAAGCAAATGCATTATCAAATTATCTAGGTTGGTCTTTTAGTAGTTTCACAATAATCAACTTGTCTTTCATCTGATTTAAAAATGATAGATTTTGAATTCACAATTAAAAAATTTTTTGGGCAACGAAATTCAGAAAAATTACTATTTTTATTTATTGGTACAAGGAATAACTAATTGATATTAGTTTTTTTTAAATGCAAAAATAGTATCAAAATTTTCAGTGAAATAATTTTAAATTAAGAGTTGTTCAATGTTGATAAATTACATTGCAAACTGTTAAAACTTTTTGTTCTCAACAAAATAATTCTAAAATTAAAAATAGTATTTTTTATTATTCTTTTGCAATAAAATTTGCTTTTAATACACTTAAGTAGAGCAAATTATACTATTTTTTTTAAATTCCTAATTTGCCTTTTTTAAAAGTAGTCTGACATATATATATATATATATATATATATATATATATATATATATACTGTTACAAAAAGGTTCCCGATTTTTTTTCGAAAAATTTTGGCCAGATTTTTTTCTTCGATCCACTACAAAGCCTTTTTTATAACATCCATTTTAAATTAAAGCAATATTATTATTATAATCTTTTTTTTGCTAAGTTGGAATGCAACCATCTTACTAAAATACAAAAAAATAATCTTTCATTGATCGTTGATGTTACAATGTAATTACAGTACAAGCATCTTTAAAAGTTGTAATCGCAGACTTTCACAAGAATTTCCCTCTTGTACATCTCTGAGGGTAATGTGTTCCTATATCATGAATAATAGGGTAAGGGAGAAAAAAAAAAGGAACTGGAGAGGAGAGAATATTCTTAGAAGCATTAAAAGGGGTAAAATTCTATTGATAAGCAAATACAATTTGAGAGTGAGAAAAATTTTGTGCCATGCATAAGTGGGAGGTATTTTTTCAGAATAGCGCATAAATGAATAAAAGTTATCAATTTTTTTCTATATTCCCTGTCAGGACTGCAAGAAAAGCTCTCATAAGGGAGAAACTCTCATTAAAGGGAGCAAGCATAAATGAGAGATCACTGTAAATGAATTTTATCACACCTAATAAAAATAAATTGCCAATATTTAAAAGGTTACGCATTTTCAAATAAAGTGTATCTATTTTATGGTTGTTATATATGTACTAATGGTCATTGTACAACATATGACTTCCAAGTCTTACATATTGGTTATATTTTCACGAAACTCGTGTAACTTTAATTTCAAGGGGTTAAAATTTATTACATCCAACTTTGCCAAAGTCTAGACAAGTTTAAATTAAAAATATTTGTATCATATTTTAGCTAAAGTGCCAGTCAGCAATTTGGACGTTGTCCATTTATTACGATCTCTGCAACCTGTTCTCCAAGATGCAGTGCAACAAAAACGTCAGAGAATGTGGGAAGTCACATATCCAGTTCTAGGGCCATTGACGTGGAGGCAGTTCCACAGACTAGCCGGCAGAGGTAGATTTTGTTCTATTATTTAGTTTTCTTTATAGCATGCTAATATGTCCCATCAGAAACTATATATTTCGCAAAAAAATAAACTAATATTTCAAATGCAAATTACATTAGTTTCTTTCATCCTAAATTTTTTTTTAAAAAGGAAATATAAAATATTAAAACAATTATTTTAAACAGTTTATAATAACAATTTTAATCTAGTTTATTTAACAGTGTTCTCTTCCAAGATATTTGGTTCATTATGATATTTTTCTTTCATTATTCCAGGTATTAAGACAAAATTTATATCTAAAATCACTAAGATACATACGTATTAAAACAGTTGAAGTGAAAAGTTTAACCAGTTCAGAGAACTATTACTATTTTTTAAAAAAAAGAATGTTTCTGATAGTCATTAATTGAACCTTAAACACAAATTGGAATTCTTTCTGTGCACTATCATAACCCTGTATAAAATTGTTTTAAAAGGTAAAATATTCAGTAAACAAAAATATATGTAAGCACAATAATTTATCTAGAAAAAGTTTGCTAATTTTATTTGAGGAAAAAAGTGTAACATAAAACCCATTTAAAAATAAATAAATCCATCTGTTATGTAGATTTTAAGATTCTGTATAAAACTAAAATAAAAGAATAGAAATACAGCTTTTTTTTTTTTTTTTTAAAGTAAATGTGAAAAAGTTAACTTTTCTATTCTACATTAAATTTAGTTTCTTCCATTTCTTCTGAATTAAGTAAATTAAATTATATTTCAATAAATTAATTTTAAAATAATTTATATATTTGATGAATAAAAGAATTATTAATTATTCAAGTATTAAAAATCAAATCAAAAGATTAAATCTGATGAACAGCAGTTTGAAAGTAGGGAGAATAACAATCGAATAGTTTTTGCTGTTCCTTATTTTTAAATTTAGTAGTCCACAAGAAGCAAATGACCACAAGAAGCAAAATGTAAGTTTTCGATAAAAATTTAATGATTTCCTTTTTAATATTTCCTTTACTACAAAACGCTTAACTATTTGCTATTTTTCTAAAGTTTTTTTTTTCAAATAATATAATTGCTTCTAAAAGCAAGAGACTGATATGTTGTTTAATCTCCATTTAAAAATTTTATCCATGTTAAATGTTCTTTTAACTAGGTACTGAAGATCAATGTGAACCTCAGCCAATTCCTTCATTACTTGTAGGATATGACAAAGATTGGTTAGCTCTATCACCTTTTGCCTTACGATATTGGGTAATAATTTTAAGCATTATTTTATTTAATTAAAATTAATGTGTTAGTTGCTGCATATTTTGAATTTTTTTTATGTGAAATTTACTATTTATTATTTCAAGATTACATATTGTATATTTTCACTTTATAACATCAGTAAAATCATTCTCTATAAATGTGTTAAAGGAATATTAAGTTGACTTAATTTTAATGCTTATAATTATTCAAAAAAAAAAAAATTTAGGAAAACAACATTTGCATTTAGCGAAAACATGCATCGAAAACATGCATAGCGAATGTGATTGCATCGATATATGAAGGTTTTGATTCTAATTAAGGGATGCGTACATTAATTGAAAATCTACTTTTCACAAGTTGTGAGTGCAAAATTTTTGCTCATTATTTTGAGTGTGAAAAATACAATAGGATTCATTAAAGTAAATTTATGTTAATTTATTGAATTTTTTTTCAATTAGAAATCTTAATTGAGTAAGTGGAACTATTTTAATTCAAAATTAATACCAACAAAGATAATGCTACACAAATGGATGCTTTTTTTTTCCATAAAAATTCTTAATGCAAAAAAAGGGGAAAAACCTTTTGCTATTTAATAGTTTTAATGATGACTAAGCAGCATAAGTATTTCTAATTTTTGTAAAACAAGAAAGAAAAGAAATAGAGATTCCTCTGATCTGTTTCTCTTTTTAACCAAATCTAATTTTCTTTGGATGATAAAAATAAATGGTCTCTTATATGAATATTTATATATAACAACCTAGTGAAAAAGTAACTTGCAATTCATACAGCATCTGAGGATTTTCAATTTCTCAGAAAATAGTTGCAAAACATGGTCACTAGGTAGCAAAGATATTAATCTTTCAACAAGATATTTTTAATAGTAAAAAGTATTAAGATATATGTTAAAAATATATAATAACAGAAGCGCTTCATGTTTATAAGAAAGGCTTACATATATATAGAATAAAACTGAATGTAAAGTTCAATCGTATGACTTAGGTCTAAATTTTTATAAGAAGTATTCTTTTCAGCTGAAAACTAATTGAAATAACTAATTTTTCAACTTAGCTTGGAACTAAAAAATAAACCAAATTTTTTTTTTTTTTTTTTTTTTTTTTTTTTTTTTTTTTTTTTTTGTTCCAAAGAAAAAATCTTTCGGCTAGAAATCTGAAATGTAAATGTCTTGCTACAATGTCACTGTAATTCTGCCACAGGTCCTGGCACTCAAACTCTAAAGCTCCATGTTGATTTGCATATCCGGCAGTTGTGAGTCTAATAACTGAATACATTTGCATGAATTTTACACATAAATAATTGTTTTATGCATAAATATTTAATGTTTTTATACATAAATAATTAAAATTTGATATCAAAAAATGGAGTAACCAATATATTAAAAAAACAGTTTTATGTTTAGATTATTTACTCAATAGCTATTATAAAACTATTCAAATTAGTTTATTAGCAGAATATGTATAAAATAACGGGAAATTGATCTTTTTCTTTTCTAACTGCTTTATGCATGTTAATGCATGCAAATAACATTTTATGTCAAAATTATTTTGTAAAATGTATCAGACGTATATTTAATGCTGTTTAGAAACAAATATGTTAAATGATTTGTAATATTTTGATCTTAAGAACATAAAAATTAGATCATAATTAGTGAAAGAAAGAATCGAACCATTATTCATTATTTCTACTTAATTTTTTTTCTTTTTTAAAGTAAAGGTATTAAAACTAATTATTTAAGATACTTTGCTTTTACTGACATTTAGTAATCTATTTTAGGACAAGCTGCTTTTAGAACCATATACTAATAGTCGAGATATTGCATATGTTGTTGTTGCTCCAGATAATGACTGTGTTCTAACACCTATTAAAAAGTACTTCAAAGAACTTAGTACTGTATATGAACTTTGTCGATTAGGAAGACACTGTCCTATTACAAAAGTATTACGAGATGGTATTATGCGTGTTGGTAAAAGTACTGCTAAAAAGCTAGCTGAAGAACCCATCGATGATTGGTTTAATCTTATTGGAGATGGTCCAATCGCTAGTAGATTGAAGCTGTATGCCCAAGCTTGCCGATATCATTTAGGTGTGTATATGTATAAATTTTTAATTCTACATCAATATTTTTTCTTATTGAAACAGAAATTATAATGGAAAAGAAATTAAAATAGAAAAAGAATAATAATTACATTTCCTTATTCTATACCTACTCATAACGTTTGTAACTACTTGGCAGTTATATCTTCTTTGCTTTACAAACAAGATTTAAAACCACCTTGATAATTACTATGCAATTACTATATTATTTTCCCCTAGATATATAAATAAAACTCAATATGGTCTATGATAAGGCACTGGGTGATTATTCATTTCTTTTCCTAAATTTCTATATCTCTATTTGTTAATTTTATGAAACTTTGTTTCCAAACTGTGTATGTTTAATGGTGCTTTATTATTTACTCCTATTAATTGTTGTGGCCTGTATGCATGGATCGTTTTTTAAACTAAAGAATTCTTGTGCCTGTTGTTCAGAAATTTTATTACTTATTTTTAACAGAAATAACGAAGCTATATCACTTTAAAAAGTTAAACAGTTACTTTTGATGCTAATTATGAAACAAAAAGAAAAAAGGATTTGTTGCAGTTTGTGTAAAATGCTAACAGCACATTTGATTATGCATCAGTTAGTAAAAATCTGTGTTGTTGTCGGTTCAAGAAACAGTTGCAAAAGCTGAAGAAAAGCAGTGACACCGAATGCGTCTTAAAAAAAAAAAGAGCAACATTCTGTATTCATGCTAGCCTTCGGAAAATGAACAACAATTGGTTAAAAATGTCTAAAATGTGTGTTTTGCTCTGAAAAGGAAAGAGTATTTATAAAGAATTCCAAATATTTTATATAAATGTGTTTGTTTGCAGCATAGGTATTGCATTATACACATAATTTTTTCAATTAAAACTTTTTTAATCTTTTACTAAGCTTGTAAACATTTTAGCTTGGTAAGATTTTTAAGACTATTACCTGTTTGTTACATTTCATATTTCACTTAATATTTTATGTTAACCTGCTTTGGTTGTTTTATTGTATGAATCGTTCGCAGTGAATGGTCTCATGAGAAACGATTGATCGTGGTCCTACTGTATTAAAATGTACTTTTATTCCCCGTGGCAGAAACAGGGCGACACGGCGACATTGTCGCAGAAAGCGACAGAGTTCTTGCAGAAAATTTTTTTATTTGGGAAAAAAATATTTTTGGTTTGGCAGAAATAAAAGTTCTCACTAAATATTCTGCAGAAACAGAAGCTGTTTTACAAAAAAATAATTTTTACAGAAACTTCTGCAGAAGCAATAATGGTTCTGCAAATTTTTTTTTTTTTACTGAATAGTTTTTCTAGCGTACCGCGGAAGGGAAAAGCGCTCGTGATCTTCCGTTAATCTCCAACACAAACAGTTACTGGATAAAAAGGGGAGAAATTTTTTCCCCTGTATTAAGCTATTTTTGGAAATTTGCCTACTTCGGCCTCTATCGCTGGCGCAGTAATTTGCTTTGTGTTTTCTTTTTGCACTTATGTAGAAAATTTTTATGCGTAAAAAGATTCTTTTATTAAAAAAAAATCACGTCTAGCGAAAAGGTTATTTGTTGCTCTTGTGAAGCAATAATAATTAAAAAAAATTTGAAAACTCATTTTTCAAGACGGCATTCCGAAGAACAAATAAGATGGAAGTCGACAACATCTAGCGATGTCAGAGATATTTTTTCTGGAAAGCGATAGGAAAAAAGAAGAGAAGCTTCCCCCGCTACTAATATTAAAAAAAAAAAAAAAAACGTTCTAGATTCGAACCAAATATTCTTACTAGTAGCGATGTCGATAGTAAGGATGAAACAGCATCTCCAACAAATCAAGAAATTTTAGGAGCAGTCAAAGGTAAATAATAACTATATATATATTTTTTAAAGATAAAATGCCTATATCCTTTGAATTAAGTCGACGATATAAAAATACACTCGCAATCTGAGGATAAATGAAATAAAGCCTGATAGATATCTCACTATCTACGATTTTTTGGCATGCGAATGAAAACCAGATTGGTGGAAAATATTTACTGGCGAATCAAACAGGTTTCCATACGCATTCGAAAAAAATCGCATCCAATGAGTATGGCTCTAATACCGATGTTTCAGTACTGATGAAGACGATTTCGTTTCGAAATGTTGAATAGACTTGAGCGTATTGAGTCATAAACCGCGTCTGCGTACTTTGTGGGAAATCAATGCTATATATGTACACAATACAGTGCGACTTCTGTTACAAATCACAAGCGCTGTGTATTTTTTTCGTTCTGAACTTAATCTGATCACGAAAAAAGTTTTATTTACCTCCTTTTTAAAAAAAAAAAAAAAAAATCTTTCAATAAGTCAGCACAATATTAATCGAATCTAATTAATCTGTAATTGTTTTCATATAGAAAAAATTGAAACAAAGATTGCGTTAATTTTTTTTGCTTTTAGAATTCGGATATAGTCAATCCTATTTTATTATTTTGATTACTCAACTTCAATATTGATTTTTTCTGTACCTGATATAACTACTATAATGAAACTGTTAAATCATACTGTTTTAAATTGATACTTCAAATTCAGTTATCTTGTTTTATAAATTTAATCTTTTTGTCCATTCTTAGCTATTTTTATAAGTTCCATCTTATTACAGGTTCTGGGTAATCTTAATTTATGCTCTAGTAAGCATTTTTGTCTGCAGATCTATACATTTATAATTTTTCTTTATTACCAAAAATTATGCAAATTTAAACTTATTAAGAAATTTAAACTTATATTATGAAATTAGGAAAATAAAATCTACACAGTTTTATTCTATGCATGTAGGCTTTTTTTATAAACACGAAGTGTATCTATTATTATAAATTTATTACACATATATTTATAACGATAAAAATATTTTGCAGAAAGATATATTTATAACTATCTTGCAGAAAGATATTGGTTCTAGTTAGGTTTGTCGCAGAAAGCCAGAAAAAATTCTGCCACAGGGCTTTTATTATAGAGCATTACCCTGTGTTTAATTCTTCATTAAAGAAGCATGCTTGACAAAGCCTAACTCGTTTCATTTTTAATTTTATAAGATGTTTGAAATTCCTTATAGTGTGCTTAAATCCTTATTAATTTAAGTATAAATTATGTAAATGTAAAATTTCAAAACAAAATGTACAGTAAATGTACAGTTAGTACAAAATGTACAAAACAAATAAAAATCTAATAAAAAATAAATTTAAATTAAATAAATTAGTTTCTTGATCCTGCTTAAATAATGCTTACTCAAAGCCCATTGCAAATAGTGTTACAATTTCTCACTTTATTAACTTAAGTATACTTTCGATATCTCAAACTTTTATATCTTGAAAGCCTTGTTATGCCAAAGAAATATTTTTGCCCTTGGCATTACATATCTACCTAATATTAATTTGAATTCCTATGTAGAAGATTTTCTTCTCAAAACCTTGCTGTGTCAAACATTTTTCGAAATTAAAAATTAATTTTTTCATAAAAATCCCAATGTAAGTTTATTGTAAATCGATTCTTTTCTATTTAATGCATAATCATTTTTGTCTTACTTTTAAAAATTAAATTATCCTTGCTGTATTTAAACTTTTTTCTGTGTGTTTGTGGCTACCTAGAATTTGTCAAATATTTGAGCTTAGCATATTAACTTTTTAGATACTCAACATTGAAATAAAATCATTTCTAAGAATATCTGTAATGAGTGTTCCTTAATTTAAAATAGTTAACAATGTTTTAATAATTTTTTTAGCCCCTCATTTATCTCAGCAACCGCTTGATAGCAGTTTGCTGGATAGCCCACCTATTTTAAAACCTCCTGAAAAACCTTTATCAGTTTCTTCCCCAAGAGCACCAGGAAATGAAAATCCAGACAAGGATCAAGCATTGAGGCCACCTGAAGCTGGTATTTATTTTTCAACCTTTGCTCTACACTAAAGAAACTTTTTTTTTTTTTTTTTATTTTTTTAAATGAAGAAAAAAATTTTTTTTTAATTATTTTTTATTATTATTGAAGAGCAAAAAGAAAATGATTAACTTTTGTTATTTTCTCAAATTTTTAAATTACATATTTCATTTTTAAAGTAAAAATTATATTTTGTTTCATGTTTTTCAGAATAATCCATAATCCACCATTGTTGTGACTTTGATGAAAATGAAAAATATAAAAAAAATATTTTTATTCCATAAATGAATTGCTGTTTATTTTTACATCCATTGGAATGTTATAAAATTGGTCTTCTCTATTATCTAATTTTTTAAAAATATTTTAATTAAAAACTTAATAAATATAAAAATTTTAAGAATAAACTATGTTTATTAATTAATAAAATAATTTCATATTTTTAACAATATGTTAAAAATTATTTAAAAAAATTTTAAGTAGAATTTTTTATGTATAAAAAAAAGTTTCAGAAAAGGACATTTAACGTTTTCCTTTGTAGTATTCCTGTTTAGTTGAAAGGCTTAAGGAAAAGATGACGTTTCTTTTAGTGTAGTAGGTTATAAAAAAAACCACATAAATTTTATATATATTGTGTGGTTTATTATATATATATATATAATTGTTATTAATAGCACCTGCGGAAATGAATTTGTACTCCGATAGCATGCCAACAATGAAAATTGCTAAAGATAAAGAAATAAACTGTGAAAGATTCTAGTTATGTTCTGAACTATAAAGTAAAATTGAAAAAAAAAAAAACTTGCAAAGGTTGTTACATTAAGAGATGAGGTTTAATACAATGCAGATGATCTGCATCGCTATGCATTTATGGGTTCAAACAATTTGAAAAGTGGTAAAGGTGAATGTGATAAAATTTTTAATGCTAAAAGATTTAATACTAATAAATAAAATGTGAAGCAGATATGCTTAAGAAAGATACTCTATCATTGCTAGAAATAAAATGTACTCTTGTGAAAGAAATTTTAATTTATATGTAATATTTTATTGCCATGGATCAGCTTAAAAAAGATACTGCATCATCACTAGAAATAAAAATGTCTCTTCTGTATTAAATCAAAGTGATATTCTCAACAGTAAAAGTTATATATTTTTTGCACTAGCATGAAAATTTTACTTATGAGTTATTGAAAATATTTGTCTCTTTGAGTAATGTTAAAAACAGAAATCTTTTTATTTTTAATTTAAACTTGTTTTTTCTTTTCTTTACATTTTTATAAATGTCAATAAAAAATATGTATATTTATTGTACTAGATTCAAAAGTAGATGCTAATGCTGCCACTGAACAACCTTCTGTTCCTTCTACTCCTGTTACTGAATCAGCAGATACTGAAGACAGTCAGCAGACACCAACTGTAGTTATATATCTTGTTGATCCTTTCACTCACGGTTCAGCAGATGCCGACGTTTATCGTTTAGCTAGTCTTGGACTTCTCAGGTCTTATACTCACATGTTGCAGTTTCTGCCTGAACCTATGAAGAATAATGTTCACTTACAGGTATGACTCTTTTTATTAAAAAATTATATATATATATATACAGTAAAACCTCCGTTAAGCCGAAATTCTTGGGGCCGAAAAAATTTTCTGTTTACAGGAAGGGTACCCTAATAACAAAGTTAAACACCGTAAATTGTTTTAAAAATATTTTGGAAGATGTAGAAATTAAATGATCTACAATAAATATCTACAAGGATATTTTTTTAAACTTTAAGAAAGATAAAAAAAGAATATATAAAGAAGTTTGATATAAATACATAAGTCCAGATGTAGTTACAGATAAATGAATATAATTTTCCTATTAGCATATATACTTCACTTAGACATATGATTTCGAATAGGAGCTTTCAACCCTCAGTCGTTTTCAATTATTAGGTTTACACCCCCTTACACCTACCTATCATTTGATAGGGAACATGGTTAATACCTTTTTGAAAGTAAACCTCACATGATTCACAGGGAAAAAAAGCTATACATACCTGATCTATGGAGCTGTGACCATGAGGATCTATGGAGTTGATTATTCACAATTGATCAGCTGATTGTCTGAATAAATGTTTCATTTATATGAACACCTTTAAAAATATGTAATTTTACACCTTTAAAAAGATTACTACCAAAGATTATACTTCTGTTCTCTTTTTTACCCCAGCTGAGAGCATTTAAGATGTCATTTCAACTTGAGGGGTCTCATAATCTGTGTGGTCCAGATGAAAAGATCAAAAGATACCACTGTCCGAATTATTTCACAACAGCAGTATCATTTTCTCTCTTTTCTTTACAATGATAAGGCAAGGTGTCAGAAGAAAGATTGATTCTTCATTAGTGAAATAGTTTAACAATATTTTTTAGTTATGGATAAGGCAAAAAAATTTACATGCTTTAAAAACGGTGAAAAGTTGCGTTTTTTCCCTTGCAATTAAAAGCAGAAAGTTTTTTTTCAAATTTAGAAAAATTAGTGTCCGGTTTGGAGAGATAGAAAATAACGTTTCAGGGCCAAAATAACTGTCTGCATCCATGTACATAATGGTTTATTCATAGAAAATTCCCGGGGAATTAAAAATATGTCCGTATTGAAAGGCGTCTTTTGTAGGAGTGTCCATAACAGGAAGTTTCACTGTATATAATTTTTTAATAAAAAAACTATATATAATTGTAATAAAATTGCACAAAAAAATTTTAGGGAAAATGTTGCTCTGCTAAGAAGTTATTGACTTTAAAAGCTACTAATCACTGTTCTTTTGTTTACTTATCTTATGACAAACCTAAACTTGATTATAACCATTTCGTTTTACAAGTTTTGATTTTGGCCGGAGCTCAGTGTCTGCAGTTAAATGTAATTTTTCAAAAGTTAATACACATAAAATTGGTAATAAAAAAAAAAAAAATTGAGGCTAAAGAATTGTTTTCCAAAACTAATTATACTTACATTTTATTAATCAGATTTTGTATTAAAATCATTTGCACCGAAATTTGCTTTCTGATTAATGACAAAATTTAACTTTTGAGCTAAAGGAACATTTTTCTGTTTTTTCTCTTTTAGAAACCTTTAGAAAAATAAGACTATTATAAATGTCTTGTAATATATTACCGTTTATTTATTATTGTTCAAATTTATTTACATTTCACACCTTTATTTATTTACTTTATCTGCATTTAGTAAAAAATTAGTTACGCATGTGTGAGTTATTAATGTAATTATTAAACACAGAGGCAGAATATCTAATGTTCTAAAACTTTACTTTAGTTAATTATAAACATTCAGCAGGATTTTTAAGAATAAACAACACCCTGAAAGTTAAATTATTACTGTTTTTTTTAATGATTTTTTTTATTTTTCAGAAAAAAAAGAACATTAATTAATTAAATATTGAATTATCTATAAATGCCTCCATTATGTAAGATTTACTTATTGCAGGAACAAAAACATAAATAATTTTGCTCCAAAAATAAGTTTTTCTGTGGAGACTACTTTGGTTTGAGACATACACTTTTTAGCACTTTGTTTTTATCAAATAGGATCTAAATACATTATACTTTATAATTGCAACTTTATGTTACTTATATTAATTGTTGTTGTATTTTCTATTTTTTGTGCCCTGTTCACAAAATTTTATGAATCACTGTTTCTGTTTTTTGATTTCTACTATTTATCCATTTAAAAAGATAATTATTTTTACGCAAGAGACTTGCAATTTCGTTCTTGAAAGTTAAAATTTAATTATAAACATGAGAGAAATTTATATAAACCTTAAAATAGATATTTCATTCCAGTTTGTATTCAGTTAAAAATCCTGAAGTTCACTGTTTTTCTTTTGATTTTAATGTGACAATAATTTGAGATTACTTTCCAGGTTATAACTTTGGATTCAATACTTAGTCTTGGTCACATGGAGAGTAATGAACGTCGCAAAGATCAACTGAAAGCTCTAGCCTTTTCTGTATTTTCTCAATGCCATCAGATGTTTATGCATCAAACTATTGCAAAATCTCTCACAGGATTTGGTCCAGCTGCAGCTCAAGACATGTTTATGAAAAGCAGAGATGTTAGTCAATCAAACTACTATTTAATATAATTGAACAGTATTTTTGTACTGTTTGTTATCAGTCTGTTATCATAAAAGAGTGTTTTTTTATGCCATCAGATTCAATAGAGTGATTAAATAAAACAGCTCTTTTCTTTTATTAAAAGGCCAGTTTCAGAAGTATGTTTATTGGCCAAGCTTTATTTGCTAGCCCAAACCCTTTCTCATTTAAAATTATTCAAATTTTTTTTAAATGTTTTTATGTACCTATTATGTAACAAGATTGGCTAAATTAAACATTTCAGCTTTTGTTTCTGTATCAAAAGACCTGTTGCAGAAATATGTTCATATCTTCAGCTTTCGTAGCTTACCCTCCTCATTTTTTTATTTTAACTAACATGACATGTTTGAGCAAAAAAAAAAGACATCTGATTTAGTCATCTTAGTTTTTGTTTTCAATATCAAAAGACCAGTTGCAGAAGTAAATTTATTGAATTATGTGTCTAAATTTTTGTTTGCGTCAAAAATCAGTTACAAAAGTGCGCTTATAGGTCCAGCTTTGTTTGCTAATTTATTTTCGCATTTTAAATATCACAAAATTAATGTTTTTCTTTTGTATTTTTTTAAATATTTTTTTTTTTTTTACTATTTAAAAGAGTAGTTAAATAGAACATATTGACTTTAATCTATTATTGTTAGAGTTGAAGAATTATGTTTCTTAGCTTAATTTAATTAAATAATCCTTTCACATCTAATGTTATGCTTTTGAACACATTCCTTAATTTTTTTTTTTTTAACAGCAATGTTAATTACAACTGTTATTGTGTTTTTTTGCTCATATTCCTAAAAGACTATTTTTAGGAACTGTTCAAGACTATTTATTAAGAGAACTTAAAGGACTACTTATTTCTTGTCAGAGGTTAATTAGAGCTCTCAGGCTTGAGAATCCTCCACTTTTCACCAGACTTCCAATTTTTGTTTTATTTTTATCTTATTTTCGCTGTAATATGATGGAAAAAAAATTATGTTGCAGAACTATGTTTATCTCCAGCTCTCTTAGCTTACACTTCCTCATTTATTTATCATAACTAACATGACATGATTTTATTTAACTATTATGCAAGAATTATTTATTTACTATCATGTTTAAAAGAGTGGCTGAATTAATCTTTTTTGTTTTTGTTTACAATATTAAAAGACCAGTTGCAGAAGTAAATTTATTGATCCTACTTTGTTTACTAATCTTTTCACATTTGTAACAGCATAAAATTGATGGAAGTTTCTGATTTCAACTGACATTCCTTTTTTTTGTTGATTTAATTATTATGTGACAAGATTGTTATACGTCTTGTTTAACTTATCGGTTAAATTGTCTTAGCTTTTGTTTTTTGGGTTAAAAAATCAATTACAAACTTATGTTTATAGGTCCAAATTTGTTTGCTAATGTATTTTCACATTTAAAACAGATCAGTTGAAGAATTAGGTTTTGTAGCTTAATTTCATTTAATAATCCTTTCACTTAAGTTTTTGGGCTGTTTCTGACAGCAATGTTAATTACAACTTTCATGTATTTATTTTCTCTAATCTTATGTCTAAAGATTACTGCTGCCAAAAAAAAAAAAAAATCACGCTCTCAATTTCAAAGTGTGCAATGCTCTTGCATTTTGAAAAATTTTTGATTTGAAATGAAATTGTTACAACTAGAGCATGGCATAAAATGAACATTCAAAAGCGCAATTCGAAATTTGTGGATCGTAATAGTTGAAAATAGAAATCACAGTTTGAAAAACTAAATGGAAATCCCAGGCTACAATTGTTGATAGTGACATCAACAAAACTATGTGGACAATAAAACCGTTGCAAGTCAAGTGCATCAATAAGTGATTGTTCAAATGTGTGATGCAAAATTTCCTGTGCAAAACAATGTCACATTAAAAAATTAAATTTTGAAAACTATGAAAATCTGGCAACAACCGACAAAAATGAGAGTAAAACCATGTGTGTTTACAAGAGAGTCATGAATAATCAGGTGCTTATGAAAATTATTTTTCAAATGCTTCAGTTTGCTAAGGAAAATAATGTATTAAAACATTAAGATTTAAAAAACTATCTGAAAGTTCGTTTTAGTTACTACCGAAAAAACGGTAGACAAAACCACATGGATTTACTGTTAAATCTTCACTGATCGATTTGGGTCGAGAAATGATTGCTCAATCAAATGCGTTGTTCTGAATTTGTGGTATGCTATAATGGAGTTTTAAAAACCATGTGGAAATCTGTAACAATAATCTGTAACTGCTGCGGAAATAGTGATTGGCCATCCATGTGGATTTGTAGTGGAATTTTTGCTGAATGAGTAGGTAAAAAAAATGTGATTACACACTGTCATTTGAAATTTGCAGTACACTATAAAGTCTTATTTAAGATTTTAAAAACCATGTGGAAATATTGAGCAATGGTTGCCAAAAAATGCTATTATCATAAAAAATGATGAAATGTTCAAATGTAAATTAGAAAAATAATGAAAATTGCATCGTTCGTTACAATGTATTATGTGCATTACATTTAAGTAAAATTTCTCTAATAAAAATTTTTTTTCAGCTTTTTTTTTAATTGTTTGTTTGTATGTCTATGCAAAACTTTTTTTATTTGTATGTTTTTAAAACTTGGAGAACAGCTACATTTTCTGTTAGAAAATTTAGCCTTTTGAAGCATATTTGACTGGTTATTAAACTGAGTCACTAAACTGAGTGAAATTGTTTTCTTATAGGCCAGGAACTCTATCTTCTCCCCACCTTCTAGTAAAGCATTTACTTTGGCTCCACAGAAAGACAAGCAAACTGAATTGGGTGAAATGTTTGGTGATAGAAGAGAAAAATCCAGTATTTTATATTGTACATATTGTTTAACAGAAGACCAAAAGTGGTTAGTTGCTAGCTGTACTGATGATAAGGGTGATGTCTTGGAAACATGTTGCATCAACATTGAAGTTCCAAATAGGTGCTTTATTATTTTTTTAATTACTGTTTTATTTATTTTTATCTTTTTTAAAAGGACTGCTGAATGCATTTCTTTTTATAATTAGTATTCAAAACCATACAGAAAATTAAAAGAGTATTTGAAAAATTTTTTTAGTATCTTATGATTATTTTTAAGGTTTAGGAGATTTATATAACATCTAAAAAGATGAGAATATCACAAAAAATAATAGTAACAGCCTAATGTCATTTGATGTTTGCAAGGTATAATTTATTTTCTCCTTGATTTTACTCATACTAGAATATTTCTTTCAGGACTCGACGGAAAAAAGTGTCTGTAAGGAAATTGGCACTCCACAAACTTCTCGATTTTATTGTTCAGGTGCTCTCTAAATGTTATCATGCTTGGAGACTTGTTGTTAGTAGACTGGGTCGTCTAGGTCACGGAGAACTTCGAGATTGGGCAACTCTACTTAGTCGCAAGTCACTACTCCGTTACAGTCGGCAGCTTCGGGACCTGTGCCACCAGTGTGGAGTTTTGGGGCCCTCGGACATGCCTGCAATTCTCTCTGCATGCTTGGTGTCTTTAGAACCCGATTCTGCTCTTAGAGTAATGGCTGACCAATTCACTCCTGATGATCGTTTTAGTAGTAGTTGTAACTCATGTGTTCTCAGTACTCCTGAAGATGCTTCCTGTACACATATCCTAGTCTTCCCTACATCTGCCACTACTCAGGTATAAGCACTATGTTTTTAAAACACAAGTTTAAAAAAAAAAATTTGCATTTTGATATCTATACTTAATTTTAATAAATATGTACTTATACATTCCTCTTTTTTTTGATATCCTACAAAATTTAAAAGCTTCTGTTGATTAGCCATGCTACATACAGAAGGAAAAAATATTTTTTCTTGAAACATTAATATTTATAACTGTTTAAGACATTTCGAATGTAAATATTTTTTAGGACTTTAATTTTAAAAATGCATTTAAAATTAAAATACAGATAAATACTGGATATGGGATGTATATAAATTGTAATTCATTATTCAAAATAGACTAATTGGTTAACTAAATGTGAATAAAAGGGGTGTGGTATTTTTAAATAATAATTTTCTACATGTAAAATAAATTACTCTTAATTTAACATATTTGAATTATACCAAATTATTTTTTGTTTATTTAAAAGTACTTTTAAAGTTAGTGTTTATTAGTGTTAATAATTAATAAATAAAAACTGGTTCTGCGAGAGTAATTAAAAAAATAATTAATAAGAGTAATTAATTTTTTTTAGTGTTTTCTCATCTATTCTTCATTGGATATTTGACAAATTGATCTCTCTCTCTCACTCTCTCTTTATCAATTGCTTCTTGTTTGTTGAGCTTGAATAAAAATAATTGTATTTATTTAGTAATCAGTTTAAGTATTTATTTATTTATTTTTTTAAAATTATAAATATGAAAAACACTCGTTTCTGCTATGTTGATTTTAGAATAATATTAAGTACTTTTCATACATTTTATCTGAGTTTTGATTGGTAAATGTGTGGAAAAAAATTGGAATTATAACAAAAAGAGCTGACCAATAAAAAAAATACCATTTAACATAGGATCTTCAAATTTTTTTTCTCTTTTTCCTTATAGCTAAATATGACACTTCGTGAACTTCAGTGAAAAAACAAATTATTGCTTAAAAGCAATACAATAGGTTGAAGAAGTTGATAATTTTAATCCAACTTCTGGTATTTCATTATGCAATTTAAATAACTTTTGCATATTATTTTTCAATATTGAAAGTTGACTTAATCAACAACTGTATTTACATTTTGGCTAAAATTATTCTTTAGTCATCACAAGCAACATTCCAGCAAGAGCACATTGATCCATTATCCACGACATTAGCTGATGATGATATCTTCCAAGCACTCAATGATGATGACATTGCCGTTGGTTCAGATATAAATGATATCTTTCGATGGACTGAGAGCCCACCACAAAGTCCCGGTGGTTCTCCTCGTAGGGATTCCATATCTCAGCCTGGCAGTCCCAGTTGTGGTTTGGGTGGACGTCATTCGCCATTTCATCATGGGGGACCAAATAGGGTGAGATATAATGATTGTGATTTACTATAAAAGTATGAATAAAATTGTTCTGATTTTTTATTTTATTTTATCCTTAATTTAGGGTTCTGGAAATTTACCCTTAGACACTATAGAAGAACCTTTGCAACTTCTCCAACAACCTCTTGCTTTAGGGTATTATGTGTCTACTGCTAAAACTGGTCCTTTGCCCAAATGGTTCTGGTCTAGCTGTCCACAGCTACAGAATGTGTGTCCAGTTTTCCTTAAGGTAAGAGTAGTGTCAAAATTGAACTTCTAACTGATTACAATTGATAAAAATATTTATTTTTGAAACAGCATTTGAATTATTTTAAAAACCTTTGAATTCATATATGATTTCTTTTTTTTTTTTTTTTTTTTTTTAGTCTGCTTTGTTAATCCATTCACCTTCTGTGCAACAGAGCTCAGATGATTTGCTACATGCCAATCCTCACACAAGAAATTATCATCCTCTTGATTCAAATCTAACAACTGATGTGCTCAGGTATATTGCTAACTAAGTTTAATCAAAAATCTCTAAACGATAGTAATGTATACTAATTTTCTAAAAATGACTCAAAAATATGTTAATCATTTTTTAATAAAGCATAAAAATAGTAAAAAATACATCTGCTTGGAATATGTAATTCGTTTAAAAACTTGTGCAAGCAAAAGCTGTGCCAAATTACTATTCTAAATTTTAAAAAAAGAAAAAAAAGCAAAATTGAAGGAAGTATCAGCAAGAAGGAAAGATAATTACTACACTCGTGTTTTTTTTCTTTCTCTCTTTTTAGTTCAGCCTATTGATACTCCCTTAAACATACATAATCACATTTTTAATCACCTATCTATTTTAATTTTATTCTAAATCATACCAATTTTGGAAGCTAATTTAAAATTATTTCGTAGAAATTATGAAAGATAGTGTATTCTTATAACTTAGCAATAGAGAAAACAGCCTTTAAAAAACAATCTGTTTTAATTAGAGAAATAATGTTGGGGGAAAAAGTGAAAAATCATATTTTTTCGTTTTTCAATTTTTCTTTTGGATTTTGCCTTTTTTTATTTGACACACACGCACACACACACACATATATATATATCAGATTCGTGATTTTTTAAAATTTATATCAGATTTTTTTGATTTTTATTCAAATACATTATAAGAACTTTAATTTATGATTAAAAAAACTTTATAAATGTTTAATCAAAATTAAATTAATATTAAAACAATATAACAATATTTTAGAAGCTCTAACTTACTAAAATAATTTTTCATTATAATACTGAAACAAATGCATAATTGAAATTTGAAGACTATATGAAATAGAGAATTTAATGAATACTACAAGAATCTAGATTTTTCTGAGAGGTACTTATTTTGTGAAAATTTTGACACAATTTGTGAAAATTAAAAAATCAACACAAAAATATTAATTTATCGTTTCTTATGAGACACAAAAATAAAATTTTAAGAAAAAGTATTTTGTGAAACTACCCTTTTTCCTAAAGTTGAATTTGTGAAGGTACCGCTAAGCAGTAGCAAATTTAGCTTGGACACAGACCTTCAACTATTAAAACAAAGTTTCAATTAGCATAATTTTAATTTGAAATTGTGATTTTTTTTTTCTCTTGATTTTTAATATGACAAAATAAATGTAAAACAAATGTAGTCATTCATCAAAAAATAAATAAATATTTTATCTATATATTTTTATATTAAAATATTCATTTTTAATCCTATATCAAAATAAATAAGATAAGTTTAAAAAAAATTTAACTTATGTACTCATTGGAATTTTTTTTTCACAAAATTTCTTTATAGAAAATCTGATGTCAAAGATTCTGTAAACATATTATGAGAAAAAAATACCAGTTAATAACTCTACTGCTTCAAATATACTTAGAAGAAGTTTAAAAGGGATCAAAATCAATCATATTATCAGGAAAAAATATCTGAATTCATTACCCTTATTTTTTTCTATTTTTAGCATATTAAGGTAATTTTTTTTTAAATATAACCTCAAGCTTTAGAAATATACATTTTCCACTAAATAAAATATAATGTAGATTTTAATTCCAATCTTTTTCAATCAAAAGGTAGAAATTTAATTGACATTATTTGCATTTTTTTTTTTTTTGAAAAAAATTCATGTTTATTGATTACTTTCTACAGCTATGCAAGTCTATATTAAGACAGCATTAAATGTGTACTTTAATCTGTACTTTAAATCTCAAGAATCAAAAGATTTAAAAAAATGTAATTTCAAATGTGTTGGAATTTCACACACACACAAACACACCAAGAAAGAAAGTAATTTCGTTAACTAAAATTAGTTAATGCTGCAATTTATTTAAAATAAATTTTAAAACTCAGAAAAGAAAATAATAAAAGTATCAATAATTTAAAACACTATTTTTTAAGTTTTAAAATCAATATGTATATATATATAAAAACAGTTGATTTAAATCAATGATATTTTTTAAAAAAAATCATTTGATTTAAATCAACGTACCGTGATATATATGTGTGTGTGTGTGTATGTATGTGTATATATGTATATATATATAAATATATATATATATATATAAATAAATAAAATTTTCATTGCAAATGCTGATATTTGTTCACATTCCTTAATCTTTAAATTTTGAAGCCTTTATTATATCAGAAAGAGTTCAAATTTTTCCATTTGTATGAAATGAAATTGAAAATTTGTTACAGGTATGTTCTTGAAGGCTACAACACATTATCATGGTTAGCGCTAGACCCAGCAACGTGTGATCGTCGGTCATGTTTACCAGTGCACATCCAGGTTTTAATGCAACTTTATCAAGCTGTTGAAGCTCTCATATAAACTATGCAGCTAAAGAAAACTTTTGGAAACAGGGAACAAATATTCATGTTTATAGGCAGTTACAGTCATTTTAATTATTTAAAATAATGTGATGTCTTCAGAGTGCAGCACATGCTACATATCAGAGCTCCTTCGTACCCAGAACCATGTATCATAAATATATATAGAGAGAGGTTGTAAAGTTCCAACTTTTGAGAGAAGTCCCCCTTCTGGTATGAAAATGTTCTGCAATGTATAAAATGCACATATTATATAAAATGGACTACCTTTTTGTGGTAGCATATTATACATAAATATATATATATATATACATAAAAAACTTGAGTGGAACTATGGTTTGAGAATGTGTTATGAGAGAACCTTTTGTTAATGGTTAGTGACGAATGAAAAGTATAATTACTATTTATTTTGTATATATAATAAATAAAATAAATATAAATAAATAAATATATATATAGGGCGTCTGGTCACATGCAGAAAGATTGGCGCCCTCCCACGCCAAAATTAGATATAATGCTACTTATTAGATAACCGTAGTTTAATACCACGGAACTCTGAACAATCGTATCTCGATCGTTGATTTTGTATAAAGCAATGTACAGTTACCACAAGTATACAAATCTTTTTACAAATCATGTATTAAACTCTGTAAATGTCCTTCTGTGTTGTTGAAAGCTGTAGGAGCCCAAAACTAATGACGTTAAAACAATGATAGGAGATTGTATGGTACTGCCATCTTAGCAAAGGTATGCTGGAGTTTTGATTTTACTACTTTTTATTAGTTTCCCACTGCCAGCAAATCGAAAGAGATCTTTAAAAAGTAAAAAGACTATGCATAAAAATTCATTTAACATCTTTATTTATCACTCATACCTATTTTTACATATGTTTTTAAAGTAGCATTGTGGGAATAAGATAGTTTTGGATTGGCTGAGCAATAAGTCTGGCAAAAGGAATTTTAAATTATGCACTCGTGTTATGCGAACAAAACATGTATAGTGAACATTCATGTCTTAGAAAATTTAAATGTAAAAACAAAATATGCATGTGTTGTAGTTTATGACGATTTTAACAAAGTGTGTTGGTTCTAAAGTGTCCTTTTAAAAATCTATGCAAATAAATTTTAGAATGTACAGTTTAAAAATTAAATGAATTCACCTCTAAAAATAATCTATTTCAAATCAAAACCGATTTTTGTAGAAGACTTATGCAATTTACTTTTACCTTAAATATTTATTATATTGCAATTTTTTAATCATGCTGAACTGTGTTATTTGGATATTAAAATAATCTATGCAATTTTATTGACTTATTTGTATAACAAATTGAATATTTTAAAATGTCTTATTGAGGTATCAAGCAGCTGAAGAAATTAAATATTTTTTTTTTATTTTATAAATCAAACTTAAAGCAACGACGATATAATTAATACTGTAAAAAATATTTCTTACTTGGGGTGAAAGATTTTTGTTCATTTGATATTTTTAACCTAACTATTATGAAATTATCATTGTAAGGAAAGCAAGGCCTCTAATTGTGAAAATTTTCTGAATTCATACTTGAGTTGGGTTTGTAATAGACTATATACTCAAAGATCTATGCAATTTTAATGACTTATTTTTTATGAGAATTTGTGAATTATACAAGAATAATTAAAATTATCTATGCAGTTAAAAGTCAAATTTTTGAATTAAAAACTAAAGTTATTTAAAATGACTAAGACATTGAAGCTATTGAAAAATTTACTTTAAGGAGTTAAATACTGTTTTTTTTTTTCAATCAAACTTCATGCAACAAAAGCATGATAAATAATTAATTATTTAAAACTAGAGATATTTTAAAGGATCTATGCAAATTTATCAATTTATTGCATGCTAATTTGGCTGTTATACAAGAATAATGAAAATGATCTATTCAGTTTCATTGTCTAATAATTGTATAAAATTTTAAAATGAGTCAAATTAATTCAAGGTGTTATGAAAATAGTCTTAAGTTTTTTTGCAATTATTTCCATATTTAATTATCGATGTATTTATATTAGGAAATAAAACTTTCCTAAATCAAAAACTGAAGTTTGTTTTCAGAATATCTTTTTGTAGTATTAATCAGTTGAAAGGATATTATTTGTTTTAAAATCACACTTGTGATGCAAGTGACAAATGCATAAAAAAAAGCTTTTAATTAATTAACACTGTAGAAACTGAATATGTTTTAAAAAAATTTATGCAATTTTTATAGATTTTTTTGTTTGATAATATTTGTATCATATAAGGATAATTAAAATGACCTATGCAGTTTCATTGACTTATGATTGCATTTTAAAATATAAGTCAAATTTTTGAATTGAAGTTATTCAAAATAACTTAGGGCATTCAAAGTGTTTAAAATTGTCTTTAATTTTGATTATTTTCTCAATGCCTTATCGATGTGTTCTCGATTTTAGGAATTCAAAAATTTCTAAAATAAAAATAACTTGTTTCCAGTCTTATTGAGGTATTAGGCAATTAAAAGAATTAAATACTATTTTTTTAATCAAACTTAAAACTACTAATGCTATTAAGTAATTAATAGCTATAGAATTAATATATAAAGTAATTAATATATTAAGAATAAATAGTTATTAAATAATTAATACTGTAAAAATTTACAATATTTAAAAAAATTAAAATCAATTTTTGACAAAGACTCAATGAAATTTGCTCTTACCTTAAATATTTATTATATTTCAATTTTTTTAATGAACTGTGTTAAATGGATATTCAGGGTGATTTATGCAATTTTATTGATTGACTTGTATGAAAATTTGAGTTACGACGATAATTAAAATGATCTATGCAGTTTGATTGACTTGTGATTTTAAGCATGTCAAATTTTTGAATTAAAAATAAGTTTTTAAAAACAACTATGGGCAAGGTGTTAAAAGTGAGTAACTTAAGTATTTAAATATTATTTGCTTTTAATTAAACTCAAAGCAACAATTGCATAATAAATAACTAATAAGTACTAATTAATACTCTAAAAATTTACCAAATAAAATCCTAACAGAAAAGAATTTAAATGATCGAAACCAATTTTTGACGAAGCCTTACTGCAATTTGCTCTTACCTTTAATATTTATTACATTAAATTTTTTAATGATGCTGAATTGTATTTTATGAATATTTAAAATGACAATTTGGGTATTATACAAGGATAATTAAAATGATCCATTTCCTTATGATTTAATTAAACTTATAGCCACTAATGCATAATAAATAGCTATTAAGTAATAGTTACTCAGAAACAGAGAAAAAGTTTTAAATGATCGAAATTAATTTTTAATGAAAACTTAATGCAATGGCTCTTACCTTAAATATTTATTGCATTGCAATATTTAATAATGCTGAATTGTATTTTATGAATGTTTAAAATAAACTATGCAATTTTTTTGATTTACTTGTATGATAATTTAAGTATTATACAATGATAATTAAAATGATCTATGCAGTTCTATTGCCTTATGATTGTTATTGTCAAATATTTGGATTAAAAACAAAAGTTATTTAGCTAGGGCATTCAAGACGTTAAAGTATTTAAGTATACCTTAGTATTTAAGTACCTTAAGTATTTAAATTTTATTTGTTTAATAAAACTTAAAGTGATTAATGCAGAATGAAGAGCTATTAAATAATAAAAATTGATAAGAAAAAAAATTTAAATAAGAAAATCAATTTTTGATGAACACAAAATGCAATTTATTCTTACCTTAGACATTTATTACATTGCAATTTTATTGAATTACGTGTAGGACAATTTGGGTATTGTTCAAGGATAATTAAAATGATCTATGCAGTTTTATTGTCTTGTAATTGTATAACAGTATGCCAAATTTTTGAGTTAAAAATAAAAATTATTTAAAATAACTAAGGCAAGGTGTTAAAAAGTTAGTGCTTTAAGCATTTAAATACTATTTTTTGTATTAAACTTAAAGTGAGTAATGCATAATAAATAGCTATTAAATAATTAATACTCTAAAAATTGATGAGAGAAAATAGAAAAAAAAATTTAACTGATCAAAACCACTTTTTGTCAAAAACTTAATACAATTTGCTCTTATCTTTATTCAGTACATGGCAATTTATTAATCATGCTGAATAGTATTTTATGGATAATTAAAATGATCTATGCAATTGTATTGTTTTACTTGTTAGACAATTTGGGTATTATACAAGGATAGTTAAAATGATCTATGCAGTTCTATTGCCTTATGATTGTATAGCGTGTCGAATTTTTAAATTAAAAATAAAATATTTAAACTAACTGAGGGTATTCAGGATGTTAAAAGTAAGTACCTTATAAGCATTTAAATATAATTTTTTTAAAATTAAACTTAAAGCGACTATTGCATAATAATTAGCTATTAAGTAATTAATAGTCAAAAAATTGAAAAACAGAATACATAATAGGAACAAAAATTTAAATATTCAAAACCAATTTTCAATGAAGACTTAATACAATTTGCTCTTACCTTAAATATTTATTGCATTGCAATTTTTTAATCCTGCTGACTTGTATTACCTGAACATTTAAAATGATCTATGCAATTTTATTAATTTACTTGTACGACAATTTGAGTATTATACAAGGATAACTAAAATTATCTATGCAGTACTATTGCCTTGTGATTGTGTAAACATTTTGTTACATTTTTTAATTAATTTTTTTTTAAATTAAGTTACTTAAAATAGCTAAGGTCATTCAAAGTGTTTAAAAATTAAGTACCTTAAATATTTAAACACTATTTATTTTTAAATCAAACTTAGAACAAAAATAGGCCTGATAAATGCCGTATATCCCAGTATACAAGTTAACCACCAAAAAAAAGAAGGAAAAAAAAGAAAAAAATGTTAATTTGTTAAATGTTAAAATTTTTAAAATTAAATGTAAAAAATTAAGTGTACTAAATTTTTTCAAGTTAAAAATATCGAAATATTATTGAATAAATTATCTCAAAATTTTTTATTCTTAATTTTTTTTTCAAACATAATTTAAAGGTTTTTTTTTTTTAAAGGAAAAAATAACAAACCTTTATTCATTAAGAAAATAGAGAAAGTGCAAAGTTAATTGTATATAACATTTTAAAAATAGTTTATGAAAAGGTTAAATTGATACAGAGTTATTTTTATCTGTCTAATTGTTTATAATGCATCGATAGTTCACGATCAACGAATGCCTGGCTTTAATACCGGTGTATAAGTCAACCTCCTCATTTTCATACAATTTTGGGAATTTTAAAAGTTGACTTGTACACCAGGATATACGGTAACTATTAAGTTGATACCGCAAAATATATACACTTTTTTTAGGCAGAAAATTTTTTATTCTTTATCTTTAGTACATTTAACATAATTACTGATATTATTCTTATTAAAGGGAAAAAAATGATTATTTGTGCAAACTTGAGAAATTTTTTTGAATCTGAAAAGGTTTGTAACTTATCACTTCCAGTATCTGTATGAAGAATAATGTTGTGCTTTGTTAAACAACAATTAAGGTATCTCATAAGTGCAGTTTACTTAAGTTTTAAAGGAATGCTCAATTTCATTGCTACAATATGCAGAGATTAGTTTAAATTTATTTGCAGATTTGGGCAAAACATGTTTCCCATATAATTACACAGAATGAGTTTATTTATTTTCTTTTTACATTAATGTTACAATGTATACAAAGTCTTGATTTATAACCTCTTTTTTTCAAGCTTTAATATATAATTGTTTTAATGAGTCACAATGTCTAAAAATGGATAAAATGTTGTAATTTTTTATTGCTTATTTTAAAAACTTTAAACACAAGAAAAATTTCATCACTTTATTTCCATTATTTAAGAAGTTTTAAGCAATATTAGGTAGAAAGTTTTCTGTGAGGCAAAATAGAATTTGATAGTGCTTTTTCTCATTGATGAACCAATGTAAATATTTTAATACCCAATGTTTTTTTTTTTTTTTTTTTTCCCATTATAGATTTTTTTACAATTAGCTTGTTAAGCATGGGGGTACTATCGAAAAATTGTTTTAATTAATGCTTACACAAGATTATTTCATGGTTATAGTTATTTGCGTATTTTTTTTTAAAATTAATAATAAATTTTAATATTAATTCCATCTTAAGGAATATTATGCAGTTGTTTCTGCATAATCACATAGCCCATATATATTTTTTTACTGTGATTGTTTTTATGAATTACAGAACTTATTATGTAATGTTTTATTTAAATTTACTTTATACAAAACTTATTGTAACCATATAAAGGTGTTGACTATATATAATTTGAATGTAAAAATATTGGTAAAAATGTATAAATTTATTGTACTTGCTTTCATGTGATATTTTTTTTTTTTAAACAAAAAAGGTATTTGTATGCACAAAAATCTCAAGTGAAAATCAATAATTCACTAATAAAGCAATAATAGAATAAAAGTTGCAGAAAATGCTTATGTAAAATGGGGAGAATTAATTTATGAATATGCTTATCTGCATAGCGTCTACTAAATGCTTTCGAAATTCAGTTATATTAGCACACAATCAGAATTATTTTTATGAGAATTGACACTAATATGTTTAAAGTATCTTTCTTTTGTTAGCTTTTATACTCATTTATGTGATGCTAAATTTCATGTTTCGTTTTGAGCAGTATGAAGCAATACAAAAAAGAAAAAATCTTTTAAAATATTATTAATCTCAAGTTTGCTTTTTAAACATTATCTATCAGTAATTTTTATTTCCTTTATTTATGATTTTCAAAGACTTAATTTAACTATAATTTGCTTTTTAAAAACAACTATAATTAACTAAAAAAATAATAATTAATAAGGTGCGACTCATTGCAATATATATATATTGCAATATATTTTAAAACAGTGTTTCAGTACTTAAATAATTACATTTTATAAAGCTTTAGTACAGACACTTATTATTATTTATTTTTTTTTTAAATATAAAATCCAAATTTCTTTAGTAAAGTGTGTCTTAAATTAATATATTTATATTTGCTTTTAATTGTGATATTAATTTATTATTTTTGGTTTAATTTATTCTATATAAAATATATATATCTTAAATATTTGATTTTAATGTTTTATGAATGAAGTCGTTTTAAGGAATGAGTTAAAGGGATTCCAGTGGAAGTTATTATTTTTTAAAATTGCTCACAATACAATTATTAAAATTAGGCATATGGAAGAGCTTAATTCGTGTGCTTATAGCTGATTTGTGGCAGCAATAATTTAAACTAAGAATATTAGCATGCAAAAAAAAAAAAAAAACAGATTTACTGCTCAGCCTAAAATGGACGAGAATCATGTGTCATAGGTGCTTCCGAATGATTTTGTACATAGTTATTTTTCTTTCATTCATCTTGCACTGTGGCACGATTCAACTTAAGAAGGACCGTGAAGAATATCGAAAAGATAATGTTAATTCTTTGTTTAAAATAACATTTTATTTTAATTTTTTTTTTCTTTTTAAATTTTATGATCTCATCAATAAAACTGAATATTTTTTTAATATTTTACTACTAGATTTTTCTGGATTTTATTTATTCTAATTTCTGATGGTCTATACATGAATCATATATTTTTCTCTGTAGTGATTTGTAAGAGAACCCTTTTAGAAAATAATGCTACAAAATCTACATAAAAAGGAAGTTTAAATCATAATCATCTGTTTAATAAGAAATGATTTTAATCCGGTGCAGTGTTAATTTATGTCCCAAGATTTTAATTCTTTTACTTTTGTATAAATGAGCTTTCTTATTCTTGCTTTTATTTATTTTTTAAAATACTTTTTTTTATGTTTGTGATCGATGAGATTTTTATTGCACACATGTAAGCTAAGAATTTATTTTAAATATTTTCCTCAAAAGTACTCTAATGTACAGTTTCTTTATTGCTTGTAAAGTTTTTATTTATGATGCATTTATATATATATATGAATTCATACCTTTCATTGATATCATTTTTAACTTCCTCCATCCTTTTCTGTACAGTTGATTAGAAAAATAAAATAATAAAAAAAAGTAAAAACTGATAACATATAAAGATATATCATTTTGTTTGATAAATGCTGCAAATGTACAAATCAGTTTTTCTTTGTTCATAATAAATCTATTTAACTGGTTTATGTTTATTTTTACTATTCTCACTGTTGCATGACATTTTAACACTTAAGTCATGTTATTTTGTACTTATGAATCCTACTTGCAAGAAGAGTGCATGACTTGGGATAGACCTGAAAATATAAATTTTCAATTAGTAGCCACTTTTTCCTCAAAGCTAATGAGTCTATAACCGATATCTGTCGGCCCTTTTCATTTTAATTTAATTTCATAATAATTTACATATTTTTACAGAAAATTATATTAAAAAATTCATATTAGAAATAATCTATGGTTATAAAAAGTTATTTCAACAATAAAAGTATTATAAATGTGTGAGGATTTAATTAAATATGTGAATTGTCAAAGAACTCTCCTTCCACATGAATCTTGCATCACTTATTGATGGATTCTAAAGGGTCAAAATTTTGAACGGAGACATTGAACATTTTAATGAAAATTCTGTTTTCGAGAGTCTTTTTGCATTGATATACTACTTTTATCATTAAAGGATTTAAAAAAAAAAAAAATATGGAAAAAAACTACCAATTGTTTATTTTATTTGTCTCTACATTTTTTGTTCACTCGCCATGTGGCGACTAGTTATTTTCAGGTAATTAGGGATGAATCGTAGTGTGGTAGAATACCTTTCGTGGTTTTTCACTCTTATTATAATAAAGAGTTAGCCAGTAAATTGTGAGAAAACAGCATTTAAAAACTTGGGTTGATATACTAATTAAAGGTTATATACTAATTAAATCTCTATGGCCAGCATAGGCAATAAACAGGGATAGGATGTTGATGTTCTAAAACAGGGGTTTCCAACTGGCGGCCCGCGCGAACTAAAATATATTAGTTGTCATTTTTTTTGCGGTTAATTTTCGTAAAAAAAACTAGTAAAACTCCACTTTTCTCGTTAATAAAAACCTTATCTCTCTGTTTCTGAGAAATTTAACATACCAACAGTGCAAAAAAATTTATTTCTCAGGTTTTGCATCCAAAAAAATATTTATTCAAATTAAAAAATAATCTTGTATGTTGCTCTTTTTTATTTTGTGAATATAATTTAGCATGAGCGTATCAGAAATTTTCTCGAAGAAATTCTTCGGTTTAACTTTTTGAAACTACTCCTTTTGGACGAAAATATTTACACTCACATTTGTAAATTTTTAATTTAAAATGTAAATCTCTATTCTAGGAGTTTCGCCCTTCCCTCGTTCTGCTCACCATCCCCTTGATTGCTTCTCATACATAATTTTTCCCCGCAAAAGTTTATATTTTCAAAAAAGAGAAGAAAAGATAATTTTGTGAATAAAATGTATAATTTTATGTAAAAACATATTATTAATATGTTAATTACAACAAAATGAAGGATTATTTGGAAAAAATTAGAAATACAGAGCGCGCGACCCAATAAAATAAAAAATAAATGAGAATTTTACTCGTTAACGATAATCTTATATCATTATAACAGTTTATGTTGGTAATTGTTTTCTCTCTTTTAAATTGTTTATATTTTTAAGAATTTCATTATAATTGCTGAGATTTGTATATCTGGCAATATCCATTCTCTCTTTCTTTACTTACTCTCGTCATCAACTCAAACGAGAACTTATAGAATAAAATTCTCGAGAGAGATCAACAAATTCTCCTACAACAATGACTAAATACCATGGTGCGTAGCGTTTTTAAAAAGTGCTTAAAGGTGCTTATTTTCGATTTTCCTTATATAAAAGCCCTCATAAAGGTGCTTTTTCATTGGGTGTTTTTAAAAAGTGCTTAATTTTCCCCTTTCAAAAATGAGATTTTTTCGTTACCAAGTCGATTTTCGCCACGTATTTTATAACCGTCGTTGAACAGCCGACCCAATTTCATGGGTTTACGACTACTAATGTTCAACTCCGTAGCCTTGTAATTTTGAACCAATCCAGAAGACAAGGAAACTCCTGGATCAGTACCCCCAGAGGTATTGATTTGGTATGGGAACATGGAGGACTTTGAGACTCGACAGATTTAACGTGCATCAGTCACCATTTACTACACGGGGAGTTTTCGGCCGGCGAGGATCGAACCCACGACCTCTTGGACATGGGCCCAGCGCCCTACCGACCAGGCTATCCCGGCCCTGTATTATGCAAAAGCGTGCTTTTCACATTATTCTATTCAAAGTTTTCACAACTCATTTCGGCGTACCGTCGGTCCATAGCGTATGAAAGCGCCAATCATTTTACATGTTTGATGAAATACTTGCGAGTCCGTATGTGCGTCAACTGAGCTGGGTTCGGTGAGATTATTGCCTTCTTATGTATAACTCTGCTGCATTTTGCAAGATATTCTCATTTTCAGACTTCATTTTCCACCCTCTGATATCGAACCGAAAAATCTCTCGATCATTTTAACGATTAATATAATAAAGAAAAGAGTTCTTCGTCTGAAACTAGTTATTTTATCATGATCATGTAAAGTCAGAGAATTATTTTGCATTTTGTTATTGTATATAGTGCTTAAAAATATTTTTTGAGTGCTTAAAAAGTACTTAAAAGGTGCTTATTTTTTGTTGAAAGATTTGGCTACGCACCCTGAATAATTATTTAAACCGAAAAATTAGAAAGAAAAAAATAGCAAAGATGCACTTAAGATTGTAATAGCTTTTGAATAAATTTTGGATTGGAATAATTAAATTAAGAAATAATATGAGAAAAAACATAATGGCGATTAATTACAGAAGAGAGGAAATAGTGATCGTATCATTGCGATCACTGATTACCCGTTAATGTAATATTTTTTTTTTCTTTCTGGGTAGACGTTCATAAATGCCACAACATATTAAGTCATGGTTGGCAAAAACTGTATCAATAGATGTTTTCTTTCTAGTTGTTCAATGAACTGGATTGGTTTTCCAACCAATATACGTTCCTTAAGCCGTCACAAAATTCCTTCTTCAGTAATTACATTAAAATCGCGGTGAAGACATTAATTATGAATAAGATAAAATTATAAAAAGAACATAAAAATACTTTAAACTAATATTATGTAAAAATAAACAAAACTCAAGTCTGGAAAACAACTCCAAGAAGCTCCAAAATTATCAACTGCTTTTTTAAAAAAATTTGATCTTGTGCTGCTTTTTTTATTTATGAAAGCTTAAGTTAGCCTGATTTCGTATGACTCTTACAACTCCCTATTTGCGATTATGGTGTTGGTGTGAGGATATGATTATGAAAAACCTGTAATAAGAACAAAACATATTTTCCTAAGGGATAATAGAAATGGTTCTTTCAGTACAACAAATTTCGACTTTGTTGTTGCATTTCCGCGACTTATGTTATTACAAGTTTAAAAATTAATAATTTTCAAACTAATCATCAAATTTACTATACACACTCGTAATTTTAAGTTTCTAAGTCTTAGTTTTTGCGCAGCAAAACAACGGCTGGGTCGCTCAGGATTTTTTAAAATAGAGAGAAAAAAGACACAATGAACTTTTGAAGCTTAAAAAAAAAAAAAAAAAAAATCAGCAGTAGAGACATCTAAAATGAAACAAAATACGTTGTAAAGAATTCGTATTATCTATAATCTACTGTAAACAAAATGTAAATCAGGTAAATTTCTAAAAAATCGGAAGGGGATAGAATTAAAGTTGAAAATTAATAAATGTTTTTTTTTCCTTCCGAAAACGCGCTTTAAATTTGAAAATTCTCTTTATGTGCTGCAAATTACAAAATTCTTCAGGATGTCCGGAAAATATGGAAACGGTCGAATTTACATATTCAGGGTCCGCAATAAACATTCGCCACCTTGACAAATGCGATAAAGTAAATTCAGCGAAAAAAATTGTGTTTTGGAAAAAGTATTGGCGAATGGTTTTTTCTAGCGAAAAGAAAAATATTTAATCCCCTCGAGTCTGAAGAAAAATAAATAAATAAATTAATTAAAAAAAAAGGTCAGAAGGAATTTTTGTGAACAAAATGTGTATTTTTATTCGATTACAGTTTTTTCCGTTAGATACATGACATAACCAATTAGAATTATATTAATTTCAGATAATGTAAGCTTTAAACAACTATAGAGATTATGTAAGCACGATACAAACTACCATAAAATACAGACGACGAACATTCGTTGCCAAATCACGCGCTATCGTGTGGGAAAAATCTCTCAAACAGTTTCTGCCAATTAAAAACAGCTTGAGTGGTGGCAAGATGCATATTTTCATCCCACTATTTTTGCAGAAAATATGTTTTCTCGTGACTATCACATAACGTAGATTCAGGTTTATCTCTATATTACTGCTCTAGTCTTAAGTTATCAAAAGTTAACCCCAACCCATTTCTTTTCCCCAAAGACAAAATTTTTCATCCTCTCTCCCTTTATTGCTCGTTTACTCAACCCCAACAGCAAAATTACTCTTGATTTGAATTTGTAATTTATAAAATAATTCAATTTATAGTAAATTTGTATTTTGATTTGAAGTTTCCAATGGGAAAAAATAATTATAAAAAGTTGTTAAGATTTACTAAGAATTTTGAAATTTGGCTACTATACTTTTGATGCTTAGCTAATTTACTGGCCAATAATTTGAAGTCCTTAGCGAGGGCCCTGTATATTTATTACTCTCTATTAAAAAATAAATAAAATAAAAATCCACGAATAAAATATTTTCGAAAGATTCCATTAATGATAAACTCGACTTCCCAACCACACCCAAGGGCAAGGCCTGATTATAGTATGAGCTGAATGGACACTTCCGCTATTGTCAAAGCATAATTTTTTCTTTTAAATTTAATATCTACACTTATTACTATTTTTAGTAAGGTCAGTACTTCATTAAAATTTCTATCTTACTGGAATTGCATAACAAAACATAGCCAAAATGTTACTTATCAGGCAAGATTAACTATCATAACGGGCTGTTCGTGCGTATTTCAACCGACACTTCCATTTATCTAAATTGCTTTAATTTTGTATTTACTAACAATTATTGCCAGAAACTGCATTAAAATAGACTCAGACTTAGCTGTTTTATCGTAGTTTATTGTTTTGTCGACTTACTTGCAGATCTCGCCAAATAAATTCGGCTGCCAAATTACGATAAAACGGTAGTTTTTTTTTTATCTATTTAACTGCATTTTCGACAATGATTCTTAGAATACGTAAAATGTAGATAATAAAATGTAGATTCCGCGGCCATGGGAGCTATGCAATTTAATCCTTAGGCTGTGCATGCCTTTCTTTAATTAAAGTTTTTAACCGCTGGACTGAATTATCCTAATGTATATAATATGTATGGGAAAGTTGTAGTTCATTGACGTCGCACTAGAGCTGCACAATGGGCGATTGGAATACATGCCATCAGAATTTTGATCCTCTGCAGAGGGGATGGCATCCCCGCTTCGGTAGCCCAACGACCTGCACGCGAAGTCGAGCAGTCTCTTCAATTTCGTTGTTAAGTGCCAGTCATCTCGAGTCTGCCAAATCTCACCAGCTTTATCCTGTGATACCCATCGAGAAGCTTTGGTGTCTCCCACGTTCATGATGTATAAAGTGTGCCCTAAAATCCCACGAAGTCTTCAAAATAATAAGAGGTGTCAACGATCCAAAAAAATAGTTTTTCTTGACTGCATTTATTGGAACTCCTTCTTTTCAGTTAGGTATTAAGGATGACTCTTGAAGTACGAAAGTCACCTCATCTGTTCTTCAAAAAGGTATGTGCCATAACAGTACCGTGCAATTGTAAAAATTCCATTTCTGGTTTTTCTTCTTCGATAATTTGATCATTTGCAACTAAGCATGGGTTATCATAACGGCAGTTGTCACTCCACTATATATATGTATGTTTTTATATCCGGCCATTTTTCTTTTTTTAAAAATTTAAATTGTTAATCTTTCTGTATACAACTTGAGAACGTTGCAACAAATGTATCAAAAATAAGCCAAAATACAGTAACCCCTAAATATGTTCAGCGTTTTAAAAGAAAACAAAGTTTCGATACTGAAATGAAAGAACACCGCAACTCATTGTGCATATTATAACAGAATAAAAGCATGTTTTTGAAAAATTACCAACACTTGCGTCTTTTACAAAGTAAGAAGCTAACAATAGTATGGGGTCTACCATCTAAACAAACTATCTTTTCTTTTAAAGAGATTTTCTGCGTCGCTATGAGGAATAAAAACAATTTGAATTCAATAAAAATTATGCTATATGTAATTATGATTTTTTATTATTTAAGTCGCTTTTTAGTTATCCAGGTTTTAATATTAATATTGAAATACAATAGATTAACTATTAATTTAACCTTTGCGGTAGTAGGTCTATTCGTAGTGACCGTACTGATCCCCCAGTCATAGATGGGAGGTCGCTGTGACATCCTAAACATTTTTACTGTTCAGCACATTTTGCTTGGCCATTCGACTTACTTACGCAAATTCATTTTCTCTTATATTAGTTAGAAAACATAAATGAAATTATTAACACGTCTTACTTTGTTTAAATTTCTAATTTATTTGAAGTAAAAAAATTGTAAAGCTCTTTGAATTGAGGAGCAATAAATTTTGTATAAACCGAAAATATTAAGCATGAAGTCACGTTTACTATAGTCGTATCTACTATATTATTGTGAACTTTTTAAATTCAACAAATAAAGATATTTTAAATAAATTCAGTAAACTTTTTATTTACAATAAATTTTTATTTTATTTTAAATTTTTAACTACTCAAACTATATTTTAACTTTAAAACACAATTCTCAGAATTTCTATCCGGTTTTCGACGAGATTTTGCGATTACTAAATTGTTATTCAATTCATGAGAGAGTGAAAAATATTCATCTTAGCTGCGAATTAATTTTTCTTCTTTTTTCAAATGGTTCGTTATACATTTTATTTATTGACTAGAATAAAAGGAAAAGCAGCCTCGCAACAGCCCTTTGTGTGCCAGTTTTTTTTTTTTTTTTTACAGTAGTTAGGCTTCCACAATTGTGGCAATATGAGCTTATGATCAGCATTGCGAAAAGGCAGCCCAAAACGAACTGGTATCCATTGATCTGAAGCAGGTTGGGATGCAAGCCGCAGTTGGATTTCGAACCCCATTTCTGATATTTACGCAAAGACGTGTGTGTGTGTTGGGGGGGGGGGCAAGCACTTATCAGAAGCAAATAATGTGTAAATGTATGTATAAATAACAAACTGTTTGGCAACTCAACAAAACAAGAATTCAAAAAATTATTTGGCAAGGTTAAATTTATTTTGTTTCGTCTACCATATAAATAATGAAAATGTTTTAAAAATCTCAATGATAACATGTCAATATTAAATGTAACAACAATGCAAATATTTGTATGAGTTAATTTAGAAATCCATCGCTATTTATTTACATGAAATAAAATGAAACATTTATAAATAGATCATGCTTTCTAACACAATAAGTAAAATTTATAACAAAATTGTAAGATTGTAAAAGTCCATCACAACAATTAAATAAACTTTTTAAAGCCCTTATAAGTAAATTGTTATCAAGCAAACGATATTAAATCTTGTTCAGGTTTGGAAGCTGGAGCAGAGTTTTTCTTCTTTTGCTCTTCGAACAGCCTACGAAAAATTTGGCCATAGTACTCATGTAGCTCAATGAAAAGGTATCGTTGCCTCGACCTAAGACGAGATCCTGCACCATGATGAAGAAGATCATCTTCTGATGAAGCAGTAGCCATGACAGAAGAACCATCGACAGGAGCTTCAAGCTCGCCATTTGCCTTCCATTTATCAAAAGGATTGAATCTAGGAGCACGACCACCAGCTGCAGCGTGCCCAAAAAGACAACCATCAGATCTGTTAGAAGGAAGCTTACCACCTCTCAACTGATTTGGCACTGTTAAGGAAGCTTGTTTTTCCATCTCTGTTACTTCATCTAGCTGGCGCTGTAATTCACCAACCATCAATTTGACATAATCATAGCTAGCAGACGCGAGAGCTTTCATCCATTGTTCCATGTTCTCTTGGCTGCTGGCGCATAGAATATATGTCCTATTACCAGCACCATGGAACACAAGCTTAAAGGCATAAGTTTCTTCATTTTCAGCGAGTTCCACGGTGCATCCCTCAAGAATGACTAAACCAGCTGGCTCTTTGTCATCTCTTTTTTCGAAATAGAACAGAAGATTTCCTTTTAAGACACACCATCTTTTTTGGAAGCTTTTGTTGACCTCGCCTCGTTTGCCAAGCCAACCTTCTCTATCGATGCAACTTTTTGAGACAGCAAAACTTATCAAATTTTTTTCATTTATCTTCATCTTCCCATTCAAACACAAAAGAACTAAAATAAATAAAACCCAAATTAAACATTCTATTTAAACACCAGATATACATTTTTTACAAACTTCTAATAGTGTATAAATAGTGAGCCAAAGAATGTGGAAACTGTGGAAAAACAGTTTCTGTCCGTGTGCCAATTCTTTCTGCTCATAATCAGCTTTAATTGACATAAACCATTCATTCCCCCTTAATCTTTTTTTCTTCCTCTTGCTACAAGTATAACATTTAATAATTCTCGAATTATTTTTTTATTCCATCGAACTTCTTGTACATTTTTCTACACATCTTTGTAATTTCAAGTATCTTAGTCTTGTAGATTTTGTGCAGCGAAGCAAAATGCAACGTAAAACAAGTTTAATCCAGAAAAAATTAGCAAAAAACACTAAAAATTACAATAATTTTCGAGCAAATTATTGCAATTTTGAAAAAAAAAAAATTTTAAATTCATAAACAAATTTGGCACTTACACCAAATTTTAACTCAGTAGTTGCATTCTTGTGGACTGTAGAGCCAGTATGATATTTTTTCCAACAAGTTTAACAGTTTTTTAAAGTAAAAAATTTTTTCAATCTTAATTCTTGTGCATTTTTTTTATACATCTTAGTAATTTCAAGATTATAAGTCTTAGTTTTTGAGCTAAAATAACAGGCAAAAGGTGAATATCCAAAATTTTAGGTGAAAAAATTTTAATACAGAGAGGCAAGCAAATTATAACATTTAAAACATAAGTAAAGTGTTTTAGTAAATTAAAACAACATTAGTAAATTTGAGTTTTATTAACCTATAATTCTTGAGCTTATATTTACTTAAATTTTATTAACTTATAATAATATAAATAGATAATTCTCAAGGAAAACTTCGTAAATTTTTTTTTTATAACATTTAGTGTGTACCACGGCCCCAGAAATGTAAGATCCTTAACTCTCAGGTCTCATAAACCTAACACTGCATTAATTTATTTTTTAAATTTAACTAAAAAATAATTTTATTGCTTATGCTAAGATTATTTATACTCATTTGTGTATTTTAACATTCGAAGTTTTCATAATTTTTAAGTAGCAGCTATTCGGTCCCTTAAAGATTTCGTCACTAAAATTAGTAGCAAAATTGTGGTTACTTTAAATAAAAATAAATGTCATGTAAAATGTTAATAATAATAATTTATAATAATTTTATTGGATAGGATAAGTCTTACACTTACATAATTATGGCAATTTTAATGATTTAGTTGTGTTTAAATTATTTAGCAATGCTGCAATATTAATTAAATTAACTTTTGAAAGTCTCATAAAAAAAGCTGCATATATCAATGTAAAAAATAGTTTTTAACAATTCAGCGAAGAAACACTGGTAAAACCTTAAAAATAATTAACAAAATCCGTAAATAATTGTGTACAAATGTGTAGTTAAATTATGCTTTCTTGTCAAAAAATTGCAATAGCATCAGCGATGGTTTGGACAAAATAATAGAAACACTTCTATACTAACGCATTTTTTTACCTTTCTTAAAAAATGCTTAAAGAATCATTTTATAAGTGCTTAGGTTTTGCGATTTCTCATACTTATCAATGAAGTTTAAAATATTCGGGGTTTGAGGGATCGACAATAAATTACGAACGGAAAATAGTGTTCTTGAACACCCTATGCCAAAAAATGTAGCAATAAATTTGTAACTTGTAAAAATTATTTTGGATATTAAATTTGGTGATCACAAAATTTCTTAAACCTAGCTTAAATATACATTTTTATAAAAAATTAGTTTTTTGTCTTACGTTTTTTTTTAATTATTTTTTTAACTTAATTAAATTCAGAATTATTGCTTTAGAATTTGTGAAAAATTTGTTTTAAAACTGCGCAAGATATGAGCAATTAAATATGTTCTTTAATCTTGCGCATGTGCGGAAAAATTGTAATTTGTTTTGTCTTAATTTTTTATGTTTTTAATTTTTTGAATCGTATTTGGCAATTAATAAAAAAAAGTTCGATTTGAATATTTAAAAAAATTCCGAGAATCTTCAAAGTAGTTTTCGTAAGTTTTGAAAGAAAGCTCAAAATGATAAGGAGTTTTCCACAAATTTTATTTCGTACTATTAAACAAGATTTCTTAAAAATGACACAGGAACATTGTTTGGAATCATCCACCATAAAGGTATTTTATTCTTTCGCATGTTTTCTTTCCTTACACAATCATATTTCGATGTATGAACGTTTATTGTACGGTATTATCATTTGTTACTTAATTCTGTCTCCTGATACAAAATAATATTTGTAGAAAACTCATTATCATTTTTAGATTCTTAAAAAAAAAAAAAAAAAATTAAAAAATACATTTAACAGTAGTAATGAGTTCTTATTTTAAATAAAATATATAAATTACAAGTATAATTAGTTAAAATATGCTATTACTAATTATTTAGATTTGTGAAAGCCTTATTGTTGGCATCAAGATATTTAAAATATTACAAAAAATACATCAAGTTTTTTAAATTTTTTAAAAATATAGAAAGTTTAAAAAAGCAAATTTGTTACTATTTATTTCCTTTTTAATTTAAAATTTGAAAATTATTTAATTACAAAATTAAAATTTCAAAAGTGAAACCTTTTAAAAAGTTCTTAATTTTCTGGGTTTTAATAATTTTTCTGACAAAAAAGAAAGTTAAGAATACATTTAACAGTAGTAATGAGTTCTTATTTTAAATAAAATAGCATATAAATTACAAGTATAACTATAACTAAAATATGCTATTATTAATTATTTAGATTTATAAAAGCCATATTGCCTTGTTATTGGCATCAAGATATTTAAATTATTACAAAAAATAAATAAAGTTGTTAAAATTATTTTAAATATACAAAGATTAAAAAAGCAATTTTGTTAATATTTATTTCATTTTTAATTTAAAAATTACTTTAATTACAAAATTACAATCAAAAGAGAAATTTTTAAAAAGTAGTTATTCGGCCCCATCACTATTCGTTACATCACTAAGAAATATGAGAAATGTATTATAGAAGCGTTTCTATTATTTTGCCCATCCCCTGTAATTAACAATGTTACATAAGTTAGCAGGACATAACATTAGCCACCCCTTAGGAAATAATGAAAAGTTTAACTTCTTTAATACTGTGTAACTCAGCTACTCAACTTGATAATTGCCTGGGTCGGGAAGTGAGCCTACAATGTTTTGTATACATGTTGCAACCATTATTCACTGGAAATTAGATTCTACCAAATTGCTAAAAGGTCAACTGCCCACTATTTCACCACACATTTTCTATGAGATACAAGTTAGGTGATTTTACAGGCCAATCAAGATGCAATAAGGTGTGTGAGTGTTCATAACACCAATCCCAATAAACTTTTTTATGTCATCTTGAAGAATAAGGTTAGCAATAGCATCATGAAGAGGTTGAGTGAAAAGCAGCACTGGATCATACAGAATGCTAAAATAAATATGTTTTGTGTAAGAGGTCAACTCTGTAAGCATACCCTAAAACCATAAGAAGAAAAACACCTTCATTAAACGAGTTTTATGATTTGAGTTTTGTTAAAGTAGTTTTTTAATTTCTTTGAAAATTCAGAAAAAAAGGAAAATCTTCAAATTTTTGAGAGAAAAATAATTCACGGAGGTTTAGCTCACGCCAAGTTATGAAACTTAATATTGCTATAAAAAGCAAAGTATTTCTGCAACAGCCTCAATTATGGGCCAGCGGCCCATGGAGGTTAAGGCTCCACAATTTCGTGACCACTGGCATGATGGTGGCAATGTGATCAGTAGTGCACACCACCCCACTTTACTTTTCAGACAAGTTGCTACACATTGATCTGAAGTTGTGTGGACAACAAACCACCACCTGAGATCGAATTACAGCTGTTCCCAACGGTAATTTAGTGCCTACCTATTGCTATATTCAGTGGTAATTATTAAATATAAAGATATTTCTAAAAAAACATTCCACAAATAATCTCAGATATTTAAAAAATAAATAAATATTAAAGGTTAAAATTTAAAAAAAAAAACACAATAATACAGAAATTTATTACAAGATAGATGTTTCAAGGTGATGCTAGTTTCTTGTGAAAATATTTGGCACATAATTTTATATAATTAAATCAAAAAATTTTATAAATAAAAATAGAGTTCCATTTAAAATATTTCAGCATAATGTTAAATTTAAGCTAACACTTGAGTAAAATTTATATTAAGAATATTTTACTAATTATATAGATGAATAAAATTTAAATTATATTTGTATACTTTTTTTATGGAATTTCAGTTTTGACTATATATGAGTATTGGCTGATATTTAGAAAAAAATATTACTTAAGAAACACAGAATAAAAATTCCTATTGCAGTATATTACATAAATTTCTTTACATATAAGTGACAGGTGATGGAAAATAATAAGGAAATAAAAAATGATTTTGCAACACATTACTTGACAGTAACAAGTTTTTCACAATTCATGGTTTTATCAGGTTTTAATCGTCACATCAAAAATCCCTTTTTGACAATCGTCAAAATTTCCAACATTTTGGTGTAAAAAATAATCATTAGCTATTATGAAATAATTATGAATAAAAGTACGTATAAAAAATACAACTGATCAATCCCTTTCTTTAATCATTTTGATACTTAACTCACTTTTTGTTTAAATTACTGCCAAAAACCTAAAGTTTTGGAGTAGAAAATCAATCTATATTTATAAATATTAAATGATTACGAATAAACATGAGTAAATTTGCAATTTATTCGATCTATTAATTTGCTTAATTACTGAAAATAATAAAGCAAAATTATTTTTAGCTAAGCAAAATAATTAAACAAAAGCAATTATAAAAAAATCATTTGACAAGTATTTTGTTCATAGTGTGTAAAATCAAATTTTATTTACTCCCATTTTAACTGCTCCTTTAAATAATAATAACCCATAAGTGTTTTATTATAAAACAATATTTTTGGTTCCCTCTGTACTACAAGCTTATTTTTCAGTTTCGAATTAATAAACCCGAAATTTGAAAATATCCTTTTAATTGATGCTGTGAGCTGAATGGACTAAAATGTAGACAAACCAAAACATAATATTTTTTCATAATAAGCATTTTTTTAATATTTTTATAGATGATAAATAATATAAATTATAATTGTAGTAATTGAGCAAAATTTAACTTCTAAGAAAATGTCCCTAATGAAAATAAAGAAACTTGCCCAAAGTTTTTATTATATTTCGACAGTAATCGACCCTTTTTGACGTGTCATATCAAAAATAAGTTTTCCGCATCAAAAAACCTAATCCTACTTAACAGACTGATTTTAGAAAGGAGAAGGCGACTTTAAAGTTAGGTAGAACAAAGGCTTGTTCACAGGATAAAAAAATTTTGCTTAATAAGCTTGAAATTCTTGAGTAAAACATGAATATTTTATTTATCATAAACTCTTTCAGAGTTTAAAAACTCTTATTTCAAATAAAGTAAATATTATTTCCAATAATTATTGTTTTAAGTATTGCAATTGTGAATTCGTAATGAATAAGAGATATTTTTAATATATATCATTTAGAAATAATTCATGACATGAGATTATTAAACCAATGACACATAAAACAACAGAGTTTAAAAATCATTTTTATAACCTATTATTAATCATTAAAAATAATGTATGGTTTTTCTTTGGAAATCACACAGAGCTTGAAAATTGTTATAATCATTTGAAGAGGTGTTTCTTACTTTCCTTAAATAGAATCTTAACTTTTAATAAAAATATTACAATTAAGCTACCTTAATAAAATATTATTTTGTTTCTTTCTTTCTTACACTTCCAGAAGTTTTACATTATCTCAAACTAAGAATTCACATCTTTACATTTATATAAATTAGTTAGTAAATAATGAAACTTTAAATGCTTACAAAAACAACAAGTAAATAATGAGAAGAATTTTATAAATATTTAAACATATTTTTAATATTTGTGCTTACTAAGAGTCTCCCAAATTGTTCAGGGGGAAATAATTAAATATTGTATAATGTTTACATTTTATGAAGTTAAAAAAGTCATACTAAGCTTAACTGTAGACAATTTGTGAAAAATATTTCAAAAGTTTACTCAAAAAACAGTACTATTTACTTCCTACCTATTCATACAAAGAGTGATACTGCCCAAATTTTATACATAAATTGAATAATATATTTATTATAGATTTCACAATAAACAATCTGAATAACAACTTAATAATCTAGTTATTTATAATGCGTAAGAGATGCCGATGGTAGGGACTAATCTCAATTGTGGAATATAAGAATATGCTGAGATTTGAAGATTTCAGATCTGCAATTTTAAGAATGCACATTATTATAAAAATTATTATATAAAAATTCGCAATATTTATTTTCACCATTTAGTACTCCATAATACACTGTTACTAATTGTCAATTTAAGTAACGATTTTTAAATTCCATTTGTAGGCTCTGTTGAGCTATAAAATATACATCGTTTCTTATACATGTTACATCTATAAACATTCAATAAGTATTCATTTGTACTTCCTTTGTTATAGAAAAGTTAATAATAAACCCGGTGGTGAACACATAAAGCCACACCCTCTCAATATTAAGTGATTGCAGTAGCATTAAACATGATAAATTATTTTAATAATTTTAGTATCTTCACAGCGACCATGCATTAAACAAATGCAAAGAGATGCTAAAAAAGGAACCAACTTTTAAAAAAAAAAATCTTAATAATTTCATAGAAATAAATAAAAAATAATTCTCCCACTAACTTCATTTTCCAGTAAAAAAAAAATTCATATTGCTGCTTCACTCACATTGTTTACTTTATTTTCTTCAAATTTTTCACTCCCACTCCCATTAGAATATATACCGACAGTACTTTCTTGCAACGAAAATGTTCGAATGCGCATGCTCGATCACCGGGAAAAACTGTTTGGCGACTTTTTAATCATTTATCTCTCAAAATCATGCCAAGAGTTCAGAATCCACTAATTCAACTTTTTCTTTATCTGCTAATCATTTAAATTTAATTTTTTCTTCATGAAAAGCTTGTGTGTATTTAATCAAGAGCTAATTTTGAACAACAGTTGGTATAATCGGACATCAGCAACAATACCAAAAGTAAATATAAACATAGTTTATTTTTGCTTTATTTCGTTTTATTCTAAGTTTCTAATAAGATTAAAAACTCCAAATTTAAAATTTCTTTCGAAACAGGGTTTCCTATGAAATAATTTTGTTCGAAATTTGGGTATGCTCAGTTTCGTTTCAGAATTTGAGTTTCAGTTTCTCAGTTTCTTTCTTAAATTTGAAAAAAAAAATAATAAATAAATAAAAAAGAAAAACAGTAGGGTTTGTATTTATTTATTAATCATAATAAATAAAAAAATTTTTTTTTGAGTTATATGCTTTTTTTCTGCAGATGGAGGTAAATCGGAACACTCAAAATAATCTTAGTTTCGATTCAAACATTTATAAAAAACAGTTGAAGGACGGACAGGGTTGTGTTAAGTTAAGACAGGCCTTGAGGTCGATATGTAACTTGGTACCGTACCCTCTATACACCAAATAAGCTAAAATTTACCTACATTCAGGACTATTGAAACTTTTTGTTAAATTCTACAGGTAAGCTTTTCCAGTTTTCTTCGAAGCTTAAGCTTTTAATTTTTTACAAAAATAATGACATAAAAATGCGATTCAGTGTCAACGAAAACAGCCTGTATGAAATTATCAATGTCATGTAGTAATAAAAACTATTAAACATACACATTTTAAAAGACACAAATTAGAGCTTTCTGTTTTTATTAAATTTGTAATATTTTTTAAGAACCAAGCACCGCCAGAAAATAGTAAGTGTTTTGTAGATAGTTACTAAAAATTAGATAGAAAATCCAAGCATATCTGGCTTGGAAAAAAAAAGAAGATAATAAATGAAATTAGGGTGTTGGGTTAAGGGCTCAGTTAAGTGAGGGGTTGATGGAAATAATATGACAAAAAATCTTTTTTTTTTTTTTTTTTTTCCTATTTAAACTCAAAATATATACTGATACATTTTTAATGACTCTGAAGGAAGTCATTAACATTAAATCTTTACGCTTTAAAACATCCAATAATTTCTTAAATATTACAAAAATCGATCTTAGCTTCATAAATTTTAAAGATTTCTTGTTGGGCTCAAAAAAATTTAGTCGTCGCGGGCCCCAATAGCCCTCCTCTTAACTGAATCTGGCTCTGATTGCTGAGGAATGATTAAGAACCCTCGAATAATAAATAAAGATATGTATAAATTAATAGTGAAATAAATTATGTCAATAATTAAATAATAAATAATCGAATAATAAAGAAATAAAAAGATGTAATACTAAGTAAACTTTCCGAGGTAAAAAAAACATGGATTTTTTTAAAAATTATTATTTCTGAATTCAATGTTCTTCCGCATTAGTTCTTTATGCGTAGAATGGTACCGGTGCATAGGATGTCCACAAAACAGTTAAGAAAAATACATTATAATATTAGGGTGGGCCAGGACATGCCCACTTTTCTTCAATTTTTTTAAAAACAAAATAAAATTATATATTTGAAATAAATTGGAAAACAAACAAACAAAAATAAGTTAGTATAAACAATCTTCCCTTTAATATTTTTACTACTTAAATTATCGTTCGTTTTTTCTTCTTCTTTCGTTTCTCTCTTTTTTTCAGCATTTAAAAAAGGTTTTATTATTTGTATATTCACTCTGTCTTGACCGTTGAAATATTACGTAAACATGTTTTAGCCAGTCAACACATTTGAGGTTGGGTCGGCCCTAGCTGTTATTCTGGCGAAGAATATTTTCTGTGTTGAACTTTCTTTGTTTATTCTAATAATATGGCCAGCTTATTAAACTCGTTGGATTTTTATGTATTTAATCATGTTGATAAAGCATGACAAAGCTCTAAAGTTCTCCAAAAATAACTCTTAGTATTCGCCGCTCAAAGAGCATTTTCATCTTTATGTGTCATTGTCCAAGTTTCTGATGAGAATGAGAATATAGGTCTGATTAGGCATTTATAAATTCATAGCTTAGTCTTCCTTTTAATTAAGTTTGATTTTTAGATACTTCTTTAAACCGTAAAAGTATCTGTTGGCAGCACTGATTCTCTTCTGAATTTCAGATGCGATGTTGTTGTCAATGTTATCGGATCAATGTATTAGAGCTCTCTAGCTATAAATAAAATCTTTACCCCCTATATCTGCAGCAATAAGAGTTTTATTTATTCTTTTATTGTGTTGTTTATCTATTTATCATATTTTTTTTTTTCCGTTTAACCCCTTCAAAACCAACGGAAGAAGAATCCACAGGCATTTAATACAGAACAAAAATAAATATCTATAAAATAATAGTTAGCAAAGTTCTGAAACTTGGTGACTTAGAAAATCCAAAAACATGAGATTTTTTAAAATTATAGAAAAACCTACAAATTTATTTTTGGCCTGTTATATAATAAGAAGTGAATCAATATTAGAAAGAGCAAATATCACTATAATAGAAGTTGAATTCAACAAGAGAAGATAAAAATGAACGGGACATGTGCTAAGCATGCCAAGAAAAAAGTTAATGCATGTTTTGTGTAAGTGAAAAAGGAGAAGACCGAGAATGTCTTGGCAGAGACAAATGCAAGGAAGTTTTAAAAGAGGAAAATGTGAAGGATTTTTATTAACCGACCCAATTCTGATTTTACGACTATTTAGTCTTGTCATTTTAAAACTAACCCAGAAGACAATGGAACTCCTAATTTAAGCATTAGGGCAAACTAACCTTCGTGGAAGACTTTTTTATAGAATTAACCCGTATTTACGTTACTCGGAGAGGAAAACCACGAAAACCTCCCATGGTTAGTCCGATGGCAAGGGGATTCTAACCCCTGATCCGTCTACTACCAAGAATATTTTACGTTAGCACTGTGATCGGTGCTAGCCGGAAGTATAATTCATATTAACCAGCCACAGCTGAGATTCGAACCAGGCTTACCTCATTGGAAGGCGAACGCTCTACATCTTGCGCCACCGCAGCTCAAATTTAAAGGATTATAGAAAGCCAGATCTCAAGCCGAAACACGGGGTAAGGGGCGTGTAGAAGTAAGCTGGATCCTTATGGCTTGATTTGAAGTACGATTTGTAAATTACTATCTATTTATTAACAAACTGATTTGCCAGCTTACTGATTTCTTCCATTTGCTAATTAATAATTCGCTTCTTTAATTTGCATTCAATAGTACGTTTATTCAGTTTTAAGCCTATTTGCTGATTCACATAATCACTAAGTACTGATTCATTGATTCGCAGTCTTTCTTCCCTTCTTCTTTTCTTCTTTATTCACTTGCTATATCAATAATCATTTATATTAACGGTTGCCCTAAATAATGATCTTATTTTATAATTAAAATTACATAAATATTTTTCATGTACTCTAAGAACAACAAAATTGCTTTGGTAACAGTATCCCTGCTGTATCTTTCAGTATCTTCAAGGTCCTTTAGAATTCATAATTCTGTGGGGAGATGAATTTGTAATTGGTTATTTTAGAGACATTAAAAATTAGTTAGTTTTTGAACAATTGTTATACCATCTTTTTCCTATAATAATCTTCTAACTGTATCGAACCTCAAGCCCCAAAAAGAGTTCCCCTTAACCTTCGAAACATCGAACTCATGATATCACAATAAAAATAAAGAAATTCTATTAAGAAATTTCAACAGCAAGCAAAAAAAAAAAAAAAAAAAAAAAAAACTCAGACTTCAGAGAAAAAAATTTGAGAGTGTTAAAATTGAACATTTTTGTCGCATGAGGGTTATTTTTTTCCGGTAAAAGATAAACAATAGGGACAACCACATGATATTCAAATTCCTAGATTTGTTATCTTGTCAACTATCTGAAAAAATAAAATAATCGCGGCAAAGTTAGGGATATAAAAGGTAAGTATTTTTGTGTTTTAACAGAATCTTTGATCTTGATCATTCCATTTCACAGTAGGTGATTATTATTAGTTCATTGAAATAGTTCAATAAAAGTAAAATGAGTTCATTATTCTTTTGCTTCTTAGGTGACAAGTATGTTACGGCTTCTGTTTTTATTCTCTGTGCTTAATAGTGGTCTAGTACTGAGTTCAGATAGTCAGTATGCATCAGTTACTTATAATGACAGGACAAGAGAATTCACTATTCACGATACCTATGTGCAGAATTCTGTGGCTAATGGTTCATTCAAGGATGAAATTTTTATGACTGGGTAAGCTCTCTGAAGCTTAACATTTAACTTGATTATTTATCTCACAATTTTTACATACACATGTTAGTTAATGTTAGTTAAAAAAAATTACAATACCGAATGAAATGTTTACATGCCCGAACAACTTTTTTAATTGCATATTAATAAAATCAAACGAATGTAATATTTAATTTGACAAAATTCAATTTTATGAAAGAAATGACATTAAAAACACATCTACGTCAATACTTTCATTTTAAGTTTAAATCGTAAGTCAGGGCTCGAAAAAACTCGGAAATTTTAACCGTCCCAAAGGACGGCCTGTCCAACAATGTACCCGTCCTCCTTTTAAACTAACCCGTCACTTCTAAATAAATAAAAATATAATTTTCTCTCATTTATTACAAGCATTTATCATATAAATTGCGCAATGAATTAGTAGTTATTAGGATTACAAATACTAGGATAACATTATACAGTTATAAAAGAAATACTAGTAGTAACCTAGTATTTATTTTATGAAATAATTTATTTCTTATATGAAATAATTTAAATGACAAAGGTCAAGTTATCTGGAATGTCAATTTATCCGAGGGTACTGCGTTTTTTAAATGAATAATCAAATATGACGTTTGCCAGTTCCACAATCAATCTAATGATTTACAGAGGTTTCTGCTCAGAAATCTGAAAGGGGTTTTCCATTTAGGTAGATGTTCATAATTGCGTTTAACGCTTCTTGTTAAGAGCAGTAGGTAATGTGTTTTTTTGTAAGTTCATTACTGAAAAGCTCCTTTCAACCGCTGCAGTACTCCCAGACAGAGAAAACATCAATTCCACCAAGCGCGGTATGTTGCTGTATTTCTAGATTATAGGGTCATTATAGAAGTGAGGCGATAGACTCTTGTAAAATAACCAAAATTGAAAATGTATCACGAATTTTAACGGGAAAATGGCCGTCCGCGCGGACGTCGGATTCGAGAAATTTGTTGTCCGCGGGGAATTTTTGTCCGCTGAGGACGGGCAGTTTTTCGAGCCCTGTCTTAAGTATTGAGCATTACTATTAAAGAAGCATTATTCATTATTAACAAAGTATAGTATTAAACACGACTAAGCATTGATGGAGTAAATGTAGAGCTTTATTGTTGTCAAAAAAGTAATAATAACAAACTTATTAAGCATTATAAGCAAATACTTGCTTTTTATCGTATTACTTTAAAACACTGTTTAAAACGTGTCACTTTTTACATAAGTCTCTAAACGATGTCATTATTTATTTTATAAATCGTGATAAGAGATCAAAATATTTATATTGCGTTTCATCACTTTATTTTGTTTACTTTTTATCACAAATATTTATGGAAGTATTTATAAATTTTTTTTTTTATAATTTCATTCTTGACATTCAAATGTGTGGTCATGCAACTGTAAACGAAAGAATAAAACAGATCAGTCAAGGAAATCATTAGCTGGATCTCGTCTACCAGGTCCATTACATAGCATATCTATGTTGTTACTAAATAAACACTTTCTAAAGATAAGAAGATAAGAATAGTTAATAAAATAAATTAATATTGAATATTAAAGAATATCTTAATAAAAGAACGAAGGAGTTCTCCTTAAATCATAATAAGCAAACAAGTATTTTATGCTAAAATTTTTTTTTCTAACTAAATATCATTTAACAAATAATTAAAGTAAGAATTTGTTTTCATTCACTTTTTAATATATTACCGAACTTGATATATTGAATTATGTTTATAGTATTTATACATCCTCAATGCACATCAAGTTACAAATATTTGCAAATAAATACTTACACAAAATTTTATATAATTCAAAACTGAACTTCAGTATGTTCGTGACTTTTATTACTAAGTTTTAACTAAAAAATTTTATTACTAAGAAAATAATAATATTTATTATTATTATTTTCTAGATTTAAATATTTTCGCGTAGAACAGAGTGAAGTATATAAGAATGAAACACACGATAGGATACGCCAATTTAACAGCCAGTTTTCTTTTTTTTTAAATTATTAATTTGCGATCCCTAATTATCCTTTATGCTGCACCATGTAAAAGTCAATTATTTAATTAATTTTCAAACATTTACTAGAGATCTTCAGAACTTCTTCGATACTCGCCAATAATCAGGAATAGCTGCACAGCCTTTTAAGAGCTCCGACCTTCTATAACAAATGCCTAATAAACAGAATCTTTGCTGTTAAACACACACGCGTGCATTCCACATAATGGCCTGCTCACTCGCCAAGTCCAACTCTTTAACCTTTTCCATCAATTAATTATCAAGGTTTGTAGAAACCATTATACCATTAGTGTAAAATTCTATTTTACAAGAAAAAAAATTGAACACTAATTACATTTTTTAATTAGAGATAAAGAAATTTGCAGGTTAACAACACCTTTAATTAATGTCATGCTGTTTACAACTAAAGAAATCTGAATCTTCTGAAAATACACTGTAGCATGTGATTTATCTGCCCTCTGAGAATGCACAGATCGATCACTATTTCTTTTTTCTTTCTTCTTTAAATCTAATTATTAGGTATATAGGTGATTCAAACTTTTTTTCCTAACTATTCATGTGTTTAGGAAGAAAATAAATTTCGTAAGAATTTAACGCATGAAATAAATAATAGTTAAAAGTTCCGTTATTTTTGCTCGTATTTTATCAAAGCAGTAAATTAAAGTCTCCTCTTTTTGTTTGCTAGAAAGTCAAAAATAGTAAGAAGTAAAATATCCTAAAATGCTGTAAAGGTAGTTGTTTAATATAGTAATGCATAATGTAATCACCATATGTAATACATTAAAACTAATTAAAAATGGACTATAATAAAAATTTCCACTACTAGAATGGAATATTTGAAAAATAAACAGGAGGGGAATCAGTTTAAATTAGAAATTTTTATTTATTTAAAAGACAATCTTACTAATCTTTCAATTATTTGTAATTAGTTTTGTATAATTTGCACTTAGTGTGTCACTTTTTCAAATCATTTTTTAAAAAAAAATCTTTTTTTAAACATTAACGCAATGTGTTCCGTCTGGAAGACTTTGACCATAATCATTTTGCTTATGATTAATATTATATTGACAGTACATTAGACGATCCACTCTGATGCCATCACGATGCTTTTTATTCAAGTTTCTTCGGGCCATACTGTTGTTATAATAAATGATACTCTACCATATATTATGAAGGGTCTCTTATTAATTATTTTTCTTTACTTCTATACGGTTATATTTGTAACATAAATGAATGAATAAATAATGTGATTTATTGTTGAGTTTTTATCCTACATTTCTATAAAAGTTATTAAATTAAGATTGGATTACGTGGACTCATGTCAGTATTTTGAATTTTTTTCACATTCTGCATTAATGTGGAAACTTAAAATTTTCTAATAAATTTCAAATCGTTTACTTGTGATTTTAGTTCAATTATGCGTAAAAACTGTTTTATTTACTCCTGTCTATTTTTATTCTGTCATACAAATTTTGCTATAAATAGAGAAAAAAAAATATGCGTTAATAATGCTATTCCATACTTATTTTTCCATTAGTTTAAAAGGATCAATGGTCATCTTGTCATCCATGTTAATATTTATTAAACTCAACATTGAAATGAATAAAAAAGCAAGAAAAATGATGAGAAATAAAAATATTTTTTAAGAAAAGAATTCAAAATAATTAAAGCAATTAAAAACAATACTTCCAGAGGAATAAAGCGCTATGCAGCTGAAAATCCAAAAGGAATTGAAAGAAAAGAAACAATGAAAAATGAAAAAAATGAAAATTATGAAAAAATATGAAAAAATACGAGAACCGAAGCTGACGTCTTCAGGGGGTACCAGTTCCGGAAGCCATAAATGCAAAACCTTTTCTATCGATAGAGCACGACAAATGTCTAAATTGCTCTCTCTGTATCCCAAAAGTTTTGCCAAAGTTCAGGAAGAGGTATTCTCTTACAAAAATACAAAATATAAAATACATAAAGCAAATACAAAAGCATAAAATAAGGACTAATACATAAGAATAAAACGCATAAAAAACTTACTTGGAAACATAAATCCCATAACCAAATAACACTTGCCAGACAACAACTGAATTGAATATTTTTCAATTTACTTTATAAAATGTACTTTTGTTTTCAAAAACACACGACACCCTTAAAGAATTAACATCTAAGCATTTCATAGAACTGAAATAAAACAAATATCCAAACAAATACAAATAACTTCATAAATTTAATTATAAATAATAATAATAAAAAATGATAAACTTATCTTTCTACCCATTAGTTAAGCTTTTCACTGTAGCATGATACTGCAACAGTAACAACTAGAATGTTACTGTTTTGGAATTTTGGTGCGCTTTTTTAAGTATAATCGCAGCATAATATTAATAAACGATATAAAATACTACTTTGAAAATAATGGAGAGTATTTTGCTATCATATAGTTTTATTTTACAACACCAAAGTTGCAGAAAATGTTAAATTAATTTTAAAAAATTTCCTTTTTAGATCTACAAAAAATTTAAAGTTTAAATAAACGATATGTTATTCCAGTTATTCCCGTTAGATAAACGATTTGTTATTCCATGAATAGTGCGCGTTTACTTCTTATTAACACCACTAGATAGCAGTACCAGTTGCTATTGTCAATAGTCCCACTAAGTTCTTGTGGCATAACTAACTACCACTACAAATATTAAACACCAAATCGCGAGTATATAAGACATGTTAACTCGATTCTATCTTGAGATACCTTTTCATAGATGAAGGTTGACACAGTCAAAAATTCAGTCATTGTCACAGTCATTGCAATCGAATCGATCAATTATACTTACAATGAAATTTTCGTTTTTACTCGCTTCTCCAATAAAAAAAGAAAGTAAAAAGAAAGTAAGAAAGTTTTCTAATGTGGAATTGTGCCTTTTCCCACCTCCTCTCTTTGGAACGTGATTATAATTCAAATAATGGGCATTTGTTGATGCATGTTCTCTCATACAATATAGTCATATTTTTCTAACGTTAGATATATTTTTAGTTATTTATTTGCAACTCATTATACTCAGGGCCTGATTAAGAACCATAGAGGCCCTAAGCACTGAAAAGATTTTGATGATCCTTAAATGTAATTAAGAACATCAAAACAACTAAAATATGTGTATATTTTTCAAGTAGGTTTGCAAAAATTTATAAACTGCCAAATTAAACGCTTTTTGAAAGGATCTAAAGTGGGAATCAAAAGTTTCAAATAACTCTTAGAAGAGTTTGCTATGCTATTCACATATTCGGTGATCTCAGAGCCTAACTAAACTAATTGTGACAATTCTGGTGTTTTATTTTTTTAAAAAAAAATATCTGATCCTCAAGTTAATTTTTTAAATTCAATTCTATGAAATATAACATAAATTTTTATTAAGACTTTCCGGTTGTTCCGCAATGTTGTTTAACATAATTTTATATTTTTACTAAAAATTAAGTGAAAACAATATTTTTACTGTGGGTCTTAAGTTAATATTAATGTAATTATCGAATTAAATAAAAATTATCGAATTTTAAAGAATTTTTATAAAAAATACAAAAACATAAAAAAGCTAATGGAGTGTAGAATTATCAATAGAAATAACAAACAACTCTTTTTCTTTTTATCTCTGAGATTATTGGGAAACCTGTGACAATCTCCATGAATTTACTAAAGTTTTCTTATTATCTACAGCATTTATTATTAATAACTTGCTTTGATGTTTGTAATAATGGTAACTTACGATTGAAATTTCTACTACTTTCCGACTAGCTAGAATATTCAAATTTCTACTGGAGCTCCGTGCTTATTGAAAATACAAGTAGTTTCCTGACCACAACAGAGTTTATTACCATTTAATCAGCAAATGGGACGTATAACCAATAGATATTTGGATAAGTAGCCGAAGTGCTCCAAATTCAACCATTTTTCTATTGCCAATATAAGCTACAATTGCTTCCGGACCATTGAAAGCTAAGTCTATCGTTATTTTATCACCAAAGAACTTTTCGATGAGCAAAACTTCAAATCTTTTTCGCATTATAAGTATAAGTTATTGGTAATCGAAATTTTTGCCCTTTTAAAACATAAACAGATCCAAAACCAGGAAAAATAAAACAATATAAAAAAATACTATTTAAGAACTAAGTTTTTAAGGTGGAATGAAAAGAAAAAAAATATTAATAATATTTTTGTCACACCTGAAACGAAAAATGTAGGCTCTTCACTTTCTAGAAATGGAGAAGGAGATGAAATAAACTTGGTGATAAGAATCCCTCGTGTCTTCAGAAAGTAATGCGTTTCACATGTTTTGCTTTAGGAGTGACAGAATCCAATTATTTCTCTCTTTTTCTCTTTCATTGACTTGAAAAACGTAGAATTTAAAATTTCATTTTACATTATTTCATTTATTACAGCCAATTGACACTATTCTATATATCCAAACACAATCCAAAAACAAATTCAAAATTATAATACTTGAGGTATGAAAAACACTAAACAATTATTAATCCAATTCAAACTGGTACAGCGCACAATGCAGCTAAAAACCAAATTTGTATTTTAAAACTAATAACAATGTAAAATAACATATTAAAATTTTAAAGTCTTAAAAATAATTAAAAATCTAAAAATAAAAATAAAAATAAAAATCTAAAAATAAACTATTACTAAAAATAAAAATCTAAATCTAAAAATAAAAATCTAAATCTAAAATAAAAATAAAAATCTAAAAATAAACTAATAATAAATTATTACTATTCTATATATTTAATATGTTGAACATACAGTTAAAGTTTTGAAATAATAATAAATTAACTTTATAATTGCACCATTATATGTTACTTCACTTTGTTTTCTCTTCTGTGAAAATTAACAAAAGAAATGAGTTTTGCGCATAAGTGATTTACTGATAGCGCGGTTACTTTATAACAGTGGTTACAGTGGCCCTTATAACAGTGGCCCGCGAACTAAAATATATTAGTTGTCATTTTTTTGCGGACAATTTTCATGAAAAATTTATATGGGTTTAAAATACTTTTATTTCGTTAAAAGAAAAAAAAAAACTCATTTTTTCGTTTTTGTGAGCATACCAACAGAGCAAAAAAAAAAAAAAAAAAAAAAAAAAAATTCTTATATTTTGCATCCTGGAAAATATTTATTCAAGAAAATATTTATTAGTATTTGTAATTCAATACTTTTGTTTTGAACAATTTGAGAAAAATCTGACCGTAATATTTAATGCTCATTCAAACATAAAACAATCCTATATAAAATTTTAACAAAGTTGCTGCCCGCCATTTGACTGGTGTTTTTAACTGTGTCCCCAGGCCTCATGTAAGTTTGAAACCCCTGCTTTATAACACGCAATACGATTGAACTCTAATTTTATAGTAAATTCACAAATGGGTGGAGAAGGAGCTTAACGAAAAAAAATAATAAATAATTAAATTAAATTAAATTAAATTAAATTAAATTAAATTAAATTAAATTAAATTAAATTAAATTAAATTAAATTAAATTAAATTAAATTAAATTAAATTAAATTAAATTAAATTAAATTAAATTAAATTAAATTAAATTAAATTAAATTAAATTAATAAATAAATAAATAAATAAATCTAGCAGCTTCATTTATTTATATTTTGTTTACATAATCTGTTGGCTAAAACAGAACAATTGTTGTTTCCCTGTCGGTCAGACCACAGCTCGGTGTGGGTTTAAACATACATATTTAAAAATGATTTTAATAAAAAGACTACATGCAAACGCGAGGTAATTTAATTGTAATCCATTGTCTTTCCTCATTTTAATAAAAGATTTTAAATCAGTTAAATTTAAAAAACAACCAATCAATTGTACTGAATTGATACAGACCGATTCATTATTAATAGTTAAATTAACTAAAAAAATTAACTAGTATTTTTTATTGTCTTCAGGATGTGCTGATGATTGATAACCTAATATTATTTTGAGAAGTTTTATATTATTTTCAATTATCATTTTAAAGAAGAATTAGAAATGTTTTAATACATTGAGCTAGTGCATTAATATAATATGTTTTATATATTAAAAAAAAAAAGATTATTAATTTTCATTTTAACATTGCACTCCACAATTCAATATTACAAGTATTTTATTTATCTGTTGATAGTACTTATTAAAGATAACAGGAATACAGAAAGCATCAATATTAAAGTAATTTAAAAAGTTATTAAAATAAAATTTATTAAATTAAAGATTATTAAAAAAAGGAGAAATTACCAGCTTGTTAAACTAGCTAACTTTTTTTTTTTAGACTAAACTGGTTTTAATTAGATTCGAAATATTGTTTTATTGCAAATTTTAACTTTAAAAGTAATGTGGAATTGCGGCTACCCTGTCCCCTCCTTATTTCGAAGGTCAGAATTCCAAATCTGTCGATCTATATTTGTTCTAAGAAAGTGCTTTTTTGTGTACCAGATTTCATAACTTAATATCGTCAGCATTAATTAACATATTTAAGGTAAAGCATTCGAACTATTGAGCACGTGAAATTCTGATCGTTAGATTAGACGGCACCAAAATAAAAGCCTCATTACAACTTCCCGAATGGCAACGTTAGAAAATCGACCAATGATTGCATCTAAAAATGTCCTATGCCAAATCTAACTGAGGTGGCTCAACATATAGTGAATTGTCTAGGATCTGCTTTCTAACTTTGGTACTTAGGAAAAAAATAGGGTAATATGAGTGAGGATTAGAGAAAAGGGGAAAATGCACTTTCTTCACCGCGATTGGGATTTTGAACGTTGTTTTGATCGTCATTTTTGCTTGCCTCTGATGTCTCGTTAAAATTGCTGTATGTCCGATGATTTTTAGAAAAAAAACGGCTCGTTTTAGACAGCACTTAACTAGACCTTTGGTAAATATCCAAAATATATACTAGGTCTAGTGCCACTGCCCGGTATACATTTGCCCGGTATATCCTACACTGATGTTATTTTAAGGTCAAGTGCCATTGCCCGATATACCCTACACTGATGTTTTTTTAAGGTCAAGTGCCACTGCCCGGTATACCCTACACTGATGTTTTTTTAAGGTTCAGTGCCACTGCCCGGTATACATTTGCCCGGTATACCCTCCACTGATGTTTTTTTAAGGTTCAGTGACACTGCCCGGTATACATTTGCCCGGTATAACCTACACTGATATTTTTTTAAGGCCAAGTGCCATTGCCCGGTATATATTTGCCCGATGCTCCAAACACTGATGTTTCTTCTAATCTATCGTCAGTAAGTATTAAAATATCGAATAAATGTAATCTATCGTCAGTAAGTATTAAAATATCGAATAAATGTAATTATATCCAGGAATAAATTAATATAAAATCGGATGACGTTTTGAATTTTTTCATTTTTGAATGGCATTTTGACGAATCGGAGATGTATTTTATACTTTGCCGGTTTCTCATTTGGCATTCTATAGAATGCCTAGGCAATGTGTGTAATATAAATCATTTCATACTTTGCCGGCTAATTTTAGGCATTCTATACAGTGCGGGATCTCTATTCATTTCAAATAATGCAAATGGGCAGAAATGATCATCCTACTGTTGTTCCGTAATGATAGATGAGTAGGGAATAGGCAGGGAATTTTCAAAACAACTTTTGGCAATGCGCATGTGCATAACTTGGGTTGGCAAGCGCCAGCGAGCAGGGGGCGGAGCCTCCTAGTTAATTATAATTCTTTTGTAATAATTTTTACTAAAATTTCTTTAACTGTATATAATTTTCCAATTACTCTCCTGTTTTTTTTTGCAGATGGTCTTATTTAGAAGTGAGTACTGATGTAAATTATCCCGATCCAGTTCAAGCATATGCTGCTGGTGTTGTCGAAGGTTACTTGACGGCCCCCGTTTTAAAAAATCATTGGACGAATATGGCAGCCGATTATTGTAATGGGGAAGAAGCTTATTGTGATAGACTGAAATCTTTCCTTGAAGATAATTTAGCCTTCATAAATATAAATGTTGAAACTAAGAGATTTCACAATGAATATTGGCATCAGGTATTCTACATCTATATATCTCTTATTTTAAAAATTTTCATAAATTAATTTTAAATTTATAACCGGAAATGGTCAGGAAAAATTTTCTGTTCGAACTCCTAGAAAACCTAGAAAAGTCAGGGGAATTTTCAGATTTCTGAGAAATTTGGAAAAATCAAGTGATTTCTAATTTCTGAAAAAAATCGGGGAAAAGTTCCATTTCTGAGTCAAATTCTTTCGTAATGCAATTTTAAGTCTTTAAATTTTTTAGTGTATGAACAAAATGTAGTTTACTGCCTTTGTGCAATTATATTTGAACATTCTAATCCTCCTTTTCTAACCTTAGAATTTTTTTTAATTTGGTTAATTGGAAGTAATAAGAAAAAAAGTCAATTTTGTTCCAATAATTTGTGCATATTTAGTAAAAAATGAAATTTTTGTGTAACATGTTGGTAAATGTATCTTCTATGTTGTTTTTGAAATCTATGAAAGGTATGTTAATCATATTAAATTTTTTTTAAATGTAATGAATTTTATTTATGCCTTAAATTTTCTTTTTTAGTGAAAAATGTATAAAAATATTTTATATTGTTTAAAGCATTTGCTCTTAAAGTTAAGTTTAAACAGTTTAAACTTGTGTGATTAGTGTTAGACTGATTAATATTTTAATAACTAGTAACTTTGAAAAAAAGTGGTTCTGGAAATTTTAGTATAAAATTCTGGAAAATCAGAAAGACATTCTGTACTTAAAATTAAATTAATTCTTACTAAGGAAGTGATTTATTACTAAACTAGTTCATTTTTTCAATCATATATTTAAAATTCGGATAAAAAAAACAAATATTTAAAATGTTGAATTTTGTATTTTGCCAGAATTACATTCTTTAAAACTATGTAAAAATTTGTATAGCTTGCAAATACAAAAATTTTTCCACTCTTATTAAATAAAATAAGAACAAATAATTTAATTATCATTGAAAGTAATTTTTTTCTTCACGAAATTATCTTTGAGTAAACGAATTTTTTAACTGTTCGCAAAAATGTTTCAATTTGATTAGAAAAGTCCCGTGATATGGCGAAATACGTAAAAATTAAAATTAACATTAAGAGAACCAAACTTTTGACCACTTTGTGGACCGAATTGCAGCTACCCCATACGTTTTAGAGGGTCAGATAATCATAGTTTGTCAGGATAAAGATATGTTTATTCAGAGAAAGTATGTTTTTGTGTCTGATTTCGTAACTTATAATATCACCTGAACTAACTAATTAGCATGTTTGCAGTCACCTCTGGAACCATTAAAATTGAATCCTAGCACTTGAAAATCTGCTCATTAGATCAAAAATTATTCAGAGTGTTTGACTTTTTTTTTTTATTTGCGTTAATAATTTTATTTATAAGCACTTTTTTCAGAGTCGGCATTCATAGTTTTCAACTACCTTTAAACTGGTTAGCTTTTTCTTTTGGATTGTTTTTAAAGACGTTACTGCAACAAAATTTAATTGATAATATTTATTTTAATTGTTAAGAATTTTTTTCTCGTTTTTTATATTTTTTCTTGTATTTAATGGACAAGGTTAAAAATCAAATTATTTGACTCGGTTAGACGTGATTATAGAATCGTAAAAAATAAACCAAAATAAATACTTTTCATTACAGATTAAGATTTGTGGATTAAGAAAATCATTTATAATGAAATTTATGATTCAAACTGAAAAAAAGAATAATTTTTTTTTAAAACGTAACAAGTTTTGTCGAAGACAATTTTTATAACTAATAATTCAACGCATCTTATAATCGCTTTTAAAAGTAATTTTTAAAATAGACCTTTATTCATCCATCATTGGATGTAAATTTTAAAACATTTATAAAATTTTAAAAATAATTTTACTTCCTTTTCTTATAAAAAATGATTATCTAAACGCCAGTGTCATAATACAAATTCATTTTTATTACAGCAAAATACCATTAATATCAATTAAGAGTGGTCATAGGGCCAAGATAGCTTAATTGGTAGGGCATTGAGCCCATGCTCAAGAGTTCGATTCCCTCCTGCCGAAGACTCCCCCTGTAGTACCGGTGCACGTTAAGTCTGTCGGGTCACAAAGTTTTCCATGTTCCCATAACAAATCAATACCTCTGGGAGTACTGAATTTGAGATTGATCGTTCTTTGGTAAATCAGCATTATGATCTGTGGATGAATAACCACTGAACTGCGCCACTGAAAAATAAGAAACGCACTCTCCGTCTTAAATTCGATGGGTTTCACCAAGCAGGCTTGCTGGTATCTGGCAACTAGCATTAGAAACAACAACAACAATAGTGGTCATTGCTATAAATTTTAAGTAGTATCCAATCTTAAATGATTTTCTTTTTAAAAAAACATATAATATCTTTGATGTTTAGTATGAACATTATGAACTGCGTTGTTTGTTTTCTTTTGTTTTAGTGTTTCCTTTGCATTTGGTTTGTTTGTGAATTCGCTGTTTGACCGGTTTAATGCGAGTTTTTATTTTCTCAAGATTGTGTTTGATATTTCTTTTCTAATTTGGCTTTATGTATTTCATGTGTTTCTTCCTGGTACTGGTACCCTTCGGGGTACTGAGAGAGCTAATTTTGGCATTTGTTCTCTCTCTCAATGGAAAAGGTTTTGTTTTATGACTTCCGAGGCCGGTACCCCCTGAAGACGTCGGCTTCGGTGGTCATATTTTTATTTTTTATTTCCATTGTATTCTTTATTGTTTCATTATGGTACTTCGACATTATTTTTATTGAATTGTACACATAAAATTTTATATTATTTTATTTATTAAAAAAAACTACAGTTTAATTAAAAAAAAATAATACACTATCGCAAGAGACCGTTGTGGGCCAGAATGTTCATGGAGATTAAGGATCCATAGTTTTATGGCCAACAGCATGTTAGTGGCAACAGAGCCAACAGGGGAGCCTTGAATTTATATTTTTGGGAGGGAGATCTTCCAGTTTTGCCGAATGAAATTTCGAATTTATTTATTTAATTATTGAGCTAATTTATCATAAATGATTACGTAATTCAATAGCTTCAATAAAGCAATATTATTTTGTTGCTAATATTTTCACAATATTTTAATTTTTCCTTCCGCAAGGATTAAAATTGTGATGGCAGATCATTCTCAGGGATGCTTCCTAGACCGTCGCTAATAGCTCATTATGCAGCTCTAGTGGCATGCAAATAAAGTACTACTCCACCAATACATTGATAAATTAACGATTTTATACTTAACTTTCCCAGTCAAAGAGCCGCGATTGGACAGTGGGTAAGGCACCGAACAGGTATTGAACCCCAGAGTTGGCTTCAGATCGATGGGTACCAGTTTGTCTGAGAATAAAGCAGGTCTGAGAAGTAAAGCAGGTATGACCGCATTGCCACACCACAATCAGCAATTGTCACATTGTAAAGCCTTATCAATATATTATGCAAAGTTTGGCATAAAATGGGTTCTTGTGGGGAATGCTTTAATTTTATTCTAGTAAAATAAATAATGAACTATTTGATAAATAAATATAAATCGGAAAAAAATTAATTCGCAGCTGAAGACATGAATTTTCAATATCCAACGAATCAAATAACGAATAATTTAGAAATCTGCTAATTTCGTCCAATACCGGATAGAAATGAAAATGAAATAGATATTCTGAGAATTGTGCTTTTAAATGAAATGAAAATAATAATAATAATAATAATAATAATAATTGCAAATAAAGATTTGCTAAATTTATTTAAAATTCATTTATTTTTTAAAAAATGAACAATAAGAAAGTTAAAAGATATAGATAAAGGAAACGTGACTTACCGAGAAAAAAAGTATGGCCAAGACTATCTGTATAAGGCGAAATTTACCGTGCGTTTAGTACTATGGGAACACCAAAAAGCTCATTATAATCTTTACCGAAGCGGTAATAATTTTAGTAAAATGAAAGATAAAATTTGGTTTTATAATATGTGATAAAATTTGGTAAATGTGGTAATTTTATCCATGATAGTTTAGAGCATGGCAGAAAATCCATTTATTCGGTAAAGTTTATTTTTCAGTTTCGCATTTTTTACTAAATGTGTGATAATAAGAACTACAATTTTGAAAACCTGAATTTTCTGAAACCGTACCATTAATCAACGAAAAAATTACCAAATGAGTGGTTTAAATTCCGTATATTTTGGTTTTATTAACCAATTATTTTTAATACCAGAATTGTCATTATTATTCAGTACGGTAATTTTACCGTAATTTACTTGTTGATGCTTTATGCATAATTTTTTTAGTCAACAAATAAAATAAGTCTAGCCTATAAACAGATGGAAGAAAAAAAGATCATCTTAAAACTATGTACTATTGATAATTCGCATTTTGAATTAATCTTTACCTTTTTTTCGTAGCATCAAAGGATTTTTGTAAGTCTTGCACCAATTTAAGGAACACGCAATTTCTATCTGCGCAAAGTTCTTAATGTTTTCTTTTATAATCACATGAGAGCACCGCCAGCTAACTATCGAAAATTTTGATACAGTTCCTTTCGAACGAAGTTCTCATTTTATTTCTCCAAAATTTAAACAAAGGTTATTTGAAAAATAAATCTTCAATCCATTATCTAAAAATAAATTAGAAATTTAAACAAAGTAAGACACTTTGTTCATAATTTCATTTGTGTCTTCTAAATAAAATAAGAGAAAATGTCTTTTTATAAATATGCCAAATGGACAAGCAAATTTGCCGAATAGGGAAATTCTTTGGCTCCCCTGAGGGCCAACATTGCGCAAAGATCGCCTTTACTTGCCAGGCACGTTGATGATCATCGTTCTGAAGTCTCCACTGGGGTTCGAATCCGAATCTATCTCAATAACAGTTTAGTGCATTAACCACTAAGCAATCGCGGCTCACATCTTTGTAATGATTATTTAACATGGTTTCGTATATATTTGACACAGTTATTTGTAACTAAAAGAAAACTCTATTTTAGGTGGCTCTTATTTTAGAACAATTGCATGGAATCGAAGATGGCTTTAGAAATACAACCAGTAACCCTTCAACCTCTATAGATGTTATGGGCTTGTTGTACGTTTCTTTCCTTTTTTTTATACAAATTTTTTAAAGTCTCTAAAAAAGTGATAAAAAAAAGTTTAATAAAAATAATATAAGTGAAATAATAGCGAATGATATAACGAAAATATCAACTTTTTAAATATGGTTTAGATTTTATTTTAGTTATTCGAATGCATCGTTTTAAAAATAAAATGGTAAAGTAAAAAAAAAAAAAAAAAAATATATATATATATATATAATAATAAAAACGAACTAATGTTCCCTCCTCATAAAAATAGACTTATCATCATATTTTATAATTTTTTTTTATAGAATTTCCCGAACACTTTATGTTTTATTCTGTTACACATCTGAAGATTTGTTAATATTGGAAGATTGTTTGATTAAGATTGTCCCAAATCTGAAGATTGTTAAGATTTATTTCATTTGACTATGGAATTGAAATTATAAATGAAGTAATGAACTATGAATGTAGCGACACACAAGAGCACACAATTCACGAGTATTTAAAAAAAATTTCATTTTGTAAAATAATTTTTTGTTAATGTTTATCTTCATCAAATGGAATGGTCTAAATTCATTGGTAATTTTCGAACATTTAATCTCAATTTAAAATTACTACAAAACTAAAATATTAATAATAATCCATTAAGAAGTTTTTCTAATTTATCACAGTACGATTAAAATATGTTTGAATTAATATATAATTTTTATTAAAACAGTAAAAATAACAACGAACAAAAACAATTCGTATGCACAAAGTTAAAGTTAGTTTAATTATCTATTATATCATCCACAGTTCTTTTTATCGACAAAACATGTGATTATCAGTTGAGTCAAAATCTTAAATATATTATTTTTATCATTTTCTCTTTGTCAGTTTATCATCGCTTATAAGATAGTTTCATTCCAAAATATTATTTTTCTCAATTTCTGATAATTTACTATTATGTCAACTCCATTTTATCCATTAAAACCAATTAAATTCCATCAGAATCAATTTACTTTTTTTGTTGAATGATTTCATTGTTCTCTGTTTGTAAGCATTCAGTGCTCGCTAAAAATTTTCAAGACAAATATCTTTTTCCAGGTGATTATGATGGTAATAAATTCAAAGAAGATTTTTTAAATTTTTTTTTTTTGTTTTTTGTTATTTTAATCGAGACGTGACAAATATCTCCTTAAATAGAAGACAATTCTGCCGTCCTAAAACAAAATACTGTCTCTTCTTTTAAAAAGTCAGAATTATTTATTTATTTTATTATTATGCCAAATGTACCTTGATTCACGGTATTTTTCCTTTGCTTTATGCTTTAAAGTTAGATTTAGTGGTGATTTTTCATATTTGAGGCATTTTTGATAATCGTTTTAAAAATGAAATTAAAATTGATCATTGTTTGCGATTAACATTGATTCTTTTATATATATTGCGCATGCTTTAACAGTCAGAATTGAGATTGAATAAAAATTTAGGTCTGTGGAGATCTTATAAGTCATCATTAAACTAAAAAATATATTTGGGGGTAATGAACCGGACAATTTTATACACTTGAGTTTTATTTACTACCCCTGGTAATCTATTTAAGTTTTAAAATGTCATGGCGCAAGTAAGGCACATAGACATACTTTGCATATGACAAACAGTTTATAAATCTTCCTTAAGTAACTTTAAAAAGTTGGTAACAGACTGGAAAGCATAGAAAAATATTCACCTTTCAATGAAAGATTACTTTTGAAAACCTGAAAGCCTTCAAAAGTAATCTTTCATTTACAGATTGTATGTTAAAATGATTATTCTCACATATTGAAGCATGAAAGCAATATTAAAAGGTAGTATTGTGTACTGAATAATTTTAAAAATGATTATCTTTGGTAACAGATCTCACAGTAACACTTCTCTTGGATAACGAAAGACGATTAATGTTCCAGAAAATTTAAAAAATGTAAAGACATCTTGTAGATTTACTGCAAAATTTATTTTTTAGAATAAATATCTAAATGTTTTGAAGTTATTTTACATATGGGAAAACAGCAAAATGAAAAAGAAATTGACTTTATAGTTCCCGAAACCTTATTTTCTAGGATTTCTCTTTGTTAAAAATTTGTAGAAAATAAAAAATATGACGAATTTTTATAATATTATACATAATAACTCTTAATCGTAGGTATTTTTTGGAAATTACAAGCATTGAAGCCAACAGGTTATTAAATTCGGCAATTAGAAATATTTTGTTTTGATCGGAAATCAAAACTGCCTCAAATTGGAAATCCACCCTAAATTGAACTAGAGCAAGTATAAAATATGTGGCCCACTAGCTATGGGTGATATAGCTCAAATAAAGTCCGCATTTTTATCTCATAGGACTCAAATATTTATTGGGTTGTTCGGAAAGTAATTTCGTTTTTTGGGGGGAAAATGAAAGACAATTTTCGTATAATGAATAAATATTTTATTAAATTTTATATTGGCCATTCTGGTCCAACACCTTTTGCCATCTTTCAGGTAGTAGCATGATTCCACGCTCATGAAATTTTTGGTCTTTGCTGGCAAAAAACTGATCCAGGTCATTTTTGACCTCTTCATTTGAAGTAAATGTTTTACAGTCCAAAAAATTTTGCAGTGACTGGAACAAGGAATAATCCGAGGGCGTCAGATCTGGAGAATATGTTGGATGTGGCAGTGTATCCCATTCAAGCTGTAAAAGCTTTTGGCGAGGGACCAAACTCTTATGAGGTTTCGCATAATCTTGGTGGAACACTATGCCTTTTCTGTTGATTAATTCTGGCCTTTTCTGTTGAAGTGCATCATTCAGTTTGCCCAGCTAACGACAGTAGACTTCGGAATTAATTGTTGTGTTATCCGGTAAAAGCTCCAAAAAAAAAAAAAAAAAAAAAAACTATTCCTTTAAAATCCCACCAAACAGACAGAATCACCTTTTTTATGGATATTGGCTTTCGAAATGCTTTGGGCCGGTTCATCTTTTTTGCTCCATGATCTCTTGCGTTTGACATTGCTAGACAACCCATTTTTCGTCCCCAGTAATGATGCGCTTCAAAAAGGATCGTTTTCGTGACGTTTGAAAAGCGAATCACAGACGTCAACGCGACGACACAAATTTCTCTCCGTAAGAACATGGGGAACCCACATATCGAGCTTCGAGGTTAAACCCAGACCTTTCAAGTGGTCATAAACAGTTGACTTCGATGAATTTAACCTCTCACATATCTCACGTGTTGTTATTCGCCGATTTGCATCAACTAATGCCTTTATCGTGTCTTTATCAGCCTTCCAGAACGTGATGCACCTTCGACACCAAAATTACCAGATCGAAATTTTGCAAACCAATTTTGGCACTGGCGTACTGTCAACACATCTTCTCCATACACATTGGTTAATTTCTTTCTGGCATGAACAGCATTTTTACCTTTTGTATAGTAAAAAAGTAAGATATGACGAAAATGCTTTTTATTGCTCTCCATATTTAAAAGGGCACTAACCAAAAACTACTGCGTAGAATTATTGAACGTTTTCACACACAAGTCTTACTATATCAGCTCTCTAAACATATAAGGATAATGCGGCTTAAGTGTGAAGTTTGGTTCGAAAAAAATACAATTAAATCCTCTGCCAGAAAAACGAAATTACTTTCCGAACAACCCGATATTTTGATTACATATTATATTTAAACGAAAGTATGCTGACATAAAACATTGTTGGGAAGAAACAGAATGGCTGGTATTCGTGTTTTTCTTTTCAAGGTTACGGAATGGAGGATACGAATCACTTAAATAGTATCCTATACTATGGACAGTTGCCACTTGACTAGTCCCAACGTCCTACAACAATAAAGAATGGTGTTTAATTTATGTTAAGTGATAGTAAACTTAATTATAACTAAATACTTATGTTTTAGCCTTATACACTTAAAAGTTATAATAGTTTGAAAACTCAATGCATATATCATTAATTATTAACATGGACTGATAGCCAAATTCCAATATATTTTTATATCCAAGTGAGATCCGAGTAGTTCTCCACATTTTATTCAGGAAACACAATCCATTAGATTCAAATAATAATGCCACAAAACTGTCTAAAAGGTGAATTGAATTGAATTTCTTACCTTTCTTATTCTTCAGTATAATTAAAAACTTAAAAATAAATCCAATTATATTTTTACAAAGGCAATCGCTACCTAAAGACATAATGTCAGAAAAATAATCTTAAAATGCTATTTTTCAAGTGATAAAATTGTTGTCCAGTATATTGAATGATTGGTCTTGACAGGATATACAATATACTGCCAAAATTAATATAATTGCATGCAGCAATATATTGTTCCTTGCACTAACTGGAGAATAGGAATAATATAACTCTTTCGCCATTTTTTATTATTTTACTAGGGCTCTGCAAGTCGATGCTACTTAAATCAGTAACGTATTTCTTTTCTCGGTAAGTTATTATAAGGTGATAAAATAAAATGACGTTGACAAATGTTTACTAGTTGTCATTTTTTAAATTAAAGAAACTATTTTTTAAGCATTTTCAAGATTTAATTAGCATTATTTTTAAAAATTTCATTCCTCTTTGAAGAATAGTTTCGCTAGTTACAAAAAAGTTCAGTCTGTGTATTTTTTTTTTTTTTCTATTCTTTTATTTCATTTTATTGTTCACGCTAAAAACAAATGATTTTGATGTGAAATAAATGAATTTGATACAAAACAATTATTTTACTATCCTACATATCACTTAAAAGGGTATTTTGCTTTAAAAAAGAGCTGTTTATAAAATTAACATTACAATTTATTATGTTGTAAAAAATTACATTTCTCACTTTTTGCATTTTCAGCTTTTTGAATTTGGTGGGAGACCTTATAGGTTTGGAAGAAAAACTTCAGAAAAAAGAGATCAAGAGGCCTTTTGGTTCAGGTTCTTGCTCAGCTTTAATAAAAATTCTTTCTAAAAAAGACATCTATTTTTCGCACGTTACCTGGACAAACTATAACTCCATGTTAAGAATTCTGAAAAAATACAGTTTTCAGTATCATTCTGCATTGTTTGAAGGTATATAATAGTTTGTTATCTTTAACATTATTAACTGACATCTGCACATGGCGTTGCTCACTTTTTTGTTAGGCAAATGAAAACATGAATCAAAGAACTTAATCGGGAAAAAATTTTGTCTCTATAGTTAGCATGTAGTAAATGGGGACTGGTGCACGTTAAATCTGTCGAGTCACAAATTCCTTCATATTCCTATAACAAATCATACCTCAGGGGTACTGAATTTGAGCTTGATTGTTCTCTGGCTCAGGTCAAAGTTACGATGTGTGGATAAATGAATGGGCCCGCTCTATAAACGGACTGTGACGTGTATGTGATTGAAATCGTATTCTTGGATCTAGATGGCGCCACAGAAAAAAAGCAAGAAACGCACCCTTTTCCTTAAAATTCGCTTGGTTTCACCAAGCAGTAGCATTAGAAACAACATCAAATGAATGAGCATTACCGATGAGTGGGACACTAAAATAAGAATGTCGGGCTATGCGCTTTGCAAACGCTTTTATATTATTAACATTAGACTCTATGATAATTTTATAATGCTACTGAATAATTAAAATAAAATGTGAAATGTATCATCATTCTACAGTTCCTTTCAATTTACAGTCTCTCAGATTCTCATTACAAAATGGATGAACCCAGACGTAAAAATTATTGAGAACTGTACTAACAATATCAGTGACACTGGAAATTACGTATAGCTCATACATTGGTATTTTTGTACAGTCAGCAAAAAAAAAAAGATATCACCCTGAATAATTTTCGTTCTAATGATCGGAATTTCACGAACTAAGTGTCAATCTTAATGGTTCCTGGGGGTTACCTCAAATATGCTAATTAGTTAGTGCTAACTATTAATTAAGTTACGAAACCAGACACAAAAACGTACTTTCTCTGAATAAACATATATCTTTTTTTACATATTTGGATTCCTTATCTTCAAAATATAGGGGGTAGCCGCAATCTGGGAAATGTGGTCCCCATAGTTTGGTCAGGAGAGCGATTCAAAGTTTGGACCCCTTAATGTTAATTTCACTTTTTGCGTTTTCAGTCATATTTTAAAAACTAATGAAGCAATTCAAAAAAATATTGCACCAACTCATAAAACACATTTACCCAAAGATAATTTCATGAAAAAAATAATTTTTAATAATTATTAATTATTTTTTATTATTTAATTGAAGAGAGGATGAAAAAATTTTGAATTATAAGGTACGGATTTTTTTATACCATATTAATCTACATGCATTTCAATTGAAAAATCTAAAGTTTCAACTGTTTTTATTTATTAGAAGATGAGAAAAATTAAAATTAATTATTTAAAAAAGAATAATTTGGCGACAATGAAAAAATGATTAAATGGGGCGATTAATATTAAAATGTGATAAACTTACGAAGAAATTGATTTAGTGCGCGTGGCGTAAAATTTCATTCATATTTTTTTCGCTAATAATCGTTTGCTAATCTTTTTATTTTTATTTTTTTAAAACTATAAAATACAATGTTTCTTTTTTAGTCCTCTAAAAATCTATTTGAAATTAAGTAAAGAAATTTGAATAAAACATTTTATTGAATAAAAAACATTTTATTCAACGAATGTCGAGTTTTATAAAAGCATGCTTTTGATAGAATATGATTATACACCAGATTGTGCTTATTTAATGTGATTATATTTTAGTTTTTTTTTCTCAATAACTGATACAATTACAATAATATACATACGTATGAATAGATTTGGAATAACATATTTCTCAGTTTCTTGTATATATTTTTTATGAATATTAATAAAAATACGTAGTAAACATATTTAAACATATCTCACATCATCGCAAATTTCTCAACATCTTATATATCGTGTTAATCTTAAAAGTAATTTTTTAATCACTTGTCCGGAAGTGTTTCGCAGAACTATTTTACCAACTATTTAATTAAATTTTAGCATTTTTAAAATTTTTATTCTTTACCCTATTACATTTATTATTTCTTCATTAATATACTAATCAATTTTTTTAGTACTTTAATTTAGATTTTCTTTAAAGTAAAGTTCCTTTTTACATTATAAGCAAGTTTTTTTAAAAAGAATTATTGTCTGCTAGCTAAGAATAAAGCCTTGTTAAGAAATTAAAAACATCCCCTGTTTAAAATTATTTAATGCAAAACAGCTGATTATTTACTAAGCATACTATTTTTTTTCGAAAATAATCATCATTGATAAATCATTGATTGTCTTTTTTGTTTTGTTTCTTGTGACTTCAACATAGATTATCTAAAATAGTGTCTATGTTTTATAAGTCACTACAAAGAGTATAAAGATACCGAACATAAAAAGCTGTCAAATACGTAGCCAAAACTTTTAAGCGTCTTAAAATATCTCAGTATCTTAAATGATTCTTTCTTTATGATTCCATGTAGTTTTTTTTCCGGATAATATACTAAACTATTTTGTTTAATTTTTTACTTTAGCACGATTCCCAAGATATTATTGTAGTATAATTTGTTATCAGGAACAATGCCTTATTTTGTTTAGCAGGAAACACTAAAAATTGAAATTTGTAAAAAGTTTCCGAAGCCGTGCGAATTTTAGAATCATCTGATTTAAAAAAATGCAATTAAAAAAAAAAAAAATTTCCGAACTTATTTTGATTAAAAATAAAAAAATAATAAAAAACGTGGCAAGAAGGCTAACATACTTTTTACAGAACTGTGAAAACCAGTTTTTCCTATATTTCGTCAAAAGAGGATAAGAATGATATTGCTCCAAGGGACCTACTCAATAATTTCGCTATTTCCAGAATGAAATCTGTTTGATCGAAACATATTTCCTTGAAAATAAAAACGGGGAAGAAATTAACTTTTATTATTTATCTAAGCTTATTCCATTCATTTAATGATAGCGGTATCAAGGTTAAGGATATGCGATGGAAGCCCCGTTTACTATTATACTATAAATGCGTTAAATCATGTTGCTTGAATAATTCATTTTAAGCTTATTATTTAATAATTTTAAGCAAATAAGGGTGTAAAAATAAACTCGATCAAAATACTCCGAAAGTATACCCTAAAATATTTGTAGAATAAACTTTGGAATCTATATATACAAAATACCTTTTCAAACAACTTCGAGTAGGACGGAAACGCTAACTTGTTTAAAATAGTTGTCCTTGTAACTATTTAATTTCGATTTTTGGTGCTAGGGGACATTCCATTTTCACATTCGACTTTTGAAATTTCAATTGTAAACGGAATTTTTTTATGCCCTTAAATTAAAATGTTAAGGCTTGCAGCAAAAAAATTGTACTGCATTGATTTTTTTACAAAATAGCGAATTATTATTTTTTTAATCTAAGAACCTGTGCCTATAACTTAAGTAAAACTTATTTTAATATCGAGTGAAATAATTTAATATATTGTGTAAGTAAATAGATAATCCCAAGAAATTAAATTGAAAATATAAAAACTTCATTGATTTAAAAATTAATAGATGATGATAAAAATAGACATGTTTTGAGCACAATAATAAAAGTCACAAGTTATTCAAGCTTGACAAGTCTTGAGAATGGGTGAATATATTTGAACGCACGAAACATGTCGACTTTTACTTCCCTCTTCATATTTTTTGAAGCCAGTTGAGTTTTTATCATCAATTATACTGTTTTACATTTGGGTCTTGATCATTATTTTGATAAGGATTTTACACTCGTTAAAGTAAAAATATGCATTTTCATATTTCAACAGGAATTATGTGGTCTTTAAAAACATAAGAGCATCAATATTGTAAAAGTTATATTTAACTTGGTTTAAAATTAAAATTTTGAGACCAGATATTTTGAGTTAATGAAATTAAATATTTTATCTTTTAAGTTTTCTTGCCCCCCTTTCAGTATCTTAAGGAACTTACAAGCTCTGTTTAAAAAGAGAGTATCATATCAGATATATATAAGAAAACAAAAATAATCATAGTATCAGTATTTGGTGGTAAATGTAGCTTATCGTAATTGAAGAATATGCTGTGCGATATTTTATGGTGAATTTGCGAACCTAAGTTTCTAAATGTATCGAAGCATAAGTATGCTATTTGCTAATCATCTGTATCCAAAGAAAACCTTGTTATCGAAATATCTAGCAGAATGAAGCGATTTTTGAAACAATGAATGATACTATATGCAACATATTATTCCAATATCTTATTCTTAAACATAACCTATTTCAATGCTTTTAAAATACCACTAAACATTCAGCAATTCCTTGAGTTATAGGAAAAAGAAATATCGTAAATTATAGAAAAACTTGTGAATGCGCATTAGAATTACTATACAATATACATTTTATTTTTCAAGCACTTTTTTTTTCTTCAAACTTTCTTACCTAGAAGACTTGATTAAAGCTGTAAAAGTGATTATCCCTAAAATTTTGTATTTAGCCATAATAAGTTATGCTAATTTGATTTTAGTATGAAATCCTCGAATAAATATAGCATAAACAACATAATCTAAATAATATCAGATAAAATGTTCATGTATTTAAATTCTAAAACTTAGAAAATCATAAATAATTTATAATCGATTCAAATTTTCTTTTCAAGGGAGATTAAAATATAAAAAACTTTGCTTTTTGGACAGAAATCAGCTTAAAAATTGTCTATTGCCTAGAAACTTCGAGATATTTTCTATTAACTATTAATTAAACCTCTCTGAGTAATCACAGAACATTATTTCAATTTTTTTTCCAGTCAGAGCTTGGTTGCTTAGCAACCTAGTAAAATTAAGCATTCTTCTTTTGAATTAGTCAATGGGTTATCTTAAAATATTCATTTGCGCTGGCGACTTTTTTTGGCGGTTTTCTGGACTATCGCCAAATACATAAACCCTTGTTGCGACCCTATTTACCACCCACTTTTTTCAAAATTTTGTCTACCCCCCCTAATTCAAGTATCTGGATTCCAAATATGTAAAAAAAAATATATGTTTATTCAAAGAAAGTACGTTTTTGTGTCTGATTTCGTAACTTAATTAATAGTTAGCACTAACTAATTAGCATATTTGAGGTCACCCCCAGGAACCATTAAGATTGACACTTAGTTCGTGAAAATCCGATCATTAGAACGAAAATTATTCAGGGTGATATCTTTTTTTTTTGCTGACTGTACATTGGTATTATTTGTTTGATATTATCACTTCTGCTTCCCATCATAATGGAAAAATTAATATTCTTAATGTTACAAATTATGTTCAATTATTTTTGATTGGCTGAGTAGTTCAAAATTTTTTCACAGAAAAAGTCTTTTTGAATATTACATTTGTTTTACTGAGAGTGCAAGTTAAAATACTTACTAAGGAAGGGTGTGCATGCATGATTTGAACACACATAATTTTAAGAGTACTACAGACGTTAATAAGAGTAGTATAGAGAGGGGGTGAGATAAATTTAACTGGGGCTAATTTCTTTTTTTTTATCTCATTTTTTTCTCTTTCATGAGCAAGACATTTTCTCGTGCTGATAATCAACACAAGAAATTGCCTTCTTCATTGTTGAGAAATGGAAACATCTTATTAATTGGGAATCTAGGATCACGGTTAAAAACAAAGCAGTTTAAGGCTTCTTTTTTTTTAATTGTGTAAAGGTAACATTTAATCAGTGATGAAATTTGTTGTCATGCAATATTTGTTTTTTTGATTGCCCGTAAGAGAAATTAAGGCGACAATTATTTACTTTTTTAGGCGCTCCACTTATACCCGGACACACCTATTCCTTTTCCTCATATCCTGGATTGGTGTTTTCTCTTGATGATTTCTATTTAATATCATCTGGTCTGGTAAGTATCTATAAAATGTTCTATGACTTAATTTTTTTCTCTCCAAAAGCCACCTGGATATTAACTTTCGTTATTCAGATATCGCAAGAGCAGATTTGTTGACCCCTTTCTCAGGGGCGCCATATTAGGTGATCCAGCATTGCTTCCAGAGTAAAAAGGAAAAAGCATTCTTCCTCACCCGGGGTTCGAACCCGGGACCTTTTCTAATTTGAGGTCAGCTCCATGACCACTATACAGCCCAGTCGGCTCTATAGCTTAACATTATGGAATTTATCAGTACAGATTTGAATAGTGTCATTCCTCCGGTAAGAGATATCAATTTTTTTATGTGGGTTATGTCATGTTTTTTTTTTTTTTTTTTTTTTTTTTTTAGCTTACAATAATAGATTCCGTTGTATTTTTGACATTTGTAAAAAGGTGAACAACTGCGAAAATATACGATTGCAAAATAGTCATAAAATTTTAACTATTATTGTTTCTATTTCAACTATTATTATAGATTAATTTAGTTTTTTTATTTATTTTTATTTATACTATTTATTCTCATAAAACAGTAAGAGAAGTTCATGGAGATTGGTGGAGCATTAACAAACCACCTTAATTTTCATATAAAAAAAAATTATCCGCTGAATTTCTATTAGTGCATTTTTATATTGACTTATTTTTATTAATTTAAATATTTTTTTTTACAGTGTTTCATGTTTTTCGAAACTAATCCCTCTCCTTGACTTATTTTTATTGATAAAGTAAATGAAAAAAAAAAAAAAAAAAAAAAAAAAAACTTACAATTTATTTCATGTATTGAATTTTTTTAACCGCTCATGTTTTTTTTTTTTTTTCATGAACAAATTTCAAAACCATATATTTTTACTATATCTAATCGTAAACTCATGTTATGCTTTATGGAACTAAAGACGGACCTTCCAACAGAATTCTGAAAGAGCTAAAGGCACTTAGGAACATTTTAAGACAGATTTTTCCGACTTTATTATAATCCTAGAATTATTCACTAGACTTAAATCCTATGAAATTTTCCGTTTGGTCCATCTTTTATACTAGAGCTCCTGCAAAACATTATAAGACCTTGATATCGCTTTACAAAGTCTTTGCTCCTATGAAAGAGATAAAATATGATTAAAGGTGATATACGACCTGTCGTAAAAGTGCATTAAGTCTAAAAGCGCTCATTTTGAAAATTTATAACGATGTTATAAGACGATAATGTTTTCATGTTTATTTGAAAATTCATTTATTATATTTTACTAAGCATTCATTTTTTTTAAAATTATTTTTGTCTAAGTTATTTTTTAAAGTTTTTTATAAACTAAACAATTACATGTATTATTTTGCAAAGCAATGATTATAAAAACTTTATATATTTATTTTACTAGTTCTTATGTGACTTCTAAATTATTCGAGTTCTTCTGAAAATTGAATAAGATGTACCACACCTTAAAACTTAGCAATTAAATAATTCATCATCATTTAACTCATTATTGATTAAAATGGTCTTTTAGATGATTCACTGTTATTATTGAGCTTACTTTAGTGTTAACGGACGGAAGAAGTTAAAGTGGAAAGTAGCTGCCAGCGATAACGTCATTTATAGTGTATTTTTGCGTATGTGGGTGCTCTCTCTGTATATAAGTAGACTTTTAGGGGGCTTTTTTTATTTTTATAAGACCTTTAAGGGGTGTTAGCAAGATTGTGGGGGTGAAAGTATGAGTATTGTTAGAGATTCATAAAAAAGCTAAAGATAAAATTAGTATTGAGTATGAATTAATAATTTTTTTGTTTGGCAAAAAAAGAAGAGTTTACGTTTCTATTTCAACATATATTATGTTTTTCTGACAATAGTTACGCTATTAAAAGGTTTCTAACGAACTGCCGTTGCCGAAAACTGTTACTCATTTAGCACCTCGCAAAATGACAACGAATATGTCTAAAATATCAAAAAACGAAACCCGAAAAGGCATATAGAATTGTTCGTAATTGAATAGCTGTAGAACACGTAAAGAAGCAAATTTTAGACTACAGACTGGTTATGATTGCTTAGTGGAACATTTGTTCAAAAATAGAAGTAGTCTCTGCCAACGTTTGCTCAATTTGCCCAGCAGACACGTATGAATTCAAGTCACCCAGTTCTTGATTTGTCAAGAAATGGAAGAACTGTACTAGAAACACAGGCACGTGAAAATTCTGACCATCATCAGTTGGCCTCGAGCAATCATATCATGCCAAATGATAATGAGTACATTTAATCTTTATTTTGATGAGTTAAACAACTAAAAACTTGTTTTACTTAATTTAATAACATAAAGCCACTGGGAAGAGAAAAAATATTAATAATTTAATAAAAAAATATCGAATTCTCATAGTTTTATTGATTGTGTTAGTATGTGTTTTTCAGTTTTGTGCATGACTTCGTAGTGTTGCTCAGTAATGGTTTATTGATTAATTGCTTCTTTTTTTTCCACCCCGTATGGGTATTGAGCTATTTTACAATAACTTCAATGCACGAGGTGTGTTAGGAGACTTAACATCGTACATAATTTTATTAATTATTTATAATTGCTTATTTCAATATTTTTTCGTTAAGGGGGTGTTCAAAATTTTTTGAATTGCAAATTGGGCGGAGATACAAAGAAGGTTGGGAGCCTATGATTTAAAGCATTTCGTTAAAATCAAGTATAATATTTTTGCTGACATTATTTTCTCAAATTAGTAATGAGCAAGCTATAAATAGAACAGGTTTCTTAATGAATTGCATACACAGCTATTGAGCATACTCTTCTGGTATACACGGTGTTTCATAATGACCCCCCGTAACATGCTTATTTGAATCTTGTCAAAATCGTATATGTTTTAGGAGAGGTAAAGTAAGATAAAAGCTAAAAAGCTTACCGTTGAAATTTAACGAGTCATTACGGAGGAATGACTGATAGAATTGAAACTTTTATTTTCTGAGGAAAAAGAAAGCAGTTGCAATTTTGATTGTAAGAAAAACTTCTAAATTTCATCAAGCAACCAAATTGGTTTTCATGATGTTTCCACACCTCGTTTTCCTCGCAAGTAATTCGACCTTGCATTCCTTTCTTTTCTTTACTTCATTTTTGATAGGATTCTAAATCTTTATTTCAAGAACAGTGATTAGGAAACACTCTGTACCGATGATTATATGTTTCAGGCAGTAATGGAGACATCACTTGAGAATACGAATGCAACCTTATGGCAATATATAAGACCCAGTACAATATTAGAATTCCAGCGCACTATTATTGCTAACAGACTAGCAAAGAATGGGCAACAGTGGACCGATATTTTCAGTATAATGAATAGTGGGACGTAAGTATATTTTATTCTTATAATGTTTCAATTATATAATTCTTATAATTATAATGCTTCAAACATTTCAAGCACGGCAGTAACTCTTAAGAAGTCACTAAGATTGAACTCTTAAGAAGTCAATGTTGGACCAATGAAACCATGTTTTGACCGATACGATGTTGCTTTGACAATAAAACTTTCGTAAAGTATGATTTAAATGTTTTTTTTTTTTCGTTTAACTAAATGATTGTAAGCTGTTTGAGTTTAATTTTTCATTAAAATGTGCTAAGACCTTGAAACTTTGATTAAAAAAATATTTTTCTGTACGTTTTGGTTGAACTTTATCAAATTAAATTATTATTATTTTTTATTTTTGTAATGAAAATTTTAGAAGTGACGGAACAGAAAAATGCAGTGAGAGCCAAAATTAGGGACGTAAACACTAAGTGTCCGCACGACCACTCTCTTCTTTAATACATCATTGATTCTGCTCAGCAGGAGTTCTCCGAGATGTTGATAGTCCGTATGTGTTACCTACATACCGTATATTCCGGCGTATAACGCGCACTTTTAATACAAAAAATATTATTGGAATTTACGGGTGCGCGGTATACACCGAATATAAAAAATTATTGATTAAAAAAAATTTAATATAGAAAAAAACTTTATTTTAAAGAAATAACATACCTTTACCTATATACTTTATTCATTTTCGTTATTACATAAATAGTTCATTATATTCGTCTTCCGTTATTTCTTCAGGCACGTCATCACAATCTGTTTCGTCTTCATCATCTGTGTTACCCTCATCCATAAATAAACAGTCATCTTCTGATCCGTCCAGATTATTTGAAATGCTGCATTTTTTGAATGATTTTCTAACAATCTCAGGCTTAATTTCATCCCATGCTTTTAATATCCATTCGCACACTGTTTCCAAACTTGCATGACGCATATGTCCTCCTTTCGTAAAGGTTTTCTCGCCCTCCAACATCCAAGTGTTCCACTGTTTTTTTAAATTGGCTTTAAATGGTTTGTTTAAGCAGACGTCTAATGGCTGAACTAATGGTGTCAATCCACCCGGAATAACTGCCATATCGGTGTTACATTCTTTCAACAATTTTTTTGTATTATCTGTAAGGTGGGACCTAAACATGTCCCACACTAAAAGGCTTTCTGGTTTTCTTACGCAACCAGGACGGATTTGCCAGACATTTTTTACCCACAATTTAACACCATTTTCGTCCATCCAGCCTTTTTCGTGGACATGAACAAAAATACCGTTTGGAAAATTACATTTGGGAAAAGTTTTTCTCTTAAAAATAACCATTGGTTTTAGTTTCGTTCCATCCGCTAAGCAAGAAAGGGCTACGGTGAAATGAGATTTCTCATGTCCCGTTGTTGTTACGTTGACAGATTTTACTCCCTTTAAATCAATTGTTTTATTACCGATCATGTCAAACATGACTGGGGTCTCATCCATATTTCCTATTTGCGAAAGTAAATATTCCTTTTTTTTTCGCAGTTCTATAATATATTTTTGAAAACTTAACAATTTACTATCCAAGTCTTTTGGTAGTTTTTGTGATACTTTGGTTTTTTCACGTAGAACTAAATTTTTTCGAGCCATAAATCGGCTACACCAACTCACAGTAGCCTTGAAATTTTCACTCTCGTGTGGATTAATCTTTGCCCATTTTAGAGCAAACAAGCGAACACAGTTTCTTGTTACAATCAAGCCATTTTGCCGATTTTCCAAAATCCAGTTTTCTACATTTTCCTCTAACACCGGCCATTTTGCTAGTCCTGTACGCAATGCACACTTATCCTTAGGCATATCCATTATTTTTTGTTCATTTTTCTTCCATTCACGCACCGAGCTTTCCCCAATACCAAAATGTCTCGCCGCAGCCCGATTTCCACTTTCTTTCGCAAACTGAATTACTTTGCATTTAAATCCAGCGCTGTGTTTGCTTCGTTTGATAGGAGCCATGTCTACTACTAAAAACTACGCTGAATTCTTGAAGTTTACAATGTTTACTTTTCAAAGGCAGGAAGGACATCAAATGGTGCGATTGGCCGAAGAGGAATTACGTTTTGTCTCCTGATTCGTGGTATGCTTTTGAGACATACACAATAGACAGCATTCCAGATACCCCTCCCCCCCTTACTTCTAGAATGTGGGGAACAACATTCTTCCACACACCTGCACTGCTGAATACGACTACATCTCTTTTCTCAGAATCACATTATTACTCTTTCAACTCTACCCTCACATACATGTCAAATTCAGTTCTTTTATTTTTGCAAAAGATAGGGAAAAAAACTTTTTATTTACGATCTTGAAAGACGAAATATTGCACATGTACAATCCTAATTTTCGTGAGCGTTATACGAAGAGTATATCTTAAAATTTAAAAAAAGTATTAGAAATTACGGGTGCGCGTTATACGCCGGGGCGCGTTATGCGCCGGAATATACGGTATTACCTTCAACAGTGTAAGACTGAATGTTTGTGGATCTAAGTGACAGATTCAACTTAATCTCATATATGCTCAAAAGGATTGATGTCTGGCGATTGTGGAGAGCAATGCAGCAAAGTGAAGTCTTCATTATGTAATACTTAAACCAATCCTTTACAATACCAGCTTTATGGTAGAACTGATTATTCTGTTGAGAATGAACCAGGCCATTGGGAAAAATCATTAGCATTTCTGAATGTACATAGTCAACAACGAGTTTCAGGTGTGATGGCTCATCCAGAGCTCATGAAATAAATATCTTACACTAGCCCCCTGGCTGCAATACTGTGACGCAGTATATCATTTTTTTTAAACTGTCAATTGATAATGATATGGAGGTCGTTCAGTGTACATTTTTACATCAATCTCTTTAAGCTTGGTATCTCTTTAAGCTAAACAGAGTTCGAATTTGATCGATGGCTTGTCGATACGAATTGCGCATCCGGCTCGCACCGACCACAGTGCTGACGTGGTCGATCCTCAGTGGTAGACGGATCATGGGTTAGAGTCCCCTTGCCGTCAGGCAAACCGGGGCTGGTTTTCGTGGTTTTTCTCCCCATGTAACGCAAATGCGGGTTAGTTCCATCAAAAAATCCTCCACGAGGGCAATTTTCTCCCAATACTTGATCTAGGAATTCCCTTGTCTTCTAGATTGGGTTCAAAATTACAAGGCTACGAAGTTGAACATTAGTAGTCTTAAACCCAAAAAATTGGGTCGGCTGTTCAACGACGCTTATAAAATCTCTTATAGCATGAAAAGTAATTCCTCATCATCGATTTTTTAATTGGTCAAAGATTATTTTGAGGAAAAAGAAATTCCCCTTGCAAATGTAAGTGCTTGTGCAACAAATGGTGCTCCTGCCATTTATGGTCGTCATACTGGGTTTCTGGCTCACCTTAAAAAAGAAGTACCGGAGGTCATCTCCATTCATTGTGTCATTCATCGTCAACATTTGGCTGCAAAAAAGTTGATTTGTGTCCTACATGACACTTATTATTTCTTGCATCAATAAAATCAAAGCTAATTTTCTCAATGACCGTGGTTCCAAAAATTTTGCCATGAAAATGATGAAGATTTCGAACTCTTGCTCCTACATACATCTGTGAGATAGCTTACAAAATGAAACTGTTTGCGCCGTTTCTTCGACTTCTTTGTTTGTCTCGGTTACTGAGTTTCTCGACACCACTGATCACTTTAAGTGAGAGTTTGAAGCAACGCAAGTTGGAAACTGCGTAACTCACGGATATTTTTGAAAAAATGAACGAAATCAAAGTAAAACTTCAAGGAAATAAATGAACATTATCAAGGATAAGGGAATCATATCTTCATTCATTGCCAAGTTTGATATCTACAAGTCAAACATTGGTCACAAAGAGCTAATGCAATTTCCAACTCTTAAGAAGTGTTCAATGACAGATATCGAGATTCTCGAAAATAAAATCCTAATTTTTATTAATCACCTTGATCAGTTAAAAACTGATATGGAATCAAGATTTAAAAATTTGATGAAATTAGAAATTCCGGAATGGATTTTCGATCCTTTCTCTTTTGAAAATTTGGATAAGTTCACTTCCTCTTTGCTGACTGAGTTTTTAGATTTGAAGTATGACTGTGAGGCTAAAGTCGTCTTTAAAAAATACGGTTACAAGTTAGCTTGGGTAAAGCTTATGGACACTTATCCACAATTGTGGAAACAAACTGAGCCACTCCTCATCTCGTTCCCGTCAACATATTTAGTGGAGAGAGGATTTAGTTCTGTCGTCCAGCTGCTCACAAAGCAAAGAAATAGGTTGGAAATTTGCTTCAAAGAAGACCTGCGTTTAAATCTGACGAACATAAAACCTGACATTCAAGTTTTAACTGAAATATACCAAGCACAGGGCAGTCATTGAAGTAGCAAAAATGTACTTTCTTACTCTTCATTTTTTTCTCAAATTTTAGTTGTTAACGTTTTAACTTTTTCTTTATTACATTAAAATATGAATTTAAGAAAATGTACTTTTGTTTTGATTATTCCATTTAAATATCATTTCTTTTTGAAAAAAATATGGAAATTTTTTTTTAATTAATAAAAATGGCAGGATAAATTATTTGCATTACAATTTAAATTAAAATCAAATACAGTCGGACCTCTATTTAACGAAGTTGCTAAATCCCGAAAAAAAGTTCGTTATATGGAAAATTCGTTAAATAGAAAATCATCTTTTGAAATACTAACACATCGTAGTACAGGTTTTAAATTAATAGATGCTAGAAATAATTAAAATTGCAATTGATACACCTTTATCTTGTAAATTATTATTTATTAATTATTTTACAAATCATACCCGTAAAAGAAATCTGCAATGAAAGTAAGAATAGAACAAAACATTATAAACAGTGTTACACTATCATGCTACATATATTTTCCCCTGAATAAAAATGCTAAATTTTTATATATTAAAATTATTTCTGCATTTATTATAAATGTAATTTTAAGCATACATTTTCACATGCGTTCTTAATTTTAATTGCTACTAATAAAGTCCGTTAATTTTGTCTGAGTTTTTCGTTTGAAAAAGTGTTTTTTCTCATAATAGGTCTCGCATTTTTGTAATCCACCAAAAATTCCTTCAGGCGTATTTTCCTCAAAATGCAATCCACGACGAATTGTTTCAAATGATTTTAACATTTCATCATTTGAAGATTTGCTAATTTCTTCATCATTTCCGTCTTCATCTTCCTCCTCACAATTTATAGCTTTATTGTTTTTATTTTTCACAACGTCCAAAATATCCGATTTAGTTAATGTTTCGGTGGTTTCAGCTTCAGAATCAATAGAAAGAAAATCCTTAATCATTAATTTCGTCCTTAATCATTAATTAATCCTTAATCATTAGCACATCATCATTAATTTCGTGGTTCTCTCTTAGCTGTACCCATATTTTTTTAAGTTCTTCTAAAGGAATATCATCCTCGTCCTCACTTTCCAAATTCTCAGAGTTGACAAAGAATCTAGCTTTAGCAAAACTGTTACGAATGGTACGATCTTTAACACCATAGTTCCATGCTTTGGGAATTTCTGTTATGCTTTCTCGCAAATAGATCTTTGGCATAGATTGCTTATTTTCAAGAGCAGTGATAACTTTTCGTACAACTCTTCTGCGGTAGTGCAGTTTAAAGTTTTGAATCACCCCTTGATCCATTGGTTGTAGCTTCGATGTAGTGTTTGGAGGCAAGTAAAAAACTGTGATGTTTTTCAGTTTTTTGCTGATTTCCTTCGGATGGGCAGGGCAATTGTCGAAAATTTGAGCAATTTTGCGATGCTCTGCAATCATAAGTTTGTCCAACTTTTGAATCCATTTTTCACAAATTTCTGTCGTCATTCATGAATTTTTGTTGAATTCATAATCAACCTCCAAAGATTTTGTGCCCATAAAACATCTTGCAGTTTTTCTTTTTCCTATAATTAAGGGTTTTAATTTTTGATTACCAGAGGAATTTTAATACTTTCTCTAAAAGTGAAGGGGGTGCGAAAATCAGTTGAAGGTCATTTTCCCCATAAAATGCGTTAACAAGTTTATAATTTTCTCAAATATTTTGGGAAATAGAGAAAGTAGATCTCAAAAAAAAAACAAAATAAAAAATTCGTTAAATAGAAAATTCACTTCGCTATTTGGAAGTTATTTAACGAAGAAATTTCCAAAATGTTCTTGGTTCCACGAAAAAATTCGCAAAATAGAGAAATTCGTAAAATGGAAGTTCGTCAAATAGAAGTCCGACTGTATAACTAAGCATATTTTCAGTGTTTCGTTGTTCACAAGCAACAATAAATGATTTTTGAGCAAAAAGAGAAAGGGGCGATAAGTCTCAGCCAACTTCAAGAGGTCTAAAAAAGGTTGGGAACCACTGATTTAGACTATAAGAATTTAATTTTTGATAGAAAAAAATAGTTCAGTTTTTTACTGCAAGGGATTAAAATCACGCTTTATGGCTAGTTTCGTTTAAAGTAGACATTATCTACATCACTAATTACTTACACTACATCTATTTGCTTACAAGCGAATAGCATACGATTACTTAATTTATGTTAAACAAACTAGAAATAACCTAATTTAAAACTCTACATGTAACACGCTTCTGAAGGGTTTTATAAAAAGTAAGTGTAAAATGCTATTGCGAATGTTATTACTATACCAGTATTAAAATGCATATAAATGTTAATTTTCTGCAATAAAATGTTAATTTTTGCTGTGTCTATTTTGCCCCTAAGCACTATTATAGCATCATTTAAACCCCTAATGGCGAGAATTCTAACTATCTACTTCAAAAATTGAATTTGATAGTCTAAATAGAATTCATCTACTTTTAATTTGACGGAATTTGGTTCAGCAGTTCTCTCGTTCAGCAGTTCTCATCGGGATTTAAGCAATGTTGCTTCAATTATGGCTATCCTATACATTCCGGGTAAATTTAAGGTTTTCTCATAAGTTCCAAAAGAATTCATATACATATTTTTTTACTGTTTCATTTTTTAACTTAAAAATCTACACCGAAGAGCCATTACATTATGACCACCCTCTATCTATAACAATGGGCTCGCCCAAGGTTTTCATGGTTTCTCGCCCAGGAACAATGTTTTCATGAGGCACATTAGGACCCATAATCCTCATAGAACAATCCCTGACGTCTATAAACTACTTGATTAGGTCCACCCATTCATGGCAACAGTTTTTCCTGCGGGGATGGTGTTTACCGACATGATAATGCACCATGTCATAAGGGTCAAATCGTCATGGATTGGTTCGAGGAACATTCCAATGACTTTCAAGTCATGTCTTGGCCCCCAAATTCATCTGACCTTAGTCCAATAGAGCATTTGTGGTCCTACTTGGAAAACCAAATTCGTGCTGCCACGCTACCCCCTCGCAATGTGATTGAATTGCAGGACCAGTTGGTGAGCGCTTGGTACCAGATACCTCAGACTACCTATTAGCACCTTGTGGAATCAATGCCATGGCGGGTGCTAGCAGTTTTGAGGGCTAAAGATGCTCCTACCTGTTATTAGCAGTGTGGTCATAATGTAATGGCTCTTCGGTGTATGTTTACGCTTTAAAAAAAGTTGCAATACATGTTTTTGTCAATAAATAAATAAATAAAATAAAATAAAAATTAAATCCAATTTCGGCAGATCTAAATATTTTTTGAATTTGACTGAAGAAATTTTAGGTGAAATATATGACCACAGTCGACTTGAAATTTCAAAAAAGAGTTTTTTTTTTATAATATAACCTAAGGAAGCCGTCTAAATATTACTTAAGCATCTATCAGGGGATTTGTGATTTGCTTATTTTTGCTGGCAAAGGAGGGGAGAGGACTATTAGCATTCCTTATGTTAAAGAACAAAATCTTCTTTGTGAAAGCAAATCACCTTTACAAAAAGTTGAAAAAAATTCCTCAAAGTTACAAAATATTCTTAAAATAAAAAAAAAGAATGGCAGCAAAAAATTACGCGAAATTTTTTTTTTAATTTGGAATTTTAATGAGAGAAATAGTTGTAAAAATCTTTTCAAAGTCTTAAGAATCAAAAGGTTTGACCACTAAAGGAAAACACGAAGTATTCATAAAGAATATTCTAGTGAATATTTTACAAAATGAATTCAAACGTAAATTTGTTTTATGCGAAGTTGTAATTTTTATTTGAAAAAATTAATCCTAAAATTAGATTACAATAGTAAAATTCAAAGTAAAAAACGTAGGGGTGGATGTTGTGACTTTCTTACAAAAGGTTGGGAAGGTTTTTGTGATTTTCATGTTTTTGTTGACAAAGGGGGAAGGTTAGCTAGATATTTCAAACGTGTTTACGTAATATTTGATCAGTACCAAATATTTATGCCCATCTTATTCCATGCTAAACTGTGATATGTTCTTTTATCTAGGTACAATAATCAGTGGATGGTTCTAAACTATAATAAATTTCAGCCAAATCAACCTTTACAAGATGGATTGCTCTATGTGTTGGAACAACTACCGTAAGAATAGTTCAACCTTCTATCTTCGCATTGCGAAATAAATTCTCTTTCTTCTAAGAAGTTTAAGATTTTTCGATACACCTTTTATTTCGTTTGGCATTTCCCCCCCCCCCCTCCCCTGTGATCTAAGGAACGCTTAGCCAAATGATGAATTGGTTCATGTCATGTGTCTACTAAAATCGTGTTAAGACTTTCTTTATTAGCTTTGATGACTAAGGCGAGTGCTTCTTGTTAAGCTGGAAAGAGTTTTTTTTTAAAACTTTACCTTTTTTTTTAATACATCTACTCGTAAGTTAATCCATTTTAACTCGTATTAAACGAATTGCATTAGTTTTAAATGGTTACATAGGTGTTGAATCCATTTTTAAAAAATATTTTTTATCTTTACCAGTAAAAGATGTTTGTCCAAAGTCTTAAAGGTGTCTTTTAAAACTCTTTAGCCAACAAAATAAAAAATTTTTTTTAAAAAAAAGCCGCAGTTTAAGTGTTTTAAGTGGAGGTCAAGCTTTTATTTCAAACTACATGCTCTTACTGAAATTAATGGTGTGGACTTTAAAATGAACAATTGGTTTGAATATTTTACTGATTTGGCAAGATTTTTCCACTTTAATGAGATGAATGACAATTCTTATTTTTTTTGTACAGTTTCACGATTCTCAACAATGAAGCGTTGAAGTAATTGTTCAAATATTAAAAATTAGATCTAAAATGCTTTATTTTCTCAAAAGTGACTTTCCTTCACATGGGCATTTTGTTCGATTTTAAAAATTAGCATATAATGTTCCAGCTAAAGATGACCAAAACTGGACAAAAAAAGGAATAGAGAGAATTTTTTTAAAACTTTTTTTTTTTTGGTGGACAACCAGATTTCTCAAAAACTAATGTGACGGAAAATTGTTTTGACTGAAGTTCTCTACTAGATAAAAAGTTTTAGAAGAAGTGTTTTAGTCTTCTAGAGTTTTCTTTCTAATGCTGATCATCTCACCACACCAAAATCCAGCTTCCATAGAAAATGGGATAAAATCTTAAAAATTCCTAAAATGTAATGAAATTCCAAGAAATCGAAAAGTATTCACTATATTGACAAGCATAAATTTTTTAAAAAGAAATTTTTGCATAAAGAAAACTCTAAACTTCGGTAACATCATATTCCTGATAAATAAATAAAAAAAACACAGAATTTCAAAATAATGCGTTAAAATTTCAATGAACCAGAATACCCTGAACTTTCCAAAGTAAACAAAAATATTCTTCTGTGAATGTTTCCTTTTTATCTTAATTGCTCCTAGATTATTGATATTATCATTTAAGAAACATGTTTTTAAATTAGTGTAGATTTTTCAGCAACTATGAAAAATTTCTTTGTTTCAGCAACTATATTCACAGTGAAGAAAAAACAGATGTTCTGAGGAAGGAAGGTTTCTGGTCATCTTATAATGTGGCGTAAGTAAACAATCATGTATTTAGATTATTATGTCGACTGGAGTGGTCAGGGAGTTGACCTCACACCAGAAAGGTCCAGAGTTCGAAGCCTAGACAAGGCAGAGATGTTCTTTCATTCTCTGTACTATCCGTTCTTACTGTGGGAGCAACGCTGGCCTACATAACATGGTGCCCCTGAGAGAATGGCTAACAAATCTGCTCTATTGATACCTGAATGACGAATGTCTATCGGGTGGGAAAAAAAGTATTTAGATTACAATAACTTTCAACTCTACGGAGGAAAAATTCAAAATGTAGACTTGTTTCGATCGTGCAAATGTGAGGACATGCCATCTTTCTCGACTGAGGCGTTTTTCCCATCTCATTATTAATTACTATTTGCTGGAAACACTGCCTCTTGTTTCTATTATTTGTTTGGCCACTTTTGATCGGTGTCACGCTTTGTTCTTATGAGAATCGTGTTTCGAAAGTTGTCGACCGATTCTTATTGAATTTTATGTAAGAAAATATATCTTACTGTAGTTTTTAGAAAGTGCCTTTTTCGTAATTGTACACTTAGCTACTTGAAAAAAAGAGATATAAAGATAGAAAATATATCTCACTGTAGTATTTAGAAAGTGCCTTTTTCGTAATTGTACACTTAGCTACTTGAAAAAAAGATATCTAAAGATAGAAAATATATCTTACTGTAGTTTTTAGAAAGTGCCTTTTTCGTAATTGTACACTTAGCTACTTGAAAAAAGGATATCTAAAGATATAAAGATAGAAAATATATCTTACTGTAGTTTTTAGAAAGTGCCTTTTTCGTAATTGTACACTTAGCTACTTGAAAAAAGATATCTAAAGATAGAAAATATATCTTACTGTAGTTTTTAGAAAGTGCCTTTTTCGTAATTGTACACTTAGCTACTTGAAAAAAACATCACGTTCTAGTCTTTTACCACTAAATTTTTTTAAAACTAAATTGCTTTAAAATGTATCGCTTTTACGCACACGCGCAGATTGATCAGGAAACTTCAGGATTAACTAATTTCTTTTAGGAAGAAAAATCAGGTTTTAGACTAAATGCTGTAAAATGTATATAATCTTAAAAGTTAAATATTAAAACAATCTGGATCCCCATGAAAATTGTAACATTTAACTAGAGGACAAACTAGAGGATTAACATTTAACTAGAGGACAAACTAGAGAAAATCTAAATTTTCAATTATTAATAAAATTTTTACGTTTCAAGTTGCCATTTCTTTAAATATATTTTTATATCCTTTAAAGAAGGCAATTGTTTTTCACATTATAAGCATACTAGACAAGCATAAGCATGCAGATTCAGGAAAATTTCGATTTCATTTAAAAGTATTATAGTATTCGCGATCGCAACTCTCGAGTATGCCATCTAGCGGGAGCCTGAAAATATCGTGCATTAGTTCCCACATAACCATTGGCCATGACGGACGCCATTTTCTTAGCATCAAAAAAGGAGCAAAATTTCCCTAAAGTAAAGGTAAAAAACTTCTTGAAAAAACTAATCAGAACATGCCAAACATTGAAGCAGAACACGCCAAGCATTTGAAGAACAACTTCTCAATAATTTTTACCAACAACATAACATGATTTCATGATCACTTGCTGTTACAGATGTGTGTATTGCGGTAAAATAATTTTTCTGTCTTCAATTCATTACAAGTTAAAATGAAGTCAACATTGCTTTCGTCATTCCAATGAATAAATGTGTTCCAATGAATTCCATACAGAACTGTAATAGTTATAGAATATTCTTCTTCTTCATAGAATAGTATATATTTCTGTATCTACATAATTCAGAAAACAACAATAAAGAATAATCCGAATTACTTGAAAAAATATCTTTTGTGCTGATTATAAATAAATTTTTTATCGTTTTCTTGGTAAGTGTTTTTTAGTTTTGAAAGAATTTCTACTAGAATTCAGCTATTCTGTTTTTAAGCTACATATTAAAATTCATATCGAGATCTTACAATTATAAAATTTTGATGTGTGGTATGTTACCTAAAAGTAATGCAGAGATAAACTATGTATATGTTATTTGAGAATAAAGTTTTCAAACAAAGAACATATCATTTCGGAATTCTCCGGACTTATAAATCAGGTAGGTGTTATGATTTTTATAATAAAAAAATTGCTTGTAAATAATTTTTTTTTCTTACTTGATGATCGTTCTCTACAAAATGGTTTTTTTACGTCTGATTAAATACTATAAGAATTAAAAAAAAGGAACAATACGAAAGTTTTTATTGAAAAATGAGGAATTTTTAAAATCGTTTTTATCCTAAGAATTCTTTATTTTACGTTTTTTAGTTTATAATTTTAGATAAAAGTGTTGTCAAAATATTTTTTTTGAAAAATTTAATGGTATTAAATTATGTGTTTATGTATACTTGCATATTCTAATATTTGAAGTAATATGATTCAGAAAAGTATGGAAGAAAAATTCGATACTTACGTATTAACCACAGCTACAAATTTGGCAGATTTTTAAGTGCCGCCAATCTACACTTAAAATGTTTGGAAAAAATTTTAAAATGAAACACTTTGTTTAAAATCAAAGTAGTCAATCGGATTTCGGTGGAAAATGGGCCGATATAGAGTTTAGCATAGATTCAAAACAAACTTTTCTCTCACCTGATTCTATAGCCATTATGAACTCTAATAAATAAGATTCAAAATGAAATAACATTTCCAAAACGAATGTTTACTAAGATAAAGTTTCTTGTTATGGACATTGGTACATTTTCGTTATATTTCACTCCATAAAATATTTCGCTCCTAAAAAAATAAAATTGCATCTTGTTTTGTTTTTGGCAAGTCCCAAAGACGCATTTTCGTAACACTAAAAAATGGCGACAAAAAAGGAATGGTTCTTTTTTTGTTTCGTAAGCATTCTTTATTTTACGCAAAAATTTAAATGGGCCTTTCATGTTATACCATTAAATTTAGTAAAACTATTTCTCAGGCATTAGGTTTGAACTCTTATACGAATATACCTATTTTTTTCTCTTTATTTACAAATATTTTTCCGATGTGTTCTGGATGTTCCTTCTCTAAAAAAAAAGTGATACCATTTTGTTTTCGTTTGCATAAGAAAGAAAACAAACATTTTTCTTTTTTAAATTTAATCAGCCACAATAAAGATGGAACGTTACAATGCTACATGCTACATTAAAGACGTCTCCAGTGTAACTGAATGACTGTTCATATGGAAATCGCAGGGATTCGGCACATACAACAACGCCCCCTATAGTTCGTTGCGATCGCGAATCAGATTCAGATTCACACAATTTAAATAAATAAAATCCCACATCGATAGTTTTATTAAAACGTGGATAAAAATATCGATAAAATATCAATTATTAAAACATTCTGTGATTTTTAGCTTTTTTTTTTTCTTTTTTTTTTACCAAGTTTATCCCTGTGGTTTGAATCAATATAGAGTTCTATAAAAGTTACAATGCTACATTAAAGACGTGAGACGTCTCCAGTATAACTGAATGACTGTTCATATGGAAATCGCAGGGATTCGGCACATACAACAACGCCCCCTATAGTTCGTTGCGATCGCGAATAAGTAATTTTAAAAACTAATTATAAATTTGATTATGAAATTCGGAATTATTGGTTTAATTCAGAATCAGTAAAAAACTATAATTTCCTTTAAAAATAAGTATTACAGTCTAAGTAATTTTATAAATCAATAATTAATTTTTCATCAAATAATTTCGCAGATATTATGAAGACATATTTAATATGAGCGGAGCTCCTGAAAATGTTAAAAAATATGGAGATTTTTTCACTCATGACAAATCACCTCGAGCTTTGATATTTAAAAGAGATCAAGGCAATGTGACAGACATTGACAGCATGATAAAATTAATGAGGTAAGACAACACTTTTTTTATCATTGACTATATATCTTTCCTAAATAAAGACATTTTCTTTCTTTCTCATTTAACAGATTTTAATTATTTTATGGAACTAAAACCATTAATTTTATTTTCATGTAAAACACTACTAACTTTCCTGAAAATTTAATTCTTTATCTACAATTACTAGTCATAAATTTTCCAGTAAATGATCTGCAAATATTTTTAAATTATTAAAGTTTCAGATGATTGTGTTAATTGTCTTCAAAACGTTCATACAAATGTATTTATATCTGCGTATTAAAAATTTTTAGAAATATTATTATTTTCTAATATCTCTTCAAGAAGCAGATTAAGTTTAAGTTTTTTTCTTTTCATTTTTTGATTGGAAGGTCTGCATATAGTGGTGAGTTTTTGCATGAGGGAATCGCAGCTGATAGTAACTGTGAAATGGTGAGAGGATATTTATATTTGGCAATGTCTGATCTTCCTCTCTTATCTCAAGCACGAGCTAATAATAATAAAAACTAGAGGGAGGAAAATTAATTTCTCTACAACAATGGATAAATTATCAATATTTAAAGCTAAAAAATTAAATAATTAAAATAAAAATTAAAAAAAACTGAGAAGAAATTCTCTAAAAATTCTCTTAAAATTACAATGACTTTCGAACAAATTGGAATTAAAAAAAAAAAAAAAAAAAAAAAAAAAAAAAAAAAAAACCTTGTGTTAAGTTCACAAATATAAATGGATCTTTCTTTCAGCATGTCAAATTTCAATTCCGTAGTTATTTTTGTGTGAGCAGTAGATCGACTCGCATGGTATTTCTTACTAAAAGTTTAAGAGTTTATAATTCTCTAATCATCGAATGTTAAATTTTTTTATTCCGTTATACTTCTGGCTTACTTTTGTACATCCCAGCGTAATTTCAAGTTTTTAAGACTTAAGTTTCTAAGTTTTTTAAGTCTCATAGTTTTTGCGCAACAAAACGAAATGTAACGTAAATAAAAAATGACAAAAAATTCGAAAAAAGCATTTAAAATTGCAATAACGTTCAAATAAGTTGGAATTAAAAAAAAAACATAATCAGAAACACATATTGTCTTTTTAGGGCATCAAATTTAAACACTTTAGTTGCATTTCTGTTGTTTATGGAACGATTCGCATTGTATTTTTTTTCTACAAGTTTAACAGTTTATAAGTTTCGAACTAATTATTAAATATTATTTTTTCTTAATTCTATCTTATTGCCTGTTCTTTTTCTTATAACACCTTTATAATTCCAAGTTTATTAGTCTAATAGTTTTTGAACAATAAAACAAAGTCGAGCGTAAAGTTGAATATAGAAGACAGCGCTTACGAATTCTTAACTAGAATGAAAATTTAGCTAAATAATAGAGCTATATGTAAGTCTGGCAACAAACGTTACATTATTAAGTTTCCGTTTCGGTATTAGATTAACTTCGTTTGGGCTGAAACATAAAATCCGTTTACGCTACTGGCTTTAGCTTAAAAATAATTGAATCTATGCGTAACTGAGTTCATTAACTTTCACTGATTCCATTCTTATTTTACACTAATTCACCCAATAAATTTTTTATGTGTTTCTACAAGGTATAATGATTATACCAATGATCCTCTCTCAAGATGTGATTGCAATCCTCCGTATAGTGCAGACTGTGCCATATCTGCACGGAATGATCTTAATCCAGCTAATGGAACTTACCCGTTCGAAAGCTTAGGCCATAGTCAGGAAGGGGGTACCGATATGAAGGTAAGGAGACATTTATTTATTTGATGTAATAACCTAAGAGTTTGTGTTGTTAAGACGAAAATATAGTTAATTTTCTTTCTTATTTTTCTTCTTATGATTTATAATATATATATTTTAATTTTAAAAAAAATTTACTTTCGTTTGCTTTCACTATTACAAAAAAATTTTCGTCGCACGCTTCTCATTTTTACAAGTCAAAAATCATTCGTTTAAATCAAACGGAATTTTGAGTATTTTTAGAGAAATCTTTAAGGAACTTTCTGATATGAAAATGTTAATGATTTTGAATTATTTCACATTGTTGTTTTTTTATACGTTATTGAGCATTGCGATAACTATAAGAGCAAAATCAGGATTTTATTTTCTCGCAGCCACATATTGTTACGTCCGAAAACATGCAAGACCTTTAAAAAACTATTGAAATTATTTATTGTTTTTGCAATTATCACACTTTTAGTTTTTTTTTTTTTTTTAATGTTAAGGAAAAACTGATTACCGTAGAATATATATATTCTACGGTAACCATATCTTATCATTAGATTTAAAGATTCTGTCTCTTTTTAATTAAAAAAAAAGAAAATTTCATTAATTTTGGACTTATATATTTACTTTCTGGAAAGATACTAGAAATTGTACTTTCTGGAAAAATAACATGACCTTATATTTTGTTTTCATAAATTTTTTTATTCTCTGCTTCAGGGGTGTGTAAAATTATTATTCTATTTGTGTAAAATTAATGCAGAGATATTTTCTTTATTCCGAATCACTCATCATTTCATTGATTACGATACTGAATAATTTCTTTGTTATTTAGCTCACGACGTATCAGCTGTTTCAGAAGTTGCAGTTTGTAGCCATTGGAGGACCAACTTATGATCCCCTACCCCCCTTCCAATGGAGTAAAAGTGATTTTGGGAAAACCGTCAAACATGAAGGGCATCCTGATTTGTGGAAATTTAAGCCCATCATACATAAATGGACATGATTTATTTCTTGTTCCAATAGCTTTTATTTTCTTTATTTCTATGATAATAATAATAAAAAAGGAGTTTGAGCATCTGTTTGTCTTTCTTATAACTCCTGAACCGTTTGTGCCACGATTCTGAAACTTAAGACTCAGGGTGCAAGGGACAGTTTTAACACCAATCCTGTAAAAAGAAAATAATAACAATAATTTTCTTCAAAATGTAATTTTTTTTTGTACGGGAGGGCAGCATGGAAAAAGAATTTTTCAATCCGATTAGCATCGAGCATTGTTTCAATTTATAAACAGCAGGCTCTTTTTTCCTTCAATATTTTAAAAGATAACATTAATGATGCTTGCTACAGCTCTGTTTGATCAAAAACGAGTTTCACAGGGAGTTCATTGAACGTTCTTTAATAGTTATTTATCTTTGGTACGTATAAGTATAGTAATTATTATTATTTTTAGTCTGTTTAATAAGCTGAACTTCTTGAAACATGTTTTTTTATTATTATTATTATTTTATTATTTAATCTAATAAAGTAAAATTGCTTGACAGGGCAACAAATAACAATAATAACAAATTTTGGAATTGTGTCTTTATATGCATTAGTTTGTGCATAATTGCTCAGAGTTAATAACATTTATGGATTCATGATTCAAGGATTATTTGTGATTTTTTTTTTTTTACCGCGTATGGTATTCTGCCGGTTAGGTAATAAATGAAATGTGATATGTACACTAAGTAATGTCGGAATTTTATTAAAAATTTTTTATATAAGTAAAAGTAACGTTCTTTAAAAAAGTATGTTAAAAAACACAAAGTTTTACCAAACTCTTCTTATAATACAAAAATGGGGCAAAAACTATACTCACATTTTATCCAAGAGATTCAATGTATTGAATTAGTTTCATGAATTAGTGGTACTGATCAATACTCAATTACTGAGATCAATGAACCTATAAAAATGTAAATGACCTTTCTACTACCTAATCATCTATAATTCCTTTTCTCTAAGTTATACAACATAAAATATTTAGGTTAAAGGGTGATGTAAAATTTCTCCCACGCAGCTAGGTTGCACTCAATATTGAAACGAAAAACCAATGTTTCTAGCTAATATTTTCTAAATAATTTTCTGAATAATTGTATCGTTAAGCATGGCTTTTTTTTTTACATATCGTAAATTGCTTCTGCATTCGTTCTAAATTCGTTCTGCAATATCTGTCTTTTATAAGTATCAATTTTTCTTATGCAGTATTTCAAAAATTAGTTTCTCATTATTTCATAGCCTAATGTTATGTAAATAGCATTATTCTGAAATGCTTTTCCTTTTAATCTTAGAAAAAATGAAAGAAAAATTCAGCAGTTCTTTAAAAAATTTCTTAAATACAAGATTAAATGAGGTTTCTCCTTTAAGAGTTAAATCAAAACTGTTACTCAAATTGGATATAAGAGGTAGTTAGTATACCATATGTATAGTTAGTATAGTTTTTAAAATCCATAGATGTTCATAGATTCAAGAATCTTGCTAAAAGGTGCCATTCATTTAGGATTTGAGCTATAACTTTGATTGAAAACTACTGTTGAAGTTTCAAGTTAAGATATTACTCAATTTTTACGCTAAAAAGAAATTAATCCACACTGTAGCGTATCTACCACTACAAAAATTACAACTACAATTCACTAGTATATAAGACATGTTAACTCGACTCTATGTTGGGGTACCTTTTCATAGATGAAGGTTGCATGGTCGAAATCAACTCACTCCCCACATTGGTGACCTTCGGACGTGATGAACACGCCTACCATGGCAGTAACGCACACTTCGATATGAACACGCCTACCTAGACAGTAACGTCTACTTCGATGGATGGTCCACATTGAACAGTTGACCTGCTACTTGTGACTATTATACACCTCCTCGCACTGTTGCTACTCAGTCTCGATTAAACACAACGTCGGCCGACATACACTCGACTGCTAAAGGCAACATAGGAGCGATAACGACCGTGAACTTAATACTGCTCTCACGGTCACCCTTCAAAAGTCTAGTGATCTTAATACAGCTCTCCCGGCATCTCACAAAACAGCAATGACTCGACTAGTGGTATCCATATATAGAATTCTATCACAGTTATAATTGTGATGGGGGAGTACTGTAGCGTATCTACCACTACAAAAATTATAATAACCACTAGCCCCACACACACTTTAGTATAGCAAAATCTACATATCCCTATGAGACATCAGTATTTTCAACAAGAATCATACCTTTAATAAAGTACCATTAACATTACAGTTAAAAAAAAAAAAAAAAAAACAGCAATCGATTGCGATATTGAGAAAACTTTAAAGCTCGAACAATATGTTTGTCACCGTTTTTGACGAAAAACACTTGTAGAGAATATTTATGTTCGAAAAATATAGGTTTCTAGTTGCAATTTTATGAATGTTATGATTTTATGTTATGATTTTAAATATCAAAACAAAATTCTATAAAAAAAAATCTTTATTTTGGTCAGTCATTTCAGTTTTAAATCAATTACAAAATGTGTACACAAGTAGAAACTATTTGCTTCTTTTAAATATTGGTTTCTCGGTACCAATTTCCAACATTTAATATTTAAACAATAAAAAGGAGAAAATCGTGGCAAATACTCGCATCCTGCAAATTTGAGGAATTTTTTAACTTGTTGTGTCCATTCTAACATTAAATTTAAAAGGTTCAATATTTAATAGCAATTTTAAATACTCAATCTTTGAAAAAAATTAACTGAAATAAAATAAAGATAGATGCCAATTAATAATATTTCATTCACTTGAGATCTCCTTCCCTTCCCTAAGATTTATTCTTAGATTTTTTAACCATTAAAATTCGAAAAAAATTAGACGTATAGATTTTTTTTTAAACTCTCAGACTCAAAAACTTTTTATTACGGACACAATAAAGAAATTCGGTGTATAGTTGCCACCTTTTTTGGTGGTGAGGTAAACTAACATTATTTACAGTGCATGCAGTCACATTTCTTATTTACTTTTTCACTAATATAGTTTTATATATTTGTTTATTATTTCTTTGTTTATTCACAGCACGTATTTTCATGAGTATTAGAATCAATTTATGCAAAGCAATTCGTATAAATTGCGATAACAATTCGCCCAAAATTACAAAAAAAAGAAGAAAAAAAAAAAAGATAAAAAAATTCGTGTAAAAAAATTACCCCTATTTTTAGTCAGATATTCGTATTATTTCTTTCGAACAGTTGTTATTTCGTCAATTTCTTACAATGTTTTGCACGGTAACTACAGCTATGCACTTAAAAATGTATTTAGTTTACAGCAACACCAAAAATGGTGGCAACTATAAGTCAAATGTTTTTACAGTGCACCTATTTTAAAACTGTTTAAAAATTAAATTTTTTGCTATGATTCATTTCTATAAATTGGAATCTCTCCGTTCATCAATATCATTTACCAAAAAACAATACTTTTTCAAATCTAAAATGAAAATGAAATCTTTATTCTGACGTTGCAAATTAAAGAATATGAAGAAATCTCAAAGTAAACAACGAGAATAATAATAAAAAAAATATAAGAGTGAAATAAAATAGAGGAGAATGGTGTTATTCAGAGAGCATATCCAGAATTTGTGGGAATGTGAGACGATCCCGAGGATCAGTTTTCCAGCATCCGGCCATTATCCGGCACACAGATGGAGGACAGTTTTCGGGAGGAGACAGTAGTATTCCTTGTAAGATCAACTTCACTACCTGAAATAGAGTAGCATAATGGGTTTGGTAAAAGTACATTAGAAAAGTTTCTACTGAACTAACTGCTAGAAGTAGTGATTATCACCGAAACAAATAAAAATGACCCTTTATAGGGATGGATCTAGAAATCAGATCATTTCGAGTCTGTGGTTGAAATGTTTGACTTCGATGGTAGTTCGACTTATACTTCATTAAAAGTTTCTCCCAAATCCTCGAAAAGTATTTAAATTATTACTAAGCAAATATTAGTTTCCCTTTATATTTGTTAAATACACAAGTGGGCGACCTATGTGCTAAAATACAAAACTACGGCAAACAACGTTAAAGAGCACAAAAATAGCTCATCAGAGCTGTTGCACTGATGAAGGTTGCCCTTTGAGCATCCGAAACAGCTGTCTAAATTATTATATTTTTGTGCTCTTTAACGTTGTTTGCCGTAGTTTTGTCTTTATATTTGTTATTTTTTTATTATTTAATATTTCTTTTCTTATTATAACATAACAGTTGAAGAAATAAACTACACAAAATAGGTTTGTACAAAATATTGAAATTGTATAAAACCATTATAAGAAAAAAGCTAGATATGAATACCTCACACGCACTCTCGCATATCTCATAACAAAAATATTCCTTAGGGAATATTCTGAAACTAGGAAATTATTACAATTGAAGCATATAATTTTTTTACATATCTTTTTAATTAACTTTTCAAATACATTAAAGAAATTGATTTCTCGGAATTTTTGTACTTTTTCAATAATTCAATCAAACATAGGCTTATAAATGCTCACAAGTGATAAGTTAAAATTTTGATAAGCTACAATAATTTATAAGATCAAGAACTTAGCTTCATTTTTAACTTATGAGATCTAACTTTCAACCAACCATAGGTGGACTCAACTCCAACTTCTGCACGAGTTTCTTGGACTTCGATTTTATATTCACGCGATTTAAAAGTCACTATCACTATTTGAGATCAAGTAACTTAAAAATTACGCATTGGAATGTGTATTGACGCGATTTTAAAATTAAACATTGAGATTCGTATTCACGCGCTTTTAAAATTAAATTTCAAGATTTGTATCCGCGTGATTTAAAAATCATACAATTCGCGATCGCAACACTCGATACGCCATCTAGCGGGAGACTGTAAATATCAGGCATTAGTTCCCACATAACCATTGGCAATGACGGACGCCATTTTCTTAGCAGCAAATAGGAAGCAAAATTTCCCTAAAGAAAAGGTAAAACTTCTTGAAAAAACTAATCAGAACATGCCAAACATTGAAGCAGAACACGCCAAGCATTTGAAGAACAACTTCTCAATAATTTTTACCTTTCTATTACCAACAACATAACATGATTTCATGATCACTTGCTGTTACAGATGTGTGTATTGCGGTAAAATAATTTTTCTGTCTTCCATTCATTACAAGTTAAAATGAAGTCAACATTGCTTTCGTCATTCCAATGAATAAATGTGTTCCAATGAATTCCATACAGAACTGTAATAGTTATAGAATATTCTTCTTCTTCATGGAATAGTATATATTTCTGTATCTACATAATTCAGAAAACAACAATAAAGAATAATCCGAATTACTTGAAAAAGTATCTTTTGTGCTGATTATAAATAAATTTTTTATCGTTTTCTTGGTAAGTGTTTTTTAGTTTTGAAAGAATTTCAACTAGAATTCAGCTATTCTGTTTTTAAGCTACATATTAAAATTCATATTGAGATCTTACAATTATAAAATTTTGATGTGTGGTATGTTACCTAAAAGTAATGAAGGGATAAACTATGTATATGTTATTTGAGAATAAAGTTTTCAAACAAAGAACATATCATTTTGGAATTCTCCGAACTTATAAATCAGGTAAGTGTTATGATTTTTATAATAAAAAATTTGCTTGTAAATAATTTTTTTTCGTACTTGATGATCGTTCTCTACAAAATGTTTTTTTTACGTCTGATTAAATACTATAAGAATTAAAAAAAAAAACAATACGAAAGTTTTTATTCGCGATCGCAACGAACTATAGGGGGCGTTGTTGCATGTGCCGAATCCCTGCGATTTCCATATGAACAGTCATTCAGTTACACTGGAGACGTCTTTAATGTAGCATTGTAACGTTCCATCTTTATTGTGGCTGATTAAATTTAAAAAAGAAAAATGCTTGTTTTCTTTCTTATGCAAACGAAAACAAAATGGTATCTCCTTTTTTTTAGAGAAGGAACATCCAGAACACATCGGAAAAATATTTGTAAATAAAGAGAAAAAAATAGGTATATTCTTATAAAAGTTCAAACCTAATGCCTGAGAAATAGTTTTACTAAATTTAATGGTATAACATGAAAGGCCCATTTAAATTTTAATGTAAAATAAAGAATGCATACGAAACAAAAAAAGAACTATTCTTTTTTTGTCGCCATTTTTAGTGTTACGAAAATGCGTCTTTGGGACTTGCCAAAAACAAAACAAGATGCATTATTTTTTTGAGAGCGAAATATTTTATAGAGTGAAATATAACGAAAATGTACCAATGTCCATAACATGAAACTTTATCTTAGTAAAAGTCCGTTTTGGAAATGTTATTTCATTTTGAATCTTATTTATTAGAGTTCATAATGGCTATAGAATCAGGTGATATAAAAGTTTGTTTTGAATCTATGCTAAACTCTATATCGGCCCATTTTCCACCTAAATCCGAATGACTACTTTGATTTTAAACAAAGCGTTTCATTTTAAGATTTTTTCCAAACATTTTAAGTGTAGATTGGCGGCATTTAAAAATCTGCCAAATCTGTAGCTGTGGTTAATACGTAAGTACCGAATTTTTCTTCCATACTTTTCTGAATCATATTACTTCAAATATTAGAATATGCAAGAAGTATACATAAACACATAATTTAATACCATTTAATTTTTCAAAAAAAGTATTTTGACAACAATTTTATCAAAAAATTATAAACTAAAAAACGTAAAATAAAGAATTCTTAGGATAAAAACGATTTTAAAATTTCCTCATTTTTCAATAAAAACTTTCGTTTTGTTTCTTTTTTTAAATTCTTATAGTATTTAATCAGACGTAAAAAAACCATTCTGTAGAGAACGATCATCAAGTAAGAAAAAAAATTATTTACAAGCAAATTTTTTATTATAAAAATCATAACACTTACCTGATTTATAAGTCCGGAGAATTCCAAAATGATATGTTCTTTGTTTGAAAACTTTATTCTCAAATAATATATACATAGTTTATCCCTTCATTACTTTTAGGTAACATACCACTCATCAAAATTTTATAATTGTAAGATCTCGATATGAATTTTAATATGTAGCTTAAAAACAGAATAGCTGTATTCTAGTTGAAATTCTTTCAAAACTAAAAAACACTTACCAAGAAAACGATAAAAAATTTATTTATAATCAGCACAAAAGATACTTTTTCAAGTAATTCGGATTATTCTTTATTGTTGTTTTCTGAATTATGTAGATACAGAAATATATACTATTCTATGAAGAAGAAGAATATTCTATAACTATTACAGTTCTGTATGGAATTCATTGGAACACATTTATTCATTGGAATGACGAAAGCAATGTTGATTTCATTTTAACTTGTAATGAATTGAAGACAGAAAAATTATTTTACCGCAATACACACATCTGTAACAGCAAGTGATCATGAAATCATGTTATGTTGTTGGTAATAGAAAGGTAAAAAATATTGAGAAGTTGTTCTTCAAATGCTTGGCGTGTTCTGCCTCAATGTTTGACATGTTCTGATTAGTTTTTTCAAGAAGTTTTACCTTTTCTTTAGGGAAATTTTGCTTCTTTTTTTATGCTAAGAAAATGGCGTCCGTCATTGCCAATGGTTATGGGGGAACTAATGCACGATATTTACAGTCTCCCGCTAGATGGCGTATCGAGTGTTGCGATCGCGAATTGAAAAATAAGGAATTTTTAAAATCGTTTTTATCCTAAGAATTCTTTATTTTACGCTTTTTAGTTTATAATTTTTTGATAAAATTGTTGCCAAAATACTTTTTTTGAAAAATTAAATGGTATTAAATGGTGTTTATGTATACTTCTTGGATATTCTAATATTTGAAGTAATATGATTCAGAAAAGTATGGAAGAAAAATTCGGTACTTACGTATTAACCACAGCTACAGATTTGGCAGATTTTTAGTGCCGCCAATCTACACTTAAAATTTTTGTAAAAAATCTTAAAATGAAACACTTTGTTTAAAATCAAAGTAGTCAATCGGATTTCGGTGGAAAATGGGCCGATATAGAGTTTAGCATAGATTCAAAACAAACTTTTCTCTCACCTGATTCTATAGCCATTATGAACTCTAATAAATAAGATTCAAAATGAAATAACATTTCCAAAACGGACGTTTACTAAGATAAAGTTTCATGTTATGGACTTTGGTACAATTTAGTTATATTTCACTCCATAAAATATTTCGCTCCTAAAAAAATAAAATTGCATCTTGTTTTGTTTTTGGCAAGTCCCAAAGACGCATTTTCGTAACACTAAAAAATGGCGACAAAAAAGGAATGGTTCTTTTTTTTCTTTTTGTTTCGTAAGCATTCTTTATTTTACGCAAAAATTTAAATGGGCCTTTCATGTTATACCATTAAATTTAGTAAAACTATTTCTCAGGCATTAGGTTTGAACTCTTATACGAATATACCTATTTTTTTCTCTTTATTTACAAATATTTTTCCGATGTGTTCTGGATGTTCCTTCTCTAAAAAAAAAGTGATACCATTTTGTTTTCGTTTGCATAAGAAAGAAAACAAACATTTTTCTTTTTTAAATTTAATCAGCCACAATAAAGATGGAACGTTACAATGCTACATGCTACATTAAAGACGTCTCCAGTGTAACTGAATGACTGTTCATATGGAAATCGCAGGGATTCGGCACATACAACAACGCCCCCTATAGTTCGTTGCGATCGCGAATCAGATTCAGATTCACACAATTTAAATAAATAAAATCCCACATCGATAGTTTTATTAAAACGTGGATAAAAATATCGATAAAATATCAATTATTAAAACATTCTGTGATTTTTAGCTTTTTTTTTTTTTTTTTTTTTTTTTCTTTTTTTTTTACCAAGTTTATCCCTGTGGTTTGAATCAATATAGAGTTCTATAAAAATTAAACATTTAAAAAAAATCCATTATTTTCGAACAAATTTCGCGCCAAAAGAGGTGGCGACAAAAGGATTGAAACTTGTTACTAGAGTTAATCAAAGCGTGCAGAAAGTTTTTTAATTGAGAGTTTGTGTTCGAAAGTTTTTCAATTTATCTAACTCTGACTGTCATTTATATTTAGTGTCTGTTCCTTTTTTTTTTTTTTTTTTTTTTTTTGTTTTTTGTTTTTCTTTTTTTATTTTGTTGAGAAAATTAAAGAATACAACAATGAAACGTTCATGAATATAATAACTGGTCACGAATTTCAACATTTCTCGTTTCTTGAATGTGAGATGCAAGGAATGTGTCAAGCACATTTAGATTTCTCTCTATATATATCCTCTCTTTGACCGTTGTAGTCTCTCGGAGGTGATAACAGAACTCAATGTATAGAATCAGAAGCAGGAGAAGAAAATAAAATAGTAATTACCTCGTCATTTGAGTGCCCATAGTAGGGTTGTTTGGCATAAGTGAAGATTTCCCAAAGAACGACACCGAAAGACCAGACATCGGATTGGAGAGAGAATTTTCCATACGTAATACTTTCTGGAGACATCCACCTCACTGGCAACATTCTAGAACCACCTACCTGAAATATATTTGATGGGTGTTCATATTACTATACATTTTATTTCCATTATAAAGGATTGGGGTTCGATCACATTGGTGACCAGATCATCTGGGAAATAATAGCTGCCTACATTGGCACAATCATGCACTTGGTTATGGGAATGCTTTTTGATGGAGTGTTCAAAAAAAATGGCTTTTGTTAAAGGAATCACTTGTTTGTTGTAGATAATTTATACGCATCCGAATATGGTTTTCAGGGCAATAAAGAATATAGCAAGCATTTTTTTAGGTTTGATGTCATGGTCGATACTTGAATAAGTAATCGCCTTTCCTAACTAAACAGTGCCAAAAGAATGAATTTTTATCACCAAAATATCTAAACAATTTGTTTTTTAAACGATTGCTCATAAAAAATAAGAACTTTTGAATTAAATTGAAGGTCTTGAGATAGTTTAGTAATAAGTCTTTTTATTTTTTTTATTTTTTTTTTACCAAAAAGGTGATGCTTTTACATCAAACTGCTAGTTAGTTGCAGAGGGGCACTTTACAGAAATATCTCATCGCATATGGTGCTAGAAAATGTCGTGTATTTTTAATGCGAAAAAAAAAGAGGACCACTCTGAATAACTTTTGATCTAATGATCGGATTTTCACGTTCTAGGGCTCAATCTTAATGGCTCAAGGGGGTTACCTCAAATATGCTAATTAATAGGTGCAGACAATATTTTAAGTTACGAAATCAAGCAAAAAAATGTACTTTCTCTGAATAAATCGACATTTTTTTCCGACGGATTCGGATTCCGGTCCTGTTAACTTGGTCAGGAGAGCGCTGCAAATTTGATCCCTTTAAAGTTAATTTTACCTTTGGTCTATTTCACTATACCCCAATAACTTTTTTTAGAGAATTAAAGCATTTTTACATACAATTATGAAATTCGTTTATCCGAATATAATTCCATGCCAAAAATGACTTTCAATAAATATTTATTATTTTTTAACATTTTAGTTAATAATGTTCGAAAAAATTTCGAGTTATAAGATAAATAATATTTTTGCAATCATTTTAAAGAATATAATTTTACATGGCAAAATACAAAATTTGAGTGAAATCGGTTGAATTGTTCCTGAGAAATCAAATTTAAATATCTGACTTTTTTGAAATTTAGTTTCTCTGGAAATTATTCAACCTATTACGCTCCAATTCTGTATTTTGACATCTGACGTTACATTCTTCAAAAAGATGTGGAAAACTGTATACCTTACTTTTCACAATTTTTCTGACTATTATTGAATAAAATAATTAAAAACAATAAATATTTACTAAAAGTTATATTTTGCATGGAATTATCTTTGGATAAACGCATTTTATAATTGTGTGCAAAACTTTTGGATTCACTTAAAAAGTTCTCTAGATATAGCAAAATATCAAGAAATTAAAATTAACATTACGGGGTCCAAACTTTGGAGTTAAATTATTTGGACCACATTGCTGCTAACCCCTATGTTTTGAAGGTCAGAAATCAAATTCTGACGAATAAAAGGCATGTTTATTCAGAGAAAGTACGTTTTCGTGTCTGATTTCGTAACTTAAAAAATCACATGCACTAATTGATTAGCATATTTGATGTTACCCCCTCGAGCCATTAAGATTGAGTCCCAGAAAGTAAAAATCTGATCATTAGATCAAAAGTTATTCAGAGTGTTTTTTTTTTGAACTGAACTGAACTGAACACTTTAAGCTGCATATATTTGCAAATGAAAAAAAAAATCAGGATTGAATGATTTAGTAAAATATAAAGTTAATTTTTCGTTTGCGAAATTAATAAATAAAAATACTGTTCTGAGATAGGTTGTTTCCTAACATTTTTAATCAGTTAACTTTTGCAATACATTTTCAAAACACAATGAAATCAATATTAGACGCAACATAACTTGGTGAAAAATACACCTGCTGTTTCCTACATATCGCTGGTTCAAAACTAAAACGACACATCTGCAGGCATAATACGTTTGTAGATGTGTCGTTTTAGTTTTGAACCAGCGATATGTCAGTTGCAATTTCCGAATCAATTGTTGACATCAGCTTGATATAATTAGTAGTTGGGTACGTGCTACTCGAGAAGAATAATACGAGATTAAATCCAACTCTATTTTTAAATCACATGGCTGGGTTTAATCACGTGGTTGTGCTTGATGGGTTAACCGTTACAGCAATTAGGCGTGGTTTATTATTACTCTGAATCAATTTTCGGTTCAAATTTAACTGGATACCTGAAAACGACTTCATGCGTGTGTGGCGAACCTGATTGGTTTTTGAATCGTGGCATAAACGAATGCCATGATTTATCTCAGATGCGTAGTTTGTAGATATCCAATTGAAATTAAGTTTCGTGATATAAAGTTAAAGTCTTTTTTAAGTAAACAAATAAGAATACGTATTTTGTTTCGTGTGGCAGATGCGTAAACCACTATTTTCGGTAATATATATATATATCTAAATTTTTTCTTAGTTTTTAAAATTCGACAAATAAAATGGTTTTCATAACGCAAAATTAGGGACTGTAATTGAAAAGCTTCAAATAGACTCCTCACTTCTTTATGTTAGTAAAGATAATATATTACCAGTTTATTCACTAACGAACGTTTCACGTAAGATATGTTTTGAATGTGTCAAATGCAATAATATCTCGAACGTGCCAATTTCTTTAAACTACAGAATGTTAAAAAAATTGTGATATAACTAGCTATTTGATATTGTAATGTGTTTGACGTTATTTGTATTTGTGATATAATGCCGCTAGTCAATTTATGCATACCCAAGGGTGCTGAAAGGATCTTTATCAACTAATTTTCACTACAACATTCATTTAACTTAATTAATTCACATTAATGCCTTATTTAACCCAATAATTTTAATCCTTGGCTCGGGTGATGGAAATCGAGTTGATAGGGATTAATAAAATTTTTCATTCATTTAGTGAACACCTCCAAATCTCCAAGTATGAGTTAGAAGGAAATCTCAACACCAGTTGAACCTTCTTGGAGGAGGTGGGCCAGTTTTCAGAAAGGGAGTGGCGAGGGTGCGTTGAACAAAAGGTAGCGCAACGGAGGAAAGTCAGTTGCCCTAGGGCACACAGGACACCCCTCCAAAGTGCTATCGAAGCTCTAACACACTCTTCAGAACTACCTAACTTTTCAAATTTTTATAATTTTTTTAGTGCCACAACTTTAAGCTGGCACACAAAACGTGTCGCAATCACCAAATCTCCAAGTAAGAGTAGGGTGAAACATTGTACCAGTTACAATGCCACCCCAGAAGTGATAGGACCAATTCTATGGATCCGGTCGTCGGTACTGCGGGAGGACGAAAGCAAAACGCTGTTCTGCTTTTCCGGAGACCACGTTTCTTAGCAAGCTATTTTTTTTATTTTTTCTCCTTGACCAAATACAAAACCTAAAATTTTGACCTAGGGTACAAAATTTTTCTGTGCAATTAATAACTAACATCAATAGTCTCAACCAGCATAATTTAAGCTTAATAGATAACGGTAATAGTCTTTAATATTTCTCAATTTGATTTAGTAACAGCAGTCTCCTGAAGACTGAATTAGTAGTACTAAGCGTAACTAGACACCAAGTATTAAATGTAACTGGCACAACACCGTATCCTCTAATAATAAATTAATTTTCAAACCAAGTGAAGCCGGTTTAAATGTAACCTCAATGTAAGCTATCCTGTTAATAGTTATTAATAATTATCGTAATTAATCACTTATCATGCGATTTAAATTACGTAATTTGTTATGTAATAAATTTTTAACTATGTACATTGCTATATAAAGCTTTTTAATTATCTTTTTTAGTAACTACAATCGCGCAATAATAATTGATTTAATTGTAATTTTTAAATAATTTTGTAATTGTAATTTTGTGTGTACTAACCCATTCCCTCTCAGCAAGCCTCGACAGACGGGCTAAGTGGGTCTGTAGGGTTGTAGGATTGGGCACTACGTGCGCAGGACTGCACGCGCGTCTTCTGGGTGACGGCTGTGTGGTTTCCACGTCCGACGGGCCTGGGTCCTGACGACCTCCGGATGTGAAGGGGAGAAACTACGCAGGGCTCGTGAAAAGACGGGTGGCCCCCTGCGGTGACCAAACTACAGAATGTCCGCGAATAGGATGAATGCTTCTCAAAACTTTTTTTTAGTATTGCCAATGAAGAGTGTAATATGCAGCACAAAAGAAAAACTAAAATATAAAAATGTTTTTACCCTGTAGTAGTCTGAAGTGTAAATATCTCGAGAGAGACCAAAATCAGATATTTTGACTGTCAGTTGATTTCCAACAAGACAATTTCGTGTCGCCAGGTCTCTGTGTATGAAGTGTTGGGAGGACAAATAGCACATACCGCTCGCTATCTGCTCTGACAGAGACATGAGATCCACCTATTAAGAGACATTGATCAATTATCTTGACAATTCTCTGTACTTTTGAATTGTTCACCTCCTCTTTCAGTTTATAAATATTTTTTCTTTCAAAATGAGACATGATTTAAGATTTGAAAAGAAACAATACACTTAATTGCCTCCTTTAGTTTTGAGGAGGAAAAACATAGTAAAATTTAAAAAAAAAAAAAAAAAAAAAAAAAAAAAAAAAAAAAAACATTGCATTTTTTTTATAGTTTATTCTTCTAATATTATTATACCAAAATATTGAACGTAAAAACATAAAAATAAATAGTATTGTAGGTCTAACACGGTGAGCGACGCCCTGTGACGTGTAAGAACAAGTGTGCGTTCAGTAGATTAATGGACACTCCTATCAAAACATTTTAGTAAAATACAATCGTTGTCATTGAAAAAACTTGTTTAAAAATTTGTAGGAAAAAGAATGAATGGTACTCTCAACATAAATAGTTGAAGTTGCTACTTATTTAGCTGAGTGTAAAGTAGGTTGCAAAGGTTTGTTGACAGTTTTGGAATGGTTAGAAATAAATGTAGGCCTAGAAGCCAAAAAATGACGGCAAAATTTCAGGTACTACTCTAAAAACATGAGGGTAGATCGACAAAAAAATGACTAGACTACCACTTGAGACTGCTGAATATGATGGGGAGAAAGCATCTTATGAACCTTTTTATTGATACATTATAGATAGTTGCAAAATTTTATGTATTATTGATCACAAAACTCTAAAATGCAATTTCGAAACGATATCACTTCAAATTTTGACACAATGTAAACAATAAATATCATTTTCGTTGCACGTCAATCAATTGGATTGCACGTTATCGATTGAGTTGATTGATTATGAGTAATCCACGAAAATTTAAGATATTTTATGCATTTTCTGTTTAAATTTTTTCCAAAACACCGCCATTTTGAGAGAAAGAAATTATTGTTTTAAACTCCTACGTCCAACGAAAAATACCTTCATGCAATTAAAAAAAATGGAACGGAATTGAGATTTGGATGATTCTTTTTTTCAACTTGCGTGTACTGTAAGTTATGGATAATTTAAAAAATAAGTTATGAGCATTGTACACCTCAGAGAACTAAGATTGTTCAGTAATAACTACGCTGTGCATGACATACTTATGTGTGCGTGCCGGATGTTACCCGAAAATGCTAAATCTCTATGCCAGTACAAGATCCATAACCTACTCCATATAAAAATTAACATTATTTTAATTTTTTTTTAATTAATGATACAGAAAGAACATAAAGTTTTACATCCCTTTAAGTTACTTAAGTATTCCATAGAAGGGGCTAACAAAAATGTTTTTTCACAATTTGTAAGAAATTGAGTTTACATTACGTCTTTTATTTACTTTTTTACTTGATGCTCTATTTTCAACTCAATGATATTTTTCGATTTTTGGACAATAGTAAAACTAAAATTTGACATTAGTGCACGCATGAACGCATTTATGATATGCAATCTAAACTTTTAATATAGTTTTTCGAGAATAGCCTTGTGATCTTGATCAATGAATTATTGCTGTTGTTGTTTCTTATGTCACTTACCATACCAACAAGTCTGCTTGATGAAACCAAGCGAATTTAGGATGCATTTTTTTGTGTTTCAGTGGGGCCATCTGTGGCCAAGAATACGACTTCAGGCACACACGCGTCCCAGCCAATTTTACAGAGAGGACCCAAAATAATAAATAATATAAGGATTTAATAGGTAGGTTTCAAGAACAGAGAGATAGTATCCTAATTACCTCTTATAACATCCGAATTGACTCACAGTTTCATTTAAACTCTTTAAGGAAAAACCCTATTTCATATTTTATTTGAGTAATTTTTTTAAGCAGCAGTAAATTTTAGTAAATTTTCTTCTTTTCTTTTTTTGAGATTAAGAAGAGAAACATTTCAGAGCAATGTTATTTTTATAACATTGCGCTCTGAAGTAATGAAAAACACATTTTTCGTTGTGTTGTTGTTACTTATGATACTTCCCAACACCTGCAAGCCTGTTTGAAATCAAATGAATTTTTAAGGCAGAGGGTGCATTTCTTGATTTTTCAGCGGCGCCATCTGTGCCCTAAAGTCCGACTTAAGTCACACACACGTCACAGCTCGTTTTAAAGCGCGGACCCATTCATACATACACAGATCTTAATTTTGATCTGAACCAGAGCACGATCAATCTCCAATTCAGTACCCCCAAAGGTATTGATTTGTTATGGGAACTTGGAGGACTTTTTGACACCACAGATTTAACATACCCCAGTCACCATTTACTACACGGGGATTTTTCGGTCGGCAGGGATCGAACTCACGACTTTTTGAACATGGGCTCAATGCCCTACCAACCTGGCTATCCCGGCCCCCAAAGAAATATTAACACTGGAATAACTCTGGTTATCAATGAATTACTCATTTATAATCGTGATTCTGTGAATTTGTAACCAATAAAGCCAAATGTGAACAATTACTTATTATTCCGTATTAAATATACGTCAAACCATATTTCATACTTTACGACTTTACTTAAAAAAACATAATTAAAAAATAAATAAATTCGACTAGTTTAAGAAATTTATTCTCCTGCGTCTATCATCCGATTCATATCGTCTCGTTTTCTTTTCACTGTTTCTTCTATCCTTAACAAAATAATCAGATTTTTCTATCCCACGCATTCTTATTTTAAAGTCCCGATATTATTAAAATGTTTTGATTCTTTTTATTTCGATACTATAGTTTTTATTATAACAAAAAGTAGTATCAAATTCTGTTTTTAGAGACTTACATAGCTATTTTTCTTTCTAAATTAGTAAATATTCTTAAATAAATTCAGAATAAAACATATTTAGTTTTATTGTAAAACTTTTCATGTTATGTCCCATTATGAGTCAATAGTTTTGCGGTTTGAAACAATTTTAAAGCAATGAATAACAAAATAACATAGGTTTACATTAATAAAATAAATCAATTAAAGCACACTTGAATACAATACCTGATTTATTTCGATGTCTGGTTGAGGATTTGTTCTACAGCTGCTTCGTAAAAGGTGCGCCAAATCACCGTATTGCATAAATTCAAATACCATCCATGGTGATGTGTAGCCCTCTAAAATACGAATTTTCATTAAAAGGTGAGAGGTGAATCTCTTTTAAAAGTACAATGAAATTAATATTGTACTGTATCCCAAGCAAGAACCTACAGTTATTGAAATTTCATCTTATACAAAATGAACTTTCATCCTAATTTAATTTTTTTTAAATCCTGTATAATATTTCATTCTACTCATTTGAAGGGAAAAAAAGAACCTCTCCATTTGAAATATCGTTTGTGTACACCACTGATACTAAAATAAATCAACAAATAAATAAATAAATATTTCTTTGAAGAATTTAAATGAATGTGAAGTCCAGGGAACTCACCTTTGATGACGACTCCCATTAACTGGAGGATGTTCTGGTGGTTGAATGTAGACATAATGCTCACTTCTTGGTCGAAATCTGCTTCGTGACCCTCTTTCAGTGTTTTCACCGCAACCGCCACAGTTTCTCCAGAGCCTGTGTTATAGATTCCTGTGAAAGAAGATTTAAATAATATATTTGTCTCTTCGATTTGTGACAGTTAACTAAATCACCAAATTAGTGATGGAAATCATCAATTTTTTTAGTGATGCTTAATTTATCGTGGTAAATAGACACTATTGCTATTGTGATTAAGGATGTAACGGATAGTGATTTTTCGAATATATCGGCTGAATATTTGGCCCAATACCAAATATTCGGCAAAAAAAAAAAAAAAAAAAAAAAATGCCGAAAAGTAATAAATATTAATAAATTGAAAAAGTAATAAATATTAATAAATTAAAAAAGTAATAAACATTAATAAATATTTTTTATACATAAATAAGTTTAGTCATTATTGAAAAATAATCAAAACTTAGCTATATTAGTGGTAAGGGTAAAGAGAAAAAAAAATTATAATACATATATTTAAGGTAATAAAGATAATTAGCTATTAAGATAAATAAAAAACTGACGAAACGATAATGAAAAAAATTGTAAAGTTGAAAAAAAAAAGAAAAGAGAAATATAAAAAAAAAATATTTCCTCTGCAAATAAAACTTCAAAGGCATCCTTCAAATAAAACTTGAAAGGTAAAAATTACATTTTCTCTGAAAACGTATCTATAATACGTTTACAGAGATTTAGTCTATCAATGACACTTTTAAAAATGCCGCGCTCTCATAAAAACTCACGCAAAAAAGATTATGTACAAAAGCAGAACAGAAAAAAATAAAATCTATATATATATATATTTTTTTTTTTGAAAGAACAGTTTAAAGCTAAACATCTCGCCGTTTTCAATTACTGTATTTTCAAAAACAAATAAATAAAGAAAGAGAAAAAAAGAATTTGAGTGTCATAAAAACAGTTTTAATTGCCACGCCATAATAAAAACCTCTGTAAATCATAAGAAATTAAAAAAAAAAAGGAAAAAGTTAACTAGAAACTAAAACAAATATCCTTCTTAATTTAAAAACCAAAATTTAAAAATTAAATCTCAATTTAACTTTTTCACACTCATTGTAGTATTTTTAGAAATAAGTGACTATAAAAGAGTAACACTTCTTGGAAACGCTCGATAAAAATTCTGTGTCATGTAAAAAACGCTAATAAAAAAATTAAAGCTAAATAAACAAAAGAGAAACAGAAAAAAAATTGCTCTTAGTTCTGAAATGTAGCGTTGAGAGAATCACGGTATTCAATGTTATTGCTTATCTGTCTCATTGCACTGGAAAAAGAAGTGACATTAAAATAATAAAGTCAGTTAGAAACGCACCGTTAAAATAATGTGCTATAAATAAAACGGATAAAACAGATTTCTTAATTCTTAAAGCAGAAAATTTTGAAAAAACGACGAAATCAATTTTCCTTTATACAATTAAAAAAAAAAAAAAAATCAGCAGTAAAAAACTCAGGGCTGAATATAAATTAATCTAGTTTCAATTCTTCAAATTTCTATTTTTCATGTTTTTTTCAGAATATAAACTAACAAGTTTTAAAACTTAACAAGCATGTATAAAAATTATTTCTATATATAACAATGCGTAATAAAAGATATGATTTTAGATTATTATTTATTAAATCTATACAAATTCCCAAAAAAAAAAAAAAAAAAAAAAATTTTAATAAATACCTTGCCGAATATTTGGCCCGATCATTCGGCATACATCCCTAATTGTGATAACAGATACCTAATTTACTGATATAAACACCTTATGTTGGCACTATGATAATAGGATGTTTTATGACCCCTTCAAACGGAATACTAGGGAAATGTATATAAATCAAAGGTATGGTATGTATTGCATAATTTCAGAATTTTCTTTTAAAAAGAGTAACAACATTTATACAAAGCTAGACAAATATATATATATATATATATATATATATATATATATATATAAATTTTATATTTTAGTCTATGCTTATATTTTGGATAGGTTACAGGTTTATTATGCCCGTTCGAGAGGAAACAGTATCATTTATTTAAAATAATTTTGAAAAGGACATACATCGTAATAAAATATCAATTGCCTACTCGTACTTTTGAAATGAGACTATATAAAAGATACATTAAACCTTGTAAATAACAATTCAACGAGGATTTGTCCTGAAAAATCAAAATTGTATTATTTACTTACACTGCAAAAACCGTGGTGCAATACCTATTTGAATTTGGCGTAGAAAAACTCTAAAAATTGTGTGGATGATTACTTTATTTCAAATACCCAATCAAGAGTTTTTTTTAAAGTGTTTTTGTTGTTAAATCTTAACAACAACAAGGGCTAAGACTTATACCAAGCTCAGATGCCCTTTTTGCATTCATGAGTTAATTTTGCAAACGTCTACGTACACTAGGAAAAAAAAAATCAGATAATCGGCATTTTTTGTTTACAATCGAGCATAGAAGGTGAAAGTCTAAATTTACCTCGCACGATTTTGAGGATTATACGCAAACAAGTAAATAAACTGTTATAAAACGGTATGTAAGTTTTCAATTGTTTAGTAAAGATATTTATGTTCTCATAATATGATTTACTAAAAGGCTGAGTCCCATATTCGCTGACACTCATCAACCTTGATGATTGCTTCGCAATAATTGTCGTTTCTTGGCAGGAAACAGTTCTTCTACTTAAGTTAAAATTATTCACTTAACATATGATGTTCTAAAAGGAATTCTGTTTACTTACGCTTGAGCCTCCATTTCTCACGTACAAATATTATTATCTATTAGTATAATAAATCTTTAGATCTATTGGTCACCAGACGTAATTTTCCTAAGTGATCAGTTTCTAAAATAACATTTATATTGTTCAAACAATGTTGATGAGTTTGAAGAGACGTGATATCAAACACAAATTCTGCATACATTGTTTTTATTATTATTTGTGAACTCTAAGTTTGTTTTTACTTCAACTTTAATTCTTACATTTTAGAATTGCATTTTAATGTTGTTCTATTATTTTATCTTCACGTATTTTCATCTTAAATATTTTTTTTCCTAATGCCCACATGTGTTAACATCCGTCAATTCAGGCATCTACAGGGCGATTTTGTTGACCTCTCTAACAGGGGAATCATATTAGGTGGGCCAACGTCACTCCCACAGTAAGGACAGATAGTACAGAGAAGGAAAGAACATCCATGCCTTGCCCGGGATTCGAACCCAGAACCTTTCTGATGCAAGGACAGTTCCCTGCCCCCTACTCAGGCTGATCAGCGCATCTTCAATATTTGACGCCGCATTCAACCTAAACGAGTCATGTATAAATTGTAAATAAATGTAAATAGTAATTATTTAATGTGTTTTTTTTTTCTTCAACCCATTCATTCATTTCCTTCACTGGTGACCCGGGCGTGATTTTGACAACTCAATTGCAGCCATTGAACAAGCTATGCCTAATACTGGAGCTACAGAGCTTGATAATCCAAGTACTTCTAAATATATTGAAGGCTTCTCAGTAAAACCTTCTCCTTTTTGGAATGAAATTCCAAAATTATGGTTCACGCATGTTGAAGCTCAATTTAAGAATTTTCATGCTTTGACCGAAATTACAAAGTACAACAGCGTTGTTGCTGGCTTGGAACAGTAAATTTTGACTACAGTAAGTGATATAGTTTTGTCACCTCCCGAAGAAAATCAATATACTGCATTAAGGAATCACTTATTGCTCGTTTGAGTGATTCCGTAGGTTTTCAGCTAAAAAAAACTCTTCTCCGAGCTAGATCTTGGCGATAAGCGCCCTAGTCAATTGTTACGCGAAATGTGGAATTTGGCGATGGGTAAAATAAATGACAATGTATTAAAACCACTTTGGTTACAACAATTGCTGCAGCAAGTCCAAGTCATTTAACTGTCAGCACTGAGACTCTTGATAAACTGGCTTAAATGGGAGATAAAATTTTAGAAACTTGCGGTAGGTACCAGTGCGTTGAAGAATTTTCGGCCAATAGAAATTCAGAAGCGGCTACATCAGAAAGTCTGAATTTATCAACAATATTAGACAAAGTCAATGAACTTTCTAAAGAAGTTAGTGAGCTGCGAAGATCACGCAGTACCCCTAGAAATAAGAATCATTTTAATCGCCCAAGATCCAATTACTGGAACCGATCAAAATCTAGAGAAGGTATTTATTGGTACCATCGTCGTTTTGGTAAAAAGTCAACCAGATGCACTAAACCCTACTCATTTTTTGCTGCTTTCAAAAAATCAGAAAGCTAATTAAGCCATCGTTGGCGGCGCATGACTACGGTAGCCACATTCGTCTTTTTGTTTATGATCTCTCTAAGGCTCCTATACTATCAGAGCTGACCTATCAAGTAATATTGGAGCAAACAAGTTAGCAAGTTAACGTTATGTTAGTATTAGTTATGTTATGTGCTTATGTTAGCTTTTTGCTCCAAAAATAAATGATAAGTCGGCCTGTCTAATTCAGGGGCTCTCTCTAGTAAAAGAAATTTTCTTATCGATACTGGAGCTGATGTACCTGTTCTACCCGTTTCTTCAAAACATAAAAAAATTCCAGATCCAAAATTTTACTTGTATTGCTGCTAACGCTTCGCAAGTGCACACGTTTGGGACACAGAGACTTTTCCTTGATTTAGGCTTAAGAAGAAAATTTTGTTGGACCTTTATTGTTGCCGATGTTTCTAAAGCAATAATGGGTGCTGATTTTCTCAAAGAATACCGGCTTTTAGTTGATAGTAAAGAAAGAAAATTAATAGATCCTACTACATCTTTAAAATCCTTTGGTCGACTTGTCAATGTTCCGTTAACTAATTTGACTTCTGTGTCGTCTAAAACTACTGATCCTAGAATTTACCAACTGTTGAATGAATTCAAAGATATAACTGTTGAACATTCGACAGTCAAAGAGATCAAATATGACGTCACTCATCATATTATAACAACTGGTCCACCAGTTTTTTCAAAACCTAGACGTTTGGCACCCGATAGATTAAAAATTGCACGAAAACAATTAGAATACATGATTGAGCAAGGAATCTGACGGCCATCATAGAGTGCTTGGGTCATTCCTTTACATATGGTACCAAAAAAAAATGGAAGCTACAGAACATACGGTGACTACCGAAATTTAAATGCTGTTGCTATACCTGATCGATATACATTGCCACATATTCAAAACTTCGACTACCAATTACATGGTTGTAAAATATTTTCGACAGTGGATTTAGTCAGAGCTTATCACCAGATACCGGTTAAACCTAATGACGTTGAGAAAACAGCAATCTGTACCCCATTTGGTTCCTTTGAATTCATAATAAAGAGTTTCGGGCTACGTAATGCCGCACAAACTCTCCAAAGATTCATTCATACTGTACTTCGCGGATTATATTTCTGCTTTGTCTACCTTGATGATGTACTTGTAACTTTCAGAACCGAAGATGAACATCTTTCACATCTGAGACAAGTGTTTCATTGATTACAAGAAGCTGGTTTTGTTATCAATTTAAAAAAGTGCGTCCTTTTAAATTCAAACATTGATTTTATGGGACATCATATTTCAGAAAAAGGCGTCAAACCAACTGATGCCCGGATTACAATTATTGCTGATTATAAAAGAACAAATAATATCAAAGAACTGCTTCGTTACCTTGTTATTCCAAATTTTTACCATCGATTTATACCAAATGCTGCTGAGAAATTGACAACACTTAACAGATTTCTCAAAAGAAAGAAGAAAAATGATAAATCAATAATAAACTGGACGGAAGAAACTGTTAAAGCTTTCGAAAATAGTAAGAAAGAACTGTGCTCTGCCACATTATTGGTGCATCCAGATCAAAAGCGAAATTAGCTTTAATGGTCGATGCATCTGATCAGGCGATTGGTGGTGTGGTGCAACAAAATATTTCAGGTGTCTGGGAACCACTGAGTTTTTTCGCCCTAAAAACTGTCTACCTTGTCAAAGATCCAAAGTACAGCGACTTGTACATAAACTGATTGGGGAGTATGTACCAACTTCAAAAAGATTTGACGAAATTCATCTGCGCATAATTGGACCTTTGATAGCTTCCGAAGAGCAAAGATATTGTGTAACCCTAGCAGACAGGTTTACTCGCCGGCCATAAGCCATAACGGTGCCTGATATTAAACCTAGCACCGTTGCAGAAGCAATTTATAGTGGTTGGATTTCTCGCTTTGGAACACCGTCAGCAATAATTACAGATCAAGGAAGTCAGTTTGAGTCGTTTCTTTTCACCGAACTTGCCCATCTCTTAGGAATCAAGCGAAGGCCAACCCAGGGCTAAGAGAATAGAAGGGCTGGTTTACTCCTTTGAAGAAACTCTCGCCGCGCCAAACCTCCGATTTTCTCCAGTGACGTCACTGTTGTGCGAAGCTTGTACTTTTACTTCAAGAGCGAAGCGTTCGCTCTAACTATCTCTAACTAATATTGGAGCATTCCTTTTTGTGACATATTCCAAAACATTTGTTGTTTTATAAAATGATTTTCCTCAGTTTATTACAGTGAATTTACAAAAAGTTAAAACTATTAATGAAATGCCAGTTTGCGTGATTACAACTTGCAAAAATTCTGATAGAAACACAAAAGGAAAAAATATAATTTTCCACGTGTTCCCTAAAGTAAATGAACAACTATGTAAAGAATGGATTCAACGAATTACAAACGAAATGACATAGTTAATATAAAACAGCAATACGTTTATTCTATCGTTAAGAACTTTTAAAAAAATTCACCATCTAAATAGAAACCGCCTCGTTACTTCAAAAAGAAAGGCAGGCGAAAAAATTAAAAATGGATAAAGTCAAAGAAAGTTAAAGAGTAAAGAAAAAGTATAAATAAAATATACAGTATATAGTTAAAATTCTCCTAATTTCATAACATATTTTTTAATGTCATTCTAAATATTTATGATATTTTTATTTATATTCTCTTAAAATTAAATATCTATAAATTATATTATCTGAAGTTTAAATATCTATAAATTATATTATCTGAAATTTAAATATCTATAAACAATTGTAAAATTTCAAATATCATTATGAACCTTAATTATTATTTTGTTTCAGTAATTAGCGTTTAAGGTTGATGTTTCCTAATGATTAAGTATGAACAAATTGTTATTAACGGCATATTTTAAAATCAGGATTTTAAATTTAACCCAACGTATAGTTATCAAAGATTATGCAGATAAAAAAGTATCGATATATGCTTTTCTTAATAATTAAAGTTAAAACTGAACTTTTTAAAATAAAGTATTTATAGTGTCATTTTCGCCAACTAGTAAAATATTTTTATAAGTTTAAAATGGTATTTTTTTAATATAATGGCCAAGAAAATTTTTTTGAACTATGTTTATGAACGGAAATAATGTGTTCATTATGTAAAGTTTGAAATCTAATAACCAGAAAATGTCTAACTTATTTTTACAGAGAGAAAGATGCAAAGTTATCAAAATATCTTTGCTAGCTTTCTCCAAGATCTGTGTATACAGTGTATACGTCATGAGGAGATAAATCATATCTTCAACTCTAAGATCGGAATGAACTAGCCCTTCTCTCTTCTCTTTAGCCCTGGGGCGAACGACAACGTACAATCCTGCTTGTAATGGGTTTATAGAGTGATGGCATCGAACTCTGAAAAATAGCATCATGTGCCACAATAATCCTTAGTGGACGAAAGTTCTACCTAGTGCTGGAGTTACGCTCAACATTGAGAGAAGAATTCCAAGCAACTCCATCGGAATTGGTTTATGGTTCAAATATAAGATTACCTAGTGATTTTCTTCATGAAACAGAAGTGTCTACGGACGTTTCAACTTTTGCTGCGGAAATATTTCTCGCAAGTCAGGCCTGCTTCACCTTCACGACATGGTAAATCTCCCATTTTTGTGACGAAAGATCTTGACGCAACTTCACGTGTATTCGTACGAACTGACGCCGTTCGTCCACCACTTCAACCTCCATATGAAAGACCTTTTGTAGTGCTTTTTAGAAATAAGGATTACTTCACACTATCGAAGAAAGGAAAATCCCGAAACATCTCCATTAATTGTTTGAAACCATGCTTCATAACAGTATGCAGACTTGAAGAACAACGCCTCTTCTTTCAGTTCAATGCCTACAGTCGGCGAACTTTATGCCATTCCTAAAATGGCTGCTTCAAATGTTAAAAAGAAAAAGGTTAAGTTTTCTGACGAACCACTTAAAAAGGCTTTTTTCAACAAGACATCATGTGTTGGGAGACCTATCTGAGTTCCATCTAAATTTCTCGATTCGTTCGAATGAGGTTCTCACTGGAAGGAGAGTAATGAAACGACATGACGTCAAACGCATATCCTGCATACATTGTTTTTATTATTATTTATGAGCTCTAAGTTTGTTTTTACTTCAACTTTAATCCTTACATTTTAGAATTGCATTTTAATGTTGTTCTATTATTTTATCTTTGCGTATTTGCATCTTAAATATTTGATGCCGCATTTAACCTAAACAAGTCATATATAAATAGTAAATAAATGTAAATAGTAATTATTTAATGTGTTTATTCTTCAATCCATTCACTTCGCTTAAGTTTGCAACAGTAATTTAATATTTCCGCTTGCAAAATGGGCGGATCTATTAAATTTTTTTTGCTTGCATCTCATTGTGCATGAAGCTGATCATTAAGTTCTAAATCATTTAACAGACCTCTTTAGCTGTAATTTATAATAGTATATTAATGTTATTTGCTCAAAAATAATAATTGTAAAACGGTTAATAAGATTAGACTACCTTTCTTAATAACTTTATCTTAAAATGTAGCGCAGTATTACATAATAATAATAATAATAAACAATTCTCTCAGTTTTAAACTCTTGAATTAAAAGCGTCATAATAGCAGTACAGGAAAATAACTTTATATAAGGGATACAAAAATATTTATAGAAAAACAATGCCTTTACGACTTTTATTAATTTTATGCTGATGGTAACCAAAACAATATGGAAATGAATGAGGAAAAATTGGATCCTACCACGTGATTTTCCGACCAATAAAAAGGCATGGACAACAATGGAAAACTGACGCACCCATCATTCGACATACTCAAAACAAAATAAAAATCACAACAAGCTTTAGCTCGTAAGTTTAGTTGTAAGATTTCAGCAGGCAGCATTATTAAAAATTATTACATTTTCACACGCATGCGTTCTCAATTTTGATTGGCTGTTTTTTGTGCGTTACTAACCACAAGTCTGCTGTGATTGGCTATGTGTTATCATTTCCCCCTCTTCTTATATTGTATATAAATATGTCAATTGCATTAAATTATTTTATAATATTTAATATCTATCCACTTCTTATCTGTTAACCCTTGTTTGAATTTATATTAAATATTCGCTCAGAGCTATATATATGTTTGATTAACAAATGAATTTTATTTTATGAAATATTGAATGCATTTATCCTAAATTAATCATTATTGCTTTATATTGTATTCTAAAAATAACTTTAATGTCTCTTAGGTGTATCATAACTTATAATTATAAATTTTACTGTAACTAAATAATGAAAACGATGAATACTTTTAATACACTGTAAAAAATTTTAGGGCATCTCAACACCGAAAATGATGGCAACAACGTTACACCAAAGTGGTGCTCCATGAAGTGTTTCAGTGTAGCAAAACCAATTATAGCTCCTGGTGTAGGGAAGCACCAAGAACATTCTTTTACACAACTTGGTGTAAAGTAGCCGCCACGATTTCTGTTATTCTAAAATTTATAATTACAATATGACATAATACGCATAAGAATCAGTAAAGTTATGTTTAAGATACAATATATGAATGATTAATTTATAAGAATGATTAACTTAGGATATATATATACAATTATTTTTTTAAACAAAATTAGTTTGTCAATTAAACACACCCACAGCAATGAAAGAATATTAATATGGATTTGAACTTTTGCAAATAATTGACAACAATCAATATTCTCTCTCAATTAGTTAAAAAGAATAAAAATTGCTTGGTATTAAGTAGGCTATGATCAGTTAGTTAACTCTACCAGACAAGAAGATTGAAATTTATTTTGCCAAATATTCGACTACGGTCATGGAACTTGCTGTGCTGCAGGTGCTGGAGTTGATAGCTAAACCTAGATAAGCATTCATGTCCGCCATCATAGATCCAAAATTAAAAAAGTTCATATTTCCAGAAATAGTATTGATTATTAACTAAACTCTCTCATTGCGTATTGCAGGTGTCTTTAGACATCGATTAAATCCCTTCCAACACAAATAAAATCACAATTTACTTTTATTTTCCAAAATATACGGAGCATTTAAAAGCGACAACAGCACATCCTCTGGTCTACTGCCAACTATAAATGGAGTAAATTCATATGACTTGGTGTAAGCTTTATTATTTATTGGTGTTTGGATTTAGCAACAACTTTTCAAGTGTGGACACCCGATTCGGTATTAACTTAAAATAACACACTGGTTTTAGTGTTTCTCAACACCAAAATAGGAACGGTATTACACCATAGATTTTACTTTGCAGTTGTGTAGAAGAACATTTTTAGTGCAGTGAAACTCTCAGATCCAAAAGTTATGCGTGGTGTTTCACCGCACCAATTTGGTATAAAGTAGTTGCCACCATATTTAACGTTGAGATACACTAAAATAAATTTTTCACAGTGTGGCCTACTTATGGAATATAGCACGCATAATCATCCACCCTATATTTGAAAAAAGAGCATTTTGGGAAAAAAAAGCTAAGTTTAAAGCGTTTATTTTAATTTAAACAACACAATTTTATTAGAGTTTTGATACTAAATTAATCCAAAGTTGCCGTCTTAATTCTTTTCAACTTGCTCGTGAGATCCGAGTTTTCTCTTTTATTCTTCATGTTATGTATCTTATTTAAAGTTTAACACTCCCTATTACTCTGCAATACATTAATTTAACAGCAATTACTGATTTAAATTTATTGGGTACTTTAAGTAAGTTTTACTTATTTTCTTATTGAAAAACCAACGATCCATTTAGAGTACAAAAACCTTCATGTTTACTGCAAATATAAAGCTTAACTTATATTTTAAAGCAGTATGAACTCTTAGTTTTATTTATATTGTGATTAAGAACAATTAAAATTTAATTTGTATTCAGAAATTCAGGTTCATATCAAATGTCTAAGTAAGTTTATAGATGTGAATAATGTTATATTAATGAACAAATACCTCAGAAGGAATTATACAAACTTTTTCATACGGAAATGTTTACTAAGAGTCTATAAAAATGTGTATTTATTTTCAAGAGAATTTGGCGGCAAACGGCCAACGGCAATCTTAGAAAAACTGTCTTTAGGCAGAATATTAAAAAGCTAATAACCCAAACAGTACAAATAAGTGTGGGGAATAATACATAGATTTCGTTAATTGAAAACCATGGAGGGGGGAGAAATTAAATTAAAGCATAATCTCTTTTTTTCTCTCAACAGACAGTGAGCAGCGTTTGAAATTGAAAGCTCATTTACTTAAGTTCGCTAAAATGTCACTTACATGCGCTCATCGCTTAAACTCGAAAACTGACATGTTCTTTGACATAAAAGCACGAACATTTATGATGAAAATTAACCCTAGTGAACTTTAACCGAGGTTGCATTTTCCCAATCACTAGAGGCAACTGCAGTTCAAGTCAAGTCTTTTATATTTTAATTATGTAAAACGATGTATATAATTGTAAGGAATCAACTTATATACTTTATAAATCAGACAAAAAATCTGAATATTTAAATTTCACTTTTTAGCTTTCACCAAGAAGAAGCGTTCTAAAAACGCTTGGGAATTTCTGAATGACCCTTCATAATTTGCATAAAAGCGGCATTAAAAGTTGAGATTTTTTTTGTTTTATAAAATAATCGCAAGCCGCGATGCAGAAAAGGAGCATATCAAAACAATACTTTTTTTTTTTGTTAAATTTTAAGTACAGCTGTTTGTTAACGTGAGAATTTCCTATAATAGTGAGAGAAAAAAAAACGTCTGCCAGGTAATTTTAGAATATAACTAAAAACTTGGTGAACAGACAAATTTTCCGATTGAATTGAGTGTTGGAGAAAGAATTGAATACCTTTGTATACTTTGCTGAAAAATCCCTCGCCGATTTCTTCAACAAGTGTTACGTTCTCTGGGGAGATCTCAATGTTTGTGATGGACGTGGAATAGTAATTAGGATTGGTGTTGCATTGTAGCATAGATTTTCTTAAAGAATTCCTTCTTCGTCTCCGCCTTCTCCACAAGAAAATCCCTGCTGCCATGAGAAAGGAAAAGACCACGAAAGAGGAGGCCAGCACAAGTCTCAACCACAACTGAAATACAACAAAAGTGTTTATGCCTATCTAATTTCATTGATTCTCAGCATTTTTAATCTAAACCAACGATTGAATAATGCGAAAAAAATTTTTAAAAACAATTTCTGAAACTCAAATAAATTTTAGTATTGTGCCAGTGCTGGGAGTAGAGCATTAATAAATACACAAGTGGGCGACCTTTGTGCTAAAATACAAACTAAGGCAAACAACGTTAAAGAGCACAAAAATATAGAGCACAAAAATCTTATCATATTTCCAAAAATTCCAAACTGTTGGTCAATGACCTATCCAGCGTTCCTTACCTTTCTCCTGTTTGGAAATCTATGATCAAACCTAACTAACCACATTTTTGTTCCTTGCTTCCTATTCATCGTCATCCATTCACCCTTCCCTCCTATTGGCCGTTGCTCTAAACCCTGTGGTGACGTCACTTTTCTCTTATATATTTACCCTGTTTTCTCTCATTTCTTTGTGTTGCACTGATGAAGGTTGCCCTTTGAGCACCCAAAACAGCTGTCTGTATTTTATATATTTTTGTGCTCTTTAACGTTGTTTGCCTTAGTTTGTAGAGCATTAATGTTTCTTCCTGATTCTGACAGGCGCATGCGCTGTCTTTCAAGAAAGAAAAAAAGTTGTGCATTATTTAAATATGTAACTTAGTTTCTTCTTAGTTCAATTACTGATGACTTTACGCAATCCAGCCCGCCGAAGACCGGCTGACTGCTCCAGAAATGCTGACTGGTCCACGTTAAATCTGTCGGGTCACAAAGTCCTCCTTGCTCCCATAACAAACTATACCTCTGGGGGTACTGAATTGGAGACGGATGAATGAATGGATGCATGAATGGGTCCGCCCTATAAACGGGTAGGACGTAAGGGTGTGGCAGAAGTTGAAATCTTGGCCATAGATGGTGCTACTGGAAAACAAGATCAATCTCACCCCTTGCTTTAATGGCCTATGACAAGAACAACAAAATGGCTTTATAGAAACACGTTTTCAAGGCGTAACTATAAAAGAGGAGGCTTTAGTTTTAGATAACTTTCAAAATAGTAACCTTCCATTCATGTGCATCTTATTCGCGCCTATGTGACAAAAAATGACCTACGGTACATAATTATTAAACAATATGCAATAAAGTCCCAGTTGAAATTCAATTTTTACAGAACAGAACTGTAAGCTAGCAAACATCATTAATGTTATCTTTCAAATAATTGAAAAGAAAAACTGTCTGAACTTTAAATTGCAATAAAGAGTAATGATAACATTAAAAGAAAACTTCGTATTGTTCACATTCCGCCCGATTTTTACTGTTTTTAGAATTAAGGGTTAAAATTGCTCCTTGAGATCACAGTTCAAATTTCAGAATTTTAGCACAAACTGTTACGGAGCGTCACAAAGAAAAGCACACTCTCTCTTATATATCGATTACCAGTTACAATATGTTTTTGGTAAATAAAGATGTTAATATGAATAATTTATATACATTATTTATCAAAATAAATGGTTTTTAATAAAAATCACCGTTTGCAATTAATAACACTGGTAAGTTTTTTAATTTATTTATTTATTTTGTATTCTGCTGCTGAGATTTTTTAATAGATCTTATACTTTCGTATCACTGAAATGTCATTTTAAAGAAAATCTATATCTTTATGAGCAAAACTAATTTCAGATTTGATATCCCTAGAGAGTCTCTAGAAATCCCCACACCCAATCCTAAGATCAAGTATTTGTATAAATACATTTCAAATTTGTTCCCTAGTGTATTAACCTGATTTATTTCTTTATTCGTAAATGTATTTCCGTTCCTTTGTGCTTGAATCACACAGTGAATCAGAAGTTTCGCTGGCAATATCTGTATTTCTTAAATCAATTCACGAAAACTTTATTTCGTTTTTAAGAGCATCTGTAGCCATAGAAATTTGTGGACGGAAATAAAACTTTCGTGAATAGTTTCAAAGTAGCGTTTGAAAATCATAACGCATTTTAAATGAATTTTGGAATATTGAATAAAATGACTCCACTGGGAATAAGCTCTAAATATTCATTCTCCAGTTTTAGCTAACAAAGGCAAGTATCAGCTTTATTTGACTGTGTTATTCGAAACTTGACGATAGTTGAATACATTTAAATAATTTATAATTACATGTTTTAAATTACTGTATTAGTAAAATATTAATTCATTTTATTTTAAATAAATAGAAGCCAGTGGAAAAGATATGCTCTATAAGCAATCTCTAAATGTTTGTATGCATTTTAAAACTGATTTTTTTCACAAATTCACTCAAATGCCAACCAACTACCAAATGTTTACGTAAGTTCTTCATATATGGAATATTTCTAAGTAATGCGATTATTGGTATTTTGTGACATTGTGAAATAATACACTATTATGTTGTTGCTATCAGGCTTGAAACGATACTTGCGTGTTATGTGATCGTGTTTGGAGAATATTTTTTCGAGTTTACAGAAGGCTTCTAATAAAATTAGTGGATTATAAAATAAACCACTTTTTAAAGTCAAATCTGTAAGAACAGAATCGTTACAATATCAAAACATACCGTACTTTAATAAAATCGTTACCATCCTTCTGTGAAGTCAAAACCTAAATGGGAAAAAAAATCGTTATTTTTTTTCTCTGGAAATTTTGAATTTTCTTTCTTTTCTCAAGTTCTGAGAGTGATGTAGCATATAGATAATAGATTCCACGAACAAAAGAAACAAAGTTACAAACGCATTTTTTTTTTTTTTTTTTTTTTTTTGTGAAATTGCAGTATTAGATTTAAAAAGGAAACAGTGAGGAAAACTGTAAAAGAATTCAAAAGAAAACTGCTTATGAAGTAAGGAAGGTTATTGAATGCTTCATCATCATTCATTGTCAATGATCATCACTTATCCATTAACCCCCGGGGTTAAAAAAAAGAATGAAGTAACTACTGACGGATTGAAAAATAATTCAAAAGTAAATTAACGAACGAATGAAAGCCTCAATGAGATGAAACCATTTTAGAAAAAAAAAGCTATCCATTCCGTTAATTATTTCATGAGAAAAGAAAAAAAAAAAAAAAAAAAAATAGAAAAGTTGAGCCAGCATATCAATAAATTAGTTTCTGTTTATGATTCTGTATTTTGAATGAGTTTCTTTTCATGTTCCAGTACGATGTTAGTGTGATCTAGTAGTTAAAGGTACGGTTTACTTTTAATTTGGGCGTGGTAGCATACTCGAACGGAAAGATTTGAGTATAATTTGAAATTGATTCGAATTTTTTCTTGACATTCTATGCAATACCGTATGCTACAAAAACTTTTATGAACTTTGAAACCATGTTGAATTTGAAATTTAAAATTTTGCTCATCGAAATGCGCTGGTATTTTGAAATTAAACGTTGATACTACCTTCTTTTCCAATTATTATTACGTCGATTCCTAAAACCAGCCGCTTTGAAAAAATTAATTGAAACGAACTCATCGGAATACGCTGATATTTTGAAATTAAACGTTGATACTACCTTCTTTTCCAATTATTATTACGTCGATTCGTAAAACCAGCCGCTTTGAAAAAATTAATTGAAACGAACTCATCGGAATACGCTGATATTTTGAAATTAAACGTTGATATTACCTTCTTTTCCAATTATTATTACGTCGATTCGTAAAACCAGCCACTTTGAAAAAATTTATTGAAACGAATGTCATTTTAAAAATCGGCTAGCACTGATAAATAACATGTAAACTTAATAGTAAAATATTCGGGAAAAAGACATTCAAAATGTGTGATTCTTTCTTTTAGTTTATAAGATTTACTTTTTTTTTTGTGAAACTTCATAATACTAACTAATTTCCATAAACTAGTTAAAAGTTAGAAAATCAAAAACTTAAAACTTGAGAATTGACTGTAAGGGGTCGTTCATATGTTATGAAAGTACATGAATAATTATAATTTGCTGACTTTCGCTGACATTGGGAAGAAGGGAGATACGCTTATGTAAGAGCCAAAAAAAATATTTTTATTCAATCTTCTTTATGTATAAGAAAGAAAAACAAAATTATCCAAATATTACACCTAAAAAAAATATCAAGTTAAAGATGCGAAGTTAAATTTAGGATAAAATTTCTTCAAGGAGTTATAAAATAAATTAAACGTAAATTTCGTTTTATGTGTAGTACAATCAAATTAAGCGCAAAATTTACCAAACACATATGTTCAAAATAACAACCGGGATCCCATTGGAATTTGCTTATGAAGTCTCAAGCGGCCGAAAATGAAAATACCCGAAAATTCAGTGACGAGTTTTACGCCATTTTGAAAAAAAAAAAGAAAAAAAGTCGGCCATCTTAGATTTTTCTAAGATCAATAAAACTAAAGCCCTAGATTGCCTAGTTACTATTACCTGGATCTACGTATCCTGTGCTTGAAATAAAAGAGCTACTACAGGTGAACTATTAGGCCTAGGGCATTCATATTTTTATTAACATGTACAAAATAATGGCTTTTAAGTAAATAATAAAAAGTTTGGATTCACAAATTTAAGGAGAAATATTTAAAAGAAAAATTGTAATTTTTTCCAAATTCCTTTTCTTCTTCTTTTTTTTTTATCTTGGAAATAATTATCTGTTTGAAAATAAAACTTACTATCAGCAAGTCGATACACATTGGGACTTGTTTATAAAGGACTCAGTTAGTTTCATATAAAAATCCTGCAAAATTCTGTTGCAAATTTCCCACCATTTTGAAAAAGCATTGAGCCATATTGGATTTTTTTACAATCTAGAAAACAATTATTACAGGCAAGCTATAAGGCCTACAATATTCAATTTTTTATTAAATGTGTATAAAACTATTTTTTTTAAATAAATGGTAGTAAGTAATAATTTGTAAGTTCTAAGGGAAATATTTTGAAGAAAAACTAATTTTGTTGATGTGTGTTGTTGTTGCACTCCCCCATTGGTCAGCAGTGCTAGACCAGGTCCACGACGTTATACACCCTCAAAAAATCCAACACCGTCAATAGATCATCTGCTAAATCCTGCTTGGTGAGTCTGAAGAACAGTTGGTATAAATTTCAAAGTTCTTTGATCCTTCCGAGAATTTCATTGATTTAAGGGGACCACTTCGGAAGCGGGCAAGAATAGTTTGTTCCTGTCTATTAAAACCTTGGGCCAGGGAGCCTCCAGGTCGAGAGCACCGATACCATGGGTGCTTTTGGGGGGAGGGGACATTCCAAGTGGTCTTGTTTTTGTGTTTTATTTTTGAGAAGATTTCCAAAAAGGCGAGGGTAGCCGACGGCACAGAGGCCTCGCAAGTACCAGCTTTAGCCAAAGTGTCCGCAATCTTGTTTCCTTCAAGATCGACGTATTGATACTCCAGCACTATCTCTCACGCGTTGCCAATTGGTCAAGTGCTGTATTGCACTTCTGCTATCAGAGAGAACGCATATCTCGTTTCCACGGGGACGAAATACAAGAGAATCAAGGGCTTCATCAATGGCTGTTAGCTCACAGCGAAATACTGAGCAGTAGTCGGGATTTCTCTTCTGAATTTTTAAGTCATAGTCTTGCAATTTCATGTAAATTCCACTGCCAGATCGGTTACATTCGTCTCTACTGCCATCCGTGTAAACCTGTACCGCATCACCCGGAATCTCTCCAATTCTCTCTAGAGCTAGTTGCCTTAGATAGGCAGGAAGATCTGTCTGTTTGTTCACATGTACTGGCAAGTCAGGATGGAAAAAGACACCGTCAAGACCATCCGATGGGTCAAGACATTGTGCCAGGTGATGAAATTCTACAGCACCATCGACTAAATTAAAAGATACCGTTTTGCTGAAGGGACTGTTTCTCCTGAGTCTCTGGTTATTACACCAGTCCTTGAAGTAGGTAGAAGTACGATTTTGAGAACCCAGTCCACTGAGTTTGCTGTGATAGGCATGCACGTCTCTTAAGGTTAAGGGGTTGCAGGTCAGCCTCGAAAAGCATTATATCCCTGGGACAAGTATTTCTAAGACCAGTGATGATCCGAGCAGCGCTGAGCTGGACCTTTTCAAGTTTCTAAAGATTTGATGCAGAGGCACAACAGTAAATTGGAATGCCACACTCCAGGATGAGTCTGGTGAGAGAGACATACGTGTTTCTAAGAGTGCTAGCATCCGCACCCCAATCACGCCCTGCGAGATGCCTTAATATGTTGAGTCTTTTTCTTGCCTTCAGTACAAGATGATCAATATGTTTGTTACCCAGTATTTCAGGGTTCAGCAAGAAACCCAAATATTTTGGATGTTTATCCACTGACAGTGGTTGATCATTCAATGAGATATTAGGATGGAAATTATATAGCCTTCTATTGGTTTTGAAGAAGCTAACAGAAGACCTAGTTGGGTTAAAACGTAGTTTGTGATCTTCAGAGAATTTCCGAATGTTCTCAAGGACAAGATTAATGTCTCTCTTCATCATCGACAAGTCAGAATCGGACTTCCACAGGACAATATCATCCGCGAAAGCACCGACCTCACATTTCCTCTTGATAATATTCTCAATACCTGACAAGTGAGAACAGAGTTAGACTTAGTACTGAGCCCTCAGGCACCCCGTGAAAGATCCTAAAACTCCTGGAGAGAGAATGATTAAACTTTACATTGATTAGTCGATTTCTCAAAAAATCATAGATCCAGGAAAGGGCTTTTTCGCAAATTCCAAAAATTTTGTAAAGTTTTATTACTAGTAAATTGTTTCAGACTCTATCAAATGCCTTAGTGTAAACGGAAAATTCAATTCCAAAATAAATGAACATTCTAGCCTCTAGATTATTACAATTGTATCTGGTGAGGAAAAAGCATAATTAAAAATATTCATCTTGTTTCGAAGGTCCATTGAAAGTAGTTTTTAATTCTTCATTTTCTTAATAGAGTATCACATATGGTAAAGAAGCAGCACAAAATATCATCTAATTGGCACTATATATGTTTTCCTAGACATTATAGCGAGATATTTGCTGTTGAATGGTTATTTAGCTACCTAAAAAATCTGAGATAGCCTGGTTGGTAAAGCGTTGGACTCATGTTCATTCGAATCCAGAAACTATTAAATGGTGACAGGTGCACGTTAAACAAAGTCTTCTAAGTTCCCATAACAAATCAATACCTTTGGGGGTACTGAATTGGTTTAGGTCAAAATGACGATCTGTGGTGAAATGAATGGGTCCGCCTTGTAAAACTAGCTGCGCCGTGTGTGCGTGGCTGAAGTCGTATTCTTGGCCATATATGGTGCCACTGAAAAACAGGAAACGCACCCTCTGCCTTAAATTCGCTTGATTTTCCAAGCAGGATTGCTGGCATGGCAAGTAGGCAATAGAAGCAACAATACTAGTTGAAAATATCTTTTCCAACAAGTACGGATGGACCTGTTACCTTCCTAGCTTTGGGCGCAGTTAACGTATTTGTAGGCCTGAAATTATATCTTGTGACTTGAAGAAAAATTTTCCATAATAATATATGGTATTTTTATTTAACAGAAACTCAAACTTTGTAACTGACTGCAGTATTTTTTTATGCTGTAGGTTATAAGAAACATGCTGATTGTATTATGCATACTGCTTTATATTTTATTCTACTGTGCCATCAAACTCTATCTAACAAATATTCACCATCAATTATGTATGAACAGTACACAAAAATCAGATCGTTCAACAACCCTTTCTCGAATACAAGAGAAGATTCCGTGCCCGTTTGGATTAATTTACTATTGAACACAGGTTTGAAGTCAATTCATATTATTAGTTATTTGTCAACTCTTCCTTAGTACATATCATTTGTGAAAAAGTTGTGTCCAGTTAACAACTAGTCTCTTAATTAATGATGATTTTCTTGACACCTTGTCCTTACGCTGGGGTTGCACACCACTAATGAGATTCTGCAGCTCTCTCGCAAGCTTGCTTCCAATTATTCTGGTAGAGATTAGAGGAAACAATTTTGAATAATTAAACCATTTCATAAACTTTTTCCGATCTTGTCTTTATATATTTTTAAACCTATATGCTTCTCTGAGGATGAAAGGAATGTCATGTAAATTTTACTTATTTACGTTATATAGAGACAGGTAATGTACATATTTTTACCAGTTTCCCCCCCCCTCTCATTTTGTGTCTCATTTGAATGAGATAAAGCCTAAATCGACAGGACAAATACTATAAAAGAGAGGTTTATATTCATACTAAGTATAATTCAAAATAATGTCTTTTAAACAAACAAAAAAAAACTTGAAACTAACTATTCCTTCTATTGAATCGTGGTTAGTTTCATTCGACTTAGCGTATTTATTCAGAGCAAAAAATACATTGTTAACAATATTTTACTTGTCTAGATAGCAATGTCAGATACGTAAATATGAACAGGTTAATATTTGTACATTTTGTACATAAAAATCTTAATAACTTTTCCCACTGCCTGGAGTTAGGTTTTATTCCATTCAGCGTGAAAAAATACTCATTTGTCTTAACGTTAGTATTTAATTCTCTCACCCTTTTTAACTCCTTCCACCAACATCCGTCACGGAATTTTGTAGAATTTATATGTGCGGCATAAAGAGACATAAACAAATTTCAATATATCAATAGAAGTTCCATAAAAAAAATTCCAATTGATGCCGGTTGCATGCCAACTCTCTTTTCATCTATAGTATCCGCAAGAGATTTTGAGCTCGCTGATTGGATTTCTCTGCAACGCTTTCTGTGGCGTATGCCTCTTTCATTCCGCCATGCTTGTTTGTTTTCAGCATTGAGCGATTTCTGTATTCCAGCTTTTTTTGCTAACTTGAAATGTCCGTTTTTTTCGCAAGAGAAACTGCTGTTTCTTCATTTAAAAATGAAATAGAAAATATTTCATCAAATATTATTACCCCTAGAATCAATGTTCTAAATTTAGAAGATTGCAACAAATGGGTAAAGGAATTTGGGGAACTTACAAATAAGAAATGGAATTCTAGAACTTCGAAACCTCAAGGAGAAAGATTTATTTGTTGGTAAGTAACTAGTTTAGTTATTTTATGAAAAATTTTGTATTTCATTTTTATGAGAAATGCTTTTTTCGTTAAATTTATTATTATCACATGCATGAATTCTCATGAAGCTAATATCACTCTAATTTATTGAATAAAATTGAAATCAAAGTTTAATTGCCTTGCTCAAATCTTATATCCACTCTGAAATGAAAACTCAATAGTTTTACCTTGATATTTTTTGAATTAAATTAATGTTTATCGAATTTAATTAATATTTTATTTATTTCTTATGTATTACTAAAATTAAATTAATAAGTTTTAAACTTTTATTAGTGGCGTCATTTCTTTTCATAAAATAAAACAAAAAGATATGCATTATGCCTACATACTTATAACTTATTTTTAATGTTTTCTTTTGTTTGTTAAATGTTTTATAATACCGAAAAACAATTATTTGGCATCTAAGAAATAAAGCAATTGTCTTTTAAGATGTTTATTTTAATAATTTTTGATGCATAATTCAAGAATAAATTTACAAAAAATTCTATCTTTAAATTCTAGTACATTTCTGTTGGATTGCAAATATTTTTTAATTATTTAATTGCCCGAAATTATTTGTTTGTCACCACAGTGCGTTTATGAATGCAGCAGGAAAAATATAAAAGAAGTTTCTCAAAAAATTCTAATTGTCAAATAACAATCTATTAGAGTGAAGTTGAACAAAAAATCAACAAGGAAATCAGTTTACTTTATAAAATAATATTTTCCTCTAAGATCTGGTAAAATCTTTTTCAAATAATCAAACATAATTTTACAATAATATTTATATACATTTTAAAATCTCATTGAATAAATTCAAACTAAACTGAATGGTTCTGCAATCATACTTAATTAAAGTAGGAGATTTTAATTTCTAAATAAGTGCATAAGGAGATTCATAATACTATTCAATTTAAATATTGATCAATTCTTATATTTATTATATAAAATCTAGCTAATAAAGCTTTAATTTATGTTTAATAATCAGTATTGCACTAATTTGATGTTTTACCAAAACATGGTTGTTTACCTTGCATTTACCTGAAATTCGTAACATTAATACTAAAGAATATTATACTGAAACGTACACAAAAATATTTTAAACAAATAAAGAAAAATATACGAATAAAATTTAAAACGAAGTAGGTTTAAATAAATATGTTATTATTAGAAGACCATTGATGACGCTATTTTATATTTTGTACAAAATTATAATATTTGTCTTAAAATTAGTATGAGAAATACACTGGAACTGATTTATGATTGATTTGCATTTTGTGAACAAACTACGGAGAAATGATATTGGGGCGGAGCTACAAAAAGACGTAGCAGAAGGCAATGCCGAGAAATCCAATCAGAGTGTGCAAAATCTTTTTAGGATACTATAGATGTAAAGAGAGTTTACACGCGTCCCGGTTTGCTATTTTGAATGTCTTCTCTAATTTGACTGTACTAGTAAATACAAAATCTAATTTGATTTTTACTGGAATTTAATTCTAAAATTCTTAAAATTAAATTACTTATACTAAATGTCTGAGCGAGGAATGTAGGTAAGCATTTTGAAAAGAGTTTGTGATTCACTTATTTTCGTGACAAGGGGGACGGAGAGTACAAAATCTCTAAAAATGTGCTTGCATAATATTTGAATGAACCTGAATAGAGCATTGATGTGTGCAGAAACTATTTTTTGCGTGCACATTTCTTAATAACTGTATAATGTTGCAACCATACAGTTAATTATGGATTAATACGTACGTCTACAAAAAAACAGTGAAAGAAATAAAATAAATGGTTCATATTTATGTAATATTGTACTATCTACGCAAAAACAAAACAAATTGCAAAAATTCAATAATCAAAAATTTGCATAAGTTCCTATTGTCCTACGGCAACACCATATTCTTGCTGAAAATAACAATTGTTTGGAAAAGATCGTTGTTCAATTTTTCTCATTTAGCAGTGCCATCTGTCGTTGAACTGCGTTAAAAAATTTAAAATTCGATTAGAAAAAATTTTTGACTTCCTTAGCAGAACACTAAAAAGCGTTCCTTAGCAGAACACTAAAAATTCTATTTCACTCCGGTAACTTTGATTGTATTTTTAAATCATCGCGCTTTCACGTGACTCATGTTCATGTGAAGGTTCACAAATAACTTAGAAGTACGTTTTCTTCATACAATATATTAAAATAATTTATTCCCTTGATACAGTAGATCAGTATTTCCCAAATGGGGTTCCATGGAATGCTAGTGTTCCGTGGAAGAATTAAAGGGCTTTCGATTACATTTGTTTTAACCTTTGAATCTTTTAATTATAGTTAGATCCAATCAGTAACAGCAATCCATTATTTATTTCATATTTTGTTTGCTCTTATGAAATTATTTAAAATAAATTGCCAATTAAAAAGGAATTGATAATTTTTTAAATACATATAATTTTTTTAAAAAACAATATATTGAATAAATTATGTAAAGATCATGCATGCATAAGAACTTTCATTATTATTCTCTTCACGCTTTTCAAATGAAAATGGAAATAACCAAATTTGTTAATATAGAATAATGTCACCGCGAGAAAGATTTCCAACGTTTATAGCAGTTCTTTTGAGTTTACATTAAAAAGGAGGTAAAAAAACGTATTATGCCTTTTTTTTTTTATTTATTACATATATTACACCAAAACTAAATTTATAACTAAACTAGATACATCTCGACCTCGAATTTAACTGTTCGGGCATAAGAACTATAACTTAAGATTATTTCTCATCCGTCTTAGTAAATGCTTTTATAGTTAAATCTTTTCTTTATGAGTACGTTCGCAATTGTATTTTTATTTTTTATTTTACAGCATTCGTTGGACAGCCGATCTAATTTTTGGGTTTATGACTACTAATGCTCAACTCCGAAGCCTTGTAACCAATCCAGAAGTAAAGGGAACTTCTCGATCAAGTATTGGAAGAAATTTGCCGTCCTGGAAGTCTTTTTTGATGAAACAATCCCGCATTTGCGTTACATGGAGAAGAAAACCACGAAAACCTCCCATGGTATGACTGACGGCAAGGGGGCTCTAACCCAGCATTTTAACGCCAGCAGCACTGTGGTCGGTGCTAGCCGGGTGCTGAATTCGTATCAACCAACCATACCTGGTATTCGAACCAGGTTTACCTCATTGGAAGAAGAGAGCTCTATCCACTGTTTCACCTCGAATCCAATTGTATTTATTGCAATTGTATTATATATAATGTTGGGTTTCCGCCGAAAGAAGATTAATTATTTAAGGTTCCATTGCCGAAAACAAATTAGGGACCGCTGAACTAAATAATTATGCTGAAACCACCCGCCCAGTAAGCATTTCAAAATTCATAGCTGTATGAATAAGTTAAATAAAAAATATATAAATAAAATCAACTAAATATCTGGAAGTTGCAAACCTCATTGCCTCCTTTTGGAGTCAGCATATCTTTTAATTGATGAGAACCGAAGGAACCTTCACTCCTCAGATCAGTTGAGTAACTCTCTGAAGTCAGCAGAGGCGGATCTAAAGAAAGAAAAAATAAATAAACCGTTGTTAGCTAATTATAAAATCACAGTAAAAGCAAAACAGAAGAATGAAACATATTCTTATAAAAAAAATATGTTGCTTCGCAAAAATGGTGTATATATGATGTCTTTATTGCACACTCTTCTTGAGGTTAGACTATCCGCTAATGTACTTACATGATGACTAAATTTAATTTAATTTGAATATTATTTATTCAAATATTTATTACCTGAAGTGTTATACAAAGTCTCGTTACAATTTCAAGGCTTCATTCAAAGCAAATGCGATGACATCGATTAAATAAATTCATAAAATCTTAGAAGCATATTTTATGTAATTTTTTTTTTTTTTTTTTTGCACTAACTGAGAACAACATTCAATAAAAGCATCCCTTAATTACTAGAATCTCATAAAAGTGATAATCCATTCCTCTCGATCTGTTTACGAGAAAAAATTTTGTGTCTTTTTGATAAATTTTAGCTTTTGGTTAAAAGCCAAAATTTGGTTAAACATTTGGTTATTTGGTTCAAAGCCAACCGAGTAATGAAACTCTTACATTACGTAAGATATAGGATTGCTAACGCTACCTAAAATTTAGTAAGAGTAACACCACACTTCTCTTTAAATAAGCAAATTGAAATGTTGTTTTCTGAGTAGAGCTCAAAATGATATAAACCTATAGAGTTACCGCTTAAGTTTAAAACTCGTTAATATGCACATAACCGAAATAATCTGCAGATTAATTGGTGCAATCTGTGAAAGGACGGAATCAATCTTACATATACTTCGTTTCTCCGTGGCAGAATCGCAGCGACACGGCGGCATTGTCGCGGAACGTTGCAGAGTTCTCGCAGAAAGATTTTTCTTTTGAAAAGTAAAAAAGAAAAAAAAATACCTTTATTAATTTTCTGACAGAAATTTACCTGTTATATTTTAATTATGCATTTAGATCATCACTTTTTGACGACGTGCTCAATATACATCGATTGTATCGTAAATTGATGTATTGTTACGATTTTAAATATCCTAATAAACAATATGGGAAATTCGAATCGTTTATTTGAGTATTTACTTTTAAAGGCAATATTTCTGTCGAATTTTATCAGTTATTGCTATTGATTTCTCCTTAGTTTTCAAGTCCGATATTTTTTACACGATATTACAGGGTCACTCATAATTCCCTCTGTTTACTACAACCTTATATTTACTACAACTGGCTTCAGTGGTACATGCTACTGCCATCTACCGGTGCAACTGCTTAAATTGAAACTTGAATACTTTCGGAATAATTTCATATGTTCTTTTTTGCCATATTCATCTTCGTTTTTTTACTATAACGCTTCGAAGCCCCGGAGGGAATTATGAATAACCCTGTATTTTTATAAAACAGCCTAATCAAGAAACGAAACACGCATTTGAGGTGTTCGATTCGCGTGATTCTGTCGTCGGTTTTTTTTTCCGACAAGTACTATTACGGATTTAATGATTTTTAATATTTTATTTTATTGGGATGATTAGTTACAAAAGGCGAAGAAAATAATTTCTGCGTCCCAACAAAATGCGAAAATGTTACCTATTAGAATGTTATATTAGAATAAAAATTACATGTTCAATTAAAAAAAGTTATATATAGTTTTTTTTTTTTTTTTTGTAAACACAGTGCTTTTGTTATTTTAAAATAGTAACATAAATGTTTATTATTATTAAAAGTATCTTGCAGAAAGATATTAGTGCTAGAGATTTTTATTGCAGATAGCTCAAAAAATTCTGCCACAAGGCCTCGTTTATCCAAAAGATAGAGTAGATGTCAATAAAAATGTACGTCGCTTGGCGACGTCAATCACTTGACAGACGGCTAATATTTGTTATACTTTTTTATTTTATTTTATTACCGGAATTTAACAGCCAACTAAATTCTGAATTCACAACTTTCAATATTCAATTCCGTAGCTCTGTAATGTTGAACCAGAAGACAAGGGAACTCCTGGATCAAGCATTAGAACAAACAAACCTTCGTGGAGGACTTGTTGAAGAAACTATGCATTTGCATTACATGGAAAGGAAAACATTCCATGGTTAGTCCGACGGTTATTTTAAATCATATTCCGTGAACGACATTTAACGTCAGCACTGTGGTAAGTATGAGCCGGGAGAGAAATTCGAACCCAACAGACTCGAACCTCATTGTGTGGCGAACACTCTAATACAACGAAGATCGAAAATAGTTCAATGTTTATACATCGTGACAAAAAAGCTTCCGAAAAATAGTGTTTCAAAGAAAGCTGAGAAAGAAATGATATTAAACAGTTATAAAAGTTAAATTGGAATCAAATTCTGACGTCGTAATATGGGATGCAGCCAAACGTGCAGCCTGGTTTGCGTTCAGTTTCTGTTTTTAACTTCAATCATGGATATAAAAATAAAGAAGCAATGCATTCACTGAAGAAGAGAAAACCAAGACAACGTGCCCTTGAAAAAAATCACGATTTTGACAGAAATGCTTTTGTGCCCGAATTCTTTTTTCAAAACGAAATTTCGACACTTAAATTTTTTTATTATTTATTTATTCTATATAAATCGGAGGAATTTTATTAGCAAGCAAAGTAGTATCAAGTTAATCGATTGGCAATTAAGTGGTCTATAACCTATTCACTTAAAATTAATCTTTAATGTCGCATAAATTCAAGATTTGATCTCATTTCATATATTAAAAAATGTATTTCCTTGGTATTTATGAATCAAACATGGATTTACAAAAAACAGAATAATTCATTCTTGTTCTTCTTTTTTATCAAGATTCTTCAAGAATAAAAAAAGAATGTTGAGAAAATCTCTAAAAGTGGCAAAATTGAACAACATTCTGGCAACCTCATTGTTTATTTCGGTCTATTTTTTCCGTGAACAGACATTAACGTTACTTAATTATGGTCTCTGTATCACATTAAAATTCATAAGTCTGCTTCGCTCATTTTGTCAACTAATTTGCTGACAGTATTTATTGACTCGATTCTTTAGATAAAGAACAAATAAATAAAGGACATCATGTTAATTTCCTTAATTGTAATAATTTTAATCTTTGTACCTAAAGAACCCTAGGGTTCCGTGGAAGAATTAAAGGGGTTCCGTTATTTAGCACTTTTTATTATCAGTGATAAGATTTGAAACTTCTGATCATATTTAGATCCAGCCTCCTAATTTATTTAATCTTGCTATTGCCTTCATGAAAATATTTCTAGTAAAATGTGCCAATGAAACAGAAATGGCATTTTTTTAAAGGAAAATATAATAATTCAAATAACAATATATTGAATAAATTATGAAAAAACAAGCATCCAAAAAATAAAGAATTATTTATCCTTTTCAAATCAAAATAACTAAATTCTTTAATAGAGAAATATGTATGTTTCCATAATAGTCCTTTTCTAACAGTTAAGTTTTCATTTCGAAGCAAACCGTAATTCGGCTTATTTTAATCGGCTTATTTTTCAGCTTTAACAACAGATCCCTAACTAGACTACATATAGCTCAAGGGCTGCAAATTTAACTGTCGGACACAAAACCAAATTTAAGATTATTATTGATTAAACGATGGAAAATCTTCATTCCTCTAATTAAATATTTTTAAACAATAGTCCTTTATAGGTTATAACATTCACTATTACCTTGAACTTAATTTATAATGTTCGACGAAAGAAGGTTAATTATTTAGGGTTCCGTATAAGAAGGAAATCTGACTTAGATTAATCTGTAGAATTAACTCTTTTTCCAGAATATAGTGGTAACACAGTGCTATGGGTGGAAAAATGAGCTTCTTAAAATATAGATCTCGTCAAATGACATACTAGTTTAGTTCAATTTTGTGTTATTGAGATAATCAATATTCCTCATTGCAAAAATAACTAATTAAAAAAATTTATTTATGTAGCGGGAAAATTGTTATTTCAGTTTCTTTCGTTCCCCCATTAAATAACTCCAGTTTTCAACGGTATGTTTAACTTCATAATTTCTGAGTTATTATTAATGTTTAGCATATAAACTCAAAATAAATTTTTAACATATTTTATATTTGGAGCAATATACAAATAATATGCATGTAATGGTGTAAAAGATTTCAACTAGAAAACGTTCCGCTTTGGAAAATTTAAGAGGCTCTAGGGCAAAATACCCGATACAAATAATATTTACGCCAAAAATGAGACTTAATATCTAAAGGTTTCCTTTTGAAATAATTGTTTTCATCGAAACTCTAAACTAAACCGTGTGTGAGAGGGTAACAACAGCCGTTTGAAAGAACAGCTGAAACTCGTATTACCAAAGAAAACAGCTGCTTTCTGTAATATCATAAAACTTACGAACAGAAAAAATAAACTTGCCTTTTCTCAAAGATTGTTCACTTTTATATGGCTATAAGAAAGTTCAAACGATTATAAATGATTAAACAAAAATAAGAGGTTCAAATTAAAGATAAATAGGGAACGTACCCAGTAAACTTTGAAACAACACAAAATGTTGAGTTTAAACATATTACTGTCATGGTCATCGTGTTTTTTTTTTTCTATTATTAAACATGTTATTGTTATGTATGTACGATAAGTGAAAAATAAAAAGAATCACTCTGAATAACTTTAGATCCTAATGATCAGATTTTCACGCACTTGGATTCAAACTTAATGATTCACGGGGGTGACCTAAAATTATTAATATTTAATTTGTATAGACAGTATTTTAATTTACAAAATCAGACACAAAAACGTATTTTCTCCTCATTAACATACCCTTTTTCTTTTAACAAATTCGGATTTCTTACCCTCAAAATATGGGCGGCAGCCGTAATCTGAGGAATAAAGTTCCAATACTTTGGTCAGGAGAGCGGTCCAAAATTTAAACCTTCAATTTGATGTTAATTTCCCTTTTTGCGTATCTCGCTATATCACGAGTACTTTTTAAGCGAATCGGAAAATTTTTGCAACTCATCATAAAACTCGCTAATCCAACGATAATTCCATTCAAAAATTATATTTAATAGTTATTTATTATTTTTTTTAAATCTGAATTGTAAGGTATACACATTTTTACATAAATTTAAAGAGTGCAATTTTAAATGTCCAAATATAAAATTTGAGCGAAATCGGTTGAATCGTTTTTGATTTTATTTTTTAAAAAAAGCCGTATATTTAAAACTTAATTTTTTTGAAACAATACGATGGATTTCGCCCAAATTTTGTATATTGACATTTAAAATTACGTTCTTTAAAAATGATTTAAAATATGTATACTATACAACAAAATTTTTTTTTTGACTATAATTAAATTAAATAAAAAAAATAATTAATAATTATTAAAAATTATTTTTCGCATGAAATTATCTTTGAATAAACGAATTTTATAATTGTATGCAAAAATTTTTCATTTCACTTAACAAGTTCTTGAAATATAGCGAAATACGTAAAAAGTAAAATAAACATTAGGGGCTTATGTTAATTTTAATTCAATTTTTTTACTTTAATTTGACTTCTTACCAAATTATTGGCACCATATTTCCCAAATTGTGTCTACGCCCATATTTTGATCGTCAGGAGTTATAATCTGTCAGAAAAAGATATTTTATATACAGGGAAAGTAGTTTCTGTGCCTGATTCCGTAATTTAAAATATCCTCTGCACTAATTAATTAGCATATTTGAGATTTCCGCTTCGAACTAATAAAATTTTTAGATCAAGTTATTCAGGGTGATTTATTTATTTATTTGCGCACTGTTGATAATTATCTTTTACCTAGTCAATAAATGAGACAATTTATAATAATAAATGTGTTCCGTAACTAGCTTGCTGTTGTTAAGTTTTCTAAAGCTGATGTTTCTAAATTTAATAAAATGTCATCTTGAACAATCTTCCTCCGAACTTTTAGGATGTATTTTAATTAATAACAGATTTCTATTGCACTGGGTTTACATTGTATTTCAATTTGTCTTTCGTAGGCGTTTTTACCTTGTAATATTTTTACTTTAAATTTAGTTACGTAATATTTATGTGATTTAAATTAATTTGGCTTATAGCACAGACCATATTAATTCGGACTTTAAATAAAAGAAAAACTACAATCTACAATATTAATGCAAAAAAGAACTGACCTTTGCTCCTGTCGCAACTGTTGTTCACACCAGCGGGTAAAGTGTCGTAGCAGAGACATACATAGCCATCTTCTCCGACTGGTTGACATCCTGCTTCTAGTCCACAAATATTCGGATTCTGAATGCAAAATTGATTCTCTACAACACGGAAAAGAAAATACATATATTCCTGCATACACTATAATTTCATCTTACTAAGGAGCTTCACCCATGCTCGCTGCGCTCTCTGACTCCCGAAAATGATTTCACTTTTCTTTTCGGATCCCTTTACTCCCTCTAAACTGATACTAAAGAATTTTAGTTTAGTTTTGTTTAATGTTTGATAATCGTTTTAAAATAAAGCTCGAAAAATTTATTCAATACACATCCTGTAGTAATGTTGATTTACATACATTTCGTTTTCATTCCGTTTTGGAATGACGCAAAAAGCTTATTACCGCTATACCTACAGGTATGTTATCTATTACCACACTGTCAGTAGTACCTATAGTATCAATTTAACTTTACGGGCACCAAACTAGTTTGGTAGTTTTTCATGACCTCCCGGCCCCCCGCGAAATTGATTGGTACTATGCATAGTTCTAAATTTAATTTCGGTGTTTTGTGACGCAACAGCTTTTAGTCTTTAATACTGCCATGAACTCATAAAATGTATAAAAACCAAAGAAAAAGATAAGAAAACAACGTGGAAAAAAAAACATTAAAATAAAAATTAAAAGATTCTCTAAATGAACTGAAACGAGTTAACTATCGCTTTACTAACTGATAAAAAGAATTAAACGTGCTAATTTCCCTGCAGATATGATAACAAGTAGAAACAAGTAAAAAATTACAAAAGCTTTGTTGAGCCGCATTTTTTTCGATTCCAAAAACAATATAATCGCTTTGTGGTGATGACATTGATAGCCTTCGCGCCTCTTAACTACATGGTAGCATGCCAAGGTAGCTCGGCAGATTTTTCGTAAAATATTTATTAATAAACTTTCATAATGTTATTCATTAATGAATGAAAACTAACTGTTGCTTCTTTTTCACAAAAAAAAAAAAAATCCTAAAATGTCAACATTTTTTTTTAATTTTACTGTTAAGCCAACCCCTTTAAAAATTAACATCTTGCTAAACTTTTAACCAAATGAGGCGAAAATTGAAGAAGACTGCTCGAATCATGTAAATGATGTATGCAGCTTATATACTTCTAATATGCAGCTTATGTACTTTCAACTTATAAACTTCTGAATATACTGTAGAACTGTGCTAAAATCAAAAACTAGATTTTTTTTCTAACAGTTCCTTTTACCCTGAAGTCGCTATTTGTTTACGCTGGTCACCATCTATATCTATAGTTCAATAATTACAGCAAAAAAAAAAAGAAAAAAAAAAGAAAGAAAAAATCGTTTCTTAGGGGAAAACAATACCTGAGATATTTTTTGAAAAAAAGTTATTTGTTCCTGAAAATTCCACTCCTCTTGACGCTTTCCCTCTTTTTTAGAGAAATGGGGATGATTTAAGGGGGAGAATTAAATTTTTCTTAACAGGCAAGAAAAGCACTGTTTCCAACGTACTTTTTATGATCACCTGTATTTTTTATGAGACCTGTCCCGAGATGATCAGACTTATAGCTTCCAAGTTATAAGGCTGATCATCTTTATCTGACAGTCTGATCTGACACCGGTGGATGTCAAAAACTACCAATTTCGGTCATTCACAGTAACATAGTTAAAATCTTAATAATTTATTTGTAGTTCGTTGGTGAAGAAGGTTATGTCTATCGGAGATCCGTAAATTTGGCGAATAATTAGTATGTGTATTTAAACTATTTAAAAAAGTTCAAGTGTGAAATTATGGTTGACCATATTTTAAACGTATAACAAAAACTTATAGACCAATTTTAAAGGTGTAGAAACGATGGCGTTTTGTTTACATGAAGTGTACTCAGATTTAATTGACAAACTCGTCATATCATTTTTAATACCAACCAACTTTGAATCCCCTTTCCTGATGTATAAAAAATATTGATTCTGGCCGATTACTTGCAAAGTAATATCATTCTTCTTGTTGAATAGCTTTGACTAACTACTCATATAAACAGTTATAAAACGCATGTATGTGTTTTTAGTTTAATTCTCATAAGACTTCATAAATCAGTCAATTTTATAAATAATAATTTTATAAAATAATTTTATAAAATTATTTTATAAAATAATTTTATAAAATTATTTTATAAAATAATTTTATAATATTTAACTTCTATTCATTTCTGTTTTGTTTGGATTCATATTGATATTCTATGAGTGTTGAGTGTATGTTTAATTAAAAAACTAATTTAATTTTTAGAAATGTTGCATAAATGCATCGTAAATTTATAATTCTTGCTTTATATTGTTTCTTAACGGATTCCTATGTATATCATATCTTACTGAAATTATAAACTTTAGTGTTGCTGAATAACAAACACTGTTCTTTACACCAATTAGTGTGGTGAAAAAGTATTCTAGGTTCTTCTCTAGTAGGTTTTGGTGCAACTTAGTGAAATTTAGTGTAAAGTAGTTGTGCCACCATTTTTGATGTTGAGATATGCTCTAAAATTCCAGAAGAGTTTATCTAGGAATTTATCAAGTTTATTAAGAACACGTCAATACTTCTGATTTAATTGAGTTCGAATTCGTAATTTTACTAATAAACTGTTCTAGTTGATTGTTATATTTTATATAAAATATGTAAAAGTTAATCTAATGATACATTGCAATATAAATATATATGACGTAACTTCGGGTTTTAACCGACCAGGAATTGTTAGACTCCACTTTGGTTGAAGGTGATTTAGGTGATTAAAGTTATTGAAAACTCTTCAGGCTTTGATTGCAAAACCATGACAAAATACAAATACTTAAGACGTTTAAGCCTTCACTGTAAAAAATTTCACTGCATTTTAACATCCAAAATGGTGGCAACTACTTTACACCATGGTAGTGTTCCACTACACTAAGAATCAAGGTGTAGTGAGGCACCAAGAATGTTCTTTTACAATACTTGTTCTTTTACAATTAAATAACTGCCAAAAATTTTATCTTTCGGTGACACTAACATTTATTATTACTGTAAAATTTGTTACACTCAGAAGTCAGTAAAGTTATTTTTTATGATAGAATATGAAGTAAGAATCCTTAACTTAGAATGCATAAATGCAATATTAGTTTGTTAATCTAACAAACACATGACACAGAGTGAACATCAATATGAATTCGAACTAGGCTAAAAAAAACGAAGTGAATAGGAGTTAAACATTATGAAACTATTTCATTTAATTGACACATTTAAAAATGAAATAAGGTGATATTTTTGTTACAGAATGTCAAAACGACTAGTAGCATACTGACCCAAGAAGCAAGGAGGATGCTTAAATTTTTTTGCATGATTCAATCAGCTCTGATATTATAAGACCGAGAGCAGTACAAAACATTTAAATCAATAAAAAATATTTCACACTTTTTTCATTATTTCAGGCTCTCCCCGCCTTTGTCACAAAGAATCGTACTTCGCCATACATTTTAACCACTTGTCAAATATCACACAACATTAGCAAACCAGTAATATTTTATTTATTTTGTTTAGAATAAGGTTTAGAAAGTTTGCAACAAAAAAAAATAGCTATTACACAATAGTAATAAAATATTTATATAAAAGAGAAATTGAAAATAGAAGTATTTCGCAAAAATGTCCTACCAACGTTAGGATGTTGATTGAATAAAATGTCCAACCAATGTTTTCTTAAAAGATTTCTTTTTAGATTCAAACTTTTATCCAGGATATAATTTAGACTATAAACTGCTCAATGCAATTAGGTGCTAAAATAAAATCATTGAGAAAACAAAACAAACGCATCAAAAGAAAACAGTATTTTTACTTTTAAAAAAAGTAAGATGCAAAAATATAAAAATGATTACTATAAAAATATTTAATAAGCTTATTTTAAATGTTTCGTAAAATAATTTGCGGAAGACCATAAAAGAATTGAAAGTAGGAGACTTAGTGGCTGTGAAATTTCTTTGGGAAAACGTTTTGAGGCATTTCCTGGCAATAAATTTTAACGTTTGTGGCGTTGGTGACTTGGAAATTTCCTCTCAAAGAATCAAAAACAAAGGGAAGTCATTCCTGAAAAAGTGACTGAATTCAGCATTTCTTTGACTGACATTATTTTCATTTACTCTAACGAAATAACGAGACAAATTCTTTTATGAAGATTTTTCCTACACTGAGTTTCAACGACTTTTTTTTTCAACCTAATTATTTCTGCTAATAATTATCTACTAATCTAACAGTATAACGAGTGCCAAATATAAATAAAATTTATAAAAATAATAAATAAGCTATTCTCCAGCTGTTATTAAGTTTATTTTAGCGTATTTAATTCCCCAGCAAAGTTAACATAGCACAGAAGTGACATTAGAGGTAGTTTTGAATCGAAAAAATCTACTAAGCAGAATGACCCTAATTATAACTTTGTTCACCTGATTTTTGAAGTTTTATGAAAAGTGAGATAAATAAAAATACCTGTATGCATCGCAAATTAATTCTATAAACTCGTTTTTACGAACAAAATATTGAAAACTAAGTATCAATCTTAAAAAATTCCAATAGAGGTCTTTAAATATACTAATTAATTAGTGCAGATTATATTTTAAAGACCTGGATTTAGAGGCTAGCTGTAAAACTGTTTCCAACAGTTTAGTCTGAAAAGCGGTCGGTTCTTAATAATAATTTCATTCTTTGAGTACTTTTCTATATCTCGTGAAATTCTTAAGTAAATCAAAAATTTTTACAACACTTTTTTTTCAGCGCGAGCAGGTTATCAAGCCTCGTAATTATTATGAAAAAGGTTAGTTGAAAAGTAAAGCATTCAAATGTTCTGAAAGTTAAAACCACTTTCGTATTGGAAATTTAAAAAAAAAATGTCTTATCGTTAGATATCTTTCCACCTTCGACACAAATTTTTTACCCATTGGCAAAATGGGTCTTGGTTTGGATTTCATGGCGTCCTCACTTTTCAACTACAATAATCAAGAGTAATAGTAAACAGTGCTCATGCGTTGTTATGGCGACCGCTGCTGTTTGATAATTTTTTTAGAATTCTTTTTTTCACTTTTAATTTTGTTATGCATTAGGTTGGTGAGTTTATTTTTGAGATATGGGATAAGAGAGATCCCATAAATACTTCTTGAGTTGTGAATAAAATAGAATTTCATCTTTTGAACGATATTTTTGTTTTTATTGTTTCAATTAAGAATCAGAAAATCTAACCTACAGTTCAAACTGGATCATTTTCAATACTAATTCAGATGAATATCACAAATAAAGAGGGTCCAAACTAATTGACACTTTCCCAAAAGTTAGAGTTGAAGCAGGAAAAAAACGATGTCAAGGTCTAAATTTACCGAGGCTGAAAAAGCCAAAGCTAAAGAACGTAGACGGGAATACCTTAAGCGTTACACACAAAAGAAAAAACGAAAGGATTCCGTTCGCAAACGCAAGCATGAAGCCCGTCCCTCAAAAAAGTACCTAAGTGGTTGAGAGAATTGAACCCTACCGAAGATCGAATGGTGACTCTCCGAACCCCTTTCATGCAGATACGAAAACTGGGTGTGGATCACCAGTTAGAGATAAAAGGATCCATTGTCAACGTACCCAATAACTTGCACAAGACCCTAGACCAGGGGTAGGCAACGCGGCGCCCCCGATCGATTTTTATTGCGCCCTCGCTGGACTAATGTAAATGTATGATAGCCAGAGCGATTTACTTACTCTTGTCAAACGGCGATATACAGCAAGTAGTCAGTTGAGTTTAGGATTGTGCATAGATTAGCAGTTTGCTAACCTTGAGCGTATCTAATAACATGCACGTATTTTTTGTTAGTGTGTGATCGTATTTCGAATAGACCACCCGTAGACCGTGCATTTAAAACTACCAAGTAATCCGAAATAATTCTTTTCTTTCAAAACCCTTTGTTGAAAGCGATGAACTGGATCCTAAATTAAACAATGATCTAGTTTGGATGGGTGATCTAGTTTCGCCACTGATGTAGTTTCTGACGCATCAGCTAGGTTAACTGTGACTGTATTGTAACTTGTCGTTTTAGTTTCAGTTTGCTTTTATGTTTGAGCTTCTGTTTGTTTATCTTTGGTATAATGCTTCTTTGCTATGCTTTCGTTATGTTTTAAATAATAAACGTTGTTAAGTTTAATAACGTTGTGTTTCTTTTTAAAATAGAGTTGTTATAGTTCTAGTTTTTTGTGTTTTAACACCCTTCATGGATAAATGTAAAAGAAAAAGAACATATTATTTTAACGATGAATGGGAACATCTATATTGTTTCGTTGATTACAAAGGGAAGTGTATTTGTTTGTTGTGTAATAATAGTGTTGCGATTCCCAAGAAAAGTAATATTGAACGATATTTTAAGACCGTTCATACCAATTTTGATAGTGACTATCCAATGAACTCTGAAATTAGAAGAAAAAAAATTATTTCTTTAAAATCTTCAATGACTAACCAGCAAAGTTTTTTTACTAAACCACTGCAACAACATAAAGCAGCAACGATCGCGTCATATAAAATATCGCATTTGCTAGCTAAGAATAAAAACATTACATTTACAGATATTTACATAAACATTTACAGATGGAGAATTAGTGAAAGAAGCCATGTTAGAAGCTGCTGATTCACTTTTTGAAGAATTTAAAAATAAAAAGGAAATAGTTTCAGCTATAAACACGTTGCAATTATCAGCACGAACTGTTACTAGAAGAATTGAAATAATTGCGGAGAATTTGGAGGCAGAATTAGCAAATGATATGGAAAATTGTATTTTCTTTTCGCTACAGATGGATGAATCGACAGACGTGACAAATATATCACAATTAGCAATTTGCGTGAAGATGGTATTTTCTGATTTTACAACAAAACAAGAATTCCTTAAAGTTCTGCCATTAAAGGGAAGCACCAGAGGAGAAGATATCTTTTCTACTTTTAAAAAGTATATAACAGATGTAAAATTACCTGTACAAAAGTTATCGTCAATTACAACAGATGGGGCACCAGCGATGACTGGTAAGAAAAGAGGATTTATTGCCTTATGTAGACAGGATCCCTTATTCCCGAAATTTATTTCTTATCATTGCCTCATACATCAGGAAATGTTATGCGCAAAACCAAACGGTTTTCAACACGTATTTACGATAGTAACAAAAATTATTAATTCCATAAGATCGTGAGCTATGCAACACAGATTGTTTAAATTACTTTTAGAAGATAAGGACGTTCAGTTCAAAGATCTTCTTTTACATACTGAAGTGAGGTGGCTGAGCAGAGGTAAAATACTTGAGCGGTTTATCATGTTTTTGCCACAAATAAAAGAATTTATTGCATCAAGAGGCGAATTTTACAAACAATTAGAAAATAAGGATTGGTTAATAGACCTCGGATTTCTGACAGATATAACGGCAAAGTTGAATGAATTAAATTTAAAAATACAAGGGAAAAATCAGCATATCGCTGACATGATTGGAGCAGTAAATGCATTCAAATGCAAGTTAGTGTTGTTGAAATCCCATCTATTGAAAAAATCATTATCGCATTTCCCAAATATAAAATATACTGTTGAGAGTTTAAATTTGAATAATGAAAATTTTACTGCTACATCATATTTAGAAATTATAGATAAGCTAATAGAAGAGTTTTCTTCTAGATTTGAAGATTTTGCAGCATTAGAACCCGTTCTAAGATTTTTCATAAATCCATTCAATGTTACTGAAGATGATGTCCTTGAAATAGTTTCAGTGTATTTCGACCTTCATAATATCGAAGACCTAGAATTAGAAATAATAAACTTGCAAAGTGATATTATTTTAAAAGCGCATAGTAATGATAAAATTTTTTGGAACTTAGTCGATGATAATAAGTATCCTATTTTAAGGAAATGTGCGCTAAAAATTTATTCATATTGTGCAACAACATACAATTGCGAGTCTTTGTTCTCAAATATGAAATGTTTGAAATCAAAATACCGAACAAAGCTTAATTACTCACATTTAGATAATTGTTTAAGGACCGGGAACTCTAATTATATCCCCAATTATAAGAAATTAGCTGAAAATATAGACACCCAAGTTTCACACTGAATTATATGTATCATTGTGTATGACACCAACAAAATAAAGTTATAAAAAATCTGTTTTTTTTTAATGCCTATTTATACCTGTTGATTATCTGTAAAATATGCGCCCTCGGTGATTTTCAAATTTAGTATTGCGCCCTTAAGGACAAACAGGTTGCCGATCCCTGCAGACATTCTTCCACGCAATATAACTGATTCATTCACTATTCATGCCTTTCAAAGTCTAGAAAAAAAGTCTAGCTTTCTCAACCATATTTCATGTATGAACTTGTGAATCCGAAACGGGTGTATGATGCAGCTTACAATTTCCATCAAACACCATTGAACCAATCCGAAAATATTAATATTGATCTCAATTTGCTTTTCAATGTCTATTCAGTCATCAAAAGAGTTTACACAGATTGTGTCTGAGCAGCATTTAAAAATGTCTGCGAAATTGTGTACCGAACAGTTCAGGATTAACAGTTAAAGATGTTCAAAATGAAAACACAATAAAGTTTCTTATTCAAAAAAAAAAAAAAAAATCATAATAATAATTAGATAACAACCATTTTGCCAATGGGTAATCTGTGATCGGCTTGCGGCGATCACAATTTTCTTCATTTTTCATTTTCAAATGGTTTTATGCTTATATAAAATAAATTGCTATTATTAACATAAATTTTACTCTTCCTTTTATAAGTATCAGCCTGCTTTTTTTTAATTGTTTCTTTGATATTTAACAAAAACTCTTTTTATTATCATTACCCTCTGTCTGCATTATAATATATATTTTTTTTTTTTTTTTTTTTATCATTTTTGTAATTATGTGGTATTTTACAAATGGAACCAAAAGTATGCAAAATTTGCATTTTTGGATTTTTATTCAAATTTCTTAATATTCCCAAACATTTCTGTACAAAGTTTAAAATTTTTAATTATTTGCTTATTGACCAAGTTTAATTCATTTGCTATTAATACGCAGAAACTGAAGTCACCGGAGACTCATTAACTTGGATGCATAAATTTGAATATACTTTAAAAATATTCAACGATAATTATGAAATAAACCATGTAAAAACCAAAGAAGTCAGATAATTAGCTAAGCTACCATTCTTTAAATACTCTTTAATTTACGAACTTTCGTAGTTATAGTTCATTAATTTCTACTTTATAAGCTCACAATGTATTGTGATTAATGGTAATTACCAAGAAGGCAATCAGGTGTACATCAAATTTTAGAAACCTTCGTCTAATAGAAAAGATTTCGGATAGATAAAAAGTTACATTTTAACAAAAGTAATGGAAAATAAAAATATTTTTGTTTGCAAATTTAAAACAGTTTAAAACTTATGTAAATAAAAGATATTCGATCACAAAGAGAAGACATTAAATTATGTTTGTCGAAAATATACACAAGTAGCAAAATAGAATTCGCTCTGCAAAAAGTTTATAATAAACTCTTTGAATAATTCTTACTTATTTTCATTCCTTAAAACAAATCCAATTACTAAGATAGGTCCTTGAATTACCTTTCAAATAACATATTCCCTATTCAGACACCTTTAATTTAACCTTTAATTAATTTTTTCACCTTTAATTTAAAATATTGATTTAAAATTGATTTATGTTTATCTAAATATTTTATAATATATATATATTAGGGGTTTCTAAACATGACAAAGCTGCAGCCCCCTTACGAAATTTAAAACTGTCATTCAACATCTCAAATAAATAATATTTGTCTGCATTCCATATATATTCAGGTAATGTATGTACAGTGTGAAAAAGAAACGGACCACATTGAATAAATTTTTTAAAATTTAAATTGAGTAGAATTTTTTTTATCTAATATGATAGCTCTAAAAATCTTAAACAAAGTTTCAAAAATTATTATTCTAATGACATTGGTGCATAAATTAACAAAAACATAGCTAAATAGTGGCAACATTTGATGTACGTAGTAACACAAAAGCAAATTAATTTTTTTAAATTTAATAAACGATTAAAGATTCAGAAATTCCATATATAAATCTATAGATCAATATTCTTAAAAAATGATAACAATTTTAATAAAGTATCTTGTAAAAACAATTTAAACCGAAGCATTTTTTTACTGTGGCTGAAGATATTAATCTACTATCTAAGGTAAGGTTCATTTACTGAAATCATTCAACTTGAGAACAGTTAATGTTTTTTTTTCTTCAATAGAATTGAGTGAGAAGTTTTTGAGATATTGCGTTACGTCGCACATATTAAAACCAGGAAAAAATTCATTTTTCAAAAAATAAACTTTGAGTCATATATTTCCTAGCTGATGCCTAACATTTAATACCTGATTGTTGTCATAGGCATATTTACAAACAGGATTAGTTTTTATGTTTTAAAATCAATTCTGTTTATTTATTTGCTAGATGAATACCCATTCTTTGTACGGGGTGAAGAAAAAGTAAATATTCCATTAATCAGTATTAATCAACACTACGAAGTCCCTCACAAAACTGATAGACATAAACCGACACAATTAATTGAGCTAAAACAATTCTATTTTTTTAGTATTTGATGAACTTTCTTGTGGATTTATATTATCAGATTAATCAAAACATATCTTAAGAAGTTCATCACATCAAATTAAATATTAATTCCATTCAATATCATTTGGCATAATGTTGTGGCTCTAGATCAACTCCTTATAACCAAAAATTACCGTAATCAACAGTTTTCTACCAATGTACTTATTCCTTTCGGGGGGCCATAAAAACCTATTTCTACAGTACCTATAGTTTGTAGTTTGTTACCAATATTAGTATATTTAGTACCTATTAAAAACCACCAATTGACATAACAACAGCAGTACTTATTACTGAAATTTTTTTATTTATTAAAAGGATTTTTTTCCCTCAAGTTTTAGCTATTACCCAAATTAATTAAGCATCACTGGCGTCTATAACAATATGGTTATTTTTACGGTTCTCATATATGAATGGATATCTTTTATCCATTAATTTAGCTTTTTAAGGGAAAACTTTGTTTAGTTCAATGTATACCGATTACCATAATTAAATCCTCGAAATTATTAACAACGACACTAATGCTTTTAAAAATTATTTTCAGCGAACGAACTAATATCGATACTTATTTTGAAGACCGTAAAATATCGCTAAACTATATTTGACACCATTAATGCTTAATAATACTAATACGAAGTTATTATACCAATATAGGCGTCTAATAGCTTTCTTTCTTACCATTCTCCGAAACGGATAAATACCCTAGTTTCACCATACTATACATTCATAGCTCTTAGTACACAACCTTTATTTTTTTTTTTTATAAGTTTCGATGTGGTTTCGTACAAGGTTTAGCGTAATATGAATTCAAAGTTCAACTCACCAAAAGAAAAATTGACTATAGTATAACTTAAATATGATATTCAGAATTTATCACATTTTCCCCCATGACTTAATAGATAACTTCAAATATATTTTATTAGTATCTTGTGGAGCTTCCATTATTTACGTTTTTGGAACTAAGCGTAACTAAGAAAAACGTTACTTCATATAACTTTTAAAATACAAATTCTGTGATAACATAACCTGCGCAATAATTTACGAAGCTTTTACTAATGATAACTTAACATAGAAAGTCAATCATTAAAACTTGTGATAAAACCGATTTTTGATTGAATACAGCTGCATGCTGGTAAATCGCTCATACTTTAAAATATTTATCAAATCCCATTGAAAACTCGTTCCTTGGGATCAACTGCGAAAACTATTAGTCGCAGAGAGTTTTAAAGTAGACAATTGATCGTCTTCGAACGTTTTCGCACCAAATTTAATACGGATCGTTTCAGAATTGCGGATTTGTACACACATATACAAATAAACATTCTGTTTTATTTACACAGAGAAAAACCTAGGATTATGTTGCCACGTTAGATATGTATAGTATGAATAAAATAACGAAAGTGCAAGGTTAAAAAGAACTGAATTTGAAAGTTAGGTGATTAATTGCGAAAAAATGCGAATTTTTCTTCTTTTCTTAGCAAGTGCTCGTTTCATAAATATTAGTTTTCTTTTCACAATTTTTAATAAATGTAAAAGAATTATCATATTTACTTATCAGTTACTTATAGTAAGGGGTCACAAAATCAAGATGGGGGGGGGGGAGAATCAAGAAGTCATTAGAGAGGAAGGGAACAATGACTTTATCAACTCTCATTTTAAATTACAGTTTTCTACGGAAAAAAGACATAGAAAATGATTTGTTATCTTACTACTACTCTATAATTAATTTGAAATGGAGATTTGTAGGTTTTAATGAGATTTTTTGGTGTTATAATTAGAATCATAACTAGGTTATTCCAAACGTCAAAATAAAAAAATAAAAAAATAAAAAAAACTTTTAAAAACCGCTAATTAATTCATTGTATTAGTTGATGAATATTCATTAGTTAATCACTTTGAATTAATCTGAAAATCAATTTTTTTCTCATTAAAACGTAAAACATTACGACAAAAATTAAAATGCTTAAAATCTTTATGTTAAATTAAAATGAAATTCAGTATTACAATAATGTATTATATTTGAAATCAATGATGGCAAGTTTTCTCGATAATAGATGAAATAATGGGGGGGGGGATGCCTCGGTAGATATAAGATTCTTTCCAACGAGTGGAAGTAATGAAAGAGACTCTTTTTTTCAAAAATAAATATCAAATTTTTATAGTAATTGTTAATAGTTTATAATTACGATATAGTTTTAAAAAAATTCTTAGCAATCTAGTTTTTAGTTGCAAAGCTATTTAATTTCATTACATTTTTAATTAGTTTTTTAAATTTTTAAATAAGTTAAAATTAAAACTGAACAAATTAATAAATTTCTTAAGAATAATTAAATTTTTCAAGAATAATTAATAAATTTCTTTAGAAAAACTTCAGTCCTTTGATATTTTACGTTGCATTTTCTTCAATACATAATGCATAGTAAAACCGAGTTTTATATAATTATGTTAAACTCATACTATTAAAACATAATAATCCAGTAACATTGATGTTGCTAAATGAAAAAATTGTCGCTAAATTATATAAACAATTAAATTAATTATAACTAAATTATATTTACAAACATATGCACTACTATAAATAATGTTATTGTGAATTCACATAATAAATTCACAATTGCAAATGGTTTACTAATGTCTATAATTAAATGCTGTTAAGTTTAAATACTCAAAATAAATATTAAATGATATGACATATAGATTTTGAAATTATGTGCTAAGCTCAAGCAAATTAAATGGAAATATTTTTTTTTTTTAAAAGTAAGTGTGAAAAAGTTTTAACTTTTATTAAATTTAATTTGTTCAAATGAAATTATTCTTATATTATTCTTTCTATTGCTAGACAATTGTATTGGTCGTTTTTAGTTACTTTCATTTTGTCCAGTTTCTTTCACTTTTTCCTGTTTCTTCTAGTGTACTGAAAGAAATAGGTTTCTTCCGTACATAATCCTGTTTTAAATTTTTAAAACTTCTTACCTCTTTACAAGATTTTCTTTATTATACAGAATGTTTAGTAATCACTACCTTAATATATAGTTTTAGAAAACTAGTCAAAAAAGAAGACTTAAAAATATGCAAAGCGAAAAATTAAACAAAATCTTAATGTTTCTAATCATTTTTGAAGAAGGAGAGATGAAAAACATTAAAACGAATATGATTAATTAATGTAACTTGAAAGTGTTAAATGTTTCAATTAGTAATTACCTTTCAGCTCCTGTCCTGTTTCTACAGGCAATCAAACAGGTTTTGATATTTTCAGTAACGTCTTTTCTCAGTCGTAATTAATGAGATTTGAATATCGTTTTTTTTATTTATTTTCACTAAAATATAATTTCGTAATTTTTAATGTATTTTCTTTCTTTTTTTAAATATATATGAAGGGTGATCCTTACGTTACATCTGGAACACGTAATGGGCTATCCTGGTCATAATTGATATTGGATAAGCCAATCATATATTGGACAAAAAAAAAGATACAAATGTGTTTAGCTGTCACCAGAAGTAAATTATCAATCGTAAGTTTTACTTATTAGTGTAAATTGAAATATTAATGTGGAATGAAATAATTTATCCTTTTTTTGTTTTTATTTTGTTAGACAATTCTCTTAACATTAACCTGTCGTATTAAGTTTATACATGGTTGTCATATTGGCTGGATTTCCTTCAACGAACGTTATATGCAGGTTGACTAAGAAAAAATAATAATTCTTTCATTAAGAAAATCATTATTACACTCAAACACAGTTTGAAAAATATTATATTTTATATGTCTCCAAAGCCTATTGACTTAAGTGAAAACTGAACTGTATTGTTCAATAAGATTAATATGTTTTTCACTCTGATGTCTGGTGATCAGACATACGACTGAAACAATAAAATAAGCTTAAGTTACTGAGAGTAAACATACCCGCGCACGTGGATAATTTACGATTTCCGGTTCATATACTTTTTAATGTATTTTTGACAAGGATTATAAAGCAATACATACTTAAGATTTGCAATAGGGAACATTTTATGTAAAGAAATTCTCCAAGGTTCAGTTTACTTATTAATTTTAATGTTTCACTACTTATTTCAGGATTTTTTTAATTAATAATTTAGTAATTTAAAAACTACTTTTGATCTTTAAAACCCTATTTTTTTTCTATTCAACAAAATACATTCTTATATTTATTTCATTGTTGTATTAAACAAAAATTAATAAAGACATTTTATTTATTTGTTAAAAAAATAAAGTTATATAGATACAATTGGCCATTGCACTTCTTTGAACGCAAAATTTATAAATCGTCACTCGGTACTTTCTGCCACTAAACCCTTCAATTGTAAAGTTGAACTTTGAATTCTCTGAGTAAAATAAAGATTGGTTAACACGTTGCCGCAAATATCGACTACAGTTGGCCTCGACTGATTTTTGGCGATGAGACGGCAATTAAAGATTATAGCAGTCCTGCACATTTTAATTAATAAGAGATTGAATATCATTGAAGTGTACATAGGCATTTATTTGTTAATTATTCTCCTCCGTAGTAACTATAAAATTCATCCCAGAGAAATAAATAAATTAAATTAGGTAAAATTAAATATTGCTTACTGTAAATGTATGATGTTGTAATTCCTTTCAGGAATTGCGAATATTTGCTCTTAGGATTCTGATAGTTATTTGAATTAAACTAAAAATAAAGTAACTATTAATTTGATGTAAGTAAATTGGTATTGGAAGATAGTATCGATGTGTGACTTTTCACCATGAGTCGAATATGTGATCAAAAATCTTATTTCTTAATTAAATACATTTCATACTCTCATGTCATACTCTCAAACTCTCATGTTCTCTCAAAGCTTAGTATCCAAATTCTGAGTTTGATGTATAATTCTGTGAAATTTGAGTTCGTTCAATCCTATAGTAATTTGCACTGCACTTTAATTACGTTTTCAATTATAATTTTAAAGTGAAATTTTTTTTTTACTTTTTTACTTAACAAAGCATGATGAGCTTTGTTAAGTCTAATTTTACATTTATGTTAAGCTTTCTGGAGATTATGCGTTAGTGTTTGATAAGCTGCTGTACTTTTAATTTAACAATTGGACTCAAAAACACAGTTTTTTTCTTCAATTTTTTATGACTGCAATATGAAATTGAGCATTAGTGGTATTCTTGAAAGTGAAAATTATCACATTTTACCTTAGTTTTTTTAATGAAAACTGTTGACGGCTGTGACCGACATTTGCTTATCACGACATTTTTGTTCTTTTTCCGTTGTTGTCCGGAATGTTGCAATTTTTTTAACGCATGAATAATTAACAACTAAATGCCATTGTACACTTTAATGATATTCAATTTTTTATTAATTAAAGTGTGCAGGACTGCTATAATCTTTATTTGCCAAAATCGCCAAAAATCAGTCAAAGCCGGCTGTAGTCGATATTTGCGGATGCATTTTCAATAAGCAATATTTAATTTTACCTAATTTAATTCATTTATTTCTCTGTGATGAATTTTACAGTTACTCCTCCATAGTTACTAATACTAAATAACGTGTAAACTTTCAGACTTTGAATTATTTAAGTTTCAAACTAGCATCGTAAAATGAAATTGTGAACCTTTAAATGAAAACTGAAAACGTATTACTCTCGATAATACATATTTTACAAAATATTTATTCTAAATATTTTAATAGAAATCTCATAGTAATCAAGACGGATAAAAAAAATAGACAAAAAAAAAATAATAATAATTAAAAAAACTATATATATATATATATATATATATAACGTCGTTGCCGAGTGGAAGGATTAAAACAGGTCTTAGGCAGGGAAAGAGGGAAATCTTAGAAATTACTATTGGTTAATTAAATAGATCACGCGATTCCCACGAAGCTTAAAGGGAGAAATGTTCTTATTTAAATTTATGCATAGTTGGGCCAAAAATAGATTTAGAAACAGGATGTGGCTTTTTAAAGTATTTCGATTTGAAATTAATTAGTAATAAATTTTATAGTGAAGTACCAACATAAAAAGATTAACAGAAGCTTTTTATGTTACATCCCCCTTCGCCGATAAATTTTTAATTACATTTCAAAAAATTTAAAAATTCTCTCATTGCAAAATCTTCCCTCTGCTAGAAGCACAATTAAAATGAAAATAATCAAATTTGCAATTTTAACAAGATATATAGGTAATATAAATTATAAAAGAATTACATTTGTTGTCATGGTAAAAATTTTAACACAATCAAAAATCTGTAGTAGCATTATCAGCAAATTTAAGATTTTTATTTTCAACAGTTTTTTTCAGTTTCAAAAGTCTTTTGTTTAAAGATCACATTAGTTTTTTCACTATAAGAAGTATTCTTCATAATAACACAATTTAAGTTAACTCTTAAATCATGATAAAAAATTACAAACATTTTTAAAAATGTGTAAGTTTAAATTAAAAGCACATAATACAAAAAGCAGTTTTACAAGAAAAATTTCATTCTGAAATTAGATTTGAGTATTGTTTACCTTGTTTGAAAACAAAATAAAATATAACACAGTGGTTGTTATTCTAAAGTATTGTCATTATTTCACTTTATTTATTAATTACCTTTCATATTTGTCACTTTAATAGCAAAATATCCAGGGAAATTTTTTTCTTCTTCTTATGTCCAAAATTTGCTTTCTGTAATAATTTTTTTCTTTTCTCTCTTTTATTTTTCTTTTCTTTCTACTTTCTATATATTTTTTTTTTTTTTTTTACTTTTATTTTCTTTCTTGGTATTTTTATTGTAATCATTAACCAGGATTTTAGGAAAAATGTGTAAGGACAAATTGCTTTTATAATCAGAAAAGGTGATCAGTCTTCTCAGATTTTACATTACAACCCGTTTAACACTATTAATCACAAATTGAAATCCAAAACAAGCTTTCAAATTTAATATGGTATTAAGGTAAATCAGTTTTTAATTTTTGACTGATCTAGCTATTTTCTTTATTTTTAATCTAAAGTGCAAGTTTGGTTAATTTGCAAATTACCTTTTATTTTTTTCATTCATACCTTTCTTTCTTTCTTTTTGGACATATATATATATATTTATTCCTAAATTTTAGTTCGGAAATTTTTTTAAGTAATTTTTGTGTAGAGATCTTAATTGGTAATTTAATTTGTCACAATTGTGTATTAGGAAATTCTAATATTTTCATTTCTATTTTGAACGTATTTAAGTGCATTCAGCTACTAATACTTTTCAATTTGTATTTGGTCATTTTCTTATCTTTATGATGTTTGTCAATGGAAATGTCTGAGCTAGAACTGAGCTAAGAACCAACGTTGAACTCAAGCATTAATGTCTGGTTGTTCTTCATTTTCAAAATTATTTGTATTAGTTTTAACATTTCTTGATTTAATTTATACTTTCTACCACACCGCGGTTGCATTCATATAATAAAAATTAATTTCAATAATTATTGTAGTTGCATTAAGAGAAAAATAATGTAATGGCACTATTATCTTAACCCTAAACACCAGTAAAACAAAAATATAAATTCCACTAATCACGGAAACCGTAACACATAAAACAATAAATATGAAAATAATTTCTCGAAAATTTTTTTATGCCAATCGAAACAATCAAAAAATTACAAGAAAAAAAATTTCAACAGTAAATACGAGCAATGTATAAAAAATAATTGTTTCATTTGAAACATCAAGTACAAAAAAAATTTAAAATCATAATCATTATTTCTGTTTATTTACACGGGTGCTTTTTTTTTATTAATCAATAAAAATTAAAGAAATAAATGTTTTGAGTAAAACATAAAAAGCATACGTAGCTGGATATAGTTCGAATTAGTCGAAGAAGATATTTTGACAATCACAACATCAGATGAAAGTTCATAATTTAGTTTCTTCGTTAAGAGGAACCATATTTCTCATTGAATGAGGCGGGGTGAAAACAAATTATCGATGATACAATCCAGGGCACCACACGGTAGGCATATCAGCTTTCAGAAAGACAATTGTAAAGGAAAGGGATGTAATTTCAAAAAAACTTTTTAATTATCAGGAGTCCAATGCAGTTTTTCTTTTTGGTCCAAGGAGGGTGAAAAATATCAAGGCTCAGCTTTCTAGTAGAATTCATCGTCTTCAGAACGTAGACATAATATGCAGCATAGACATATGGAAAACAGATGATCGTTTAGTGAAGTTCCACTGGACGTAGGTATCATTAAATAAACAAAAAGTTTGATGATTGAAGAATTTATTTTTTGTTGAAGATACTGGATGAATTATGAATTGCTATGAATCGAAAAAGTATTTGACTGATAACTTTTCAACTGTCCGTATGAATGAGATATTCCATATTTATGCTGTGCCCTCTTCCGAAGTTGGTTTATTTTCAAAATTATTTTAATGCGATATTACATATCTTTGATGTACCCGACCGTTTAATCCTATCGACTTATAGCGTCGTTGCCGAGTGGAAGGATTAAAACAGGTCTTAGGCAGGGAAGGAGGGTACAAATTTTATTTATTAATTATTAGTCAGAGCAGTCATGAGAGTGAGTACGAAAAGTTGCGCTCCTCGGTTATATGTTAGGGAAAATCTTGCAAAGTAAATCCGTAAAATGTTTCAATTTAGGGAAAGAGGGAAATCTTGGAAATTACTATTGGTTAATTAAATAGATCACGCGATTCCCACGAAGCTTAAAGGGAGAAATGTCCTTATTTAAATTTATGCATAGTTGGGCCAAAAATAGATTTAGAAACAGGATGATAAAGTATTTCGATTTGAAATTAATTAGTAATAAATTTTATAGTGAAGAACTAACATAAAAAGATTAACAGAAGCTTTTTATGTTACACACACACACACACACACACACACACACATATATATATATATATATATATATATATATATATATATATATATATATAAAGAGAGAGAAGTTTGCTGCGGACAAGAGAATCATACGGATGATACTGAATAAAGTTTATCTTTATTTTGATATGGTAGAAACTTTTCTGAAAACGTGTTTTGCTCTCTAATAACATAAAGCCACTGGGAAGGGTGATAAATAATAATAAATGAAAGTGTTGGGATTATATGAGCTTTAGTATTTGTGTGGGTATTTCCTTTCAGTTTTATGCACGATTTCGCAATGTTGAACAATACCGATTTATTGATTATATACTTTTTATCATCTCGTACGAAGAACGAGCATTCAGCTAATTCTGAAATATGTGAAGATTTTAATCAATCAGCAGATAAATGTTGAGAAAAAGCGAAAATTATTTTTTATTTTCACTGTAAACTGTAATGAAAGAATTAATTAAAAATGATGAAAGTTCATGAAAATAAGCGACAAAAAAAAAAAAAATTTCAGCGATTAGATCATAAATTTTCTTTATTTATTTTACTCACTTGTTAGAATTAATGTTTCTTTTTCATTTTTAATCTATTTTAGATGAACATCTTTCCTTCAGATGCAAATAAAAATTAATTAAATTCAGTTTGACCAATTGGAACATGATTAAAAAAGTTACGATTTTAGTAATAAGATTGTTATCTTTAAAAGTTGAATGATCTCGCTTTCTCTCTCTCTTTTGAAATTAAAATTGGAAGCGGAATATCGAATGCATGTTAATAAATGATCCACAAAATTATAAGGTAAAGTTTTTTTTACAGGTTAATTTGTAATTGCATCGTTGTTAGTTTAGACATTGTAAGCGTACATATAAGTAGGGGAGAGTTGGAGTGAAACAGTCGGGTACCTCGATTTTTGTCGAAATTAGTTCTGCTTTCTAGCGAATAAACTCTGAATTACTTTTTACTAGTCAAGAAGGAATTATCATATATGCATGTTGTTGATTAATTTACATTGTGTCTGTGCAGGAAAGTTTGTTTTACTATGTCAACTCTCTAAAATTTTCTTGTTTTTAAACTATCCTTATTTAATGGTCATTACAGTTAGTAGTTCAGGTTATTTAAGTTTCATATCCTAACAAACAATAAAGATTTTGCCCGATAAGTAGAACTGTTCTGTTCCATTTTCAGGTAAAACGAGGTACTATTCCATTGATCCTTTTGATGACTGCCCCTCGTAATCTGCAGTACAGCGGAGGAAGAGGATAGCTACATCCAATGTTAAACCAAGGTTTTACGGGCCGCAAGAAAACACCCTTAAAATACAAAAATCCTTATTTTCATATTTTGTTTGAAAATCCTTTATACATAATTGTAGTTTTTATATAAATAAATTTTCTGCTTTATTTTCTTTTGAAAAACATAAATAAACATTCTTTGTCGGTCCTCGGGATAATTGTCCCTCTTTTTCCCATTTCCTTCATTAAGTACCAACTTGACTACACCATATGGGTAATTACATGCATAATTTTCTAAAATTGTCCTATAAAATAGAAATGTCTGCTACTTTTTAGTGAAATGCTAGTACTCCTCAATTTCCCGAAGGATTAACATGTGTACTGGAGTAAAACCAGATAGTTTGACTTTTTCTTGAAAAAAATCATTTATAAAAAATAGAAAAAAAAGTGGATGATTCAATCATCTATGATTCTTCCTGAATATTATATTGTATACAACTAAATTGCGAATATCTTGGTTGAATCAAACATTTTCTAGGTCGAACAGTTTTGCCCAAATAGGCCTTGCTGCCAGGTATTAGACCACCTTCCCCTATCTAATAACTCCAACTTTACCTCTGTTCTTCAATTTATCATCTCGCGTATTTCTCAAATTTTGAATAAGTCATATCTTTAAAATTTGATTTCTCATGAACTAATAGATGAATTTCGCTTGAAATTTGAATTTGGCCATTTAAATTTGCATTATTTAAAAAGATATAAATAAATGTATACCATAAAAGACAACAACATTTCAACTTTTTCGATTATTATTAAATAAAATAATAAAAAATTATATAAAAAATAATACCTACTAAAAGTTATATTTTGCATGGAATCATTTATGAATAAACGAATCTTGTAATTGCATGCAAAAATTTTTCAATTCGCTTAAAAAGTTCTCGAGATATAGGGAAATGCACGAAAATTAAAATTAACATTAAGTTGTCAGAACTTTGGACCACTCTCCCGATTAAACTATTTTGGGACCCTATTTCCCTGATTGTGGCAATATTTAAATGATAAGAAATCCCTCGAATATAAAGTATGTTTATTCAGAGAAAGTACGTTTTTTAGTCTGATTTTGTATCGACTGCACTAATTAGTTAGTATATTTGTGGTCACCCCCCTCAAACGATTGAGTCCTAGAACGTGAAGATCCAATTATTCGATCAAATAAGTTATTTAGAATGGTCTGTTTATTTTTCTGCGCACTGTACATTTTGACGAAAAAATAGACTAAGAATGTTATTTAAAAAAGAAATGTATAGCTCGAAGAGAGAAACCGATTGAAGATTTGAACTCAGCGATACGAAAATAATTATTAAAACAATTGTATGCAACGGAAAGAAAAAAAATTTTTCCCATTGTTATTATTAGTGTCGGAAATATATTTTGGGCAAGAGATTTGTCATTGCACATTTTAATATTTTGTGGTTACAGGAAAAATTTATATTCAAGTATTTATTGTGCAAAACTCAATTTAATATGCAGTACTTTAAGATTTGATTGAGCTCGACTTACAGTTTAGTCTACAAAAAAGGGGAAATTGACTAAATTTTTCTCCTTTTAAAAGATGGTGCTCTTTACTAATGAGCAAAGAAATATTTCTTTTTCGTTAAAGGAATAAAATGTTAGAAAGCTAAAATATTTGTCGGAAGCTCCTTGGAATAGAAAATTCTTTCCTTTTCAAAAAAAGAAAAGAAAAAAAAAGAAACAAAGCGAATAATTTTTCGATATGAGAACGTGGAGGCTCAAGGAATTTTACCAAATAAATTTCTTATCAGTTCTATATGTGTATTACTTTTATTTGAAATGAAAGCTCAAAATAAATTTATTTGACATTGAAAATAATCATCGAGTGATTTTGATTTTTAAAAAATTTCGATTTGTTTCATTTTAAATTTCCAAAAATCAATAAATTTTAGAAAAAAAGAATTACAAATAAATAAATAATATATGAAATTTTTTTGCCTTATTTTTAACTCCCGAGAAAGATGTTAGAAATAGCGTTTATCAATTGATTTTTCTGTTTTTTTTTTTTTAATAAAATTTATCGAAATACTAAATTATTTTCCAATGTATCAAATTTGATATAATTGTTGGTTATAAATCAAAATAAATGTCAGAAAATTTATTTATTAATTTTTGATAAATTGAGCAACATTAAAAAAAGAAAAATTTATTTTGTTGTGTAGAAAAAATAGTATGTGTAACCAAACAATTTTTAAATTATTAATTGAAAAATCAGCTTCGGAAATAAATATTGATACATTATAAAGGCAAAACCATACAAGGAAAATTTCTTAATTCAAGGTGTTCCTTATTGCCCACCTTAAATACGCTTTTTTATAATCCTTGTGAAAAATGCATTAAAAAAAACTACATGAATTTTAAATCGCAAATTTATCGCAATGTCTATTTTCAGTTACTAAGCTTATTTTATAGTTCCAATCATATATATCAGCTCTCAGCTACCAAAGTGAAAAAACATACAGTATACTTTCGGGCCGGGATAGCCTGGTTGGTAGGGCGCTGGGCCCATGTCCAAGAGTTCGTGGGTTTGATCCCTGCTGGCCGAAGACTCCTCGTGTGGTAAATGGTGGCTGATGCACGTTAAATCTGTCGAGTCGCAAAGTCCTCCATGTTCCCATTACAAACCAATACCTCTGGGGTTACTGATCCAGGAGTTTCCTTGTCTTCTGGATTGGTTCAAAATTAGAAGGCTACGGAGTTGAACATTAGTAGTCGTAAACCCAAAAATTGGGTCGGCTGTTCAACGACGAAAATAAAATAAAAAAGTAAAAAGTATACTTTCGATACCTCGTAAACCTTGTTATATCAACAAAAATTTCCCTTGGCATTACATATCCACCTAATGTTAATTTTAATTTCCATGTCGAAGAGTTTTTTCTCAAAACCTTGTTACGTCGAATTTTTTTCGAAATGGAAAATGAATTTTTTCACAAAAATCACCAAGTTCATTGTAAACCAATTATTTTCTATTTAATGCATAATTATTTTTGTCTTACTATAAAAGATAACATTATCATTGTTGTATTTAGACTTATAGTCAACTATTATCATATTACATACATATTTAATAGTAGTTATTCTTATGTTTCATGACTCTACCTATTAGAGTAATATTTTAAAATATAGTTATCTACTTTTCAGAACATATTTAGTTCTTAACTTGTTATCTCGAAAACTCGCTATCTCGAAATTTTTTTAGAGTTCCTTCAACTTAGATATCAAGAGTACACTGTACTAATCTTATTGTTCACTTTAATCGATGACTTTGGAGATATATTAAATTCAAAATATAATATTTTACAAACTGTGTTTGAGTGTAATAATGTTTCCGTTTCTTAAGAAAGAATTTATTTTTCTAGTTATCCTGTGCTTAATGTTTGTTAAACAAAAATGAATTCGAATCTGTGTGACTACCATGTATATTCACTTAAAATGAACGAGTGAAAATAACTCAACTTGAGTGAAATTTCACTTTCATCTAGAAAAAATGAACCTTCTCATCTTGAGTGAAATTCACTCAAGTGAAAGAGTGAAATGAAATCATTCAAGTTTGAGTGCAAAAATTTCAATCGAACTTGAGTGAAATTCAATCGTGTTAGAGTGATTATCAGTATTACTTGAATGGATCGTTTTCACTCACACTTGAGTGATTTTCAATCGTTTTTGATTGATTATATGTATCACTTGATTGGGTCATTTTAACTTGAATTTGTGTGAATTTCACACTCATTTTTCATTCATACTTAGCATTATTTAAGTGAATATATTTCAATCATACTATCATTAGTTATTCTTTTCACTTGAATGTCATTTAAATCACATTTGAATTAAATTAATCCTTCTCCGACTATTCACTGAATCTTTTAATGCTTATGATAAATAAGATGAAAAGAAAAATATTTTTAGCATGTGTAATAGAAATAATTTATCAGCATTCATTTCTTTTAAATTTCATCAGTGGTTTGTTTGGTAATTAATAACTTTTTTTTTATAAATTTTAAACATAAACAGTAATAGTAGATAAAAAAAGTGAAAGCTTAGTAATCCATCTGTATTTAACAATATCCTGAATATAATTGCAAGTTAACGCTCTTTAGAGATCGAAAGCTTTGTGACAGAATTAGGTACAAAATTTTAAGGATTTTTAACTTTTTGCAATGAAACATTTTTTTTTATTAATAGTTTACATAATTTTTCTTTTTATTTGGGTATTCAAATGGTAATTAAAGGGACTTCATTAGTACGTCAAATCGTACTTAACCATTTCCATCCTAGTTCTCGGAAACATAACTTTGATAATTCTTCTACATTCCATTTTATTTGGATGGTAACTATTCTAGTTATTACTTTATTTAAAAAAAGGTTTGCTAAAATATACCTAAAAAATATTTTTAGATATTGGTGAAAGGCAAGAGCATAACGTCTTTTTAACAGGGTACCTACTCAGTTTCAGAAAAAAAATCCCTAACTTTTCCAGGTATTCCAGGTAAATTACAATTAAAATCAAGACCATATTTTATCTATATCATTAAATTTTTCATCAGAAAAATTTGATTATTTTATTTGTAATGGCAAATATTAGATTTTCTGTGTAAAAAAAATATATCATTAAATGAGGATGGAAACATTTCAGTTTGACTAAAATGTAAAATTTTTGCAACAAATAATTGTAATAGATTTAGAATTGTTTAGCTTTATTCTCAATAGCTAACTACTGTTACTGACAATTTTAAGAGTGGTTATTTTCCAGGTATAAACTAGGAATTCTCCCGGATTTTGTGAAAAAAATTGCAACTTGCCTCGACTATTCCCTGATTTTTGGAGCGAAAATAAAATTCCCTGACAATGTCAGGTTTTCCCTGTTTTAATCGTTCATTTGTTTAAATGTAATTTACAAATAAACTGAATGATTAAAAAAGTTACGATTTTAGTAATAAGATTGTTATCTTTAAAAGTTGAATGATCTCGCTCTCTCTCTCTCTTGAAATTAAAATTGGAAGCGGAATATCGAATGCATGTTAATAAACGATCCACAAAATTATAAGGTAAAGTTATTTTTACAGGTAAATTTGTAATTGTATCGTTGTTAGTTTAGACATTGTAAGCGTACATATAATTAGGGGAGAGTTGGAGTGAAACAGTCGGGTACCTCGATTTTTGCCGAAATTAGTTCTGCTTTCTAGCGAATAAACTCTGAATTACTTTTTACTAGTCAAGAAGGAATTATCATATATGCATGTTGTTGATTAATTTACATTGTGTCTGTGTAGAAAAGTTTGTTTTACTATGTCAACTCTCTAAAATTTTCTTGTTTTTAAACTATCCTTATTTAATGGTCATTACAGTTAGTAGTTCAGGCTATTAAAGTTTCATATCCTAACAAACAATAAAGATTTAGCCCGATAAGTAGAACTGTTCTGTTTCATTTTCAGGTAAAACGAGGTACTATTCCATTGATCCTTTTGATGACTGCCCCTCGTAATCTGCAGTACAGCGGAGGAAGAGGATAGCTAAATCCAATGTTAAACCAAGGTTTTACGGGCCGCAAGAAAACACCCTTAAAACACAAAAATCCTTATTTTCATATTTTGTTTGAAAATCCTTCATACATAATTGTAGTTTTTATATAAGCAAATTTTCTGCTTTATTTTCTTTTGAAAAACATAAATAAACATTCTTTGTCGGTCCTCGGGATAACTGTCCCTCTTTTTCCCATTCCCGTCATTAAGTACCAACTTGACTACACCATATGGGTAATTACATGCATAATTTTCTAAAATTGTCCTATAAAATAGAAATGTTTGCTACTTTTTAGTGAAATGCTAGTACACCTCAATTTCCCGAAGGGTTAACATGTGTACTGGAGTAAAACCAGATAGTTTGACTTCTTCTTGAAAAAAATCATTTATTAAAATTTAAAAAAAAGTCGATGATTCTATCATCTATGACTCTTCCAGAATATTATATTGTATACAACTAAATTGCGAATATCTTGGTTGAATCAAACATTTTCTAGGTCGAACAGTTTTGCCCAAACAGTGCCTCTGTTCTTCAATTTATCATCTCGTGTAATTCTCAAATTTTGAAAAAGTCATATCTTTAAAATTTGATTTCTCATGAACTAATAGATCAATTTCGCTTGAAATTTGTATTTGGCCATTTAAATTTGTATTATTTAAAAAGATATAAATAAATGTATATCATAAAAGTCAACAACAATTCAACTTTTTCGATTATTATTAAATAAAATAATAAAAAATTATATAAAAAATATTACCTACTAAAAGTTATATTTTGCATGGAATCATTTATGAATAAACGAATTTTAAAATTGCATGCAAAAATTTTTCAATTCGCTTAAAATGTTCTCGAGATATAGGGAAATGCACGAAAATTAAAATTAACATTAAGTTGTCAGAACTTTGGACCACTCTCCCGATTAAACTATTTTGGGACCCTATTTCCCTGATTGTAGCAATATTTAAATGATAACAAATCCCTCGAATATAGAATATGTTTATTCAGAGAAAGTACGTTTTTTAGTCTGATTTTGTATCGACTGCACTTATTAGTTAGTATATTTGTGGTCACCCCCCTCAAACGATTGAGTCCTAGAACGTGAAGATCCAATTATTCGATCAAATAAGTTATTTAGTATGGTCTGTTTATTTTTCTTCGCACTGTACATTTTGACGAAAAATAGACTAAGAATGTTATTTAAAAAAGAAATGTATAGCTCGAAGAGAGAAACCGATTGAAGATTTGAACTCAGCGATACGAAAATAATTATTAAAAGAATTGTATGCAACGGAAAGAAAAAAATTTATTCCCATTGTTATTATTAGTGCCAGAAATATCTTTTGGGCAAGAGATTTGTCATTGCACATTCTAATATTTTGTGGTTACAGGAAAAATTTATATTCAAGTATTTATTGTGCAAAACCCAATTTAATATGCAGTACTTTAGATTTGATTGAGCTCGACTTACAGTTTAGTCTACAAAAAGGGGGAAATTGACTAAATTTTGTTCCTTTTAAAAGATGGTGCTCCTTACTAAATAGCAAAGAAATATTTCTTATTCGTTAAAGGAATAAAATGTTAGAAGGCTAAAATATTTGTCGGAAGCTCCTTGGAATAGAAAATTCTTTCCTTTTCAAAAAAAGAAAAGAAAAAAAAAAGAAACAAAGCGAATAATTTTTCGATATGAGAACGTGGAGGCTCAAAGAATTTTACCAAATAAATTTCTTATCAGTTCTATATGTGTATTACTTTTATTTGAAATGAAAGCTCAAAATAAATTAATTTGACTTTGAAAATCATCATCGAGTGATTTTGATTTTTAAAACATTTCGATTTATTTCATTTTAAATTTCCAAAAATCAGTGAATTTTAGAAAAAAAGAATTAAAAATAAATAAATAATATATGAAATTTTTTGCCTTATTTTTAACTCCCGAGAAAGATGTTAGAAATAGCGTTTATCAATTGATTTTTCTGTTTCTTTTAAATAAAATTTCTCGAAATACTAAATTATTTTCCAATATATCAAATTTGATATAATTGTTGCTTATAAATCAAAATAAATGTCAGAAAATTTATTTATTAATTTTTGATAAATTGAGCAACATTAAAAAAAGAAAAATTTATTTTGTTGTGTCGAAAAAATAGTATGTGTATAAAATGATACCAAATAATTTTTAAATTATTAATTGAAAAATCAGCTTCGGAAATAAATATTGATACATTATAAAGGCAAAACTATTGAAGGAAAATTTCTTAATTCAAGGTGTTCCTTATTGCCCACCTTAAATACGCTTTTTTATAATCCTTGTGAAAAATGCATTAAAAAAAACTACATGAATTTTAAATCGCAAATTCATCGCAATGTCTATTTTCAGTTACTAAGCCTATTTTATAGTTCCAATCATATATATCAGCTCTCAGCTACCAAAGTGAAAAACATACAGTATACTTTCGGGCCGAGATAGCCTGGTTGGTAGGGCGCTGGGCCCATGTCCAAGAGTTCGTGGGTTCGATCCCCGCCGGCCGAAGATTCCCCGTGTAGTAAATGGTGAATCTGTACGTTAAATCTGTCGAGTGGTAAAGTCCTCCTTGCTCCCATTACAAATCAATACCTCTGGGAGTACTGATCCAGGAGTCTCCTTGTCTTCTGGATTGGTTCAAAATTACAAGGCTACGGAGTTGAACATTAGTAGTCGCAAACCCAAAAATTGGTCGGCTGTTCAACGACGAAAATAAAATAAAAAAGTAAAAAGTATGCTTTCGATACCTCGTAAACCTTGTCATATCAACAAAAATTTCCCTTGGCATTACATATCCACCTAATGTTAATTTGAATTTCCATGTCGAAGAGTTTTTTCTCAAAACCTTGTTACGTCGAATTTTTTTCGAAATGGAAAATGAATTTTTTCGCAAAAATCACCAAGTTCATTGTAAACCAATTATTTTCTATTTAATGCATAATTATTTTTGTCTTACTATTAAAGATAACATTATCATTGTTGTATTTAGACTTATAGTCAACTATTATCATATTACATACATATTTAATAGTAGTTATTCTTATGTTTCATGACTCTACCTATTAGAGTAATATTTTAAAATGTAGTTATCTACTTTTCAGAACATATTTAGTTCTTAACTTGTTATCTCGAAAACTCGCTATCTCGAATTTTTTTTAGAGTTCCTTCAACTTAGATATCAAGAGTACACTGTACTAATCTTATTGTTCACTTTAATCGATGACTTTGGAGATATATTAAATTCAAAATATAATATTTTACAAACTGTGTTTGAGTGTAATAATGTTTCCCTTTCTTAAGAAAGAATTTATTTTTCTTGTTATCCTGTGTTTAATGTTTGTTAAACAAAAATGAATTCGAATCTGTATGACTACCATGTATACTCACTTAAAATGAACGAGTGAAAATAACTCCACTTGAGTGAAATTTCACTTTCATCTAGAAAAAGGGAGCCTTCTTTTCTTGAGTGAAATTCACTCAAGTGAAAGAGTGAAATGAAATCATTCAAGTTTGAGTGCAAAAATTTCAATCGAACTTGAGTGAAATTCAATCGTGTTAGAGTGATTATCAGTATTACTTGAATGGATCGTTTTCACTCTAACTTGAGCGATTTTCAATCGTTTTTGATTGATTATATGTATCACTTGAATGGATCGTTTTTCATTCACACTTGAGTGATTTTCAATCGTTTTTGATTAATTATCAGTATCACTTGAGTGGATCGTTTTTCACTCACACTTGAGTGATTTTCAATCGTTTTTGATTAATTATCTGTATCACTTGAATGGATCGTTTTCACTCACACTTGAGTGATTTTCAATCGTTTTTTATTAATTATCTGTATCACTTGAATGGATCGTTTTCACTCACACTTTAGTGATTTTCAATCGTTTTTGATTAATTATCTGTATTACTTGAATGGATCGTTTTCACTCACACTTGAGTGGTTTTCAATCGTTTTTGATTAATTATCTGTATCACTTGAATGGATCGTTTTCACTCACACTTAAGTGATTTTCAATTATTTTTGATTAATTATCTGTATCACTTGAATGGATCGTTTTCACTCACACTTGAGTGATTTTCAATCGTTTTTGATTAATTATCTGTTTCACTTGAATGGATCGTTTTCACTCACACTTTAGTGATTTTCAATCGTTTTTGAATAATTATCTGTATCACTTGAATGGATCGTTTTCACTCACACTTGAGTGATTTTCAATCGTTTTTGATTAATTATCTGTATCACTTGAATGGATCGTTTTCACTCACACTTGAGTGATTTTCAAACGTTTTTGATTGATTATATGTATCACTTGATTGGGTCATTTTAACTTGAATTTGTGTGAATTTCACACTCATTTTTCATTCATACTTAGCATTATTTAAGTGAATATATTTCAATCATACTATCATTATTTATTCTTTTTACTTGAATGTCATTTAAATCACATTTCAATTAAATTAATCCGTCTCCGACTATTCACTGAATCTTTTAATGCTTATGATAAATAAGATTTTTAGCATGTGTAATAGAAATAATTTATCAGCATTCATTTCTTTAAAATTTCATCAGTGGTTTGTTCGGTAATTAATAAGTTTTTTTTTATAAATTTTTAACATAAACAGTAATAGTTGATAAAAAAAAAGTGAAAACTTAATAATCCATCTGTATTTAACAATATCCTGAATATAATTGCAAGATAACACTCTTTAGAGATCGAAAGCTTCGTGATAGAATTAGGTACAAAATTTTAAGGATTTTTAGCTTTTTGTATTGAAACAATTTTTCTTATTAATAGTTTACATAATTTTTCTTTTTATTTAGGTATTCAAATAGTAATTAAAGTGACTTCATTAGTACGTTAAATCGTACTTAACCATTTCCACCCTAGTTCTCGGAAACATAACTTTGATAATTCTTCTACATTCCATTTTATTTGGATGGTAACTTTTCTAGTTATTACTTTATTTATAAAAGGTTTGCTAAAATATACCTAAAAAATATTTTTAGATATTGGTGAAAGGCAAGAGCATAACGTCTTTTTAACAGGATACGTACTCAGTTTCAGAAAAAAAATCCCTAACTTTTCCAGGTATTCCAGGTAAATTACAATTAAAATCAAGACCATATTTTGTCTATATCATTAAATTTTTCATCAGAAAAATTTTATTATTTTATTTGTAATGACAAATATTAGATTTTCTGTGTAAAAAAAATATATCATTAAATGAGGATGGGAACATTTCAGTTTGACTAAAATGAAAAATTTTTGCAACAAATAATTGTAATAGATTTAGAGTTGTTTAGCTTTATTCTCAATAACTAACTACTGTTACTAAAAATTTTAAGACTGTTTATTTCCCAGGTATAAACTAGGAATTCGCCCGGATTTTGTGAAAAAAATTGCAACTTGCCTCGACTATTCCCTGATTTTTGGAGCTAAAATAAAATTCCCTGACAATGTCAGGTTTTCCCTGTTTTAATCGTTCTTTTGTTTAATTGTAATTTACAAATAAACTTAACACAATTTAATTGTAAAAAAAAAACATAATAGCATCTTTGGTAATTTTTCAATTTGCTTTTATATAACGTTATATGCATGTGTAGCACAACTCTAAAAATCACATTAAGTCATCAATAATATATGTATATTGAAAATATGTAATTTTCATATCAGCAAAATTATGCAGGTCTTAGTTTTTAATTCTTTACTACTTTATAAAATGCCTTCTTGAAGTGGAGCACAGTCAGCATCCTTGCAAAAGGAATTGGTGCCTAAAAGCTATGAGACAACTGCAAAGGGTTAAGACTTTTAACATAAAATGTGAGAATACATTAGTGAATAAGACAACTAAAATACAAAAAAAGAAGATATTTAAATGTATATGTTTTCTTATATTCTTTATGTGTTCACTCTAGATAGTAGAATATTTAAATTTTCTATAGTGCTTTCGTAGGCACCTTTTTCGGCTCATAGAGCATAAATTAAAGAAACGAGAAGAACATGGAGCTTGATTTACTTTACATTACATTGAAAACAAAGTGACTCTTAAACAAAAAGTCAATTATTCTTATGGAGCAAGTGCCTACATCTACAATCATCTTATCCAATATAAGAAAACACTTCAAATCCTCTGGGTTTTTTTTTCCAATTCACAGATGAGCTGGGCAGTCAATTTTATTTAGCTCCTCACCAAAATTCCCCTTTTTTTGGAAAAAAAAAAACATTTATGCATTATGTAGACAATTTTTAAAACATAAATACTAATTTTGGTGCTTTCTTTATCTAATTAACTGACAAATTAATGCTTTTTTTCCCCTTTTCGCACTGGTAAAATACAAACTGTTTCAGTTAAAAATTCGAAGTACTTTAAAAATCTTAAACACTTTTGTGAACTTGAAAAAGACTTCTATAGCATATATTTTATTCAAAAAATAAATTATGAAATAAAATTTGTATCATTATTAAAATTCAACAATCAAACAAGACAATAAGTCGGAAAATGCATTTTATATACATCACAAATGTAAAATCACATTATTTACTCCTTTCACTTTAATATAAAACACACACTATTATTTATTTATTATTTTCTTTTTAACTCACTGAGCTTCCCCCCCTCGTCAGTGAGAGGGGAAGAAAGATTAAAATCTGCCATTGAAAAAACACATTTCAAAAAACTTGACTCAGTAAAAAAAAAAAAAAAAATTCTTACTTTCTTTAGCTATAACTTTGAAAATATTCAATAAAATTTTTTAAAAATTTATTTCAAAACAAACTGTTATAAAAATTTTTGTTTTAAAATTAAAAAAAGAAATTGTTTAAAACTGTGCAAAATATAAGTAATAAAAGTCGTTCTTTTAAACAGTTCATGCGCGGAAAAAAATTTAAAAACAATTTTCATAATTTTAAAGGGAATCGTCTAAATTTTAATTTATTTTCAATTTTAAGAGAAAAAGAGTACTCTTTGATTTGACAAAAATTCATTTATAATACTACAAATTTTAAAGTTAATTTTATCAACATTCAGGTTTTTTTATTGATTCGCCTTGAATTTGAAACCTTTTTCAGTTATCGAAATAAATTTAAAAAAGAAGTCTTTGTTGTCTCAATCATATGTAGCATATGATATAAGCGTAGTAGTAATCCTTCAGTAACAAAATATTTCCTTTCTATGTGTAGTCAAAATTTCTGTACTATTAAAATCCTAGAGAAATGGCACATTTACAGTTTTGCCCCTTCACTTTTTATAATTATTGGGAAAATCTATTAAATATGCTTACACCAGGAAATCTTATAACACAATCTGAAGGGAACTTGTTCTGAATCTGATTACAATGTTAGAACTGGAATATAAGAGCAAAATTATTTTTAATAAATGATATTAAATACAGGGAATTTGTAAATGGAGTTTGCCGGCCAGGTGGCGTAGTGGTCAGCGTGCTTGACTGTGAAGCCAGTGGCCGCGGGGGATCGAATCCCGCTCAGGGCATAGATTTTTCCCTCCCCTCTCTGTATGTGTTGTTGTCTGTTGTGTGAATGTAGCTCACCCTGTGAATGGGTATCTGTGACAGTGTGGCATGGGTAATGTTGCTCGCCTCCGAGACTTAGGTTCACTGCTGTTTTTGCAGTTAAAGGAAGAAAAAAATGGAGTTATTTCGCACGTGGTTAAAAATAGCTTACATGCATTAATTCGTACCATATATATATATGCAATATGGAAAATATGCGCTGAACTTTTAGGTTAACATTTTAATTTTAAAAAAAAAACGTTTTAGATTAAAGCAAATAAGCAAACCTTGTTAGAGATAAAAAGAAATATGACGTTAGATCCTATTGAATAGTTCACTTTTCTTCCCCATCGACCTTCTCAAATTTGCTGTTTCCAGAAAGACATTCGTTCCACAATTTTAAATAGGATGTCTTATTCGTTACACCAACAACAATGAAAGCCCATTCATCTTTAAGAAAATAACCATTCCTCTCGCACAGAGGTTAGTTTTACTCCCATGCTGCTTCTTAGAAAGAAAAAAAAAGACACCTGGAATTCGAAAGATGAAAGAGATCGTGATCACTTACTTGCAGTCAGATGTACATCTTGAGTAAATAAGAGGAGTTGGCCTGTTTAGTGACAGTAGAAATCGAACAACAAATTGTGCAGTACATTATGACGTCAAATGCTTTTCTTAAAAATTTATCATGTAATGTTTCACCCCTCCCATAAAACTCAATTTTTTTGTGAAGAACTGTTCATTTATATCTAACTTAAACTTGGGCTGTATTTAAGATTTGTCTATTAACGAAATGGAAAAGCGAACGAAATTGAGCTTATCTTTTAAAGCAGATATCATAAAGAGGTTTGAAGAAAATCCATCAACAACTGAAAAACTTTAGTTGATCATTTTAAAATTCCTGAATCAATTTTGAAAGGGATTTTGAAAAAAAAAAGGATGCAATTGTTGCTGCTCAACGGGAATTTGGAATTAAATCCTCGAAGAGAAGCCGTATTCAAGGTGGAAAGTTTCAAGAACTTTAAAGTGTTTTATGACAATGGTTTAAAGAAGTTTGGGCTTCTAACATTCCGATTAATATTGAATTACTTAGGCAAAAAGCAGTTCATCTCGCAGAAACTTTGAAAATTGAAAAATTTTCAGCTTCACATGGATGGGAGTAGAAATTCAAGATCCAACATGTCCTAGAAACTCGTACCATATCTGGTGAAAGTGCAAGCGTGGACGAAAAGACTGTAGTAGAATTAAAATCTTTAATTAAAGGATACAAACCAAAGGACATTTTTAATTGTGATGAAACTGGTTTGTTTTTCAGGATGAGGCCTAAGAAAACATTGGCATTTAAGGGGGAACACTGCCACGGTGGAAGGAACAGTAAAGAAAGATTAACCGTTTTATTATGTTGTAATGCAGATGGATCAGAAAAACACTTCTCTTTTATTATTGGCGAGTCGAAAAAGCCTCGCTGTTTTAAAAAAAAAAAATAAAGCGACTTCCCTGTTAGTACTCAAACAATAGAGCAGCATGGATGACTTCAATTTTTTTTTTTTTTTTTTACCCTTCTTAATTCATTTGAGGAAAAAAAAGAATAAGAAAAAAGAAAAGTCCTCCTTTCTATGGATCAATGTCCAGTTCATCCACGAGACTTGCCAACTTTTGAACATATCAAAGTAGTGTTTTTTCCTGAACGAACAAGTTACAGCCTTTGGATTTAGGCATTATCAGTTCGTTAAAAGTGCATAACAGAAAAACATTGATTCGTCGATATTTTGCAGAACTGGAAACAGGTAAATCAGCAGCAGCCGACGTAAAGATTTCAATTCTTGATGCTATGAATATGGTACGTGCTGCATGGAGAAGCATTGTACAATGCAGCATAAGAAATTGCTTAAAAAAATCTGGATTTCTATATTCAGAAGAAAATTAATTTATGGATCAAATTAACGAAGATGAAGAAGATAGGGACACCAATCTTAGTGATAACGAATGGAAAGTTGTATCTAATAGACCTGTTTCTTTTAATGAATTTATTGTCTTTGATGATAATCTATTAACAACAGAATTAAGAGACTTTGATGACATCGCTAATGAAATGGACGATGATAACGTGGAGGATGATACTGACGAGGAAGATAAAGCTCCTTCAAATCACACAACCGTATTAGAAGCTTTAGACACTATTCGTGACTATTTACAATTTAATTCTGCTTCTGAAAATCCCTTATCCCATTTATATGAACTGGAAAAAACTATTTTTAAAATACGTCGGCAAAAACAAATACAAACATGTATTAAGGATTATTTTGTAAGAAAATAAATTGTGTTTAGGTATGTTAAATTTCTTCTTTTTATAATTATAATAAACACCAAAAAAGTATAAATATTAACATTTAATCTTTAGAAACATATTTATTCATTACTGCTCCCTTTGTTTTACTATTAATCAATAACTACTGTGAAATTATATTTTATTTGTATTTTAAAATACTTTAATTAGCATTGTACTTTTAATTAAATATTAATTCTTCATTTTCAATTTTGCGTCGAAAATTGAACTTGAAGAAAAGTGTTAAGAAATTTTATGCTAGCGACAAAAGAAAAATAGTTTGAATAATGTGATAAATACTTTATGAAATACGAAAATAGTATTAATTCTGAATTCCAATTAAATATAAACTAAAAACAGGATAAAAACAGAAAATTCAAAATACTATTTAATTTTTTTTAAATATAATGTTTTCCACTTTTTTTTTCTTTGAATGATATGTTTATAATAAAATGCATAGAACATCTGGAGGTACAGATTTGAATGAATGGATCTTGCAAATGGGAATTTTCATAAATTAAAGACAATCAACTTTATTAATAAAAAGCAATTTAAATGACGGCAATTATAGACTGTATGATCAATAAATTATTTCTTAAATATCTTTTATAAAAGAAGTATAGAATGATATAAATTTAATTATCCATAAATGTCTAGTACCAAAATTATGTATAAGAAAAACTGAAACATGGATAAAAATTATTTTATTAAAATAAAATTTTAAAACTTTAATGTGATATCTAAAATTCTAAAACTCTTTACAGATATAATATACCACCACATGCTTTGACACAGATTCTAGCATGAAATCAGATTTTTTTAATATTCCATAATCATTCACATTTAACACAACCAATTTTAATAAAAAAAAATTGACAAATAATTTAAATGAATAGTATTTTATTTAAAAACGCTGAAAAACAGCTAATTTAAATGGAAAGTGTATGGAACACATTCTAAATAAAAGTATTTTAAAAATAAGAACCACAAAGTATATTTACTTACCAAAAAGTAAAACAGCGTCTTCTTCAGAGATACCGCTGTGAACTAAATGTTGTTTCAATTCTTCTTAATTCAAAATATTAAGTGACACATATTCTCCAGAAAAAGAGTAAACGTAAAATAAAAGCGAAGACATAATCTATTTAGATCGCAGAACAAAACAATTCTATTTAGATTCATTATCGTTTGCTTTCTAAAATAAAACGATAGAAATTCCAGCTTATAGCTCGCACATAATTAAATAATAAATATCTCACTCAAGTTTGGACAAAAAACACTGAAGTTGTTGTTGTTGCTGTAGTTCATTTACGCCGCACTAGAGCTGCACAATGGGCTATTGGCGACGGTCTGGGAAACATCCCTGAGGAGGATCCGAAGACATGCCATCACAATTTCGATCCTCTGCAGAGGGGAATGCACCCCCGCTTCGGTAGCCCGACGACCTGCACGCGAAGTAGAGCACTTTACGGTAGAACAGTTTAACGAGGACCAATACTGCACACCCTCGGTCCCTACGCAGACTAATCCAAGTTATCACCCACCCGCACACTGACTGCAGCAGGTGATGCTTGACTTCGCTGGAAACCGTGTCTTAACGATCAGTCCCCCGTGGGACAAAACCACTCAAGTATGGCTTAAATATATACCACTCAAGTTCGATTGAAAGCAAGTAACGCTGAGTAAAATACGCTCATATATAGGCGTATTTCACTCAAGTTTAGTTTTAAAAAATTTCACTCTTTTTTGAGTAGGGGAAATCACTCTTTCATTTTAAGAGAGTAAACTAAATACTTTCGCAGAGGATTAATGTTAAAAGAATTGTTTAAGAGAATAATAACAAAAAATAATACAAATAATTTTCTTAGTATTAACGTTTCAATCTTCACTAATAAATGAAACTGAGTATTATTAATTTCGTGTTGGTGACAGTTAAAAAAGAATTGTATCTTTTTTGTTTAGCATAAGGAAAAGAATGCAAAATATTTAATTCTATAATGACAGAACTTCCTTTCAAAGAAACGCGCAAAGCAGCAGAATTTTCATAAGAAAGAATAATTGAAGCAATAAAGAAAAAAGAAAACAGTGGAAATAAAAATAAAACAACGGAAATAAAAATACGGCCACCAAAGGTGACGTCTTCAGGGGGTACCAGCTCCGGAAGCCATAAAAACAAAACCTTTTCTATTGAGAGAGCCAGACAAATGTCAAAATTTGCACTCTCAGTATACGGAAGTTTTTACAAAAGTCCAGGAAGAAATACAAGATATACATAAAATTAAATCAGAAGAAAAAATTTTAACAAAATCATGAGAATATAATACAAAAAGGAGAATACAAAAACTCACAGTAAACTAGTCAAACAGCAAATTCATGAAACTAACTCAATGTAAAAAAAAAAACATTTGAAAAAAAAAGAAAGCAACGCCCCCTATTAAAATGAGCAGTAGGAAGGAAAAAAGGATGGGAAAGGTGAAGACTCCTTAACAGATTAATATAATGCTTGACTGGGGCTGCTCAGTCAATACTTTAGTTTCGCCCTGTTAAAAGAAAGGAATAATGAACTAATATTCCTCAATCATTTTCCTAATCAAAAAATTAACATTACAGTAATGTAAGGAAAATCATTATTTCTCAAATTTCTCAAAAAATTATTTGTAGCCTCCTGAAAACACTAAACGTTATTGCAAATTTTTTTAATTCTAAACAATTGAGACAAAAATAAATATTTGAAAATTTTACTGCACAAATTAATATTAAAATTACAGAAAAAATAACTTTAAACTTAAAAGCCTTTCGTTTATCAAAAACACCAATTTTAATTTTTTTATCAACATTATCAATTTTAAAATCTAAATATTCAATTTTTAAGCAATTCTCATTAGTTTTTTTTCAAAACCAAATCTTTAGGATAAATACTAAAAATAAAATCATAATTATCACAATTAAATAAGATTAAATCATCAATATATCTAAAAGCATTAAAATCATTAAACTCAAGAAATTTAGCTTCAAAAAAATTTAAAAAAATATTAGCAAAAGCACCAGAAAAAGAATTACCTTGTGGAATTCAAATAATTTGTTTATAAAAATCCAGATCATTAAAAAGTATATTCTCAAAAAGATTAAACCTACAAATATCCAACCAATAAGATTTATCAATATTTTCCTTAAATAAATATTTATCAAATATGCCACTACAAATTTCAATAATCTGTGCAAGTGGAATACTAGTGTAAAGATTTTCAAAATCAAAAGTGTAAATACTTGAAATTACATTATTTTTGATATAATCTAAATATCAACGTTACTTTAAATAACAATATTCACTGTAATGTTAATTACTGTAATTATTACTGTAATGCAAATTTTTTGAGTAGGAAAATGATTGAGGAATATTAGTTTATTATTTCTTTCTTTTAACAGGGCGAAATTAAAGTCTTGACTTAGCAGCCCCAGTCAAGCATTATAATAATCTGTTACACTATCTTTACCTTTCCTATCCTTTTTTTCTTCCTACAGCTCGTTTTTGTAGTGGGCGCTGTTTTCTTTTATTTCAAATGTTTCTTTTACATTGAGTTAGTTTCATGAATTTGCTGTTTGACTAGTTTACTGTGAGTTTTTGTATTCTCATTTTTGTATTATATACTCATGCTTTTGTTTAAAATTTTTCTTCTGATTTGATTTTATATTTTTATATTCTGATTTGATATTTCTTCCTGGACTTTTGTAAAACCTTCAGGGTACTGAGAGAGAAAATTTTGACATTTGTCTGGCTCTCTCAATAGAAAAGGTTTTGTTTTTATGACTTCCGGAGCTGGTACCCCTTGAAGACTTCAGCTTCGGTGGACGTATTTTTATTTCCATTGTTTTATTTTTTCTTTATTGCTGCAATTTTGTTTAACATGTGATTTGCTTATCCAATAACAATTGTGAGTAAAATAGCCATTTTAATACCGTATGTTTCGTAAGACCTGTTTTTATTTAACCTGTTCTGTAAAAAGCCTGTTTTTATTCTCCAAGCGCTGTGTGGAAAAGATGCCTCGTGTAAAAAATATAAAAAAAATATGTATATAATAAAAAATAAAAAAATCTTTAAAATCGATTATCTTCCGGTTGCGCACTTGCAGTAGAAAAAAGTAATAAAATTATAAAAAACTTTATTTTTATTTTCTAATACCACTTAAAATTGTAAATTCAATATGTTACAGTTGCTTATGCTTAATTTGCGATTTAAAAAGTAAAATAATTTAAAATATCCTTATTTATTCAATGCATATAAGTCATGTAACGCGTTTAAAGTCAATTTAATTATCTTAAATTATTTTCCAAATTTTTCACTATTTACTGATGTGGTTTTAAGACATAACATCAGAATGCCACTGGGTATTGGAGTATAGTTTTACGTTCTTAAACCTAAGATTCTATGTCTGGAAAAATAAAAATATAAAGTGTAATGAGATATTTCATGACTTTTTTTAAAGTTTTAAATATTTCAATTTTATTTCGATTTTAGGATATCGACTCGTTTATTGTAACATCTAAATATATTTCCTTCAATTTGTAAATGTGTATGATTGGTAGGCTGCCAATTTTACTGACTTTATAAGCCCTGGTTTATTCTAGTTGCATCAGCTAACAGTGTAATGTAATTTTAACTTTTTTACCTATTTGGTCTCTTTCGATAGAACAGTATTGCATATTGGCAATGACAATAATAGTTTAACGCGTCAAATAATGTAATTACGACACAAGTTGTTGAATGTTCCATAATTGGACCTTAAGAGAGTTTTCTTCAGAACTAACAACGAAAACACGAATGTTCTTTTTTTTCGATGATGTTTCTTTAAGGGATTTAAGCTGTTTTTGTGAACTCTTAAATAAATAGAAGAAAGTAAATTTTTCTTAAAAAGCTAGAGTGGTAGAAGAAAAGAATTCTTTGCACAACAAATCATTTATTCCTACAGCGTCTAGCTGCAAAACAATCCAACTTATTATTAATCATAAATCCAATTATATGTAATACTAAAAAATCATACAATTGTATTAGCAACAGATTCATTTAGACGGGTTTGATTAAGAGCTGTTTAACTTTTAAGTCGTTGCTTGTAAATTCGTCATTTCCATAAATTGTACTTGCAAAACAATTATCTGATGCATGTCTAGCGGATAATTTCAAATGACTGTACATGAAAACAAAATAACCCTGGACACATCTGTCAAATTCTTGGTGACTAACAGCTGCCAGTAATGAGATATTGTGTCACAAAAAAAAAAAAAAAAATAAAAAAAAAAATAAAAAAAACGCTTTTTTGAGTTTGAAAAAAAAAGGTAAGACATAGTTACCTTAATCTTCCACGTGACTCAGTGTGAAAAACTCGTCTAGCTTCACCTTGAATGAAGCTTTATCTTTGTGATGGCTGTATGAATACATAGGCATTATTATAAACGTCGTAAAAGAGCTGCCCAATGGACGGTTGGAGATGATCTAGGAATCATCTCTGAGGAGGATCCGAAGACATGCCATCACAATTTGTAAGGCCATTTCCTCAATTTAGATATAGATCTGAAGGGGAAGGCAATTTTATCCAGGTGCCTGTACCCGCTCAGTGACCGATCACAAACCTTTCGATTCCGCAGATTTTAAGAGCACGTATATCGCATGCACTCGGTGGGTCTTAGTGGAATCGAGGACCGAATTCTCCGGACCGGTGACCGATTCTCTAACCACTGGGCAACCACGGCCCTAAATAAACTATAATAAGTTGAACTTTTCGAAAAATAGACGCTGTAGAAACAGATGCTTTGCTCTAAAAACTGGATTTTTTTTTCTCACTAGCCTAACATTCTTAGGGGGGGAAATCATCACACCCTTGATATTTGTTTCTCAATCTCTCTCTCTCTCTCTCTCTCTCTCTCTCTTTTTTTTTTTTTTTTTTTTTTTTTTTTTTTTTTGAAACGGCATTGCGTTTTTGTTGTTCGTTCTGATGAAAAATTTTCAGAGCGCTACTCCTGTGGGACATTTGCAAACCTGTCTAATAAATATATTTTTTCATTCATTATGTTGCAGTTGACAAGAAACTTAAGGTAAGATTTGCAAGAATCTTGTCATTAGTAACTTTTGTAAGTGTCAAGAAACTTGGGGAAAATATAGGATAATTCTCGTTTTTCAAACGAATTTTGTGCGACCAAAATACAATGAATAAACAATTATATTGCGCGGGTGATCAACCGATTTTAAGATATATTTTTACATCAATTTTCTTCTCTTTATTTAAACTTTTTTTTTTTTTTTTTTTTTTTTTTTTTTTTTTTTTGCACTATAGCGTTAAGAAAACTTAAGACTTTGGATATATAATTTGGATAATAATGGTATTGAGATTTATTAAAAAAAAGACTAAAAAAGGAAAAGAAATCTAAAAAATGAAAAATGACTAAAAAAACCATGAATAATGTCTGATAAAAGAAAAAAAAATGCATTTATCATCAACATCCTAGTCCTACTATTGAAACGGAAAAATTTTCTTTTAACTTATAATTAACGAATTTATCGGGGTAACTAGCTTAATAGACAAAAATGATAAATAACATTTTTATCCAAGATGGAAGTCTCAAATTTGCACCAAATAAAAAAACTTCATTTCGATATTTGCAATTATCGGAGTAAATAGAAAAGTAACTTACGGATAATGATTAATAAACCGAAAATTTGATCAAATATTGAAAGCTTGAAAAAGCTTGAAAGTGTTTCATTTCATGTTGAAATTACGTTTACGCAATATATGCCTGTGGTTCAAACAATACCTTTTTAAAAATCGAGGAAGGGAGTTCGATCATAAACTGAGTTAATTTCTAATGTAAAAACCACTTTAGTTTTAAAAAATATGCTGATGCAAAGTTTTGGATCAAAATATAACTACTTATAATATTATTATATTTCAAAAATATTATTGTTTTTGTTTCATTGAAACAAAGTTCAAAAGTGAAATAATTAATTTACTAGGTTTTATCTTCTTGAAGAAAAAAAAACGCTTAGGCTAATGGGTTAACTAATTAAAAATAAGTAAAAAATACAAAGATTCTCTAGAAAGTTGCAGTTCAATATTTACATTTTTCTTTCATTAGAATATAAACAATACTATATTATCAGTGATTTTATAAAATCCACAAATAATAAAAAATAACGATGATAATTATTAATCCTTTATAAAGAAACTAAGACAAAAACTTTACCTAAAATTACCTGATTTGTGTATTCATTAATGAACTATTAAAATAAGTTTATGTAATGATTTTGTTTTTAAGCTGTAATTCCATGTTGTTTATAATTGTAATAATTCTTTAAATGGGAATTCTCTTTAAATTGTAATTCTTTGTCGGATGATAATAAAAGTGAAATAAAAATGGGAAACACTTACTCTCCAAGTTCCGTATTGCCATGACAGGGTTGAAGAAAAGTGTTCCTCAGTCTTATGGAAGATTCTGAGAGGCGCCACCATCGATCTTTTTATTTGGAGGGGGGGAAGGAGGAACCTCAGCCGACAAATTTTTCTGAGGAACACAAGTTATCCGATACCTGAATCAGTTTTCTTTTTTGTGATGATATAGCAAAAATAATTTTTAAAATTTTTTCTCCTTTTAAAATTAGATTTATTATTATTATTTTATTTATTTTAAAATCAATTTTGGAAATTTTTCCTACATTTTAGAGATTCTAAATAATAGTTTTTTTAAAAAAAAATTACATTAATTTGAAACTTTAACTCTTTTTAGTTGTGTAACAATAAAAGCAACATATTTTTAATCAAATCACTTAAACGGAAAGTAGTCGTTATACTAATATGCTTGTCATTCTAGATAATGTTGAAGCTATTTATACATATGAAAGATTTGACAGAAAAAAAAAGTTTTTTTTCCTCCTTCATATTTGAAACCTATATTATAAAACAATATATATTTCAGTTGCGTATTGTTTTTAAACTGAAAACTATAGTTTTTTTTTCCTTTTTCCTTGTTACGATTCGAGAGGATTATTAATTTAAACAGTTGTTTAGTAGTTCATCATGATAGTAGTTTAGTAGTTCATCATTGCTTGATAGTTGTTAATCATTAATCTGTTGTTGTTGTTTTTTAATGTTAAGCTGTTAAAAAGAAAGGGAAAAAGAACATAGTTTGTTCCTCAAAATACTATTAATTTGTTACCCAACTAATTATAACTATAAAATAATTTGTCATCCATGTATCATATTATTTACTTTTGAAAAAAAATTATGAAACAAAATCATTGTTTGTTACTCAAAATGCTGTAAACTTGCTACTCAACCAATACCGCAGAGTATTTTGTTATCCATTCATCATATTATTTATTTTGTTAAAAAGAAAGGGAAAAATAACATAGATTGTTCCTCAAAATACCATTAATTTGTTACCCAACTAATTATAACTGTAAAATTATCTGTTACCCATGTATCATATTATTAACCTTTTTAAAAAGAAATTAAGAAAAAATACATAGTTTGTTACCTAAAATAGTATCAACTTATAACCCAACCAACTATTATTGTAGAGTGATTTGTTATCCTTAAAATAATATTTACTTCATGAAAAGCAGTAAAAAAAACATATCAAACATTTATTCAAAAATACTAGTAATCTGTTAAAAAACCAACTATTACTGTGAAATAATGTTATCCATTAATAATATTATTTACTTTATGAAAAAGAATGAGAAAATGAAGATAATTAGTAACCCAAGCTACCATTAATGTAGTATAATTAGTAATCCTTACGATTAGTAATCCTTACAGTGCAAAAATATAAGGACAGTTGGGTTTTTTTTAAAAATTAATTTAAAAAAAAAAAACAATGTTTATTCATACTTAATTTTATATAAGCAATCACTTGCTATAAAATGTTAGTAAACAAAACATTTCTGATACCATATAATTCTATAATTAAATTATTCATTTCAAAATATTTCTCAATACTTTTTATTAAAATTTCCAAAATATTATTTAGTTTTCAACAGATTTAAATTTCTTTTTCTGAAAATACCGTTTTAATTTATTTGACTATCAAATTAGTTTTAAAAACACCACTTGAAAATTAGTTAAACGAAATTGGAAGTTAGAAAAGTAAAGAATTCATGTGGTAAATGCTGTTGTCAAAATTTCATAAAAAAAAACTAGATGATAGTGCAAAAAATTATCAGGAGCAAAATCCAACATAACTTCATTGGATAAAATGCATATCGTACATCTTACTGTTTGAAAAAATTGCAAGTGAGTATCATAAAAATATTTGCAAATCAACTGTTTTAAGAGTTCCCAATTACTATGGTTTCACCAAAATTGCAAAAGTCAGTAGGGTACCACGTTTAAGAAAACATCATAAATTTTTCAATGAAGAAGTCATTATTAAATGAATGCAGCAAAATATAACTGAAAAAGTGTTATAGTTTCTGATGAAAAACGCTTTGTTTCATCAGAAACTATAGCTACTGGCATGACTTAAGTAATGAAAGACATTTGGTTGGCTCTATTATGTTTTGGAGTGGAATTTCTGTAAATGGAACAACTGATTCAGAACTGATTGAAAAAAAATATGATCCCTAAAATTTATGTAGAAATATTAGAACAGCAGCTTTTAGCATACGGTTAGACTAAACAAGTTTTAAACTTCATATAGACAGAACATCTTTTCAAGCTTCTAATGTTTCAGACAAATTTTTTAAACAAAATTAAACTAAATATTTTAAATTTGCCATCGAATTCTACTGATTTAAATGTGATTCAAAATATTTGAGATTTCTCGCAAGGACAATACATAAAAATTATAAGCAATATTCAATTTAAAAAAGATCTTGTTTACTCTATATATGATGTATGGAACGAGTTAGATATGTGGAAGACCTAGTAAAAAGTATACCAAACAGTGACTACAATGAAACAATGGTGCAATAGATTTTTAAAATTATTCTTAAGATGCTCTTTAAATATTAGATATTCCTTGTGTATTTATAATTGTGGACTAGCATACTTTATGTTTGATTGATTCATTCGGATACATTTTTACTTTAAATAAATTTTTCATAAAATTTGATTTTGTTATAATTTTACGTATGATTTAAAGAGAAAGTTTATTGTTGGAATTTTTACTAACATTTATTTGAAATTCATACCCATCCTTGTAAGCGGGTACTTACAACTCGTGAAGAAAGATTCGTAATTAGGCTTAACCATGTAATTTAAGTCAGATTTAATCGAATACCAGTAAGCGACGTCACGCGTGTGTGTCGAACCTGATTGGCTTCTGAATCGCTGAACGCCACACGCTTGCAGGTATCCGATTAGGAACTGCAGTGTATTTTGTTATCTATTTTAGTGAGAGAAAAAAATTTTAAAAAAGAGAGAAATATTAAAAAAGGAACACAATTAATTTATTAGTCAGCACACTTTTATTGTAATTCTAAAAAATTTTTAATCAAACATGTTTTTATATTTATTTTGAAAAATTGAGAAAAGAATATAAATTTTGACTAAACGATTTCTTTTTGTCTGAACATGTGAGAAATCGTTCTGTAATTTTTAATTTCACTTTTTGTTTTTAAATAAAATAAGACTACACAAATTCTGTTTAACTAATTATTATACTGTAATAGTTTTTAAATAACGCAAAAATCATCCGCTATTTCTCCAAACTTTTAAAGAAATTAGAATTCTGTGTTTTTTTGGGTTTTGGCTTAAGGATGTAAGTGCAGTATATTAAATTATTAACATAGACACTTTCATTTGACTTCATTCTTTTTTGTATTAATGACTTATTAATGGCGTAATGACTTATTAATGACGTATAATGACTCGTATTATTTTCTCAACTTGCAACAAAAAACACATTTTATTGCTAATTTTTTTCTTGTGACCCTAGAACTCAAAGTAAATCGTTTAATAGTTTATTTTTGCATGCATGAAAAATTACCTGCTAATTATTCTTACCTTTAATCCAATCATTAAAAAATAGCATAAGTTTTTCTTTTTTTTCGGATAATTCTCAACATCCGCTCCCACCGAAAATAATCTTTTGATTAAATCAAAAAAAAAATGTGTTGACCTCAATGTTTTGTTAGAATTAAACAGAGATTATGCTTCCTGTTAAACGTGCATTTTCTATCAAACTTTAGGTTTTGACAAACATAATCTTAAAACGAGAGACATTCTGCAGATGTCATTCATCATGCCATCACACCCGCGGTGATTTTCGACAGCTGTATTATCTCCGGAAACCATTACAAACAATAACACCCCAAATGAGAAAACCATTCTTCTCGAGCCGTAATTTCGAAGAACATTTCAAGTACAGCTGAAGTTTAACTTTTAATTCTCCTAAAGAAATATTTTAATCACAGTCTTTCTAGACGCAACTTTCGCTTCAAATTTATCTTTCCTCTCCCCTACTCAATTTTTTTTTTAAATGCAAATATTGTAATAAAAAAAAATGAAAAATAATTTTTTAATCAAATTGTAATAGAGTACAATTTTTAATATTTTTAAAAATAAATAAATTTGTTAAAATGAAAGTTAAAATGAAATAAATTGATGATAAATAAAAATTAGCAAAGAATAAGTAAATACAGGTTGTCCCGTATTGACTGCTCTTAATGTATACATTTCACAAATTTACGTTAAATGAAATTTGTTAAAATGAAAGTTAAAATGAAATAAATTGATGATAAATAAAAATTAGCAAAGAATAAGTAAATACAGGTTGTCCCGTATTGACTGCTCTTAATGTATACATTTCACAAATTTACGTTAAATGAAATTTTTTAAAATGAAAGTTAAAATGAAATAAATTGATGATAAATAAAAATTAGCAAAGAATAAGTAAATACAGGTTGTCCCGTATTGACTGTTCTTAATGTATACATTTCACAAATTTACGTCAAAAACTAATAGCTAAAAATAAAAAAACAGGGATAGAAAAGATATCAAATTAGTATTAAGGTGGTAAAAAAAAAAAAAAAAAAAAAAAAAAAAAAAAAAAAAAAAAAGATTATCGAAATTAAACGAAGCATTAAAAAGGGAACAAACAGGACCAAAAACAATAAGACCGATCTGAAAAAGCAGTAGAAAGGTGGTAATACGAAATACATCAGCAATGAAACTAATTAATAAATTTTTAAACTGATAAATTTTTTACCTGGACTTCCTCATTAACGATCCTTGTCAGATTTCGAAAATTGTTTTTTTTTTCTCTGGCTTAAATATTAATTTGCTACTTTAACGCGTAAATATAATTAGCTTCATTTTCGACAAGGATTCTAAAAATATATACAATGGTGGGAATTACGGAACACGCTAGATAAATAATAATAAAACATTTATAAAAATCCAAAGTCAGAGGAAACTTTCAAAACGTCCATTAGAGTAAAGTGGCTTAAGATGTACCACTTTTCACATTTTTATCAGTCAGAAATCACTGACAATTGCATTTGAAATATTTTAACAATGAAATACAGTTATTCAGATACTTGAATTAGTATTTATTTATTTATTTTTTTTTTTTTTTTTTTTTTGGTGAGTACTAAAAATGAAAATAACTCAAATTTATTTGGTAAGCACTAAATATTTGTTCAGTAAGCGGGAAAAATTGTTTTTTGAAGAGACTGCAACTGGTACGATTTAGGAAATCGGTTGCCTAATTTGCACCACCTGCTCCCTAAATCGTATTGAGTTCGTATCAACCGTATCTACCTCAAAAATATTGAGTTCTTATAATTATGTAAATAAGTATAAGAACACGAGTAATTCAAAACGATTGGTTAATGGCATAATAAGATATATGATGTTAAATTTTGAAACTGTTACAAGTACAGTAACAGAGTTATAGGCCCATAAAATGTCAATGGAACATGATGTCTTTTTATTTCTCCTTTTCAATTATTATGTACATAACAAAATTCGCTTCATTTATTGTTCTTTTTACTTCATTTATTGTTTCATTTTTTTAAACTTATGTGATGCACATTATTGTCCTCTACAAGACTCTTCAATGTTTTATACTAAATTTTATTGAAAAAATTATCTATGTATTATGTATTGTGCAATTGTACTTTGTAATTGTAATGCAATTATGTATTATGTAATTGTTTATCTATGTATTATGTATTATGTGAGCGAGACCGATGGCCCGACGTGGACTATACGGTTAATATACGGTTAAGGGTTTTGCAAACTTAGGTACGTGTCCACGTATGGAAGAAGAAAAAAAAGAAAAAAGTTATTAGTAAAGGGGTGAGTATAACAGTCTCAGGCATCCAACCAAACAGGGCATCAATTTGGGAACTTAGTACACTAAAATTTTAACTTTACTTCTCTGGTAGATTTATTTTTATTACGAAATTATAATATTTAACAGATTTAGTTGAACATAATAAAGGATAACCTGTGATTTTCAAAAAAAAGTTATGATTTTTTACTGAAACAGATTTTATGCAAACAATTACTTAAAAATGAGTTTAAGATCTGGATTTTGACTTTATAAATAGAATACCTTTCCACTATTTTATGATTAAAATTGGTTTTCTTTGGATTACTCTACTTTTTTCTGGGGCAAAGAGTTAGAACTCTGTATTAGAATATTTTAACAAACCCAAGTTTCTGTGTGGTTTTCAATATACATTTCATTAAAAATAATCTTTTTTCTTAAAAAATGCAAAGAAATAAGCGAGTAACAAATAAAGAAGCAACCTTATACTGAAGAAAATTTTTATTTTGAAAAAAAAATTTATTTTTCAGTGAGTGTTTCTACATTTTTTTTTTTTTTTTCTAAAGCAGGTACATTTTGACACTGTTTTTGTAATAGGAAATGATATTTGAAAAAAGATGATGGACTCTCAGAAAACAGGAGAAAAACAATCCCACGTTCCGGTAGGTTATTAGGGGAGAAGGATTTTGTTTCTCCTTGCATTTTAAAGAGGATTTTTAATGAGCAAAAAATGCCTGATGGAACTGTGAGTATATGAACTATCTTGTTGTGTTTAATTTTTATCAAATGCAGGTTGGGTAAAAACTGCATGACAAAATGTAACAATAGATAAAAAATTGGAGCAGGTTTCTTTTCTGTCAGTGGGAAAGTTTTATTGTAAGTCAAACTACACAACTCTTTAAATTATTCACAATACTCTTATAATTATTGCTATGACTATAATAAATATTATAAAATATTATAGCCGAAATTATCGAATCTATTAACTGCTTTAAAAAAAACCTGTAGCTATTTATACTCTAAGATCATTATTATTTGATATATTATGCATAATAAAAATATTCAGTGCTATGAGTTGTTAATTGTTATCAATTTAAATATTGATTTTAATTCTTTTATGTCATGATTTTGACAAATTTATATATATATATATATATATATATATATATATATATATATATATATATATATATATATATATATATATATATTCCCTGATAAGTAAATAGTTTATAATATTCAAAAAATATAAATGCTTGCTTAAATCCATTAATTTCTTTCAATCAATAAAACCGAGTGTTTATTAAGTTATAATCAATATTTAGTATACTTATTAGAATTACTTTCCTAATGCATGTTAATTTTAGCATGTTATATTAGTTTTAATTTAATTCTGCAAGGCAAATAAAGTGCATAATAGGTTATGATTTACTACACAAAATGTTGGATTTTCGACAGTAATTGTCAAAACAAAAAAGAGTTAAAAATCAAAATGATTAAAGAACATCACTTGTAATTTTAAATTTTATACATACTTTTTTTTAAATTACTTCATATTTATAATAGCTAATAATTATTTTCATTATCAAAAACTTGCCAACCCTACAAATGCTACATATTTTAGTAGTGTGTTATTTATTTAGTATAATTTATTATTATTATTTGTTTTTTTTTTAATTATTAGATTCGGAAACTAGAGAAAGGTTAACACCAATTAAAACTTGGTGTTGTACCATCTATTTTTCTAAACGTTTCAGCCTATTTGTTAAACCTTACCAAGAAAAGAAAACTACATGCTGTGAGAGATATTTTACAGAAAAGAAAGCTTTCTTCAGTACAAGACTTGACATCTACGTCTATACAAAATTCATCTACCTCAGCTATGTAGAAAATTATATGAACTATAAGACTTTGCAAGCAAATTTCTACATTTATAGCATTTTATTACATTTCTACATTGGATTTATAGCTAAATTTTAATTATTTGTATATCTATTGCGCTAACTTGCGAAGGTTAATAAAAGTTACTCTAAGTATTATCAAGATTTAAAAAGATAAAATCTCTTTCAATTTTCTAAGTTCTCTCACTTTTTCGTATATATACTTAATATGATTTGCCACGAGTAACAGTTATTCGATTTGCCTAGTTGTTGTTGCTCTTTTTCTATTTACTTAGCAACGAGTCAAAATATATCTCTGGTAAACTGAATATTTATTTCGTTTATAGTCAATAGCATTGCTTTCGAATAAAATTTTAAAGATTCTTACTTAGAATATAGCTTTAGAATTAACATTTATTTCTTAGTAATTTTATTTAAGTCACATATTTAGTTTTTTTTTTTTTTAGTTTTTATTTGAAAGTAATTAATTTTTTCCTAATTTAATTTTTCTTCCTCTTTTATTTCTAAATTCTTTATAATTTTTTTTTGTTACGAATTAATTGAAATTTTTCCCAGATTTCTTCTGACTCCGGTATAAATTCTCTGACTGCTTACTACATTTTTATCTATACATTTTACTTGTTATTAATGAAATTCTAATTTATTTCAGATTGTTTTTACCACTGATTATGTTTTTCTAGCATATGCCTGGACATTTTATGAAATGGTTTAATAGTTACGATTTCTTTTCAGACTTTCCCTGTTAAAACTTTCTGAGCTTCAGCCAGGAAAATAATTTCAATACATTTTATATATTATTAATAAACTTCAAATTTGTCTCAGATTGTCTTAACCCTTTATGTATTCATTCGTCATATACCTAAACATTTGTTCAATATGATTTATTGGTTACTAATTCTTTCTTACATTTTTTTCTGTTAGAATTTTTATGGCATCTGCCGGGACATTTATTAGATATATTTCTTGTTACAAATTAATTTTTTTTATGTTTTACTATAATTTTATTTTTTACAGTTAATTTTTTCCCTATTATAATTTATCTGCCATACGACTGATAATTTTTTTAAGTATATTTTGCATTACATACAAATTTATTTTTTATTTTATTTGTTACAAATTATTTAAAACTGCTTTTATCTCCCTCGGGTATAATTTATCTAGCATATACCTGATTATTTTTATTTCATTAAACAAGGCGTGGTGAGGCATTTTACACTTTTTCAGAAAATTTCTTCTAGTGGTAGCTAAGCTTATATATATATATTTTATTTTTTAAATTGAATTTAAAGTTTTTTGCCTCACCACAACAAGTAAATGATTCAAAATTTTATATTAAACGATACTTTGTTCCAGTTCCTTCTTGGAGAGGCTTTTAAAGTGTTGGCAAAATTACCAAACATCCAAACTCTTGTTTATAATTAGCTATCACTCAATAAAATATTTTTCAAAAAGTGTAGTAGCTGACAGCCCTGATTAAATATACTTTTTACAAATGAACTCATTTAATATTATTTTATTTCATATAATTTGTTTTTGATATTTTTCCTTCACATGATTTATCTGTCATATACCTAGACATTCTTTAAGTATATTTCAGATTACAAATGAATTTATTTTTTTAAGTACTTTATTTATTACAGTTTGTGTCTTTTTTTTACGTATGGTGAAATTTTATCTAACACATACTTGATTCTTTTTTCAATGCGAATTGCTGATTGCTAATAATTCCTTTCAGAAATTTTTTCTCGGTTAGAATTTTTCTGGCATCTGCTGGATTGATTAAATATGCTTATATGTTTGTTTTTTTTTATACACAAATCAATTTATTTTTTATATCCATTCAATTTTATTTTATTTTATAACCGTCTTTGAACAGCCGATCCAACTTAATGGGTTTACGGCTATTAATGTTCAACTCCGTAGCCTTGTAATTTTGAACCCAATCCAGAAGACGAGGGAATTCCTGGATCGAGTATTGGGAGAAATTTGCCTTCGTGGAGGACTTTTTTGATGGAGCTAACCCGCATTTGCGTTTCATGGAGAGGAAGACCACGAGAACCTCCCACGGTTAGCCTGACGGCAAGGGGACTCTAATCCATGATCCGTCTACCACTGAGGATATTTCACGTCAGCACTGTGGTCAGTGCCATAGAGTTGAAATACTGGGGTAGAGAGAGTAGAATAACCCCCGACCCGTGGACAAGATGAAGTCACGTGACTGTAGCCCAAACTTGCGGTTGACTGAGACCGCTTCTATTCCCGTCCATTCGTTTAGCATTGCGATAGTTTGATGCAATTAACTGTCTGTCTTTTTAATTCAGAAATAAGAATGGTACAAAAGTCCTGAGCATTTTGCTGCACGGAGAAGTTTTCATTTAACATAAGTTTTTATTGTTTCTTAAACTTTTAACTTATAATGTTTAAGTATATTTCAATATATACTCTATTTTTAGCTGAAATAGCTGCAAAGCTTTGTTGGCTTCCTTGGCGAGATACTCTAGCGCCAAGGAACAGTTGAGTAAACTTTCGGTTTTGTTTTAGTTCTCTTTAAATGTCGATATCATTTCTATATATTCTGAAGATTTTGCATATCTTTACCTCTTGATTACTAAAATCCAACATTTATCTTGTTCTGAAATGTTTCCTATAAATATATATATTTAAATAAAAAATATGGTACATAAGAAGTTGTGTTTTTTAAATTACACAGGAATGCTTAAAAAACAAATTTTTGTATATTCTTATATGTTTGATGAATAATTAAATTCTATGAAATATTTTTAGTATTTAAATATAAAATAGTGTATAGTAGTCTCAGTGTTAATTTTTAATATAATTGTATAATTCTGTTACTATACATAAAATGAATACGAAATTATGTACTATTTAGAAAATAAATTAAGGTATATTTAATATAATCATTAAGTACTTGTTTACCTTCTTTTTATTTAAAAATAGCTGCTTTATTGGAAATACTTTATTTTACTAATATATTTAACTGTAGAATTAGTTTGATTTAGTGCAACAAATTCAGAAAACATAGCATAGAAGTGGCTAAGTTGTATAGGAGCAAATTAGTGCAGTGTACTAGCATGTGATGGATTGGTATGGAATAAACTGTTCAGACGGCCAAGGCTAACAGCTGGCTGTGGTGCAACGATTTAACATCCCGAACCTTTCTTGTAAAATTTCAACTGTTTTTACCTTTGTATAGACTGTATATAATTTATTTGCTAGCTGGCTAAGAGATATAGTTTTAAATGTGTTTACTATTTTTAAGAAAATTACATTTTTTATGGAGGGGCATTGTAATTTTCTTAATGTCTATAAAATGATTAAGGTTTTTTTATTTGTAAAATAAAATATTTTTAACTGTTAATTTTTAAGTTACTGGTTTTCTGTATAAAAATTATTAAATATATATTGAATTATAATAGTAGCATAAATTTACCTCATAAAAAGTTGCATAAATTGCAATTTCTATCACAATAAAAGTAAGGATTTTTAATTATAAGTCTGTTATTAGTTTCAATCTACATTTAGTGTAAAAATTATTATTGTTTTCTCTTTTATTTAAGTATTTTTTGTTTAAATTTCGGAAGCTTTTCTAATAGTCACTTTATGTGTACAGTTCAATTTTTCTTGTAATTTATAGAACTGGATTGTACATGAAATACAAAGTAAAATTTCTAATTAAACTCTTTTATTATTTTCTTTTATTAGTTTAATGCTTTTAATCTTATATTTTTCTCTATTCGGCACTGAAAACTTTTATATTAGAATAAATATTTTATTTCATATTTAGACAAATTGTTGAGTATTAAGTTAAAATGCAACATTAGTTTATCTTTGAAAATATCAATTTTAAGTGTCAGGAAAAAAAGAAGTTAAAATTCTAAATTAATAACGTAAATAATCTTTATTGTATAAATAATTTAATGTATTCAATATATAAATAAAATTCTAAACGTAATTACATTTTATCACAAATAGGTTTTCTAACTATTCTATTCTACTAAAAAAGGGTTTTATTTTTATATTGTTAATTTTTTTAAATAGGTTTTTGTAATAAAAACATTTAAAAAAAAAATTTTCTGAATATAATAATAAATATAAGTGGTGCAGAATATCGTTTTCTTTTTTTATATAATGAATAAATTTTAAGGAATAGTGTTAAGGGTAAGGACGAGAACTACTTAAATTTTTTAATGAAGGCAGTACTAAAATTAAATGTTAAGAAAAAAACTCCTTATGTTTTAAAAATCCTTTTAATAATATTAAAGAAATGTGATTAACGAAAATATTTTTTTTCTCTCTTTCAAATGCTGCAATTATTTGCGCATCGGTAATATCGAAATAAAGCTGGTTAAAAAATTTTGTGCGCCAACATTTGTGATACTGCGCCAAGTATTGCACTCTTTCCATCACGTGATTGTAGCTCTTTGCTTGCTATCTGTGGCGTGTCTTTTCGGAAGGAATAAAGCGAGCTTGGTTCCTCTACTTACTATTTCAACTCTATGGTCAGTGCAAGCCGGATGCGGAATTCGTATCGACTGGGATTCGAACCCAGTTCGCCTCATTGGAAGGCGAACGCTCTATCCCCTGAGCCATCGCGGCTCCATATCCATTCAATTATTACAATTTGTGTCAGAAGGGCCGGGATAGCCTGGTCGGTAGGGCGCTGGGCCCATATCCAAAAGGTCATGGGTTCGATCCTCGCCGGCCGAAGACTGCCCGTGTAGTAAATGGTGACTGATGCACGTTAAATCTGTCGAGTCTCAAAGTCCTCCATGTTCCCATAACAAATCAATACCTCTGGGGGTACTGATCCAGGAGTTTCCTTGTCTTCTGGATTGGTTCAAAATTACAAGGCTACGGAGTTGAACATTAGTAGTCGTAAACCCATGAAATTGGGTCGGCTGTTCAACGACGGTTATAAAATAAAATAAAATTTGTGTCAGATTGTATTTTTTCAACTTATGTAATTTAACTAGCATATACCTGAATTACGTATTTCCTAGTTTTTATAATTTTTTTAATTTCCTAAATTTAATTTTATAATAATTCTTAATCGAATTTTTATTAAATTAAGCCAATTATTTAATTTTTATTACATTTTATGAAAAGCAAATATAAATATTTTATTCTCAATCAAATATTGTACTTTTTACTTTACTTTTTCAATTACAGTTACAAATACTTTTTAATGCAATACAAATGTATAACTCATTAATTCACTGTCGCGACTAAATCAACATCAAAATCTATTTATAACTCTTTATTCTTTAGCTATAGCCAAATTATTTCAAATTTAATATTAATTACGTGGGGTTGGTTTTGTTTTGGACTATTTTATTTTTCGATATATTGCCAACTATGGATCTCTTTCAGTGATTCTAATTGTCCATTGTGAACTATTCAATCACCTTAAATTTTGAATTAAGACTGGTGAGTTTCATTGCTCGACCCGACCGTTAATTAACTTCTTTAAGTTAGAATAATGCATTTCTTCATCCCAATAAGGGAGCATCCTTTTATTTCGTGATATTGTTATGGCCATAATGTATCTAATAATAATATTTCTAAAAAAATAAGCAAAAATTCCTCTTTTTTTAAAGTAATTTTATTCAAATCTTTGGAATAAATCCATATGTCGTAAGATGCGCAAGTGTACCAAAAATCATTATTACTTAGGCCAAAATTTTAACAAAAACTGCAATGAATTCACCTCCACCATAAAATGTGAACAACTTCCATTACAGTGTTTCACAACACAACTTTGGTATAAAGTATTTGGCGTTGAGATACATTAAAATTATTACAGTGACAAAACACTGCAACATTTTTTGGAGTAAAGTTGTTGCCGCCATTTTAATCTTTACTCTAAATATTTTCACAATTTATCCGTTTACCACTGTTTCATAAAAAGTTTCGGTACTCGCAATTCTCAATCTCATAACGTGAAAACTATGGGATGAAAAAGCATTAAAATTATGCTCTTTTTTAGAAAAAATGTTTAAGGAACACTTGATATGATAATTTTATTGATGTGAATAAAATTTTTGAGTCGCTACAAGTCAAAATTTAGGTGGGTTTTTTTTTTTCGAACTACGTAATTTAGTTTAGAGAAAACTATTAGCAATTGAGTAATGATTTCGCGCAACCACATTTCTTATAGCAGAAGATATGCAACGTGTCTGACTTTGTTTAATTTACGAATTAGTTTTCGAGTTATTAAATTGTCTATTTTCCGGTTATTTTGATGTAAAGGGAAAACTAATTGAAATATAATTACAGTTTTTTTTTCAGCTACTTTTTCGTATGTTTGGCAATAAAAAAAATTTCTTGGCACGTTTGTCGAATATTTTCTGCATCAGTAATGGTGGCGCCGTAAGTGACGACATCGACAGTAACTTAATTTTAATTAAGAGAGAATTTTTTTTTTTATGTCGAGAACACGAAGAAGTGGAGAAAACAGAGCCTGATTTCATTTGCTAATTTAAAAAAATATGAATAAAAATCTGTGAACTCTCAACTTTTAAAAAGTCGAACTTAGACTTTTACTGTAATTGAATTATTAAATTTAATTAAAATAAACAATGTAAGTTTGCCTAAAATAAAGTTTACGCTTTAATTAATTTATAATTAATTAATTAGAAAACAGAATATTGTAAAATTTTGAATAGATCATTCTTTAAGAATCTTTTGCGTTTTTCTTCTGTGATCAAAACACTTGAAACTCTTTGAATAGAATTTTTTTCCAACTTTTTATTTCCTCAAATTTAACCATTATTTCAAATAAAAAATTTTCCCATGTCTAATATTTATTTTAAAAAATTTGTTACGTTTTTTTTTTCCTGCTATAGAAAAGAAAATTGTTAATGAAGAGATTTTTTTTGTCGAACGTAAGCGTTGCTCTAACCCTTTCCCCTTCTCAGGAATATAAGTTAATCATTTACCCTTAGTTGTTTACATTTCACTTTAGTTGTTCCCATTAAACTTTTTTAACGGCCTTTTAATCAAATCACAAAAGATTATTCCTGAAGTTTTTTTATGTTTTCATCCATTTCGAAGTACTGACATTTTCCGGTCCAGTGAAAATCATAATAACGGAATATGAAAGAAAAATAATTAAGTTGAAGTATGCAATTTTAAAAGTGTTAAACTTACCAAATATAATTTAATAGTGCAATAATTTTAATAATAACTGTTGCAAAATTAAGGATTTGAATTAATTGTATGTTTTAGTTACTGAAAAATAAACAAATAAAAGACTTGCCTAACTCTAATAAACTTTTCTAATTAAATTCAAAATCTTACGCAAAATATGCACTACGAAATTTACTGACTGGCTCTCTTATTATTAAGTCACCAGAGAATTATTAAAAGAACGCCATATTTAAAAATTTATTTATCCTTTTTTAAAGCATTTATTTATTCTTTTTTTTAATTCCTTTTTCATCATCATGCATTTTAAAATTTAATTTAATTAAGCAAGTAACATTACACAATAACCTGAAGTAACAGGAAAAACAAATATAGAAGAACGACACACCCCAGGGACAAATCGCTACAAGAGCTAGAAGATGACAGTGTTGCCAAAGTGACAACTGGAATTAAATATTTACTTCTTTCCAATTGTACTGTCACTTAAAAAGAGATTTGCAAAAACAAATATACCCTTTAAACGATTAACAAAACGGAGAATTTCACACAGTTTGAACTACAGTTTAAAAGGCCAAATTAATTATTAAATTAAAAATAATATATTCAAGTTTTAGATAGTTACAAAAGAAAAGAGTACTAGTCTCATAATGTTTTTTCGTGATACTTTTATTATATTTCTTTCAGGTTAGGAACTTTAAAGTCTTTTTCCCCTGTATATTTTCAATAAAAAAGCTTCTAAATGTCCTTAATTATACTAAAATAAAATGTGCATTGATAATAAAATAAAATGTATATTTATATTAAAATAAAACATTATAAAATAATTTAAACTTATAATTTGACTTGTAATAAATTAATTTAAACTTATAAATAAAATACAATAAATGAATTTATAATAGTAAGTATGAAGGAGACTGGTGATTTAGTAGTGTATACCAACTATATTTTAACTCTTATCAAAAATGAAAACAAGAAATTCTGCATATTGTTACGAATTAAAATTTAAGGGGGGAAAACAAAAAGCCTTAATAAAATTTAACAAATCACTACTGAAAAAAGCGTGACTGTAATAAAACCTACTTGATTGCATAATAAAGCATATAGTAATTAAAATGTGATAATTAAAAACACTTTCAAGTTTCATTAAGAAATCATACTGGTTTTATAATGTTTTTTTTTTTTTCAGATTTGACAATTTTCAATCTAGCATTTTTATTTTTCCCTCACTTAAATATTATTTTGAGAACCCTAATTTACGTAATTTGCTTACTCCAATATTCTAAAAATATGTATTCAGGGTGGTAAGTGGGTACTTGCACTTCAAGAAGAAGATCATGGATACCCACACATGTGACCTATGACGTCAGCACCAGCTGATCGTTTACGTGCAAAATGGCGTGTTAAAGTTGAGCTAAGTTTGTCCACACAAGTTAGAATGCTAATTAAAGTGAAGTGAATAAAATAGAGTGCCGTGTCGCACGTCTATTTTGTTCAAACAGAATTCTTTTTCGTATGCGTATTTTACATAACTTAGATTTATTATTTGCAAATGTATTGTATTGTAACCGTGAAATATTTTTGTTTTGTGTACCTGGCAACTTCGAGGCAAAATTAGTTTGTTTATATTCGACATGACTTCGTGCCTGTATTTGTGCTAAGTAAAAAATGTAGAGTGAAAGAATTGAAATCTTTGTGAAAGAATATAGAATGTGTCACTTAAGGAAATTGATACTTGACGGGCTTGGCTTAATCGGAATAGAATGGAAAGAACAGTTGCTAACGTAAACAAATGTCACGTTTCAACAACCAATTCGGATCGAGATACCTACACTACGTCACTAACAGGTATCCCATTACGGAGCAGTCGGTATCAAGTCAATTATTTATTAGACAAAACGTGACTAACAAAATTTTCAGCAGAAAAAAATAATAAATAAATAAATTCTCGGTGTGACACTTTTTATATGCAGGGAAGTGAACCTCCTGAAACTCAGCGCCCATTATATTGGACACACAACATTCGGTACAATTTTATTTCTTTAAAAAAATAATGTTTTAGTCTTTGCAAACCTACATTTATTCTTACTTGCCTGCTACACAACAATTATCTATCAATTGTCTATCTAATTGGATTTACCTGGGTCGAAATTACAAAAGAAATTTTTAGGAAAGATAAAAGAAATTCAAGTAACATTTTGGACAGATTTATGGCATATAAATAAATACCTTATTGCATGAGTCTCATTGATTTCATTTTATGACCAATCTGTGATGAAATGCTCTATAAAAATACCCTAAATATGCAAAATTTGCTGAAAATTAAAATTTATAATTTTATATACAATAATTAAAAATAACTAAAAAAGTTATTTAAATTTGATTAATAGAACATTTTAAAATATATATATAATTTTTAGCATTAGTAAACTTTCTTTTCCTACAGTTACATTTTTGTTCCATAATAAAAAAAACTAAAAAAAAGGTATATTTGTCCTTATTTTAAGCTCGAGACTCATGAGTTTTAGGTTAAATATTTTGCTGTAATAGTTACGACTACGTCAACCTTCAACTATCAAAAAGTACCTCATGACAAAATCAAATTAACATGTGTTATATACTAGTTGACTTGGTAGGTGGTGGACCACCGGGCATCTCACTCCTTCATCTGAAATTTACATGAGTGACTGGGAATATTTGCTGTGCAGCCTCTGTAAGTTACAGTCATATCTGAATTTAAATAAAATGATAAGTATTAACTAGAATAAGAGGGTATGAGGATATAGAATATATTGAAAATATCTGTCATTTGATATAGAAATAGAAAATAAAATTGATGTTTATCTATTATTTTGGGGCACAATTAGGTATATATCTAGGGATGGTAGACCCCCGAGGAAAGAATCACCTCTGTTCCTTTCCTTGCCTCGGGAGCATCCATATATGAGGTCTTATTAAATTTATTTGATAAAATACCATCGGAGAGAAAGAAGTTAATTATCGGGTTATTGTTTTTTGCATCTGGCATCAAGGATCAAACTGAATTCTGCAGCATTTGAATTAATAGCGTCTCCGTCAGAGCCGAATAGCGTCAGAGATCTTTAAGCATTTCCTTCGTCATGATGTGGTGAGGCTTTATAATAGCAGTAAGTTTTATAGAATCATTTTTGTTGTTATGAAATGGAACCTCTTCAAAGCCAACACATTTTTGGTTGCTATAGAGAGTAGTGTTCAGGCTCTTTTTGGCAAAGACTGCTGTTCCTTCACTTTTACAGTATACTCTGTCTGTTTTATATGTATTATAGTTTGAAACTGTAAATTTATTACAAGCATTCGCATCTGCTTCGGTGACAAGAGTAATGTCGATTTCGAGGAGAAAATTTTTAAATTCAGGGAACTTAGTATTTAAATTAGCTGCGTTCCACAGCATGATTTTAATCGGTTTACAGTTCATGATTATACTTTTTAAGTTCCTCATTTTCTATCATTTCCACGGCTCTTCCTAGCAGTGTTATTGCATTCAGCCCGTTGAGCACACTTACTATGTCGTTTAGTTAATTGAAAATTTCCATTCACAGTTTTACGCATTTTTGAATTTTACTGATTCTTAAGAGCATCAGCATAACTCTTATTTTTCAGGTTCTCACAACCGGTCTGTTTGCCTTTCTCTTTTGGTTAGGTGCGACAGAAAATTTTTCACAGCCGCGATAGCTTGCTGGGTGGTCAAGACCACAATTGCAGCATTTGGGCTTTGATCTTTTGTTTTGAGCATTGAGAAGATGATCACCCGCACATTTTACACATTTTGGCGGTAGTTTGCATAGGGCTGCAGAGTGATAAAAGAAAGAGCGCGAGAATGAAGCTAAGTTAAATTGGTAATTTCAGAAAAAAAACACTATTTTTTTTTTTCTATTTTAAAGCTATTTTCGAAATCAGAAATTTTTTTTCCCTCTGAAATCTAATTGTAGGGTGGCGAATAATATGCTTCACCCCTTCTCAAATTTAGCCATTCGTGAAAATAATGTCAAGTTAAAATGATAACTTTAGAAAAATAGAACTATTTCTTTTTCTGCTTCAAAGTTATTTTCAAAATCAAAAACTTTATTTTACTGTGAATTTACATTGAGGGGGCGAATAATGTGCTTCGCCCCTTCTGAAATTTAGCCATTCGTGAAAATAAAGTTAAGTTAAATTGATAATTTTAGAAAGAAAAAATAATCTTTTTTTTAAACTTTAAGGTTGTTGTTTTTTTTTTGTTGTTTTTTTTTTATTTTTTATTTTAAGAAAAACACTATTTTCTTCTGAAATTTAATTGAGTGTGCTTAGCCCCTTCTGAAATTTAGACATTCATGAGAAGGAAGTCAAGTTAAATTGGTTACTTTAGAAAAAAAACACTAGTTTTTCCTACTTTAAAACTATTTTCGAAATCAAAAATTTTATTTTCCACTGAAATCTAATTGAAGGACAGCGAATAATATGCTTCGCCCCCTTCTGAAATTTAACCATTCGTGAAAATAATGTCAAGTTAAGTTGATAAATATAGAGGAAAAAAATAATTTCTTTTCTACTTCAAAGTTATTTTCGAAATCAAAAACTTTATTTTATTGTGAATTCAAATTGAGAGGGTGAATAATGTGCTTCCCCCCTTCTGAATTTTAGCCATTTGTGAAAATAAAGTTATGTTAAATTGGTAGTTTTTAGGAAAAAAAGCACTTTTTTTTTTCTACTTTAAAGCTATTCTCGAAATCGAAACTTTTATTTTCCTCTGAAATTTAGTTGAAGGGTGAATAATGTGCTTTGCGCCTTTTGAATTTTAAACATTCGTGAAAATAAAATTTTGTTAAATTGTAATTTTAGAAGAAAAAAAACTGT